>JAZHEH010000402.1:1200000-2400000 GCA_036589455.1 Ateles fusciceps | reverse complement strand
GGCAGCCAAGCCTGTTCTGAGGCGAGGTCAGGGGGGTCTCTCAGCAGAGCCGGCACAGTGAAGAGTCGGGGCACAGCTGAGCCCTACTTGGGCTCCAATTCAGACCTTGGCCTGGTCACTGTCCCCCCCCCACAGCCCTGGGCACCCCCCCTGAGCCTCAGGTGCCATCTGTCCAGTGGGAGGGTGACACCCACATGCCCCCAGGCACTCACCGCAGCAGGCCCCCAAGTCACGACCCACGCTCAGGGATGGGAACGCAGTCCAGGACTCATGGTTCTCCTCACACTCCCAGCTCTGCTCTGACCCACCTCCAGGAAGCCTTCCTAGGTGTGGTGCTCTCCCCCAGGGCTCTGCCAGCCCCTGTCATGGGTGCGGGGCTTGTGGGAGTTGCCTGAGGGGTTGACCAGCCGAGGGAGGGAGAAACAGCAGGAAGTGTGCTGACAGACGCCCGGGGTGGGAATAGGAAGGTGTGGGCTGAGAGGGGCCTGGCTGGCTGAGGAAGGCTTTCAGGAGGCTTTCGGGCAAGGAGAGACCACCAGGAAGTGAGGAACTGGGGGAAGAGAAGGAGGGAGCCTGCAGCTGCCCAGGGTCTTCAGGGGCCCTGTGGCCAGAGTGGGCGTGGCATGGGGGTCTCAGACTTCCCTCTGAGGCCTCTGAGGCCATCACATAGGGGAGGAGGCTCAGGCATTGCAGAGCAGGGTGGGCAGAGGGGCTCGGGGGCATTGCTGCGGGAGGGGCACGGGGGAGGACTGTGGGAAGCGCCAGGTGGGTCACCCAATGTTGGGGAGGCACCACCTGCCTGGGGTGTTCCCTTTAACCTCCACATAAAAGGGAAAGGTGGGGTGGGGGACAAGCTGGGTGGGCAAGGTGCACCGCCCTGGAAGCTGCCGACGGCTTTCCCGGTGCCCGGGGGGAGGAGGAGGATGTTTGTCCTGCTGTGAGGACCCCGGACCTCCAAATCCTGCTGCAGCTGAGCCCGAGCACCTGAGGCGCTGGTCAGGGGTAGAGGTAGCGTCCCCCGCCCCCCATGGCAGCCAGCCCTGCCCCCACCGCCAAGCCTGTGGGCCCGGAGCTGCATCTGGGGACCTCACTGCACGGGCCCTGCAGGGGGCACGCGGTGTTTGGGACAGAAGCATCGCCCCCCTCACAGGTAGAACACCCGCTGAGAGCTTCGAAATCCCTCTAGAATTGGAGGGGAAGAAATTTGTCAACACACAGCTTCTTTTGACAAAACAAGACATTTTCTCTAAATGATATTTGCAGCTGAAAGTGAACTGGGTTTTTCAGATCTGCAATCTCATTCAGAAACAGACTCCCATTTGGCCTCATCCTGTGTTTTATGAAATAAAGTCAAAATTGCTAACACATTTCCTTATATTTCCGTTTGGGAAGGAGGTATATAAATAACTGGGCTTGGTAGAAGCAGCTTCCAATATAGACACGCAGCTGTGAGCTATTCCCATCAAGAGCAGAAAACCAGGCCCTGGCGTCAGGCCTGGCTTTAGAGATCAGCACGTCTGCTTTTGGGATAAGGCTTAGTGGCTTGGAAGGGGCCCAAGATTACCCAGCAGGGCCTGGGCAGGGGGTCTGTGTGCCACTCCATGTGGAGACCATGCTTCTGTGTCATCTGACTTGGGTATATCTGCCAGCTTGGGAGCCAGAGAGCTGATGGGGAGCTCATTCCTCTACGTGGATGCCTGGTGTGTTTGTGGGGGAGTCTCCCAGGGGGCTGAGTCTCCCAGGGGCCGAGTCTCCCAGGAGGCTGAAGCACAGTTGGGCCACACAGCAAGGTGCCCCTTCCCTCCGTTCTGGGCCCCAGGCTGCTGTCACGCCCCTGGCCAGCCAGCTCTCCTCCAGGAGATAAACCCTTTCTCCTGAGGCTGGCGTCCCTCCGTGTCCACCACCTCTGGCCTCTCTCGTGAGGCTCTGTCCAGTCTTGCACAGGCTAGGCTTGCTCAAGCCGCATGGGGACTTGTGGGTGCAGTGGGTGGAGGCTGCCTGAGGCTGCTCGGTACCGGGACCTGGCCGGATCCCTGCACCTGTCCTGACCGCATGGCCCCTGAGTATCAGAGCTGCCCAGGAGCCCCGCATCTGCGTGACAGGTGCTGCCGTGAGCCCCATCTCCCCCGCCTCCGCCTCCTTGGACCCCTCCGTTCTTCCGGCCTTACAGGTCCTCTGAGTCCTGAGCCTGCCACAGATAGTCCCTACAGGGAGGGTCAGAACCTCGGACAGCGCCCAACATCCTGGATTCTGGAGCCGCTGCTCACCAGACCTCACTGGGCGCTTCCTGCCGCCCTCCTGTCCTCTGTGGCTCTCAGGGCTGGCAGCTCCTCCCCAGGCCCCCGGAGCAGGCTGGTCCTCTCTGCGGGCAGGGGGCCTCCCTTGGAAATCACTCAGTCCTACCCAGCCTTTGCAGTGAGAGTATTTACAGGAGGGCAGGGGAAGGCTTCTCTTGGGTGCCCTGAGGGAGAAGCCCCTGGAGGGGGGGCAGGGATGGGCCGCCAGGCCTCAGGGTGTCCCTGGCCACACGTGGAGCTGGGGCCTGCTGTAGACTCCCTTCTCTAGCATCCCCGACCAGCACCTCCCTGAAGCCTGGGGCTGGTCCCTCCCTCCAGGTAATCCCAGCCTCCCCCGAAGCCCAGGCAGCCCAGCAGAGGCTGAGCTTTCTCAGCAAGCCTGGGTCTTTCAAGTGTGGGCGTGGCTTCAGACGCACTGGACCGCACAGGTGTCCACCTGGGTCCTCAGCTGAGACCTCTGAGTCCACATCCCGTAGGGGGAGGCAGCCCAGGCATCGGAGCAGGGTGGGTAGAGGGGGGGTGGGGGCATTGCTGCAGGAGGGGCACATGGGAGGGGCTGCTTGGGTACACCTTCCTCACCTGTAAATAAGGAAAATAACATCCCCTCAATTACAGGGAGTGGATATTAACACAGAGCAGCTGTGGAAACCACGGCATTATCTCTGGGTGAGTCTCGCGAGCACCTTCCCGGACACCTTCCTTTGTTCAGGTCTGGCCCCTGCATGGGAATAGCACCTGGGCTTTTCTAGAGACCCCATTGTGTTCCCGTGGGGCAGGTGTGCACCCTGGGAGGCGGCGGGTACAGTAGGGGCGAGGTGGGAGAGCGACTGGGGCCCCAGAGGTGTGAGGGCTGACTTTATCCACCTAGGAGACCGAGGTTCCCCTTTGCCCTGGAGCTCCGGCCATGGGAAACAGCCTGGCAGGCAGCAGAGCCAGGCAAGAGGGGGACCAGGAGGCCGGAGTGCTCCAGAAGAGGGGGACTGGGGGAGGTCAGAGTGTTCCAGAAAGAAGGTGAATGGGGCGGTCAGCATGTTCCAGAAGAAAAGAGAACCAGGAGGCCGGAGTGCTCCAGAAAGAGGGGGACTGGGGAAATCAGTGTTCCCAAAGGAGGGACCAGTTCAGCTCAATACCCAGAAACGGGTGGCATGGCTACATGGGCTAGTACCTCAGTGAGCATAATAGAAAAACCCTAAGAATCTCCACCGCCACACACAGTCAAGTGTATTTTGCTCTTGAGTCCAGCGCTGCTCGTGGCTGGCTCTTTTCCTAACGGCAAGGAACTGGATTCCTTCTCCTAGGGTCCCGCCACCTTCCATAGGTGGTTCCAGGTACGGCCCTGAGGTCACCTTGGTTCCACACAGAGGGGGAATAGAGCCTGGGGCGGCTTCCCAGGGTCTCCTGGGGGACCAGGCTGGGGTACCCAATGCCCATACCCCTTCACCAGAACTCAGTTCTGTGATAATCTTAAACATGGAGGAAGGCTGGAAAACGTAGTTTGGCTATGTGCCTAAGCACAAGAGGAAGTGGCTTTGGTGACAGCTGCATGCTCCTGCAACCCACTCCCTTCTGATCATCAGATGATTGAGTGGTGTCTTCACCACTTTTCCCACACGTGGATCCAACAGGACCCTGTCTTCACCACCACGAGACTCCCCAGGGCCTGGGCAGCCCTGCGTCCAGCTCAAAGCCCTCTGGGGGATGTCTCTGTCTCTGACTCTCTAGCTCTTGGTCGCAGGGATACAGAAGACACATAAGAAACAGATTCCACGTGCATGTTCAGTATTTCCAAATAAGAGAATAAATCAATGAAGCACACAAACAGGGTGAGAGGAGAGATCTGATACCATCACAGAAGCTCCTGGATCCAGCCATTCCTGAAGCCGCTAAGCCACCTGGCATTGGGTCCACCCTGGACTTGCCCTTCAGCTTAAGCTTGGTTTCAGACACTAGTAACTTCGGCCTATTCCTAATTCTCCATTTCCAGCTTCCTCATGACATTTATACCAGACACAAAAGCAAATCGACAGGTGGAAAGCCAAACCCAGCAATAAACTGTCCTGTTGTTGAAGCTCATTCTGAAACACCAGCTCCTCATACCCAGCTGCATCCTTGGTTTTTCTCCCCGGATGGTGCTCTGGGGGATAAAACCAGATGACCTGCCCAATGCACGGAGTTGCAGGGGCTCAGGTGACATGGTGGCGGAGCTCCCAGCCCAGATCATGCCCTCACAGCCGACCTCCGCGGCGTCCGTCCTCCCCCACACCCAGCCCGTCCCCTCGGCCGCGTGTTGCCCCCAGACCCGGGTTCCGATTTTCAAGTGTTATTTCTGGTCAGTGGTTTGGATCCCTCCCAGGAGGGCCTGGGCTGCTGAGGCAGCGGGGAGTGCCGTCTCCACTCGAGGCTCAGGTCTGGGACACACAGTGCTGCTTCTCCGCCAGACATGGGGCGTCCCGGTGGCGGTCACCTTGCGAGGACAGGAGAGACCCCTGCCCAGTGTTTGGTTCAGATGTCAAGCCTGAAGATGCCACCCACACACCAGGAGGGTGAGAATGTCTCATCATTTATACCACTGAGGTTTCCCGGGGAGCCAGAGGCCCTCACGAGCTGGTCCAGAGGCCAGGGTTTATCGTGGTTGGGGTGGGGCCAGGGTAGGGTTCCCCGGGATGGCAGGGGCTTATGTGCTTTGAATCTTTCACAGGCACTAAAGGGAGGCTTGCCCGGTGTGGGGCCCAGGGAGGAGGGAGAGGGGGAGAGGGTTCAAAGCCGTCAGCAGCCAGACCTCAGACGGTGGAGTGAGACCCTCCCAATGCTCCCTTAGCCAGGCAGCTCCCAGTGCCACAAAACCCCCGTATAAATCAGGACCTTTGATTGGGACAGACCAGGGAGGCGCAGGGAGCACCTGGCTGGGCTCCCAGGCGATTCTCAGGGGTTGGCCGGCCGTGGGTGTCTCTGCGAACTGGCTTATTCTGCAAACAGTGGCGAGTGCCTCGGTGCAGGGAGAGGCTTGGCTCGGCGCAGTCCGGGCAAGTTCCTGGGGAGCCCAGAGGAGGGAGCATCAGCTCCAGGAATGAGCGTGGGCACAGGACTCAGCTGTCTGCAGTGATGGCTGGAAGGGCTCGGGGAGGCTGTGGAGTGGGCCGGGCTGTGGTGGCCGAGGCGTCTGGAGCAGGGCCACCTATGCCCTGTCCTGGAGCTGCTGCTTCCCCCACGTGTGACTTGGGAGGCCACCTCCCTCCCCCACCTGTGAGGCCGGGACACCAGGCGGGCTCCCAGCTCCTGTGGAGAGGGCGAGAATGCGCTTTGTCCCAGAGCAGGACTGATGGTTTGCAGGTGCAGAGCACCGACTCCCACCATTTCTGACGGTCTCAACTCCTGTTTCTCCTTCTCCAACATGCCCTGCATGTTCTTTGTTCCGGAGTTTCTCCGAAAATGCTGGTCTTGCTGATGCAAACTCTCTTTTTTCCCAGTCACTGGGGTCCTGAGGCTGCTTCGCCTGATGTCATGCATGTTGCTGAAGCTGCTCTGGGGGAAAGTGAGGGACTGTGATACCACAGTGACCCGGCCAGGACCCTTCAGGACAGGACCGACGGGGCAAACACCTTGGCCCAGAACGGCAGGGGCAGCAGCGCCCTCAGGCAGGGCGTCCACAGGGCAAGCCACTCAGGTGCATGCCCAGGGCTGCCGGAACAAAGACCCCAACACGGTGGGGCTTAAAGCCACAGAAATGTGTTATCCTGCACCCTGGAGGCCAGAAGTCTGAGATCAGGGTGTGGGCAGGGCCATGTGTTCCCCGCGGTTTCCGGGGAAGCTCCTTCCTGCCTCTTCTGGCTCCCGGGGCCCAGCGTCCCCTGGTGTCCTTGGCCGCGGTGGTGGCGTCGCTCTGGCCTCTGGGTCTGTCTGTCTGCACATGGCCGTCTTCCCGGGCACCTGCTCCCTCTCTGTGCCCGCTCTTCTTCCTAACGTATATGGACACCAGTTGTAGGACCGAGGGCCTCCCTGCTCCTGTGTGACCTCAGCTACACTTAATCACTTACATCTGCACAGAAGCTATTTCCAATACAGTCACATTCTGAGGTTCTGGACGAAGGTTTTGGAAACCATTCAACCCACTGCGTTACCCAGCTGTGATTATACACACATCTCTTTTAGAGACAGGGTCTTGCTATGTTGCCAGGCCGGAGCTCAGCGGCTCTTCACAGGCATGGTCGCCGTGCATTCCAGCTTCCAACTCCTGGGCTCAAACCATTCTCCCGAGTCAGCCCTATGAGTAGCGGGGGAGCACAGGTGAGTGTCACTGCGTCCGGCTGTGGTTACAGGTGGAGCCCAGGTTTGTAACAACACAGGTTTGTAATGAGGCACTGACATCCGACCAGAGGGGCCGGAGCAGGGCAGCGAAAGTGCTGCCACCAGAGGCCCTCAGGTTGCCCACGAGCCCCACTGGCTTCCTTCGTGGCCGTCGGCTTTACCTCCGATGTGGGCACTCAGCTCCTCTTCTTCATGTGAGTGGGTGGCCACCAGAGGGACTTGAAAAAAATGGCCACTTTGGCATGCCTCTTCCGAAGAGATTGGGCTCTTTCTGACTTTCACAAATTGTGGTGAAATACATGTCACATAAAATTTACCATCTTGACGGCTGGGCGCGGTGGCTCAAGCCTGTAATTCCAGCACTTTGGGAGGCCGAGGCAGGTGGATCATCTGAGGTCGGGAATTCGAGACTAGCCTGACCAACATGGAGAAACCCCGTCTCTACTAACAACAACAACAAAAAACTACAAAATTAGCCAGGCATGGTGGTGCTCGCCTGTAATCCCAGCTATTCGGGAGGCTGAGGCAGGAGAATCGCTTGAACCTGGGAGGCGGAGGTTGCGGTGAACCGAGATCGCGCCACTGCACTCCAGCCTGGGCAACAAGAGCAAAACTCTGTCTTGGAAAAAAAACACAACTTACCATTTTGACCATTTTCAGGCCTCCATACAGTCAGCTGGCACCAAGTGCCGGCCCGTCATTGCACGATCACCACCGCCCTCCACGCAAAGAAATTCTCGTCACACAAAACTCAAACTCCGCCCGGAAGGGCCCTTGTGTGTCACTGTCAGGGTTGATTACACAGAAGTTCTCATTTCTGCTTCCCGTTCACACGGCAGGCAGCCTGTGCTCTGGAATTCCTCCAACCACAGCGTCTGCACAGCAACCTCCCTCCCTGCTCAGCTGGGAAGTGCAGGCCTCTGGAGGTGGAGTCCAGCCCAGGAGGTGGGGGCCGCTGGGCTCCACCCAAGGAGAGGAGGCTGCGCCTGGGCCCATCCCCCCACGCATGCCAGCCTCACCCGAGCAGGGGCCTGCGGGACCCTGGGCACAGGCAGGACTCACCCCAGAGCTGCGCCATGGGCAGAGGGGCCGGGCAGCAGACGCCACCTGAAGCCAGTTTCCCAGAATCTTCACTGTTGCAAAGGGAGGCCAAGGTGGAACTCCCTCCTGGACCTGTGAAGTCTGTGAAATCGATGCTTAGTCAAGGTGATTCTCCCAGGAGTCAGCGTGGGTACTGGCAGATGCCGGGCGCACTCTGGCTGCGCAGAGGATCCCCCACAATTTATCCAATCGGCTTCTTAGAGTTGCCACGTTCTCCAAATGTGAAAAACCAGATGCATTTTACCTTTTTCTTGCAAATACCTGACTATGAGGTGGAGACTCCTTCCTCTCCCAATATTTCATTCTCATTACAACGTTTCCCTCTGCCTTTGTGTTCAAGCCTACAATGCTAAACACACACATTACAAATATTTATCGACATTTCATAGAGGAGCCCTCAGCCACGACGTGGAAGCTGTGGGTTAATTCGGTTCATATCCCTCCAAGTGGCCCACTCACCTGGACGGTTATCTGTGCCGCTAATGTTGCTGTCTCAGGAAACGTGGGTAAAAGGGATGCCTGTAGCCTGCGGTTTGCATGAGTTTGGAAACTAATTTTAAGTGTGGGTGACTCATCGCCCATGGAAAAGAGAGAATTACTTACATCCTGTAATACTGAGACTTTCCGGTTTATACCATCAGGAGACTCTGGAGGACGTCACCGTGCACAGAACTGAGACTGGTGTTGGCCTCCCGGGTCTTCCTGGGGAGGCGTGTTCAGCAGACCAATTTGTGAAAAGCACGAGGCCCTGGCTTTGAGCAAGGGGAGGATTTAGAGATGGATCAGAGTGGACTCACTGTTTCTCCCCCCAGGCAGTTTTGCTGCTTCAATGCCTTTAACCAGCCGCTTCCCGAAGGTTCCTGTGGGATCGGCCAGCTGTGAGCGTGATCGGGTGGGCCAGGCTGGCTGGGCCACGATGACTTCTTCTCCAGCGGTCCCAGACTCAGACGTGGTCCGTGGAAGAGGCACCAGGGTGGGCAGTGGGCCGCGGTGGCTGTTCTGCTTTTGAGGCCAGGGGACGCAGCTCTGGGGCCCACTGCAGCCACCCGGCCGTGGGAAACAGAAAGGTCTCCTGGGATCCACACCCTCTGTCCTGCTACCTCGCAGCTGCCCCCAAACAGACACGGAGGCTCTTTTATCCCTCCTCGAATCTGGGCTGGGCCTGAGGCTTACTTTGGCCAATAGATTGTGGAGGAAACAGGAATGTGCCGTTGTCTGGGGCCTGACCTCAAGGGCCTTGCACGTCTCTGCTCTCTCAGACCCCAGCCGGGCCCGGGGGCTGGCCTGCTGGAGGATGAGAGAGGAGAGAGGAGTGCCCGTTTGCTTCAGTCAAGGCCATCCTAGGCCAGCTGACACCCAGTTGACCCCCCAAACATGGGAGAGAACCCAGCTAAGCGTGGCAGAACCACCTTGGGACCCACAGCTGACCTCAGACACGTGAGTGGACCCAGCTGAGACCACACCCGCCCAGCTGTCCACAAACGTGTGGGCAGTAGTCCCTGTTTATCATTTCAGGCCACTGGCGTGGGCTGCTTGTTAGACAGCAGTGGCTGACGGACACACCCACCCACTGTGAGTGACCGCACAGATAGGAGTCCAGGCCTTGCTCATAGCAAAGGTGTTTCCTGCAGTTTTCCAGGAAGAGGAAAGGAAGAGAAAGGAGAAGAAAGGGACGCAGAGGGGAGGTGCAGGGCAGGGCTTCCGGTAAGCCCACTGGCGCTCTCCTCATGGGTGTTCTGTGGCTCCCGAGAGGGCGCAGCGGCTCTGCTGGGCTAGGAACTTAGCAAGAACTTTCCTGGTGCCTGAATATTAGCAAGATTCCTTCCCTGCGCCTGACTGCAGAGGGTGAGAGCCGGAAAAGGAATTTGGAAATTTAATTATATCTCCGGAAGAAACGTATGCTTCTTAGAAAATGATTTTATTCAAAAAGCCCTCAAAAAATAGAACCTACTTTTTGCCTATTTTGTGATTAATTCAAACCAAATCAAAAGAACTGCTAAACTCTTATTCACACCCTACGGGAAGTTTTCATTTGCAATATCTGTAAACCCTGAAATCTCAATTTGTGTCAAATAAGCTCCTACAGGTGCGGTCCCGGGTTCCAGTGTATGTGTCACGTTTTGTTCCATTTAAATAAATTACACACTCTTATCGCCCAGGACCATTCCACCTCCTAATCCAATTGCCAATCAGGCGGGTCCCGGGCCTATAGGGAGGAGACAGGCGGTGTTCCCAGGGGCAGGGCTGCACACCACCAAGCCTCGGCCTGGCTCCCAGAATGAAATCGAGATGTAAATACGACTGTTTTAGGCAATCAGCCTCGGCAGCCTCGGCCTCCGGGGGACAGGGACGGGCTTGCCAGGCTCCAGGTGTCTCGGCCGCTTCTTCTACACGGCAGGTGTTCCTCAGCACTTCTGAAAGCAGTGACCACGGCTGTGTGGGGAGGCAGGCAGGCTGTGTGGGAGGCAGAGACAGGCTGTGTGGGAGGCCACCCCGCAGTGTCAGACCCTGGGGGACAGCCAAGTCCCGGGGGGCGGTGTGAGTGTGTGTGGACGTGTGTGTGTATGTGTGTTGTGCTGTATAGGTGTGTGTGTGGACACGTGTGTGTACGTGTTATGCTGTATGGGTCTGTGGGGTGTGTGTGTACGTGTGTTATGCTGTATGGGTGTGTGGGGTGTGAGTGTGGACATGTGTGTGTATGTGTGTTATGCTGTATGGGTGTGTGGTGTGAGTGTGGACATGCGTGTGTACGTGTGTTATGCTGTATGGGTCTGTGGGGTGTGTGTGTGTGTGTGGATGTGGATGTACATGTGTTATGCTGTATGGGTCTGTGGGGTGTGTGTGTATGTGTGTGTACGTGTGCTATGCTGTATGGGTGTGTGGGGGGGGGGTGGGTGTGTGTGTGAGTGTGGACATGTGTGTGTACGTGTGTTATGCTGTATGGGTCTGTGGGGTGTGTGTGTGTACATGTGTTATGCTGTATGGGTCTGTGGTGTGAGCGTGTGAGTGTGGACATGTGTGTGTACGTGTGTTATGCTGTATGGGTCTGTGGGGGTTGTGTGTACATGTGTTATGCTGTATGGGTCTGTGGTGTGTGTTAGCGTGTGAGTGTGGACATGTGTGTGTACGTGTGTTATGCTGTATGGGTCTGTGGGGTGTGTGTACGTGTGTTATGCTGTATGGGTCTGTAGTGTGGACATGTGTGTGTACATGTATTATGCTGTATGGGTCTGTGGTGTGTGCGAGCGTGTGAGTGTGGACATGTGTGTGTACGTGTGTTATGCTGTATGGGTCTGTGGGGTGTGTGGACATGTGTGTACGTGTTATTCTGTATGTGAGTATGTAGAGCACACGTGTGTCTGTGTGTGCATCCGCACACGTGTGTGTCTACAGAGCCTCTCCACATCTTGGGCTCTTCATCTGTAAATTCAACTAACTGAATACCAAAAAAATTAAAAAATAACGAAACAACAGTTAAAAATACAAATAAATTAGAAAACCAGTGCAGGGCAGCAACCATTCACAGAAGCGTTTACCTTGGACTCGGTGTCACAGGGGCCTGGAGGTGACTGACAGCATCCAGGAAGATATGCCAGGCTTCAAGCAAACGTGGCACCGTTGTAGATACAGGATGTGAGCGCCTGTGGATGTCCCCCACTATACGGAGGGATGACTGTGTGTCTCATGTGGTGGGGAACATGTGTGCCGGTGTGTCCTCATGGGTGATGTGTGCCTAGGTTGTGTGCATGTGTGCACTGGTGCGTGTGTGTGTAGACATGTCATGTTGCATGCATGCCTGTGGAGTGTCCATCATACATGCATGTATGTAAGCATCGGTGTGATGTGTGATGTGTGTGTGGCTCCTGCTGGCATGTATGTAAGTGTCTGTGTGTGATGTGTGCGGATATAAGTGTGTGTGGCTCCTGCGTGGCCTGTAAGTGTCTGTGTGTGATGTGTGTGGATATAAGTGTGTGTGGCTCCTGTCCACTCTGGCACCCGCTGGGAGTCCTCGTTCCTGTCTAGTGTGGTCACGTGCCCGCTCAGGTGGCATTGCTGGCCCTCCCTGACCCTGGGTCTTCTTGTCCTTCCGTCCTGGGCCCCCCACCATCGTCCTGGCTCTGGCCACTTGGGGCTGCCGGGCCCCACCTGCCTGGGCCTCCTCTTCCCTCGGCTGGGATGCCCCTCTGAACCTGCCAAGAACGAGGGTTCTGTGCTGGGCTGGTCTGGCCCTGGGGAGAAAGAGCTGGGGCAGGGCGTGGCAGTGGGAGGTGTCCACCCACCTCTGGGGTGCTCCCCTCCCCCTCTCCTGTCCTGAGATGCTGCTGATGACGACGTCTCCCCTCCCCCAAAGGTGCTCGGAGCCCAGAGCGTCTGTCGTTCACAGAGAGCCTCTGCAGACAGCACATGTGCCGAGGACAGGGCCCAGGCATGCCCAGGTTTGCAGCACCAGCGGCAGCGATGGACGGATCAGAGACTCCTGGGAGGAGGAGGTATTCTACAGTGGGTAACAGACCACTGGCTGCAGGGAACCTTTACTGAATTCATGCCCTTAGAATAACTCTGTTCTCCTTTTTCCTCCTACTCTTCTACCACTAAAACTTCACTTCCTAGCTCTCTCTTTCAATTTCCCTAATTCTTCCATGTGGTAAATAGCTCTAGGCCTGTCTTTTTTAATTTTTTTCTCATTATAATCATTGCAGCCTGTAGGCTCTCTCAGCCACCCCCTCCGGGAAAAGAGTTATTCTGCCCGTGTTGGGTATAATAAAAAACAACAACAAAAAACAACAATAACAACAAAACAGGAATATGGGTAATCGGGAATCTCACCCAGACCCCAAGTTGCCACTAGGATGCCTAGCCAAAAATCTACCCAAACTGGCTCTCTCTAAAAAGAAAAGGCTACTCTTCCTCTCCACTGTGCCTTGGTCACAGAATACTTTAGACAACCAGTCCAAGTGGCCTCCAGAGGGCACACTCAACTTAATATCCTAACAGACTTAGACAACTTTTGCCAAAGGAACGGCAAGTGGGCGGAGGTCCCCTACGTTCAGGCTTTCTGGCATCTCCGCTCCCACCCCAAACTCTGCTCCTCCTGCAATAATGCCCAGGTACTCCTAGCAAAAAACTCCCCCCACACTCCCTTCGGCCCCTTCGCCAACCCCCCCCCCCTCCTCCTCCTCCTCCGACCCCAATCTGGCTGAAGAGCTCTCCCTACCCCCCGCCCAACCCACTAACCCCCCCGCCTCATGCGGGCCCCCAACTCCCTCCTGCTCCTCCTCTTCCGGGTTCCAGCCTGACCTCTCCTGTTAGTGCTCACGCTTGCTCACATGTACTTCCAACGATGAAACCTCTCTCCTTTGTCCTCTCCGCGAGGTGGCTGGAGTGGAGAGCATTGTCCGAGTGCACGTTCCCTTCTCCCTCTCTGATCTGTCAGCCATTGAAAAACGCCTAGGGTCATTCTCCACCAACCCTACTGCCTACACCAAAGAATTTCGTTACCTCACCCAGGCATACGACCTTACCTGGCATGACACCTATGTAATCCTGTCCTCCACCCTTACTCCAGATGACTCATGTGTAGCCGGGGGGTGTGCTGGTGGGGGCTGGGGTGTGTGCGTGGGCTGCTGGTGTGCTGGTGGGTTGGGGCTGGGGTGGGGGGCTGTGGGGGTCGGGGGGGGGGTGGGGTGTGTAAGGTGTGAGGTGGACATGTTTTATTTATATAGGTGTCCTATGTAATACAGGCCGCATTCTCACAGCGGCCCGAACACACACTCATCAGGTACATGTCACAAACAATCAAATGCCGGTAGGCGCCGCGGCGGTCCCCGAGGCCGACCCTAATTGGGACTATCGAACTGGTCAAGATGGCCACCACCGCCGCGGAGACCAGATGCTACAGTGCCTCCTGGCAGGCATGCAGAGCGCAGCTCAAAAGGTGGGTAATCATGACAAGGTAAGGGAAATAACTCAGGGTCCTGATGAAAACCCAGCCGCCTTCCTTGACCGATTAACTAATGCTGTGATCCTCCATACCCGGCTGGATCCGGCCTCCTTAGCGGGGGCTACAGTCCTAGCCACCCACTTCATCTCCCAGTCAGCAGCTGATATAAGGAGGAGGAAACTTAAAAAAGCTAAAGAAGGCCCCCAAACTCCCATACGGGACCTGGTAAACATGGCGTTTAAAGTTTTTAATGGCCGAGAGGAAAAGGCTGAGGTCACCCGCCAGGCCAGTTTACAGCAAAAGGTAAGCCTCCAAACCCAAGCTCTTGTAGCAGCCCTGAGGCCGGCAGTCCACCAAGCATCCGGTGGAGGGGGTCCATCAAAACCCCCCCCCAAAATTCTTCAAAGGCCCCGCCCGGGCCCTGTTTCAAATGTGGCCAAGAGGGACACTGGGCACGGTAGTGCCCCTATCCTCGCCCACCTCCTGGACCCTGCCCGAGCTGCAAGCAGACTGGACACTGGAAGGTTGACTGCCCGTCCCCGGACTACAGGCTCACCCCCCACACCTCTATGTGAGGGGCAAGCCGGTCCAAAGGAGGCAGTCCCTTCGCTTAAACTCCTCGGCCTTCTGGATGACTGATGCAGCCCGGACTCGAGGACCCCCGTCACCCTTGCCAAGCCCAGGGTAACGCTGCAGGTAGCGGGTAAGTCCATTTCCTTCTTAGTGGACACGGGGGCTACCTACTCTGTATCGCCTTCCTACTCAGGACCTAGCATACCTTCCCAGGTTTCAGTCATGGGAATTGATGGAAAGCCTTCCTGTCCTAATCAAACTCATCCTTTAGCCTGTGTCCTCGAAGGACACCTTTTTTCCCACTCCTTTTTAATCATGCCCTCATGCCCAGTTCCCCTTTTAGGATGAGATATTCTCCAAACTGTGGGGGCCACTCTCCAATGGTTGGCCCCCCACACTCAAGCCCATCACCAGCCCACCTCCTCTTACCACTCTTAACTGACACCACACCCTGCCTTAACCCTTCGCCTGAACCCCCTATTCCTCCTGAGGTAGTTAATCCCTTGGTATGGGACACCTCCAAGCCTGTAGTGGCCAGACATCACGCGCCAGTTAAGATACTTCTAAAAAAATCCTACCCACTTTCTCTCACGTCCCTAGTTTCCTATCTCAAAAACCCACTGCCAGGGCCTAAAGCCTATCATTACCTGACTCCTAGCCCAGGGACTCCTTATCCCCCACCAGTTCCCCCTTGTAACACTCCTATCTTGCTGGTTCAGAAGTCGTCCGGGGACTACTGCCTAGTTCAGGACCCACACCTTATCAACGAGGCAGTGGTACCCCCTCCCCGCTGTAGTCCCCAACCCATACACCCTATTATCCAACATTCCCTCCACTACCTCCCATTTTACGGTTCTTGACCTCAAGGATGCCTTCTTTACCATTCCCCTACACCCTGAGTCTTACTTTCTCTTTGCCTTCACCTGGACCGATCCAGACACCAACCTGTCACAACAGCTCACCTGGACAGTCTTGCCCCAGGGATTCAGAGACAGCCCCCATATTTTCGGAGAAGCCTTAGCAGCTGAGCTTAGCTCCTGCCCCCTTCAACCCAGTCTCCTTCTTCAGTATGTGGATGACCCTTTACTTTGTAGCCCCTCCCTCTCTCTGTCTCAACAGCATACCGCCACTCTCCTTAACTTTCTGGGATCTCAAGGGAACTGGGTATCTCCCCTCCAAGGCGCAGTTGTCAGTCACCTCGGTAGTCTACTTAGGCATTTGCCTCACCCCTACAACTAAAAGCCTAACAACAAATCGCCAAAAGGCACTCCTTTCACTGCAGCCTCCAGAGACAGCTGACCAAATCCTCTCCTTTTTGGGGTTTGTAGGGTTCTTCTGCCACTGGATACCTAATTTTGCTTCTCTAGCTAAACCTCTGTATGCAGCTGCTAAAGACACACCCACGGGACCCCTCTCCCATCCTGGGGTAGTGAAGCAGGCTTTTAAAACCCCACAAACTGCCTTGTCCACAGTCCCCCCGCTACAACTACCAGATTTCAACTGCCCCATCCACTTGTTCACTGACAAAAAACAGGGGATTGCGGTTGGGGTCTTAACTCAACCCCTAGGCCCCGTGTATTGTCCGGTAGCCTACTTATTGAAGCAGCTCGACCCCATGGTCAGGGGGTGGCAGCCTTGCCTGCAGGCCCTGGGGGCAGCAATAGAACTCACCAAGGAATCCCTAAAACTTACCTTGGGCCAGCCCATCTCAGTGTTCTCCCCCCATCGGCTAACAGACCTTCTCTCTCACAAATCTCTCGCTCACCTAGGACCCTCTCGCCTACAGGAGTTTCATCTACTCTTTATTGAAAATCCTTCAGTCAGCCTTCATACCACTTCTCCACTCAACCTGGCTACTTTGCTTCCCCCTTCCATCCCATTCCCCCTCCCCAGCCCATTCATGTCCTGAACTAATAGAGGCATTGCTAAACCTCGGGAGGGCCTGTCTGACCTTCCCCTGTCCAACCCAGACCTCACCTTTTATGTAGATGGAAGTTTGCTTGTGACAGCCGAGGGGCGGCGAAAAGCAGCCTATGCAGTAGTTACAGATTCAGCCACCCTCGAGGCACGCCGCCTCCCCAATGGAACCACATCACAAAAGGCAGAGCTCATGGCCTTAACCCGAGCTCTCACCCTAGCACAGGGAAAGCGAGCAAATATCTATACTGACTCAAAGTATGCTTTTCCTATCACCCACTGCCACTCTGCCCTCTGGAGAGAGCGGGGGATCCTTACTACAAAAGGGTCCCCCATAATCAATGCTACCCTAATCTCTAATCTCCTGCAAGCTCTGTCACTGCCCAAAGAGGTTGCCGTCATCCACTGCCGAGGGCACCAGGCCCAGCAGGATGCCGCTTCCCCGGGACAACACAAGGGCAGACACGGCAGCAAAATCCTTACCCAGTACCAGGCTAGCCCCCACTCCGATCCTGTTCCTCACCACGGCCACACCTCCAGTTTACTCGCCATCAGAAAACAGGCCCTCATATTAAGAGGGGAAACCGAGTCTAATCAGGGCTGGATCTACTAAACAACAAAATCGCCCCTCCCCAGGAACAGGCCCCTAAAATTATTGCTGAAATCCACCAATCCTTACATATTGGGCCCAAGGCGTTATATCGCTTTGTGCAGCCGCTCTTTTTCTCACCAGGTCTACAACAAACAATCGAGCAGGTACACAAAGCTTGTGTTACTTGCTCTAAGGTCTCGCCTCAGGGAAGCTTAAAGCCACAGTTTCCTACCCACCAAATGTGTGGCAACCTGCCGGCCCAAGACGGGCAGATTGATTTTACTCACATGCCCACTCACAAGGAACCCCGCTACCCCCTAACCTTTGTAGATACCTTTTCTGGATGGATTGAAGCCTTTCCCACCTCCAGGGAAACCATGGACACGGTGGCCTCCCCTCTTAATTCAGGAAATCATCCCTCATTTTGGCTTACCTGCAAACATCCAGTCAGACAACAGTCCAGCGTTTACAGCTCAGGTGGTCCAGCTCATCACCGAGTCTCTCAACATCTCCTGGAAACTACACATCCCTTACCACCCTCAGTCATCGGGTAAAGTGGAACGGGCTCACGGCATCCTCAAAGACCGTTTAGCCAAACTCACCATCGAGGTAAAACTCTCTTGGCCCACACTCCTGCCCCTTGCCCTGGCCCGGGTCCGAGCCACCCCACGGGGGCCAATAGGCCTCAGCCCCTTTGAATTGCTGTACGGACGGCCTTTCCTGGTCTCTCATAGTCTCCTGGTACAACCACGTCCTCTAGCCTCTCTACCTTCCCTACCTCTCTCCCCCTCTGCCACTTACTTAGGGAACACGCAGATCGTACTCTCCCCGTTGTCCCGGGACCAGAGGACCCCCATCCAGCAGCACTCCTCCAGCCAGGCGACAGTGTTCCCTTCCGGGAGCTCAAACCAGGATCTCTGCACCTAGGTGATCAGGACCCCCACGTCGTCATCCTAACCACCCCTACGACTGCCAAGCTCCTGGGTCATACCCCGTGGTATCGTGTGCTCCCGCCTCAAACTGGCCCCCCAAAAGATCAATGGAGATCCAAGCCCTTGGGCCCCACTTGCCTCCGTCCCACCTGCGGCCCCTCCCCGCCGACTCCCAACCTTTCAAATTCTCCTCCTAACAAGACTTCCAGTGTCCCCTCTTAAAGCCAACCCCTACTCTGTCTGGCGGTTCTACCTTCAGGAATCCTGGACGGAGGTCCCACCACTAAAACCCAATGCATTGCTCAAGCAGATTGTCCGCCCGCAGGCTGCCGATCAGCCATGAAACTTGACTTCCCAGAATCCAAGGCCAGCTACCGTTTTCCTCAGGTTTTCACAGGCCCGCATAAGGGAAATTTCCAGGGTGGCCGTGAACCAGATGCTGATTCACCCACATGTCCGACTCCCAGCCGAGGCACCAGCCAGCTGCCCCCTTCCCCTCACTCCGCCCCTACTCACCAGGAAGTAGCCAGAAAGAAGCGGCGTCCTATCGTCAAAAGGGTCGGAATGTAAGGCCGGTTGCCGCGCTGGGAGCTCGGACACGCCCATCCCTCTCCGCGCCTGGAAACTCCGCACCAGAATCTGCTCTCGGCACTAACGTCTGCTCTCGGCACTAACCTCTGCACTCGGCACTAACGTCTGCACTCGGCACCCGGCTCTGCTCGGCACTCAACGTCTGCACTCGGCACCCGGCTCTGCTCTCGGCACCCGGCTCTGCACTCGGCACTAACGTCTGCACTCGGCACCCGGCCTCTGCTCTCGGCACCCGGCTCTGCACTTGGCACTCAACGTCTGCACTCGGCACCCGCCTCTGCTCTCGGCACCCGGCTCTGCACTCGGCACCCGGCTCTGCTCTCGGCACCCGGCTCTGCACTCGGCACTAACCTCTGCACTCGGCACCCGGCTCTGCTCTCGGCACCCGGCTCTGCACTCGGCACCCGGCTCTGCACTCGGCACTAACGTCTGCACTCGGCACCCAGCTCTGCTCTCGGCACCCGGCTCTGCACTCGGCACTAACGTCTGCACTCGGCACCCGGCTCTGCTCTCGGCACCCGCCTCTGCTCTCGGCACTAACGTTGCTCTGACACTAACGTCTGCTCTCGGCACCCGGCTCTCACTCGGCACCCGGCTCTGCACTCGGCACCCGGCTCTGCACTCGGCACTAACCTCTGCACTCGGCACCCGGCTCTGCACTCGGCACCCGGCTCTGCACTCGGCACTAACCTCTGCACTCGGCACCCGGCTCTGCTCTCGGCACTAACCTCTGCACTCGGCACTAACCTCTGCACTCGGCACCCGGCTCTGCTCTCGGCACTCAACCTCTGCACTCGGCACCCGGCTCTGCCTCGGCACTAACCTCTGCTCTCGGCACTAACCTCTGCACTCGGCACCTGGCTCTGCTCTCGGCACTAACCTCTGCTCTCGGCACTAACCTCTGCACTCGGCACTAACCTCTGCTCTCGGCACTAACCTCTGCACTCGGCACTAACCTCTGCTCTGGGCACTAACCTCTGCTCTCGGCACTAACCTCTGCTCTCGGCACTAACCTCTGCACTGGGCATGGCCTCTGCACTCGACACCTAGCTCTGCACACAGCCCTCCGGACAGCCCCGACTGATGCAACCCTGGCCAGCTCTTGCACCTGAAAACCCGCCCACAACCTACCCACCCATAACAGCCCACCCCGTCTCCATCCCACTCCCCCACAGCCAATTAGAACACCCGGCCACTCCTTGCGCTCCCAAAGCTATAAAACCCCTCCTCCGGGGAAGCCAGCGCCTTCTCAGGCCCCCCTTCCCCGGACCATAGGACCTGGCCCCAGAGCTTAATAAATTGGCATTTAATTTTCCTATGCTGGTCTCAGTTTCCTCATTTTAAACTCGGCAATAACCCTTACGCCCAAAGCACGGAACAGCCTCCCCGAGGCCTGCGGCGAGACTTCACCACCCATGGTGTTTGGCCTCTGTGAGCTCCTTGTCTCACGGTAACATCAATATTCAAAGTTGCTTTGGACATAACTAAACCTTTGACATCTTGTTTTTTCTGTTATAGGCAGAATTCAGATTTTCATGGGCCCTTCAATTTTCATTTTCCTTCCAATGTGAGAAGAAAAATACTTGCTTTGAATCTACAAGGTCACACTCCCCTACATTTTAAAATAAATGAAAACATTTTCACAGGCCCCCAAAGTGTCCTGGCGCCCTGTGCCCAGTGGGGAGTCGGGTCTGGCTTTATCGCTGCGTAGCTGACAGGCAGGGGCTGCTCACACCCGAGCAGTGCGCACTCGGGTAAGGTTGGACGGGAAACCGCGTCCACCACCGGGAGAATGAACAGACCACCCCACAAAGCTTCCCTGTGTCCCTCTGCAGACCCTCCCGCCACACCCGCCCGCCTCCCCGCGCCCTCCCAGGCTCCCACCGCCCCGAGTGCCTGGTGCAGGGGCCTTTTCCCAGCTCTGTGGAAAGGGTCGTGCGCCTTGCCCTGTTTTAGTTTTTCCGCCCGGCTTCTTTCACTCGGCCTAATCATTCTGAAATTCATCTATGCCGTCTTGTGTATCAGTCCTAACTCCTTTGTTTCTGTCTCTGAGTAGTAATCCACTGCCTGGCTGTGGTAAACATCGTTTATGATTTTCCCACTGGTGGACGCTGGGCTGATTCGGGGTTTGGCTTTGGCGGGGAACCGCTGTGAACATGTGTGTGTCTTCACGCGGACATGTCGTTCACCCTCTTGGTGGATCACTGGCCACAGGACGGCTTAGTCCTGTGGAGCGTCCCCCACTTCTGCAGAAACCACCAAAGTCCTCTCCAAAGTGCTGGAGCCACAAGCAGGTATCTGTGTCTTGGTGCCCCTGATTCCCACCAGCCCTCGGTACGGCCAGTGCTGGAGCTTTGGGCATTCTCAAAGGTGTGGTCTAGAGATTCTTCACAGTTTATTTCTCTGGTGACTAATAATGTCCAGCATCTTTTCATGTGCTTACTGGCCATTTGTATATCTGGTGATGGGTGTGTTCATTTTTCTTACTATTCTTTTATCAGATTTGTGATATACAAATATTTTCTCCCGGGCTGTGGATTGTCTTTTCAATGCTTAAAAATGTCTAGCTGGGCACAGTGGCTCACGCCTGTAATCCCAGCACTTCGGGAGGCCGAGGTGGGCGGATCACGAGGTCAGGAGACGGAGACCATCCTGGCTAACATGGTGAAACCCCATCTCTACTAAAAATACGAAAAAATTAGCTGGGCGTGGTGGTGCACGCCTGTAGTCCCAGCTGCTCAGGAGGCTGAGGCAGGAGAATCGCTTGAACCTGGGAGGCGGAGGTTGCAGTGAGCGGAGATTACACCACTGCACTCCAGCCTGGGCAACAGAGTGAGACTCTGTCTCAAAAAAAAAAAAAAAAGTCCTTACAATTTTTATGTATTTATTTTTTTTTAGAGACAGGATTTCACTATGTTGCCCAGGCTGGTCTCAAACTCCTGGGCTCAAGCGATTCTCCTACCTCGGCCTCCCAAAGTGCTGGTTATTTGTTCCCTCTTTTTTCATTGTTAATTGGATAGAGATTTTAAATTTCATTGATCTTCTCTGAGACCTAGATTTTGGTTTTAGTGATTTTCTCTACTGTTTTTTTTTCTATCTCATTGATTTTTCTCTCTGATCTTTATTTTCTCTTTTCTAGTGAAGGCTTTTAATTCATATGTTAGTTTTCCGCCAGCCCCCTGCCCTTAAGGTTTCTTAAGGTAAAACCTCAGGCCATTGATTTGAGAACTTTTATATTTTCTAGTACATTTAGAGCGATGAACTTTTCTCTGAGTACTGCTTTAGCTGCATCCTACAATTTTTATTTTCATTTTCATTCAGTAAAAAATACTCTTCGATCCATGGGTTATTTCAAAGTGTGTGTTACTCAATTTCCAAGTACTTGAGGGTTTTCTGGGCATCTTTCTGTTGCTGATTTCTAATTTAATTTCAGTTCGGTCACAGGACATACTTAGAATGATATGAGTTCTTTTAAACATGTTGGGACTTATTCTACGGCCCAGAATGTAGTCCACCTTGGTAAGTGTTCCAGGGTTCCTAGAAAGACATGATTCTACACTTGCCGTGGAGTGTTCTAGAAATGTTACTGGGTCCCGTTGTTTGATAGTGTTGTTCAAGTGTTCTGTATCTTCACTGACTTTTTTGGTGTGCTTGTTCTCTGAATAACTGTGAGGGCACGTTGAAATCTACCATCACTGGGAATTTGTTTATGCTGCAAACCAGATCAGTTTGTGCGTCGGTGTTTGAAGTCCTGTTACAAAGTGTGTAAGGTACAGGATTGTTATGGCCTCTGGAAGAGCTGGCCTCTTTATTGTTATGAAATAACCGTTTCAAGCCTTCGTTAGCCATTGTTCCCATTTCCTAGATTAGAAACCTGAAATTCAGACAGGTGAGACTTGCCCACACTCACAGTCACATAGGAGCTAGAGACGGAGCCTGTCCCGGAATGAAGCCCCCACATCCAGGCCTCAGAGCCTCATGCCAGCCCTCCCCTCGCACGGGACCAGGTGTCTCTCCCTCGACAGGGTCCTGCTGGTCTCAGCAAAGACAAGCACTGGGTGTGGCCCTCGCTTAGGCCCCGCCCCAGCCCTGCCTGCACCTCCGGCCTCCTCCCAGGCCTCTCCAGAGGCTTCTTCTGCACTGGGGCTCCTGCCCGGCTGTGATGAGGGCTTCCTCAGGGAGGACGGGCCTTTTGGGGTGCTCAGGCAGAGGTTTACCTGCCTGAATCCTGGCAGCCTGCATCCCCTGCCCTGAGCCTTCCCTACCATGGTGCAGGCTGAGCTTGTGCTCAGGAGCTCTGGCTGTGCCAACCTCGACTGCCTCCTGGATGCCCTGGGGTCCCCACGCCAACATTCCAGCCTCACCAACCAGACCATGGCCCATGGCAAAGTGAGCCTTGTGGAGAGGCATATGTGCCTCACACCGGATTCAGGGCAGCGGCCTCGAGCACGAGGCTTCCAGGACACTGCCAGGGTGTCTGCCCCAGCACCCACCAGGAGGAGGAGTGCCCTGGGGACCCCTCCACACTCTCCTTCTCTGCGCCCAGCTAATGGTGACCTGCTGTGGGTGGGATTTGGGCATTTCTTTCCTCCAGTGCCCCTGGGTAGGGGTGGGTGGTGGTCTGTGCCTTGGGATGAGTCTCCAGGGAATCTGTGTGGCTGTGTGGTCAGTGGCTGAGGGAGGAAGCGTCCGAGCGTGCAGGGCCCGTGGGGAGGGGAGGGTTGGGGGAGTCAACAGGCGGCCGCCAGAACCCCTCCCTGATGCTTTGCAAAGCACACCCTCTTCTTCCCCTGCAGACTTCCCTCCGCCTGCAAAGTCTGACTCTCAGGATTCCCCCTGCCGCGCTCTCCTGCTCCTCTTGTTCCCTGTGGGCTCCGTACCCCACGGCTCCACGTGCTTCTTAGTTCACCGCCCCTGGGATTAGGAGGACGCCCTAATCCTGAGATCAGGTAGCTGAGACTATGACCCAGAGACTCATGCCTCTGAGCAAGAGTCTTTCTCTTTGACAACAAAACTTTTCAGCAAGGGAGCAGACAAACCCCCGGGACTCCGTCACCCACGGTGTCTCGAGAACACAGGGCGCCTTGTCCACCACGCCCTGAATCTCAGGCTGTCTGCACTGTCTCCTCCCCACCCAGCAGGAGCTCAGTGATTGAAAACCCCAGTGGCGTCTCCTAGGGAGACGAGGGCCGGGGGTGGGAGGCCGCCATCTGAAATGGGATGTCAGGAGACCCTGGACTCTGCAGGCCTTGATAAATGGGATTTATCCTCGGGACTGTAATGAGAGCTGACACCTATTTCTGATGAGACTGTATACAGATTGCCGGGGTGGGATAGCATCGCATTCCGAGCAGGCAGAGATGTATTTGCTGAAGGTGAAAATGTCATTTAAACTGTTGATACCTTTCAAATTGTCTTGGCAGGATGCCACAAGTAGCCCAGGCCTTTTCCAAATAAATATATACAATCTCCAGTTCTGTGCCGAGGACGGGCTGTGTGATCATCGTGTTGACTCTGCTGTTCTTCCCAGCAATTTGCGCTCTCTGCAGAGGGGAATTTGATTTTGTGTTGATAAAGATGCATAATCAATATTGCTTCAAGGCTCCGGCCCTTAACTCAGATGTCCTCAGCCTCCTCCCGCAGACCAGGCCCAGAGCCCCAGCCTGGGAGCTGGCCGCCGCCTCACTCCTGGTTTCGGAATCCCTGTCCCGGTGTCTGAGGCCAGGTGACCCCTGGAGGAAGCAGGGGCTTTAGTGGAAGCAGCTCTTGGAATCTGTGAGGATCAGAAGCGAGCTCAGTAAGAAGACATTTGCAGTCAGGAAGCGAGCTTGAAGTCCTCCCTCAGGGCAGCCAGGCTCCCGCCCCAGCCACGGCTCAGAGCCCACTGGGTCTTCCCATGGAGGCTGCCACGTTGCTGTTCTGAGCTGGGCCCTGCTCAGCCGCTCTCTGGGAAAAGCCCCTCTGACCATGTTATTCTAATAGGGGCTGTATCTCCCCCATACATTCTTTTACAATCCTGAACTTGAGCAAACTCTGGTTTGGGAAGGCTGGAGCTGGCCAGGGAGCCGCAGCCTCCACGGGAAGGGGCTCCTCCTCCCTGCCTGACCAGCGTTGTCCTGTGTTCTCCCGCCACAGAGGGTGGGTCAAGAGGACCCCGGATCCCAGCTGGGCCGGTTGGAGCCTCTCCTGGGATTTGTATATAAAGAGCCTTTTATTATGAAAAAATTCACAAACATTTGGAGAAGGCATTAGACCATCTCCTGCTATGGCCGTCCTCGGGTAGGGCCTTAGGACGCTCTCATTTCAGACCTCCTCTCGTTGGAAACAAATCGCCGGATCTCAGCGTTTCATGGACGGGGGAACTCCAGTTTGTATCTCTGAAAGACAAAAACTCCTTTTAAAAGCAACCACAGTGTCACTCCCCACGTCTGAAAGCTGCCCACAATGTCTTCATGTCAACAAATATCCGGTCAGGGTCCCCGTTTCCTCAGGCGCCTCCTGTCTCCTGCGCTGGTTTGTTGGGTAGGCCAGAACGGGGTTGATTCACATTCCCTAACATGGCTACCTGCCATGTAGACCGGCCCGGAGGCTGATTCAAACTCCCTAGCATGGCTGCCTGCGGTGTAGACCGGCCCGGAGGCTGATTCAAACTCCCTAGCATGGCTGCCTGAGGTGTAGACCAGCCTGGAGGCTGATTCAAACTCCCTAGTATGGCTACCTGCTGTGTAGACCAGCCTGGAGGCTGATTCAAACTCCCTAGTATGGGTGCCTGCCATGTAGACCAGCCTGGAGGCTGATTCACATTCCCTAGCATGGCTGCCTGCAGTGTAGACCAGCACAGGGGCTGATTCACATTCCCTAGTATGGGTGCCTGCAGTCTAGACAAGCACAGGGTTGATTCACGTTCCCTAGCATGGCTGCCTGCGGTGTAGACCAGCCTGGAGGCTGATTCAAACTCCCTAGCATGGCTGCCTGCAGTGTAGACCAGCACGGGGTTGATTCACATTTCCTAGCATGGCTGCTTGCAGTGTAGACCAGCACAGGGGCTGATTCACATTCCCTAGTATGGGTGCCTGCAGTCTAGATCAGCATGGGGGCTGATTCACATTCCTTAGCATGGCTGCCTGCAGTCTAGACCAGCGTGGGGGCTGATTCACATTCCTTAGCGTGGCTGCCTGCTGTGTAGACCAGCATGGGGGCTGATTCACATTCCTTAGCATGGCTGCCTGCAGTCTAGACCAGCGTGGGGGGCTGATTCAAACTCCCTCACAGAGGTGGAAATGTCTGGAAATCAATGAAGAGAAAGAGCAGTAGGTGAGGGTAAAGGAATGAATGAATGGGCTACAAAGCAGGGAAAATCCAGCACTGCATTCCCACCTCGGAAGAGGCTCAGGGCAGGAGACGGCGTTGTCTCTCAGCTCAGTGATGCAGGTGCCTGAACGGGTGAAGCTGTGAGTCTGTGGAAACCATCACAGCTCCTGGAACCAGAGTGGAATGGAAACCTGCAGACCCGAGCGGCCCCACCCGGGGGGGACGTCCATGCTGTGCCGTGGAGCGGGCTGAACGGGACTCTGGTAATGCACTAGCCCTTTGGGGCTGTATATCCTTTGATGCAAGGGATTAGGGCTTGAAGTGTGAGGGAAAAATAAAGTCTTGGGACCCCAAAATTCATCAGGTGCAAAGGGAAACCTTAAGCTTGGAAGGTGAGTCATGGAAAAAAAACAAAAAAAAGCTGCCTTTTTGTTCCTAAATGGATAGCTACAGATAGAAGAAGGCCACATGTCTCCCCAGGAGGCCTCCCTCAAAGGCCACGTGTCTCCCCAGGAGGCTCTCCCTCACCCTGAATTAAATTAACAGCTTATCTTCACAAGAAGGGCGAGAGGAGCCTGGAAATCTTCAGCTGCCCATGGCGGGGGAATGCACGTGTGCCTGTTCCTTCCACCCTGTTGTGTGAAGTGCAGAGTCACTGGCCGTGGAATCGACTGCTCCCTCCTCCCCCACTTTGCAGCTGCACCCCAGGAGTGTGGCCCTGCCTTCAGTCTTTCAAAATACATTATTTTGAGACAGTCTAGCTCTGTCGCCCAGGCTGGAGTTCAGTGGCATGATCTCGGCTCACTGCAACCACTGCTTCCCAGGTTCTAAGCAATTCTCTTGCCTCAGCCTCCCGAGTAGCTGGGATTACAGGTATGCACCACCACGCCCGGCTAATTTTTATATTTTTAGTAGGGACGGGATTTCGCCATGTTGGGCTGGCTGGTCTCGAACTCCTGACCTCAGGTGATCCACTTGCCTCGGCCTCCCAAAGTGCTGGGATTACACGTGTGAGCCACCACGCACCCCTGTTTTTTTCTTTCTGCTTTTCTCTGCTGCCCCATTTTCCCCTTCAAATTCTGAAGCTCTCAAAATCCTCTTCCAAAAAAGTGCAGGGCATGGGGCCTGCTGCGGCTTCTGCCTCTTTCTCCCGGGCACATCCTCCACCCTGGCCCCTGAGGTGGGCGAGACTCGCCTCAGTCCTTTTCTTTGACTTACAGATTATGGGGGTCAGCCGTGATGTTGTTAAATGTAGATTTACGTTTACATAAATATCCTGTTTCCTAGTATATAACTCCTAAAACCTGTGGACTCTCCATAGTGATGTCTTCTGCACACGGAGTTGACTGAGGGCTGGCTGCCCCCAGGCTGCTTTAGGAAGGGGACTGGTCACCAGAGAGACCAAGGACCCCTACCCTCTGGGGAAGTGAGAGGGGCTTGAGGTTAAGCTGATCGCAATGACACTGGTTAAATGAAACACACCTATGTTGTGAAGCTTCCGTAGCAACCCAAAAGGACCGGCTTCAGAGAGCGTCTAGACAGCTGAACACGGGCGTGCCAGGAGGACGGTGTGCTGAGGACAGCATGGACACTCCTTGTGTCCTCTGTAGAATCCTTGGAATAAACCGGTAAATGTGGGTGTTTCCCTGAATTCTGGAGCTGCTCTAGAAAATTAAGAAAACCTGAAGAGGGGGTGCGGTGGCTCACGCCTGGAATCCCTGCTACTCGGGAGGCTGAGGCAGGAGAATCGCTTGAACCTGGGAGGCAGAGCTTGTAGTGAGCTGAGATTGCGCCACTGCACTCCAGCCTGGGCGACAAAGCGAGACTCCATCTAAAAAAAGAAAAAAGAAAACACAAAGAAAACCTGAAGAGTGGGTCGTGGGGGCCTCAGTTTCTAGCCAGTCAGTCAGAAGCACAGGTTACACCACTGGACTAGCATGTGAAGTGGGGCGGTCTTGGGACTGAGCCTCCCCTGTGGGATCGGATGCCATCCAGGTAGATGGCGCTGGGCTTGCGCTCAATTTGAGGACACCCAGCTGGCGTCTGGGGCCGAACTGATTGACCCAAGTGTCCCGGGGGTGACCAGAGGTCCCAGAAGTCTTTGGTGTTTATTGCTGTGGGGATAAGAGCCGTGGGAGAGCAGGTTGTTGTTTCTGCAGACAGGCCCTTTGGAAGCAGCAGCAGTGGATGTTCAGCCTGTGGATGGAGAGCACGTCTGGGCCCAGCTGAGGCCAAGGCCCGGGCCCGGGCCCCCGCAGTGGACACACAGTTGGGTCCCTGCCCAGAGGCGACTCTTGCTGGAGGAGAGCTGCTTACCCAGTGAACAGACTCGTGTGATCCTGGCAGTGAAAGTGATCCAGCAAAAGCTGAGGCGGGACAGGGACAGAGTGGCTGCGGGTACCTGGGGAGCAGCAGCCAGGATCCATCACCTCTCGCCCTCTGCACCCCTTTCGCTCACAAGGAGGGGTCCTGGCAGCAGAAACCCCAGACCCAAACCATGCTGGGGGTGATCTGATGTCTGGATGATGAAGGTATCCCTAAATACGAAAGCAATGCTTGGAACTTAAAGAAAGAGATCATGGAACTGGCAAGGAGGAAGGCCAGCATCCTTGAAAACACAAAACCGACTTCCCGTACTTGTGATGACCCAGGGTTAGTCTCTAAAAATGAGAAGAACTTGAATGCATTGTTGAAAAGGCTTGAAGTCGTGTCCTGTGAACAGTGGACGGGGTGTCAGGGTCACATGGAGAAGGACGTTCTGACTCTGACGCAAACAGGAACTGCTTCCTCTGCCAGGCTCAGGCCCCACTCGGTCCAGGCGCCTCTGGATGGCTGAGGTGACGTGGACCTGGGTGGCCCTTGAATCACCAGAGGCCTGGAGGGGCTGGCCCAGCGGGGCCGTCGAAGAACTTTTCAGCTGCTTCTGTAGAGTACTTCTGACTTATTTTGGTAGTTAAATGATTTGACTTTTCAGAACATACACTATTTCATAGGTGATCCATCGGGTTTGCGCCGCAGACTTAGCTAATGGACTTGTTAAACCAGAGTGCAGATACCCAGGCTGTTTCGGTCTGCGGCTCTGCCTGCTTAAAGTATTTCTTTTCTTTTTCTTTTTCTTCTTTTTTTTTTGAGATGGAGTCTCGCTCTGTTGCTCGGGCTGGAGTGCAATGGCGCGATCTCGGCTCACTGCAACCTCTGCCTCCTGGGTTCAAGCGATTCTCTTGCCTCAGCCTCCTGAGTAGCTGGGATCACAGGCACCCGCCACCACGCCCGGCTAATTTTTCATTTTTAGTAGAAATGGGGTTTCATCATGTTGGTAAGGCTGGTCTCGAACTCCTGACCTCAAGTGATCCACCCACCTCGTTAATGGTATTTCTCAATCTAACAAGGCCTGGCTCTGGCAGGCACTCAATGAAACATCAGTTCATTCAGCTCGTATTTCCCAGAGCCACTAGATTCCAGGGCCACATCAGGGACAGAGGGGGGGCAGGGCTCCCCTCCCGCAGAGCCTCACACGCTTAGGAAGCCTCGGCCCGAAGAGGAAGGGAAATGGGTTTCTCCTGTGCGCTTTTCAAACGCATGGAAAGAGTAAAATCCTGGATCTTAGAATACTTATCAGCACAATTCTTTTTGCCTACACTGAAAATATGTGTACTACCATATTATAAAGATAATGTGTGCTTATTTAAAATAATTTGTAAAATACTTGAACTTAAGTTAAAAGAAATTATCTTTAGATCCGTTGACCAAAGATGACTTTTGCTATAGTTTGGTCTATTTCAATTGAATGGGTTTTTTCCGCTATGGGCTTTAAAACACACGTGTGCACACACGAACACGTGTGCGCACACATGGACACGCACACACACGCTTAATCACGTTTTAAAGGCATTGTAATTTTAAATAAAGTGAACTTACATATACACCATGTGAACAGTGAGAAAATAGCAGAGTGTTCGTGCTATTTTATTATTTTATCCACTCTGAGATCCTGTCTGTGAATATGTCAGTGAGTGGATGGATATATAGTAATTTTCCTATTTCCTTATGAATGGACATTGAAGCTGTTTCTGAATTTTGATCTCATAAATGAGAGGAGAATAAATATCTTTGAGGATAAGGATTCTTACCTTATGGTTTGGATTATTTTTAAAAGTGGAGTAATGGGCACATACACGCATGTGATTCATAGTGTCCCACGTTTCTGGGAATGGTGCTGAAGGCCCCCCCCTGCTCTTTTTGGGATGGTCCCGGAGCTGCACACCTGCAGGCTGCACGCGTCACCTGCCCCTGGACCGTGGGTGCGGTTGGGCGTCTTCCCCTCCCGCTGGCGGGATGGTTTCACCTGCAGGCTACACGCGTCACCTGTGCCCGGTCGTGGGTGTGGCCGGGCGTCTTGCCTCCCGCTGGGGGGGATGGCTTCCCCTTCTCCTTCTTAGCCTCAGCCTTTTTTGTTGCTGTTTCTCAGCTGAGCAAAATCTTTCCTCTGCAAGGTTCAATGCTCGTCTGTCTTCTGTTTCCCCTGTTTTCCCCTGAGTTTTTAGGTCTCTTGAGCTGCCAGCCAGTGAGTGCCCTGAGTGGAGACTGTGGGGGACCTACTGAGGCTGGGCTGCCATGCCTGAGCCCCCGCTCTGAGGTGGCCCCTCCCATGCAGGCGCAGGAGAGAGATGAGGGGTGCTGGCTGGTGCCTTCCCTCGGGCAGAGCGGCCCCTTTGTCCTGCCTGTCCAGGGCTGGTTTCCCCCGAGGCCTCGTCAGCAGGTTGGGTTCTGCTCATTGCTTGAAATTAAGGCAGTGGTGTTCGTCAGCAAACCACTTAAAGAATTCAGAAAATACACCCAAGCAGGCAAAAGAGAAAAAGAAAGCTAAAGGGATGCAAGATCTCAAAAGGGAACAAAACCACCTTAATCCAGATAAGCCTTGGGTGAGTGAGTATTGATTGCCGATTGCCCTCAGGTGCCTGGGCTGAGCCAGGTTTGTCAGAATGAAGCGGCCCCTTCTCACTCCCCCTCCGCCTGGGCTTGGGCCCCTTGCCCCACATACTTCCATGCTCGTGGTTCTCTTGGGGGCTCTGGGCAGAGAAACCCCCTCCTGGGCGGCTGCCGCAGCTGGAGCTGGGCCTGCACTGCACCCCAAAAGGAAGGTGATGAATGCCTCCTGCACCCCCACTTAGTGACCCAGCACCTGGCTGGCGCCTGAGCTGGAAGGGGGAGCCCGCAGGACAAGGAGCCCCTTGGCCACCTGTGCAGTGTGGGTGGACCACGCAACGGTTCCTGCGTGGGAAGGGCTAGAAGGCGAAGAGGCACGGGTGTCTCAGGCCTGGAGCCTCCCTTTTTACGGGGGTCTGCCTGAGTCCCGTAGTCAGGAGCTGTGCCTAGATCCACCCCAGACCGGTCCCACCAGACCCACGCTACCTGTTGCCCCTGTGGCTGTGCCACCTCCTGCTTGGGCATCTCGGGAGCCAGGGTCGCTTGGCATGCTGTCTCCCCAGAAGGCTCCTCCCTCTCCCCAGGGCCGGGAGTGGCCGCGAAGCAGGCCCCTGGGGCTGGGGTGCAAAGGAGACGCAGCCTCTCCCAGGAGCGGGGGAGCCCTGAGTGAGGGTGAGGTGCTGAGGCCCAGCTGGGCCGGGAGCAGCTGCTCTTGCTGATTATTTTCCTGCAAACCCTTCTCTGGCCTCCAGAACCTGAGGGAAATGAGGCCGGGCTGGGGGCAGCAGCGGAGATAATCAAGACAAATGAGCTGTCTGGAAGGCGGGGGGCTGCATCTTCTCTATGTGAACCCCGCTCTGGCGGGAGGAGGTGGGCACGGAGGTCGGGAGGTGTCCTGGCTGCCCCGAGGCCTCAGGGGAAGCCGTCTCAGCCCTCACCCCACCCGCTGGCCTCCCGGTCAGTCTGCACCAGGGGCCATTCCCTGCCTGGCACCCGGGTACTGCGGCCATTTTCTCACCCAGCGACTGTGACTCCCAGGATGCCCTGTGGTCATTCGCCTTTCGTTTCCTGCCGCTTTCAAGCCCACCCTGTTTCAGGACTTCACTGCTTGCTAAGGACAAGGACAGTGATGATGGTAGGTAAGGTAATAATGCAGACTCCTCGAGTTTTCACCTGGCTGCACCCGGTCTTCTCTCCTGGGAAGTCTTTTGAAAAATTCAGTATTTTGCATAAGTAATTGACATGTGTGTTTAAAATGGTGTGTAGTTATACTCAAAACAGAAGTCACAGTTCTCCACAGAAATAGGTTTTTGTGCATAAACAGAATAAATCATGGGCTGTAGGAACACGCTGGAACAGGGGACTGTAACCATGACCCTCATCGCGCCGCCGTTCTGCTATTTCAGTAAGAAGCAGGCACAGATTATCTGAATGCCCACACAATGACTCAGGAGAGGCTGCGTTTCTTGGGTTATTGGTGGCACTGATGTGTCTGATGACAATTCACCTTTTAGGTGAATGAGCTGCAGTGGAGGGGCTGACGCTGGGACCAGCCAGGCCTGTGACTCCTCCCCCGCGCCGTGGCAGGTCAAAAGGGCTGCTCCTGCCAGTGGGGCAGGATCCCAGGGTCTGGAGTAGTCGCAGGCTGGAGGGGGGGTCCTGTAGAGGAGAGGAAGGGCATGGAGTCCCCTGGAGCTCGCTGCTTTGCACCCAGCTAAGGGTGGCAGTGGGGAGGAGTCAGAGACAGGTGGGTCAACCCGGGAGACTTGAGTGCTTGGGCCTGGGCAGGGTAGGGCCAGTGAGGGCACGGGGGAAGGGGCCCATGTGGGGCTTGGGAGGATTGTCCCGGCTGCAGCAGGGTCCCCTGCTTCATGGCCCCGACCAGCCCTAGGCATCTGCCCCAATGACCCCAGGCCCCAGGAGTGGTGCCCACTTCAGAGCCTCAGTGTTCTGGTGACCCCTGACCTTGAGGTCATACGATGGAAGAGAGGGCAGTGTGGCGGATGCCTCTGGCACCCCAGGCCACCGTCCAGCCCTCTTCATCTACCCAGGGCTTTGCGGTTGACTGAGGCTCCCCATTTTCACAGTGGAGACTCCAGACAGCCACCAAGGCTGATGTCCAGCCCATCCCTGGCCTCCACCAATGGGAATCCACCAGCACCCTTAGTCCTGATGTCAGAAAGTGCTCCAGACACTGTGAACTGTGCCTGTGGTGGCTTCCCCCAGCGGGAGGCTGTGCCTCTGCATTTCCTTCCTTTTCCTACCTGGGTGCTGTGGCCAGCTGGCCTCCCTGACCACACCTTCTGGTGAAGGTTCAAGAGGTTTTAGTGGCAGCTCTGCCGGCCTCTGAGCTGGGGAGTCCTCACAAACACAACAACACACATGTGCACACACACACATAGACACACACATGTGCATACATACGTACCACACACAGTCCCACACCGCAAACATGCAAAGTCACATGTACACACACCAACATGCTTACAGAATAACACATGTACGCATATGCGCACCCAAGCACAGTCACACACAGGCACCAGAATACACACAGTTGTACACACAAACACTATGCACACACATGCATGTGCATGGAGACACAGGACGCATGAAACCACAAGGCACATCCAAACACACATGCAACACACAAACACACCAACACCTGCACACACAGGCAGGTGTACTGCACACATAGACACATGTACTCACACGTGCATGTATGAACACATGCTCACCCACATCAATACACACATGCACACGTGTGCATCTATGCCCCAGGGACAAGGAGACCTGTTGGCTGAATGCAACGTGGGATCCTGGCCTGGATCCTGGGACAGACAGAGAACATTAGTGGGAAAGCTGGTGAAATCCAAATCAAGTCTGTCATGAGCTGATAGCAGTGTGCACCAACGTTAGCGTCTTAGTTTTGATCAATGTGCACACGTGCACGCACACACAAATGCACACGTGATGCATCCACACATGTGCACGCTCGCTGCTCCACTGTGACCCCCATGCCTCTCCCTGAGACTCACACGTGCCTCCTCTGGTCTCCTGGTTTCTGTTCAGGGCCACCTCCACCTCTGGGAATTTGTCAGGGACCAGAGGAGACAAAGACACCTGGAGGCTGAATGCAATGTGGGATCCTGGCCTGGATCCTGGGACAGACAGAGAACATTAGTGGGAAAGCTGGTGAAATCCAAATCAAGTCTGTCATTTAGCCGATAGCAGTGTGCACCAGCGTTGGTTCTTAGTTTTGAGAAATGCATCGTGGATGTTAACACTAGAGAAAGCGAGTGTAAGAGATACAGGACCTCTCTAATATCTTTTCAACTCTAATGTAAATCTGTAACTGTTTCCAAATGAAAGGTTAAACAGGGAGGATACTTAGTGAGTGGAATGACTTACTGATTTTAAAGGACAAACCAAGATGCTTCTAAGCAGATATTGGAGTCTTTGAAGATTCTAACTGGATTCTCTGAAAATGTGAGTAAAGTTTTTTTTTTTTTCCATTGAAATCAAAGGCCAGCTGCAATGGCTCATGTCTATAATCCCAGCAATTTGGGAGGCTGAAGTGGGCAGATCACCTGAGGTCAGGAGTTGGAGATGGGCCTAACATGGTGAAATCCCATCTCTACTAAAAATATAAAAATTAGCCAGGTTTGGTGGTGGGCACCTGTAATCCCAGCCACTTGGGAGGCTGAGACAGGAGAATTGATTGAACCCTGGAGGTAGAGGTTGCAGTGAGCTGAGATCATGCCACTGCACGCCAGCCTGGGTGACAGAGCAAGACTCTGTCCCCCTCCACCAAAAAAAAGTTAAAAAGCATATGAAAATGTAAAAATATAATTAATGAGCAAACATATTTAGGAAAGTATATGAAAGACAGAAGAAAGACATAAGAGACTGCAGTTTGTTTTCAGATTCTGCATCTAGGGAAACTGTTTTCCAAAGAGAGATGTCAAATACAAGTCATTTAAAACAATCTAGGGGACGGCGACTCATTTCTTAAGTAAACTGGGCTGTGAAGTCGACACTCTAGAAGTTGCTCTGGTCCTCAGCCCCAGGACTCAGGGGCCGAGAGGCTGAAGCCCAGTGCCAGCATCTGCCCCACTTTTCAGGGAGAGCAGGAAAGACAGGTCATTTTGTTTTAAACCCAGGGCTTAAGGTAGATTCCCTGCTTGTAATGGGATCAGAACATTTCACAAAAGCAAAGGAGTTTCAGCCATTCTCAGAGAACTCACTGAAGTTCATCTTTAACCTCTGCTTGTCTTGAAAGATGGGAGGGAAACTTATTTTAAGATGGAAAAAGAGGTTCTAATTTCCACAAATTTCTTAGTCTTAGAAATGAGGTGAATCATTCCTGATTTTACCCTACCATGTTGGGGTTTGGGGAGATTCATCCTGGAGGAACCCAAGTTCCCAAAGCACCTAAAACTGTTGGTTGAATCAATGTCATGGCTAGCAAGGGCCACCACCACAGGAGGGACCCACACCCATTCTGGAGGCTGCCTTCTCAGCAGCCTCTGGATCCAGGGCTTCCCACGCTTCAGGGATAAAGCACCTCAGTGTCTTGTTGAGCCTCACGGGACAGGCACACACCTCACCCAGACCTGCTGTTGGGTGTCCGGCAGCCAAAGGCCCCTCCTCTGGTTCTTGTCACAATGACCACCAACAGTTAGTGCTGTTTGGATGAAGCAAATGAAACAGAGAGGCAAAGGCACATGAATTTCCTGCATTGCTATAGATTGAGATTCGCCATTCGGTACTGACAAAACACAACTCTGCAGCTATTTTCCTTCTGTTCCTGCATTTTGGATCTCTGGCCACCAGGAGGCAGTACCGAAGTCCGAATGCCAACATCTGAGCAGTGAGTTTAACCCCATGTGTAAGCTTGCAGTCTCTTATTGATGGGGTTAACGAAAGTACCATTACCTGCAGCAGTGGCCACAGGGGCCAGGGCAAGCCTTGAGTTAGCCTGCACCCAAACACCTTTTTCCGCAGCTTCCCACGGCATTGAGCTCTAGATTTCTCATGGTTCAAATACAATTTTTCTCCTGGTCCCGCCTCCTTATCCCCCGGCTCTCAGCAGCTTCGATGTGCTGCAGACAGCCTCCGACTTTAAAATAAGATAAACTTCCCTTAAGTTGTTTTCTTAAAGGGCCAGTTTCCCTTACACAGCACATTGTGAGAAACATGTAAATGAATGTTTTGAGTAGATTCAAACTGGTTACAAGGTAATTGCTAACCACACAAATGTGCAACATTGCAGTTGAGTCCTCAAATTCTAATTTTATACAAGAATTAATTCACAAATGGGTAATTCCAGCTAGCATGTGTTGTCATTTTTATGTCTGTGCAACTTAGACTTTTACCTCCAAAGTTATTTTAAATCTGTCTTGAAGGATGTTTGTTAGGAGTTTCTCAAACGACATTTCTGTGGACACCTCTAGGGAGGGTATTTGTCAGGAGCCATCTGAGGTAATTTGTGTAATTTGCTGGGGTTCATTATCGCAGATATCAGCAATCAATATTTTTTTCCCTCAAAAAGGACTTCAGTTTGTTCTTTTTTTTTTTTTTTTTGAGACGGAGTCTTGCTCTATCGCCAGGCTGGAGTGCAGTGGCGCAATCTCAGCTCTCTGCAACCTCCGCCTCCTGGGTTCAAGCGATTCTTCTGCCTCAGCCTCCCGAGTAGCTGGGACCACAGGCACGCGCCACCATGCCTGGCTATTTTTTGTATTTTTTAGTAGAGACAGGGTTTCACCATGTTGGCCAGGATGGTCTCGATCTCTTGACCTCGTGATCCACCCACCTCGGTCTCCCAAAGTGCTGGGATTACAGGCGTGAGCCACTGTGCCTCGCCCAGTTGGTTCTTAAAAGCACACAGGAGCCTTCTCTATAACCCATCCTGGAGTGTCCACAGCAAGGACACTGGTCACCCCTCTGGGGGGGCAAAGGACAGTCAGGGCTGTCAGACCATGGGGGCCAAGGGTGAGAGGGGGCCTGAGAGGAAGAGAGAGACAGAGACAGAGAGAGACAGAAATAGTAGCAGAGACAGAGAGGGACAGCAGAGAGAGACCGAGACAAAGAGAGACAGAGGCAGAGAGACAGCAGCAGAGACAAAGAAAGAGAGACAGAGAGACAAAGAGACGCAGCAGAGACACAAAGATAGTCTGGTTTCCCACTGCTATAAAGAAACACACGAGACTGAGAATAAAGGAAAGAGGTTTAATTAACTCACAGTTCCACATGGCTGGGGAGACCTCAGGAAAGTTACAATCATGGCAGAAGGCAAAGGGGAAGCAAGGACCTTCTTCACAAGATGGCAGGAGAGAGAAGTTCAAGCAGGGGAAATGCCAGACGCTCATAAAACCATCGCATCTGGTGAGAACTCACTCGCACGAGAACAGCACAGGGAAACCCCCCCCCATGATCCAATCACCTCCATCTGGTCCTCCCCTTGGCATGTGAGGGTTATGGGGGTTACAACTGACGTGAGGTTTGGGTGGGGCCACAGGGCCAAACATTATCAAAGAGAGACAGAAAGACAGAGACAGAGTGAGAGACAGAGACAGACAGAGACAGAGAGACAGAGATAGAGTGAGAGACAGAGAACAGAGACAGAGACAGAGTGAGAGACAGAGACAGAGACAGAGAACAGAGTGAGAGACAGAGAGAGACAGAGACAGAGTGAGAGAGACAGAGACAGACAAGATAAGCAAGAGACAGAGACAGAGTGAGAGACAGAGACAGAAAGACAGAGACAGAGTGAGAGACAGAGACAGAGTGAGAGACAGAGACAGAGACAGAGTGAGAGACAGAGACAGAGACAGAGTGAGAGACAGAGAGAAAGAGACAGTGAGAGACAGAGACAGAAACAGAGTGAGAGACAGAGAGACAGGAGAGAGACAGAGACAGTGAGAGACAGAGACAGAGAGAACAGAGTGAGAGAGACAGAGACAGAGTGAGAGACAGAGACAGAGTGACAGACAGAGAAAATAAAGTGCTGTGGCACGGGAAGGCAGGCAGGACAGCGCATGGGAGTCCATGGTCCTCCCTGACGTGGCCCCTTGGGTGGGCTAGGACAAGGTGAGGAGGGACAGGGTTTCTTCCAAAGGCTGTCCAAGTTGGAAGTTCCGTGACTTCAGTGCAGGCCCAAGTGGAGGCCTGGATCCTGCAGGCTGCCAAGGCCTGGGGCTAACTGTGGGCAGATGGGGCAGCAGCTTCCTCCAGCCCATGGGGCTCAGGAGAGGCTGCAGGAACTGGGGCCAGATCCAGAGGGCACCCCTGAGACCCTCAGGGGGGACCTGACCTCCAGGCTCTCCCTGGGGCTTGTGGCACACGTGGATCCAGCACTGGGTGGGAGAGGGGGAGCTTCTCTGCTCAGGGACCACACATCAGAAGCATGGGGAGACCCAGCTGTCCCCCAGGTCTGTCCCTCGGCTCCAGACTTTTGGCAGGTGCGAAGCTGCCGTCAATTCTTTGTAACCCTTCCCATAGAGGTGGACTCTGCTTCTGGTCTGCCCCTTCGGCCAGGTCTGGCCTGTGGCCACCTGGCCAACAGAACGTGAGGCCCAGCTGGGGCTCGAGAGCCTTCCACTCACTGTGGGATCCCTGCCAAGCTGCCTGGTGAAGGCGTCCAGTCCTGTGGAGCAGCAGGGACCCCAGCCAGGGCTTCCACCCCCCAGCCCCAGCCATGCCGGCCACTGACCAGTGAGGTGCGAGGGTCAAGCTGAGATCAGAAACCACCCGCTGAGCCTGGCCAGGGCTGCTGGCACACAGGGCCATGGGAGCACAATGTGGAGAGCCCTGATGGCAGCTGCAGGAAGCTGCTGTCTTGGGGGTGGCCTGCTGTGCAGCTGGGGGAGACTGGCTGATGCAGGCACAAGGCGTGTGATTCATACCACTCTTTCTTCTCCAATCGATGGAAGGCTGTTTAGAGTAATGCATGCTACCCATAAGAAATGCAGACCAACCTGGATATCTGCCACTCAGCCTCAGACAGACAGAAACACCGGAATTCCTGAGGCTCCCTGTGGGGCTCTGCCCGGTTCTACCTGTCTCCCACCCCTATTGGGGAAATGCCACCATGACTTTTGTGTTCCCCATTCCCTGGCTTTTAAAATACTTTCTCCACACTTGCAAGGACCTCTAAGCAATGTCTTCCCAGGGCACCTTGTCCTAGACAGAGCGTCGCTGGGACTAGTGTCTCCATATCCTGCTGACGCCATTTCTCCTGGTGTGACCTTCCCGAGAGCCCCCATGCAGAGCACCTGCCCGGGCCCCCCGCTCCTCCCTGTCCACAGCTGGATGGGGTTCCTCCCTGTCCGCAGCCGCCCGGGGGTTCCACCCTGTCCACAGCCGCCTGGGGTTCCATCCTGTCCACAGCTGCCCGGGGATCCTCCCTGTCCACAGCTGCCCGGGGCTCCTCCCTGTCCACAGCCGCCTGAGGCTCCACCGTGTGGATGAACTACAGCTGATGTATCCAACCTAAGGCTGCCAGGAGCTTGAGCTGCTCTCATTTTTCACAAAATTACAAAAACTGTCACAATGAGCATTCTTAAAAGATATCCTCAGGTGATGACATGCTGTTCAATTCCATTTATGTAGCTTTCTTGAAAGGACAAAATTATAATTTTGAGAATATATTAGTCATTGCCAGTGTTGGGGGTGGGGGAGGGTTTGTTGAGAGTAGCCCTAAACGGGCTGCCCAAGGGCTTCCTGTGATAGAATGCTCTAGATGTGCACTGTGGCGGTGGACACACGACGCTACACGTGACAAAATTGTGTAAAACTAAATACACACACTTACATGCACAAACAGGTGCATACAAAACTGGTGAAATCTGAGTAAGGTCAGTGGATTGCACTGCTGGTCTCTGATACCCTCTGTCCCCGTCATCGTCTGTTTGTTCCTCTGCAGAGCCTGAGCTTCCTCTATACCCAGCTACATACACGGGCATGTGGACCTAAGAAGGAAACGAGGCTCAGTTTCCCTGAGAGGCTCCTGGGGCCCTGTCATCTCAGGTTGTGGGAGGTAGACCAGAAGGCCGCTGGCCTGCGTGCCCAGAGGTGTCTGGGCCCACCTGGGGCTCCGGCTCCTACCCCTGAGCAATAGGTAAAGAGGTTTCTTGAAAGCAGAGCTGTTCTGATTTTCATCATTTTCAAGGTTAAAAACCTAAATTCCCATATGAAAGAATTGTTTAAAAATGAAGAGGTAAGGATGTGTATGTGTGTGTGTGTGTTCGCACATGTGTCCAGGCTGGCAGTGCACACAGCTGGCTCTGCTCTGGAAAACTTCTGGAGTGTAAATATGTATTTATGAGGCGGTATGTTCTCCATAAATCACTTATAAATAATTTCTTTGGAATGAAAATATACAAGAATTCAATTTCCCAGGCAGTCTTCAGGCTTCTGAGCACCCAGAAGTTGCCTGGTTGTATATAAACACGTGAAATATTTATGCCAGACGCAGGCTGTGGGCTTGGTCTACGGTGTCTGATGTCTGGGAAGTGCTGGCCCCAGGGAGCCAGGCCTTTCCGAGGACGAGGATGAGCCAGGTCAGCAGGCTTCCAGGAGACAGCAAGGGCACCAGCTCACAGGGGCATGCTGAAGCTAGGGCACTGAAGACACAGGGAGTGCTCCCCAAAGGCGTGACGAGCACTCTGTGGCTGCGGGATGTCACCCACGTGGACAGGCCGCCCACACCCCAGCTGGTGTCCAGCTACCGACACTGCGTCTCCACTGATGCCCCTTCAAGCCTCTGGCAGCTGGGTCCCCTCTGCCCCGGTGGGCTGCCGGGGAATTGGGCAGCCCCTCCCAGGGTCCTGCTGAGGGGGTGGTGTCTGCTGTGTAGCGCATCCCCAGCTCCCTCGGGCCTTGGAGAGGAACCCGCATTAATTCGGGCCCTTGTGCTCTCCATGGGCTCTGTGCAGCCCCAGCGGGGGCGGCACCTGCTGACCATGGGCTCCTCTCTGGCTCTGCCCCTTCCCTGCAGCCCCGCCGTTTCCTGGGTCACTGCCCGAGTCAGCTACTTGTGCTCAAATCCTTTTCTCAGCGCTGCTTTGGGGGTGCCCGGCAGGAAAAGGGAGAGGACTAGCCGCTCAGGCTCCATGGGGGAGGGTGCCTGGCCCACAGTGTCCACCCCCAAGTGGCCAGCAGTAGCTGCCTCGCCAGGAGATGGGTCACAGAGACCATTCTTGGGCCCCACCCAGACGTCCTGTGTTAGAAGCTGGGGGGGGGGATTGGGCCCAGCAAGCTGTGCAGGTGACTGTGCTGTGTCCTGGCATGGGCTCTTGCTGTGGAGTGTGGGGGCTGGGGGGCTGTGGGCAGCTCGGTGGACCTGGCCTTTCCTGCTCTGTGAAGGTGGCCGTTCTGCCCACCTGAGGAGGATTCAGCAGGAAGTGCTGAGATCTGTGGAGGCTACTGCAGGGTCTGCAAAGGGGAGGGGCCGGCACTGGGGAGGGAGGCTGGGCACGTACCTGGGGGTGAGCGTGAAGACTCCAGGAGGCGAGTCAGACATTGGTAGAGGCAGGGCAGGGGGTAATGGACAGAAACACACCAAGGGTGATTCTCCACTGAGCTTTGAGAGCTTGGCGGGTGAGTAGGGAGTCTTCCTACATTTTTTGATATAATTAATTTCTGATGTATCTTACAATCTTGGTTGCATCATAGCTTAATGGGAAGCTTTAAAATATTTATTAATGGTGGACGGGTGCAGTGGCTTATGCCTGTAATCCCAGCACTTTGGGAGGCCGAGGCGGGTGGATCACGAGGTCAGGAGATCAAGACCATCCTAGCCAACCAACATGGTGAAACCCAGTCTCTGCTAAAAATAGAAAAATTAGCTGGGCGAGGTGGTGCGCACCTGTAGTCCCAGCTACTCAGGAGGCTGAGGCAGGAGAATTGATTGAACCCAGGAGGTGGAGGTTGCAGTGAGCCGAGATCACGCCATTGCACTCCAGCCTGGTGGCAGAGTGAGACTCCATCTCCCCCCAAAAAAAAAAAAAAAAAAATTATGAACGCTATGTAGGATGGTAACTTAGATTTGTGAAATACCAGAAAACCGTTTTTGGCTGTGAAGCAACCTGTGTGTGTTAGGAAATGACAGTGGGTCACAGTAAACTTGGATGATGGCTCTTGCCACCAGCATTCAATCTGCAGCTTTGTTACTGAAAAAATTTAATCTTGGTCTTGGCACCTGTAAGCAGCTTGGAGCTGGCAAGTGCTTTTTGTCAGCCAGTCAGCAGGAACCAAGAAGCAGCTGCCTTCACACATCAGCGGCAGCAGTATACCTTCACAGGCTCATCTCAGGGCTCAGTGTTCCCGAGCTCTGTCGGAATTTAGGACGGGGTCATCTCAGGTCACCATCCAACGAACATCATGCTGGTCGCCACATTGGTGGTAGCAGGTTGCGTGAGTTTCGTGAGGTGAGGTAGCACATCTCTCAGAGAGGAGCGATCAACCTGCATTAACTCGGGACCTCCAAACCCTGTTGAAATCTCCAGGGGTCCAGTGATCTGAAGCAGGTCAGTGTGTCTCTACAAAGCAAAAGATCCCTGGCTTCACTCTGCAGTCCCTCACGTTGATAAAGAGACACTATGCTTTGGATGTCTGGGACAGTATCAATCATCTTTCACTGTGCTTTTTCTAATCCATTTAATAAGCAACAGGTGAGCTGTAATCTGAAAAAGTTGGTTTTGGAGGCTGAGGCAGGTGGATCACAAGGTCAGGAATTCAAGACCAGCTTGGCCAATATGTTGAAACCCTGTCTCTACTAAAATTGGACCCCGTGATTTTGTGCGGGGGGTCCCTGTCTGCTGCCAGGCTGTGCCGGTGCACTGGCCTCTGATGAGACGTCCCCAGGTCCCTTGTTCATCGCTGGACAGGCCCCCTAGGGCCCCGGCTGTGCGCCAGCTGCTTGCTTAGTACTGCTGCTGAAAAGTGGACTCTTTATCTGCTGAAGTCTGTTTTCCATGAAGAATTTATTTCAGAATTAGTGATTCCTCCTCCTTCCCCTTCCCTTCTCTGTGGAGAAGATGCTGGAGGGTGGGGTGGGGACTGGAACCCAAGCTCACGTCTGACAGGGGTTTGTTTCATCCTCAGAGTTCCCCGACACCCCCCCCTCCAGCAGAGCGTGTCCTGCCTCAGAAGCCGCCCCCACCCCTGCTGGGGCAATTTTTCCTTAAGTGCCTTGAGGGGGCTCATTTTTGAAGGATAGTTGCAGCCCTCACAGAACCCTAACAATTCCTAGTTGAGGAAGCAGCATCTCCCACTTATCTCTGTTGGAAGCTCAGATCGGCAGATGCTGGTCAGAGCCCTCTCCCCTCACAGCCTGGCAGTCATCCACGCGGAGAAACGTTGAGTGCTAGGATTTCATAAATCCATGAAACAAATTCACCAGAAGTGTTGCCAAAAGACCGTGTTCACAGTCCAATATCTGAGTGTGTCTGCACACGTCCCGCCGGGCCCATCACCCGCATCCACTGATTTCCCCGCCCGCTAATGGCAGGTAACTGACGTGATGAGAAGGGACAGGTCGGAGCTGCTCCCTCTGCCCCGGCTCCAGTGGGCTGAGGGCGCTTAATGACACTCTGTTCCGAACACCTGCGATTCCATCATTACCTCCTAAACAGAACATTTGGGGAGAGATACTGCATTTCCATAGGTTTCAACAAGGAAGTATATTAGAACCACTGTTCCCAAGCCAAGATGCAAAGCTGAATTTCCACATCTGAGTCATTTTTGAATTAACTGCAGTGACTGAAGAACGGGGGAGGGATTTCCAGCAGAGACTCAGGAAAGACAAACACCCCCTGTTCGCCTTAGAACTGGGGCGAAACGCTCGGTTTGGAAGAGGAGCTTGGGGGCATCGTTGTTAAATATCTGCCCAGACACCTCCATACAGCCTTGATTCTTCAGCACTGATGCAGACCCTGGCCTGGGTGCTGAGGGTTTACATATAAATAGGATTTTCTTGCTGCTAAGAGCTCTTAAGTTAGCGGGGTGTGTCCACGCCACAGATACTTGTTTCACGACGTGACACGTGATGGGTTGTGTGTGTGACTGCGCAGTGAGAACAGGACAGGTGTGCAAGAAGAAACGTCAGCGTCCGCAGGCCTCTCTCTTCACTGACCTTCGGCCCAGGGCTGCTGAGAAGCCTGTGGTCTGAGTCTTGCTTCTCCTCCCTGCCTCCTTTCAGGGGAATCTGAGGCCCTGGCTGGACACTGGTCCAAGGGTGTTGCCTACCTGCCTTTCGTCTGGGGGTCCTGGCCACACACCCATGTCCCTGCTGTTCCCCTCGGTGTGACAGCAGTGCAGGATTTACGTGGGGGAGGGCAGGAGGTGACCTGAGGGGCTGGGAGTGCAGAGGACACAGGGACGGCAGGGCTGGGGGGTGACGGGGGGCTTGGGTGGGGCTGGAAGGGGTCAGTGCTCGGCAGGCACCAGGACTCAGAGCCGTGTGGGAGCAGATGGTGGTCTCTGGCCTCCATCCCCATCCCCAGCCGGCGTCAGGGTTCGAGTGTTGAATCCCCCTCCCCTCAACCGGACAGCGCGCAAGCTGGAGTGAGCGGAGACCCCGCAGGAAACACGGAGCGGGCTGAGAACCAGAGCTGGCTGGGGCAGGATGGAGAAGCGACCACCCGAGGGCTCTCAGGGCGGCCCCGAGCCAGCAACAGCAGCTTTCGGGCCGTGGGTCACTTGGGCTTTGCATCCAGGAAGGTGGGTGCCTTTACAGAGCGCTGCGGAGGTGGGTGTGTTCGTGGGGCTGTGTGCGTGTTTTGCACGTTTCAATGGTGCCGGATGCCCGAGAGATCCCTCATGAATGTTTAACACATTTTCCTGAAATCATAGAATGTACCATAAAATGTTCCTGGAAAGTGTCCCGGACCACAGGCCTCGGGGGCACCGGCCGGTTTTCCCTGTTTCTGGAGTTTGTGTCGCGGCCCCGCCTTTGAGAGGGACGCGGATCCTGGTTGTCTTTGCTGAGTCCCCTCCACGTGGCTCTGTCTGCTCCGTGGCTGGGGCGCCTCTGTCTCCCTCCCCCACGGGCTGCGGGTGCGGGTGCCCCTTCCAGGGCTTTCTCCCTCCCGGGCCCTCATCTCCCCTCCCATCTCCCCCGCCGCTGCCCCGCGCCTCCCCCGCCCCGCGTCTCCTCCCCCACCCCGCGTCTCCCCCCCCCCCCCCCCCCCCCCCCCCCCCCCCCCGCCCCCCCCCCACCCCGCGCCTCCCGCCCCGCGTCTCCCCCGCCACCGGCCTGTGCACGGGAAGCCCCTGCTCTTGCTGCTGCTGTGGCCTCATCTCCCAACTCAGCCTTGGCCTCCAGTGACAGAGCCGGGGCTCTGGCAGGATCCCCACGCGGCGGCGAGGCCCGGGCCCCGGGGGTGGGATCTCCCTTCTCTGGGGGCTGGGGGGCCGCCTGGCCGACTTCAGGGGCAGGAAAAGTGATGGTTTGTCCTTGGAGAGGGAGGACATGGGGCAAGCCGGCAGGGACTTAGCTCCCCTTCTTCCACCTGCACTGCTGAGCCGGGGGCCCTGGGGTGGTCAACGCCCCCCTACCTGCGCGCTGAGCCAAGGGGGGCTCCGGGGTGGTCAGGACCCCCAGGCTGGGATTTCCGTCGGTGCCTTGCCTTCCCCTGACCTGCCTTGTCCTGCGGGACCCCCACGCCGGATAAGCCCATCCTAGATAAGGCTGGGCTGCTCTCAGAGGGAGAGTGTGGGGCACCCCAAGCCTAAGCCGAACCAGCACGGGACCCTGGGGAGCTGGCGGATGGGGGCGTGGGGGGGAGGGTGCTCTGTGGCCGCTCAGAGTTTGGATTTGCATTTTCCTGTGACTTGGAACAGGAAGCAGGATTTCCCACGTTTACTGCCCACGGAGATTTCTGCCTTTAGGAAGTGCCTGTTCAAGACTTCTGCCTCTTCTTTTCTATTACTTAAAAAAAAAAATTAATTTGTAGAAGCTTTTTTTTTCCTTTGACCTGTTGTGAATATAGTTTTTGGGTGAATATAAGCTTTCACCTTTGATGTAGTTGTATTTATCAGTATTTCTTTTGTGGGTAGGAGTTTTTCCTTGTGCCTTTTAATTCATTTCTACTCTGAGGTCATGAGGTATTTACGACAGGGTCTCACTCTGTCACCCAGGCTGGAGTGCAGTAGCACAATCTCAGCTCACTGCAACCTCTGCCTCGAGGTTCAAGCGATTCTTGTGCCTCAGCCTTCCAAGTACCTGGGATTGCAGGTGCCTGCCACCATGCCAGGCTAATTTCTGTGTTTTTAGTACAGATAGGGTTTTATCATGTTGGTCAGGCTGGTCTCAAACTTCTGACATCAAGTAATCCACCTGCCTCGGCCTCCCAAAGTGCTGGGATTACAGGTGTGAGCCACTGTGCCCAACCTGTCTTGTCTTTTAAGAACTATAGAGTTTTGTCTTTCATGATTAGGCCTGTGATTCATGAGGAATGATTTTTGGGCATGGCAGGGATCACTGAGCTCCAGCCTGAGGGCCAACTCCGGCTCACCACTTGTTTTTGTCAATGAAGTTTTATTGGAACACAGCCATACACATTGAGTGGTTGAGGCAGATGCCAGTCATGTGGCTTTCCAGGGCTCAAATGACTGTCTGGCCCTTTACAGAAAATACATACTGACCCTCGGGGTACGATGTGAGGGAGGGATTGGTTTTGTTACTTTTTCGTGTGTATGCCCTGGTGGCAGTATCATTCATGGAAGGAACTGCTTTTCCACTGGCTCCATGGTTCTGCCCGTTCCCACAAGGGTGTCTACGCCAGGCTGGCCCTGCTTCTGGACACTTCCTTCTCTTCTGGGCTATTTGTTGAGCCTCTGGCCAATGCCACACTGCCTGTCGTTGTGGCTTTGTGACAAGTCCTGCTGGATGGTGAAGCCATCTTTACTATCACTCTTCAAAAACGCCTGAGCTATTCTCCACCGCTTGCACTCTGGTATGAATTGTGGACTTGGCTTGTCAAGTTCCACGAAGATGAGCTCAGTAGAACACAGGGGAGCTGGTGTCTTTGCTACCCTGAGTTCCCGGGTTCATTGATAGGAACGTTCCTCCAACTGTGGTGTTCTTCTTTAAAGCTTCTCAGGAATGTTTCATGAAGGTCTCTGTGGATGTCTTGTACTCTGTTAGATATACTTCTAAATCTCAACTATTTTAAAAATATCATTGCAGATGGTATGTTTTAAAAGTCATTTTCTAGCTGTGGATGGATGTAGAAATAATTGACTTTGTTAATTTTGTTCTCGGTGGTCTTGCTTAACTCCTGTAATCCTACAGATTTTTTATCTTCTCATCTATGAATACACACAGTTCTGTGTCTTCCTTTTCATCTCTTATGTATTTTTTTTCTTTCTGCCTTGTGAACAGGCCTCCAGCCATTTTTGATGGGTGCTGATGGAAACGAGAATATTTGATTTTCTCTTCATGTCAAAGAGGCACTTTCAATGGCTGTGTGATGTCTCTTGTGGTTTTTTTGGTAGATTTTTTTTACAGATGCCTTTCATCAGAGTTGCCTTCTATTCTTTATTAGCCAGAATTTTTAATTTTGTCATGAAAGAATGCTGGATTTTTTTCAGATTCTTTTTCTGTGTTGATTGAGCTACACCTGATCTTTCCCCTTTCATCTGTTCATGGAGTGAATCGCCTTGATTCTGGGCACTCTATTTTCTATATAAAACTTTGAATTTCTGGGATAAATTTAATGTGGCCATGATGTCCTATTCTATTATTGACTGGTGGATTCAGTTTGAGAATGCTTTGTTTATGATTTATATACTTACGTGTATGAGGGATTGGCCCAAATGTTTCCTTTTTCAAGCTGTCTTGCCAACCTGCCACCCACCTTCAGAGACGGTGCAGAGAAATGATGTGAGCCCCCAGCATCCCTGATCGTGCCATGAGCCAGGCCAGCCCCGAGTGAGGCACAGAGCAGCCTGCAGCCAGCGGGGCTGGGGCAAGGTTGTGGGGTCAGCAGCGTCTGTGGGCCTGGGGCAGTGCTAGGACTGAGCAAGACTCCTGAGCACTGGGGCTGCCCTGGGCTCCTTGGAGCCTGCCTGTCTTGCGGCTGGATCTCCGCCCATCTAAGCCGAGCAGAGAGTGCTGATGGGGCTCCTTGCTCTCCTCTGCTTGGTTCTGAGCCATTAAAATAATAAGACAGGAAGCCAGAGACACGTGCTCACGCATCTTCTCTATCTGGTTAAGGAAAGCAGGGCTTCGGATCAGGAAAACGACACAAGGATCTCAGAGGCAGGACAGAATGGGATCCGAGGGGCAGCGCCGTGTTCCTGGCCCCCTTCCCTCTCGATGGCTGATTCTCACAGCGTTCACGCCCAGCAAAGGCGCGGGCTGCTCGTTCCAACTGCAGCTCGGGTGCCGGGCGAGTTGTTCTTTCTGGATCACTGGTTTCCTCATCAGCAGTGCTAACAGCCGCCCGGCACATTGAGCTCAGTGCTTCAGGTCTAATCAGATGTGGCAGCTGCTGAAACCCAAATGCCCCATCCAACCAAAGCATCTTCATGCTGCCGGTGGCCTCCGGCTGAGCCGCCACCGACTCACGTGCACATGCCAGGTTGTCTGGATCACGGGCCCCGGAGGGCCTCTGCTGCAGCATCCCCTCTAGACTCGCTGCTGGGGACCCTCTGAGTGAGAGCAGCCCCCTCCTATGATGGCCTTGCCCCTCCCTTCCCACCTCTGAGGCTGGTTCCACTTTGCTGTCTCCCCCAGTGGGCTCTGCCCGTCCACCTGTGGGACGCCTGGGCTCCCCCAGCTTGTCTTCTGCCTGCCCCTGGGTCCCCAGGCAGTGGGATTTGGTGGCCATGCCCTTGTTTCCCCTCGTTCTTCCCCAGAGACTCCTGGTCTGGCATGCAGCAGGTGCTCCGCCGGGCGAGTGCAAGGACGGAGTGTGGCCGCTGCAGGTGGTCTGGTTAGTGCCGGGAGGTGTCACGCATGGGTTGTGTAAGCACTGGAACCCCCGGGAGGGTGCAGGGCAAGTTTGGGATGGCCCCGTGTGCCCGGATCTGTGAGACCCTGGTGGGCTCAGTGGAGCGGAGGCTGGGCACAGAGCTTGAGGACCTCTGACGGGAAGCTGTGCAGGTGGTCAGGCCAAGGCCATGGGGGCCGTGGGGGCTGGTGAGGAGGGTGTGCTTACCTGTCATGGGACTGCCTCGGACTGTGGGACTCCTGCAGCTGGTGTGGGCTCCAGGTGAGGTTCTGAGCTGCCCACACACACCGCTGTGCGTCCCAGCTCCATGTGCTCCTGTGAAGTCCCTGTGTGCCAGGAGGAATCCGGGAGGAGCCTGTGTCCTGCAGACAGAGCTGGGATGTGGGTGTCATCCACAAGTGAGGAGAGGTCCATGCCAGGGACAGACAGAACCACCAGCATGGACCCTGCTGGGACTTCTGAGTGGGAAAACCATCCTGCCACGGGAGGCGGCCACAGGAGGCAGCCACAGGAGGCAGCCACGGGAGGTGGCCGTGTGCATCCAGCAGTCCATGCCTGAGGTCCCGATTTCACCCCACCTCTCCTGTGGGCCCCTCTCTCCCCTGACGGTGGAGCCTCGGCAGCCGTCTCCATCACACCAGCCGAGTGTGGGGCTCGGAGGAGGAGCAGTCGTCACGGGAGCCGCCGTGCGTCTGTCCGGTGGGTAATGTGGTGCTCACGGCTCCTAATGAGGCTCTCGGTCTTGTTTATTGTGTTCTTGCTGGAAGATTTTCTTTTTTCTGAAACGTTGGCACAGGATGAACCTGAAATACTGAGCCGTGCCTGAAATAAAAGTGTCCTGATAATTAGAACCTCTGCCTGAACAGATTCCTGTGGGGCTGTGGGCTGTGCTGTGCGGTGCTGGCTATGGACGGGGCTTCGCTGCCCACCAAGTCATTGTTCAAAGGCCCAATGGGTCAAGTCCCCGAGGAGGAACCCACCCTGGAACCTACCAGCCCGAGACCTGGCAGCTGCCCAGTCCAGCATCCTCACCATTGCAGCCCCCTTGGGCCAGCTGGAGCCCCTTGCTCACCTCCATGGCATGGGGACCTCTTCCTGGTACACCCCCAGGGTGCCCAGGCCCAGGAGAGAGGAGCAGCCGCGTGCGTGGTGGCTGTGCCCTGCTCCCTCACCGCGTGCCAATCAAAGTAGAAAGTACCTCGAACAAGTGAGAACTGGCTCGGAAATGTGCCTTGGGAGAGAAGGTCCTGTTGTTGTCAAAGGAAGGTCCCCCAGGGGCAAAGGCCAAGAGGCCACAGGGGATCCTGAGACCCCGTTTCTCACCCTGAATCCCTGGATAGGAACCGGTGATCAGGAGGTGCCTCGTGGTGTCCTGCGTGTCTCCTCATCGAGGATTTGAAACCACCGTGGCACCAGGACACGGGGGGAGCCTTGTCGTTCTTCATGGTGTCCTGTCAGCACGGATTGCCCAGTGGGGCCGGACGCCCAGCCCTGCACACTCTGGCTTCCTGACCAGGGCGGGGGCAGCTGGTCGGGAGTTCAGATTTCTCTCTCCCCCTGGTCCTACTTCTGGGCCAGCAGGATGGGTTTGGAACTGTTTTCTGGCTGGCCGAAGGGTTGAAATGATTTAAATTCACACAGAGGACCTGCCTGCCGCCTGCGGCCCCACTGCCCGGGGCATCTCCAGGGCTGAGGCCTGTGGCTTCCTGCACATCCCGGCCAGGGCCTTCTGGGAGCCAGAGGGGACCTCACCCTTGCTCCATCTCAGCCCCGACAGCGGGGCCCTTAGCGCCTGCTGAGCCTGCTCTGGGGGCCTGGTGGTGGGCAGCAGGCAGTGGGTGGCCAGAGGGACAGGCAGGAGGGCACAGTGCTGTGGATCTCCTCGGGCGTCTGTCTCTGCCTGGTGGCCGACCATCTAGTGGAAGTGACTCTTGGGGTGTGCGAAGGGCCCCCTCATCCCTGCAGTCACTGAGGCCGGCCCTCGCTGGGGGTCACCCAGGGGTCATCATCTGGAGCAAGGCTGGCTGGGTGGGCTTCCAGCTGCTTGTCCACAGCCCTGCCCCTCAAGACCCCCAGGGAGATGTCTGCTCGGAGCTCATGTGCTGAGATCCCTGAGATGTCTGCTCTGAAGATCCCTGCACGCCTTCTCTGGGGTGCCGGCCCCGGGAACCGCGAGGTGTGTGATTGGAACTGCCAGCTGCAGCCCAGTGCCCCTGGGACTGAGGGAGGTGTGGGAGGCTCTTTGTCATCAGGCCTAATTACACAGGATTGCTTTTCTTTCTCCTACTTAAAGCCTACATCTGAATGCAAAGATATTCAACACCACTATCCTCCTGGGACCAGCAGCACTGGCTTCCATCGCTTCCTCTTCCTGCACCAGGGTTTTAAATTAAGCTTGATGGAAAGGCGGCCCTGCTTGTTCACCGCCCTCGGGCCTTCCTGGGAAATCGGTGGCTCCTAATGAAGGCTGACGCTGACTCAGCAACTTCTTAGCTATGGCTTCAAAAAAAGCGGCCTCAACATTCCATGTTCTCCCTTTACAACCTGCCTGCCCATGTGCCTGTCTTTCTCGCAGCTGGAATTCTGCTAGCCCTGGTATTTGGGTTGAATGAGTCCCCCTCAAAAAGACATGCTGACGTGCTAGTCCCCCCAGGACCTGTAAAGGTGAGCTTGTTTGAAATAGGGTTTTTGCAGCTAAAATGAAGTTAAGGATCCGGGGATGGGATAGTCCTGGATAGAGTGCGCCTGAAGTCCTGGAACTGGTGTCCTCCTAAGAAAAAGGAGAGAGAGGGTTGAGGCTCGGGGAGGAGGCCAGAGGCTCGGGGAGGAGGCCATGCCAAGACAGAGGCTCCCATCAGGCCACTTGGCTGTGAACCAGGGAGTTGCAGGGACCGTGGGGCCCCCGGAAGCTGAAGAGACAGGAAGTCCCTCCCCTGGAGCCTCAGAGGGAGCGTGGCCCTGCAGGCACCTTGATTTTGGACTTCTGGCCTCCGAACTGCTGAGAATTTCTGTTGCCTTAAGCCCCCAGTTTGTGGCCCTTTGTCACGGAGGCCCCAGGAAATCTCACAGTGGGCCCAGTTCACGGATGGCGTGGATCCATGGCAGGGACACAGCTCCCTGACCTTTGTCCTCTGCCTCCTTGTGGCTTCCTTGCGCCTGGAGGAGCAGGGGGGGGTTAACAGCATCCCATGAGGTGGAGGAGGCGCAGGCTGGGCCCTCGGGGGGAGGGTCTCAGCGGGGCCCACCCCAAGGGCCAGCAGTCTGGGCCCTGCCCTTGGAGCAGCTGGGCGACTGAGGGGAACTGGGCACCCAGGGATCATGTCGTGTGCCAGGCAGCAGATGGCAAGAGGGCGGCGGGCTCCCCCTGGGGTGAGGCTGTGCTGGCCAGGGATGCCTGGAAGGGGCATTCAGGGTGGTGGGAACAGGGTATGGTGCCAGGTGGAGGCCAGAGAAGGGCAGCAGAGGCCTTGTGAGGACAGGCACCAGTGGACAGTCTCTCAGGCTCACACGGGTACTCCGTGGAGAAGAGCAGGGGACAGGGGGATGGGGGAGCCTTGTGAGCCTTTGTGGAGGTGACGTCATCACTGGGTCACTGGCCAGGAGGTGGCAGGGGCTGGAGGAAGGGCGGCCTGGGCCCCATGTGGAGATGGGAGGGTTACAACCTGTGGATGGGCCGAGAGAGGGGCTCTCAGGGAGGGGAATCACAGGCCCCGGGCTCCCGGCTGTAGCTCCTGCAGGGGACTGGGCAGGTGCCCAGTTGAGGAGCCTGGTCTGGGGGGTGTGCTGTGGTCTGGCTCTGCGTCCCCCCACCCAAATCTCAAAAGGATTTGTAATTCCCAGTGTTGCGGGAGGGGCCTGGAGGGAGGTGATTGGATCATGCGGGCAGACTTCCCTCTTGTCGTTTTCACCATAGTGAGTTCTGATGGTTTAAGCGTGTCTGGTTCTTCTCTCTTGCGTTCTCTCGTGATAGTGAGTGAGTTCCCCGCGAGACCTGATGGTTTAAGCGTGTCTGGTTCTCCCCCTCGGCGTTCTCTCGTGATAGTGAGTGAGTTCCCGCGAGACCTTGATGGTTTAAGCGTGTCTGGTTCTTCCCCCTCGCGTTCTCTCGTGATAGTGAGTGAGTTCCCGCGAGACCTTGATGGTTTAAGCGTGTCTGGTTCTTCCCCCTGGCATTCTCTCGTGATAGTGAGTGAGTTCCCCGCGAGACCTGATGGTTTAAGCGTGTCTGGTCTTCTCCCCTCGCGTTCTCTCCTGATAGTGAGTGAGTTCCCGCGAGACCTGATGGTTTAAGCGTGTCTGGTTCTTCCCCCCTGGCATTCTCTCGTGATAGTGAGTGAGTTCCCCGCGAGACCTGATGGTTTAAGCGTGTCTGGTTCTTCCCCCTGGCATTCTCTCGTGATAGTGAGTGAGTTCCCGCGGAGACCTGATGGTTTAAGCGTGTCTGGTTCTTCTCCCCTCGCGTTCTCTCGTGATAGTGAGTGAGTTCCCGCGAGACCTGATGCTTTAAATGTGTGTGGTGCTTTCCCCTGGCATTCTCTCGTGATAGTGAGTGAGTTCTCCGCGAGACCTGATGGTTTAAGCGTCTGGTTCTTCCCGCTCGCCCCTCACTCTCGCCTCCGCTCCGTCGTGGTGACCCACGGCCTCTTCCGCTTTGCCTTCCACCATGATTGTAAGTGTCTGAGGCCGTCCAGCCAAGCTTCCTGTGCAGCCTGCAGAACGGTGAGTAAACTAAACCTCTTTCTTGAATAAATTGCCGAGTCTAGGTAGGGCTTCATAGCCGCGTGAGAACGGACACATCCGGGTGTGAGAGCTGCGAGACTTTGACGGGAGGGATGAGCTGGCGCCCGGATGCCCGGAAGGTGGACTGGGACCAGGACAGGGGTCCGCGGGGCGGGACGCGGGGGCTGCCGGCCCTCGGCTGGGGCTGTGCCCTCTGGGGCCCCGCCGAGGAGCTGCCGTTCCTCCGGGATGCGCTCGGCCGGGGCGCTGGCAGGGCCCTGGTGGGGGCTGCTCACCTCCACCCCCGGGGCGGGCTGCTCCGGCCCTCTGCGCCTTCGGACAGGACAGCTCCCCGGCGCGTCGAGAACCTGGGGCTCCATCTTGTTTGGGGTGCTTTGTTGAGGCCTGTCAGGGACCACGCTGATTTTCCCTCTGGCTGTACAATGGCGGTTCGTCTTTCGAGGTGCCCTGGGCCTGAACTCCGAGGCCCCGGCTTTCCCTGGATCCCCGGGAGGACGCTGCACGCCAGCCTGGCTGCCTACCTGTGGCAGGGCAGGGGCGAGAACTGGCGTGGCTGGGCCCCTGGTGCCCTGTCCTGCTCTCACGTCGCCCACCCCTTGAACCCTGGCGTGGGTGCCCGAGGATTCTCCCCCACAGGCTCGCAGACTCACCTGATCGCTGGGCAAGCATGGGGCGGGCCTGGGGTTGGCTCTGGGAAGCTCTGAAGCTGTGGCCTGTGCAGTAACCTCAGCGCCTGTGGCTCACATCGTGTGCCAGGCAGCAGATGGCAGAGGGTGTCAGGCTCCCCCTGGGTCGAGGCTATGCTGGTTAGGGATGCCTGGAAGGGGGCATTCAGGGTGGCAGGAACAGAGCATGGTGGCAGGTGGAGGCCAGGGTGAGGTCCAGGCCCTGCCTCTCTATGGGGCTGCAAAGCAAGGCTGTCCCAGGCCAGGCCATGGGGTCCTGGGAGCCTCTGGTGCTTTGTAACGCACGCCTCTGCTGCCTTTGCAGCAACTGTCGCTCCCACCGTGGGTGGGTCTGCTCTCCTTGGCGGTGCCGTGCTGTGACTCACGCCTGCCATGTTAGTGGGACATTTGATTTGCTTTTAGTTTTTTCTACTTATAAACATCTTTGCACATCAGGTGGTGTCTAATTTTTTTTTTTTTTTTAAAAGGGAACGTTCTTCTAGGAAGAGACGACCAAGACAAAGTGTCTTGACGTGTCTTGGAAAACTGTTTTCTAGAAAGTCGGGCTGTGTCCCCCTCTAGGGCTCTCTATGGAGCTCGTGACACCAAGCATGTGGTTATGGTCATGAAACCCCAGGGAATCCGGACCCACACGTCTTGTTTGCTTACTAATTTGACAATTAAAACCCAGAGGAGTATAAATGAGCGGAGGGAAACCCGATGCCATATTTGCTTTGGCTCTTTTCATTCCATTTTTTTTAATTAAAAAATTTTTTTATTTTACTTTAAGTTCTGGGGTACTTGTGCAGCACGTGCAGGTTTGTTACAGGGTATACACGTGCCATGGTGGTTTGCTGCATCCATCACTCCATCGTCTACATTTCTTATTTCTCCTAATGCTGTCCTTCTGCAATCTCCCAACCCCCTGCTATCCCTCTCCCAATTTCCCCAACCCCCGACAGGCCCTGGTGTGTGATGCTCCCCTCCCTGTGTCCATGTGTTCTCGTTGTTCAACTCCCACTTATGAATGAGAACGTGCAGTGTTTGGTTTTCTGTTCTTGTGTCAGTTTGCTGAGAATGATGGTTTCCAGCTTCATCTGTGTCCCTGCAAAGGACACGAACTCATCCTTTTTTATGGCTGAAGGCCACCGAGCCCAGCTAAGTTTCTGTATCTTCAGTAGAGATGAGGGTTTCACCGTGTTAGCCAGGATGGTCTTGATCTGCTGACCTTGTGATCTGCCCGCCTCGGCCTCCCAAAGTGCTAGGATTACAGGCAGGAGCCACCACGCCTGGCTTTTTTTCTTTTTCTTTCTCTTTTTGATTCTTATACCTCTCTGTTACTTTGCTTTTCTTATCTTGGCTGTGGCACCGAGCAATGTTGCAGGGCAGAGAGAATAAGAATCTCATCCTGTTTCTGATTTTTATGGGAATTCTTATATAATTTCTCTAGAGAGCAAGCAGTTTGCTCTAGGTTTTGGTAGTTCTGTGTCAATTTAGGCAATTTCTTTCTGTTTCTAGTTTGCTAAGAAGTTTTCCTAATTAGAGGTTGTGGAAACATTGTTTATGCCCCTTTTTCCTAATCTGTTGACCTTGTGGGGCAGGCCAGGTCTCCATTAGCAACCAGTCAGCTTCTACTCACCCTCTCTTGTAATTCTGACGAATGCATAAGTTAAACATTAAGGAACTGCAGAGGCTGGTGTCCGAGTACGGGGTCTGGAGTGCCACAACAAACCCGTAAGGCCCTGCTTGGGTTTTCTCAGACCCTGAAGTCTGATCCAATAATGAAAGCATCCTCACACATACACCTCCTACTAGGGCCCACTTAAGACTAAGAAGTTTTCCAAGGCTCTAGAGAAAGCTTTCCAGACCCCAAACCCTCGTTAAAGATGAGGTAGAGATTGAATGAAACAGTCCTGCTGGCAGGTGCAATCCCATGTGCAGCATGGCTCTCGGAATGTGTACAGGCTGTGGGGGAAACAAATGTGACTTGGAGTCGGCCTGGTGCGCTTGTCCAGATGTTCTCTTCATCTGCTACTGTAGTGGAATATTCCCATAGGTTTTTCTGACACAGGGGCAAAGCCTTCTTGGTCATGATGCTGATTTTTTTTTTTGAGACAGAATCTCGCTCTGCCACCCAGGTTGGAGTGCAGTGGCACGATGTTGGCTTACTGCAAACTCTGCCTCCTGGGTTCAAGTGATTCTCCTGCCTCAGCCTCCCAAGTAGCAGGGATTACAGGTGCATGCCACCACACCCAGCTAATTTTTGTATTTTTTGTAGAGAGGGGGTTTTGCCATGTGGTCCAGGCTGGTCTCAAACTCTTGACCTCAAGGTAATCTGCCTGCCTCGGCCTCCCAAAGTGCTCAGATTACAGGCGAGAGCCACCACTCCTGGGCAGATTTTTAATATTTAGATATATTTAAAAATAATTCCATTTGCTAATAATTGATTTAGTATTTTCCCCACTTTGGGCCTCCTTCATTTGGGTAAGAATCTCCTGTGATTCTCTTCACTGTTATTTTATTATTTCACATGCTGTTTTCTTCTCTGACTCCTCTCAAAATGGTTCTTACTTTTGCTTGGGAGCTGGTGAGCTCTTCTGGATTCTCTGCAGACTTGGTCTTCCTGGCTCTGGGTGGCCGTCCCCTCCCCCACTCGACTCTGGCCGCTCTGTGTTGCTGCCCTTCTTCTTTAGCCCGGCTCCCTGCTGCTGTCCCCCGCTGCCCGTGAAATTGGGCAGAGATGGGACTTATACCCTGCGGGCTTCCTTACTTCTAGAGACGGTCCCTTGTTCCCGGACTTCCTACTGGACTCTTCATGCCTGTGGCTTCTGCTTTCTCAGCATCTCAGTTGGGGGATGTGCTGGGTTCAACACAGTGGCTGACTCACTCTCGGGTCTGGCCCGCAGGGCTCGCCTCTCAGGAGTGAGCTTCTCCCAGCATCGCCCGCCTTCCCGCTGGCCCAGGTGTCTTCCCTGTAGCTCAGCTGGCAGCTGTGAGTTGGGCCGGGTTTATGCCCAGAATTTGGATCTCACTCTGCGAATCCCTAGTGTATTCCCCGCCGTACTCCTGCCCTGAATGCTCACCTCCGACTCTTTCACCTAGCAAGGCTGTGGTTTTCCTCCACCCTTGTCCACACTCAGAGCCGTGGAGCTGGTGGCACCTCCTTCCAGCAGACGCTTGTCCAGATGGACTCCTCTGGCCACCTTTGTGCGCTGGGAGCCTCCGGCGTCTTTGTCTGTTTAATCCCCTCTCTAGGATTGCCGTCGAGGGAAGGGCCATGTGTGCATCTCACTTTCCTGCCCTTATTTTCAGTCATCCCAGCACTTTGTATCATTTCCGTGGGACAAGTCCTTCCCCATTCATTTTTCCAAAGCATTGTTGACGTTAATGTATTTTTTCGGGTTCACATTCACTGTTATGTGGAGCTGTGTTAACACGGAGGCGTTGGAGTCCGCTCCCCGCCTGCAGAGCACTGCTTGTGCAGTGGCTTGTGGCTCTTCCCTTCGTCCCGTGGAAGGCCTTGGCTTCTTCAGTGAGGTGAACAGTGTCGCTCTGCGTTAAAGCACATCAGCCGGGGGAACAGACTATCGGTATTTGCACTGGGCTTTGCTAACTTATCCTTGAGCTGAGAGTACATTTCCCCATCACATTATCTAAGACAACGGTGAAGGTGGTTGCTCTGGATCAGTTTCATCCTGGAGTGGCATCCACTTAACACCAGGAGCCCCCATGCTTTTAGCTGAATAAAGGGCAAACTGTCAGGCATCTGGACGGACAGCTTATTCATCACTGGGAGACAGACGTGCCCAGTGCCGAGCGGGAGGCCACACGACAAAAGGTCAGTGTATGCGCCGGACCAGACTTCCTTCCGCAAGCACATAATGATGTGCAGCCAGGCACTCCCATTTTTATTCAGTTCGGAGGGTGGATATTTGCCATTCTCAGCTCTAATTACCCCACTTAGGATGTTCGTCCGGGAAGCGATGTCTTGCGGGATCAAGACCACCCTTTGCAAGAAATCTCCCTGAGGATCTGCAGAAGTAGAACAGGTGTCCTTGATGGGAACTAAGGTGGTCAATTAATAGATGACACACCCCTTTCCAATAAATCCCAATCAATCATGTGCATTTGAATCAGCGCCTGTCTTCCATGATGGGGAGAGAAGAAGGTGACAGGTGACTGTCCCGGCTGCCTGCTCCTGATGGCCTCCCTGGCTGTGCTGAGTTCAGTGTGGTTAATTAAACCCGCTGCTTTGCTGCCATGCCCTCTCACCCGAGGAGCTGATGTTGGGGACTCTGTGGGCAGCGTGTCATGGATGGGGAGGCCAGGAGGCATGCGTGCTGCCTACTTGCAGTGGATGAAGACGGAGAGTTTTCAGGGGTTGGAGGGGCCTTGGTCAAGGGGCTCAGTGCTGCAGTCTTGGGTGTCCCCAGCTGCTGGGAGAGTTTTTTGTTTTTTTGTGTTTTTTGAGATGGAGTCTCACTCTGTTGCCAGGCTGGAGTGCAATGGCATGATCTTGGCTCATTGCAACCTCCCCCTCCTGGGTTCAAGTGATTCTCCTGCCTCAGCCTCCCGAGTAGCTGGGATTACAGATGCGCACCACCACGCCCAGCTAATTTTTGTGTTTTTAGTAGAGATGGGATTTCATCATGTTGGCCAGGCTGGTCTTGAACTCCTGACCTCAAATGATCCACTGCTTGGCCTCCCAAAGTGCTGGGATTATAGGCGTGAGCCACCGCACCTGGCCAAGAGTTACGAGAGGAATGTTCTGGACACAGTGCATGATGTCCAGGGGCCGAAACGCAGATTCCCTGGGGCTGGCGGACACACTGCACCCTTGCTTCTGTCCCAGGGCTGAGTGCTCACTGGAGAAGCCCCACTCGCAGAGGTAAGCAGGACCCACAGACACCCACTGCCGGGCAGGACCCCTCCCCCGTTCCCCAGGCATATCTCGTGGAAACTCAGGGGACGGAGCCTGGTTCAGATGACACTTTGGGGGGGGGGTCTTCCACGAAGTGTCTGAACTCTGAGGCCCCTGCAGGTCTGGAGAGGATCAGGGTGGGAGCTCCTTTCTAAGTGGGTCCTTCCCTGGAGGCCCCAATTGTCCAACCTGTAAGATGGCCTCAGCCTCCTCCACACTGGTGGCCATGCCTGGCTTCAGAGGCATCCAGTCTCCTCTTGGCGAAGCCGTCAGCGAGGGGGTTCTTGTCAGGCCGAGCTGCGTCCAGGCTTGCAGTCCGCCACGGTAATGATGTTTCTGTAGCTGAGCCAGTGCGGGAGGACCAGAGTGTCGGACGGTGTCTCTGAACTCTGACCCAACAGTCTGGGGGCTGGGCAGGTACTCGTGAGCGACCCTGGCATGTGGGGGGCCCGGGAGAGGACTCCAGCTTGGCTGTGCCACCCTGGTGAGAAACCATGTGTGCCTCTGTAGGCCACACTCACCCGTATGGCTCTTGCTGCTAGAAGAAAAATTAAATCGTGTTCACATCTGTGGTCTCCCTCCCTCCCTCCCTCTTTTCTCCTTTCTTTTAAAACCTAGATTAATTAGGAGTTTTATTAGATATTGAATAAATATCAAACAGATGTTAACAGCTTGTAGAAGATAAACAGCTCTTGTATAGTAAATTCATTCACACTGTTCGGGCTTCAACAATATCCTGGGAAGATAGACCTACGTGCAGGGCGGGTCCCGGAGCTTGTGTGGGGGGTGGAGCGTGGCTGTGCCGTCCCTCAGACCAAGAGGCCAGCATCCCCCTCTTCTCCCAACGGAGAGGGTCGTTTTGATCACCCAGCAAGGGGGTTCTCCCAGGTGGACATCTCGCTGACCATGAACTCAAACCTGTAGGGCCCCCGGCATCCAGGAGTCCAGCCGCGGAGTGTGGACTTCTGTCTGGTGGGACTTATGCAGCCCCTGGTCCTGTTGCAGAGACGGCGGGACTCCCATGAGGACGAGGAGGACGGTGAGCCCAGAAGGCCCTGTCTGTCCCTGAGAAGGTCAGGGAGGGGTCTCAGTGATTGACAGTGCAGGTTCTAGCAGGAGAAATTTTCCCTACACTGAGTCCCCAGCCCCAGATGTCCGGTCCCACTGCAGCCCGTAGCTCTACTCCAGCGTGTTCCTGTAGACAGCAGCTCCCTGATGTCTCGGGGCACCTGCTGTCAGTGCGGAAGGAGCTTCTCCCTCAGTATCTGGAACGTTATGAGTGAGCTGTGCCACGCCTGTCCTCTCTGCAGTGGGCAGCTCTGGCTGTGTCAGCGACACTGGGGTGTCTTTCCTGCTGGGGAGGCTTTTGGAGGGGTTGCACGTGGTTCTGGGAGGTGGGGAGGAAGCTGCAAGGGATGCCCCTGGGGGACAGGACCTTTTCCCTGGCTCACAGGCTTGGCAGAACTGTGCAGGCTCCACTGGCTGCTGCCCCAGGACTCCCTGGCTGGACAAGGAAGGCCTGATGGCAGCTCTTCTCCCCCCTTCTGGGCTGCCACGCACCCTGGTCAGCCTTCACACTGCCCCTCTTGTGATGGCCTTGTTTTCTTTTCTGGATCTCCCCGACACCGAGGGCTTGCCCTGGTGGCTTCACACCCAGCATTGGATGTTAACTGTACTGGGTGTCTGTCTGAAACGCTGGCCTCACTGCAGGTGTTCAGGTGCTTCCTGTAAGGCCTGAGCGTGTGAGGTGCCCAGTGGACCCCACTCAGGACAGACCCCAGCTGCCTGCCCTGCATCCTGCCTGAGCCAGGCCCCGGAGCAGGAGCCGGGATGGGTGAGGTGGTGGGGAAGGAGCTGAATCTCCCACGGCAACCATGGAGTCCCCTCTCTGATGCTCCAGTGTTTAGGGGTGTGGTTAGGAGCCCAGACATGTGGAGGTGGAAGGATTTCCTGAGGGAGGGTGTGCTCAGGAGAGAGAAGGACGTCAGGGCCCACAGACCCCAAGTTCTTTACCTGGTCCAGGAAGCCTGGGGTGGTGGCCCACAGAGCCCAACTCTGAACAATGGTCACATTTTCCCCATTAGCCTTTGTGCCTGATCTGGGCGAAGCAGGGGGGGCCCTGGGTGAAGAGCTCTGGCTTTCCAGGCTGTGGGTGAGTGTGGAGCTCATGTCCCCCTCATCCCTGAAGCAGCATCCATGTCTGCTCCATACAAACCATCTGCTCCATCCCATTAGAACTGTCCTTTGGTAACCACCATCAGCCTCAGGGGCAGCAGAAGGCTGAAAGTGATCACCTAGAGGTGGGGGAGGTGGAGGTGGAGATGTAGATGGAGGTGAGGATGGAGGTGGGGGATCGAGTGGGGAATGGAGGTGGGGAAGGAGGTGGGGATCGAGTGGGAATGGAGGTGGAGATGGAGGTGGGGAAGGAGGTGGGGAAGGAGGTGGGCATCTAGGTGGGGATCTAGGTGGGGATGGAGGTGGGGGATGGAGGTGGGGGAAGGAGGTGGGGATGGAAGTGGGGGATGGAGGTGGGGATGAAAGTGTGGAGATACGGGGATGGAGGTGGGAGGGTGAGAAGGTGGGGTGGGAGCTGGGAAATACAGAGTGAATGGTCATTTGGTGAGCTGATGGTGTCCCCCTAAATCGTGCCTGCAAAGAACCTCAGAATGGGAACATATTTGGAAATTGGGTGTCTGCTGATGTAATTAGTTATATTAAAATCAGGTGATCCTGGATTAGAATGGGCCGGAAATCCATAAGCTGAGAAGAGACAGCAGAGGAACATGCAGGGAAGACAGTGCTGGAGACGTTTCCTTCTTCACCCACGCAGAGGTATGAGGGGACATGCCTTCATGTGCTGAAGAAGCTCCAAGCCTTTTCCATGTCTGCGCAATGCATCGCACAGTGTCAGCCTTGTGAGAATCGGTTTCGTGGAGTCAGATTTACAAAAAATGCACAAATTGATTGAGGACTTCTAATAGTCTCTACACAATTTAAACCTCCACTGTTGGAAGTGATGTAAAGATGAAATACATAGCCTGGTGAATTGTAAAAAGAATGCTGAGAGTTTAAAATACTGAGAAAAAACTAAAAATAGAAAAACTTAGAAAAACTAACAAGCAAATCGACAGATCAAAAAGTGTATTATTATGAAACTGGATTCTGGGCAGTTGCAAGAAGACAGTTCACAAGAGCTGGCTGATTTCCACCGTCGTTGACTCTGTTTTGAAGTCTCGCGTAGAGATGGGCTTTCTTTCCTTTAGGACACAGCTGTCCTTGGTGAGGACGTTCACATTCATTCTCTACATGATGCTTTTCTTTGTGAAATTCTGTGGTTCTATGTCCACGGACAGGAGTGGTCCCACTGCGGTTTCCCTTCGTGTGTGCCATGTTTCTGTGTTGTTTTGAGTGTGTGGAAATCCACTGCACACACACTCATGCACACAGCACACAATTGGTGGACACACTCCAAAGCAACACCACTGTGTAAGTGTCTTCTTATCCTGCTCTGCACATAGTGATTTTGGAGCAAGCCAATAGCTTTGCTGGGTCCTTCGGGCAAATGCAGCTGTAATTTGTTAAAAGCTCCTGAAACATCATCAGTGGCAGGATCGCCACTGCCGGCAAATGACACACGTTTAAATGGAAGTCTGTGCCCTTGCTGTACCTCATGGTCAGTCCGCTCACCTGAATTTCCCCACCCATCGCAAATAAAGACAAAAGGCAGTAACGAGGTCCTGGATCCGCCTGACACGACGCAGCTCTCCCAGGTGCAACTGAAAGCACCCCGAGTCCTTCCCCCAGATGTGGCTTTCAGGATTTCAGCCTTCGGGATTCTACTCTTTTGAGATTTGGGATTGTGGGCTTGGGATATGGGTCCCTGGGGCAAAACCACATCACAGGGGGCAGTTAGAACACCCTTTAAACTTAGCAGTGTTTCTTTGAGGACTCTCCTTTGTGCTGTCCATGGTGAGGATTCTCTCTGTGTTCCCTGGAGGGACCCTGGGACTGACCTGTCCTTAGAGAAGACACACCTGTGTTCCCCAGCCTACTCCCTGGGGTCCTCTATCATCACTGGAGTGGCATCTCTGTGAGCCCCTCCCTCCTGACATGCACCCCCCAGAGCCACACAGAGTGTCTCTGTCTGATGAGATGTGGGAGCAGGCAAGACGCTGGAGATGGTCAGATACTTCCCTCATGTTTCCTTAGAAACCTCCCATGACTTTTGTCCTTGGTCGAATGGCAGATCAGATGCCCCGAATAAGGACGCTGCTGTCTGGTGGGAATATTGGGCAAACTGCGTATGTGATTCTGAAGTTTTTAGTAGCCACATAAAAAGTAAAAAATTAGGTGGATTAATTTTAATAATATATTTCATTTAATGCAATGTATTCAAAACATGATTACTTCAACATGTAATCAATAGAGAATTACTGTGATGCTGGAATGCTGTTTTCATGGTGAGTTGAAATTGGGTGTGTGTTTTAGTCTTCCAGCATCTCAGTCAGATGGACCTCGTTTCAAGTGCTCAGTTGTCACACATGGCCCGTGGCTGCTGTGTTGACAGTGTCAACGTTACAGAACCAGAATATTACAGAAAGAAGATATTATCGAGCTGGGTCCAAAGGAAGGGGTCACTTCTCATTGTATGACAACTGCAACCAAAAATAAGATTCTAAGCCCCCAACAATCTGAACGGACCCCTCCTCTCAGTCAAGGGCATTCCAAAGTTAACCTGAAAACCCAGTTCAGGCCATGATGGGAAGAGGGGGGCATCGGACATGCCTCATTCTATCCTCCTCCCTTTTGGAATTCGGGAAAAGCTGACCAGCATTAACATCAGCACAGATCTTAAGTCTGATAAAAATGTTTCCCATCTATTCTCTGTGAAGCCTGCTACCTGATAAAACTATGGTCTTCACCACCTGTTATCTTAACCCATTTCTATTCTAGGTCTCTAGATAATAACTTTATTCTTTCAACCAATTGCTAATCAGAAAATCTTTGAATTGGCTGGGCGTGGTGGCTCATGCCTATAATCCCAGCACTTTGGGAGTGTGAGGTGGGGGGAGTCACTTGAGGTCAGGAGTTTGAGACCAGTCTGGCCAAAGATGATAAAGCCCTGTCTCCACGAAGAATATGAAAATTAGCTGGGCGTGCTGGTACATGCCTGTAATCCCAGCTAGTCCGAGGCTGAGGCAGGAGAGTCACTTGAACCCAGGAGGCAGAGTTTGCAGTGAGCCAAGACCGTGCCACTGCACTCCAGCCTGGGTGACAGAGTGAGACTCCATCTCACACACACACACACAAGAAAACCTTTGAATCACCCTAGAACCTGGAAGCCCCCTCCCTGCTTTGAGTTGTCCCGCCTTTCCCAATAAACTAATGTTCATCTTACATATATTGATTGATATCTCATGTCTCCCCAAAATGTACAAAAGCAAGCTGCACCCTGACCACCTTGGGCACAGTGCCATCAGGACCTCCTGAGGCTGTGTCATGGTACACCTTAACTTTGGCAAAATAAACTTTCTAAATGGAGACCTCTCTGAGATACTTTTGGGTTTATAGCACTCAGTCTTCTCCAGCATCCTAAATGCAAGTAATTTTAATAGTTTCTCCTGTATCCTGCTTATGTAAATTTAAGAAAATGCAGAAGTTCTTTTTTATGTAGTCTAATTTATCAACTTTTTCTTGCACTTGGATTTTAGGCCGTAATTAGAAAAGTCTTCCTTACTCTAAGGTTATAGAGGAATTGACCCATTTTTTTTTAACATAAAATCTGTGGTGTTTTGAAGCTATCCTGGTGTGAGCCGAGCTGTGGGTGGAGTTGTATCTTTAGACGGTTACAGTAGCTTCATTTGTTCCATAAGATCTTTATGAAAACATCCATCGTTCCCTCCTGATTTAAGAGGCTTCCTTTGCTGTATAGAAATTTCCCACATGCGTTCTTGACCACCCCTGGGGTGGTCTCTGTTCTCGAAAAAGTACCACTCACTGAAGCAAGAGCGCTGAATTCTCAGCCGCGGGGCAGTCTCCCTCCTGGCTCTTCCTCTGGAATTTTTTGGGGACTTCTTGCTTGTTTGTTTCTTAAATATGAACTTTAGATTCTCTTGTTCTCACTCAGCATTTTACTGGAGTTGTGTTAAAATGGTACATTAACCTGAAGAGAGCTGATGTCTTTATGATCTTGAGACCTTCCGTCTATGGATGTGTGTGGCCTTTCCACATTTTGCCCGAGGCCCCAGGAGGAGGACAGGGAGGACCTCTCCTCCGGAACACGCCGCCCACATCCCTGCCCCCGCGCATGCTCCCGTGGTTGAGATGTGCTCCACGTGTAGGAGACCCGCCAGAGTCCAAGGGCCTCGGTGTGAAAAATAGCACAGAATTCCCACCTTCTGGTGTTGCTTCCAATGTGAAGCGATTGCCCTGGGGATATACTGGGCGACATTCCATTTACTGTCGTAGGTGACAGCACCTGGGATTCTTCTGTGACGACACGTGGTCACGCTGTGTGTCTACGTGGACGCGGCGCCCACAAGTCCCTGGAGGCCTCCGGCAGGTTCATGGTTCCAGCTAGAGGGGGAGTGCAGAGCAGTCAGCAGGAGGGGGAGCTGCTCCAGCCTGAGGCCAGCTTTGGAGGAGAGTCCTCCAGAAGGTTCTATTTTAATGGGAGCCACAGTGGCTCTTATGGTAACCTTGCCACTCCCCCCTAAACCAAGCGACCTTCTCCTCCCAGATGTGCAGACTCTAAATCCGGCCAAACTTTCTAGGGATTGTGACCGTTCATTTCATCTTACAGGGTAAGAACTATTGTTTTTCTCCCCTCTGAAAAATTTCTCTTTGTTCACTGGGTTTTTCTTAGCTGTTACTGGGAAACGTCGTGGCTTCAGTTTCCTTGACCTGGAAACTGTTGGTTAGGGTAAAGCTTACAACAACCTGGTGCCTACCTGGTCGTCTCCAGCACTGGCTGTGCCCCACGTGGAAACGTCCCTGACCCCGCCAGCTACCCCACTCTCTGCTCACACCCGCGAGGGCTCTTGGCAGCAGGACACAGCACGGCCCCCACTCCTGTACTGGTTCCTCTGTGCGGCAGGCAGCTGGGTGTGTGTTTACTCTGATGAACCAGCCTCCCCGGGTGGACTCACCTTGGCTCCCCAAGGGAGCACGCCCGCGACCAGGATCAGGCTTGATCAGGGCTGGGAGAAAGTAGCTCGGCGCGCTCAGTGTCGACTTCTTCCGGAGCAGGGGCACTGGTGAGGCTCTGTTAGCATGTCCCAGGAGGCCTCTCCAGGCTGCTGTTGAGGGGCGCTGGGCCCTGCGGATGGTCAGGTATGGAGACATGGCCCTAGGCGGTACGTGTTGCATCCCGGGTGGACAGATGGTCGTGTTCCTGAGCAACTGGGCCTGCCACGTCTGGTCCCTTCTATCCCTCCCTGCCAGCATTCTGTGGCTTCTCTGAGCCCCTCCTGCTTAGTGGACTCTCACCCCCATCACATCTGCACTGCGCTGCCTCATGGCTGTGTCCCAGGAGTCAGGAGACGGATGTGTCCTGAGGCACCAGACACACTCATGCCTCCCCTGGCTCAGCCCTTCCCATAGCCGCTGGCCGCCACGCGCCCTTGTGATGTTGCCCACATATTTCTGCGCCAACCAAGTCTACATACACTAGGACACGCACCTAGAGGCTTTATAAGCCGGGTGGGGCAATAGGCTCTGTGGAGCTGGGAGCCCAGACCCACGTGCCAAGGGCCTGGCCTCTCTCCCCCCACAGCCTGACGATGGCCTCCTGGAGGTGGAGAAGGGAGAATAGGGACTGTGGGGGACCCTCCAGCCTCAGCGGCATCTCGGGGGCTGGGTCCTGCTTGTCTCGCCCACGTGCTCCCGGGGGAGGGCGCCTTCGCCACCCTAGTGGCTTGTGCCTCGCCACAGGGGACTCTGCCTGCAAACCACATTCCCCCAGCACTTACTTGCTCTGATTGGGGGAAAAGTCGGTTCACATGAATTTGCTTGATTAACTAATAAAAATTATCTACGTTGAATATAAATTTTCTCCTGATTAGGGGAGGGCAATCCTGGGAATAGAAAGGGCTGAGAAACACAGCTTGGCTGTCCCCTGCAGCCACCCAGGGCTCCCCCAGGCTGGAGGGCAGGCAGAGGCAATGGGCCCACGAGCATGCCTTTCCAGGACAGTCGGTCACTTTCAGCCTCTCCCTTGCCCGCCCCTTTCAGATCGAGGATGGCGCTCACCTGCCTTCTCTGAGCCAGAGGAGCCCATTTCCTATAGAGAGGTAGATGATGATATTGGGGGGACAAACCTTTCTTCAGGGCCTTGGAGCCCCCACAGTCCCCAGGAGGGCAGTCCATCCATATGGCCCAAGCCCACCCCAACTCCTGTGAGGGCCCCATGGCGAACCCACGAGTGACCGGCCCAGCCAGCACCTGCCTCCTGGGTGTCACGAGGACTCACACTCTGGGGGGCACTGCCACAGGATAAGGTGAGGGCTGTCTGGTCTGGCACTGAGACCAAGTCCACCCCAGGCCACCCGGCACCTCCACCTGCCCCCTTCCCCACCCCACACTGCTCCTGAGACCCCACCGCCCTGTAGGGCATGGCTTCCAGAGCCGGGACCCTCCTGGCGTCTGTGGTTTGCTTGTCTCTCTATCTTCCGAGGGAAGGAGACAGAGTCTTGTGCTTAAATGTGTTTTGCAGGAGTGAAGGGAGATTCTGTTTTTTCTTTAATCAGTTCATCAGAGAAACATTCCAACTCTTTCCTTGATGCTGTGGAGATAAGCTGGCCCCCGCTTATCTCTCATTTCTCCACCATTTGCTCAGTGGCTGGGTCTCTCATTTCTCTATCACTTGCTCAGATGCGGTGTGGACGTGTCCCGAGCCACACATGGGCGTGTTCTGATCCCGTAATCCATGTGGAGCTTGGCAGAGCATTCGAGTCATGCTGGGGCTGTCACTGTCCAGGTGTCTGGGCCTGGTGCGGACTGAGTGATGCCCCAGCGCCACCCCAGGGCATTTGGGGACAGCCGTTTATCATTCCCCAATCAAGTGTCCAATCTTTTTTTTTTTTTGAGATGGAGTCTCACTCTGTTGCCCAGGCTGGAGTGCCACGGCACGATCTCGGCTCACTGCAACCTCCACCTTCCAGGTTCAAGCAGTTCTCCTGCCTCAGCCTCCTGAGTAGCTGGGACTACAGGCGCATGCCACCACGTCCAGTTAATTTTTGTATTTTTAGTAGAGACGAGGTTTCACCATGTTGGCCAGGCTGGTCTCAAACTCCTGACCTCAGGTGATCCGCCCACCTTGGCCCCCCCCCCCCCAAAGTGCTGGGATTACAGGCGTGAGCCACTGCTCCCAGCCTGTCAGATCTAGTTAATGAGTCTGGATGTGCAGCACGCCACTGTTCTGTCCCCGGAAATGAGCAGGTGGCATGAGGCCTGGGGGGGTCAGTGGGGGGAGGCTCTGTCTGTGGGGCATCTGGTCCTGGGAGGTCATCTGGTTGTTCCAGGGACGTGGACCTGGCCTGGTAAGGCCAACACTGGTCTCCAGTGCCCACTGACCCAGAAGTGGGCCCAGGGCACCTGAGGGGCCACCAAGGTTGGGCCAGATCATGATGCCCTCGGGAAGGGATGAGAGAGCCACCAGGGACTCTGGGAGTTGCTCCAAGGTGCTGGGTGGGGCCTCCGACCGAGCGGTTCTCTGTGGCCTGTGGGGTCCCTATCGGCCCCCACAGCCAAGTCTCCTCCAGTTCCATCTCCATCGTCCTTCGGAGGAGACCATTTGATTCCTTCTGTCACCGAAGAAGCATGGGCCGTGACGTTTTTTTGGTCAATATGCTTGGATTGAAAATGTCTGGGATGAATAGATGGGAATTTGGTGTATAATCAATAAGAAATTTTGAATGAGGAGATAGACTGGACTGTTTGATAAATAGTTTGGGTCCACTGTTAAAAATTAACGTTATGGTTAAAAATTAAAATGAAGTTACGGCTCTTAGACCACAGCATTCTGAAAAAAATGTATGAAAGAGCAGCCATGACACAAATCTCTAACAGTGTTAGAAGAAAGGAGATTTGTATAACGTCTGCCTGAGCCTGGAAGCCTGTAAGGGAAAAAACAGATATTCAACATTAAGATAAGGAAATAAAAAAGACTGTAGAATGGCAGCATCATAACAAAAAGAAAAGAAACAGTGGGGGAGAGTATTTACAAAATAAACAAGAAGAGGTTGAACTCCAAGGCGTAGGGAGCTTTCATTCCAGTTTAATGCAGACAGACTTTGGGGGCTGGTTATGCCACAGGCTGGGAGGACACGCAGAGTGGACGTGGCTCCCAGCGGAGTGGTGGAGGTTGGGTGGCTGCACACACTCACTCCAGCGGGGTCCAAGGTGGGCTCCATTGTCTCCTGTCCACTTCCCAGCCCAGCTCCCCTGCCCTCAGGCGCATTCTCTGAGTTCAGGGGTGACTCAGTTTGTGGAGCTACTTGGCAATGGGAGGTGAAGATGCAGAGCTTAGTTTTTCTTCATTTTTTTATTTGGTAAAAATCCTCGAAGCGCCCTCGATCCAGTCCTGTGCTGTGTTCAGAAGGTGATCCGAGTTCTCGGTTCCATGTTGGATGAGCAGCGTACACCTGGCTGGCAGGTGCTGCTGGACTCACCCCCTAGGGCCACGTGGCTGCGTGGTGTGGGGCCGGCCCCATCTGTGCATATGGGACGGAGACACTGCCTGGAGGGGACAGAGCAACTAGAAATGGGTCTCACAAACACAGCGTGAGCACCATGCCCAGGCACGGGACCTGGGGCTTGTGGGGCTGGGGAAGGGCAGGGGGTTCAGAGTCCATGGACTTGGATTCAACCCTCATTCGGGACTGGAGCCTCTTGACGTGGCTTTGACATGGGACCTGGGACAACAGCAAGGGCTTCCCTAGGCCTGTGGGAGGCGCTTGTGGGTTCTGTACGGTGCTGGGGTGGCGCGGGGCTCCTGCACTTCTCATCAAGCTTTGCCAGCTCCAGTGAACTCAATGGACCTGGCCATCAGCCCCATGTTGCTAACTCTTCTCCTGCCATTGGGGTCCTGGGGGCCAGGCTCTCATGCTGCCTCCACCCGTGGTTGAAACAGACTGGATGGATTGCCCCAGAAATGCTGTTATTCCAAACACGTATTTATTTCACGCATTAGGTTTGGTTTATGCTTGCTTCATACATCTGACAATAAATATTGGTAATGTATTCCTCCCCCGACACACGAGCAGGTGCAGAGCGGGCTGCCTGGGGTTCATTACCACCATGTCCCTTCCAGGGTCCCTCACCGTGAATCTCGGCGCCGCTGGTTTATTTCCTGTGCACCCATTACCAGGGCCTGATTCACGGCGCTGCAGATGGGGGCCATCTGCTCTTTCCACGGGGCCCTGGCGGGGCTGTCCACAGAGGGTGGCACTGCAGGTTAGAACAATAACCAGGAGGATATTGGGCTGCCCTCTCTCCGTAGCACATTTTTAAAGCACTCTCACTGTCCCCTTTTCTTTAGGGAGAAGGGGTTTTAGGCACCAAGGCTAAGTGTTTCTCTGCTCTAGAAATTCCTTGAATCTTCTAGGTTAATGGAGAGGGTCTGACAGCAATATCAGAGGCTGGCTGCCCTCAGGTAGCTCCTCTGCCACACACTGCTCTCTGTGTTTATAAGCAGTATGTCACTTCATCTTCTACCAGCCCTGATAGCACCACATCCCCCAACTGCCCTCCATCCCTCACCTATCCACTGTTCACTATCCACCTGTCATTCTATCTACCCATCCACCATCCACCATCCACCCATCATTCCATCTACCCATCCGCTCATCCACCCCTCATTCCATCCACCCACCCACAATCCACCATCCACCATCCACCCCATCATTCCATCTCCCCATCCACTCATCCACCCATCATTCCATCCACCCACCCACAATCCACCATCCACCCATCATTCCATCTACGCATCCACTCATCCACCCCATCATTCCATCCACCCACCCCACAATCCACCATCCACCCATCATTCCATCCACCCATCCACTCATCCACCCCCTCATTCCATCCACCCATCCACCATCCACCCAACATTCCATCTACCCATCCACCTGTCCACCATCCACCATCCACCCGTCATTCCATCTATTCATCTACTCATCCACCATCCACTCATCTACCTGTCATTCAATCTACCCTTTCACAACTCACCAGCCATCCACCTATCACTACCCATCCACCATTCACCCATCATTCCAACTACCCATCCATCCACAATTGACCATCCACTTATCCACCTGTGAATCCTCCTCCCTCCACTAGGTGCAACTGATGGCTGGTGACCTATTCGTGCCGTGCACCCTGTCCTGTCCCTGCACTCTGTGGACTTGTCTGATGACCCTCCATGACCTCGTGAGGTGGGGTCACAGGTGAACAGAGAGAGAGAGGCTTTTCCAAGGTCTCCGGTGAGGCAGAGTCGAGTGGGGAAGGTGGGCTCCTGCGCTGCCTGCCACCTGCCACCTGCCACCTGTGTGCATTTTCATCTCAGAACTGGCGGAGTCTGGGTGATTTGGAGCCTGGAGCCATTTGACCCTCAGCAGTGGCTCGTGGCCCTGTTGATGGCTGCTCAATTGCTGTGTGTCCGGGGGATGACGTCTTCTTCCTGCAGAGCTCCAGAACCTGGGAACTGGGGCAGGGCCACTGTGGGCCACCCCTCTGCTGTTCAGGTGGGGAAAACGAGGCCCTGGGAGATGGTGACCTGCTCCTAGCTGGTGTCCACTGAGGCTCTTTGGCACCCGGAAGGCTGCTTGGAGCCATTTGACCCTCAGCAGTGGCTTGTGGCCCCTGCCCTTCATGGCCTGAACTTTTAGGAGGTTTGGGGGCCTCTCTAGGGGAGGCCTGGATCTGAAGGTAGGAGGGCCCACTGCCACGTGTCCAGGCCCGGCCACGGGGTTTGCTGACCTCTCCAGAGGACACTGTCCCTGTGGGAGGGGCATGGCCAGCTTGGGTCAGAACCGCAGCTGGGGCGGGGGCAGGGGCTGCTTCTTCAATCTCCCCCGCTGGGTAAGCGTTGGTGACACTTGGATGAGGACTGGAGGCCCAGCAGCTCTGGCCCTCCGGCTGGGCGCTCAAGCTCTTTGTGCCTCAGTTTCCTCTCCTGATGGTCTGGGACCTGGAGTTCCTGGTCATGGGTGCAGGGGGACTGATGGAGACAGGGGAGCTGAGGAGCCTGTGCTGGGGGTGATAGAGGAGTTTGCAGACGGGACCCTCTGTTAGCCCCGGCACTGGGTGCAAATGCAGAGCCTGGGCTCTGGGGGGGGGCCGTCACCTGCCAGCACTTCTGTAAATGCCCTGAGTCAGTCACTCACACTTCCCACAGGGCAGGCGGCATGTCCATATACTGTCAGCCCTGCGCGGTAACTCGGGCGCCGCGCCCTGGAAGCAAGTTCTGCATTCCACTAGGTGCTCAGCCCCGGCTTCCTGGAGCTCAGGTTCCAGACGCTAGCTGAGGGGCCGCTGAGATCCAGTTGGGCTGGCCCTACAGGAGGCCGGAGGGCAGTGAGTCTCACACTCCACACCCGGTGTTCCCACCACTGGGCAAATCTACCCGAAACCACCAGCCCCCTGTTAAGAACAGAGTCCTGTTTGCTCCCCTGGCCCTTCTCTCCTGTCCCTGCCTCTCATGCAGGTGACACCCCCCGCCCCCACAGGGCAACCAGTGCTGTCCAGGGGCCTCCCTGAGAGGAAGGTGCTGGGTGGCTCTCGAGGCCGGACCTCAGGCCTGCGTCCAGTCGGCCGTCCTGGGATGAAGGCTGAGAGCTGGCCCTGGAGCCCCCCTGGACTCCCAGAAAGCGTGGTGGGCGCCCAACCCCTCCTGGAGCCCCTGAGCCTATATGTCTGGGCTGAGTGTCAGCCGGACACAGGGGAAGCTGGATCCTACTTGCCTAGGGGAGGTTTCCAGGTGGCCAGTGGACACCCCCGCCAGGTAACACAGTCACACCCATGGAGTGGGAGTGCAAGGTGCTGGCCTTGAGCATGTATGAGCTTAAAACGCCACCATCCTCACGTATGAGCTGAAAATGCCGCTGTCCTCATGCACGTGTTTAAAACGCGATCTTCTCACGCCTGTCATGTCTGATCGTCTCCCTTCCCCAGCACGCGAGGTCATTTCAAGAAACTGGATTTGAGGCTCACATTCCGGGCGTGCGCCATTGCCTGGGGTGAGGGTGAGCCCCCAGAGGGAAGAGCAAATCCTCCCCGAGACATCTGCGCTGATTATTTTACCTGATTGGATTCCTGGGCCTGTGACTGGGCTTCTCGTGGTAGTGTGGTCACAGGAGCGCCTGGGGGACCCTGTGTGGATGGATCAGACACGGAGCAAAATACATTTGCAAAATTAGGGTAATAAGGCCTTCCAGGCTCACTCAGCAGAGGGAGGAGAGGAGAGGGAGAGAGGCCCCATCTGGCCTTGACTGTCACCACACAGTCCTGAGTGTAGGAGTGTCACAGAGGGACAGCGGGGGGTGTGCCTTTTCCAATCACCGACTGTGGGGCCAGGCCCCTCTGGGGGCCCTGGGAGGTCCCTACTGGAGCCTCTGGCCACGATGGAGGAGTCTGGTTGCTTGTCTCTGGGGCAGACGGGCTCTCTTCTGAAAGGGAGTTGTTTGCATTTCAGGTGGGTTTCCTGTGGACCCCAGAGCAAACCCATGACAGTGCCCTTGTCCCTGAGGCGTCTGTGGGCAGGCCCCTGCTGCAGCACCCACACACGTCTGCACCGACTGCTCCTGAGCACAGGGCCAAGGAACAGGAGGGTGTGGGGTCTGTCCTGAATCAGTAGGTGCTGACGGGGGCTTCTGGGCAGGCGCCTTGCAGGCTCCTTGCAGGTGCAGCCTCTGATGCCCTTCGATTGACCAGTCCAATGCATCTTCCCCTGGCCAAGATACAGGCTGGGCAGGGAGGTGCCGGCCGTGGAGGCTGGGGGTGGGTGTGGTGCGTTGGCTCCTCCTGCAACTTGCAGCCTGGCCTTGGCTCGCTCCTCCAACCCCGAGAGGTCCTCAGGCGGGGGCAGGGCGGGGCGGGGCGGGAGGGGCTCGTGCTGCTGCTTGGGCGCCACGTGCGTGTTGGAACCGCTCTGGGTCGTGCCAGGTCGAGAGCGGGTGCCTTTCTGCTCCCAGCTCTGCATGGCAGGGGCTCCACGCCTGCTGGCCAGAGTTGGCAGAACTGGAGGCCTTGGCTGGCCCATCCCCTGCCAGGCTGCTGACACTGCCATTGGACCCTGGCAGCCTGGAGCTGTGGCTGTGGGAGAACTCTTCTTAAACACGGTGTGGCCTGAGCGTCCCTGTATGGCCTGCAGCATCAGCCGGTGGGCAGCTCCAGTGTGCTTAGCACTGGGGAGGTGTGGGCTCTGGAGGGGGCCCTGAACCCTGTGCTGTGGCCACGGCACTCTTGTGTTGGCTTGGTGGCAGTCTCCACGCCGTGTCCTAGAGGATGTGGCCGGCGGGGTGGCAGCCCAGTGGTGACACCCAGGCCTGAGGGAGCCCCTTGGTGAGACCTGCACCCGCTGGGGGCCTCGGTGCCATGGGGGCTGGCTGTGCCTCTTCCACGGCATCCCAGCCATGGCCAGGCTCGTATACATTGGCTCCGGTCCTTATTACAGGACACCTCTGCAGAATCAGAGGATCCGAGGAGAGAAGGGACCCGCCCTGGGAAAGGCCGGGAGGTGGGCGGGGTCTGAGGGGTCCTGAGGTCTGGATCCTAGGGGGTGGGTGGAGTAGGAAATGGCAAGGGTGGAGAGGGGGACATGAGGGCAGGGGGGATGGGCACACCTGTGCCGGGTCCCTGCCCCTCCCTCCCTCGCCCCCTTGTCCCCCGCTCCCTCGTCCCCTCGCTCCCCTCGATCCTCAGGAGTCCTGGCCAGTCCTCGATGGCAGAGGCTTAGCTTGATTTAATAAGCTCTTCTCTTTGTCTTTAAACCCTATCAAAAGAATCGATTGCTTATTCTGCGATCTATGGAGAGAGCGGGTTTGAATCATCTCAGTGTGACTGCCTGGGTCAGGGGCGTTGAGGCAAGGCCAGACTGCAGATGAAGCGGGCGTTGCCGGCCCGTGGCCTGTGCTGGTGCTAAGTGATTCATTCTTTGCCAGGACTAAAGGGCGCTTGATCCACCTTTCCAAGCCTGTCATTGAAGAATTCGAATCAATGGCTGGGATTACTGGCTGATGGAAACCGGGGGCTCTTGACACTTGGAGAATGACAATTGCGAGGCTGCTGGGGGCCCCATCCTCCTGAAGAGTCGTGCTTGGGAGACACGGAGGGGAAGGAAGCCGAGCACCCTCACGCCATTGGGCTCTGTTAACGCTCATGGACGTTTTGAAACAGAATGCGTTGTTTCAGAATAACATTCTTATTTTAATTAACTTTTGATGTTTCTGAGCTTTGAATTAACCTCAGAGCGGAGAGAACCACTCTCCTGGCTGGAGCAGGCTCTGTTGTCCATGTGGACCTGTGTCCACGGTGGAGGGGCAGGTGGGAGAGAAAGCAGTCACTGAGGGCAGGATTCTGGAAGCTTCCGGGCAGCGTCGGAGGTGCCTTTGACCACCACTGGCTTGGTTTCCATCACGGCCGCTGCCAGGACGCACTCAGCAGTAGGCCTGGGAGCTCATAAGTGTGGGGACCTAGGCTGGTTTTGGTGGGCACACCCCTCCCCCTGGCACACAAGCTCCCCCCAACGCCTTAACTTTCGCCTGAGGACCTCAGGCCTTTAGGTTGTGTATGTGAGTCTGACTCCAAGTAGGGAAAAGCACCGTCTGGATTTTCTGACCACCCTTCCCAGAGATGAGGCCTCATGGTGCTCGGCTGCTGCAGATGTGAGGGAGGCAGGGCCCCTCTCACGGAAAGGTGCCGTTAGAGAAAGTGGTCCCAAGGCAGAAGCAGGGCTGGAGTGACTCAGTGGTGCCAGTGTAGAAGGGGGTGGAGTGACTCACTGGTCCAGTGTAGAAGGGGGTGGAGTGACTCACTGGTCCAGTGTAGAAGGGGGGTGGAGTGGCTCACTGGTCCAGTGTAGAAGGGGCTGGAGTGACTCACTGGTCCAGTGTAGAAGGGGCTGGAGTGACTCACTGGTCCAGTGTAGAAGGGGCTGGAGTGGCTCACTGGTCCAGTGTAGAAGGGGGTGGAGTGACTCACTGGTCCAGTGTAGAATGGGGGGTGGAGTGACTCACTGGTCCAGTGTAGAAGGGGCTGGAGTGACTCACTGGTCCAGTGTAGAATGGGGTGGAGTGACTCACTGGTCCAGTGTAGAAGGGGGTGGAGTGGCTCACTGGTCCAGTGTAGAAGGGGGTGGAGTGGCTCACTGGTCCAGTGTAGAAGGGGCTGGAGTGACTCACTGGTCCAGTGTAGAAGGGGGTGGAGTGGCTCACTGGTCCAGTGTAGAAGGGGGTGGAGTGACTCACTGGTCCAGTGTAGAAGGGGGTGGAGTGGCTCACTGGTCCAGTGTAGAAGGGGGTGGAGTGACTCACTGGTCCAGTGTAGAGGGGGGTGGAGTGACTCACTGGTCCAGTGTAGAAGAGGGTGGAGTGACTCACTGGTCCAGTGTAGAAGGGGGTGGAGTGACTCACTGGTCCAGTGTAGAAGGGGGTGGAGTGGCTCACTGGTCCAGTGTAGAAGGGGGTGGAGTGGCTCACTGGTCCAGTGTAGAAGGGGGTGGAGTGACTCACTGGTCCAGTGTAGAAGGGGGTGGAGTGGCTCACTGGTCCAGTGTAGAAGGGGGTGGAGTGGCGCACTGGTCCAGTGTAGAAGGTGGCTAGAGTGACTCACTGGTCCAGTGTAGAAGGGGGTGGAGTGGCTCACTGGTCCAGTGTAGAAGGGGGGTGGAGTGGCTCACTGGTCCAGTGTAGAAGGGGGTGGAGTGACTCACTGGTCCAGTGTAGAAGGGGGGTGGAGTGGCTCACTGGTCCAGTGTAGAAGGGGGTGGAGTGGTCACTGGTCCAGTGTAGAAGGGGGTGGAGTGACTCACTGGTCCAGTGTAGAAGGGGGCTGGAGTGGCGCACTGGTCCAGTGTAGAAGGTGGCTAGAGTGACTCACTGGTCCAGTGTAGAAGAGGGTGGAGTGGCTCACTGGTCCAGTGTAGAAGGGGGGTGGAGTGACTCACTGGTCCAGTGTAGAAGAGGGTGGAGTGGTGCACTGGTCCAGTGTAGAAGGGGGCTAGAGTGACTCACTGGTCCAGTGTAGAAGAGGGTGGAGTGACTCACTGGTCCAGTGTAGAAGGGGGCTGGAGTGACTCACTGGTCCAGTGTAGAAGAGGGTGGAGTGGCTCACTGGTCCAGTGTAGAAGGGGGTGGAGTGACTCACTGGTCCAGTGTAGAATCGGGGGTGGAGTGACTCACTGGTCCAGTGTAGAAGGGGGCTGGAGTGACTCACTGGTCCAGTGTAGAAGGGGGTGGAGTGGCTCACTGGTCCAGTGTAGAAGGGGGTGGAGTGGCGCACTGGTCCAGTGTAGAAGAGGGTGGAGTGGCTCACTGGTCCAGTGTAGAAGGTGGCTAGAGTGACTCACTGGTCCAGTGTAGAAGGGGGTGGAGTGACTCACTGGTCCAGTGTAGAAGGGGGTGGAGTGACTCACTGGTCCAGTGTAGAAGGGGGTGGAGTGGCGCACTGGTCCAGTGTAGAAGAGGGTGGAGTGACTCACTGGTCCAGTGTAGAAGGGGGTGGAGTGGCTCACTGGTCCAGTGTAGAAGGTGGCTAGAGTGACTCACTGGTCCAGTGTAGAAGAGGGGTGGAGTGACTCACTGGTCCAGTGTAGAAGGGGGGTGGAGTGGCGCATGGTCCAGTGTAGAAGGGGGTGGAGTGACTCACTGGTCCAGTGTAGAAGGTGGTGGAGTGGTGCACTGGTCCAGTGTAGAAGGGGGTGGAGTGGCTCACTGGTCCAGTGTAGAAGGGGGGTGGAGTGGCTCACTGGTCCAGTGTAGAAGGGGGTGGAGTGGTGCACTGGTCCAGTGTAGAAGGTGAGCTGGAGTGACTCACTGGTCCAGTGTAGAAGGGAGCTGGAGTGGCTCACTGGTCCCGTGTAGAAGGGGGTGGAGTGGCTCACTGGTTCCTCTCCCACTGCCTGTGGACAGCACCTTGCTGGCCTGCCTTGCGCTTCTGGGCAGGTGCGTGTGGACCTTCACCCCATTCCTCTAAGACCCCAGCAGCTACTGGACATCTCCTTCCCCTCGTCTTGGACCCGCCCCTCCAGGCTCCCTCTGGAAGGTCCAGCCCCACCCTGCCTCCCTCATCCCTGCGGCACCCCTGTCCCCCTCACCCCTGCGGCGCCCCAGCCCCGAGGCGAGGCGGACAGAAGTGGTGGTGAGCCGGCAGCAGTGCCCCGCATCTCATTCCACCGAGAAAGCAGCGCAGTTTGAGTAAAGCCACCGGCCAGGAATCCATCCTTTCCCCCATAAAGCTCCTGGCTGGCAGGTGTCAATACCGGCACGATGGAGGTGCCTTTCAGATGTCAGGCCTGCTCCGATGAAAGTGTCTAATCAGAAAAACACTGGGGGCTTAGAAGAGATGGACCAAACAATTCCAAAACAATTTATCTCAGAAATTAATTCCAAGGAAAACTTTACCCAGGGGGGCTGGAGCTTAGAGTTTTATTTCCAATTTATTAAAACCCTGACGCCTCCTGTTCTGCCCGAGACTGGGCTGTTACTGGGTGGCTCAAAGTCAGTGCGTCCTGGGTGGGATTCTCTGTCTCTTTCTCTCTCCGTCCCCGGGTGGGATTCTCTCTCTCTCTCTCTTCTCCCCATCCCCGGGGTGGGATTCTCTCTCTCCTCTCTCCCCGTCCCCGGGTGGGATTCTCTCTCTCTCTCTCTCTCTCTCTCTCCGTCCCCGGGTGGGATTCTCTCTCTCTCTCTCCATCCCTGGGTGGGATTCTCCCTCTCTCTCTCTCTCTCCATCCCTGGGTGGGATTCTTCCTCTCTCTCTCTCCGTCCCCGGATGGGATTCTTGGTCCCCCAGACAGGACTCTGTCTCCAGCCACCCAGGAAGCTGCACCCTCCACGCTGCACATCCCAGTCACTGGTGCCACCTTTGCCCTTGGAGACTTGCTCTTCAGCCCCATCACGACTTCAGTGGTCGGCAGAGCCCCGCTGGCTCCTCCTGGCTCCTCCTGGGTCTCCATGTTGGCCCCAGGTGCTGTCCTGACTCCTACGCCCTGAGCCAGATCCTGGGATTGGTTCTCAGCAGAGGCCGCCATCCCTCGGTCACCCTTCCGTCTGAACTGGCCCCTCAGCCACACACCCAGAGAGTGGCTCTGGGGCCAGAATGTCACCAAAGAGCTGTGTGGCCTTGGGCAAGACCCCAAACCTCTCTGGGCTCCACTGGCGTGAGCCGTAACCCATGGGGATGGTGGTGACGGTGCCCGCCCGGCAGAACTGTGATGGGGATTAGAGGTACGAGAGGTTCAGCTCACGGAAGAGACTCGGGCTGTTGGCTGGAGACACATCCACGGACCCCGCAGACCCTGCCAGGAACTCGCACAGACCCCACCGGCAGCCTGGGGGCGGGGCGCGGTGGCCCAGCTGTTTGGGCCGCTCTGGGCTGGCGGCTCACTTGGAGGTGGAGGTGCTGGGTGAAGGTGGGCCCCAGATGTCCCCCAACCTCACCCCAGGTCCTGTCCCCAATGCTGAGGAGAGTGAAGGGCCTCCCTGGGTGGGCACCTCCCACTCCCGTGGCCTGGCGGTGGATTGCAGAGAAAATGTGCTCTCGGCCTGATTGCTGGCTTTGAGCTGCTCTGGTCGGGGGAATTGGGTTTCTTAATAAACAGGAAAATGAAAAAAGTTTCGAGCCACTAGAAATTCAAATAAATTCTCAGTAGGTAATAAATGGAGCTATTTGGAAAAATGAAGAGAATTTGCTCCCCCAAGACCAGGGGCCTCCTGCCTTAAACCTGAGTATGAGCTTTCCCTGTTTCCTGGAGTCCCAGAACAGTGAGGCCTCAGCCCCTCCAACCACTCAGTGCTCCACTTGCAGGGAGGCCCCCAGATGGGGTGTCAGGGTCTGTTGGGTGGGGGGACCACTCCCTTCTAAGGCTCAGGGTTGGGGGTCCCGGCAGAGTCAGGGGCCCCAGGGAGGAAGAGAGGGCGGAGCCTGTCATGCAGCGTGTCCTCCTGAGGACAAAAGTAGTCCCGGCACCTGGACCCCACATCCTGCAGGGGACACGGTGCCATCTAGAGTCTCATGGTGCATGAGGTATGTGAGGGGTGTCCTGGGGGCTTCCCTGGTCTGGGCGGCCATGACTCTGAGGGTCCCAGGCTGGCTCCCAAAGCTCTACGTGCATGGTCGTCCCCGACAGAGCCCGGCTGCCAAACCCTGAGGGGAGGCTTCCAGGCACTGACAGACCGTGCACACACTCATGAGAGCATCACCACATGGACGCTTCCTTCCAGGGACAGTGGGCACAAGGGCAGGGCACTCTGATGACCTGGGACATAGAGTAAGGCTGTCTGTGAGAAAAGCACCCAGGGGGAGTCCTCCCCAATCACCTGCACCTGGGGTGAGTCCTCCCCAGTGACCTGCATCTGGGGTAAGTGCTTCCCCCAGTCACCTACACCTGGGTGAGTCCTCCCCAGTGATCTGCATCTGGGTGAGTCCTCCCCAGTGATTGGCACCTGAGTGAGTCCTCCCCAGTCACCTACACTTGGGGTGAGTCCTCCCCCAGTGATCTGCACCTGGGTGAGTCCTCCCCAGTGATTGGCACCTGAGTGAGTCCTCCCCAGTCACCTGCACCTGGGGTGAGTGCTCCCCTGTCACCTGCAGTGTTGGGGCATCTACACTGTTCTCTTCTGTCCCCATTGATCTGGCTACTTTAAATCCTTCATGTAAATGAGACCCTGTGTTATGGAGCTCAGTGTTCTAGCCATGACTTCTTGGGGACAGAAACATCAAGTTCTAACAAATTGCCTTGCCTCCCTTTTGATTCCGGGTGTTTTTATGGCGTTGTTTACATATGAACTTTTGATCTGGGGTGTTTTTATGGAGTTCTTTACATAGGAGAATGTTAAACCATCTCAGAGATAGGATTTGTTTAGATTGCCTTTCACTCTGTTGATAATGGCTTTTGAGGCACAAATGTTTTTGTTTTTGATGAAGCCTAAGTTATTTTTCTTTTGTTTCCTGAACCTTTGGTGTTACATTCAGGAAATCATTGACACATCTAATGGCATGAAGCTTTGCTCCTATGTTTTCTTCTAGGCGCTTTAAGACTTTAGTCTGTATGTTTATATCTAATCTGTTTTGAGTTAGTTTTTGTACACGGTGTCACATAAGGATGACGCTGGGAAAGACAATCGCAGAGGCAGAACCTGGACCCTCCCATGGTGGCTCCTTATCACAGAAGGTCCAGCCGGGACAGAGATGCAAACGCCGTCCTCCGAGATCCGGGGGCAGGTCTGGCTGTGGGAAGATGTGGGGTGCAGGGCGCTTATAGTTCTGGGAGCGTGGAGCTGCTACCTCAAAACCCAGGTGTCCTCCAGGGCCTGCATGCCTGCCGGGGAAGGCACCCTGGAGAGCTCTAATCAGAACCCAGTACAGAGCACAGCTGAGCCAGTGCCCATCCCACAGGGGCAAGTGCCTGGAGTCCTCCCACAAAGGAGGAACCCCCGCTGGAACACAATGGCTGCGGCTTGCACTTCCCCCAAAGCCAACGTCTGGGCCACCTGAGACCCAGGTTGTGGCCTTGTCCTTGAAGGCCCTGCCTCCAGGGGCTCTTGGTCAAGGATGTGGGAAGCACAGAGCCAGTTCTCCAAGCAAGGCCTTGTGGGAGCGAAGCCCGGCGGTGACGGAGAGGGTAGAGCCCCTGGCGGTGTCTCTCCCGGCTGCTCTCTGTGTCTGCCTCCCTCAGCCACTCCTACAAAGCCAGACAATTCAGGCCACCAGAAAGCTCACTGTTGCCTTAAGCAGAGGTTGCATTTGGGGGTGGGGCGGGGTTAGGCCCCCCCCCCCCCCAGCCGCCTGGTGCCCACCCAGGCATGGTGAGACCTGGCTGTGAATGCAAATGGCCCTTGGTCCCCACCTCTAACTGGGGATGTGGGTAATCCCAGCACTTTGAGAGGCTGAGGCAAGTGGATCACCTGAGGTCAGGAGTTCGAGACCAGTCTGGCCAATATGGTGAAACTCTGTCTCTACTAAAAATACAAAAATTAGCTGAGTGTGCTGGTACATGCCTGTAATCCCAGTTACTCAGGAGGCTGAGGCAGGAGAATCGCTTGAACCTGGGAGACGGAGGTTGCAGTGAGCCAAGATCACATCACTGCACTCCAGCCTGGGCAAGATAGAGTGAGACTCCATCTCAAAAACAAAACAAAACAAACCAAACTTGAAAAATGAAGGAAGGAAGGAAGGGACCCTGTTGTCATCCTTTTCTGAGATCTCAGGCAGTCCTCAGTGCGTTCCCAGGAAGGGTCAGACCCCTTCACGGATTCTGAGGCCGAGCGCTGCCTCCACCTCAGACTCTGGGCTGGCTCGGTGTCCTGTGGGCAGCCAGCGGGTGGGAGGGTCAGAAGAGCAGCGGAGGCAGAGGCCAGGACTGGGGGAGGGGCACAGCTACCCTCTGGCGGGACCCTGGACAGGCTCTGCCTTCTGCTGGGTCCCCCGAGGGCCCAGGGCGTCCTCCGGCAAAGGGAGGCCTCTTGCAAGGCCTGGCCTGGCCCAGTGGCTTCGCAGGGGTGGGGATTTTACTGCCACAGACACCAGAGCCAGGGACTGTGTTTCTCCTGCTGAGTGGAGGCTTCCAGCCCAGCAGGCGTGACGGCAGCTCAAGCGGGGGACTCCGGGCCCTGGAGGACGCCTCTCCCTGGGGGCTTCTGTGTGCAGCTGGCTGGTTTCCCCTCTGGCTCTGAAAACAGCCCCACAGACCCCAGGCCTGGCTCAATGGCAATGAAACCCACTCCTGCTAAATGCAGGAGCACCTGTTTGGAGGAAGATTTTCTCCTTGAAATGATTGCAATTAATTTCATGCCTTTCGTGTAGGAATTCTTGGAACTGCCGCAGCCCTGGTTTCCTCCTTTGTTCCAGCAAACAGCTGTTTCCTTCTCAGGACCCGCGGCCTCAGGCTCTCCCAGCACCGGCTCCTGTGGCCGCCGCGTCTCGGCAGGTGGCGCTGAGCCACCGCCTTTTGTGGGTACGGCGCTTCCCGCAGCCGCCATCCGGCAGGCTTAGATTTTCCTCTTATGCAACAATTTACAGAATCCACTGTTGATTTAGCGATTTGGGGAGCCTAACTTAAAATTAAGTAAATACATAAGCAGGGAGCCAGCATCTTCTGAACATGAGGGTTTATCGGCACCTTGGTCCTCGGGTGAGGCCCGGCCTTGGCTGCACTGGCCGCCGGTCCCTGCAGGGCACCCTCGCTCCGGGAGAGCAGGAGCCGGGCCTTGCAAGGGGCAGAGGGACGAGGGCCCGCAGCCCAGGCCTCTCCCAGGGTGGTCTTGAGGCACTGCCCAGACTGGACTCAGAGGCGGAGGATGGAGACGTGTGCCTCCCCCACGCTGCACCGCCTGCCTGTGCTGTGAATGGAGGGAGGGGCCGGCTCTGCTGGAAGCTGAGTGCATTGGGGCAGGGGCCATACCCTGCCTGGCCCGAGGAGAGGCTGCTGTGATCTGGGAGCCCTTCCCTGGTGGCTCGGGGAAGGAGCTGGGAGCTTTGCACCCAGTGAAGAGATCTGCATCCTGGTGTGCCCTGAAACACACATGTGTGCCCCAAAACACCTGCCCCTGCATGCTCTGAAACACGTGTGCCCCAAAACACCTGTACCCTGGGTGCCCTGATACACACACACACTGGGGTTCAGTACTGAGGCCGGCTGGACGGACCCTAAAAATCACGTATTTCAATTCATTTATGTCCTAGAACTGCTAATTACAAGGACATTTTGGCACAAGGGTAATTATTTTTGCTTCCCCAGCTAGCCCGAATCTTCAGGAGAAGGTGGCCCCACGTGGGTTGGGCCCAGGGCCTCTGTCCTCAGAGCCAGTGCTGTCCGGAGCATCAGACCCACAGGCAGAGCAACCGGCCACGGTTCACATTTTTAGGGAAACAGAGAAAGGAACATAGCACTGTCTCCTCAGAAGGATGCACCCCAAACCCTTGCCTCTCAGAGGTGCTGGTCCCAGCTCAGATCCACCGTGGGGCTCTTGGGGCTGTGGCTGATGGACCCCCGCCCTTTGAGGCCTGAGTCCTTCCCCACGGGGGTCTCTATAGGGCACAGGGGCATGGAGGGGCACACTCTCTCCTGCCTTCCCTAGGGGCTCCGGAGGAAGAGGGGGGATTAGCTGCTGACTCCCGGGCTTCTCTCTGGGAAGGAGCCTGTAGCTCCTCATGGGAGCTGAGCCCCTGTGGAGGCTGCCCAGGGCTGCGTGGTGCCCGCCTGCTCCTTGCTGGAGGGAGGCAGCTCTGCCTGGGCTGCTGCTGCAGAGGCCTGGGATGTGCGGCTTCAGGAGCCCAGACCCCGTCCAGGGAAGATCGAGGCCCTCAGGACCCCCACTGTCACCCCCCTCAGTGACCCCGCCTCCCGGGGGGGGGGCTCCTCCTGACTGTCCCGGTACCCATTCATTCCGGGGCCTTCTCCCGGGGCTCAGATCCCGCCTCTGTCCGGCGTCCCCCACACCCTGGTTCCAATTACAAGTCTCCCCGCCGCGTCCGCACAGAGCTTGGTTCCCAAACTCCTCCCCCTGACACCCAGGCCTCTTTCTCGCTCTTCTGGGGGTGGCGGGGGGTGGGCAGCTCCTCCCCAAGGGCCAAGGGTGCAGCCATCCCGGACAGCCCGGACTTCCCTGCCACTCCTCCAGGTTGTCGGGCCTGTGGGAGCTGCGCTGAGCTTCCTGGAACAGGACCCAGGCCCCGGCCACTTTCCCGGGTGCTCAGAGCTGCTGGTCTCCATCGCGTGACAGGCGTGGTTACTGAAGCAGACGTTTCTGTGGGTTGGGGTACAGGCGGGGGGATTGCAGCACTAACCCCACCCCAGAAGGGACAGGGACTGGTCTTTGGCTTGAGGTCTCCTCTGGGGACTGAAGCGGGGACGAGGCCTGACCAGCACCTGCCCCTGTGGACGCACAAGGGCCGAGGACATCACCACCCTCTGTGACTCCAGGGCCGTGTGCGTCCAGCAGAATCTAAGGGGTTGAGAGGCTGCCTGGAGCTGGGCCAGGGAGAAGGGTCTGGACACAGCAAGCAGGGGACCACAGCCCTACCTGTGGGCCTCGAAGCCAGAAGGGACGAGTTCACGAGAAAACAGCAGGTCCATCTGAGTGGCCCAGCTGGAGCCCATGCCTCCGCCTCCCAGGGCTAAGGCCCACACATGTTCTAAGGCTGGCCAGCCCTGCACCCCAGCCCCCCTGCTCCAGCCCAGCCCTGCACCCCAGCCCTCCCTGCTCCAGCCCAGCCCTGCACCCCAGCCCTCCCTGCTCCAGCCCAGCCCTGCACCCCAGCCCTCCCTGCTCCAGCCCAGCCCTGCACCCCAGCCCTCCCTGCTCCAGCCCAGCCCTGCACCCCCAGCCTCCCTGCTCCAGCCCAGGCCTGCACCCCAGCCTCCCTGCTCCAACCAGCCCTGCACCCCAGCCTCCCTGCTCCAGCCTCTCCCCTGCACCCCAGCCCCCTGCTCCAGCCCAATCCTGTTTGTTTTGTGATGGGGTCTGAGAGGAGCACGGCCTCTCCCCATTCTCTGCCGCCTGCAGGCTCAGTGAGCAGGGACCACACACAGCAGCCTCCAGCCCGGCCTAGGAGGCATTGCTGTTCTGGGTGCAGGTCTGGGACCTCCAGCCACTGCCCACCATTTTGCTCTGCGCTTTTCTGGCTCCCTCACACGGTGGAGCCCCCCACATGGAGCCCCTGACTCTCCCAGAGAGCCTTGCACGCTGGAGCCAGGGCTGCTGTCATTAAGTCCTAGGATTAAAACTTGGCAGCAATTAGAGCCGCACTCTCCGCTGTCCACCCACAGCTGTCAGGTCCGCCTGAGGCCGCGTGCCTCCTGGATGCGTCCACAGAGCTGCCCCTGGGAATCCTTCATTAACTCGAATTACCGAGTAAGTCTCAGCGCTTGACCCCTGACCCCCGCCTGCGTGCAGAGAACACGGAGCCTTCCGTCCTAATTAGGAGGCTGGGAGGGAGGGCGGGGTGGCCTTCCCTGAGCGAGCTGGCCTCCACCACCCCAGACTCCTGAGTGCGTCAGTTCAATTAGGAGGCGTCCCCCAAAACACACCCCGTTGTTTCTGGCAGCGATCTGTCCGGCTGGCAACGACGCTTCCAGTCTGCACAGCAGGGGCGTCGCTGGGTGGATGCCCTAAACTAGGCCATTGTCTGAGCTCATTGCCATTTACCGAGTGAGGATGAGCACGGGAGCCTTGAGCACAGACCACAGCAGCTGCCCTGGCAGGTGGTGATGGGGTGTGATGTTCCCACGGAGGGCCGAGGACCCAGGAGGATCTGGGAGGACCCGGGAGGACCCAGCGCTACCCGGCAGTGCTTGAGGGGGATGCTCTGGTTTCAGGGGGTGTCTGGTGCAGTCAAGGGGCAGGGAAATAGGAACAAAGATATTCAGGGGCAAAGGGCTTGGCTTAAGTTAAAAGAAATGCTACACTTAGGGTCCTCAAAAATGAGAAGTCAATTTACCACCCAGCCGCCTCCCATCCTGGAGACTTAAGCAGATTCTCTGTCGGGTGGCAGATGTGGGCCTGTGGGTGCATGGAGCATGGGCCACAGGTGGGTCCTGCCTCATGCTCCCTGTGGATGGCCTGGCTGGGATCCTTGGGCCTCCCCGGCACCACACCTTCCTAGTGGGAGGAGCTCCCCTCCAGTCTCCTTGGCGTGGCCGGGTGCTGAGGTTCCGCTTGTCATTTGCCTTCTGTCCACAGGAGACGTTTGAGAAGGAGCCTGTGTCCAAGCCCAGACATCAGATGAAAATTTACCTGCTTGCTACCTATGCAAAGACAGTGGCTGAGAATGGCGCCCCTGACCGACTGACTTCCCGGTCACTCTGAGAGGCTCACGGGCTTGGTGGACCGGGAAGGCTCTGATTAAGTTGGTGAAGTTCTCTAGTGAGCTGGGAGGCGGCCTCACCACTGCTCACCTGTCCCACCCTGCTGTGGACGGGTCACAGGTGACTCCGCTCCGCTCGGGGAGGAGCCAGCCCCAGTGGGTCCTGACAGGACCACACCCTGGCCTGCCCACCCTGCGCCTCAGTGGGTGGGGCCTGGCTCCAGTGCTTGGATGAAGCACACCCCAGCCCTTCCCCCTCCCTCAGAGGCTGGGTCTGGAGCCACACTGCACTGTGGGGTCGGCTCCCACCAGGCTGCAAAGGCAGGAGCAGACTCCTCTAGACGGTCCTCTCAGGCCCACGCCTCAGCAGCAGGAAGCCCAGTGTCCTGGGGCTCATGGACAGCCCACTGCTCCCCCGGGATGGGCCTGCGCCACCACTGTGAGCTGTTTAACAAAATGTCCCCTGGGCAGCAATGGGGGCGCCGGGGGTGGGCCCAGACGTCTGAGGACAGGGGCAGGAGACAGCAGGGGTTGGGGGAGAACTCCCAGGGCTGGGGGTGGGGGTCGGGGCCCTGCTGTCAGGCACACACCCTCTCAGGACCATTAGGATTCCGTCTCGGGGGACTGACCCCTGATCACACTGTTCTGTCTGAGATCAGTCACGACTCCTGCGTTCTCCATTCGTGTTGGTGTGGTATATCATTCTGCAACCCTTTTCAAAAATCTGTGTGTCTTTACATTTAGAGGGAGTTTCTTGTGGATGGCATAGAGTTGGGTCTTGCATTTTTATCCACTCTGACAATCTCTCTCTCTCTCTTTTTTTCCTTTTTTTTGGGATAGAGTCTTGCTCTTGTTGCACGGGCTGGAGTGCAGTGACGCCATCTTGGCTCACTGCAACCTCCGCCTCCCAGACCCAAGCGATTCTCCTGCCTGAGCCTCCTGAGTAGCTGGGTCTGCAGGCGCACGCCACCACACCTGGCTAATTGTTGTATTTTTAGTAGAGACGGGGTTTCACTGTGTTGGCCAGGCTGGTCTCGAACTCCTGACCTCATTATCCGTCCACCTTGGCCTCCCAAAGTGCTGGATTCCAGGCGTGAGCCCCCGGGCCTGACCCAGTCTCTCTCTTTGAGTGGGTGCCTGACGACCCCTGCCTTCCAGCGAGCGTCAATGCAGCTGGATTCCCATCGGCCACCTCGTTCCTGGTGCTGTTCCTCCGTCTCCGTCTCTGCTGCTTTTGTCTTCCACTCTTTTCTGCCTTGTCTGGTTTTGATTGTGAATTTTGTGTGATTTCATTTCTCTTCTCTCTTAGCAAATCAGTTACACTTGTTTCTTTCTACTTTTCTTATTGGCTGTCACAGACTTTGCAATATGCATTTACAGTGAATACAGGTTCGCGTTGAGTAGCGTGGTGTCACGTCGCAGGCAGTGCAGTTCCTCCCGGCAGAGCGCTCCCATCCTTACAGTTTTGCTGTTGTTCATTTTGCTTATCCGTAAGCGGTAATCGCCAAATACGTGGTTACTATTATCCACTTCTCCATTTATCCACTATTTCTCCTCCACTGTAGGAAGATAAGTTAATTGGGTACAGAATTATAGGTTGTTGGTTTTATCCTTTCAGCCCTTTAAGTGGATACACACGGTTTACGGCTTGGGTTACTTGTGAACGTGTAGCATCAGTGGCTCAGAAATGTCGCCCCAGAAGGCACTTCCTCTGGTGGGAGCAGGACAGGAAGTGGGGTGACAGGGAGAGGGGCCCAAAGACCCCACAGCAGAAGGTTCCTGGAGTGTGAGACCTGGCGCCCAGGCAGAGGCTGTCCCAGGACGGTGCCGTGAGCCCAGGGTCAGGGTGGCCATTTGGGGGTTGGTGGCAGCTTTGTGCTCCTGTCTGCAGACACCGTGAGAGATGGATGGGGACAATCCTGCAGGGAGGTGCTGAGGTGGAGCTGTGACAGCCAGCCCCACACCCAGTGGGTGTCGTCGAGAGGCTGCCGTGATAAATGGAGAGGTGAAAGTGTACTCAGAACTGGTCAGTGTCTGAGACCATGAGATTTCTGCTCCTGCGGTCTTGGTGGCCTCCCCACGTCCCTGAGGGTTCTGGAGGGATCCTGGCCAGATTCATGAGCTTTCTGTGCTGCATCTTCCAGGAAGAGCCAGGGCCGCTGAGTCCCCACCAATGGGAGCTGCGGACCCAGCCTGACCTCTGACCGAGGTGCTCTCGGGGCACAGGGGGACTCAGGAGCCGTGGTGGCTGCTGTGGCTTCTGCTCTCAGTTCACAAATGCACGCAGTGCACGTCCCCTGTGTGTGGCAAGGGGGCCTGGGTGGAAGGGGCCAGTGAGGAGATGCCCATCCTCCAGGCACTGTGCCCCCCTCCCGAAGGCCAGCGGCCCCGAGCAGGGCCCTGGGAAGAGGCCAGGGGGAGCCGAGGATGGGAAGGAGAGCCAAAAGCGAGGGGCCCTGACTGGAGTAGGGCCCGGGTGGCACCTGAGGGTATCTGCAAGGTGGACTCACTGGGCGGGAGAGCGGCATCCCCCAGGCCCTGGGAAGTTCGAGGTGCCCCGAGTGCTCGGAAGGTGTGCTGTGTCTGCAGGGGCCTGGCTCTCCATTATGGCCCCCAGGCGTGGGATCAGCTTCCTCTCAGGCCGAGGTGAGAGGGGCAAAGCACCCACAAGGCCAGTGTCTGTGACCCTGTGTCCCTCACCCAGTGTGGGACCTCCCCACCAGAACCTTCCTCCACTGGCACCGGTGACCGGGGTGGCTTTGATGTGGCTGGGGGTTGGTTTGCCTTCTGCCACCTGGTTTGAGACACTTGACCGGGTCCCCACAGATGTCCCTGAGCTCCACAGCACGTGGGTCCAATACAGACGTGGCAGGGGCTCCAAGAGCTTTGTCTGTCCGGAGTGGCCTGCGGGGCAGCCGTGGGGAGAAGGCCAGGACTGGGCACAGCAGAGGCCTCACCTGCCCGGCGGGGGGCTCCTGAGCTGGAGCAGCTCCTCAGAGATCGTCCAAGGCCAGAGCTCGTGCCCTACACAGCTGTGAATGGGTGCAGGGCCCCTGGGTTACTGGCAGGTCCTCCAGCCGCAGCCCCATCCAGGGCCTGTAGGATTTGCAGAGGCCGGACTTGGGAACTGACTGGGGGGAGAACCAGGCCCCTCTGCACCCCTTGGACTTGAAGTGGGGAACGGCCCCTGCCGTCCACCCAGGACGTGACAGTGCTTTTTGTTCTGTCTCTGTGTCACTGTCTGTCTTTGACTCACTGTCTCTTTAGGTTTCTGTCTCTCCGCTGTCTCCCTCGCTCAGCTGGGTGGGAAAGGGGCATTCTGGGAACTTCCGTGTGGTCTTCCCTACAGGTCAGGATGAGTGGGCTATTCCAGTGACATATGGGGAGCTGGGGATAGGCCCCTGGGAGTCCCTTGAGCTCCGTCTGGAGGGTCCCCATTCATTTCCAGTCCCTGCTCTGCTCTAGGGGGGTGTGGGGGAGGGGGCAGCATCTGCTCTGTCCCTGGCCCACAACCCTGACCGTTTGGACAGACCCTCCCCAGTGCCCCTTGGGAGGGCCTGGGGGACCCTCTGTGTGTTTTGGGTTCTTTCTTCCCCCTCTCCTGTCTGGGTTCTGTGTCTGGAACCCGGCCCTGGGAAGAGGTGGGCACCGGAAGCTGGTGGTGCTGGTGGTGCTGGGCGGCTGCCTGTGGGCCCAGCCTCCGTCTTGACCGCCGTAGTGGCGTGGATGGAGCTGCTGCCCTCTCCTGCCCCTAGGGCTTGGGTGCTACCGGCCTTCACTCCCGCCTCTGTGGGGCAGGCCCCTGTATGCCACTGAATCTGCTGCTCAGCCCCACAAGGGCCCTGCTTTCCTCCTAACAGTCAGGGTCCCCTTCTGCCATCGGAGGCCCGGCTCTGTGATGGTGCCTGGCTGCCCCAGCTTCCAGGGAGGCTGTTGCCCGACCTTCACGGTGGCTAGTGCAGGGTCTCCTGGGCCCTGGGAGCAGGGTCAGCCGGCAGTGTCCAGGCCTACACCACGCCCCCAGCACGGCCACTTCTCAGCGCCTTTGGTCCCGGCGTGGGCTGAGCTGGGCTCTGGCTCTCCTGGGCAGCCTCCTTGGCAGCTCCTGCGTGGCCAGCACGGCTTCTGCACTGCGCCTGCTCCCCTGACAGCTCTCAGACCTGCTGTACCCATGGATATCCCTTCTCTCTCTCGGCAGGTGCCTTCTGGAAGATTCCATGTGGTGCACTTCCAGGGACAGGCATATTCAGGAGGCAGGTGGGGGGCAGGCTCCAGGGCAGGGAGGCATTACTGAAGGGTGGGGCCGTGTGTGGGTTCTAAGCAGGTGCATCCAGCCCAGAAGGCTCAGAGCCGGGCCTCCACCGCCTTCCCTACCCTGAGGCCTGGTTCCCTTGTCCTTCCCCGCCTGGGCCTGGTTGTGCCTGGTGGTGTCTGCCCTGTAGCTCTGCCTTCCCGGCCGTGGCCTGAGGCTGGGGCTCAGCTGCACTGCTGTCTGTGCAGGAGATGATGGGTAGGGCGCCCAGTGAGCATGCACATTTGTCCAGCATCTCAGGGTGGACCTGAGCCTGGTGGAGGTGGCTGTCTTCAGCTGAGGGTCCAGCATCTCAGGGTGGACTTGAGCCTGGTGGAGGTGCCTGTCTTCAGCTGAGGGCATTTCCTGAGGATTTGGCTGCCAATGAGTCCCTGCCAATGAGACCCACTCCTGGCAGTCCTGGGTCTGGGGGAACCTGGTGTCCACCGTGGCTGACCGACGTGGTCGGCTGGCCGTGGTGGGGCTCTCAGTGACCCAACCAATGACAGCTTCAGCCAGGGGCTTATTGCCTCAGAGAAATGCCTGGAGTTCGCCTTCCTTCTCCTTTTTGATTAATATTTATAATTTGAATCATTGATCAAAAATGCAGATCATTTTCACAGACCAGAACCACACCCATGAGGAGAGCTCTGTGGCCGCTGCAGTGAATACACACAGATGGCGGCTCCCCCAGAATCCCCCTGAATCCCCTAATGGCCCGGAGCCCCGACCTGGCTCTTTGCTTCCTGATTCTCCCCGAAAGGCTGCCACAATTCCTGTTTTCCCAGCTCTGCAGTCCTTCCCATCTATCAAATGGGAGTTAAGATGCAATTGTTTATTTATGAATGAAATTAGAAGAGGCATATTAATAAATTATGTGAATCTACTTTTTCTAAAAATATGATGGAGGAATTAGTTGACATATTAGAAATGCTGTGATTTTTATATTGTGATTACTTGTTCTTTTAAAGCAAAATGCATTTTAAATAGCTTAACAAATTGTCTAATTAACCACTTTGTTTACATAAAATCATGCCTTGGAAGGGAGGGGGGAACTTGCCTCTGGGGTGAATGGGAACAGTGGAAAGTTCTTGACAGGGTATCCACCAAGGAGGCGGTTTCTGCTGAGTAGGGAGCAGGTGCTGGGCCCTGAGTTTCAGCCGTGTTTGGTGTGAGCTCTGCCAGGGCTCTGTTCTGTGGCCCCAGGGCCTGAACCCACTTGTTTTCAAGGGTGTTTCTCTCGTTGTTTGGGAGAAGTCCCAGGCGAATCCCTTTTGTGCCCCGCCGGCCACAGCTCCCCATGTGAGCGATGGCCCACTTCGAACTTCTCTCTTCCAGCTCCGTTGGTTTCAGGGCCTCACGTGTCTGTGACCTACCTCCTCCGCTCAGAATCCCGTGGGCTTCCTGGAGACCTTCTCAGCCCCCAAGCGTGGCCCGGAGGCAGTGAGAAGCCGCACTTTCATGCATTCAAACTGAGTGAAGCTCCGTCTTGTTCTGGGCACCAAGAAAATCTCCATGATGCCAGCAGGCGTGCCCACAGAGGAATGGGCGGAGAAAATGTGGAATGTACACGTGACGGGGGACACGTCTAGCCCCGAGGAGGAGGAGGACGACCCGAGATCCCGTCCAGCTCGGAAGAGGGGGGACGTCCTGCAATTTGCAATGAACCCGGAGGGGATTATGCTCAGTGACAAAAGCCAGACACAGAATAACAAATACCACGTGTCCCCACGCATACGTGGGAGCTAAAAGAGTTAAGCTCATAGAGGCGGAGGGTGGGGAAAGGGCTGGGAGGGGGGAGCTGGAGAGAGGTCGGTGGAATGGCACCAGGGCTCCCTTAGCGGGTGGGCAGCTCTGGACAGCAGAGCGGCCATGATGAATGAGAGCGTGTTGGGTACATGGGTTTGCTGTGACCCAACCTCAAGTGCTTTTGCCACGGAGCCCGGGCGCTCCCCACCGGAAAGCCGCACGTGACCGAGGAGAGCTGGGGGGGTGGAAAGCAGGTTTGAGTCAGTGGTCTCTGGAGACGGCAGACTCAGGGACAGGCAGCCTCCTGGGAGCTGCTCCAGGAACTGGCTTCTCAGCTTCCTGCAGTGGTGGGGGCTGCTGTGGGGGATGGCCTGTGTGTCCCAGACAACTGGGCTGTGTGGTGGGCCCTGGTATGAGGCCTGGTGTGGCCCGGAGTGAAGCCCCCACCTCGAGGTGAGCCTGGAAGAAAGACCCCCACCCAGCCATCAAGGGTCCTGCCGTGTAAGCCCAGCAGAATGAGAAACTGGGAAGGAAGAGCGTGCACAAGGACGAGAGGCTTGATTCTAATTCCTTTGGACTTCAATGTTTTTGAACTTTAACTTGCAAGGGAACTCAGTATTTAAACCTTAATTTCTCCTTTAAATTTTTATAAGGGGAGACAACGCTTGCATTCACACTGGGATGTCTCTTGTCATCCCGTCACAGGCGTGATTCCTGCATCTTTACGGGACAGTTTCACTGCAGAATCTCATAAAGCCATGCTGGGCAGAGCGCGGGATGCAATTTAGGGTGGAGGAAGAACTGGGGTGAGTTTTCCCTGTGTGCTGTGGCCTGGAGGGAACCACGGCATCCCCAGAGGCCCAGGAGGACCCAGAGCCGCCGGGGCACTGCCTCTGGGTGGGGAGTACCAGCTCCTTTCTCAGAACCAGCTGCAGCTGCTCACCCCTTACTGAGGGGACCTGAGGCTCGTGGGTGGGGAAGGAGGGAGGGAGGCTGGCCAGGGTGAGTCCTCCCCGCTGTGACATTCTTTTGGGGGCACACATGCCCCTGGGGTGCAGCTGGACTTCTCAGACTGTCAACAGGAGGACGCTAAGTGGACGCATGGGCCTGGCTGGCGCCTGGAGCAGCCTGGGGCAGCCTGGTCAATGTCCTCAGCCGCGCTTCCTCCTCTGTCTGCTCCTCCTCCCTGTGGACCACAGCCCACACCAGCCAGCCAGGTGTTAGAACTGGGGCCTCAGAGACAGCTTCGGGGCCTGGAGGATGCCCTGATGTCCATTATGGGTGGGGCTCAGGGTGGCATCTGGGTGGTGGAGGAGGTCCCTGGAGCCGAGTGGTCCAGGCCAAGGTAGTGGATGGAAGGTCGTGGGGATGCCCCTTCCTCTGGGATGGCAGAGGGGTGAGAGCTGCAGAGCCAGGTAGCAGGACCCTTGACCGAGGGGCATTCGGGGGCTGGAGACCACTGGGACAGAGTCGGTTGGAGGGGCTCCCTCTGCCATCTGATGCTGCCGGAGACCACCGGGGCAGAGACTGTCTGAGAGGCCCTCTGCCACCTCATGCTGTGTAGACCACCAGGGCAGGGTCGGTCTGAGGCGCCCCCTGCCACCTGACGCTGCCTGTGCCTGGTGGTCCCCTAGCCCTGGGGCTTCCTGGGTAGCTTCAGCTCCAGCCCCATGGCACCACTCTCTGCAGGAGAAACCCTTGCTTCTGGCCTCCTGTTGCTCTTGTTTCTTTCTTATCTTTTCCTGAAAAAATTCTAAAATGTCCCAACCTGTGAGTACCTGGATCTCACGCAGGCCTGGCCCCCACCTTAACTGTGTCCATGATGACGGGAATTCCGCTGCTGGGAGCTTCTGTTCCCGGCACTGTTTCCGGTCCTGCTCTGCACTGGCGCAGGCTGTGAGGAGCTGTGAACCCAGCAGGCGCCATGCCCAGCCTCCCCCGCTCCCCACCTCTACAGAGACCCCCTCTCAGAACACAGGGCGCCATGGACCACCCCTCCATCCCCTGGGTAGCATCCAGACCCCGGGATTAGAGGAGATCACCTGCCACTCTCCAGAGACTTTGGACCACATGATGCCAAGTGTGTGGGCAGACCCCTGAGCTGTTGGGAAGTGTCTTCCTCCGTTATGTTTTTAAAAAGTGGCATCTATTAGGGAAATGGAGTTGGGCTGTGCTGGTGGATTGGGGGAATTCTAGGAGATGCACTTTACCTTGCCCGTATCCCCCCCCTCTGCCCCGGCGGCATCTTCTCAGTCCTCTAGAATGATCCTGGGCACCGTACAGGAATGCCTGAAGGCCCTTAGCCAAAAACAAAGTCAGGTCCCTGAATTCTTTGGCTGTTTCACTTTGCTTTCTTGCTGTGCACTCACAAAAGGTAACAGGCGGAGGTGAGGGCTGCGCTAAGTAGCTTGATTGTGGTGACCCTACAGAATGGGCATTCATAAGTCCTGGTTGTGAGAGCGAGCGCTGCTGGACATGCTTTGGATCATAATGGCTAGGTTCATACCCACAGGGCTTGGACCTGGGAGCCTGCACTCCTCCTGACCCCTCAACACCCACTCGGTACCACCTGCTCCCTGCTTTCCCACCCAGCCTGTGTTCACCCCATCAGCTGCAAACACAGCCACCTCTACCTGCTCCACCTCTATCCATTCAGTGAGCACCATGTCAGCCCTCAAGGCTCCAAGACCCGTCTCCTACAGCCAGTAACTCTGGTGGACAGTGATGTCCGCAGTTCAGGCTTGACCTGCTGGGTCATGGTGTTGTCAGTGGATGCGTGGACTTTCTTCTTTGCCTGCCATGGTGTTTGGTGAATAATGAAGGGAAGTGTCTTGGGTGCAGCCTGGTGGGAGCTCTCAGCTTTTGCTGTGTTCTGACCGTGCCTCATTCTGCACAGGAGATGATCCTCCTGGCTGGTGGGATTCACAACCCTCCTGCAGTTGCCTGGTCCACGTCCATGTGCAGGACTGCTCTCACGTGGCGCACGTGGCCAGCACATTTTGGACGGAAGTGGAGGGGCTGACATGCTGTGGGCAGAGCTCCTAGCTAGGCAGCCCAGAGTGTGTGTCATGTCTGTGTCAACCAAGATGGTGCCCTCATGTACGGCTCACTGTGGGGAGGAGAGGAAAGAGCTCCGTGGACCTCGCAGGAAGCAGCTTGTGGGCAAGGGGCTCATGTTCTCATTGGCATTGCACAGCCCTGGGCCTGTGGTCCTGTCTGAAACCACCTCCAGCAGCCTGGAGTATGTCCGAATTGTGGAGCGTGGGCACCGGAGGGGGCCTGCATCCCCCACTGTCCCTTTGTGTCCAGCTGCGGCATCTCCTTCCCAGAGAAACCGAGTGGAGTCTCTCCACAGAGCTCATCGTTCCCGCTGGAGCCAGACCTCAGTTTCAGAGCTCCTCAGTCTCTTCTGTGTCAGAGACAGTGTCTTCATCTTAGGAGCAGAGTCGAATTCAAATTCAGATGACATGCGGCCCCGGGTGGAGCTGTTCCTCCTGCCTCTGAAAGTTCTGTTGAGAAATTGCAGGTGATGCCGTTAGTGGTCTTAGGGAGGCATAGGACATTTTAATGAATGCACTTCCACTTTTACTCATCTCTTATTTTAAAACATGTCTCTATTACAGAACAAAAAAATGTTCATTATAGAGGGAAATATTGGAATACAATGAAATAAACAAAGAAGAAAATTAAAAATAAATCATCCATAACTTGGCTCTCCAGAGACAACTCCTGTTAATTTTTTTTGATGTATTTCCTTCCTGAAGTTCTATCTTTTTAAGATTGTCATGTAGAGAACACAGGAATCAAATCCCATGACCCCTTCCTTTCTTAAAATAGCATAGTTGATTCCTAACTAAAATCTTTTTTTACTATCATAAGTAATAAATTTCAGCGAGGTTTGCATGTGTGGATTGCATATTCTCATATTCTCTCTTTCCGTGTTAAATTATTGATGTCGTGAATACAAACAAATCCCTCCCACCCTTGCCTTACTTTCCACTTAAAGCGAAATACAAAGCCGGTCCAGTGTGCCGAGTGCCGCAGGTCACTGGGTGTAACTTCTGAAGAACAGGAGGGAGGAGCCCTTTGGGAGATGAGCTGGCTCCAGGGAGGGGCTTGGTAAGGAGCTGCCAGGTCTGAGCGGCTCCGTGGGGGATCAGGTGTGCTGGCTGGGAAGCCTCTAGAAAAGATGGGTGAATTGTTTCAGGCAGGGCCCAGCTTGCTGTGTGGCAGCGGTTGGGAATGAGAGAGTCCTGGCTAACATCACTCCAAGACCCGTATCAGATCCCTCCCTCACTCAGGGTCACCCACCAGGAGCCAGCCCTCCACAGGTTCTGGGGGGGCATCCCAGCTCGGGGCAGGGCACATGGTACAGGAGCTGTGAGTTTAATTTCAGGGTCAGCTACTGGACTCAGGGATGTTTCCCTGTGCATGGGGTGAGAATGTTCCCACCTGGGCTGGGGGACTCAGACACTCCAGCCACCTTGACAGAGGCAGCCCCAACCCATGCTCTCCTTGGCTTTTTTTTGGTTACCTCACATCCATCATCCAAAAGAATACATGCCCAGCGGAGAATCACTGCTTCTGCTGCCTGCTCCTGGCTGATTTTCAGGTGACCCATGCCTGTGTGGCCATGATTCTTGTTAAGATATTGAAAAACTCCAGTGCCAGTTGGCAGATAGCACAGTAGTAGCTGAAATGAGTAGTAGCATTAATTAATAATGAAAATCCGGATGGAACTGCACTGATCTGAGCCAGTTGTTGTAAGTGCCACGATCACCCTTGGTAAATAGGCTTCTAATAGTGTGGTTTAGTCAACAGTAGAATTATTAAATATAGGGAATTTTTTTGTAGCATTGTAAGGTCCAGAAAAATTGGGGATATAAGTGCTGTTAGTTCAGGGAATGCTGAATGAGGATTTGCACTGCGAACAATATTTTTGATGCAAACATACATTCTCTCCCTATAAGTTACCTGGTCTACCAGTTACTTGCTGTAGGAGATGGGCTTGGAGTCTTGATGGCTGATATGGTGTGCTCACTGAGTGAATAGAGGTGGAGTAGGTGGAGGTGGGTGTGTTTGCAGTTGAGGAGGGGTCAGCAAAGTCTGGGTGGGAGAGCAGGAAGCAGGTGGTACCAAGTGTGTGTTGAGGGGTCAGGAGGAGTGCAGGCTCCCCAGGGCCAAGCCATGTGGGTATGAACCTGGCCATTATGACCCAAAGCATGTCCCGCGGTGCTCTCACTGGCACCAGGACTTATGGTTGCCCATTCCATGGGAAAGTCACTGGAAAAGTCTGATGCAGTTCCCTGTGTCAAAATGTGACTCAGACAAGGTCGTCATTTAGTTAGCAATGGCCACATCAAAGATTCTATGAACAATTTTAAACACCACGACTAACAAAATCATTTATAATGGCATCCAAAACAGGAAATACTTAAGAATAAACAAATGTGCAACACACATACACTGACAAATGTGCACTCATGAGAGAAATTTTAGAAATAAATAGGTGGAGAGATATACAATGTTCATGGATCATAAGACTTAACACTGCTAGATTTCAGTTCTACCCAACTGGTCTATAGATTCAATGTAATCTCCAAAGATATTTTGTGGAAACAACAAGTTAATTTTAAGATTTATGTATTCATGCAAAGGATTGAAAATTAAAAAAATAATTTTGGAAACAATAAAGTTGGAGGACTTATACTACCTGATTTTAAGATTTACTATAAAACTACAGTAAACAAGACACCATGATACTGGCATAAAGAGAGATAGTTCAGTGGAACAAAGCCAAGAATCTAAAAGTAGGGCTAAAAATTGATATCTATATGGAAACAAAGTGAATTTCAGTCCTTACTTCATACCATATAAATGTTGACTAAAGTGAGATCCTAATTTAAATGGAAAAACTAAAACCATGTAAATTGTGAAAGGAAGCATATGGAAAAAAAACCTGTGTTACCTTGGAAGGTGAAAATTTCTTATGTAAGACAAAAAACCAAAAACCATAAAAGAAAAAAAATCAATAAATGGTATTTGATCAAAATACCATTTATATACAATAGGAAATCACTTGAATTTAACAAGGAATGATACATGCAAGAACATAGATGGCACCCACAATGCACCAAGTGGAGGGAGCAAGAACACAGATGGCACCCACAATGTGCCAAGTGGAGGGGGCTAAACACAGAGGACATGCTGTGTGATTCTACTTAAACAAGTCAAGAAGCTACAAACTGGTAGTGATGGAAAGCCGGTGGAGGCTTGCCTAGAGCTGGGTCTGGGAGCTGTGTGGGTGGGAGCGCAGATAACCCTTCAGGATGAAGGAAATATTCTATATCTTGACTGTGGTGCTGGGTACATAATGCACCCACTTGGCAAAACTCGTGAATGTATTTTATATACATTATATCTCAAAGTAGATTTAAAATGATTTGGAAATAATTAGGTGAGCTGAGAGTTGGTGCCACAGCATATGGCATTTGTTAGGATATACATAACATGCATACATACCAGGAATGTGACATGCATACATGCATGTACAGACACACCTGTAATATGCACACATGGGCACACACACATGCATGTATACACACACCCATAACAACACACATTGGTACACACATGCATATACAGACACGCCCATAATATATACACACATGGGCACATAGAGGCATGTACAGACATACCCATAATATACACATCTGGTTTGTGGATGAAGTGACAAGGCTCTGGGAAGCTCACTCCCAAGCCTGTGCACCTCACCACAGGCTGAGCTGCTTTTTTCCTTGAAAACTTGTCAGATCTCCCAAACGTAAAGACCTCCTTGGAGATCTGCACAAAGATCCATGAATGTGGATGTCCCTAACATATTTTCATGGGGAGTTTGGGAATAGCCGAGTGTCCATGACAGAAGTGGGACTTGGATGAGGGCAGCTTACCCTCAGGACAGGGCTCTCTGCAGCCTTGGGAGTCCTGGCTGAGGGATTCTCATGTTCACCGGGTGTATTTTAGTCTATTTTGTGTTGCTATAACAGAATTCCACAGACAAAGTAATTGATAATAAATGAAATTTACTGGCCCACAGTTCTGGAGGCTGGAAAGTTCAAGGTTGAGGGGGGAACATTGGGTGGGAGCCTCTTGCTGTGTCATCTCATGTCCCAGGGTGCAGGGCAGCAGGCAGGGGGAGGAAAGGGGAGAGGGATGAGCTTGTTCTAGAATGAGGATCCCCGTCCTGCCATAATGCCATTGATCCATTCCTGAGGGAGGAGGCCTCATGGCCTTGTCACCTCCTAGAGCCCCCACCTCCCCACACTGCTACTTTGGGGGATTCCGTTTCCAGCACACGCTTTTGGAGGAACACAGTCTGTAGCGTGTGGAAGACGAGAACGCAGCAGCAGTGAAGAAGCAGAACGCCAGGCGTTTTTACAGTATGATTCGCATTTAACTTAAAAGCACGTAAAGAAAAGAGATTGGAAGGAAACACACCAAAATATTTACATTGGTGACAGCAGGCTTGGAGAACACGGATGAGTTCCACGTTATCCTGTATACTTTGCTCAGTGCAGTACATTTTCTGTAAATATTATCTGCTACTTCCTTAAAAAAGAAAATGTAATTTCAAAACTTTGAATTCCAGATTGGGTCTCCCTGGGAAGCAGTGTCCCCTCCAATGATTCTCCACCCCTCATGTTTTCACACGTGCAGGTGTCCAGCAACAAGAGGCTTCTGTCTGCGGGGTCAGGGTTTGGGGGTTTCCAACCTGAGGCTGGTGGCTGCTGGGGTGGAGGGCAGGGCTCCGTGTTTCAGGTGGGGGAAGCCCCGTGCTCCTCATGACACAGCAGGGTGCTGGGAATCTGCCCACGCAGATTCCAACTGTCCAGACTTTGCCTCACCTCCGCTTTCTTGGGGGCTTCTCTGAAAGCCAGTTGTAAGGGCAGCGAGAGGTCAGGGGCTCAGTTCCCAGGCCTGCTATCTGGGGACACAGAAGGGCTGCAAACAGAAGGCGAAGTTACAGCATCCAAGCAGTGCCTGGGGGCCCCTTAGCCCCAACTCATCTCAGACTGAGGCATGGACAGGCACCTTGCTAACCCGCACTGTGGGACTAAGTGCATGGCAGACACAAAACCAACTGTGTCCACTGGTTTAGTGCCTGGATACCACAAACGATGTGCTCACTTTTTTGTTGTTAATTTTTTTTTTTTTCTTGAGATGGAATCTTGCTGTGTCTCAGGCTGGAGTGCAGTGGCACGATCTCGGCTTACTGCAACCTCTGCCTCCCAGGTTCAAAGGATTCTCCTGCCTCTGCCTCCCAAGTAGCTGGGAATACAGGTTTGTGCCACCATGCCTGGCTAATTTTTTGTATTTTTAGTAGAGGCAGGGTTTCACCATGTTAACCAGGATGGTCTCGATCTCCTGACCTCATGATCTGCCCACCTCAGCCTCCCAAAGTGCTGGGATTATAGGCGTGAGCCACTGAGCCCAGCTGCTCACTTATTTTTACTGTGATTATAAAGCTATTGCTTGTCTACAAAAGAAAACTTAAAAAATTATACATATGTATGAATACATGAACATGCACATAACAGAATTTGCTTCTAATCCACTGGTATAGCTAATGGCTAAACTCTTGGTACTTCTAGTCATTTTGTCATTGTGTCCAAAGATAAGTACTTATTTTTACAAAATGAGAATTACGGGAAATATACTATTTCATACAATTTTTTTTGTTAATAATATATGTGATCATTTTATGTTTATTAAATGTTTTCCTCTTACACACATAAAATAATTGGGTCTTATTCTATCGTGGATATATAAAGAATTTATTTAACAAGTTTCTATTGCTGTGCATTTGACTTGGAAGTCCGAGGGGCCAGCATCTTGCCAGAGCCGTGTTGTTGTGTCAGCCCATGGTGGAAGGTGCGAGGGGAGAGGGTGGGAGAGAAAGTTTAAGTTGGAGGGAAGGAGAGACAGAGAGAGAGAGAGGGAGAGAGAGAGAGGAAGAAGAAAGAAGAGGAGGAAGAAGAAGGGGAGGAGGAGGAGAAGAGAAGAGAGATTGGAGATGAGGAAGAGGAGAAGGAGGGAGAGAGAGAGGAAGAGAAAGAGGGAGGGAAACAGAGAGAGACCAACAGAGAGAAAAGAAGAGAGGAGAGAGATATGCAAGAGAGGCAAAACTTGTCCTTTTGTAAGGAACCCAGTGTTTGAGAACAGATGCAAAACGAATTGTACTCACTGGTTGAATTCTTACTCCTGTGTGGTTTCAGTTTTTCACTTTCTTCATGATGTTGATACCCACATCTTTATATGGCAATCACTGCATTTCATTATTTGCTTAAAATAAGTTTTCAGAAATTAAGTAACATGCCAAATAGATCAACAGTTTTTAAGGCTGGAATCCACCCAGTTTGCACCATGTGATCTTGAGTCTGTTTGTTTTCTTACCTCAGGATGGTGCTGATTTGCCATGCTCTGGACAACTGTGGTTTTAAATTATTCTTCAGTTTAATATTTATGCTGTAAGTGTCATAAAGCCTAATGGTTTTAGTTGCTATTCCTCCCGATAATCAGTGACGCTTATTTTCCCATTGATCTTGGGCCCTCATAGTTCTTTTTGTTAACTGCCTGTTCATGCAATTTGCCCGTTTCTATTGATAAAGAGAATTTTGCTGTCAAATAGGTTGTAAATATTTCATCCAGGTTTTATTTTCATTTCCTCTTGTTTTGGAGAAATGAGTAGTTTTTTTTTCCCCCCCCAAAGTGTTCATCATCTTCTTTGCTTTACTCTATCTGTCTCTACCTGAGACGGGAGACTCAATGCCTGCAGGATATGAGGCCAAGTGTTTCTTTTCATTTAACTTTTTCATCCTTAACATTTGCCCATCCATTAGGATTTTGTTTTGGTGCAGGTGTGAGGTGAGCATCTAAGTGCATTATTTCTTGCCTCAGTTGTTAAGCAGGGAGGATCTGGCAGGGTGGGGGCTGTTCTTTCTCCCATGATGAGAATCCCCACATTTTCACACAATGAATGGCCCGACATGTGTCCTGCTAACACCAGACTTTGTATTCTATTTATTCCTTCCTATAACCAACATTTCAAAATTATCCTGGTTTTGTCATTTGTAAATGTGATAGTAAAATTGTCTTTATTCACTATTCTTATTTTTTACCTCTGTTTTCCTTTTTATTCTCACCAATGAAAAGGGCAATCCTTTTGTGAGAGTGTCCTCAAACTTCCATTGCCAATTTCATAGAAGTTGCCTGTAATTTACAGATAAACCAGCAAAGAATCATAATACTAAATCTTTTTGGGTAGGAACTGGGTCAGCTTCTCCATCAATCTGCAGGATAATTCATAGGTTGCTATGCCCTTTGGTGAAATTGTGCCATTTCCCACTTCGTAGGTCTTGTGTATTTCCCCTGAAGTGTATTCCTTGGTATTTGATATTTTGTTGAAATCACAAGTGGGGCTTTTTGGCGCCTTTTTCTAAGGAGCGACTGTGTTCTGTTGCTGGGTGTAAATGGTCTGCAGGTGGGGATCAGTTCTCTTGTCATCAGCATTTGAGGAGCACCAGCTCTGTTCTGACAGGACTGCAGCTGATTCTTTTGGGTGACAATGGCATAAAAAATAACAGTATTAGCTTTTGTTTTTTTTTCTGAGACAGGGTCTTGCTCTGTTGCCCAGGCTGGTGTGGAGGGGTGCCATCATATCTCTCTGAAGCCTGAACTGGCCTCAAGCAATCTTCCCACCTTGGCCTCCCAAAGCCCTGGGGCTACAGGCATGAGCCACTGTGCTGGGCATTTTGTCCTCCCTTTCACAGGTTCGTGCCTTGTTTGCAAACCCACACTTGTGTTACCACATGGGCTGGCTCATGGAAGAGGCAATAAGACTTCAGTGACGTAGGTAAGAACAGGCTACTGACCAGCACTGCCTTCCCGTCATGCCCTCCTCCTCCCTGCAAGGCCTGAGCTAACAAAGTAGAATGAAGAGGCAGCCTCTGGGACGTGGGGGCTTGAGGGTCCTGGCCCCAGACACTACGGATTCTGCAACACCTGTGGCAGCAGCAACGGTGTGAGAAGGGTGACAGCTGCACCTCCGGCGGCTGAACTGCCCACGCCACTGGGGCGGCTGCTGAACCTGGGTGAGGCCTGCCTGGCTCTCCGCATGGCCTCTCCCCCAGTGCTGAGGATGTCAGAAGTGATCGCCACCCGCAGACCGTTTTGAAGCCCGCAACAGAGTGGACTCGACAGGGGGTGGGGTGCTTCTCCGGGCAAACTGTGCAGCAGGTGTGGCGCGTTTTCCTTCCGTGGGAACAGAAAGCTGCTCTCGGTGAAGGGCTGGCCGTGGCAGGAATCCTCAGAGCAGCCCTGAGCTCCTCCCAGAGGCACTTCGTTTTGCGACACGAATTTTCTCTGAAGCCTTTGAAATGCTTTCTTGTAAAGAGAGGGGCTGATGTGGTGCGGCTACGGAACGGAAGCGGGGGTTTGGCTTTTCCCATGAGAACTTTCTGAGAAATCTGCTAACTGCCAACAGGTGAGGTGCGGGTCCAGTCCGCCATCTCCAGGGGCGAAGGTGGGGGGCCGCTTCCGGAGAGCGCGCAGGCTGTGAGGTGCCCAGGCTCCTTCCCTGGCCCGTGTGTGACTGCCCACCTGTGGCAGAGAACAGGCCGGGGCTGCCATGCCCCTTGGGCATCTGCTGGGCCACACTTCCCAGCCTCCTGCGGCCCAGTGTGGCTGTGTGGCCGTGCTATGGCCAGTGGAGCGGGGGAGGCGTCCTGGGTGCCCCCCACCCTCACCCACGGAGCCCCCGTGTGCTCCTCCCCCTCCCTACTGGATGTCGAAGCTTCAGGGAGCCCCGGGGGCCGGGCAGGCTGAAGGCAGCAGGACCCCAGCAGGTGCCCTCCCTCTTGCCCCATAGAGGGCAGAGTTGATGTCTGCGTGCTGGGCTCCTGTCCAGCAAGCTGCGGGGACTCCTCCTGGGACGGGGCCTGGGAGTGGGGTCAGGGTGTCACTGTGACCGGCCCTAGAAGGCATAACCAGTTCCAGAGTCTAAACTCGCCATGGGGTCATTTTATGGAGAACGCTTTATATTGAAATGAAAATCCCTGGAGTTTTCTGCCTGTCTTCACTAAACTTGGCCCTGGAGATGCCCCTGGGAGCTGAGATGCAGTTACCAGGACGGTCTGGTCTCAACTCCTCCTCCCCTCTTTTCCCTGTGATTTTTGATAAAAAAGGTTGTGATGGTGGTTGTCAGTTTTATTGTTAGTTCGGATTTCGTCGCAGTTTTCGGGGCTCACACACAGTTCCTGCGCCTGTGCACAGATGTCCAGTGCGATGTGAGGTGTCCATGGTCAGCCGCCACCTGCCTTGCAGACCTCCAGGGAGTTGGGGGCCCTGCCCTGCCGCCTCCCCTGCAGCCTCCCTACCCCCCTACCCCCTCTGCCCCACGCCTCCCCCATTGCCCCCACCCCGCAGCCTCCGCAGCTGGACTGCACCGGTCTGTTTGCAACAGACTAGTCTCCCATCAGAGCCCTCTGTGCGAGGGCCAGCCCAGTCCCATTTTGCGAAGGTTCTGGTGTAGGTCAGCGTCAGGGTTTCCCATCAGAACAAAAGCAAAGCGTTGGGAGTGCATTGAGAGGTTGTGAGGTGATGCCACCTTCTCTGGGTTGTTTTGGGGGAGCCTAAGAACCCTGTTTTCAGACAACATAACACGGACCACTGCCCCAGGAGAGATGTGAGGTGGGGAAGGAACGCCTGCTATGCAGACCCTGTGTGTGTTGGTCTCCCACCTGCCACAGGGCACTGGGTGGAGCAGGGAGTGTTCAGTGTCTCATCTCAAGGGCCCCGGCCTCCTGCATGAAGATGTGGGCACTGGTCACGCTGGAGGACAGGGGGAGGAGGTAAAGAGGCAAAGAGCCCCGCTGGCCCCCAGCCCCACGTGGCCACCCTCCCTCACACAGCTGTCTCCTGGGCACACATCTCCTGCCTCAGCACAGCGGCCTCTCCCACAGCCAGTCCCATTGGGAGCTCAGGGCGGCTGCAGCAGCCCACCAGCCTATCCCATTAAAATATCCAAAGGCGGGAAGAACAGCCGGGGCTTGTTCTTCTTGGGTTTCTCTTTAGATCCATGAGAAACTGCACTAGGCGGCCCAGTCTGCCCATCTCATCACCAGAGTCACCACCCAGGCCTGCACCAGTTCTGGTGAGGGACAGGGCTCCGGGGCCACGGAGACTCTGCACTTCCTCCACCTGGCAGGCCGTGTGTGGGCTGGCCAGGCACTCTTGGAGGAGGAGGGAGGGGGAGCTGTGTGTTGTGTGTGGGCAATGAGAGGTGTCTGCGGCAGAAACCGGGGGCTCTGTCAGTGAGCCCCCGACAGCCCCAATGTGGGCTAGCTCACAGAGGGACCCTCTCTGATTTTGAATCACTCAAATAGATAAAATTCCTTCACCTAAGTAAGTTGAGCAATAGTTCCCCAATAAAATCCCCAGTCTTTCCATGATGTTGAACTACAGTCTTTCCTGGCCTGGCTCGTCTGCATGATTGTCACTGTGCATCTCTTGCAGATGGGCTACTTGCGATGAATTTTTCGCATCCCTCTCTCCTCTCGGTGTGGGAGTGATAAACACACAGCGCTGACTCAGTTTCCCACCTGTGGGGGGGCGGATGGTGGCATTTCCCCAGGCTCTGCAGGGCAGGTGTGTGGACCCGGAGAGGGACTTGGTCTTGCAGGGGCTCCGTTCCACACTCAGGACACGGGTCTTGGTGGCTGCCTGATGTGTTGCTTGGACTGAACCTGTGGGATGTGAAGGAACCGGACGCTGGGCCCGGGGGCTGGCAGAGTGTGCCCCGCCACCCTCGGGGTCCTGCAGCACACGATCTTCTGCAGAACCAGAAGAACTAATTTATTTGAACACTGCCATGTAATAAAGTATTTAAATGACTGTAGCATTCTCCATATTTTATTTGTTCCTCTTGGAGGTTATGACGGGTAGCTCAGATTTCATGAAATACATATTTTAAATGTCTTTACCCACCAAAAGAGCAGTTCCCCGGCATGTTAATTAGATGGGAGAGAGAAAACGTGATCACAAGAGCATATTTATAATGCACCTTATTAATCACCGACAGTTTCCAAGAAAATAATTATGCTGGACAAATGATAATGTTTTGCTCTTCTGTCTCTGCATTTATTCAGAACTCTGGTGCTTCCTGTTTGGCATTGGATTAATTAATCTTCTTAGATTGTTTCTAACGTGGCTCATAGACATTTTCTTGCTAATATGTTTCCCAGGAAGCTAAACAAGGGGAGTGTGTTGCATCTTTGAAGACCTCCCGACGTGCAATCCTCGTCCTCTGGGCAAGGAAGGCCAGGGCGACCATCTGGGTAGAGGCTCCGGGTGGGGCTGGGGTGGGGTCTTTCTGGGAAGGACCCAGCCTCGAGGGAACGTGGGTTCCCAGGGGTCTCTCCAGCTGCTTCTGTTGTTACAAGAGGAGCTGCAAGCTGGGCTGGGCGGCGTCAGGCTCCCCGTGACTCCAAAGTCCAGGCACCCAGAAGCCCAGAGGCCTGGCTGGGCAGTGTCTTTCTGTGTCTGCCTCCCCTGCCTCATTCGCTCCCCCACGAGGCTCCAGCTCCCCACAGGTCAGGCCAGAGGCGTTCGGGTGCCTTGCTTTCCTCCCTCGGCTTTAGGGTGAGGCCAGGCAGCCTCGGGACAGTCTGGGATCATGCCGCAGATGTAAGCAAAAAAGAGACAAAACACTGTGTTTCTCAACTGAGGCCACTTTAGAATCCACCCTATGGGAGTTCTCTTACAAATGCTTGGTTCCTTTTTTTTTTTTTTTAAATGCAAAAACAACAACAACAAAAAAAACCCAACCAATTAGGCCCAGTTTGTGAACAGTTCATCCCTGGGAGTCGCAGCACGGAGGGCACTCTCGCTGATGGCCGGCCGGCGTGTGTGGATCGCAGGCCCCTCGGCTCAGAACGTGCAATTCCAGACTGGAATGCGCAGCCTTTGCCTGGTGACGTGGCTTGGATGTGTGTCCCCTCCAAATCTCATGTTGGAATTTGATTGCTGATGTTGGGGGTGGGGCCTGGTGGGGAGGTGTTTGGGTCACAAGGTGGGGACCCAGTACCTCAAGAGAGTCTCTCTGTAAATGAGTAGCTTCTCCTCACGCTTGGTTCCCGAGAGAACTGGTTACTGGGAAGGGCCCGGCACCTGTTCCCCTCCCCTTCCTCCCTCTCTCACCGTGGGGCCCACCTGCTCCTCGTCCTCTCACTCCCTCTCTCACCGTGGGGCCCACCTGCTCCTCCTCCCCTTGCTCCCTTTCTCACAGTGGGGCACACCCGCCCCCTCCCCTTCCACCAGGAGTGGAAGCTCCCTGAGGCCTCACCAGGAGCAGGTGCGGGTGCCATGCTTGCTGTACAGCTTGCAGAACCGTGAACCAATAGCCCACTTCTCTTTATACATCACCCAGCCTTGGGTGTTACAATTGTCTATTAGAGCAACTCGAGTGAACTGAGGTGTTTAGATCACGGTTGTTCTTGTCGCTGATGAAGCTGCTGCTGAGATCTGAGCTCTGCCTTAACAACCGAAGCAGGCGTGGCCCACAGAGAAAGGGAGCCACGTGAGTGTGGAGCCCTAGTGCCACGGTCCAGCCCTGGGCGGGTGATTCCCACGTGCAGAGGGCACAGCCCTCCTCCTCCCTGACCCGCTCCTCTGCCCCAGTGAGCCTGCTCAGCCCCGGGTCCAGGTCTGTGCACTGAGTCCCACCGCCCTTCATCTTCCCTGCTGGGAGAAGAATGACTTAAATTAGATGCAGCAGAAATATAAACCCAACCTCAGCTCTCCAAGTCTGCCAGGTGTCTGTGACATGTGAGTCGGAGCGGGAACGGAAGGAAACACAGGTTGATGGGACAGCTGTTACACCTTTCTTATTAGATGAGGAACCGTTCACATGGTTTTCTTCACAGCCAAACAGATTAAAAATGGATGAGAGAGGAACTTGGTTACAAATTTAAGTGGAAACAAACTAAAAAAAAAAATTCTTACAGCAGGAGTGGCCTGGACCGCACTATTACCAGTGAGCGCTTAATTCATTTCTAGAAATCAGGCGCTGCCCAGATGTCCAGGATGCACTGACTGTGTGATTCAGGAATCACAGATTCAGAGGGAGACCCCCTTTCCGGGGTCGTGATTTACTGACAGTCAACGAGCATTTATCGAGAGCAGGCAGCGGCTGCGCTGAAGCAGACGCCCAGTCTCATTGCACGTGCACCCTCTGCGAGGGAGGCACTGTTGACACCCCAGTTTCAGACGAGGGACTGGCTCGCTGGTTCCCAACTCCTTAGGGTCAGCGTTAGCGTTTGAATTCAGCCGAAAAGTATGACAACAACGGCCTCTCCATCACCCTGGGGATGGCAGGGCTCTCCGGGGTGCTTGGCAAACGCCACTAACAGCCTTGCATTTCAAGGAGCTCCAGAGAGAAGCTCCAAGGCGGTGCGGTTTTGTGTACGGCTAAATCCTGCTCAGAGAAAGCGGATACGGTTATGTTTGGAGGTGCTTGTTTATTGACGTTTCCTCGTTTCGCGGGTTGGGTACATGGTTTCATGTGTCCTACGGGTATCTGGAATCGATGCTCGCGTGGGCTTCTGCGCTGGAAGATTCCGGCGTGTCGGCTCCACGCCGCAGGGGGAGTGGTTCCTCGAGTTTCCATGTTCTCCTTGTTCCCTTTTGGCTTGTTGCATCTGCCGGCGGAGGGGACTCCCTGCGTCTCTCCCTCCCCCCAGGCCGACTCCTCCTGAGCCACCCACACTTCCGGAATGTTCTGTCGTGGATTCTCCACGGCGCTCCTCAGCCTGCAGAGATCTGCGGTGCTTGTACCTTGGCTTTGAGTCGTTCCTCGTGTCACGGTAAAACAGTTTCTTTCCCCATCGTGTGCACTGTGCTGTGGACGTTATTTATTGTCACGCCCGGCGGCTCTGGCTTTTCCGTGGGTTGTTTCTGCTGCCCTGAGTTGCCACCGCCTGCTCTCCGCCCCTCGGCCTCCCTCTGGGGTTTGGGCTCTGGCTGTCTCTGCAGCAGCTTAGGATAACACCATGATTAACACCAGCAGGAACCCGACAGCACAGGTGCCTCCAGAGCCGGCCCCAGGCCCCAGGCTGGGAGCCTCACCCACGTTAATGCTGGCACCCGCAGTGCCTCTGAGTCACGATATGACGTGGACAGACGTGATTGTCATTACTGTGACTCCTGTTCTCCTTACGTGGAAACCAAGGCACAGAGAACAGGGGGACTTCCCCAGGGCAAAGCAGCCGTATGGGGCCCCAACACAGCCACCCAGAGGCTGCGCCCCGCACGTTCCCTCACCCATGGCATCCACTGCCTTTTTCTGTCTGATTTCACTCAGTGAGTTCATCTTTTTCTCTCTAAATGGGAGAGTCTGCGCCTTTTAGTTGTATTTTGATAACAGAAGTGTGTGGTTTGGGTCTCCCCCTATTTTATGTTTTCTGTTTACTGTCTCCCATTTCTTCTCTGTCTTCTGGGACAGTCCTTGGGGGTCTTGGCCTGCGCGTGCTGTGCCGCTTGTCACTTTTAAATCGTCTGGACGCTTCACTGCTTGTTCTGTTCAACTAAAAACTAACTTGTGTTCAAGACAGTGCTGTGAGCCCTGCTGGCTTCGAGAGTTTTCTCTGCTCCAGACATTTATGGTGCGAGATGACGTGAAGAAAGTGAGAACCAAAAACACATGTGACCTGCAAACATCAGTGGCCAACAGCAAACATGCAGCCCTCTGAGGGTTGCAGGGGACAGACACCCAGTGCGGAGCGAGGGCCAAGGTGGGACCCAGGGTCTGCACGAGGTCAGGAACAGCCCAGGAGGGGAGGGCCCATGTCCACTGCCACAGGGGTCACGCCAGGTTCTGCCTCAAACTAGAGCCCTGCTGAGCAATTCCACTTTCTAAAAGCACCTGAAACCTAGTAAAACTGCCCCGAGTGTGGGTTATTTGCTTTTTAAGGCTGTGCTGCTTGGGGCAGATGGGGATGCCTTGCACAGCAGGGCACGGGGCAGATGGGGATGCCTTGCACAGCAGGGCACGGGGCAGATGGGGGATGCCTTGCACAGCAGGGCACGGGGCAGATGGGGATGCCTTACACAGCAGGGCACGGGGCAGATGGAGATGCCTTGCACAGCTGGGCACGGGCAGGTGCCTGCCATTTGCATGGCTGCAGACAGAAGTCCTGGGTATGGTCCCAGGGTTCTTCAGTCCTGGAGCTTTGAGAACCTCAGGTCAAGGGGCCACCATGAGTCCCCCCCAGGCCAACCCCACTCACCTGCCCTTCTTGTTCTTCACTTCCATTCCCTGGGACCAGGGCGGCTGCTTGCATTGCTGCCTCCCCCGCCTCCAACATCTTCTCTACCAGCTCCCTGGAGAGAGCTCTCTCCTTAGGTGCTGCCTTGAGGGAAGAAACTTGCAGGCCAAGACCCCGTGCATGCCGAGGTTCGGCTCTGTCGGGGGAGGGCACTGTCCCTGCCCAGTGGTCCCGGAGGAGAGAGGGTGGCTGGCTCCCTAAAGGGTGAACCACACTGGGGGAGATTCAGCCACAGCATGTGGAGATGTGTTTGTGGGCTGGTGAGGGCGTGGTGGGTGGTTATCTTGCCAGCCATGTGGAGCTTGGAGCATGTCAATGTAGGCAACACGGGTGCATCGCTTATTTTCATATTGAAGAGAGGAGGGCGCATGCCTTTTTCCAATCTGAAAGAAGTCTTTTCAGACTGCGCCCTGGAAATACGGTGCTCACCGGCTACTTTACCTTGGTGTTGCACTAAATCTACAAGGCCGTGGCCTCGGCAAAGAACACACCTCGTGATATACTTAGTTATGAATTTCCATGTGCCAGTCATTTTAGGTTCTCAGTGCCTTTCTTCGTGTAAAAGGAGTATTGCAAAGATGCTGTTTAAATGCGTGCGGTCATTTCTGCTTTGGAGACTCCAGAGGCACGCCAACCTCTGAAAAGATAATGGTGATTTTTATTTTTATTATTTTTTTCTATTTTTTTATTGTACTTTAGGTTCTGGGGTACATGTGCAGATCCTGCAGGATTGTTGCATAGGTACATGCCTGGCAAGGTGGTTTTGCTGCCTCCATCCCCCCATCACCTATATCTCATATTTCTCCCCGGTTGTCCTTCCCCACCCAATAATGGTGATTTTTAAAATGAACTCTCTGTTGGCTGTAGAATGATGCTTCTGTTTGTGCTTTCTGTTGCCATGGTTACTGCTGGGAAAAGCTCCCACTATCCCTGGGCTATGTGTCCGTCTCCATCAACAAAACAGCTGCTGAAACTCCCCCAGTGGGGTTTTGCTGCTGGGACACGGCTTTCCGGGGGAAGCAGCATCTTCCTCTGCTCTTCTAGATAAAGGAGGCCCGGGGGTGTGTTTGCCCAGGGGGTCAACCCAGACCAGAATCTGGACCGTCATCTGGCTTACACAGAATCTACCCAGGAATGAGGCCTAGAAGGCAGCTCCATGAACAATACCGACCTTCTCCCTTCTGCCATGCTTTGTCTGCATATAAATTCTGCACATGTTTGTTGGATGGATGACTGGATGAATGGGTAGATGGATGGAGGGATGGGTTTATGGATGTATGAAAGAATGGATAAAGGAATGGGTGGATGGGTGGGTGGATGGGTGGATAAATGGGTGGATGTATGGACAGATGAATAGTGGATTGATGGATAGTTGGAGTGATGAGTGAAGGAGGGATGGATGGGTGGATGGGGGGATGGATGGGTAGTTGAGTAGATGAAGGAAAGGATGGAAGGGTGAATGAATGGGTAGATGGGTGTATGGGGAGATTTAAGGGATGGAGGGATGAGTAGGTAGATGAATGGATAGATAGATGGGTGGGTGAATGAATGGATGGATAGATGGGTGAATGAATGAGTGGATGGGTGCATGAGTGAGTGAATGTGTGCATGGAGGAGTGGATGATTGGATAGATGGTTGGATAAATGGATGCATGGATAGGTAGATGGGTGCATGGTTGGATGGATAGGTGGATGGATGAATGGGTGAATGAATGGATGGATGAATGAGTGGGTGGATAAATGGATAGATGAGTGGGTGGATGGATGGATGGATGAGCAGATGAATGGATGATAAATGGATTTATGGGTGATGGTAGATCAATGCATAAATGGATGAGTGGATGATTGGATGGGTGGATGGGTAGATGGGTGCATGTTTGGATGGCTGGATGGATGGGTAGATGGGTGCATGTTTGGATGGCTGGGTGGATGGATGGATAGGTGACTGGATGGATGGATGGGTGGATAGATGGGTGGATGGAGCAGATGAATAGTGAATTGATGGATGGGTGGATAAATAGGTGGATGACCCACATCGTCTTGGGCTGGAAAGCCAAATCATATATTGAGATCTCCCCCTCTGCCTGCAGTGAGTTTCTCTCTTAATTCCATCCTGACCCCCATACCAATCCTAAGGCTTCTTCCTGTATTGCACGTTGCTTGCTGTGCAGACACTATCCCCTAGAAAGGAAGAGGAAGGTAGAGCCAGGCTTCATCCCAGAAGTCAGCATTGACTTTCAAAAGTAAGAGTTTTTATTCAAAGCACACACAGCAGCCAGAAATCCATAGTGCTTTTGATTTGCCAAGGCCAATCATTGGAAGGCGAGAACTTCTTTTTGAGTTATCAGAAAGTTTGCTTACAATGGAAGACTAGCCTCTTCACCCTCCTCATCCTCCCAAGCCAGCCTGTGGAATTTCGGAAAAGGGAGGGTCATTGGAGGGACATAACTGTGTTCTGGTGAGCATCCTGGAAAGGGCCCAGCACAACTCACACCTGGCTGAGAGCCCGTGTGTGTGTGGTGTTTGAATGTATGGTGTGGTGTGTGTGTCGGGGGGGGTGTGGTGTGTGTACAGTGTGTGTGGTATGAGTACAGTTATATTTTACCGAAACAACCCCAGCATGACTCTAGCTGTGTGCCCGGGGCCCATGGGGCTGCGTGGGGTGGGATGGAGGGAGGCTGTGGCTGGAGGCTTTGGGGACCTCACTTAGCTGCCTGTCCTTGGGATGTCCTGGGGGTGAGTCCCCAGCAGGCCCAGTCCTGGGGGAAAGAGCTCAGCCTCAGCGCAGTCCTTGCCGCCTGGACAGGAGCTTCCCCGTGGCAGGAGGGAGAAGGAGGAGCAGCAAACCCGGAGGCTGCATCTCAGCCCAGACGTGGATCACTGGAACCTGGACCTGGAAACAACTAAGCCGACATTCCAGGGAGTTTTGTCTTCCTCGGGCTGCCAAGTGCCCAACTGAGAGCCAGTGTGATTCATGCCCGGGCATGGGGAGGCGCCTCCAGGCTCTTCCCAGGATGACCTTCCGGGCCTCTGGGATGAGCGTATCCCCCAGGAGCTGCACCTCCGTTCAGCTTCATCCAGGCCTGTGCCTCTGAAGGTGAGTCCATGTCCCCCTTCACACCAAAGCCTGGCTGAATCGAGTCTCCGTGCCCCTGGGAGCTGTTTGTCCCCCGTGCTGGCCGATTCCCTTCCAGGGCATTCCCATCTGCCCCGGATCCCGTGACAGTCCTTGGCGTGACTCTGAGGCACCGCCTGAGGCTCCATTTCACAGCAGTCTTGGGTCCAGCCGCCCGGACTGCAGCTGTGGTCAGCTGGGTGTCCCGGACTCTTGGCACAGGTCATTGCCGTTCTGGCTGTGGGGGAGATGAGCCCGCAGAAGGAATTTTGGGAGAGTTTCACTTGCGCTGGCCGTCCTGCGTGGGCAGCAGATGCACGGGCAGCCGGCCACTTCCTGTGGTCTGGAGAGAGACACTTCCCCACACGCTCCCTGGCTGATAGTCTCACAGAGCCCAACCCTGGGGCTGTGCCCACAGCTGTCACATCCATCGATCACCTTGCCCGATTCTGCATTCCAGTAAAAGAGGCTTCTAAATTTGGATGCCCTGGTACTAATTATAGCACAGATTGCGTGGGGAATTTGGCGGCCTGCACTGTGGCAATCCAGATTAAGCAATTAACCTTGATGTCACTGTAATTATTAAGATGCGTTAGCAAAGTGAGCTAATTTCCCCACAGGATGTTGAACCGAAATCAACTTCCATTCTCTTTAAGACGCCACGATAGGAACTGTTAATGAAAATTAGTGTGGATGTTTAATAAAGCTCCCGACCTGTGGCTCCTTGTGAATCTGGGCTGTGGCACGGTTCTCAGGTGCTCACAGGTGAGGACTGAGGGGCTGGGGCAGGCAGCCACGTGGGGAGGGTTGCCACACACGTGGACTCCAGGGACCAGGAAGAGGATCCCTCAGCAACCTGCCCAGGAGCCTGGCAGCTTCCACGGGGCAGGAGGGTGCGTTCTGCAAACTGCACAGTGTGACCACGGTGCCTGGCCACCCTCGGGCCCCGGGGCTCCTGTGCTCCGTCTGAAGCTTTCTGGCTTCCCTCCCACAGGCTTGAGGGCAAGGGTGTGCACCGTGCAGACTCCATGTCCACCTGCTGGCTCTGGAGGCTCCGGGCACCCCGGGAGCCGTCACTCACCAGTTTTCTCTGCAAAGGTTTGTGATGATGCCGTGACTGAGCTTAGAAAGGGACTTTTATCTGCACAAAATGCTTTGGATGTTTTGTGTGTCTCCTTCACTTCGCTTCTGGAAAAGATGGCTCAGGACAATCTACAGGTGTCTTCTTCTTCTGAAGCCAGGAGTGTCTCCCTCCCTCCCTCCCTGCCTCCCTTCCTCCCTGCCTCCCTTCCTCCCTGCCTCCCTCCCTCCCTCCCTCCCTCCCTCCCTTCCTCCCTCCCTTCCTCCCTCCCTTCCTCCCTTCCCGTTTTGCTCTGGTGTCCAGGCTGGACTGAAGTGGTGCAATCTTAGCTCACTGCAACCACTGTGTTCAAGCAGTTCTCCTCCCTCAGCCACCTGACTAGCTGGGATTTCAGGTACTTGCCACCACACCCAGCTAATTTTTGCATTTTTAGTAGAGATGAGGTTTTCGCCATGTTGCCCAGGCTGGTCTTGAACTCCTCCTCCCAAAGTGCTAGGATTACAGGCATGAGCCACTGTGCCCAGCCAAGAGCCACTTTCTAAAGTAACCTTTGGGCAGCTGCCCCCACCTAGGCCCTGAGTCCCCTCCCAGCTCCTGGGGCTCCTCCACCATGCAGGGCTCTCCCAAGGAGGCCTGGCCTGCCCACCCCACTCTCTGCCTGAGCAGAGGCTCTCTCCCTGCCCATTCTGGCCTTGGTGACACCGAGGACTTGTCTCCATGTCCCAGGTGAGCCTGTCCTCTTTCTCTGCCCTTCAGAGCCACACACGAGCAGGCCCCAGGCCAGCGGCAGAGTTCTTCCTTCTGCCTCAACACCACCGCTCCCTTCTCAGCAAAGACCCAGCACATCCTGCCCCTGCTCCTCCCCCGGGCTCCGGAGAGAGCTGCTCTGTGGTCCACGCACACACCAGTGTCCAGGGGCCCACACCACCGCTCGTATCCGTGGGTTCCATATCTGTGGATTCAACCAACCGAGGATAGAAAATATTAGGAAAAACAATTCCACAAAGCTCCCCAAAGCACAGCTTGAATTTGCCTCAGCAAGTTCCGCCTCGAGTGCAGCAAATACATGAGTGATACATAATGTATCCAGGCCAGTGTAGAGATGGCATCATGTATCCAGTCCAGTGTAGAGATGGCATCATGTATCCAGTCCAGTGTAGAGATGGCATAATGTATCCAGTCCAGTGTAGAGATGGCATCATGTATCCAGGCCAGTGTAGAGATGGCATCATGTATCCAGGCCAGTGTAGAGATGGCACAAGTATTCGGACATGTGTGTGCGTTACCACAAATGCCAGCTGCTTCCTCTCAGGGCTTTGAGCATCTGTGGATTTTGGTATCTGGGGTGGGGGGGAGGGGTCCCGAAACCAATTCCCCAAGGATCCCCAGGGACAGATGTAATCACCTCTGCACCCCCAGTAGTCCTGGCTCTGGAGACTTTCCACTGAGCCTCAGTGCGGCCAAGGGCTGGGGACTGCTCTGTGGCCTCCTGGTGGGTGGACGTCAGGGCTGGCGGCCAGTGTGTGGGTCTCCCTCACAGTGACGGGACCTGAACCCCCTCCTCCTTCAGAGCCTGGGCGCTGTGGGGGATGACAAAGGTGTTTCTGCTGCCGGCTGGGCCCTGCTGCTCCCAGGAGCCATGAACTAAAGGGTGCAACGAGCCCTGAGGGGACCCCATGGCTTCAGAGTGGGAGACAGTGCCAGGGGGAGATGGGGGATCCCCCTGTGCGTCCCCAGAGGCCAGGGGAGTCAGCCTCTGGGGTCAGAATGTGCCCCATGAAGAACGTGGGGTCCGCAGGTGGACAGGCTGGGATGCAGCCACATGGGGCGGTGCTTCTGCAGGGCTGGTCTCCCGGTTACTGGCTTCCGGAGGCTCCCAGTGCTGTGTGTTCTGCCCTGGGGGGGTGTGTGTGGGTGGTGAGCAGCTTCCTGTCTGTATGTCCACCACGAATCTATCTTTGAAATTGTGAAGTGAAAAATCATGAAATGAAAAAAAAATCCATTAATTTTAATGGGAAAAATGACTCCTTATATTTCAACCCAAGGTCTCGAAACAGTTTTGAAAGATAAAAAAAAATCGATCCAACATGCAAACCCAGCTTACGTCTAACATGTCTAATAAACATTGAGGTGAGGGTGGATAAACGCTGTTGGCAGCCATGGAGGCTGGAGGGGGTGCAGAGGTGAGGGGCCTGGCGGCCACGGAGGCCAAAGGGATGGAGAGGGGGAGGGGCCTGGTGGCCACGGAGGCTGGAGGGGTGTGGGGGGGGAGGGACCTGGTGGCCACGGAGGCTGGAGGGGTGTGGGGGAAGGGACCTGGTGGCCACGGAGGCTGGAGGGGTGTGGGGGGAGGGTCCTGTGCCTCAGCGTTCTCTTCTGGGCCATTTTCCTCAGAGTTTATTAACCTTCTGGGGGCCCTTGATCATGCCGCGCTCAGACTGCCTCAGAGATAAAGTTACAGCAGACATCTCCCAAAACATGAGGCACCACCGCCCACAGGCGGGCTCATCCCAGAAAAGGCTTTGGCTTGGGCTCCCTTCCAGGGTCAGGTTCATGATGGTTGCTGCAGGCGTGGCCAGGTCAGGCTGCAGCCACTCATCCAGCTCCTGCAGTTGGAGGACGGCGCTGGGAGGCCAGAGCTGGGACACAGGGTGGATGCGGCTGGTGGGTGGTCCCCGGCCTCAGGTGGGCTCATGCCCTCGAGCCTCTTCCCTCCAGGCAGACTTCATGGAAATCACCCTGTCTGTCTGCCCCTGTCTCCCCCTCTACACAGCCAAGATGATGGAGCCTCCCTGCCACAGTGTTCAAAATTCGTGGTCCGCGCCCACTTCCACCCACGCGGACCCTGCTTCATGTGCCACAGTGGCTCAGCTTTCTGGAAAAAATGCTATTTTAACTACATTTAATCCACTGCCATCGAGGCACATGCTCTAGAAGTCCTGAGGCCCCCGATACTTAAGAATTAGGGAGCACGCATCTCCGGATCCCCATGAGCAGCACAGGTGCGGACCCCCATGAGGAGCACAGGGCCGGACCCCCATGAGGAGCACAGGGTCGGACCCCCATGAGGAGCACAAGTGCGGACCCCCATGAGGAACACAGGGCCAGACCCCCATGAGGAGCACAGGGCCGGACCCCCATGAGGAGCACAGGGCCGGACCCCCATGAGGAGCACAGGTCCGGACCCCCATGAGGAGCACAGGTGTGGCCCCCCATGAGGAGCACAGGGCCGGACCCCCATGAAGAGCACAGGTGTGGCCCCCCAGTGAGGAGCACAGGGCCGGACCCCCATGAAGAGCACAGGGTGCGGCCCCCCATGAAGAGCACAGGCGTGGCCCCCATGAGGAGCACAGGGCCTTCAAGCTGCGGTCGTGCTGCTGTTGAACACAGCTGGGCTTGGAACTTCCAGCCGGAGAGAAGCCTGTGTGGCCAGCTTGGTGCCCGTTCACTGTGGTCCAGGGAGCCCACCTCCAGCTCCTGCTTTCACATCAAGGAGGCGTTCTGGGAACTGGCGGCTCCGTGTCGGGTCTTGGCCCAGAGCCCGGGGTGTGTGAAGTTCTGAGTCACTTTTCCTTTTTGTCACCAGCAGCTGAAGAAAGAGCGCTCCTGACTGTTCGGCTTTGAGAACCCACGTCCGTTTTCGCTGCTCAGCTCCTTGTGTGTGTTGGAAACGGTTGACAAGCTCAAGCAGCGGGTTTTGAAATCCCGGTCATCAGTAGCTGTGAGTGAATTGCAGATGTCACTGCACTCAGCACGGGTGCCTGCGGGACGTGGCAGGAAGGGGCTCACTGCGGCTTCCATAGACGACTGGGTGAGGCGGGTGAGGTTCGTGGCCCGTGAGGTGTGAGGGGACGAGGACCTCTGCTGTGGGAAGCCCTCCTGGTCACAGGGCTCATATGCTTGCAGGAAGCCAGAGGCTGGTGGTGGGGGAGGTGGCCACTGGGGGTGGGGCAGTCAGGTCAAGCAGAACGTGGAATTCCTGTGTTTAATGCCCTTATTCCCCACTTTCAAGATGTCATTCCCATGCCTGTAACTCTGCCATGCTGGGGCTTCCTAAAGGCGGCCAGGAGGGGAAACTGGGACCTCACTGGCGCATTTAGAGGAAGCTCTTGGGCGCCAGGATGCCAGGGCCCACGTCCCCTTGCAGAGAGAGGCTTGGCCACCCTGCCTCTGCTCTGGGCCTCACCGTTGCACTGAGTCAAGCCCAGTTTTCCGCCGCCATCAGGAGAGAGGGTCACCCCGTGCTTCTCCCCAGAGTCAGGGGTGGCTCGGAGGGGGCCCCTTGTGGGAGCCTAGGAAATGCAGAGGATGTGAGCCCTTGGATGTGCTCAGTGAGTGCCCACCATCCCCGACTCCCCTTGGAAAATCGCATGGTGGGCATTGGGGTGTAACCACAGAGGAGGCTTTCAAACAGCGTCTCCCGGAAAGGTAGTGGTGTGGGGAGCCCTGAGCGGCTGCACGGGGACCTGGGGACTTCGGGGCAGGGCTGGGTGCCTCGTCCCTGCAGAGCAGCCCTGGAGTGATGCCTCGGTGTGGCTGTGGCACCGCTTCCTCTGCCACACGTTTCTGCGGCTCCCTGTGGACAGAGTCTGAGGTCCTCTTGCTGCCTCTCCAGGGGAGCACTCGGGCCGGCCTCCAAGGCTCATTCCTGGCCCCTGCCTGCTCTGAGCGGGCTGCTGGGCCAGGTGCACAGCACACGTTTGCGTTCACGCTGTTCCTGCGTATCCAAAGCCCCAGCTGCAGTCCGGGCAGGTTGTCGTGGGTAGGCCTGCCCCAGTCAGGTGAAAGCACTTACAAGCAGGGTGGGTCCTGGAGGCGCTTCCTTCCCCGGCCAGCCTGGAAGAGGCCACAGCCATGCTGAGGGGGAGGGAGGGTGGACCTGTAGAAGCCAGGGCCTTGGTCCCGTCGCCACAAGGAGCCAAATTCCGCCAACCCCCGAGTGAGCTTTAGAGGAGACCCCAAGCTTTAGATGTGCCCCCAACCCCAGCCCACCTGGATTTCAGCCTGGTGAGACCTGCACGGCCCCCCCCGGCTCCCTGAGAATCTTGCAAGTAGCTTCCCCAGCCTGGGTTTCAGCCTGGTGAGACCTGCATGCCCCGCCCCTCAGCTCTGCCAATCTGTGCAGGTGAGCACTGGCTAAGTGTCAGAACCTGAGCCCTAAATTTTGGGGGTCACGGAAAACTTCATGGAGAAAACCCTGGAAGCAAAACTAACTTTCACTCCAGGGGAGGATGGGAATGTTCGGGCTGGAGAGATTCAAGACCCACAGGGCGTTCCAAGGGCAGTGGGTGGAGGAGCTGGTAGGGCTGGCACAGCGGGGAACAGGCCCCGTAAGCTCTGAGTCAGTGTCTCCCAGGAGTTGGGGCTTTGGCTGAGAAGTGATTGGTTTTGTGCACCGAAGACTGTGTTCATGGGCACTGAAAGCTCAGCTGTCTGGGTCGAGCGGGGCCTCAGGACGCTGCTCTCTAGTGGGAGCAGCCTGAAGGTGAGGGCCCAAAGCTGTAGCTCCTGGACGTTGCTTCTTCTAAGCCCAGAAGAGTCTGAAGCACCCTCGGCATGAGGCGAATGTCCTCTGCACAGAGGAGAAACTCCGTGGCCCGTGCAGTGACTCTGCGAGGCCATGCAGAGGGAGGCGGCTGCAGGGGCTTGCTGTGTCTTGCAGAGAGCACTGATGTGGATGACGACCCCCAGCAGGCTGGCACGGGAGCAGATGGCGTTGACAGCTGGGCCCTGGGAAGGACTCCGATGCCTGTGGCGCAAAAGCCTCGAGAAGGGCAGAGGTGCAGGGTTGAGGAGACACGGGCCCCAGAGCTCTCCTGCGCGCTGGGAATCTGACCTGGGCCTGGGACAGGGTTGAGGGGGACACGGGCCCTGGAGCTCTCCTGTCCACTGGGAGTCTGCCCTGGGCCTGGGACGTGCTTCTGTGTGCTTTGTGGCTGAGGCTATCGGGATCTGAACACGGATCAGAGCTGGGCGTTGCCGTCTGGCCCGCTGTGGCAGGGAGTGCTGGGCTCGCTCTGCGGGGGAACGAGGGGGCCTCCAGCCACTGAGGACAACAGGACGCTGCAGACCCAGGGGTGGGTGTGTGCAGCCCAGCTGGCGTGAGGACTGCAGGTGGGCCAGGGAAGCGTCCCATCGCCATCCTGACGGTCAGGAGGCTGCCACCTCAACCCAGGATGCAGTGGGGACGTCGAGCTAGGCTGCTGCCTGGATGGGGAGGAAGTGGCCTGAGCACTGGAGAGGCAGGTGCGTCCGGCCTGGTGGCTGATGAGATGTGGCTGATGAGATGTGGCTGACAGAGCAAGGGGCGTGGGAAGATAGCTCGTGAGCGTCCGGTCCCGTGGCAGAAATGGGCAGCTCTGTACCAAGCCCTTCAGCTCTCCACGGCCACAGGCTTTTCCATCCTTGGGCACTGGGCACGGATCAGGCATGGAGTGACGCTGGCTCTCGGCACACTGTGCCGGTTGTTCCCACGAGATGCCAGATGTGCTCGTGGGAGGATGCCGGGTATGGGGCTGGTGGAGATGAATGTGCAGGGTCTGCTGGTCACTGAGGACCAAGGCTGAGGGGGATTTCTGCAGGACACAGAAGGGTTTCTAAGAAGTAAATTGTAAGGAATGATTCCTGCCCCTCAGTCCACTCAGGGTTCGTTTGGGAAGGCTGGGCTTAGAGAGGAGTCATGGAGGCACAGGTGGCTGGTGGGCGTGTCTGGGTGCAGCGGAGCAGGCCAGGCGGGTGAAGGGAGTGCCCCTGCTGTGGATACACCTGCTGGATCTTCAGAGCGATATGTGGGCGCACAGGCAGGTGCTGAGGCAGGAGGCTGGGCGGGGGCACATGGCTGCAGAGTGAAGGCACAGAACCTCCTGCTGCCTGTGGTCAAAGAGTTTGGGGTGTTAAACTGCTCAACCCACTCTGGCTAAAGTCTCCTGCCCAGATAGAGGAGGGTCCCGGCATGGTGGGGGGCTCTGCCCACCTGCATAACCCTGGCCAGCGTCCTGGGGTCTCCTGCCCTGTCTGGGTCTGTCTTGTCTAACTCACCGGGCAAGTTCCTGGAAGATCCTAGGTGTGGGTGTGAACCGTGAACACTCCTAGCGCCCAGGCTCCCGTGGCCACACTCAGCCTAGATAGAGTCTGTGGCCCTTTGGGCTGTGTTCCTCATGCCACCACCACGGTGGCCTCCCCCTCCCTGGCTGCTCTCGGGCTGTTGCTTTGTGGGTGAGAGGGGCCTGCCCCAGGTGGATTTTAGGCAGGTTGGTTGCCCTCAGAGCTCAGTACTCCAGAAGGCCAGGAAACCTTATAAATGTGGTTGATCTGGTTCTGTTGCTGGTAGGTGGGAGTGACCACCTTTCCAGGGTGTCTACATTGCAGGTAAAGTGGAGCTTGACAGTGGTCTTCAGTGGGAAACCTCCCCGTAGCTTCAGCTCTGTGCTAAGTCCAAGCAGCCAGAGTGATGTGGCAGCGCTCTCTAGCACACGGCATCCCTGGCCCGGGGACCGAAACCCTGCAGTGGGCTGGCCCAGTTTAGTAGAAACAGAGAAAATAATCCCGTAAAATCCTACCTACGTTCAAATTGCTCAGTGTCCAACTAGCTGCAGGCATGCTTGGGGAAAGGTGAAACCAGCTAAGGGTGCTGCAGCCTGTTACTCTTACGACACATTGAAATGCATTTTAAAATTGACTATTAAAGATTGTCAGCCGGGCTCGGTGGCTCATGCCTGTAATCCCAGTGTTTTGGGAGGCCAAGGTGGGGGATCATTTGAGGTCAGGAGTTTGAGACCAGCTTAACCAACATGGTGAAACCGCATCTCTACTGAAAATACAAAAAAATTAGCCAGGCATGGTGGCACATGCTGGTAGTCCCAGCTGCTTGGGAGGCTGAGGCAGGAGAATGGCTTGAACCCAGGAGGTGGAGGTTGCAGTGAGCCGAGATTGCTGCACTCCAGCCTGGTGACACGGCAAGACTCCATCTTAAAAAAAATTGTCATGAATTTTTTTTAACCAACCCCAAAGGGGTGGCCTGCAACGGCTCTGCATGCCTGGAAATGGGTGTGAGTGCTGGACATTGACATCTGCTGCTCAAAAGCATGGGGCTTGGAGGTGAGGAAGGTCCAGCGAAGCTCCGGGGACCTGGTGCGGCACGCGAGGCTCAGAGGCGGTGTGACCGGAAGGACTGAGGCCGAGCCTGCGAGCTCACTGGTGAGGGGCGCCTGTGGCTGCATAGCTACTTTTCTCTGGGAAGAATAAGGACAGAGCAAAATAGAATGAGATGAGCACATCACACGTTTCCTTGCTCCTGCCCCACCATGAGCTGCGGGGGGTGGCACTACCTCCTGGGCTGTTTATTCCTGGCAATAGAGCCCCCAAACTGGCATGCATTCAACCCCTGATGGGCACTGGCTCAGGCTCTATATGCCTTGCGTGACTGCAGCCCCGTGAAGCAGGGTTTACATTATTGCCTGCAGTTTACACATAAGGAGACCAGGACCTGGAGCAACAGAACCACCTGCCCAGGTCTTGCCACTGTGGAGGGGCGGGGCTACGGCCACAGAACCACCTGCCCAGGCCTTGCCACTGTGGAGGGGCTGGGGCTACAGCCACAGAACCACCTGCCCAGGCCTTGCCACTGTGGAGGGGTGGGGTTACAACCACAGTCCCACTTGCTCAGGCCTTGCCACTGCGGGAGGGGGTGGGGCTGCGGCCACAGAACCACCTATCCAGGCCTTGCCACTGTGGGAGGGGGGCAGGGCTATGACCACAGAACCACCTGCCCAGGCCTTGCCACTGTGGAGGGGGCAGGGCTACAGCCACGGAACCTCCTGCCCAGGCCTTGCCACTGTGGAGGGGGTGGGGCTACAGCCACCGAACCTCCTGCCCAGGTCTTGCCATTGTGGAGGGGCGGGGCTATGACCACAACCACTGTGGAGGGGTGGGGCTATGACTACAGAACGACCTGCCCAGGCCTTGCCACTGAGGATGGCTACGACCACAGAACCACCTGCCCAGGCCTTGCCACTGCGGAGGAGCGGGGCTATGACCACAACCACTGCGGAGGGGGCGGGGCTATGACCACAACCACTGCGGAGGGGCGGGGCTATGACCACAACCACTGCGGAGGGGCGGGGCTATGGCCAGCCTGGGGCATGTGCACCAGTGCCCCCTGTGCTCAGGGCTTCTCCCCCACACCTATTATCCCTCATGACTGGCCCTGGGTCACACTACTCATGGGATGTGGGTGATGCCAGTCTCTCCCCCCAGGCCTCCACATCTACGTTGTGAGAGTTTGAAAACACACAGATGCTGATTTGAATTTTTATTTCTGCAAAACCTACTTTATTGCTCCATATATCCCCCCAGACAACTGGCTGGAGTGCTCAGGGAGGGGGTGGCAGCCACCTGCGTGGGGTGTGTCTGATGATGCACATGGTGACTCGGGGATTACCATCAGGCAGTGAGACTTGGGGTCCTGGGAGTTTGGCAACTTGGGGGTGACCGATGAGCAGTGGGATGAGGGGTCCTGGAAGCTTGGTGATTTGGGGGTCACTGTCCAGCAGTTGGACATGGGGTCCTAGGAGCTCAGTGACTTGGGGGTCTCTGTCCAGCAGTGGGAGGTGGGGTCCTGGGGAGCTCCTTACAGGGCTGGGTTTGCACCATAGGAAAAAAGACACAGGGCGGTCTCTGCATATAGTGCACCCACAGGCCTGCGTGCCGGTGCAGCTGTGCACCCAGGGCTCCGGCGAGTGGCTTCCACATGTGCTACTGCTGGGGAGGTGCTGGGGGCTCCTCTGAACTTGGTCGTCTGCCTCAGCTAGGTGGCCTCACTCGCCCTGGTGCCCAGCACATAGCAGGTGCCTCAGCAGGAGCTGGGGGGCATTGGGGTGAAGCGCTGGCTGACAGCACACTCCTGGCTCTTCCACGGAGGATTTCACTCATCATGAGTTTGGCTGTGCCACTTGCCCGCCATGTCTCTCTGCAGCACAGGGAATCCAGGGCAGTTTTACAATCCCAATTTATTAGCTTGCCATGCTTCACTTTTGACCTCAGGAGCTTATTTTTTTATTGAATCTTTAAATAATTTCTCAGAGCTTAAAGGAGAATGTAGTCCATAAAATTGAAGGAAGAAGGCACGTTTATCAGCTCACATTGGTCACAGTGACCTCAACACTCTGTTCTGATGATCCTCATGGCCTCGGTGCACCCATTGTCTCCAGTAACCATCTTCCTGCCCAGTGTCTGTGCTTTCCTGTCCTGGAGCAGATCTGCAGTTACGGCCTTTGTGTGGCCCCGACCTCTCCTCCCAGGACCCCTGTGTAGAGGATGAAGGGAGGGTCCTGGGCCTTACCTCTGTCCCAGGGAGACCAGTGTCACCTGCCTGTCACCTTGTAAAGGCAGGGATCCTGTCCTGGCAGCTCTGAGTCCTCAGTGCCCAGGGTGGCACTGAATACACAGTTGGTGCCTAATAAGTGTCTGATGGTTCACACTCAATGAAGAGTGGGCCTGTTCCCTACTGGACTGGTCTTGCTCCCCCACCAGCGTGTGCATCAGCTCAGAGATGCTTCTCGGCCCAGGGACCCTCATCTGCAGACCACATAGGGCCCAGGAGCCACTCTCGGGTGCTGCATGTGGGGCCCTTGCCCGTGTGGCCCCTGCTTTCCCTCTGGAGGGGACGTGCCACAGGCTGCAGGGCTGGGTCCCGGGCTCTCCCAGGGATTCCAGCATTGACGGTGGCTGCGACAAGTGGAGCTCTCTGGTGCAGAGGTGGCTGTGCCCCCCCGACCTCCCCATAGGCTTCCACCAGTTGGGCCTCACATTGGACAGGGGCCTGGATGCTGCTGGGAGCGGTGCTGTGCTCTCACATAGGCCGCTGCGGGGTGAGGACTCCCTGGGGCCACTGTCCCCACCCCCCCACCAGTGTGTCCTCATCACACTTGCTCCGTGTTCACATGGGGTCTTCACCGCTCTGGGCAAGCGGCAGGAGAAACGGGGGAGGTGGTCCCACGGAGGATGCTGAGGGCCAGGGAGGATCCCTGGGAGGATCACACCTGCCCGGCCCCTCTGAGTGCCGCCGTCTTCTCTCACTTCCTTGCCACGTTCACTTCCACAGTGAAGCCAGAGCCTGGCGTTAAGAATTTCGGGTCCCTGAGTGAGACATGAAAGGACAGTGGTGTGTGGCCCACATGTGAGGGCAGGGACAGGGCGAGGGGGAGCCCACCCACAAGTGAGTGGGTGGGCTCCTGACTCGGGCCGGGATGAATGCCCGCTTACCCAGGGTGGCTGTCACATGGTGGCTGTGGAGGCTGCCACCGCCTGGTACGAATTCACAGCCTGCCCTATGGCTTCTGTTCTGTTGTGGTTAAATTTTCATGCAGGGATGTCTTGTTTTACCAACCAAATTATAAAAGTCCTCAGTGCAGGCCTGTTCCTCCATTGCTTCCCCTCTGTCTTGGACGGAGCGGCATGCGTGTCGCTCTCAGGGTGTTCGATAAACCCGTGGGACTGAACTGAGGAGAAGTCACATGGAGAAGTCCTTGCAAGGTGACTGAGACCCCAAGGGATTTCCACGGAGGTGGGACTTTGGAGCCAGGGGGAGACCACACACAGGTGGGGGTTGGTGAGTACTCTTGGGTGCTGGACTGTCTCTGCCAGAGGTGGCTCACGTCCCTGTGTCCCCACTTTCAGCTTTGGCAAAACTGAGTTGGGAGAGTTGAACTTTAAGATGCCCTCTAGCTGGAAGCTTCTTTGGGGGGGAGCTTCTGACTGGGGTGGGCAGGAGCATTCGGGAGAACTGTGTCTAGTGCTCAGTGACTGTTAGCCAATGACTAGTGGAGAAATTAGTGGACAGGCAAGGAGAGGGTGTGTGCTTTAAATGAGGGAGAAACTGCAGAAGCATGCTTGATTTCCTTCATAATTTTAGCTTCCAAGTCTCCCCCAGGCTGAGGGACTTATAACAAATGCTTTTATAGCTGAGCTTACTGTGTCCCAGGCACCTCGTACATGTTATCGGACTGATCGAGTTTGGAAATCCGCCCCTGCCCAAATCTGTTGAATTGAAATCCCCGATGTTGGAGGTGGGGTCTGGTGGGAGATGTTTGAATCATGGGGGCGGATCCCTCATGAACGGCTCAGCACCATCCCCTTGGCGACGAGTGAGTCCTTGCTGTGTGTTCTTCTGAGATGCGGTCATTTAAAAATGTGTGACACCTCCCCGCCTCCCCCGATTCCTTGCTCCTGCTTTCACCATGTGAGACACCTGCTCCCACTTCACCTTATTCCATGAGTCAAAGTCCCTGAGGCCTCCCCAGAAGCAGATGCTGCTATGCTTCCTGTACAGCCCATAGAAACTGAGAGCCAATTAAACCTCTCTTCTTATAAATTACCTAGTCTCAGGTATTTATAGCAATGCAAGAATGAACTAACGCACCTACTAGTCCTCATTCTCCAGCATCCCAACTGCGCCCTGCGTGCAGGTTAAATGATATCATATGAGAAAGCACCCAGCAAGATCTCCAATAAGAGGAGCCATTATTACTATTATTATCCTACAATAGTGATGAAGAGGAAGGCGATGAGGACATTGATGGTGATAATGATGGCGATGATGATGGTGGAAACGAGGGCGATGATGGTGATGATCTTGATGGGGAGATGATGGTGGTGATGATCTTGATGGGGCGATGATGGTGGTGATGATCTTGATGGGTTGATGATGGTGGTGATGATCTTGATGGGGAGATGATGGTGGTGATGATCTTGATGGGGCGATGATGGTGGTGATGATCTTGATGGGGCGATGATGGTGGTGATGATCTTGATGGGGCGATGATGGTGGTGATGACCTTGATGGGGAGATGATGGTGGTGATGATCTTGATGGGGAGATGATGGTGGTGATGGTCTTGATGGGGAGATGATGGTGGTGATGGTCTTGATGGGGAGATGATGGTGGTGATGATCTTGATGGGGAGATGATGGTGGTGATGACCTTGATGGGGAGATGATGGTGGTGATGATCTTGATGGGGCGATGATGGTGGTGATCATCTTGATTGGGTGATGGTGGTGGTGATGATCTTGATGGGGCAATGATGGTGGTGATCATCATCTTGATGGGATGATGAAGGTGGTGATCATTGTGATTGGAAGATGATGGTGGTGATGATCTTGATGGGGAGATGATGGTGGTGATGATCTTGATGGGTTGATGATGGTAGTGACTATAATGATTATGGTAGGCATGATAGAAATGGTGATAATGGTAATAGTGATAGAAATGGTGGTAATGACAGTGATGATGGTGATGATGGTGGAGATGATGATGGTGGCAACTGTGGTGATACTCATGGTGATGATGGAGATGATGGAGTAACGGTGGAGATGATGGTGATGGTGGTGACTAGAATGATGATGATCAGGATAGAAATGATGATGATGATGATGGTGATGGTGGCAACTGTGATGATAATCAGAGTGATGGAGATGATTATGATGATGCCAGAAATCATATTATGGACAGGAGGAAACAGATCTCCTTGAGGAAACTGGAGATCTGTAGGGGCCACAGAGGAGAGACATAAATACTTCCCCAAACTTCAAAATAATGGGCTCCCAATTCCACATGAACAAGACCCAATAAAATTTCAATTTCATTTAAGATCAAAGACATTTTCGACTCTTAAAGGATGTTGAAGGAGCAATTTTGTTCCCTTCGTTGGTCCAGACACACATTTGAGCAACTCACTTCCTCATTATGGACATGCCACCCCAGCTATCTGGCCTTCCCGAGCACAGAAGCACTACCAAGACCACAGCTGACACTGACAGTGGATGGGGTAGAGTCAACAGTGGACCAGGTCACCTTGGCTTCACCTGGAGGAGACTGGCACGCACTGCCCGAATCCTTGTCTCTGATGGTGTCTCCTCTGCAGCTGAAAGCACGAACATTTGCATGGAAGCTGGTTTTATGAGATACGTAAACATTTATTTAAAGAGAAATGAAAATAGTAACAGAAAATAACTGCTTCCTGACTTTAAAATGCCCTCACCAGGAGTCTTTGGCAGTATAATTATGCTTGTACAAATTTTGCAGCTACTGTCAAGTACATCTATGAGAAACACAATTTTTAAAGACTTTGTAATGCAGCAGTAAAATTTCTGCTCTCGGCTAAAATATCGCAGATCAAGATGTCAGCCCAGGAGCTAATAATGTTATAGCCTTTCAACTCACATCTCTAGGTTTAAGTTGTAAATGGAGAATTAATATCAAGGTAGGCATTTTCAACAACTGCAGATTTTTCTGTCCCCCAAATTTGATGTTATTTAAGAAATTCCAAAGTATGTCAAATGCCAGTTTCATCCTTACAGAGGTGCTTCCTTTGCAGACCTCATCCCCTGTTCCTGTCTCTCTCACTTCATGGTCTGGGCACACCCTGTCTCCCACTGTGACCTCTGCTGTAACTGGGTGCAGTCTTCCTTCTGGCTTGCTGTGCTCCAGCCACACTGCCTTCTTTCAGCCCCTCCTGCCTTCTCCTGCACTAATTTCCTGGGCTTTTCAGTACGTTGGGTCTCAGCGTACACATCATTACCTCCAAGAAGCCTTTTCTTGAAGGCACCAGACACACAGCAGCCCTCCCATCTGTATTGTCTGTCTCGCCGTTATCTCCTTAGCAAGATCTACCTGGTTACCTTTATTTTGTTTACTTGATTTGGAAGTCTGTCTTCCATATAAGAATGTCAGCCTGTCTTAGTCGGTTTTGTTGTGCTATAATGAAATATCCGAGGCTGGGTAATGTACAATGAACAGAAATACATTTCTCGCAGTTCTGGAGGCTGGGAAATCCAAGATCAAAGAGCCAGCAGGTGCACTTGTCTGGTGAGGGTGGCGCTCTCTGCCTCCAAGGTGACAGCTTGTTGCTGTGTCCCCCAGAGAGGACTAATGCTGTGTGCTCACATGGCAGCAGGTGGAAGAACAAAAGGGATGAATGCTGCATGAAGCCTCAATATCATTTATGAGGGAAAAGTCCTCATGGTCTAATCAACTCTTAAAGGCCCCACTTCCTAACACCATCACACTGGCTATGACACTTCAACTCCTGAATTGTGGAAAGAAAGCATTCAAACCACAGCACCGCCTCAGCATCCCAGGGCTAGCAGTGTCCCTGACACATGGTTAATTCATGCCGCTTATTCATCGAATGGATCTTTGCAAATAACCCTCCTGGTTTACGTTTTCTGTGGATCTCTCTAACTCTCTGGACCCACACACCCTGAGATACTTGTGACCTCCACGACACCTGGTACTGTGCTGGGTATTGAGGGAATGCTCTGTAACTTGGTCGGATACAAATTTGGGGATCCTCCCCCCGGTCACTGCTTCTTCCATGTTAACCACACTACCCTGTGTTCACTGAACCGGGCACACAGGCTACTCAATGGGCATTTCTGATATTACACCAGAGAAGACAAACTATGCTTTGTCCATTCTGAACATTCTGGACTTATTTCAGGGTTACATTGGTTTACTGTATACTTATGGTTTTAATGTTATCCTTTATGATTAGAGTATTTGATATTTACATAACTTGAATAATCTGTAAGCCAATTCCACTCTTAACATCAGTGTTTACAAAGATATTTGTTTTATTCCACACCTTGTCCTATCTTGAGGTCTCAAATCGATAGAAATGTCTTTGAGTATATTTTTCTAAGACAGTATGTGAGTAGAATGGCTTCTGCATGCCTACGCATCTGTATTTCACTCATGGGTGACTTACCTTTGTGAGGTTAAGAATTTAGAGACCACAGATATAATCCTCCAAACTTAGTAGCTGTAGCTGCCTTGTCTTGCCATAGAGAAATTCATACCTATGAGAGTTTTCTTTCTCTAGAAATAATATGTTTGTTTTGTTTTGGGAGATTAAAATATTCTTTATATCTTAGATAAAATAAATCAACCATTTATGCCTAAATATTGGTCTTATTTATTAATTTTGCCTGAAAGGGAGTAAATATTTTCAATTTGTAGTGTCAGGAAATTTTTAAAACATCTTTTTGATCATAGGTAATGCTACTTTTCTTAATGTGATGTCTTTGTAATTCCAAAACTCATACATTTTCTGCCTGGGTCTCTTATTAATTTCCACAGATCTGGATTTTTTTAAACTGAAGAACGATCCCACATGGAAGCTTGAATGTTCATAGATGAATGAAGAGCAAAATAAAGAATAAGTTATGAGTAAATACAAAGACTTCTCTACAGTTCTCTCTCCATCCTGCCTCACTTTTAACAATATTTGACTCTTTATAGAAAAAGTAATAATGCATTGAAAGATTTATGCCATGTGTGGAATTAAAATATGTAACTACATGAGCAGAAAAGCTTGGGAGGGATAAAACGGAATTTTACTGTTATAAGGATTTTACATTGTAAAGTGGTGTAAAATCATTCGAAGGTAGATTTGATCAGATAAAGGTGCGTGCTATAATCTCTGAAACTGTAGGGTAGTGACTAGCTAATAGCTAAGTGAAAATTATTCAAAGCTAAATTCTTTGTCTTCAGTAATCACATTTCACTATTAAGTGGCTGTATGGACTAGCACAATTATCAGAGAAAGTTTATTGGGAATAGCTACTCTAAATGAGGAAGAAAATAATAACACAAAGAGGTATGGCTATAAAGTCAATGGAGGAAATAATGTGGGATATTAAATGTGCTCAATCCCAAAAAGGCAAGAAAAGGAAAACAAAGATCAAAAAAAACCAAATAGGACAAATACAAGGCAAATACCAAGATGACAGTTTTAAAACCAACCCCACAAGTAATTACAGTAAATATAAATGGACTAAATGTTACACACAAAAGGCAAAGATTATCAAGACTGTAAAACAAAACGAGACCCAGCTGTCTGATTTTCTCAGGATCTGCATCTTAACTCTGAAGACACCAACAGTTGGAAGTAAAGGGAGAGCCAAAGACACAGCATGCAACTATTAAGGATGGGAAAGCTGGGACCACTATATTAGTACCAAAGTGACCTTTACGGCAAGGAGTATTACCAGGGATAAAGGATAATATTTCCTAATGATAAATGGTCAATTCATCAGCAAGACAAAATAGCTCTACATGTGTATGCACCTAATAACAGAACTTTAAAATACACGAGGCAAAAACTGGCAGAACTAAGGGCAAAAATAGAGAAATCTACAATTATAGTTGATTTCAGCACCTGTCTCACTGATTAATAGAACATACTGATATAAAACTTAGTAAGTTTATCCAAGATTTGAACAGCAGTATAATCGATGTTCGTAGAACATTACAGCCAGGTACTATGGGGGACACTTTTTTTTTCAAGTGCATACAGAATATTTACTAACAGCATATCATGGGCCATTAAATAAATCTGAATAAGTTTCAAAGTACAATAACATCAAATTAATTATTGTTAATAATAAACTATCATAAGAAAATTATCAAATATTTGTAAATTAATGAACATATTTCTAAATAACCTGCGGATCGTGGTAGAATCAGAAAATATTTTGAACTATCATAAAAACATAAAATATCAATATTTGTGCAACTAAAATAGCGGCCAGAGGAAAATTTATAGCTCTAAAATGGCTGTTTTAGAAGAGAAGAAGGCATAAAATACGTGATCTAAACTTTCACCTTAAAGAGCTAAAGAAGAGGAATTAAAAAAGTAGAAAAAAAAGATGATAAGAACAGAGATTAATAAAATAAAAATCAGACAAAAGAAAATTGACAACGTTGAGAGCTTTTTTAAGAAAGACTGACCTGGTCGATAAATTTCTGGTAAGACTGATGAAGGAGATAAAAGAGAAAACAAAACTTCCAATAACAAGAATAAATGGCACATCTACATTGAAAGAAACATCACAAACAACTCTATCCTGGTAAATCCTCCAACTTAGATGCAAAGGACAGACTCTTTGAAAATACATATTATCAGAACTGTCACAAGAAAAAATATAAAACAAATAGCCCTATATCAATGAAAAATATTGGACTTCTAAAAAAACAAACACGAAAATACCCATAAGGAAAAGTGCAGTCTCAGATGACTTTGCTGTAAATTCTGTCAAATATTGAAGGAAGAAATATTGTCCAGGGTACACAGCCTCTTTGAGAAAATGGAGGGGCTGCTTCCCGACTCTGAGGCCAGTACAGCATCAGTTGTGAGAAGCACATTACAGGAAAAGCAAACTTCAGACCAGTATCCCTTATGAACACAGATGCAGAAATGCTTAATAAAATATTAACCAATGAGGTCCAATTCTGGTAATATCTACACGATATTACATTATGGCCAAGTGGGACTTCTCTCAGGAAAGTAAGCTTGGTTTAACCTTCAAAATCAATCAGTGTCACGCTCCACAGTTTCAAAATAAAGGAGAAAACAGCCCCCTTATGATTACCTCAATAGATGCAGAAAAAGAATTTGACACATGTTGACACCCATTCATAATTTAAAAAAATATCAGAAGCTGGAAATAGCAGGAAACTTCCCAGATCTGATGAGGGGCATCTGTGAAGACCACCAGCCGGTATCTTAACGTGAAACGCCAACCTTGTACCCGCCAAGACTGGGGATAAAGCTGGGCTTTCTGCTTTGACCACTGCTACTCAGCATTCTTCTGGACATGCTGGACAGTGTGTAAGGCCGGAAAGACTGCACTGTCTAGAGTCTGTCTGGTCGGGTTTAGGCTCCGGGGGAGGCGTGAGTGAGCCAGGATGGTGCTGTCGCCGTGCGCCTTTGGTGCGAGCCTCCAGGCGGAGGAGCCACCTCTCTGGATGTGCTTGGGGCTGGCCCGGTCTGCTGGAGGAGCTGTGGACCTCGCGTTCTTTATAAGGCTGTTTTTGCAGCTTGGCGCCTGGGCTAGGGAGTGGTGGGAAGGGGCGGAGGTGACGGGGGCCCTGGTCAAGCGTCGATGCCCATCCCGATGGCTGCGACTGTGCCTGTAGGAGTTTGCTTGGCTTCCACACCAAAGGACCACAGGCTGGGAGGCTCAGACAGCAGGAGCTCATAGCCTAGGTTGTCCGAGATCAAGGCGTGGGCAGGGTGGGTGACTTCCGAGGGCTGTGAGGGAAGGGTCTGTTCCAGGCCGCTCTGCATGGCTTAGAGAAGCTTCACCCCGGTCTCTGCCTACACTCCCCTATGACGTTCTCCCTCTGTGTCCCGGTTCTTTCTAAGGACACCAGTCATGTTAAGCTAGGGGTCCCCCTACTCCAGTATTACCTTATCTTAATATAGCCAAGGATGTCTTTGATGAGTCTTTTTCAAAATAAGGTCATATTCTGCAGTGCTGTGGGTTAGGACATGGACATATGAATCTTTGTGGGGACACAAACCCACAGCCGCCAAAGGTGCCTCCCCATACGTCTGACAGCTGACACAGGGCCCCCTCCACAGCCGGAACTGCTCAGCGCCTCCCCTCCACAGGCTGCCCCAGGCCTAGCAGGGCCCTGGCTCCACACCCCATCCACCATAATGAGCCCCATTTGCTGCTGTAGAGAGCCATGTGGGTGCAGGGAGGCAGCGCCGGGTCCCTGGAAACTGTGGGTGCACCCTGGGTTGCAAGGAAGGCTGGACCCTGCAGGGCTGGCCCTGTGGCCCTGCACCTGTCTGCCTCCACCTGGGCCGTGAACTGCCCGGGGCGCCCGTCAGAATCAGCGGTAGGAGATGTTTCACTTGCAAGGGTTCATGGTCCCCACCTCCTTGGGTTTGGGTGGCCGTGTGCTGCCCGCTGGCTGAGGGACTGAAAGGGAAGAGACAAGCGCGTCTGGGGCCTCACGAGGGCAGAGCCTCAGGATGGGAGGCTGAGGGGCCCTGAGGGGTGTCCTGAGTCAGGCCAGGACCTGCACAGGGAGCCAGCCCCCCTCTTTTCCTCAGGGTCTGAGGTTGCCTGGGCTGCAGTTAGCTGCCTAACGTTCTGTGGCTGAAGCCATGCTGTGGTTTCATTTCACCAAAGAGGAAATTTCTCCAAAGAGAAGGGGTGCCCTGCCCAAGGTCACTGCGGGGGAGAAGGGCAGGCCCTGGCATCCCTCCTGTAGCTGAGCCCCATACAGCCCCACCCTGACCCTGCTGGGCTGTTTCTGCAAGAGCGGGGGTATGGGACTCTCGGGACATCCCAAGGTTGAGGCCTGCGACTCCTGGTGCCCGACGGCCTGTGTGGGGCTGAGCCCTCCTGCCCCACCTGCCCATAGGGCTGTGCCTGAGGGGGCGTCCCCCAGCTGGCATCCGCAGCCCACCGCTCCCTCCTGCTGGATTTTGAAAGACGAATCAATGCTTTCCTATTGTTTGTACCCCAAACGGGGCTGCCCAGGATATGTCGGGTGGGGTGTGTGCTCCTGGAAGGCGGCCCCGTCAAAGGACAGGTCGGGTGGGGTGTGTGCTCCTGGAAGGCGGCCCCGTCAAGGTCGGTGGGGTGTGTTCCTGGAAGGCGGCCCCCACAAGCTGCTTCGAGGAGCCCTCGCTGAACTTGGTGCCAAATGCATTTGTCGAAACTGAGACCAGTGTATCCTCTTAGTCAGATTCTTTTACTCAGCTCAGTACAGGAGTAACTCTGTGTTTACTGGTTCTTGAGCAGAAAAACAAATGGAAGAAGGTGTGTGTGCTGTGTTTACCTGGCACCCAGCAAGCCACACACAATTAAAGTCTCCTTGTGGGGTGCCAGCCTGCCTGCAGAGCCGCCTGCCGGGATCCTGTGTTACCCTCTCCTGGAAGCGGACAGGCAGGGGGTCCCTGGGGCAGGGGCTGCCAGGATCCTGTGTGACCCTCTCCTGGAAGCAGACAGACAGGGTGTCCCTGGGGCAGGGGCCTCCCCTTCAGCACATCTGGTTACGTTTTACTTTATTTAGCTCCTTAGTGTCATAGGGAAATAGCTTCACAAGCTAATTGCTTTGTGACAAGCATGGGGGAGGGGCGGGGCCTGTGTGGTGCAGGCAGTTGTAGCAGCCGGTGAGTCTGGCCACGTTCCGTGGCAGGCGGGTGAGCTTGGGCAGAGGGGCTGGCACAGCAGGGCCTCTGGGTCCCACGCAGACAAGCAGGGCTAATGAGGGGGACTGTGGCCTGGGGAACCCTGCCCTCCCCCCACACTGTGTGTCCTGGATGTAGGTCTGTTCACAGGTTCCAGAGGAGTGAGTGCCACTACTGGACATGGCACAGCCCCCCATGGTGTCCTAGGACCCTCTGAGGCAGAGGGAAGGCTCAGTGCCCAGCATTCCATCCTATCACAGATTCAGATGCAGGACAAGGGAAGCAGTGACCCTGCTCGCAGGCGCTGGCGGCCACAGCCCAACCTTGGCCTCTGTCATGGCTGCGACCACCCAAGCCCGCCAGCTCTGTCTTATGCTCCTGACATGCTGACGTGAGCAGAGGACGGCCACGGCTGCAGACTCGTGGCCGTGCAGCAGGCACCCTGTGAGGCTCAGGAGTCATCCCCGAGGGCCTGTGCTGCTGGCATGTTGTCAGGGAGGCTCCCTGGGGCGTGAGCACTGGCAAGGAGGGAGGGTCCCTGCTCCCTCGTCCTTGGAGCTGGATCCACACAGGTGGTCCCTGCACCATGGGAGCCCCTTCTGTGCACCAGCCCAACTGGGACAGCCTGGAAGAACAGAACTGCAGTGCCTGTAGGGGACAGTCAGCTAATGACAACCATTATTATTTTAGCATCTTCTGAGGCAAGGGTGATGACTGAGATGCAGTTTTTGCCCTCCAGGAGCTTATGGTCTGCTGGGAAGAGACAGAGAGGAGACTCATAAACAGCCAAACCAGACAGTGTTAGGAATTCAGTAGTCAATTGCTTGCAAAGTGATAATGGTCACCCCTTCCCAGAACCTGTACCCCTGTGAGGTGACACTGCAGCCTCTGCCATTGGGGGATCACTCTCCCCACCCCTTGGGCCTGGGGGCCTGTGGCTACTTTGGCCAACAGCACAGAGGAAGGGCAGGGTGCACACTGGAGGTGTCGTCCCTCTGCTCCTCTCTGCCTTGTGTATGGGGATAGCCTGCTGGGGGTACAAGGCTGTGTGAACCGCAGCCAAGGCTGGAAGAACCGCCCGGCTGACCCCAGCCTCAGTGTTGGCCCACATAACTGCGAGCTGTTGTGTGAAGTGTCTTAGTTTTCAGGTGGTGAGCTGTGCAGCAGCTGCTAAGGATGATGACATCCCGGGACAACATGCGGGAGGGGCTGCTCTGACGAGGGTGTCATGAGGGCACCGCTGAGGAGGTGATGCAGGGTCTAGATCTGCCGGATGGGAAGGACCAACTCGTGTGATGATACACAAAGTTCCAACCAGACAGAAAAGCAAGTGTGGAAGGACCCAGAAAGGCTGAGCCTGCAGGTGGAGGGTGAGGAGGGGGCTGAGGGTTGCAGCTGTGGCTGAGCACCGAGCGAGGCTGGAGCTGCTGAGGGAGACCAGCACGCCCAGGGGAGAGTGTACCAGGCAGCGGGTGGGGCACTTCGTTTGTGGCTTCATCATCAAATTGGAGCTGCCCTTTAAATATTCAAGTGTATGTGTGGATCAGGAGTTGTGAGTGTCTGAAGCTCAAGAGAGAGACTTAGAAGCACAAGTGAAGGAACTGTCTGGGACGGCACAGATGGGGATAAGAAGAGGCCGAGGCCTGGCCGGGCACAGGAGGAGCAGGCAGGGCCCAGAACTGACGAGGAGGACCCGAGGAAGACCAGACCAGCCCGTCCGAGGGCACAGGTGGCCATGGCCACGGGCTCCATGCCTGGTGCTCTGCACGCACCCTGCCCTCTGCCCTTCATCTGGGCCACTCCGACTTACCCTGCAGGACCCAGCTCTAGTTCTGCCCCTCCGCAGCAGCCCTTCCTGGCCCAGGGTCAGAAGCAGCCAGGACCTGGGCCCACGATGGCCTCTCAGTCCCTCTCTTGTCGCCCAGACCCCTGCCTTGTGCTTTCTGGGTAGCCTGTCATGGCCTCCGCTGCTCTGTGAGCCTCTCAGTCCCATCCTAGAGTTCCACCAGAGTGGGTCCCGAGGCATCCTCTCCTTCCTCCATGCTGACATCTACCGGGAAATGCTGAAGCCCACTGCGTCTCTCTCCCCCTCCCCGGCTGGCACCCAGTCTGGCAGCCTATGGCTTTAATTATAAAGTGCTGCATATTAAACAGGAGAACTGGCCGGAATCCAGCGTTTTGGAAACTCAGAACGCTGTCTTTGGCTCGGAATGCTGTCTGTGTGCTCTCAGCAACGTCTGTGCAGTGATTTCAGAGCCACACAAACTCCGGCTGCTGAGCTCACTCGGGTCAGCTGGAGGATTGCAAGTCAGACCAAGTGCCTTAAGGGGAGCAGCCCTCTTTTCAGAGGAGAGCCTCGCTCTGGAGTTCTGAGATTTTGAGAGAGGGAGAAGGGGAGTGGGTAAAAGAAGCGCAGTCTGCAGGCAGCTGACCCCGACTCTGCATTGGGCCAGCGGCTGACACTACGGGGGTGCGGAGACCTAGGGTCCCCGCCCATGCAGACAGGCTGACTGGGGTGTCCAAGTGTGACCCTACCATCCCTCCCTGAGTTTCCGGGGGCCAAAGGAATCCCCAGTTCCACAACTGACATGGTAGACACATGGCATCCAGTGGTAACCAGGAGTGAGATTCGACCTATCCTTGCTATTTTATAAGCTTTACTGAGACGTAGTTCACACACCGTATAATTCAACCATGTAAAGTTTACAAATCCATAGTTTTCAGTTTATTCACAGATCTGCACGACTCTCACCACAGGTAAATTTGAGGATCTTTTCATCACCCTGGAAAGAAACCCCGTGAACTTTTTTAGCAGTCACTGTCCCTGCACTACTCACGCCAGGTTCCCAGCCCCAGTTCCAAGAAAACAGTAATCTGCTTTCTGTCTCCACAGATTTCCCTCTTCTGGATATTTCATATCAATGAAGTCACACAGTAGGTGACCTTTGGTGACTGGCTTTTATTTAGCATAAGTTTTTGAAGGTTCATCTGTGTTGCAGTGCGCATCACCAATTCATTCCTTTTTGTTGCTGAATAATATGCTATTGTATGAATACGCGACATTTGCTGTCCATTCCTCCTTGCGTGTGGACATGAACTGTCTCCATGTCTTAGCTGTCTGTTCTGGAGGGTGCCGCCACGACCATTCATGGGCTGCTTTCGCGAGGGCGTTTCCAGTTCTTTGGGTGTCGCATCTTGGTTGCTCTGCGTCCGTGAGCTCAACCCTGAGGTTTATGAACCACAAAACTTGAATACCTCTAGTTGGCTCCCCCTGATTTAAACCTGCTTTCTTGTTCACGTGAAGGTAACTGTGGTGACCGAGCTCCACGTTCACACTCATAGCTACAGCCATTTTGATGGTGGGTCTCCAACACGCAACCATTTGAGCCAAAAGAACCTTGGTCTCCATGCTGCAAATAATTTCACTCTTGCGGAAATGTGACTGGGGAGACAATTATCTCAGCATCAATCACAGATAATACTGGAAGGCAGGCCAGTGCCCTGGGGCATCCTCAGAGCTGGAGATGGTAGGGGCTGTCAGATTAAATTACGTTTTACAACTCTTGAAGCTAAATGAGGATCTGAGCAGGAAAATCAAAACTTTTCACTCTCAGATACGTGTGGCGTTTATTTGGGAGGTTACAACATCCATCTGGTTTGAAGTATCCCTACAGATCTTATCTTCTGCCTGTAAAGCCGATTGCCTAAGCCAATTGTGTGACTTTGCTCACGTGGGATTAAACAAAAGCTCCCAAAAAAGGTTCAGACGGGACACTGCTGGCTACCCTCCCGCTGAGTTTCCATTCCCACACTCTTCTTCCCAACGGATCCTGACTTTGTTCAGCTATCCCCCACAGCCAATGCCTCTGGGGAAGCTAACCTCTCACCTCGGTGCAGCAATGGGACAGAGTGATCCAAGTGACCCTAGTTCCCTCGCTGTTGGGGAGAAACGGGCACGAGACCCAGCCCTGACCAGGGAGATATGGTGGTAGCTCTACCGTAGGGATTCACGGCTGCTCTCCCCTCTGCACTCCCAGGGCTGCCATGGATCCAGTTGTCCTTCTGCTCAGGCGCTGCAGGTGAGGCCGACATGTGCTGTGGGCTGTGGTGGGGGCTGCGCTCATCCCAGCTGGGCGGACACGTGCCTCGCAGGCCGGGCCTCCCGGTGCCCGCACCCTGGGCACACCCCGTCTCCATCTCCGCCTTCTCTGCTGCCCCAGTCACCCCATTCTCGCCTCTAAAAGTCTGGCGTCAGCCTGTGGCCTGGGTGGACTGGAGCAGCCCAGGGACGGTGCGTTCGCTCCCCCCAGTCCGCAGCTGAGCAGTGAGGCCCGCTCCGGAGCTGAGGAGCCGGGAGGAAGTGCCCCGGCTCCCGACCCTACACGGAGGTCATCTCGGAGCAGTCGGATGATGGGGGGCGTGATGGACTGTTCTGACTTTGCTAAATCTGCTGTAAAAGGAATGCTTGACTTTCCTAAGGAGGGAAGACACTGAGTGAGTGGAGAGGCAGCTGGCCCGGAGGGGTCGACCCAGGCTATTCCCAACCCAGGCAGGGCATCTGCACATGTGTGAGGGCTGATGTGAGACCCGTGACCGCCCAAGTGTGCACCCCAAGAACGTGCAGCGGCAGGTGCCGTCGATCCTCCACTGGAACAGGCATCCACAGGAGCGGGGGAGCAAACAGGAGACTCTGACCCTCCTGTGCTGGCTCCATGACTCTGGTGTCTGACTCTTCACCCAGCAGACCACCTATCCTGGCTCTTCATGAATTTCCCTTGGTCTCTGTTTCTGGCCTGGCTTTGTCTGTGAAGCTGAAGGCAGCCTGGGGAAAACATGCACTTTCTACAGGACATGAGCTGGTGACTTACATAATGGCTTATATAAGCCCCAAACTCAAATAAACTAGAATTCCCTTGGCCCATCAGAGGCCCATCATGAAGCTCCTTATTCTGTCAAATGAAGTGTGAGATGCCCATAAACATTTAGCATGGAGCTCCTCTCTGATGTAGGAGGGAATGTAGCAGGCAGGAAAGCACCCGAGAGACCCAGAGGAGCGTCTTTGTTTATCCAGCCTGGCTCTGTGCTCCTTCTGCCCTTTCTCACAGCTGGGCTGGGGTAGGCAGCGGCCCACCACCAACATCCTAAATACAGATGATAGTTCTGCTCTGCTTGAGGCGGCTGGAGGTCAGGGTGCCGGGCTGAGGGCTGCCCGCAGATGGGGGCTGGCTCTTCTTTCAGAGGAAGAGTAGGGGAACAGTCACTTCACTGCATAAATGAGTCCCAGTTTGCATTTTACTGTATCGCAAAACCCAAAGGCCTTCCTTTAGTATCCGATTTAGGCAATCACAGTTTCGGTAGGTTTTATTTTAGCAATATCGGAGTATTTTCCCGACAGAATGGCATAAAACTGACAAGCAAATTAAAAATGGAAAATTAACTCCAACTGGCCACCTTCCAACTGCCGTCAGTGAACAAGAGGATGAAGGTCAGAGAGAGAATGTGTGTTCGAGAGGAGGCTGTGACTGAAAGGCCGTCAGCAGCGCGGCTACTGTTGCAATCAAGATCCTCTACTTATCTCACCAGTTGTTTTATCTGTATCTGTTTTACATTAGATTGGGAGTGGGATGCATTCCAAATGATGGTTTTAATCTTAGGAAACATAGTTGAAAATTGCTAGCCAGAGTGCTATTAGGAGGTATACACACTGCTGCATTTTACACAGTCCAATTCTGTTTCCTTTTCCATGTTTAAGTTTCTCCCTCGGCGGGTCTCTTCACTTTGTGTGCGTGCCAGGATCGGAGGCTGCGGCTACCTGGTGAAAGGACTTGAGATTTCCTCTGCAGAGACTGCAAGAACAGTGGGTGTGGGAAGTTGCTGGGGACTAAACTGTGCTCCTTCCCAGATTAATACATTGAAGCCCCATCCCAACGTGACTGTACTTGAACATGGGGCTTTTGGGAGATAATTAAGGTGGAATAAGGTCACTAGGGTTGGGCTCTGATCTGATGGGACTGATGTCTTTACATGAAGAAGAAGAGACAGCAGGGGGGCTCTTGTCCCAGAAAAAGGCAGAGTGAGGACAAAGTGAGAAGCCAAGGAGAGCGGCCTCAGGAGAAACCAGCCCTGCCAACACCTTCATCTTGGATTTCTGGCCTCCAGAACGGTAAGAAGTGAACGAACGGCTGCCATAAGGCGTCCAGCCTGTGTGCTTTGTCCCGGTAGGCACATACCGAAGCCGATGATGGAAAGGAAGAGAAGGTGAACTGGGACGTGTCTCCATCAACCCTCAGTTGTCCAGAGACTCAAACACAGAACTGAGCAGGACGGGGATAGTGGCTGCCCTGGGAGAAGGCTGGCTTTGGCAGTCGTGAGAGGGGGCGACACCTCATCCAGGGTGGCTCCTCTGCTCCTTACCGCAGGGCTGCGTGGTGTTGGGGCTCCCCTTGGTGGGGCCGGCTGTGTCATGTCATGATGGCGGGTAGGGGCGGGAAGAATAGCAAGTCCTCTGCATTCTCTGTTGCTGGTCCAGACTCTGTGCTGCCTGATTGCAGGGTCTCAACACCCCAGCCACCCGCAGAAAGGCCCCAACTCCGCTCCTCAGCCCCTTGGGGGTGGGACTCTCAGAAGCCCCAGAGGAGGGCCGTTTGTCTTCCGTAACCTCTAAGCCTGGCCTTCTGGATCTCCTCCTGCTGGGATTAAGCTGGATCACTTGAAGCGAAATCACTAACTATCAAATCACCTAAAACTAATTGGCTTAATTATCAATTTGCCTAATGGTATATTTAACTAAAATCTATATTTATCAAATTTGCATTGCTCGCATGACAAAGCAATCCCAGCTCTATCTGAGGCTCTGCCTGGATTCTGTTGTCTTCTGTGTTTACTTGTTCTTGATGATGTCAGAAATTTTTAGCTGGTCTAAGGATATTTCTGTCTCATTGTAATATTTCAGATAAGAATTGATCAAAGTTATATTCACCCTCTAAGTGAATATAAATAAGAATTGATCAACTTTGTATTCATCTGATGAGTTTTTGAGAAGCCTTTTTGTCTTCTTTGTGAACTGTATTGCTGGTTTGCGTGTTTTTGAGAGGGTCTCAGCTGTGTCGGAGAAGAGGGACTACAGTAGCAGGTCATGGGCCACTGTGGCTCGACTTCCCCCGCTCAAGTGATTCCCTTTCCACCACAATTGAGACCACAGGCTTGTGCTACCATGCCTGACTAATTAAAAAAATTTTTTTTCGGTAGAGACAGGGTCTCACTGCATTGCCCAAGCTGGTTTTTCTTTCTGTTGTTAAGATTGTACTGATTTCCTTTTGTTTTCAGCAGTTTGATTATGATGGAAATAAACACTAGTTTTCTGTGTATTCATCGAGTTTGAGTTTACTGAATTTCTTAAATCTGTGGGCTGCTCTGTTCCATCCCGTTTATCCAAGCGCCGGCCTCTCTTCTGTTTCCTCTCCCCAGACCTTGTGATGGATGGGGCAGCACGGGGAGGGATCATCTGGTCAGAATCTGATAATCGGGTCACTTTTAATCCTATTTAATTGTGAAATTAATGTAAACATTTTTGTCTGACTTAAAGTAACTGATTGCTTTTATTAAAGGTTATAAATGCTTATTAAATGAAACTCCGTAGAACTGAAACAAGAACAGGTGGCCCTGTAGATCCAGGGAAAAGTATCCTTTAAAAGTGTAGATGAAAGGGATTGTAAAACTATCCCCCATTATAACCGGACATTGAATTCACATTTCTCTCTCATCGGCCCCGTGTTTACTGTTAGCAGCCTTCTTCAGGAATGTCTGTCCAGCATCCAGTCACCGAGGAGCTGCCTGCACCTCCGCACCTAAACCACACCGAGGCCCCTCGCTCCCTTCTCTAAACGCTAGGAGGAGCGCAAAGGCCATCGAGGCGGGGACTCTGCGGTGATGAGGACGCCCCGCTCATGGAGCCTGCTCTAGAAACACTTGATAACTGTGGGCCCAGGGATTTGATTCCTGACAGAGATTCCCTCCCTGACCAAACTCCACACAGGCCCCTGAACTTTCAATGGGACCTTAACTTTGGGACTTCTGTGCTTGTCTCTGCATTGTCGGTTTTGGTAAGAACCCCCACCCTAGATAACAGGTCAGGAGACCCCGCTATCCCCCGGGTGCTGCCGCTCACCCGGGCCTGTCTTCAGCAGGAATCCTGCTGGGTTGGTTTCGCCAGAGGCTCCTGAGCCCGGCGTTTTGTCTTGGTAATTTCCCATCCGGCCCCCACGCTGCTCCTGGGCTGTGATCCGGGAGTCCTGCTGTCTTCAGAGCTGAATCCGGCCTCTCTCCCCCGTTCGGGAAGGCCTGCGTGAAATCTGCTGGCACTTCAGCTACTGCCCAGCTCCGCTTCTCTTCGTCCTCCTGTAGCCGGGCCTTCCAGGCCACCATTTAGCCCCTTTCACACTCACAAAGGGAGGGCTGGGGTTTCCGCCTCACTCGGGTCTCGGAAATCAGGATTCTGTGGTAGATGTGTCCGGATTCTTAGATTAGTACATTGTGATTTTTGTTGTTCTTGTATTTTCTTTGCCCATTTGCAAGCGGATACAGTTTCCTGCAAACGAATCCAAGCGTCTCATGATGGCCCAGTCCTGTTCTTCCTCTCACTTAATCTGTAAACACAGGCATATTTATGCTAATACGGCTTTTCCTGGATTCCTAGAAACCTAACGGTGAAATCCCTTAGCCTCCTCGTAGCTTCTCCCTTGCCCAGTCCCGTAATTAGGCCCAAACTGCTAGCCACACAGTTGTTCGTTGCCCAGCCCTGGCTTCCCAAGGCTGCAGTCTTGTTCCCAACCTGGAGCACGCACCTGCTCCCATGGCCCATGTCCCCCCTTCTGGGGCTCCCTGGCCCCTGCCCACCCTTCTGGGGCTCCCTTGGCCCCTGCCCACCCTCCTGGTGCTCCCTGGCCCCTGCCCACCCTCCTGGTGCTCCCTGGCCCCTGCCCACCCTCCTGGTGCTCCCTGGCCCCTGCCCACCCTCCTGGTGCTCCCTGGCCCCTGCTCACCCTCCTGGTGCTCCCTGGCCCCTGCCCACCCTCCTAGTGCTCCATGGCCCCTGCCCACCCTCCTGGTGCTCCCTGGCCACCTGTGTCTGAGCTGGTCTCTGCTCAGAATCCCCCATCAGGGTCTTTTTCTTAAAGGGCCAGACCTCAATGCAGTCCCTTCCAAACACTGGGGGACGCCTCCACATGCACTGAGCGTCCTATCCCACGTCCCTCACACTCAGTTCCTTTCTTTCCAAACACTGGGGACGCCTCCACATGTAGGCCTGGGTGTCCTGTCCCACGTCCCCTTGATTTGGCATGGGCATTCTTTGGTCCTTTGGAAGGTGCGTATCAAATCATGCCAGCAAAAAATGAGAACGAAAATTAAAATCAAAGGAAGATTGAGCCTGCAAAGCTCGTGCCCTGCGTCCTTGCGTTCCCGGCCCTGCCTGGCAGCTCCTCAGGGCTGTGCAGCTCCGTGAATGCCTCGAACGCCCAGCGCCGGGTTCATGTTGCTGTGCACTAGGGGTTGTCATAAACGTTTTCTTTAGAAGGCCATTTGGTTCCTGTAATTTGGTAACAGCAATACACAGGGCTGGAAAACTGTCACGAAGCCAGACAATTACCCCCTGGCTTCTGTGCGGAAGATAAGCGGAGGATTATAAGGACTTGGTGTTTTGAACGGTCTACCTTGAGGAGATCCATCAAACAGCAAATATCCTTAGCAGAATGAAATGTGCTTCGAGCCAGAGAAAGGCCGGCAGGTTACATCGTGGCTCCTGCTTGCGTGGTACCTCATGGCTGCGGGGGGAGAGACCAACTAAAAACGGGAAGAAAGGAATTAACGTGGCTCTTCAGGCATACTGTGTCGGCTACAATTTAAAGCACAATGAAGCATGTCTTATTGCAGAGGTTAAGAGATTAGCAGTCCCTAATTACCACAGATGGGCGCTCACATCCCTTCTAGGCTCCTAAGGAAATCCTTTAACGGAATCGTCCTGCTTCGCCCTCTGTGATTATGAGAATCCCTTAACTGAATACGACAGATGTCCTTAGAGCGTGTGTGTGACTGTAGTTGCTGCTTTTTGTCATGCAAATTACTTTTCTCACATTTAGCCGGCCTGACCCTACATACCTCGTTAAATGTCACGCTGAGCAGGATGCAGCGGTGACTGGGCACACGGGGCTGTCACGCGCGGACTCCTGTGGGGGACAGGCCAGCTGTGCGGGCCCTCGGAGCGGCCACAGGCAGGCTAGTGAAGACGCTGCCAAGGACGGAGAACGCGGTGAAGGCAGAGAGAGAACGCGGGGAAGGCAGAGAGAGAACGCGGGGAAGGCAGAGAGAGAACTCGGGGAAGGCAGAGAGAGAACTCGGGGAAGGCAGAGAGAGAACTCGGGGAAGGCAGAGAGAGAACGCGGGGGAAGGCAGAGAGAGAACTCGGGGAAGGCAGAGAGAGAACTCGGGGAAGGCAGAGAGAGAACGCGGGGGAAGGCAGAGAGAGAACGCGGGGAAGGCAGAGAGAGAACGCGGGGGAAGGCAGAGAGAGAACGCGGGGAAGGCAGAGAGAGAACTCGGGGAAGGCAGAGAGAGAACGCGGGGAAGGCAGAGAGAGAACTCGGGGAAGGCAGAGAGAGAACGCGGGGAAGGCAGAGAGAGAACGCGGGGAAGGCAGAGAGAGAACGCGGGGAAGGCAGAGAGAGAACGCGGGGAAGGCAGAGAGAGAACGCGGGGGAAGGCAGAGAGAGAACGCGGGGAAGGCAGAGAGAACGCGGGGAAGGCAGAGAGAGAACTCGGGGAAGGCAGAGAGAGAACGCGGGGAAGGCAGAGAGAGAAACGCGGGGAAGGCAGAGAGAGAACGCGGGGAAGGCAGAGAGAGAACTCGGGGAAGGCAGAGAGAGAACACGGGGAAGGCCGGGGACGCCGAGAGGGCAGAGAACGCCTCGCTCCGGCTCCTCTGTGTGTTCCCAATGCTGGCAGCCTTCGGGTGTGGCGTCTTTTTCTTACGAATATTGTTAAGCTTGTCAAGAAAATGAAGTTATCATCAGTAAGGTAATAACAGAGGTCAAAACACATTGGCTGCAGAGGCGCGTATAGAGAATCCTAAGACTAAATCGTAAATAAGAGGACTTAACAAAAGACGGAGGGGCAGGGTTCACCACGGCCAGACAGCTTCAGAGTCATCAGCGTGTGGGCCGTGGGACCCCTCGGGCGTGGCGACAGCACCTCATGTCAACCACAGAGCCAGACGGCTGCTCTGTGGCCGCCGGGGCCCAGGCCTTCGCTCCCTCCGTTGCAGGTGGGGTGGCCGGGGAGCCCAGCGTCGCCAACTTCTTACTGTCTCCCCAGGCCATGGAGTCTGGGTGTGGGGGACGCTCACCCCCTTCAGCCTCACTCCCCCCAGCTCCCCTCCGCCCAGGTGGCTGGGACAGAGGGTCCCACAGAGGACTCCAAGGCTCTGGAAGGGGCAGGACCCAAGACGGGGTGGGGGTGTCGCAGTGTGCCCCGGGAATGAACTGGCGATGCGTGACATTCTGAGAACAAACCTCCAAGATGCTGCAGGCTTTGCATCTGTGTAGGATGCACACATTTTAAAGCTTCCAGGTAATGAAGAAAAGATTGATTTAACTAAATAAACATTTCAACCTTCAGGCCACAGACAACGCTCACACCTAAAGTAATAGCCCAGAGGGGGTGGGGGCAGCTTTTGCAAAGCGAGTTAAAGGACGTAAGAGAAGTGGGCAGTGGGAGGGGACAGGGCAGCCCGTCCTCCGTGAGTCCTGCTGCTCCTTCGGCTGCTCCCCACGCCCTCCACAGCTCCAAACTCTGGAGATAGAGGCTGCAGGAGCCCTCCTGGGTGTTCCAGGGCGTCTCGGGCCCGCTGTGATCAACACTGGACCTCCACTCCCTAGACAGTCCACCCCTGTCTCTCCCCCACTACTTCCAAATCCCACCGACTGTGCCTCCTGCTCCCCCTCCAGGATGCGTCTGTGGTCAGCGTTCCTATGGCGCCATCCTCTTCTCCCACCTGGACTACTGTGACCGGCCCTTGTCCACTCAAGGGTCTGCTTTCCAGGGAAGGCTTCCCTGACCACCCGCAGGGAGACGCAGTCCTCTTGAGCCCCTGCCAGGGAAGGAGGCCTCTGCCTGTGTCAGACTTGGTGACAGATGGCCTGGAGGGTGCCGGCCACTGTTGGCTGTGTGGAGAAGGGCTTGGGTGGGACCCGCTGCACAGCATGGTGAGGGACCCTGGGCAGTTGGCCTGGGGCCCGGCTTCACCGGCTGCACTCTGCTTCAGAGCCCACACCTGTCTCTCCAGGCCTGAAGCTGCTGTCAGCTGGACTCTGTTACTGGCAACCAATGCTTAATGACGGATAAAACAGGACTCATGCACACAGACGCCACGCCGGAACATATGTGCTCCTTCGCTTATTCGCTGTGACTGCGACCGCAGAGTGAATCTTCACCTGAGCAAGGGCGACTTTCTGCTTCTGCCCGTTGTACAAGTGACCAGAGAGGGGTCACTGGGCACCCGGTACAGACCGACTTTCTGCTTTTGCCCCTGTGCCATCTCCTGCTCACATGCCACTGGCCTTTGCCCTCCTTCCTCGTTGGTACGAAACTGAGATAATTGTGGGTCAGGACTGTCAACCTCTGTGCCCAGATGCAGAGGGGCCTGCTCCACACAGCGACACAGACCCCAGCACCGCCCAGCACGGGCTCCTCCGGGAGCTGCCGGGTGCATGTGGAGGATCTGACTGCAGGTGCGGGCACAGCCCCCTTCCGTGTGGCCCTGCATTTCATTAAAGCACTAGGCATGAAAAATTAGGGTAAGGCCGAGTGAGGTGGCTGAAACCTGTAAGCCCAGCACTTTGGGAGGCCAAGGTGAGTTGATCATAAGGTCAGGAGATTGAGACCATCGTGGCCAACATGGTGAAACTCCATGTCTACTAAAAATACAAAAATTATCTGGGCATGGTGGTCGGCGCCTGTAGTCCCAGCTACTCAGGAGACTGAGGCAGGAGAATCAGTTGAACTCAGGAGGCAGAGGTTGCAGTGAGCTGAGATCGAGCCACTGCACTCCTGGGCAACAGAGCAAGACTCTGTCTCAAAAAAAAAAAAAAAAAAAAAACAATTAGAATAAAATATCTTCACATTGAGAACTAAAAATAAAATCCTAAGCTCCCAAACAGACTGAACAGACCCCGTCTTGACCAAGGGGATCCCAGAGGAACCTCAAAAACTGAGTTCCTAGTCATAGTGAGACAAGAGGTCAGACATACCTCATGGCATAGACAGCAGCTGAGCAGCATTGGTGCTAAAGTAGAGACCATACAACCAGCAGAACAGACCCTGTGGCCAGAGGGTACCGAGCTGTGGACGGAGGCAGCAGGACAGACCCTGTGGCCAGAGGGTACCGAGCTGTGGACGGAGGCAGCAGGACAGACCCTGTGGCCAGAGGGTACCGAGCTGTGGACGGAGGCAGCAGGACAGACCCTGTGGCCAGAGGGTACCGAGCTGTGGACGGAGGCAGCAGGACAGACCCTGTGGCCAGAGGGTTCCGAGCTGTGGACGGAGGCAGCAGGACAGACCCTGTGGCCAGAGGGTACCGAGCTGTGGACGGAGGCAGCAGGACAGACCCTGTGGCCAGAGGGTTCCGAGCTGTAGGACGGAGGCAGCAGGACAGACCCTGTGGCCAGAGGGTACCGAGCTGTGGACGGAGGCAGCAGGACAGACCCTGTGGTCAGAGGGTACCGAGCTGTGGACGGAGGGCAGCAGGACAGACCCTGTGGTCAGAGGGTACCGAGCTGTGGACGGAGGCAGCAGGACAGACCCTGTGGGTCAGAGGGTACCGAGCTGTGGACGGAGGCAGCAGGACAACCCTGTGGCCAGAGGGTTCCGAGCTGTGGACGGAGGCAGCAGGACAGACCCTGTGGTCAGAGGGTACCGAGCTATGGATGGAGGCAGCAGAACAGACCACAGACTTCCCCAGTGAGGTCTGAGAGTGACGCCATGTCGGGCGGGGCCTTGTTGGTTCACAGATCTGCACATGCGTGTGTGCACAGGTCCGTGCTCCTAGGTGCACGAGCCAGCATCCTCGCAGGCCCACCTGTGCCTCGTTCTGATCTGTGTGTCTGTCTGTTCATTTGCACACGGGTGCATGCATGCAGCTGCATGTGTGCCAGTGTCTGTGCATGTGTGTGCATGTGCCCGTGTGCAGACACGCATCTGTCTGTGTGTGCAAGTGTCCAGGTCTCCTCAGGCCACATGGGCTCCCGGGTGAAGCCGCTGGCACTGAGAGCCTATGGACCACGTGCGCCTTAATCTTTGCAGTCACTTCTGTGTCTGTCAAAACTGAGGTCCAGATGTCTCTGGAACCGTTTCACTCCCTGACTCTCTGTCCTCTGCATGTCTTGACCCTAAGAAATACTGAGGAATTGTCATTGCATTTTAATGCCAATTGCTATTATTTATACCAAGAAATTCAGGAAAGGAAAAATGTACATATCCAAAGAAGTGTAAATCTGATATCTGATCAATCCTTTAAGAGGTGTTAAATACAAACAACCTGACTTTTGGCATTTATAAATTATTTGGTTCGTTACAACAAACGGCATTTGACATTTTTCTCAGTGTCAGGGTGGAAAGAGAGCAATTAGGTGGGTTTTAGGTTTGTGAGCAGATATGGCTGCATTCATTACGGCAGAAAATGCCAATTAGAACCAGAAAAATGAGAAGAATTGGTTAAATTTTCTCGTCAGTTGTTACTTATTTGTGTGTCTGATGCGGCAAGTCCAGATCTGGAATGCCATTTCTGCCTGATTGATTTAGAAACTGTTTCCCAGAAATAACAAGTGCCAGCCTCCTGTAAAACCACAGCAGGCAAGAGCAAGCCACGTCCTGCATCGTGAATGGACACAGAGCTTGGTGCCTGTACACAAGGTGCACACACATGCCTCCCACACAAACTCAAATGCATGCCCCATGCCCACACAGGCTCCACACTGCACCCCAGACCCACACCACATGCCCACACCCCCACCCATACTCACACAATTTGTCCAAACCTCATTCAAAAGCCTACCTGCTGTGCCAGAAAACAGAATCTTGACTGCAAATTTCATATTGGGTTGTTCCTTCAGCGCTGTGGCAACCTTGGAGTGAGACAGACCGAGGTTCGAATGCTGGCCTTGCTGCCTGTGGCTTGCGTGACTGTCAGCAAATCACATAAAGATGGAACTGACCTCCCCACCTGTGGTCAGCTCTGAATCAGATGCAGCAGACGAGGGGTGAGCAGGGACTGTGGCCCTGCGGTGTCCACAGGGAGAGGCTCTGGGCACTCTGTGCACTTGGCCGTGACTCCAGCCACCACCCTTTGTCCGGCAGCCCCTGCACTGGCCCCTCCAGAGGAATGTGAGCTCCTCAACACTGTCCTGTTCCAGCTCTCATTGCTGTCCCCAGGGTCAGCCTTGTGCTGGGCACGTTAGGCAGCATGTGGAGGGCGGGGGAGGTGTGGTCAGTGACCTCTGATCTCCTTACCTTAGATCCTGTGGCAGCAGGCAGGGATCTCTGAATTTGGGGTAAAATGCAAGAGAGGCCGTGGGGTCCTGTGCCCCCGGCCGCTCCTTCTGAGGACCATAGGGCATCTTGGTCACTGCGTGAACCTGAGCAGTGGGAGAAGCAGACGAAGTTTCCTAACAGGGAGGTGTGTCCCCTTCATCCCAGAGAGCTGGGAGCAGAGTGGGAGAGAGGACAAGAGGACGCGTAGGGACACAGAGAGCCCTTCGGACAGGCCTGTCCAGGGGAGCATTTGCGAAACGCAGAGCTCGGGTCTGCAGTGGCCGCCTCCCCACCACGTGGCGTGCAGTCAGCAGCTGTATGCATTTTATTTATTTAGTTTTACATGTTTTTGAGATGGAGTCTGTCACCCAGGCTAGAGTGCAGTGATGTGATCTCAGCTCACTGCAACCTCTGCCTCCCTGGTTCAAGTGATTCTCCTGCCTCAGCCTCCCGAATAGCTAAGATTACAGGCATGTGCCACCATTTTTGTATTTTTTTTTTTTTTTTGTATTTTTAGTAGAGGTGGGGTTTCACCATGTTGGCCAGGCTGGTCTTGAACTCCTGACCTCAAGTGATTCACCCGCCTCCCAAAGTGTAATCCAAAAAGTGCTGGAATTACAGGCATGAGCCACTGTGCTCGGCAGGCAGCTGTATATTTTAAAACCGTGTGGTGTGTTCTGACAGACTGTGTGTTTGTCTGTGCATGTGTGTGTGGTGTGTGCATGCGTGTACCCGTGTGTGCATGTGGATGCATGAGATATGTGTGTATATGTGTGCACAATTGTGTGGTATGTGCATGTGTGCACTCGTGTGTGTGCCCCTGGATACATGGGGTGTGTGCATGCACAATCATGCAATAGGTGTGTGTGTGTGCACCTGTGTGGGTATGCATGCATGGGGGAACCAAGCAAAGGAAGATGGCCACAGGGTCATGTGTGCACATGCATGGGATAGGTGCACGTGTGTGCACTTGTGAGAATGCGTGTGTGTGCGTGTGTACAATGCACATGTGCACGTGTGTGTTCCAGTGTCAGGGCCTTTGCACTTAGCCCAGTCAGCCCTGAAGCTCTTTTCTTTAGTCAGAAGTGACCTTAGAAAAAATAAATAAAAGCGGAACCCAACTCCTCCTCCTTTTTTCTTTCGTTGTGAAAATGCTGATCTACCGTGTACGGGGCTTCAGCAGAGCCTCATGTATTACCAGGCCTCCTGCCCCACTGGGCGCTGCTCTGCGGAGCTAAAACAAAACGATTTATTTATGTGAATGGGCATAGCATCCGGGCCTCCAGTGATGTCTGTGTTTAAACTTGGTCTGCAAGAGGAATTGAGGTCTGCTGGCGAAATGGAAACACTCTGATGCCGGGTGCGGGTGGGGCAGCTCTCACCTTGCTAAGCTCAGCCGCCCCAAAAGCACATCACTTACTCTCAGTGTTGTGCGGACATCTCCATTCCAGCCGGATGAGGCCTCCGAATAAAACAGTTTGTCAAAAAGGTGGCTTCTTTCCTTGAAGCAGAAGAAAAAGAAGAATGAGAAGCTCTGACATCTTGTGCTGCCTGCTAGTATGTGGGCGCCTTAGGAAGCTCTCCCTGCTCATGCTCCCCACCCCACCATGGGGACCTCCCTGAAGGAAACTCTGAGGCTGCGCCGCTGGTGCTGGGTCTGGAGCGGAAGAGCAGGGCAGGGCAAGCCCGCAGCACCCCTGCAGCCCCTCGCAGACCTGCCTGGCTCCAGGATCCTGAGCCTCCTGGGCAGGGGCACCACCTGGGGCTCACAGAGCCCTGAGTCCTGCTCAGCAGAGCACACCCCTCTGTGGTCAGACCTCAGCTCTGAGCCTGGTGAGGGGTGAGCCATGGAAGCTGCTTTCAAGTCCTCCTGCCCAGGGCCTGTGCTGCCCGCCTTCTCTGTCTTGGGCTTGGGGGAACGGGAGGAAAGTGCAGACTCAGAGGGAGTCGCTGGTAGTGCTCTCTACGGATGCCAGTGCTCCCCGAAGGAGTCGATGGCAGTGCTCTCTACGGATGCCAGTGCTCCCCGAAGGAGTCGATGGCAGTGCTCTCCACGGATGCCAGTGCTCCCTACAGAGGGAGTCGATGGTAGCACTCTTTGTGGATGCCAGTGCTCTCTACCGAGAACTGAGGCAAGCCTGGAGGATGGTGCAGGAGGACGAACTGGCAGCCCGGGAGGAGCCAGAATCCTGGTGCCAGGGCCTGCTGTGTGGACTGATTCTGTGGCTTGTGCCCCACACCCCACATGCAGTCACCAGAGGGGCTTCCCGGGACCTCTGGGCCCAGGAAAGGTTGCGCTCCAGGGGCGTCCTTGGGCTGCGATGCTCCCTGCCCCGTCCTACAGGCGCTTCTGAGAGCTGGGCAGTAAAGTCATTTATTGTCCCTGGAGCATTCATTTCTGGCCTATCCATGTTTAAATAAAACTTTTATATATCTCAATAAGTTATATCAATAGATCTTAACTCTAGGTAATTAAAATTCAACAAGACATTCCCAAGGATGTAACACCCACAAGCCATATTAACGACCACAAGCTGTTCCCCTGAAGAGAAGTGTCCTCGCCCGGGGGTGGGGTGCGGGCGGGGGAGGACTTGGGCGGGAAGCCTCTTCAGGCTCCTCCAAGATGGACACCCGGCGGCATGTGTTCATTAAGTATTTTACAAGCCGGCGGCGGATCCTTTAATAAGGTGACATGTGGTGCAGGACAGAGAACGCAGCGGGGCCGTGGCATGGCTTGGTGAGTTGCTGGCCTTCTCTGAGTGCTAAAACTGGGAGGGCGACCCCGGGCTCCCATGGACCTTTATCCACTCAGATGACATCTGCAAACCCGCAATGCAGGCGCAGGGCCAGTGGCTGCGAAGGTCACACAAGGAGGTGTGGAGGGCTGCTGCTTGATGTCACCGGCTCTTTGCTGTGGTGTTTGATGACACCGGGACGCATGGCACTTTCCAGTTCTGGTGAACTGTGTTTCACACTATGGTGGAAGGAGGCCAGGCTGGCCTGCACCACGCTCCATCTGTCAGCCCCGTCTAAGGGTCTCTGTAGGGCAGTGAGGAAGGTCACCAAGGTTGGGGGTCAGTAATGACCAGGGCAGGGTGGGTGCTGCTTCGGGGTGGGGGCCAGCGAGGCACCCTCTGGCTCTGACAGCCATGATTCTCTGGTCCGCGTGTTTCTCAGCTCTAAAATGGGGCAATGACGGGACACACCTGAGGGCTGCGTTGCGGGCATGTGGTGCTGGAAAGCGGCCAGGGAGGTCAGAGAAGCAGCTGGGTCTCCAGCTCTGCACTCGCCGCCCAGTTGTTGGGGGTCGGGGACTGTTGTACAGATAGCCTCTGGTCCTGTCCCTCGCTCCACTGACCGACCATGGAAGTTCTTCAGGGTCATCCTGCGCCAGTGCTGTGGCAGGGGCAGAGATGCCATGGAGCAGTGGTCTGCACTTCTTGGGGACGGGAGGATCACAGGCAATAGAGCTGCCCTAGGGCTGGTGTGCTTCCCCTCCTGTCTGCAGTCGGCTCAGGCGTGGCTGAGATGGGACGGTGCCTCACACCTGGATGGGGGAGCCCACCTGGACTAGAATCTGAACCTCATGAGTCAGCAGGATTTGGGCCTCCAGCCAGAGGTGAACCTGCTGCCTGTGGTTCCGTGGGTTTCCCACAGAGCTGGGGGCTCTAAGAGGAGTTGGGAGCAGTGCGAGCTCTGGGGTAAGGCTGGGAGCCCAGTGTCTAACAAGATGTGGTGGCCAGGGTCCAAGGGGCAAAAATTTATTCAGCAGAGTTGAGAATTGTTGTGGGACCCACTGTCCCAGCTGTTGGATGCCATGCATGAGCTGAGCCGCCATGGCTGTCATCACAGTGCCACTCTTAGGAGGTGACGGGAGGGCAGTAACCCCAGATGACTGTCCCTGAGCAAAACGGAAAGGGACTTTGTAGGGAAAGGTGGGGCAGAGAAAAACAGGAGGGGCCGGATCAGGTGTAGAATCTGGAGGTCAAGACCCCTCCCTCCTCCCTCCTCCCTCCTCCCTCCTCCCTCCCTCCCTCCTCCCTCCCTCCCCTCCTCCCCCTCCTCCCCCTCCTCCCCTCCCTCCCCTCCTCCCCTCCTCCCCTCCTCCCCTCCTCCCCCTCCTCCCCCTCCTCCCCCTCCTCCCCCTCCTCCCCCTCCTCCCCTCCCTCCCTCCTTCCCTCCTCCCTCCTCCCCCCCTCCCCTCCCTCCTCCCTCCTCCCTCCTTCCCTCCTTCCCTCCTTCCCTCCTCCCTCCTCCCTCCTTCCCTCCTTCCCTCCTTCCCTCCTTCCCTCCTTCCCTCCTTCCCTCCTTCCCTCCTTCCCTCCTTCCCTCCTCCCTCCTCCCTCCTCCCTCCTTCCCTCCCATTCTCCCCCTTCACTTGAAAACAGATCTACCGTGTGTCCAAAGTCACACCACAGGCAGTGCGGGGACGGTGTCATCTCTTCAGGTCCTCCTCCCTCATCTATAAAGTGAAGAAACTGGATGGCGGGGTCCAAATGTCTTTCACTTCTGTGGCTTTTTACTCAAAACTATATTATTTTACTTCTTGAACAGAACTGAGAAGAACTGAGTTTACTTCAGTATCAGTGCATTTATGTAAACCCTTTATTGAAACATCCAAGGGTCTTGAAGAATAAATAAAATGCCGATTAAAATGCCTGTGCCTTGGCATGAAATAGATGTTGAGTAAGTGATGAGTTATTTTTATCATTGTTATTCCATACGACACGCGTGTTATTAATAACGTATAGTTATAATCAGTATTGATGCCGACCTTGAACAGGACCATCTAAACTTGAGCAGTGGCTTCCTGTGGGCTGCAATGTGGCCCTGATGAGCCTGTGTACACAGCACTGAACAGGACACATTCGTGCATAGGTCTTTGTGGGCTACTGAGTGAGGTTTTCTGCTTCTTATTCCATGGAATCAAAAGAATTAACATCAGGAAGGGGGGGGGGACTATGGAGAAGCGGGTAGCGTAAGCCATTGGAATATCAATTTCAGGGCAAAAGTGATTTAACTTGACTGAACAGAGCGCTGCTGTGGAGGGTCAGTGGGTCGGCATCAGTTGGATGGGAAGATATTCAGAGACTTTTGGATTTAGCATTCCTGCAGTTTTGTGACTGAGAAAGACAGGCTGTGGCAGTTGCAGGAGGAAAGGCACCTCTGCCTCGTCACCTTGAGCTCCCGAGGAGGAGAAGCAGGATTCATTTATGTGCTTGGTGATGGACAGGAAACCAGTGCACGTGTACGGCAGATACTCAGGAGTCGCTTCCTGCAGAGGGGGCCAGACGATGGTCAGAGCGGGGGCTTGCTATTGACCTTCAGCCCAGGCTCAAGTGTGAGCCTGAAGTTGGTATTTCTAGAGGCTTATGTCCACAGCATGTCAGAAAAAGCATGCACAATTCCTTCCTGCATGGCGGCCGATGAGAACACTCAGAAAGCGTTGCCAGCAGGCCTTCACGCTGCCTCTGGGGAATCCCACCTGGTCCAGCTTGTCTCCCATGCTGTACACACTCTCGCTCTCACTATTAACAAAATGTCGCTCCCTACAGAACTCAATACAATGATATTTTTGCTGTATTTACATTAGAACCAACAGATGTTACCAAGTTAGTGTCATTTATTGTGTAAGACATGATGACAACACAATTAGTATTTTTAAAACTGTAATTGTAAAATTGACCTTATTAAAATTCCACTCCCTCCATAATTAAAAAAAAACTAATTACTTCTAGTAATTGGACCAGAAATGACATTTCCAGTTCATTAATATTCAGCAAATTGTTGTTGAAGATGTTCTCGGCACGGTGCACTGTCAGCCTCGTGCCTTTCTGTTCGTTTCTTATTTAAAAGTCATCTGGAAATAATAGTTTGCATTTTAACAAGATGTGTATCCATGAATCGATTTTATAAATAAAGTTTTTAATTGCTAATTAATTTGTGGGGCTATGTCTCTGTAACACTTCCCAGGCGTGAACGTGGGGGGGCTGGCGCGCTGAGCCCGGCTCCCGGCCTGGATGGAGCCCGCCCACTGCTGGTCCTCCTTCTGCAAGCCCTGAGGCAGATAGGGACCCGGGCCACGCGCTGCTGCCCCTGAAAGTCTCCGCCTGATCACTCGGCCTGGAAGGCGGAGGCAAATCAAAGTAACAGAGTGTGAACTAGTTTTGTAATGAACTGGGCTCAGCTGAGATTTTTAAAGGCTGGAAATCAAGCCACTTAGGGCTGCCCCGCGGAAGTGGTTCCTCCCGTTCCAGAGCAGACACCTTTTGGCCTGGGGTCAGGGGAGGGGGCGATCTCTCTAGGAAAAGGCGGAGCTTGCGGGGGGGGGGGGCTTCCACGACCCACCCTCCCACCGTCCCCTGCAAGCTTGTTGGCAGAGAAGCCTTTTCCTCGCCAGCCCCCCTGAGTTTCCCGGCCTCCTCCTGATGTGTGGAGAGGAAATGTGAGTCCTGAACTGGCAGCTGCTTCAGAACAGGGTGGGCAGGGGACATGGGTCCCCCAAAGAAGGGGGGTGCTGCTTTTCCAGACGTGGGGGTGCTGGACGCTAACGGGGCCCCTCCCGCATGCACACGGCACACATTCTGGAGAACCCAGGAGCTGGCAGACGTGCGGGGCAGATGGGGCTGGCAAAACGCATGAGCAGGACCTGGTGGGGCAGGACCTGTTACAGATCCTCACGTGAAGCGCGGCCCTGGGCAGAGCCGAGGCCGTCAGGAGGGCGCCTGGCCACAGCTGCCTCCTTTGTGCCTGCGGTGCCGGTGCCCGTGCCGGATTTCTCTAGAATCAACATGGCTTTGAATAGGAAAAATGCGTGCATGTTTAAAGGAAGGAACTTCAAAGGCCAGGTGACATCCCATGTCCCTACGGGGGGACCAGAGTTGTCCCAGGACACTGCAGTCCCACCTGGGAGCCACAGGCTGGTGTGAGCTTGGCCGGCCACCTTTGGCTCTGCCCGCGCGCAGCTCTGCTGGCGACGGTGAGGTGTGGGGTGAGACGGTCTCTGCGGTGGCCTGTCATCCTTCCCAGGCATGTCATCCAGGTGCCTGTGGAGAAAACTGCCTCGGGCTTCCACTGCGCCCTGCTTCCAAGCCTCCTTCAGGAGCCTCCGGAGCAGCCGGAAGCCTGCCCGGTGCCGCCCGCCACAGCCCGTTCCTCCTGCGTCCACCCTCTTGGCCTGTGTTGCCTGCTAAGGCACTTGTCCACTTCTCGTCTGTCCAACTGGGAGGCTGCTGGGAGCCTGACCCTGAGGGGACCAGGGGCCCTGGATAAGGGAGGCTGCTGGGAGCCTACCCTGAGGGGGGACCAGGGGTTCTGGGGTAGGGAGGCTGCTGGGAGCCTGACCCTGAGGGGGAGTCAGGGGTTCTGGGTAGGGGGAGGCTGCTGGGAGCCTGACCCTGAGGGGGATCAGGGGTTCTGGGGTAGGGAGGCTGCTGGGAGCCTGACCCTGAGGGGGATCAGGGGTTCTGGGTAGGGAGGCTGCTGGGAGCCTGACCCTGAGGGGGATCAGGGGTTCTGGGTAGGGAGGCTGCTGGGAGCCTGACCCTGAGGGGGATCAGGGGTTCTGGGGTAGGGAGGCTGCTGGGAGCCTGACCCTGAGGGGGATCAGGGGTTCTGGGTAGGGAGGCTGCTGGGAGCCTGACCCTGAGGGGGAGTCAGGGGTTCTGGGTAGGGGAGGCTGCTGGGAGCCTGACCCTGAGGGGGATCAGGTGCCCTGGGTAGGGGAGGCTGCTGGGAGCCTGACCCTGAGGGGGACCAGGTGCCCTGGGTAGGGGAGGCTGCTGGGAGCCTGACCCTGAGGGGACCAGGGGCCCTGGGTAGGGGGGGCTGCTGGGAGCCTGACCCTGAGGGGACCAGGGATCCTGGGTAGGGAGGCTGCTGGGAGCCTGACCCTTAGGGGACCAGGGGCCCTGGGTAGGGAGGCTGCGGGGGAAGCCAGATCCTGAGGGAAGCCCAGGAGTTCTGGGTGGGGGAGGCTACGGGAAGCCTAACCCTGAGGGGGAACCAGGGGTCCTGGGTAGCCTTGCTGAGCTTCCTGGCAGGGTGGGTTCCAGGAACCCAGGCTGGGAGGTGGGGGGAGCAGGTGCTGGGTCCCTGCCCCAGCCAGTTGGAAAGACGTTGTGCATCCGGAGCTTCTCTGGGGGGGGCCTGGGGAGCGGACCCGGGGGAGGGGGCCGGCCATGGGCTCTGTCCCCCGGAAGGAGTGGCTGGTGGGGCTCCCTTCACGCCCATCAGCCCCCACCGCCCACTCCCAGGCCCAGCCTCCTGTCCCTCCCTGGTGCTCCGTCCTCTCCCCTGCCTGGATGTGTCCTTTCTGAGCACACGGCCCCCATGTCATGCCTTGATCTCGCAGTCACCCCCTGCTGCGCCTGGCACCTGTCAGGTACCTCAGGTCCTCCCCCACCCCCTGCTGCACCTGGCACCTGTCAGGGACCTCAGGTCCTCCCCACCCCCTGCTGCACCTGGCACCTGTCAGGGACTTCAGGTCCTCCCCACCCCCTGCTGCACCTGGCACCTGTCAGAGACCTCAGGTCCTCCCCCACCCCCTGCTGTGTGATACCCTTCCCAACCCCAACCCTGGGGACAGGGCCTGGTCAGCCTCACAGCTGGACCCAGGAAGGCTCTCTTCCTGAACACAGAGTGGGTTCTCAGGACCCCTGTGCCCAGGCTCTGAACTCACCGTGGCCAGAGCTGGGAGCTGAGGCTCCTGGGGCCCCACAGAGAACTTCCCAGGAGGTGGGAGGGGGCAGACCCCATCGTCATCCCATGGCTGTCAGATCCTGAGTGTGGGGGAGACGCAGTCAAGGCGGGTCCATGCCTGCATCTTTCCCTTCAGGCCTTCCCCTGGGCACGTCCTCAAGGGGTGGAGAAAACCCACTCCTGGGAGTGGGGTCTCCAGAGCCTCTGCAGGCTCTGCTGGTCCAGGGGCTTCTGATGAGAACCGGGTGGGGGGCAGACCCGGTGTGGAAGGTGGAGACCGGGGGGTAGGGGTGGATTCGGAGGCCCTGCTCTCTCCCATCTCCCTGGTGGGGCCAGCTGTGCTTCCTGGGTGATCTCTGGGGATGAACCCCCCTGGTGTCACCCAGCCGAGTCAGCAGTCAGGAAGAGGTGGGTCCCGGGGCTCCCTCCACCCGAGACGAGGTGGCATCTGCAGCTGCTGCTGAGCCACTCCTGTGCTTTTGATCTTGATGATTTTTTTAAAAAAATATATATTTTATTGCACTTTAGGTTCTGGGGTACACGTGCAGAACATGCAGGGTTGTTGCATAGGTACACACATGGCATTGTGGTTTGCTGCGTCCATCCCTCCGTCACCTATATCTGGCATTTCTCCCCATGTTATCCCCTCCCCCAACCTCCTTACCCCCTGCTGTCCCTCCCCTATTCCCCCTCAACAGACCCCAGTGTGTGATGAGATCTTGATGATTTTCAACGATTTTTTCTCCAAGGTGGGTCCTCTGCATGAGTAGCCTGGGGAGGGCCGGTGGAACCTGGAGAAATCCCTCTTTGTTTTGACTTTGTCCTGGCAGTGAAACCAAATGTCCCCTGTGGATGTCGTGGGTCGTCAGTCATCTGCTCGGCCCCTCCCCTCCCTTCACAGTGGCTGCTGGCCACCCCGGGTCAAGGACAGGCTGTGCAGAGGAGCGCATGTCGTGTTCCATGCATGCCCCACCCAGGCACACTTTCAAATACCTCTGTGTGTGCGTGTGTGTGGAAGTATCCATAATTTGTCAGTCCACGCACATATGTGCACACCAGCCGCCACTGTGGTAGGGGACATGCGTTCAGCCTCAGGTGCATTAGAGACCCCTGAGCGCACCTGTGCCTGGTGTGAACTCCCAGCTCGGCACTGTGTGATCCCCGAGAGCCGTCAGGTCCCTGGAGCCTTTCTGCCATGCCAGCCCCCGGCAGGGGACTTCATCCCTGACAAGCTGCTTCCCTGAGGGCCAGTGAGGGCTCAAAGGTCAGGGCTTGGGGGCCTGGAGACAGCGTCTCTGACACCAGTAGGCAGCCCCCGAGGCTCTGTGCGCCAGTTGAGAGCCGAGCCCTTTGCACCCAGAACCTGCTGAGCCCAGTAGAAGCAGGAAGGTCAGCGTCTGCCTTTTAATGTAAATCAGAAACAAGTCGATCCTTTACTCCAAGGCTGTATGGAGGAAACACAAATATAACTCGACACTTCTTTCTTCTTCTTAAAGTGGGGTGGACTTACAGTTAAGGGGAGATCAGTGGGTAATTTGAATGTGAAGTTTTGCATAGCTGCCAGTAACCGAGTTTCACCTCAGTCCTTTGGAGAACTCTGTTAGGATGGCCCAACCTGCCTTTTGATACCCTTGCTTGGAATCGAGGTGATGTGGCCCCACCCGGCTCCCTGCACCCTTCCTGTCCATTTCCTACCAAGTAACAACCCCAACTCCGAGCCCTCCACACTCATGTTCCCCCAGAAATCTCAATTAGAGTGCAAGATGGGATTAAACCTGACAAAAAGAGAATTACTGGGCTGGAGAAGAGTGCAGATGGCAAGCTCACATGCTCCCAGGAGGCAATAAAATGTCTTAATTTTGCAAATTCAGTGGCAGAGATTCTAAACCAGAAGGTGCCATTAGAAACTGTTCTCAAGATAACCACCCACCCCAATTTTAGCACGAGGTATCAGTAGCATCTCAAAACCCTCTGATCGTGGAGACTGAGTTCTCAGAAGATGGAGACAGGGCTGCATGGGAGCCCAGCATTGTAGGTCTGGGTCTGCTGAGCACAGGGAGGAAAGAGTGGCCCCCCTGGCCCCTCTGAGGTCCTGGACCAGATGCTGGGGGAGGGTAGACGTGGACTGGTCTATAGCCAGGTCGTCCCAGCGTCATGGAGGGCCGTGCAGAGAGGTTCGACTACCACCTCTCTGAGAGAACCCTGGACCCAATCCTGATTAACTTGTATACACCTTTGGGTCCTAATCTGCACGTCCAAAGACCCCTGGAAACCCAAAGCTGTTGTGTATTTTACGAGGTTCTGGTGGCCTGAGAGGAGCCGATGGAGGGCTATGGAGAGTCTGTGTCCCGCACCCCAGGGCCTTTGCATCCACTGTGCCCTTTGAATAGAAGGCTCTTCTCCCAGCTCCTTGTCCCTCCTCAGCCTACCTTTACCCTCCAGCCAGAATACATTCCTTTTTCTCAGAACTACCTGACTCTCCACCGTCACAGGAGCCAGAATTGTTAATCACGTGATTGGATTAATGTCTCTCTCCCCTCTGGGTCAATACTGCGAGAGAGGAGGGGCCAGGTCTGCTTACTTCACCGCCAAATCCCCAGGGGACTCAGCACAGGAGCAGAGGCAGGTCGGCGCTCACATCATACTCGTCCAGTGGATGAATAAATGAGTGAGTGAACATTATAGGCGCGGAGGGAGGAGGGATCTCTCTGGCCTGTGGCATGTGACTGATCAGGAGTTTCAAAGAAAAGATCGAAATGGAGCTGACTTGATATTTAGCAGCAGGACTTGAAGTCAGAGCTTGGGAGCACTTTGGGCAGTTCACATCCTTGCAGACAGTTCATACGTTAAGATTTATTTATTATTTACTTGTTTGTTTATTTATCTTTTGAGACAGAGTCTCGCTCTGACATCCAGGCTGGAGTGCAGTGGCTCGATCTTGGCTCACTGCAACCTCTGCCTCCTGGACTGAAGCAATTTTCCTGCCTCAGCCTCCTGAGTAGCTGGGATTACAGGCACGCATCACCATGCCCAGCTAATTTTTGTATTTTTAGTGGAGACGGGGTTTTGCCATGTTGGCCAGGCTGGTCTCAAACTCCTCAGGTGATCTGTCCACCTCAGCCTCCCAAAGTCTTGGGATTACAGGCGTGAGCCACCGTGCCTAGCGTACTTTGAGATTTAAATTGTATCTGTTTTCCTGTTGATAGATAATGATGCTGGACTGATAACTATATATTGTAACTAAAGCAGCTATGAATGTGGGCAAGTGTTTTCATTACTCTTGGATAAATACCTAGCATTGGAATTACTGGGCTAAAAAGTATATATTAATACTTACCTTTAATGTCTAAACCTTTTTGCACTGTGAGTGTGACATTTTACAACCCCATCAGTGACATATGAGCATACTAGTGCCCACGTTTTGCTGCTATTCGACGGTGTCAGCCATGGGTGTGTAATGGTAACTCACTAGTGCCCACGTTTTGCTGCTGTTCGACGGTGTCAGCCATGGGTGTGTAATGGTAACTCACTAGTGCCCACGTTTTGCTGCTATTCGATGGTGTCAGCCATGGGTGTGTAATGGTAACTCACTAGTTTACACAGCATTTCCCCGACAAATGGCTTGGAGCACCCTTTCAGATGTCTGTTGCCTATTCACAGAGCTTCTTGTGCGAAGTGTCTGTTAAAATCTTTTGCCCATTTTTCATTACGTGTCTTCTTTTATTATTGAAAGGTATGTGTGTTTTAATCCAGATACACACCCGTCGTCAGAAATATACTCTATACGTATTCTCTCCCATTCCCTGATTGCATAATTTACTTAGCAGGGTCTTCTGATAAACAGAAATTCTTCATTTCAACAATTCAATTTATCAATGTTTTGCGGTTATTGCTTTCTAAGTATTGTGTAAGAAACCTTTATTTACTGCCAAATCATGATATCCTACTATGTTTTATAGCTTTATAGTTTCATCTTGTTTTTATGTGTGTAATATATCTGAAATTAATAAGTGTGTATTGTGTGAGATAAGTATGCATGCTATTTTTTCTATTTTTCTTCAGTCCTATCAGTTTTGACCTCTTATGTTTTAATGCTCTATTACTGGGCACATGCAAATGAAACATTATTATATCACTATGCTCTGTTATTAGGCATATGCAAAGTAAGGATTATTATATCTCCTTGGAAAATTGAGCCCTTTATCATTATGTAATGCCCCCCTCTGCCTCTGATAACTTTCCTTGCTATATGGTCTGCTTTGCCTGAAATTAATACATCTACTCTAGCTTTCTTTTGATTTGTGTTAGCATGGGATATTTTTCTCCACCCATTTGCTTTTAATCCATGTCTTTAAATATAACGTGGGTTTCTTGTAGACAGCATATACTTGGGTCTTTTTTTTTTTCAACTACTGTAACAGTTTCTGTCTTTTAATTGGTGTATTTACACCATTGCTGTTTAAAGTGATTCTTAATATAGTGAGGTTAGTATCTACTACGTGTGTTTTTGTTTTCTACAGTTGTCCTTATTCTTTGTTTCTTTTTTTTGTGTTACTTCCACTCTTATTTTTGCCTTCTTTTCTGTTTGTTTTTGAGACAGAGTCTCACTCTGTCACCCAGGCTGGAGAGCAGTGGCGGGATGTCAGCTCACTGAAGCCTTGACCTCCCAGGCTCCAGTGATCCTCCCACCTCAGCCTCCCGATTCGCTGGGACTGCAGGCACACACCACCATACCTGGCTAATTTATGCCTCAGGTATTTCTTTATTGCAATGCAAGAATGGCCTGACATACTCTTGCTAGTGAAATAGACTTGAATTTTGTTGACCGCAGCCTGAATGTTTCTGTGTTTTTGATGGAGTTTTTGTGCTGTGTACGTTCGGGTGAATTAGTAATGAATCCGACGGCATAATCACTCTCATATGTTGTGTTTCTTTTCTAAACTTTCTTTAGTTGTTTTCCCCTCCATTTTTACTTTATTCTGCAGTGGCTTTTTTCTCTTTAAAAATGTTCTCTAACGATTTTGGCATTGTACACTATATTTCCATTATTTTGGTGGTTAGTCTACAAATTTTGTCACTCATACGCTTAATGAATCAAATGATAAAATCAATCAGTCTCTACACTTTCTTCATGTATTACAAAAGCATCAGAATATTCTAATCAACTCTTTCTGACTTATTTACCTTAGTTGTCAAAAATTCAATGTTTCTTTTTTTGTAACTCCATGAGACGTAATTATTATAGTTTTGCAGAGGTAAGTTTATCCCACATTTGCCAATTTCTTTGTACTTCTTTCTTCTTTTTCATTTCATACCTTCCTTCTGGTAATGCTGTCCTTCTGTGTGAAATGTATACTTAATTCCATACCTAGTTTACATAGCCTATATTGTGCACACCATGTATGTATTGGGTTTTCTGAAAAGTCTATATTTCATCCTTGTTGAAAGATGGTATTTCCAGTTAGAAACTTCTGTGTTAACAGTTATTTTATGGATATCATTCCACTACCTTGTTACTTCTGCTGTTGAGGCTGATAAATCAGTGTTTGGGCTAAATGTTCTTTGAAACTAATCTCTCTTTCTCCCCAGCTATGTTCAGATCTTCTCTTTATCGCTGATGATCTGTAATTTCACTATGATGTTTCTCTGTGTAAATTTTTTTCATACGTATTCTGTTTGGAATTAGTTGGCATTCTTGAATCAGCGATATGATTGATTGATTTTTCTAGGGCTTATTTTTTGGAAATTGACCAGCCACTATCTTTTAAAACACTGTCTCTGTCTCTTCAGCTCCTTCTGGGAGCTCCAGTTAAATGTGTGTTAAACCTTCTCACTCTGCCTTTTTGCTTTCTGACCCCTCTTAGTCTCCATCTCTTTGTCTGAATGTATTTTGTATAATTTATTCTGATTTAATGTCCAACTTGTTAATTCTCCCTCCTTTCCTTGTTCTCCCCCCCCCCCCGTTTTCAGCTTTGCCTAATCAGGCATCAAATCTGTCCTGTGAATTATTAATTCCGAGAGCGGCTGTTTTTCACCTTCAGCAGTTCCATTCGCTTCTTTCAAATTCCGCCTGCTTGGTGCTCACCTTCCCAATCTGTCTTTATCTCTCGGAACATGTTACTGGTCTGGGGTCTGTTACTGTTTTTTAATTCTCTGTTATTTTTCCTGCCAGGTTTTGCTCACTGCCCCCTTTTCCTTGTCTGCTTTGTGATTTTGTTCCCCCAGGAAGTGCTTACTGTTTCGAAAGTTTTCCTATGGGATGTTCCCTAGCTCTGGGATGGACATGGTGTGACTCCAGAGAGAATTTGTGTTTGTCTCCGTAAAAAGAAAATAACATTTCAGGACCTTCCAAATTCATCATGCCAAGGGGAAAGTTAAGCCCCAGAAGTGGAATCCTAATGTAGCTGTTTTTCTTCTCTGGGGCATGATTGTTGCTTCCTGACCTGTGCGCTGAGATGTGATAGGTTACCCCAACTCCCTGTTCCTCGTTCAAACTAGAGAGTAGAGCCTTGCTACAGTTATCAGTCTACATTGGAATGTTAGGCAACCCTCCAAGAGTGTAATCAAGAGTAGCCAATCAGGCCAGGCGCAGTGGTCACACCTGTAATCCCAGCACTTTGGGAGGCTCAGGTGGTCAAATCACTTGAGGTCAGGAGTTGGAGACCAGCCTGACTAAGATCGTGAAACTCTGTCTCTACTAAAACTAGAAACATTAGTCAGGCGTGGTGGCAGGTGCCTACAATCCCAGCTACTCGGGTGGCTGATGCAATTGAATTGCTTGAACCCAGGAGGTGGAGGTTGCAGTGAGCTGAGATCACGCCACTGTACTCCAGCCTGGGTGACAGAGCAAAACTCTGTCTCAAAATAAAAATAAATAAAAGAGTAGCTGATCACATCTTATGTTTGTGTTACGGAAAATGTTGTAATTCTGTTCAGCACCTCGCTCCTGCCTGTAGAACTGGTCGTCACCTTCCCCACGCAGGGAGCACTGTTCACCATTCTTTGGTGTCCCGTGTCCCCAGGTGGCTGCCCTCACACTTCTTGCTTGAAGAAACTCTTCCAACTGGATCCTGAGCAGTTTGATTATTTTAGGTTGACATGTCTTTGGGGATTTGGAGGGAAATATAGTCTAGAGCCTTGTTAACATGGAAGCTCCGTTGACATGTTGTTTAGACCATGCACTTACCCATTTCGGGCTGTTAATTCATGCCAGAAGGGACTTTTTGTGAAGAATATTTAGAGGGAAATTTTCGCTTCCTGCAAATGTAGAGACAGGCCTCTCCCTGCACTGTCTGGTGGAGACTGAGCATTTGTATTTCACCCATGAGGTCCTGTTAGGGAGAGAGGGTCTCATATGATGTTCCCCATCTTGGGAAGAGTCTGGCTTTGCCTTCTCTCTTCTAGCAGGCCATGGCAATTAAAGTTCAAGTTCACACAAGTGACCTCAAGGTAAAAACTGGCTTTCAATATCTGCCCATCTTTTTTTTTTTCTTGTTTCCCTTTAGTTTTTGGCTCAGATATTACTTGCTTTATTTGTTAGTTCATGGATATACTTAATTAAAATTTTTGAATCTGATTTGTTTTTTGTCTTCAGGGGGCAGTCCAGATATTCACATTGCCAAACTGAAGTTCTAGACCAGTTTCCACAACTGTGGGTCACCATCCATGAGTAGGTTATGAAATCAATGGAGAAAGTTGCTACCAATATTTTAAAATAGAACAGAATGAAATGGAGTGGGAGAGAAAATATCATAGTTCATCAGCCATAATAAGAGTAAGTAAGCTGTCATTAAACTTTGAGTTTGGTTCTGTGTCTCCACCCAAAGCTCATCCTGAATTGTAATCCCCATGTGTGCAGGAGGGGCCTGGTGGGAGGTGATTAGATTATGTGTGTGTGTGTGGGGGGGTTCCCCTTGCTGTTCTAGTCGTAGTGAGTGAATTCTCAGGAGATCTGATGGCTTAAAATTGTGTGGCACTTCCCCCCTGCATTCTCTCTCCTTCTCCTGCCTCCATGTGAGACATGCCTTGCTTCCCCTTCACCTTCTGCCACGATTATAAGTTTCCTGAGGCCTCCCCAGCCATGCAGAACTGTGAGTCAGTTAAACCTCTTTTCTTTATAAATTACCCAGTCTGAAGGAGTTCTTTATAGCAGTGTGAGAATGGACTAATACATCATATATGCATATGTGGGTAACTGGCTTCCATGTAAATGTATTTCTCACTCCTGGTAATATTGCAGTTATCTCTAGATGACAGCAGTGCTTCTCAAGCTTTAGTGTGGTCACCAACTGTCTGAGGATCTTGTTAAAATGCAGATTCTGACTTAGCAGGTCTGTCACGGAGCGGCCTGAGATTCTTCATTTCCATCAAGCTCTCAGTAATGCTGACTCTGCTGTTCTGGGAGGCACACGGAGGGGCAGGCCTCCTGAACACACTGAGATGGCATCTCCCCTCTGCTGCTGTGACCACCTGGGGGTCTTCCTGCCTGCTGCACAAATAAAGACCATGGCATTGCTGTAAAGAAAGAGTTTAATTGAGTTAAGGCCAGTCACACCATGTGGGAGATGGAGTTATTACTCAAATCAATCTCACTGAGGATCCTGGGTTAGGGGCTTTTCAAAGGTAGTTTGGGGGAAGGCATGGGGGTAGCTGGGAAATGAAGGCTTGCTGCTGATTGGCTGGGGCAATACTATAGGGCTCAGAAGCTGGCGTGTAGCTGGGAAATGGGTGCTTGCTGCTGATTGGCTGGGATGGAGAAATAAGTGATTGTTGCTGCTGATTGGCTGGGGTGAAATCATAGGGGGTGGGAGCTGGGTAGTTGGAAAATGGGTGCTTGCTGCTAATTGGCTAGGGTAGAGATGAAATTGTAGTGGGAGGGAGCTGGGGTAGCTGGGAAATGGGTGCTTGGTGCTGACTGGCTGGGCTGGAGCTGTCCTCTTGAGCTGAGTTGCCTGTGGGTGGAGCCACAGGGCTGGTTGGCAGTTCCAGGTGGAACGATGTGGGTCAGACATGCAAAAAAAGACATCTCAAAAGGCCCATCTTAGGATCTTCTCTAGTGATGTTACCTGCATGAGTAATTGGTGAAGTCATATGTCCTGTGACCTCTAGAATAATGGCTGGCAATCCTTCATGCCTGCTTCTAAGCAGGACTCAGGTGCCTCTCCTTCACCTAGCCGGAGGGTCTTTCATTAGCTTTATAAAGGCAAAGGTTGTTGAACTTTGGGGAAGGCCTGTTACCATTTAAACTGTAACCTAAAGGTCTTCCAAAGCTAGCTAGACCTAAGCCCAGGACTAATTAAGGTGGCTTGAAAGCTAAAGGCAAGAGGGAGGTGGGTTAGATCGACCTCTTTCACTGTCATAATTTTCACACTGATACAGTTTCACCAATGGTGTCACTTCCTTCATGCAGCTGGCACAGGACTCTGGGTCATGAATACAGGTGTTTAGTACCCACAAACCTCTCCTCCACAGAGCCTTACTTTCAGCTCATACCAACGGCACTCTTCAGGGAGTTGAGTCTAAGAAGTACTGGGGTCATCTGGACACCCTTGCAGAGGTCTGAGTATGCCATAGCTTCCCTATCCCATAATAATAAAACATGCGCATTCAGAGCCGTCCTTCTAAGCCACCTTCTGAAACAGTGGGTGCTGTTTATCTTCATGCACTTAGAGGCTTCTCTGCCAAAGACCTTTCTCTTTCTACAGGATGCGCATACCAACTCAACACTGAGGGCTAATAAAAATGCCCAATAAATTCAGAATACACCTTCAAACAAGAACACCATATGCAAATGGCAAAGTAATTCCATTGTTAAATGTTATTCCTGAAACACTTGTGTGAGGCAGAGCTATTTAAATTGTAGGTCCAGTATAATGGCTGTTGTGTTTTCTGGCAGCAACAAAGGCTGTAGTGAAAAGGCTGTAAAATATAATAGGCAGTGCTCCCCGCTTTTGTTTTCCAAAGTAAACTACTTGCATTACTATTTACATATCAATGCAAACTTCCTGTCGCTAAATCATGCAAATAGAAGAGCAGGGTTCAGCATAGCCCAGGAATGGAACACTGGAGATCACTTTGCAAGCTATTTCTTTTTTATTTATCCCAGATCCCCAAACATTTGGGGCTGGCCCGGCCTGCAATGCAATTACTGAGTCTCTGGCTCAAAAGTGCTCGTGTTTATTGTGCCCATTTGATCTGGCATGGATTTAGAGATTAGAAGGCAAGAGATGACTTCAACCCCTTGCCGAATTGCTGGTGCGCTGAGCAAAAGATAGGATTGATTGCAAAGCCGCCAGGGAATGCTAAAGTGGCCTGGATTTTTTTTTTTTTTTAACTTTAGGAATTACACAAAGTCTTGACTCTACAAGACTCTTTTTACAGTCAGAAAAATCACACTTTGGTTTTAGGGCAAAATAATATAAAGGGGATGGCCACTGTATTGGTTCCTTTAACGCTGCTGTAACAAAATACCATAGACTGGGGGCTTATACGCAACAGGAGCATATTTCCCACAGTTATGGAAGCTGGAGGTCCAAGGCAAGGCTGCAGCAGATACGGTGTCTGGTGAGGACCCGCTTCCTGGTTCACAGATCAGTGTCTGGTGGGGACCTGCTTCCTGGTTCATAGATCAGTGTCTGGTGAGGACCCGCTTCCTGGTTCATAGATCAGTGTCTGGTGAGGACCTGCTTCCTGGTTCACAGATCAGTGTCTGCTGAGGACCCGCTTCCTGGTTCACAGATAGTGTCTGCTGAGGACCCGCTTCCTGGTTCATAGATATGTCTGGTGAGGACCTGCTTCCTGGTTCACAGATCAGTGTCTGCTGAGTACCTGCTTCCTGGTTCATAGATCAGTGTCTGCTGAGGACCCGCTTCCTGGTTCATAGATCAGTGTCCGGTGAGGACCCGCTTCCTGGTTCACAGATCAGTGTCCGGTGGGGGACCCGCTTCCTGGTTCACAGATCAGTGTCCGGTGGGGACCCGCTTCCTGGTTCATAGATCAGTGTCCGGTGGGGGACCCGCTTCCTGGTTCATAGATCGGTGTCTGGTGGGGACCCGCTTCCTGGTTCATAGATCGGTGTCCGGTGGGGACCCGCTTCTTGGTTCATAGATCGGTGTCCGGTGGGGGACCCCGCTTCCTGGTTCATAGATCAGTGTCTGGTGAGGACCTGCTTCCTGGTTCATAGATCGGTGTCTGGTGAGGACCTGCTTCCTGGTTCATAGATCGGTGTCTGGTGGGGACCCGCTTCCTGGTTCATAGATCGGTGTCCAGTGGGGACCTGCTTCTTGGTTCATAGATCGGTGTCCGGTGGGGACCCGCTTCCTGGTTCATAGATCAGTGTCTGGTGAGGACCTGCTTCCTGGTTCATAGATCGGTGTCTGGTGAGGACCTGCTTCCTGGTTCATAGATCGGTGTCTGGTGGGGGACCCGCTTCCTGGTTCATAGATCGGTGTCCAGGTGGGGGACCTGCTTCTTGGTTCATAGATCGGTGTCCGGTGGGGACCCGCTTCCTGGTTCATAGATCAGTGTCTGGTGAGGACCTGCTTCCTGGTTCATAGATCGGTGTCTGGTGAGGACCTGCTTCCTGGTTCATAGATCAGTGTGTGGTGGGGGACCTGCTTCCTGGCTCATACATGGTGCCTTCTCACTGTGTCCTCATGTGGTGGAGGGGTGAGGGAGCTCTCTGAGATCCCTTTTCTAAAGGCACTAATCCCGTTCATGGAGGCCCCACCCTCATGACCTCATCCCTTCCCACAGGCCCCACCTCCTAATGCCACAACCTGGTTGGGGAGGATTTCAACAAATGAATTTTGCGGGGACACTGGTAGTGTTCAGACCCTAGCAGCTGTTCATATGTTGGAGGAAACAGAGACAGCCCATGCAGGCAGTGGCAGGCAGTGCAAGACTGAGTTATTTACCGCTTGTCTGGGGTGACCAAGATGTAAAGTCTCCAGAACAGACTCACAATCCATCCGTCTCACTAAATGGTTCTAAAATAAAATTATACACAATTGTGAAGGCGTGTGGTCTGTGAAATGTCAGAATGGCCAAATGATAGTAAAATACTTGCAGTTAAATCCTCCACTGCCCTTGGCTCCGCCTGACACACTGGCTGCACCAATGGCTTTGCTCTGAAATCTCTGGTCTGCCTCGTGCTCCATTTCATCTGAGAAGGTCCCCCAGACGAGTGCCACACTCCTTCAGAGCAAAGTTTAATCGCTTTTGTTTGTTTTTGTTGTCGTTGTTGTTGTGTTTTGAGACTGGTCTTGCTCTGTCGCCCAGGCTGGAGTACTGTGGCATGATCTCGGCTCACTGCAACCTCCACCTCCTGGGTTCAAGCAATTCTCCTGCCTCAGCCTCCCAAGTAGCTGGGATTACAGGCACCTGCCACCTTGCCCGGCTAATTTTTGTATTTTTTGTAGAGATGGGGTTTCACCATTTTGGCAGGATGGTCTCAATCTCCTGACCTCAGGTGATCCGCCCACCTCAGCCTCCCAAAGTGCTGGGATTACAGCATGTGAGCCACCACGCCTGGCCTAATGGTTGCATTCACACCATGTTATAAAGCCAGAGCCAGAGAGGGGCTGAGAATGGTCCCGGCGCTCCGTCCTGCAGTGACAGTCTTGCTGGATTATGGCTGGCCAGGCCCAGGGAGGGCTACACCAAGCTGCAGCTGACACGGGGTGGAAGGGGCGACCTGCTGCCTCCCTACACAGGGGCCTTCAGGAACATGTGGGCAGTATTTGGTTAATTACATCACTTCTTTTTAAGTTACGGAAGACAAAGGAAGACAGATCTGGGGCATCCCCGACTGGCTGAAAGCGCTTCCTCCTTTGGCCCCCTCTTTCATTAGCTGGCCTGGCTTCTCAGACTGGAACGCCCTTCGTGGACCTGGGTGATGAGCCTGTGTTGTTTCTCAGCTCTGAGTATACCCAGAGCCTGCTCTGTGCAGGTGCCCCAGGCTGTGCCTCGGGTGCATAATCCTGGCAGGGCTTGTCATCCTCAGTGCTGGTGACACTGTGGGCTGATAATCTCTGCGGAGGAGCCCCCCTGTGCAGTGGGGGGAAACTGAGCTGCACCCCTGGTCTCCACCCATGATATGCAAGTAGCACCCTCCAGCAGCAGCAGCCAGAGATGCCTTCAGACATCGCGACATGCCCCTGGAGGACACAACTCACCCCACACCCCTGCCCAGGTGAAGACCTTTGGTTGGGGCATGGACTGGGGCAGCAAAGCAGGAAAGGCACAGTAAATGTTGAGTCTTTATTTTTATTTCCCGTCTCAACCCAGTCAGCAGCCTCCTTAGCATTCTCCAGAGACGGCCAATGAGATTTTGTTTGTGGCACGTTTACACATTCATGCAAGTGGACGTATTTGATATGTTTCAATACATTGCAGTTATTATCACTGATAATAATTGACACTTGAGAGTTTTGACAGCTAGTTTTTAGTCTTTGTTTTCCAGTCCCCCAAAAATGTTTAGGCTCATCTTGTATTTATTCTGCCTCAGCCTTGGAAACAGTGATTTCCTCGAAGAATGGTAGCCTGTGTTAATGGGAATGATGTTAAGTACTGTGATTTATACTCTTTGCTGTTGACTTGGTCAGTAATTCAAGACCTTTTCAAAAGACAAAGCTGGTGAGTAGGCTTCCTTTTTTTTGAAAGGGAGTCTCCCTTGGTCACCCAGGCTGAAGTGCAGTGGCATGATCTCGGCTCACTGCGACCTCTGCCTCCTGGGTTCAAGCCATTCTCCTGCCTCAGCCTCCCGAGTAGCTGGGACTGCAGGTGTGTGCCATGATGCATGGCTAATGTTTGTATTTTTAGTGGAGACAGGATTTTACCATGTTGGCCAGGCTGGTCTCAAACTCCTGACCTCAAGTGATCTGCCCACCTCGGCCTCCCAAAGCGCTGGGATCACACGTATGAGCCACCGCACCCAATCAGTGAATAGGCAGTTTTTAAAGGTAAAGATTCCTCACGAGCTCTTGTGTCAATTATTTTTCAAATTCAGGGCTACATTGTCTTTATTTAATTTCACAAATAGGACGTTTGTATCTCTTGTCACTGAGGCCCCAAATTCCATTTCTCGCTGACGCTGACAAAATTTCCCCCGCAGCACACATGTAGGAACCTTAGAATATTGGTGTCAGTGATGATGACAATGGCTTCAGGCTTTAGTTTCTGCAGTCTCTTTGTCATGAGGGTAGATCTCACTGGGGGATGTTACGCTGAATGTCTGTATTTTAATGTCGATCGCAGTAGCTGCTCTTCCTGTATTATTTCACCAACTAGATACCATTGGGTTCATGTATTTCCTATTTTTAGATATTGTTATGTAAGATTTCTTCTATTGTATTTTTCAATTTATGTCTGATTTGCTGTTACACATTCCAATTCTGTCTTAAAATTCTGTCTTTTTTCATTTTTTCATCCATTTTCCTCTATGTTCTTAAATATGGGTAATGAAAACTATTTTAAAGTCTTGTCTGCTAACTGCAATATAAGAATTACATGTGGGTCTCCTTCCATCACACACGTTCCTTCTCCTGATCACACATCACACTGTCTTGCCTCTTTCTTGTCTAGTAACTTTTTTATTGTATGATTTTTGTAATCCTCCAATATCAGCAGAAAAGTCATTATTTTCAAGGGCACATAGAATATTCCCTACGACAGACTGTGCCCTGAGTCAGAAAACAAACGTTAACAAATTGGAAAGAAGTAAAGTTAAAGTATGTTCCTGGCCATCATCAGCATTTGATTTGGGAAATTCAAATCAAAACATCTTGAGGCAGCAGTACACAGTTTCTAGAATGGCTAAAATAAAGAATTCTGACAATAGTAAGTGCTGACAAGGATATAGAGAACATGGAACTCTCAGACATTGCTGGTAGGCATGTGAGATGGTGAAGACACTCTGGAAGATAGATAGCTTCACACCCTCTTCTAAAGCTGAACCTTCACCTCTCACATGACCCTTTGATTCCAGTCCTAGGTATTTACCCAAGTGGACTGAGAATTTGTGTCCACATAAAGATCTCTATATAAATGTTTTAAAGTTGATTCATAATTGTTCAAAACCCCAGACAGTTCACCAGAGGATATATAGGCGCAAACAAACTGAATACCCTTGAACAGATGCATGGCTAAGCAAACTTGGGCCACGAAATGGAATATACTTAGTGATGAAAAGGAATGAATGACTGATATACCCACCACCTGGGCGAGTCTCAGAGCCATTCTGTCGAGTGAAAGAAGCCAGTCTCAAATGGTTGCATATTGTGTGTGATTCCATTTGTGTGCTGTCCCAAATAAGACAGAAGCTGATCAGTAGTCAGGGTTAGGGGTAGGAGGGGGTGTGACTATAAAGAGACATGACATGAGATTTTTGGGGGTGATGGACTTGTCCTGTATTCTGATCGTGGTGGTGGTCGGGTGAATCCGTACATGCTAAAACTCTTCAAAGTGTACACCAGAACAGTCAATTTTACTATATGACAATGAAAGTTAATATTAATAAAAATATCTATGAGGCACATCCCTGCGCTTGTATTGCTTTAGTGTGGTAGGTGAGAATGATCTGAATAATGATTGCACCATTAACTGTGTCTGCTGCTTAGATCTGTGAGTGATGCACGTGTGTTTAATTTCTAGTGAAGCTCCTTGTGCCAGTGGGACGATTTTAATGTTACCCATGTGGAATTTTAAACTAGGTGAAGGTAGATAATTTGACCAGGAGCCAAGGCTTCAGCTAGATCATTCCTGTTGGTTTTTGCACACGAGCGTCTTCAACTTAATGGAAACAGACCAAAGAGAAATGGGGACCACACCGTAAGCAGAAATCTCATTTCCCTTCAGCTGTTTCTCCCTCTCTCCTGCACACACACTCACTGGTGCAAATCATGGTCCCAGAGACACAACCCTAAACGCCAAACTGTGAATGCTGAAATCCTGAAAGACCCAGATCCCCAGAGTCTAACAGTCCCTAACATCCAAAATCCCCAAAGTCACAGTCCCAAAAGGTGAAAATCTCGAACGGCTCAAATCTGAAAGCCAAATTCTGGGGAAGGGATTGGTGCGTCTTCACTTGTACGTAGGGTAGTTGCCTCGTGTTAGGGAGAACTGCTACCTTGCTACTGTCATTATTTGAAAATCAATATGGTTTAAAGAGACGCATATGGGTGCCGAGTGGACAAGGGGTGGCCTTAATTTTAGGTGTCGACCTCACTGGACTAAGGATCCTAGAAACGTGGTAAAACACTAGTTAGGGTGTGTCTGTGAGGGCGTTTCCAGGGGAGGTCGGTGTGTGGGTCTGGGCAGACGAGGTGGGGAAGATGTGCCCTCTGTGTAGGTGGGCACCATCCCTTGGGCTGGGCATGCAGAGAACACACATGGAAGGTGATGTGGAGGGTGAACTTGTCTCTCTCCGAGTGCTGGGACAGATATTTCTTCTCCTGCCCTGGACATCAGAGCTCCAGGCGGGCTGGCTTTCGACTCCCGGACTTACATCGTAGGCCCCAGGTCCTGAGGCTTTTGGCCTCCAACCGAGAGTTACCAGCAGTTCCCCCTGGTTCTGAAGCCTTTTGACTTGGCCTGAGCCACACTGCCGGCTTCTCAGGGTCTCCAGCTTGCAACCAGCCTGTTGTGGGACTTGCAACCACCACAATTGTGTGAGCCAATTCCCCTAATAAATTCTCTCTCATATGTAGGTATATGTATCTCACTGGACTGTCTTTCTAGAGAACTCCGAATAATACACATTTGATATCGGAAAAGCTGAATATTAGTTTTACTTACTGTATTCCTTACAATATAATAGAAGAGACCTTTGAAATTGTTCCCTCTCAGAAAGCCTATGGTAATTTAAGTGGATGACGCCACTTAACAGTGAAAGATAAAAGTTTAAAAGCTAATTATTATTGAGGCCGTGAAAGCAGAAAATTGCTTCATTGCAGTGACTGAGCAGTAACTGGACTTTCAAACGGACAGCAAACACTTTCACAATTTGCAGACCGTAGCTGCCGCACAGACACACAGGCAGCCGGCGTCCTGGAGATCACGGAAGTGACAGGCAGGCAGCAAACGTGAGGAATTTCTCCCGCCAAGCTAGTCAGTGTATGGGGCTCCTGTCTCTTCACACATGGCGCAGGTTTGGTTCGCTGTTTATTTCCTCTTCACGTCATTTCCAATACGGGAGCTATAACTTGTGCAGAGGCCTCTAGAGAGTTCTATTTTTTTTTTAAGCCAGGCATGTTGGTGCATGCCTATAATCCCAGCTACTCAGGAGGTCGAGGCAGGACAATCCCTTCAACCTGGAGACAGAGGCTGCAGTGAGCTAAGATCATGCCACCGCACGCCAGCCTGGGAGACAGTGTGAGACTCCATCCCCCCAGAATTATTCTTTCTCATCCCTAGCCCCCTTTTCTGCTCAGTTGCCCAGTGGGTCCTACCGCTCTCTGCAGCCGTGCCATTCCTGCCGTCTCCCACCCCATATCTTCTTCAGCTTCTACCTATCTAACCAATGTCACACTTTTCATTATGAGCCAACAGCCTTAACACCACGATTGTACGCCCTCACAGCATGCTGTGTGCATTTCACTCTTATTTATCATGGATTGCCACGTGGGCGCTCCCCAGGCGAGAGCTCATGAGGCTGGCCCGTTTCTGTCGTGCACACGGGCGGGAACTGGGCTGGCACACAGCACACGCTCAGTAGGCATCTGTGGAATAATTAGATGAGTACAGAAAAGAACAAAACTCATCAGACTTGCGTGGGATGGAGCCCGAAGTTCAAGCCAGTTCTCATTGGCCACAGTCAGGTTATTTCCATTTCAGATCAGACAAAAGAGAACATCATGAGCCTCTGCGTGTAAGGAATGCGAAGTTCAAGGGCGCAACACCGCCCCCCGTGCCGCCCATCTGGCCCCACGCAGCCGGGTGCCCACGAGGTCACCGTGCACCCACCTGCAGTGACGGCCGTGGCCTGCAAAGCCGCCTCCCACCCACACCTGTTCGTGACTCACTCACCCCTTCCGGGTTCTTCCTGATGGTGATTTTGAGAAATAACATGAAATCGCATAAGACAGAAGCCACAGGAACAAGGAGAAAAAACGGCGGGTCATCGGCATGGCAGCGAGTCCCTGTGTCCAGCAATATCCGGTGATGACGCAGGGTTGCTGCCCCGCCCAGCAGGCCTGCCACAGCTTAGGCCCATGACAGTAAGGGGGCGCGACGCCCACTTCTTCTTATTTGACGTTTTACTACGTGGCAGGTACTTGGCGTGTTTTTCATGTGAGTTTCTTCACTTACTCTCCATGGATGGGGTCATTATTATTCCCATTTTACAGGGGCAGAAGCTGACAGGCACAGAGGTTCATCATCATGCCCACGATCACACAGTTAAAGGCGGCGTCTGACAGGCACAGAGGTTCATCATCATGCCCACGATCACGCAGTTAAAGGCGGCGTCTGACAGGCACAGAGGTTCATCATCATGCCCACGATCACGCAGTTAAAGGCGGCGTCTGACAGGCACAGAGGTTCATCATCATGCCCACGATCACGCAGTTAAAGGCGGCGTCTGACAGGCACAGAGGTTCATCATCATGCCCACGATCACGCAGTTAAAGGCGGCGTCTGACAGGCACAGAGGTTCATCATCATGCCCACGATCACGCAGTTAAAGGCGGCGTTTGACAGGCACAGAGGTTCATCATCATGCCCACGATCACGCAGTTAAAGGCGGCGTCTGACAGGCACAGAGGTTCATCATCATGCCCACGATCTACGCAGTTAAAGGCGGCGTCTACAGGCACAGAGGTTCATCATCATGCCCACGATCACGCAGTTAAAGGCGGCGTCTACAGGCACACAGGTTCATCATCATGCCCACGATCACGCAGTTAAAGGCGGCGTCTGACAGGCACAGAGGTTCATCATCATGCCCACGATCACGCAGTTAAAGGCGGCGTCTGACAGGCACAGAGGTTCATCATCATGCCCACGATCACGCAGTTAAAGGCGGCGGTCTGACAGGCACACAGGTTCATCATCATGCCCACGATCACACAGTTAAAGGCGGCGTCTGACAGGCACAGAGGTTCATCATCATGCCCCACATCACACAGTTAAAGGCGGCGTCTGACAGGCACACAGGTTCATCATCATGCCCCACGATCACACAGTTAAAGGCGGCGTCTACAGGCACAGAGGTTCATCATCATGCCCACGATCACACAGTTAAAGGCGGCGTCTGACAGGCACACAGGTTCATCATCATGCCCACGATCACACAGTTAAAGGCGGCGTCTGACAGGCACAGAGGTTCATCATCATGCCCACGATCACACAGTTAAAGGCGGCGTCTGACAGGCACAGAGGTTCATCATCATGCCCACGATCACGCAGTTAAAGGCGGCGTCTGACAGGCACAGAGGTTCATCATCATGCCCACGATCACGCAGTTAAAGGCGGCGTTGACAGGCACAGAGGTTCATCATCATGCCCACGATCACGCAGTTAAAGGCGGCGTCTACAGGCACAGAGGTTCATCATCGTGCCCACGATCACGCAGTTAAAGGCGGCGTCTGACAGGCACAGAGGTTCATCATCGTGCCCACGATCTACGCAGTTAAAGGCGGCGTCTGACAGGCACAGAGGTTCATCATCATGCCCACGATCACGCAGTTAAAGGCGGCGTCTGACAGGCACACAGGTTCATCATCATGCCCACGATCACACAGTTAAAGGCGGCGTCTGACAGGCACAGAGGTTCATCATCATGCCCACGATCACACAGTTAAAGGCGGCGTCTACAGGCACACAGGTTCATCATCATGCCCCACCATCACACAGTTAAAGGCGGCGTCTGACAGGCACACAGGTTCATCATCATGCCCACGATCACACAGTTAAAGGCGGCGTCTGAGGTTAGAACTTGTGTTGGGTGGACTCGAGATTATATGATCAATGTCAGTACTCCAGACCAACCCATTTTCTCTTAGAAATCACTTAGATTTGAGACTGGGATGGGTCAGAGTGCTTCTTTATTTATTTTATTTTATTGTTTTTTAAAATGAGACAGCATTTCGCTCTTGTTGCCCAAGGCTGGAGTGCAACGGCACAATCTTGGCTGCAGCCTCCCCCTGCTGGGTTCAAGTGATTCTCCTGCCTCAGCCTGCTGAGTAGCTGGGATTACAGGCACCCACCACCACACCTGGCTAATTTTTTTATTTTTTATTTTTAGTAGAGATAGGGTTTTACTGTGTTGGCCAGGCTGGTCTTGAACTCCTGACCTCAAATGATCCAACTGCCTTGGCCTCCCAAAGTGCTGGGATTACAGATGTGAGTCACCACGCCTGGCCCAGAGTACTTCTTAAAGAGTTATGGCACACTCCCAAAGTCCTGCCTCCCCTCCCTTCCTTCCTTCAAAATGTTTTTTTGTGCTAGCTCCATGATCTTCTCTGTGGCTGACTCTGACACATCCTTTAGGGCTGAACCTAGATGCTCCCTCCCTAGAGAACCTTCTGATCACCCTTGGCTGTTAGGTCTCTTATTTCAAGTTTTGGTTGCAAACTACAACTTCCCCCTGGCAGCATCCGTCACAAGAGGGAAAGTGCTGTTATTAATAGATCATTGTTTTCCAGACTAGTGGGAGCTGGAGGACAGAGCCTCTCGTGATGGGCCCCTTTACCCAGCTCAGCAGGTCTACCACGGAACAGGATGGACACCAGGGTCCGAGCTAGGAACACAGAGACGTGCATGGCATGGCTTTCCCTCCGGCCCCCAGTGGAAGAAGCAGCTTGGTGGACGCCTCTTTGAGTTAGGGATGCTGAGTGCTTCTGCTATGAAGCACAGAGGAGTGAGCGGCAGGTGCTCCGTGCCGAGGGATTGGGGGACAGTGTCACAGGGAGCTGGGGTCAGTTCCCCATTGAAGGTGGGGAGATCTCACTGCAGGGAAATGGAAGAAGGACTGCAGGAGTTTCTCTGTGGATGGTGTGTGTCTGGAGAGCTCAGAATGTCCGACTCTGGACAGTGTCCCCAGAGGTCCCTCACGCTGGAGGGGAATCCGTGCATTTTTACTACGGGAGTCGACTGAATTTGGGCTTTCTGGCTGATCACATTTCCTGGTCTGCATATGCAGTGGTGTCTAAAGCACAGGCTGTGAAGTCAGAATACCTGGGTTTGAGTCTTCATTCCTTGGTCTGTGTAACTTCAATCAGATGATTTAACCTCATGTGCTTCACTTTTCCCATGGATGTGTTAGGAAGGGTAAGCAGTAGTATTGTCATATTAAATGTGACAATGAGTATGCAGTAGAGTTCCCAGTACATGGATTTAACTGTCGCCATCACCATTGTTATTACCATCATCGTCACCATCATGATCATCATCACCATCCTCACCATCACCCTCATCATCACCACCACCACCATCACCACCATCACCACCACCTACATCACCCTCACCACCACCACCACCATATCACCACCACCACCACCATCACCACTATCATCACCATCACCCTCATCATCACCACCATCATCACCATCACCATCACCACCACCACCACCACCATCACCACCACCACCACCATCATCACCATCATCATCACCACCACCACCATCACCATCACCACCACCACCATCACCATCACCACCATCATCACCATCATCACCACCACCACCATCACCACCATCACCACCACCATCACCATCACCCTCATCATCACCATCATCACCACCACCACCATCACCACCCACCCCCACCACTCTCACCATCACCACCATCATCACCACCACCATCATCACCATCACCACTATCATCATCACCCTTATCACATCAGCATCATCACCCTCATCACCACCCTCACCATCATCACCATCATCACCACCGTCACCACCATCATCACTGTCACCACTATCATATATCTTTTTAATTAACACCAACGTCATCACCATTGTCAGAACTGTCATTATTGTCACCATTCTTAGCCCTATCATCACCATTATCGTGTTAGAATCATTTTCCTGTCTTGTTATTAACGTTTTGAGCACATGATATACTTATGGGAAATCTGATACTGACTTGTGTCCAGAGGATTCTGCAGGTAGCAAACACACATTTATTGTTTTCTAAATTGAATTGGGTTTTGCAAGATGTGGACCATTTGGAAGCTAGATTTGCAGAGCTGTTGAATCGGCAAGGACAATGAATTTAACATTTGGACCTTGGCCACTGGCGATTGAACTTTTAGTCAGGTGTCAATGTTTGGGTGGACTATAAGGTTTCTGAAAAATGAGTAGGGTCTTAACACAGGAGATATTGATGGTCTATGATCAACCAGGGGTGAACGAGGCTAGTGTTGGGGCTGACCCAAAGGAGGGAAGGGTGGGATGAGGAATGGGCCACTCAGGGTTCAGTGAAGCTGAGCTTAATGGAACAGTATTTGGGGGAAGAGTGAGTAGGGACATGCTGTGGGAGGCTGGGCATCCGTAACGGCTGGCGGGTAGCGGAGCACCTGAGAGCTATATATTCAGACAAGCCTGGGGTAGGAGCCTGAGCTCTGTCTGCTGTATAATGTTAGAATGTCCATCATACTTCTCCAAGACTAGATTGTCACATCTGGAAAGTCAAAATACTGGGAGACACTGGTTTCTAGGTCTATTGTGGACACAAGAGGGGGATGAGGCAGCTGGAGGGTGCATCTGTGACACAGTAAGGGTAAGATCAGTGGGGATGGTCTTGGCTTGTTGCAGTAACAAGCAACCTTGGATCTCTGTGGGTTGACGTGTCAAAACCTTATTTCCCACTCATGCAAATGTAGGCCAGGCCCTCTGTCTCTCAGGTACCCTTCCCCCATGACTCAGCTCCGAATTCCTGGGGCTGCTCTGATTCTCAGCATCCTCCATTTCAATCTAGGATCACAGTGCCCAGGCAGCAGTGCACTGGGGGGAGTCACGCCAGTGAGTGGGGGCTCTGGCCCCGAATGGCTTGTCCCGCAGCATCTCAGGACCATGACAGAGCTGGTCACTTGGTCCCACCCAGCTGCCAGGCGGCGGGAGGCGTGATGACCCCTTGAGCCCACAGGGACGAAAGAACTGGGCATAGGGCGGCATGGAGAGCTCTACCCCATGCCTCAGCTCGTGCTAGGTAGGACTGCTTCAGGTTCTGTTGTGACTGTTGTAAAACCGATAAAAAAGCTTGTAACTGTGATAAGGTGGGTTTTGCTAAGCCATGTCTGAATGTTCCTGCCTCAAGTTCTTTCCATGACAGTCGCTTGCTCCAGGTGGCGTGCCAAAGCGTCCTGCTTCTGAGGCATGAAGAAAGGAGAGGGGTGTGGGAGGCGGGCCTTGGAGCTGGAGGGTCACAGAGAGAGAGGTCAGGTTTAGAGGAGTGGCCAGAGGGCTCTGAGGCCAAGCAGACCTCCGCTAGAGCCAGTGAGCGAGGACTTTCGTAGCTGAGACTCAGTCACTCCAGGCCTCTGAGCTGTTGTCTGCATTTAGCATTTTGCTGGGGTTGCAACCTGCTTTTAAGACTTTAAAATCTTGATGAGAAGTGAAAGGTTATTTATAATGTGCAAATGGCTTTCAACCTCCAGAGACAGACCCAGCCAAACCACATTGAGGCTGCTTATAACTTGGTTTTGAGAAAATTAGCAGGACTGACCTTACATGATAATTTAACCAAGGAGTTATTTGACATGTTCTACTTGACAACGTAAAAAAATAAAAATAAGTTGTTTTAATTGGTGTAGCTCAGCCAGAGCTGAGCACTTCTTACGTTATTTTTTTTTCTTGGAAGTTGTATAGATGAAAAATACGTCTTGGCCAAACTGAAGCTTAGGTGAAGTGAGATGTGCAGTGCAGTTGGCCCTGCAGGAGTTGGATGTCATTTTATCCTGGTAAGCTCCTGTCAGATCTCTGCAGATGAGGCCATGGCACCATCTTCTTGAATTTTGAAGCTGGCCCAGTTGAATTTACATGTGGAGGTGGAAAGAGTGATGGGAAGTGCAAGATGTCACTGTGGGAGGTGGGGAAATGCGAGCCCAGAGACGTGACCTTAGGTGGCAGATGTCAGCACTGAGGACAGAGCCCAGGGTTACCATGGGGGGACAGAGACCTCCAAGAGTGTGATCTTTGGGGATGGTGTTGACTTGCTGATAGCGTTGGGGCTGACCCAAAGGAGGGAAGGGTGGGATGAGGAAGGGGCCACTCAGGGTTTGGTGAAGCTCAGCTTAATGGGACGGTATTCAGGGGAAGAGTGAGTAGGGACATGCTGTGGGAGGCTGGACATCCATGAGGGCTGGTGGGTAGCAGAGACCTCCAAGTGTGTGAGATTTTCCTGGAGCTAAAAGAGAAAGAGTTTGGAAGGTATGGTGTAAATTAAAAGGATGTGTGTCTTCCTGTGCCTCAATTTCCCCCATTACCTCCATAGTCACTTCTTTGCCTACCACTGGGGGCCGGATCAAGTATTCAACAAAAATTAGTCTCTGTTAGACGTCGCATGTCTATTGTCATCTTAGTCTCCCAGATGGGAAGCTGGCAGCGTTTCCGAGAAGGCAGCTCTATTTGAGGCGTCCCAACGGTTATGAGGGTGAGGCCGGAAGATGCCGCACAGCATGGGATGCACCTGGTGTGACGCGGAGGAGGGAGCTGTGCCTTCGCTCTGTCCCCAATGTGCTCTGGGACACCTGTGCTGACGTGGACACGCTGTTCCATGCTCACCTGCTCCTCTCCTCTGATTGTCAGGACTCCAAGGACTCGAGAGAAACAGTTGGAAAAAGGGCACAAGGAAATCTATGGTAAATTAATAACGACACATCCAAGCAGATGGAGAAAGGGAGAAGCTAATCAAAGTGCAGATCAAAGAAGTGGAAAATGAAGATTAAGGATCTGAAGCTCTTGCAGGCGTCCCGGCGGTTTCTGCCATTCGCAGCTTTTCAATTGCCCTTCGCACCGTTTCAGTGAGTCGCGCCTCTTCCAACACCACCACTCTCCTCTCCGAATCCCCTCACAGCAAGGGGGAGGTGAGCTGATTAACTCCCCAACTTCCAACTGCCACATCAGGGAAGATGAGTCCCGAGTAACTCGGGCATTTTTGGAATTCAGCAGTGACAGCAAAGAACAGACGGCATCTGAGCAGGACCGAGGGAAATGTTTCAGTGTGTTTTCAAAAATTGGTGTTTGGCATTTGGGTAAAATGAATCTTCCAACCTGTAACTTAAAGTCATGACAACAGAGACAAGCCATCACAACTCTCTCCGTCCAGCGCGCTCACGTTGGTGACACTCTCTGGGTTTTCACAAGGTGTCATCAGGATTTGCATTTTCCAATTTCAGTGAACATGAAAAAATAATGCAATGTTCTCTGCCACATGATGTCCCCGGTTGGCTAAAGAATCTAAATTCAATCCTGCCTTTCCCTGTGTGCTCTGCCACAGGCAGACACAGGCATGCTCATTTTGCATGGGAACATGAGTCCCTGAGTATGGGATCCTGCTTTTAGAGCAAGAGCAAATGGTCCTTGAGCAGTGGGTCTCAAACAGGGGCTGGTTGGCCCCCAGGGAATATATGGAAATGTCTGGCATCTCGTGGGTGGAGGCCAGGGATGTTACTAAATGTCTTACAGCGCACAGGACAGCTTCCTACAACAAAGAGTTCTCCAGATCTCAAATGTCAATAGTGCCAAGACAGAGAAATCTGGTCCTAGGATAATTGTCCACAGACAGTAAAAAGATAATTCATTATCAGATGATAGTGATGGTCGATGATGGTGATGGTCATGATGGTGATGATAGTGACGGTGATGATGACGATGGTGACAGTGATAATGATGGTGATGATGGTGGTAATGGTGATAGTGATGATAACAATGGTGATGGTGGTGATGATGATGATGGTGGTAATGGTGATGGTGATGGTGGTGATGATGATAGTGATTATGGTGATTATAGTGATGATAACAGTGATGGTCGTGATAGTGATGGTGGTGACGGTGGTGATGGTGGTGATGGTGTTGATGGTGGTGATGGTGATTATGGTGATGATGGTGGTGATGGTGGTGATGGTGATGATGGTGATGATGGTGGTGATGGTGATGACGGTGGTGATGGTGGTGATGGTGTTGATGGTAATGATGGTGGATGGTGGTGATGGTGATGATGGTGATGGTGGTGATGATGGTGATGGTGGTGATGGTGGTGATGGTGGTGATGGTGGTGATGGTGGTGATGGTGATGACGGTGGTGATGGTGATGACGGTGGTGATGGTGGTGGTGACGATGATGGTGATAATGATATGATGATGGTAGTGATAATGATAGTGGTGATGTGATGATGATGGTGGTGATGGTGATGATGGTGGTGATGGTGATGATCATGGTGATGGTGATAGTGATGATGATTATGGTGATAAACATGTATATTGAAGATAAAATATTCTCATCCATGATTTGAATGCCCAAAAGTTGGCTCCCTCCTATGGGCCATCTGTGTGGACTTCTAGACACCTGGTCTGCCCACTGGATGTTTCAAGCCTGCCCCTTCTCTGAAGCAAGTCCGATGCAGGCCACACACTCCATGACTGAGCTGCTGTGCCTCCTCAGTCTCTACTCATGTGGTCTGCACCTTAGGCCCTCTCTGCACACTGTGCTCTTGGCTGAAGGCCTTTCTGGGGCTCTAACCTGGCTACCGTGCATGAGGCCCCTTGTCTTTGCCACATAGACTCTGGAGGGGAGTCCTCTCTGCTGTATGGGAAGCCTCCTCCTGCTCAGGGGCCATGGGGTGGGCTTCTGCAGCCAGGCTGGAACTCTCAGTGCCCTGTCCTAGGATAAGTGTCTACAGAAAGTAAATCTGGCCCATATTGTGGGCCAGAGTCTTCAGCCGATCTGTACCACCAGCTCCAGGAGGTCACACCAGGCTTTCCCAAGAACTCTCTCCCTGGGCTCTTCTGGGATGTCCTGCAAGCTATCAAGCCAGTAGCCAGGCCTCAAGAGGCAGGTTCACCTTCTTTCCGGCATTCAGACTAGGAACCAGCGATCTCTTTCCCCTCTCCCCCACGAGGAGAGATAAGGAGAAATGCCGCACAGCTCTACTCCATGAACATACTCTTTTCTTTCAGCGACTCTCCTGCCTTCTCCTTCAGACCTGGACTCTGGGTTGAGAGTTTCAAATTCAGGTTAGCAGGGATGGTGTTAGCCACCTGCAAAGCAGTGTCTTCAGCTGTTGGGCCTCAGACTCAACAAGAACATGATGGAAAAGTTCTACTTAACATTCCGTGTGGGTATCACTCAGGTTCGAGGCACACGGGCTGCACATCTCTACCGAATCTTGAGTACTCACCTGTGTTTTTGGTTTGGTTTTGTTTCAGGCACTGAGCTGACCATTTCCCCAAACATTCTTGCTCATGGACGTAGCGCACATAACTCTGTAAATCGTTACTGCCATCATGCAAGCGGAGAAACTGAGGCTCCAAGCTATGACCTTCTCAAGTGTATGTTCACTCTTTGAAACATGTGCCTGAAAGTTCAGTTGATGTCTGTGCTAGTTAATGTGTCAGCGTGAGTGGGTCATGGGGGGCCCAGGTTAAACTTTATTTCAGAGTGTGTCTGTGAGTTTGTTTCAGGATGAGTCACGTCTGAGTCAGTGGACTCAGAAGAGACCACTGCCCTTCCCAATGTGGGCAGGCATCATCCAAGCCCCTGAGGCTGTGAATAGAACAGAGGCAGATGAAGGAGGTTCACCCACTTTTCCCTGCTGCATGCAGCTGGGACATCTCATATTGTCTTCTCCAGCCCTTGGACTTGTATTGACACCGTTGGTCCTCCGGGTTCTCAGGTCCCCCTGAGTCTCAAGACTCAGACTAAATTATACCACTGGCTTTCCTGGGTCTTGAACTTGCAGACCCATATTGTGAGACTTCTCAGCCTCCATAACAACAGGAGCCAATTCCTGATGTCCGTCTATCTATCCATCCATCCATCCATCATCTGTCTATTATCTATCTAATCCAGCATATCTATTATTTATCTATTATCTAATCTATCAAATCCATCTATCAAATCTACCTAACCTGTCATCTGTTTAAGTCTATCTACCTAATACATGTACCATCTAATCTATTTATCTAGTCTATTATCTATCTAGTCTATCATCTATGTGTGTATGTAGCTGTCTTTATCTATCGAGTCTATGTATCTAATCTATCAATCATGTATCTATCTAATCTATCATTTATCTAATGTATGCTATCTAGTCTATATCTATATCATCTATCCTCTAATATATTTCTATCTATCTATCTATCTGATCTCTCTCGCTCTCTCCCCTCCCGCTATCTAATCAATCTATTCCCACTGGTTCTGTTTTTCTGGAGAACCCTGGCTAACGACAGTGTCACTCTGGGTGCGTGTGGAATTGTCTGCTCGTTATTTCAGTCTCAGCTCTGTTGCCTTTTACTGTTTCCTTCTGCAAATGCACTTCATAGTCTCTTCAACATGGCTAAGAGCTGACGGATCTGTCGGTCTGGTAGTGAAAACCTGATGGTCCATTCGTTCGGTGCTAAGCCTAACTTTTTTTTACATACATTTATATAAACTCATGAATGACAGTTAGGTGACAGTCATACTGTCTCCCATGAGCCCACATCAAGAGAGTGCTGGGGGGACAAGACACCTCCTGGAAACCACAGCAGGGGTCCCAGTACTTTGACTCAGTTTGACTAAAAAAGAGACTTAAGCAATTTTCTCAGTATCGCCAATTATTTTATTTCCTGGAGTTCATCTAAATATGGGACATGTTCCTTTCTTACTCGAGGTGTCCGTAGGACATACTTAAAAACAGTCAGTTCCAGTGTTTCAGTAGAGAGAATCCATCCATACATATATTTTTATATTTTTGAAATGTGGACATTAAAGAGAAATAAAAATGGAGGCCACACTTTGGATATACCTGTGACCAGCCACCCATAACCTTATAGCTGAAACAAATCATCCTGATTTCCTAAAAATTGTAGCTCTACTCATAAATGAAACACAAAATGTAAGCTTCACGTTCTTACCATTGTCATTCAGTGACATTAAACCAATCAGCCTTTGACAAAACAGCTCAAACAGATTTACTTATGCTAAAAAAAAAGTTGAAGTGGGCCGGGTGTGGTGGTTCATGCCTGTAATCCCAACATTTTGGGAGGCCGAGGTGGGTGGATCACCTGAGGTCAGGAGTTCGAGACCAACCCGGCCAACGTGGCGAAACACCATCTCTACTAAAAATACAAAAATTAGCCAGGTGTGGTGGCAGGTGCCTGTAATCCCAGCTACTCGGGGAGTGGGGGTGCGGAGTGTCGGCTGAGGCAGGTGCCTGTAATCCCAGCTACTCGGGGACTGGGGGTGCGGAGTGTCGGCTGAGGCAGGAGCATCACTTGAACCCGGGAGGCAGAGGTTGCAGTGAGCTGAGATCACACCACTGCACTCCAGCCTGGGCAACAGAGCAAGACTCCATCTCAAAAAAAAAAAAAAAAAAAGTTAAAATATGCCAGTTAGTCATGAAAAAGTTGGAATACTTCCTTTTTATGCTTTATTAACTGTGCTGTGACTGCCAGAGGCAAGCTTCTTATACCTTGTGTGAAGTTTCTGGGATTGTGAGCTGTGCCTTCTCTAATTGTTTGACAGTAAACTTTAACATCTTTCCTAAGTTGATATGACTTCAGTTTTGACAGATATAATAATAACTTCGTACCGTAGCATTTGGGTGAAGAGGAAATGAATCAGTGTCTGTGAAGTGTCAGATAAACCTGCAGAGAACAAATACGTAATTGCTAACTCTTATTATTTTCAGCTTATTTCCCTCTGTCGGTTTGGTACATTCTGTGTGTGTACATTTGTGTATGAACACACAAGACATATTTATTACCCTTACATTTTAAGCATATCTTTAAAAATAAATCTGAAAGTATTCAGTATATCTATCCTCCTCCTGGAATGAGACAGGGAGATTAGCATGATTAACTCTGTCCACACTCACGTGTTCCCACAGCGCCACAGCACTGCCGTCAATTGTTTTGTCAGATGTTGTTATTTTTTCTTCTTATTTATCACCCATGCCTTTTAATATTTATGATGAGCTTCACCATTTGTTTGCTGAGCCTTGATTTGTTGCATGACTGTGTCTGTGTTTCCGGCAGTGCAGAATTTGGGGCTCACTCTGGTGATGCCGTCTCCTGTGAAGGCCCCATTGCTGCTGCGCCCCGAGGGCCCTGGCGATGCCCCTCCTGTGAAGGCCTCATTGCTCCTGTGCCCCGGGGCCCTGGCGATTGCTTCCTGTGCTGCCCCCGAGGGCCCTGGCGATGCCCCTCCTGTGAAGGCCCCATTGCTGCTGCGCCCCGAGGGCCCTGGCGATGCCCCTCCTGTGAAGGCCCCATTGCTGCTGCGCCCTGAGGGCCCTGGCGATGCCCCTCCTGCTGAAGGCCCCATTGCTCCTGTGCCCCGAGGGCCCTGGCGATGCCTCTCCTGTGAAGGCCCCATGGCTGTGCGCCCCGAGGGACCTGGCGATGCCTCTCCTGGTGAAGGCCCCATGGCTGTGCGCCCCGAGGGCCCTGGCGATGCCCCTCCTGTGACGGCCCCATTGCTGCTGCGCCCCGAGGGCCCTGGCGATGCCTCTCCTGTGAAGGCCCCATCGCTGTGCACCCCGAGGGCCCTGGCGATGCCTCTCCTGTGAAGGCCCCATCGCTGTGCGCCCCGAGGGCCCTGGCGATGCCTCTCCTGTGAAGGCCCCATCGCTGTGCGCCCCGAGGGCCCTGGCGATGCCTCTCCTGTGAAGGCCCCATGGCTGTGCGCCCCCGAGGGCCCTGGTGATGCCCCTCCTGTGAAGGCCCCATGGCTGTGCGCCCCAAGGGCTCTGCTGCCTCTGCATCCTGCTGCGGGTGGCACCTGCAGTCAGTTCCAGGGCGCTTCTCTGTAGATGGCCTGCTTTTGACCTGCAGAAGTGTAGAATTCCTGTGTGTGTGATGTGTTTGACTGTCCTAGATGGCCCAGGAGAGGGTTTTCCTCCTGCATAAGCAAAAGGTTCCTACCCATGACCTCCTAGAACGGGTCTTTCCTCTATTACCTCCGCCATCTTCTGGCCATCGTAGTGGGCGTGTGCCAGACACACGGGGCATTTAGACAGGCGGGGGGTAAGGGTCTGTGTGTCCCTCTAGCCTTGGGGCGATTCCCGCTTCCCGTCTCTGGCTTCGGCTGTCAGAGCCTGCCGGCCTCTACAAGCGCATGCACGTCTGGTTGAAGCTGCGAAGACAGGTGAGGCTGCCTCTTCTCTAGAAGTGAGAACCTGAGTGGGCTCTCCTGTGCTTTGTTTCAACCTTCAAAATGGCAGGTTCCCCCCTGCCCGTGTGGATGGGGGCTTCTCATGGCCCAGAGTCTCCAGGTCAGGCCTGTCCCCCACCCCAGGCCTGCAGCCTGCTTGGGTCTACTCCTGCGGCCTGGAGACCCCTGGGCCAGCGTATCTGCCCATCCTCTGTACGCCAGGAGCTCCTGCAGGTGAAGCGAGGCTGAGCTGCACACCCACCCAGCACCTGCACACGGCCCGAGCACACCCGCCCAGCACCTGCACACGGCCCGGGCACACCCGCCCAGCACCTCCACACGGCCCGGGCACACCCGCCCAGCACCTCCACACAGCCCGGGGCACAAGTGACAAGCCCCTGCTTCCTGCCGCTGTGGGAAGAAAGGACCCTACGTCACAGGGAAGTGAGGTGTGGCTCTTGAGATAAAAATCATCTGTGAAGTTCTCAAACCATCTCTGCAAAAGACAAAAAATGATAAGTCTGATGGATGGGTCTTTTACTTTAATTTTTTTAGAAAGTAATTTTGTATTAGGTTCATTACTTCACTTGACACTCCTCCTTCAGACGGAAAACCAGCTCCAAGCTAAGATAAACTTCAACTAAACACTGGAATGGAATCCAATTTAGATGTTCCACTAATTCAGTAAACCTAATTAACTGGGTTCTGCTTTTCCAATCCGTTTGGCGGGGTGTAATGTTTCTGTTTGGTAAGCAGATAAGGAGATAGATGGGTCACTGTATTTAGGACTCACCATTCCCTTTAATATCCACACTGGAGAGAGTACGTTCTGATTACAATTAAAATGCTTTGAGACCATTTTGGCAGTAATTGAGCGAACCCGGCAATTTGCACTTTGGTTCTCTGAGTTAAGTAATTGATGATCACCAGCCATCATTGGATAATACCACGTTCAATCACTCGGCCTCTGCCGGTGTACTTAAAAATAGCCGGGGCTGCACTGTTGAGTCACTCTGGGAGACGGCCTCTCGGGAAAAGTGGGCACTTTCTTGTTGACAACGGCTTCTGGGGGTCACCGCTGTTTGCACAAACCTTCCCAGGTTTAAGAGTTTGATGTTACCTCCGAGGGCTGTGGGTGAGTGTGGGTGACGGTGCAGGCCCAGGAACCCATATGGAGGTGTCAGCCTCACTGATTAGCCCCAGACAGGAGCCAAATAAACACGAGTGGGAGACTCCACAGGCAAGTTGGTAACCAGCCTGTGGATCCTGCTGGGGTCCGGAAGTCACAGGGGTCACCTTCCTTCCCGGGCAGCGGCTGCGCAGAGGAGAAGCCCGCACAGGAGTCAGGTTCTGAGGCTTAGTGGGTGCCTGGGAACAGAAGGGGGCTCCGAGGGGGCCACTGGGTACAGCGAGGGGGCTGTGGGCTCTGAGTAAAGGCTTGAAAGAGTTGTGACATTGGCTGTGGGAATTTCCAGGGAAAGGTGACAGCTCCTTGAAGGACCCGAGGCCGAGGCAGTCAAGAAACAGCAAAGAGGAGGAAGAGCAGCTGGAGAGGTAGGAGGAGGGCCGAGTGTGCCCACCTGGGGGGCCGAGCAAGGCGTGCTAGAGTGGGGGCTGGGCATGGGAGGGAACAGGAGCACTGGGGACCCGGGGCTGACCTCAGCCTAGGGGAGTGCCACCTGGGGTGTACATTGGGGGCCTCCTGGGGTCCAGGCCAGGTGAGCCCCTCACGTGAACCCTGGCGCTACACCTTCATTGCACCAGCAGAACGCACCTCGAGGGGGCTGGCGCCGAGTGGGGACCCGTGCCTGACCCCAGAAGGAAGGGATGGAAGCTGGAAGGCTGCTCAGGTGTGGGCAGCATCCCCCAGACCACAGCCCAGCCCTGTGAGGACTTGCACAGCCTGTGGGAGCAAAGGCCAAAGCACCCAGGCTTCAGGTGTGGGAGGGATTGCAGTGCAGAAGGGCAGGAGGGGAGGGCACCCAGGCCTCAGGTGCGGGAGGGATGCAGTGCGGAAGGGCAGGAGGGGAGGGGACCCAGGCTCAGTTGCGGGAGGGATTGCAGTGCAGAAGGGGCAGGAGGGAGGGCACCCAGGGCTTCAGGTGCGGGAGGGATTGCAGTGCAGAAGGGCGGGAGGGAGGGCACCCAGGCTTCAGGTGCGGGAGGGATGCAGTGCGGAAGGGTGGGAGGGGAGGGCACCCAGGCTTCAGGTGCGGGAGGGATTGCAGTGCGGAAGGGCGGGAGGGAGGGCACCCGAGGCTTCAGGGTGCGGGAGGGATCCTGCAGTGCGGAAGGGCGGGAGGGGAGGGGCACCCAGGCTTCAGGTGCGGAGGGATTGCAGTGCGGAAGGGCGGGAGGGAGGGCACCCAGGCTTCAGGTGGGGGAGGGATTGCAGTGCGGAAGGGTGGGAGGGGGAGGGCACCCAGGCTTCAGGTGCGGGAGGGATTGCAGTGCGGAAGGGCGGGAGGGGAGGGCATCCAAGGCTTCAGGTGCGGGAGGGATTGCAGTGCAGAAGGGCGGGAGGGAGGACACCCAGGGCTTCAGGTGCGGGAGGGGTTGCAGTGCGGAAGGGCGGGAGGGAGGGCACCCAGGGCTTCAGGTGCGGGAGGGATTGCAGTGCAGAAGGGCGGGAGGGAGGGCACCCAGGCTTCAGGTGCGGGAGGGTTGCAGTGCAGAAGGGCAGGAGGGAGGGCACCCAGGCTTCAGGTGCAGGAGGGATTGCAGTGCGGAAGAGTGGGAGGGAGGGCACCCAGGGGCTTAGGTGTGGGAGGGATTGCAGTGCGGAAGGGTGGGGAGGGAGGGCACCCAGGCTTCAGGTGCAGGAGCGTTGCAGTGCAGAAGGGCGGGAGGGAGGGCACCCAGGCTTCAGGTGCAGGAGGGATTGCGGTGCGGAAGGGGTGGGAGGGAGGGCACCCAGGCTTCAGGTGCAGGAGGGATTGCGGTGTGGAAGGGTGGAGGGAGGGCACCCAGGGCTTCAGGTGTGGGAGGGATTGCAGTGCGGAAGGGTGGAGGGAGGGCACCCAGGCTTTAGGTGCGGGAGGGATCACAGTGCGGAAGGGCGGGAGGGAGGGCACCCAGGGCTTCAGGTGCAGGAGGGATTGCAGTGCGGATGAGCCGAGGGCACCAGAGCCACATCAGGCCCTGGCACTTCCAAGGGGGAGCTGGTACCACTTGGGGCTGCTACAAAGAAGGCCTCCCGGCTCACTGTGGACACAAACCCCTGTCTGAGCTGCCTGGTCTCAGATGCCCTGGAGAGGAGCGTTCCTGCATGGGGCCGGTTGGCTGGCAGCCTGAGGGCCTTTCTTGGGTCTCCCAGAGCCATGGGAAGCAGACCCCGGCCACTTCCCTGGCGTCCAGCTGGGGCCAGAGAGGCAGCCAGTCCTGGGTGGCAGAGAGGATGGTGAGGCCAGGCCCTGGGGGACCCCAGGGAGGCAGCTCCAAGGAGGACCCCTGCCTCGTGGGAGGGCCTGGTTGCAGCCTGGAGGAGCTGGGCCTGGAACGCAACCCCTGACTGAATGGGGGAAGCAAAACCAAGCATCCCTGCAGGTGCCTCTGGCCTGCGCTGCATAGGTTGGTGCTGGCTTCCTTTCCCTCATTTCCTGGGGCACAAGGGAATGAGCGGGGAGGTGTCAGGGGCCCTCCCTCCCATCCACCCAGGCCCCGCCCCTCAGGACACCAGCCCCAGGCCCCTTCTGTGAGCTCCCGGTTTGTTTCCTTCTTCTGCCTGCTGGCCTGGGAGCTGGGCTGATCCACAGGCATCCATTTTTCAAAGCTGCAGTGACGGATTTGCGTGAGGTCTCCACGGCTGTGACAGCCGGGCTCCTCTTGAGGTTTCAGTGGCGCCATGGGGTTGGATGGGGCTCGCCACTCACATGGGTCCAGGCAGTCTGCGGTTCGGGACCCAGGCCATGGATGTCCGGGAGACGGGGGAACAGGGCTCTTGGTTTGGGATCTAAAGATCCAGCCTTTGGGGCTGAGCCAGGCTGCCCTGCTCCAACCACGTCCAGCCCTAGGGGGGTGGGGGTGGCAGGCAGTGGCCCTGAGGTCCCTGCAGTCCCCACGCTCAAGTCTTTCCAGCGGGGCCTGGGGGATCTGGCTCCTCCCCCACCTTCCCAGGCCTCCTCAAGGTCCCCGTGGGTAAGAAGCTGCTGTGGGGAGGGCACAGGTACCTGGCTGTTCATTTCCATGCTAATGAGGCCTTAATGGTGTCATTTTCACAGATTCTTCAGCGATCTGGGATGGGAATTGGGAGAAGAGCCTGCTGCTCTCTTTAGGGAAGTACCAGAAGGAGAGCAGGCTGCAGGGCAGACCTGGATGGGGTCCAGGATGCAGCTGTGGGAAGATAAGGAAGGGAAGGGGGCCTGGGGGAGACAATAGTGGGGTGGGGCTGGGAGGTCAGGGCCCCAGCCAAAGCTCCCGCTGACAGGCAGGTGGGGTCTGCCCACTCCCCTGCCCTGCCAGGCTGCCTACAGTGCCCACCCAGACCAACCTCCTTTCCTTTCTACAGCCTCTCAGCAGCCTCAGGATGCGAGACACTGCTAGGCAGTTAGGAGGTGGGTTCCCTGTCATCTGCAAGAGCTGGTCCTGCTGGAGCCAGTCAGATCCCTGAATAGCAGGAGATGAAGGTGAAGATGAGAAACTGTGAGTGAAGCCCCGTGTTCCAGATGGCAGCCAGAGGCACACGTACAATTCAGCGTCCAAGCTACCCGTGGTGTGTAACAGCAGCCCCGGCGCTGGGACTTCAGCCCACAAGTGCTGCTGTTTCTCAGGGTCCTTGGGTTGGCGGGGTCCCTGCTGGCCTGGGCTGGAGGCGGAGGCTGGCCCGCCTCCCCATGCCTGAAGAGCAGCAGGCAGGCAGTCTCAGCTCTCCACTGTGGCCTGCCCAGCAGCAGCTCTGGCACCGTCACAGGCTGGCCTCCTGGCTCCCAGTAAACCAAGATGGCCCGAGCTCTGAGGTGCAAGCCTTCAAGTTTCTGCTGGAGCCACGCTGTCCAATGTCCCAGCAGATTTCAGGGAGGGGAAGATTCTGCAACCCAATGAGAGTTAGTTCCCCTGCAAGGGGCTCTCATGGCGATGGCTGGGAGGGCCCTGCCCTTGGCGCTGAGAGCCCACCCCGCCAAAGGGCAGGTGCAGGGGAGGGCAGGCGGCAGGAGGAGGAAGCCCCAACCTCGTCTCGTCAGGGCAGGTCCGGGAGCAACTCCTCCCCTGACCACCCGGTGCCTGGAGGCCTGTGGAGCGTCACTTAGCCGCTCCTTGCCTCAGTTTCCCCAAGTGTAAACTGGGATAGGAGGGGCCCCTCCATGGCTCACCGTAAGCACCTATGGGTGATTGGCGTGGAACACAGCATTTCCCCTGGCCCGCAATAACCACTCACAAAATGTTTGTTGTTACCAATATTCCCCTGCAAAGCTCATGCTGTCCATGGTCAAGAACGAATTTGGCAAATTGTATTAAATATTTGCTCTTATTGTTTTTTATAAAATAGATAAATATCCTCTTTAAAAATTCAACTCAAAAAGAAAAATACAAATCAAAAGGCAGAAGGTAGAAGCCGCAGGCCGGAAGCTCTTTTCAATGATGGGATGAACCTCAGTCTGGGTCTGAACAGGTGGGCGCGGCCCTGTGGGAACGGTCAACTTAAACACGTGGCCGAGATCCAGGCTGGTCTCAAAGGTCATCTGCAGACCTCCCGGAAACTGTGGCTCCCTGGGGTGCCTCAAGGATCTGTGCTGTCGAGTGTCTGACTGTGCAGCGCATGGAGGGTCAGTTTCAGGCCGAGATTCAGAAATCGGCCGGGGAGCCACTGAGTGCCGGGCCATTGTTTATGGATCTGTGGGGAAGGGGCTGATCGGTTCTAGCAGGCCCCGGGGATGGGGTTCAGAGGGTGGGTGATGATCTGGAGTTGGCCTCTCCCCTGAGTTTCTGGACTTAATGCCCAGAATTGAGTCCTGTGTGCAGAATCCACAGAGATGAGACGTGAGTTGAAAGACCGTGACCCAGCGTTCCTGAAGGCCTCTCCAGGCATCCTGTGCGTCCCAGGCCGGTCCCTGCCCTGCACCCCACCACCCTCCCACCTGCCCTGAGCATCCCCCAGGCGGCTCCTCATCCTACCGCCGCCCTCCTCCCTGTTAGGGTCCCTCCCCCTGTGCCTGCCCAGTTCAGGGCCCCGCCTGGTCATCGACTTCTCACATTTGGCAACTGGCTTGCTCTGTCCCCCAATTGTCCGCTGGCCGTGGGAATGGACCCTGCACGGAACTCTTTCACCACTGAGCCTGAGGCGTGGCAGGGAGCACGGCCCTCCTGGAGCAGGAAGATGGAAGGTAGTGAGTTGGCGGGCGGGCTCCAGGCCCAGTACGTTCTCCACAAGGGATCAGGGATCAGAAATGTCATCATAGTGGGAGGGCGTCTATACCCACATGGTGTGATATTACGGTGGGAGGGTGTCTGTATCTACATGGTGTGGATATCATGGTGGGAGGGCGTCTATACCCACACGGTGTGGATATCGCTGTGGGAAGGCGTCTATACCCACACGGTGTGGATATCGCTGTGGGAAGGCGTCTATACCCACACGGTGTGGATATTGCTGTGGGGAAGGCATCTCTACCCACACAGTGTGGATATTGCTGTGGGAAGGCGTCTATACCCACATGGTGTGATATCACTGTGGGGATCTACACCCACACGGTGTGGATATTGCTGTGGGACAGCGTCTATACCCACACAGTGTGGACATTGCTGTGGGACGGCGTCTATACCCACATGGTGTGATATCACAGAGGGAAGGCGTCTATACCCACACGGTGTGGATATTGCTGTGGGACAGGCGTCTATACCCACACGGTGTGGATATTGCTGTGGGAAGGCGTCTATACCCACATGGTGTGATATCACTGTGGGAAGGCGTCTATACCCACACGGTGTGGATATTGCTGTGGGACGGCGTCTATACCCACATGGTGTGGATATTACAGAGGGAAGGCGTCTATACCCACACGGTGTGGATATTACTGTGGGACAGGCGTCTATACCCACACGGTGTGGATATTGCTGTGGGACGGCTTCTATACCCAATGGTGTGATATCACAGAGGGGAAGGCGTCTGTAGCTTTACGGTGTGGATGTCATGGTGGGAGGGGCGTCTGTGTCCACAGTGAGGATAGGTATCACACTTGCTCCCTGCCAGTCCCCCGCTGAGGCCCACAGGTGTCCACAGATCCTGCTTCTTTTCCTGATACCAGGTCGGGGGTCTCCTGGTTCTCTGTCTCCAGGTGTGGGGTGTGTGCCGAAGCAGTCCTGGCTTCCATCTGGCTTTCTGGAGTGTGGCCCTAGGCGGAGTTGCCACCTGCAGACTGGGTGCTGCCTTGGCCGAGCCTGGGTGATTGTGGCCTGTTCCTGACCCTGGCCAGAGTGCTCAGGATGACGAGGACAAACCAGCGTGTCCTCGGCACACCCGAGTGGTCACCAGAGATGGTGCAGTCAGCAGCCAGGAGATTTCCTTGCAGAATCGTTGTCTGTGAACCTGGGGAGGGTGGGTGGTTTAGACGCTGTCATTTGAAGGTTGATCGAACCTTGCACCCATTTGAACCTCCAAGGAGCACTAATGTCTTTTCTGGTCACGCAGCCCCATGTGGGGACTTCAAGTCCAGCATAATCTTCATCTGAAACTTCCTTGTCATGCCGAAAATGAAGTGTCATGGCTCATTCAAATGAATATTAATAAATACAAAGTTTGCTAACTTTCTGAGTCAGAGATAAAACCCTTAAGCCCCTTAAGCCTCAATCTCATATTCTTGCAATGTCTAAATATTGCTTAAATTTGGGGCTGGATTCCACTGCTGTCATATTTTACGAGTCACAAAAACTCTGACTTTGTTTCATTGTTTAATGAAGTTGTAAATGTCAAAGCCGATTTAGTGCCTGCAGTGAAGGTTCTTTCTGCTTTACTGGGCATCTGATTAAGAATTTATATTTCATTTAATTTTCCGTGTGCAGACTAGAAATAAAGCATTTCTGTCTGATTTCTTTTATGAACAAAATGATAAAACTTATTTTTCCAGTAAGTTCTTTGGTGTTTGGGGGAAGTGTCTGAGGAACACGGGGACTGTTGCGTTGTGGGTTTAGCACGTGGTGCCTGGAGCAGACGGTGTATCTGTTGTCAGCCACCATGAACGCAGCACATGACAAAGACCCCAGCACCTCAGGGACAGGGCAGATGGACAGTGGGCTCAGCTCAGGACGACGGGTCAGTGATTTTGGCAGGGGTAGGCTGGCAGTTCCCTGGCCAGAGCTGGACTCTGTTACACGTCCTGGTCACTGAGGGGCGAGGTGACCTGGTCCAGCAGGCCAGCCCAGGGGTGCTCAGGGGTGCTCACAAGGAGACGCTGAGCCTACAGGAATGGTGACGCCCGTGCCCGTGCCTGGAGGTCAGAAAGGGACAGGAGCCACCGGTGTTGCTCTGTACATTTAGGGGGGTGTACTGTTTGTTACCCACTATATATTTATATAAATCCGTATATTTATGTAAATATAAATCAGCGGTTTGTGTCAAATTTGATTAAATTTCTTATAAATTGGGCAATGAAGTAGGACTCCCATATTCAAAAGAAAACGCAGACACGGCACGCAGAGGCTTGGCAAAGCGTCAGAAAAGAGGAGATGGAAGGTTCCAGAAATGTAGAGTTTAAAGTGAATAAAACAAATAAGAAAGAGAAAAGAAAGTCCAGAATATGGATGAGGTCTTAATGAGGACAGAATACATTCCCCTTTCAGTGAAAGAATGACTGATTGAGTTGGAAGACAAAAGCCAGCTCCATGGCTTATAAGAAACACTTGAAATTAGGTAGCATAGAAAGGTCAAATATAAATTAGTGGCAATTTTAACTTCATTCCTGGAAGAATATACACTTAAAAGCAGACAAGGGGAAAGTAGATGATTACCTAATGCAAAATTGTCCAATTTATAAGAAATTTAAGGCCGGGCACGATGGCTCACGCCTGTAATGCCAGCACTTTGGGAGGCTGAGGCCTGTGGATCATGAGGTCAAGAGATCAAGACCATCCTGGCCAACATGGTGAAACCCTGTCTCTACTGAAACTACAAAAATTAGCCTGCCATGGTGGCGCACGCCCGTAGTCCCAGCTACTCGGGAAGCTGAGGCAGGAGAATTGCTTGAACCCGGCAGGTGGAGGTTGCATGAGCTGAGATCGTGCCGTTGCACTCCAGCCTTGGGGGACAGAATGAGACTCTGTCTCCAAAAAAAAAAAAAAAAAAAAAAAAAAAAAAGTAATTTCATTAAATGGACATAAACTGCTAATTTATATTTGTATAAATATATAGGGGGTAGCAAACGGTACACCCACTAAATATACAGAGGAAAAACTACCAGAAAATCCAGAATAATGTGAACAAAAATAGAAGCAGAATGAGGGGTCCACATAGGTCTCTCAGAATCCCAAGCAGAAAATACATCAAAAGAATATAGAGGACACAAACCATAACCAGTACAGTGTAACTTCTGTTCTTCAACAAGAAAACGTCACGTTTGTCCTGTCACCGGAATATTCCGAAAAATGGATTGCCGTTAGCCACCACGTAAACCTTAACAAATTTAAAAAGGAAGAATCTCACAAATTGTAAACTCTTTATAATCCATTTATAATCACAAATTATAAACTCTATTTTGTGTCTAACCATTCGACATGCAAAAATGGTTAGAAACCAAAAGAATCTACTAACATCCTGCAAGATATCAACACATGCAGAGAGAAATAAAGAAATTTAATAATAGAAGGTTTTTTTTTTTTGAGACGGAATCTCGCTGTGTCGCCCAGGCTGGAGTGCAGTGGCGCGACCTTGGCTCACTGCAACATCCACCTCCCGGGTTCTACCTTTTGACAAAGGCAGTAATTCTGTCGTGGGACCCACCCTCCTGACCTCATCTGACCCTAATAACCTCCCCAGATACCTTCACACGGGGGGATCAGGGCTTCAACCTACGAATTTTGGGGGCACAAAACATTTAGTTCATTACAGCAGTGATCCCATGTTCTTGGAGAGAAAGGCTTCACAGAAAAACCAAAGCCACTTCTCCCAAAACTAATATAAAATTCAGTGAAACTCAGGGAGAAATTCCCCATAGATTTATGGTGAGGATTGGATAGAATGATCTTCCGGGCCATACGACAGAGTCTCAGAATGCCAAGGAAATCGTCAAAGGACTGAGCGGTTGTCTTAGTCCATTTGTGGTGCTACAAAGAAACACCCAAGGCTGCCCACTGTATCAAGAAAAGAGGTTTGTCTGCCAGTTCTGCGGGCAGTACAGGGAGCATTGCCCTGGCATCTGGTCCTGGGGGAGGCTCAGGGAGCTTCCTCTCATGGAGGAAGGGGAGCCGTGTGCAGAGATCGTGCATTGAGAGAGGAGGTGAGAGAGAGAGGAGGAAGACCCCCGGCTCTGTTTAACAACCAGCCCCTGCAGGAACCTGCAGAGTGAGACCCCCAGCTTGAGGACAGCACCAGCCATTCCTGAGAAATCCGCCCCCACGACCCAGGCACCTCCCCACCAGGCCCCACCTCACACGCCAGCGATCACATTTCCACACGGGGTTTGGGGGACAAACGTCCTTCCCTAGCAGTGATTCTAGGAGGAATATTCCATAATCAGGTGTTGAGTTATAGAGATGTGGAAATGGGAACAGTCGATAACCTCTTGGGAATGCACGACTCGGTCTGTGGGAGGGGGAGAGGGCGGGGTGCGTCCCAGCACCCGGGGGGGCTAGATTGGAAAGGAGGGTGGGCTGGACTGTGGTGAGACGTGAAGTGGGAATGTATTTAGTTGCAGTGTGAGGTTGGATTACGCGTGTGCAGGGGCGAGCCCATTGAAATAAGCCTCTGAGCACGCAGACCCCTCCCTGTGAACACAAAGGCCTGTGAGATAGGTCTGAGGTCGACGTGGTGACGGAGCTGTGGCCCGTCTCACCCCGTTTCACCCGCCGAGGATCTTCCAGAGACAGCCCGGCAGGAGAGGCGGGATGGAAGTGCGGCTTCCCCGTCCACAAAACGAGCTTTCTGTAATTTTCCAGCTCCACAGAAGGGGAAGCACTCAGAGCCTTCTGTTAACACTGCACCTCTGAAGAGCTATTAGCCGAAGATGGAGTTTGAATTTAAAACTTGCCTCGTCATCCAAGTTCCCAGATGTGCAGGGCCGGGGCGAGTGTCAGGAGCTGGTGTCGGGGAGAGCCGCAGCTGCCATCGGGGTTTCTCCTCTGGTTGCCTCTGCTCCCCTCACCCTGGGGAGTGGAGGAACCGGCGCCCAGGCCCTTCAGCGAGAAAAGGGAGAGGGTGCGTTGTCTTCACAGCACGTGGTCCCAAGGTCTCCCGTGACAGCCTCAGAGGCACCCAGCACGGCGGCCTCTCGCTGGGAGAATCTCAGCAGCACACACGCCCTGCCCCACCCCCATCCCCCCACCCCTGCCCGGCCCAGAGCAGTTCTGGGCACCCAGCTGGTCGCTGAGCTGGGTCCTCCACAGCCCTCCTGCGTGTGGGCACCGGCCTCAGCTGCTCCGGCTCGGACCCCAGGAGTCGAAAGCCACCTCCACCCCCTCCCCTTTCCTCTGTCTCATTTCCTCTCTCTCTCCCCTGCCTCTGTCTCTCCCTGTCTCTGTTTCTCCCCCATCTCTGTCTTTCCCTGTCTCTCCCTCTCTCTGTCTCTGTTCCTGTCTCTGTCTCTCCCTGTCTCTGTCTCTCTCCCTGTCTCTGTCTCTCTCCCTGTCTCTGTCTCTCTCTCTGCCTCTGTCTCTCCCCGTCTCTGTTTTTCCCCCATCTCTCTTCTCTCCCTGTCTCTGTCTCTGTTCCTATGTCTGTCTCTCCCTGTCTCTGTCTCTCTCTCTGTCTCTGTCTCTCCCTGTCTCTGTCTCTGTTTCTCCCAGTCTCACGTCCTCACTCCTGTGCTTACCCTGGCCTGGAGCTCTGTTCCCATCCTCTGGTCCCTTCCTTCCTCTTTGACCCCTGACCCTCACCTCCAGGAACCTGCGCAGATGCCAGTGATCTCAGCCCAGCCGCCCTCACCTTCCCTTCTGGGGGAATCCCCCCATTCCCCCTCCCTGCCCACGGCCTCCTGCCAGCATAGCCCAGAGGCTGGGGCGCTGACCTGCATGGCCGTGACGGCCTTCGGAGACAGATGTCGTGGCTCACAGCTGAGCAGAGAGGCCTCCTGTGTGTGCCCAGATGAAGCTGGGGTGCCAGAGGGACTCAGAAAGGATGGGGGGGTGGGAAACATGGAGAGGATGGGGAGGACACAGAGAGGAGGGGGGACGAGGGACTCAGAGAGGATGTAGGGTATGGGGGACTCGGAGAGGAAAGGGGGGACCCGGGAGAGGAATGGGGGACCTGGAGAGGAAAAGGGGGACCTGGAGAGGCCAGCAGGAACTCGCTGGCTCTTTGTCATGGGTCTTGTTTGCTCTGAGCCTGACGCCCACTTTCAGGAGCCCCTCGGTCCTGGCTGGACAGACGTCCGCCCCCGGCCCTCCCCGCCATCCTTCCCTGGCTGTGTGGGCTTCCTCGAGGTGTTACCATTTTCTCTTCTCTGAGGGGAGTTCCTCAAGAGGAGGAAGCGTGTCGTGTTCCAGTCTGTGCTCTAGGTGCAGGAGGTGTGACGCTGGGCACAGAAGCAAGGTGGGTTACCAGGCAACCACCTGAACGGCCACCCCAGCTCTCGCTGGGCTCCTCTGTGATGGGAATTTCTCCTAATGTAGCAATGCGTTCAATTTTCACCCAAGCCTGTGAGGCAGATACCGTAATTATCCCAACTTTATAGTTGAGAGTTTGCGCCATTTTCTGAGATGACCCGAAGGGCTGGATTTGCCTCCGACCCCACTCCCTGCCATGTGTCGGGAGGGTCCCATCACACAGCACAGAGCTGTGCAGATAAAGGGGCTGTTTGAGACAAAGCCTGTCCCAAGCTGTTGGGAGAACCAAGCTTCGATGAGGTCTAAGACTCAGCGATTTTCCTCCCTGCTTCCTTGAAGGAAGGGGCCACGGTCACCCGCACCTCTCTGACCCCACCGGCAGAGCCCAGGGTCACCCACGCCTCTCTGACCCCACCGGCAGAGCCCAGGGTCGCCCATGCCTCTCTGGTCCCACTGGCAGAGTCCAGGGTCACCTGCGTCTCTCCGAACCCCCCAGCCTTTGTTCTGCCCCTGCGTGGTGTGATGGGCACAGTGTCACCTGCAGAGGTATGTCACCTCCTGGGGGATGCCTGGGTGAGGTCGTGGGGAATCCACACTGCCATCCAGGAGGTGCATGCTGGGAGGAGACTCACCTGCACCTGGGAGGTGATTCCGCCCGCTATGAGCTTTATGCCATAGTGGGGGGGGGGAAGAAACGCAGCATTAACCCTTCACGGTGCTATACCGTGTTAATGACGTGTAAACAGAAGGGGTCCGCCACAGCCCCAAACAACCCTCGGGTTGGCAGGAGAGGAAAGCACGTGTCCACGGTTCTGACTTTCCGTGTTTAAAAGCCACAGGCTCCTCACCAAATGCAGGTTCCTGGGCCCAGGATCCCAGCTGGGGTGGAGTCTGGGGAGCTGTGTGTTACTGAGCAGGTCGAGTGTTTGCACAGGCTTTCAGACGATGAGATGCTCAGATAGCCACACCACGAGGAGGTCGTGTTTTATTGGCAATAGCGCTAATAATACCTTTCTGCTGTGTCTATTGTTACGGCAGCCAGCTGCTTCAGGGAATCAAGACCAGCACAGAGTTTGCACCGTCCTCAGAGGCCCCTGGGGAATAGGATGGGCTTTAATAGACGGGAATGGCAAAAACCCACGTGTGCACACCGTAGGTCCACGCAGCGTGCCGCAGCCAGAGGTGCGAATGACATCTTGGCTCATCGCTAGGGGAACCGGGTGGCTCTGGTAGTGCCCCCGCCGGGGGAGGGGTGCGCATCAGCCCAGGAATCTGGGGGCGAGGGCCTTCTCCTGGGTCTAGATTATTTTGCAGCTGGCTGGCTGCTGGGGTGAATAATTCATCATCTGCTGCTTTGCTGTGGCTCTCATGGGCTTACTAAGCCATGGAGCCCTGGAATCCTTCCAGGACCTCACCAGATGAGCCATGGCCTCTCCTCTCATGGGTTGCTGGCTCATTTGTGCCAGGGAAGGGGTGGGAGGGGGCTTACACCTGCAACTGACTCAGACTTGTGGCGGGAGGATGGGGTGGCCCCAGGCACAAAGACCCCCTGGGAAGGTGATGCCTCCACCACATGCGTCCGCAGCTCTTTCTGGAGGCTGCTCAAACATTTTCCTCCCCCATTACCAGCTCTGGCCCCAGCCTGGCTCACTCTTCCCTCCTGCCTTAATTTTGCTCGTGGCCCTGACCGTGGGCATAAACCGTGGAAGTGCGGCGGAAGCTTCCCTCAGGGTCTGCCTTTCCCAGCCGGCGGGGCCAATGGTGGTTTCATCCACAGCTGGATCCAGGCCTCTGGAAAGTGGACCCCAACAAACCTTCATAAAATAAACAGTGACACCCACACCCCTTCCCATCTCCAGTTCTTCTGACTTGAGGGAGAAGTCAGACGGGGCTCCTGGGAGGAGCGGGTGCTGCCCCTCCTTCCTCTCACACTGGGGTGACGGTGAATTATTAGTGAGCTCCAGCACTTACAGGGAGGAGGTGGCTGATTAATTAGGCTCAGTTCTGGGTTTTCTTCTGATCATCTATTTTTTCCTGCATAAATCCCCTGAATGACATGTAGATAAATTCTTGAAATGATGAGTGCCCCCCCTCTGAGACAGGATTTCATCATCTCACCTATTTAACTAATTTATTAGTTACAATTACAACTCAAAATGGCACCAACTTCAGCATAATCAAAACTACATTTCAATTATTCATTGAACCTTTAATTAAGAAGCCCCACTAAATTAATAAAAGCTTCAGTGTGAATGAAATGAAAAAGCGCATGGAAAGTCTCGACCAACTTTTCGCTGTCTCAGGGATTAAGTTTCCTTCTACAGAGGGCTGCGAGCCTCTCCTGACAGGGGCGTGCTGCGGCAGGTGGACAGGTGCTCGGGAAGGGAGGCAACCGGTGCTGCGCCTCAACAGCCAGGAAGGAATTCTGAGTCATCTGTGTGCAATGGCCGCGGACGCCCAGGGAGGAGGATCCCCGTGGGATGGAGGTGGGCTGCGTGCAGCCTCTGGTGGGGGATAGAATGAGGCAACCGTCTCCTTTTTGCCCTGCCCAGAACGTGTAAGCTCAGGTTTCAGAAGCTGGAGGCAGGGAGCTGAGCTTGGTCTGACGCCCGTCCGGGCCTCTTAGAACCTGGCAGTTCTCCCGGCAACTCTGTCCTGTCCACAGCGGGAGCCCTTCTGGCCTCCTCCTTTGCATCTGTTTCCTGCTGTGGGAGATGCCTCTCCTACCCAGGGCCAGTTTTCCAAGTGCTCAGCCTTAAATTTGGGAATAAAATGCAAATTAGAGTGAGGCAAGGGGCCGTTCAATCTTGTCTCTGGAAGAAGGCTCTATGCCAGCACCCCCCAGCTCAGGCAGCTCCTATCCCCAACTTCCCAACGGACAGAATTAGTCCTGCTCTGCTAGTCACCAAGAGCTTAATTCTCCCCAGGCTGCAGGACAGCAATGAGCTCAACTGACACCTCCCTCGCCCCAAAACTGCCACCTCCACACCCCACCTGGGTGTGCGCCAGACGAGACAAGGGTGCAGCAAAGTGCCCACACCAGCAGCCCCCGAGAAGACGCCCCGACAGTGAAGAGGACACAGGCTGCTCTGCTTGCCTGTCCCCTGGAAGGGCGTGTCCCCTTCACCTTTGGAACGCTGCACATCATGAGCGCTCTGCAGCCCTGGGAGTTTCGGCAGCTCAGTCCCCATCACCCCAAGGTCACTCCGGGGCTGAGTCACGAGTCACAGCCTGGGTGGGGGGATTCCCTGTCTGTGGTCACGTCCCAGATCCAGGCAAAGGCACAGATATGAGTCTGCTGTTTTATTTTCTTTCTTCTTGTCTCCTTCCTTCGTTCCTTCCTTCCTCCCTCCCTCCCTCCCTTCCTTCCTTCTTTTTCACTCTTTGTCTCTCTGTCTTTCTTTCTTTCTCTTTCTCTCTCTCTTTCTTTCTTTCTCTCTCTCTCTCTCTCTCTCTCTTCTCTCCTTCTTTCTTTCTTGACTGCATCTCGCTCTGTCACCCAGGCTGAAGTACAGTGGCATGTTCTCAGCTCACTGCAACCTCCGCCTCCCAGGTTCAAGCAAGTCTCCTGCCTCCTGAGTAGCTGGATTACAGGTGCGCGCCATCACGCCGGGCTAATTTTTGTATTTTTAGTAGAGACTGGGTTTTACCATGTTGGTCAGGCTGGTCTCAAACTCCTGACCTCAAGTGATTCACCTGCCTTGGCCTCCCAAAGTGCCGGGATGAAAAGCGTGAGCCACCGTGCCCGGCCGAGTCTGCTGTTTTCAGAACGTGGTCCCCAGTTGCAGGCAGATGCCGCTGAGGACACCACCGAAGAGATCTTGAAACACTGAAGAACAAATAATGTATGTGAGATTAATTCATCGCACCTCAGTGCTTGTGAGAACATTACGGAGATGGCAGCTGCCAATTAATAATGCATCTTTATGTAACACCATTTATTTTATTATCCTTAGAGTAGGGATTCGAATACTGCAGCCAACATGTATATTCAATTATTTATTAAAAACACAGACAAGGAATGAGACAATACAAGCAGAATTTACCAACCAAAAACAGTAGAGAAGGAAACGGCCCTAGATTACCTGGTTTCTGTGCAGAAAAGTAAAATATGTGCAGGTTCTCCAGGGGACAGTGTTTGTTTGGGTTTTTTGTCAGAGGATCTTAGAAACAAAGGTCCTGGGTTTTGTCTGTGTCTATTGATGCTTTCCTGAAGCTCTGCTCCTGTGATACATCTTCTGCTGTCTCTCTCTACATATTAATAAAGGGATTATCTTCACCAGCCCAGCCCTAAGACCAGAAGGAGGACAGTGGGACAATTCTCTCCCTGCCATCCCTCCTTCCCCCTCAGTGCCTCTCAACCGCTCCCGTCTGTCTGTGTCTCCTTCACACACACACACACACACCCCGGTACCTGATCTCCTCCCGCTTTCTGGGGGAGAATCTCAGAATCTCCACTTGGAGACGCTCACCTGTCCTTGAATCTCCTCTAGGAAATTCTTTGCAGGAGTGTATTCTGCTGCTGCTCCCCCGGCCTCAGTGAGGTCAGTCTCCAAACAGAAGCAGCTCACGGTGTCATCACGGGGATAAGATGACTAGGAAGAACCTCTCACAGCACAAGTTAAACACAAAGAAATGGCATCTATACCTCCAATCTTTCTCTCACTTCCTGACCCTTCTAGATTTCAGGTTGGCCCCTGGAGAGAAAACACATACACACGCGCGTGCGCCCGCACACACACACACACACACACACACACAGACACACACACTCTCTCTCTCTCTCGTGCTGGAAAGTTCCTCCGATATTTGAAGGACCCTCTCATGCATCCTCTTCACTTTTTCTGAGCAGACAAGCCCAGGCCTGTCCATAGATTGAAGAGTTCCAGATTCTGTCACTCTGACATCCACTCAGCTTCAGCAAATGCCATCAAGCACCTGCCACGGCTGAGGAAACACCGTGAACATGCCGTGAGTCTCTGCCCTGTGTGTATGCCGCATCCCAATGAATGCCACCTGCCCAGTGCCCATGCCTTGCCCTCCTGGAGCGGGGCCCTTGGACACACAGACGTCATCGGCGCTGCGTCGGGGGCCCTGTGGACCACACGATCTCACACCTTGAGTTTTCTACTTTGACTACATAGCCCACGTGGCTTACCCACATGATTCTACATCATATCACGTGGGCTTTAATGCAAAGTTCTTAGATGGAGTTTTTTCTTTGTACTTTAAAAGATTTCTTTATGATAAGTTTGGATTTGTGTCCCCACCCCCCCCCCAAATCTCACGTGGAATTGTAATGGCCCATGTTAGACAAGAGTCCTGGTGGGCGGCAGTTAGATCCTTGGGGCCGACTTTCCCCTTGCTGTGCTCGTGACAGTGAGTGAGTTCTCCAGATCTGATTGTTTAGAAGTGCGGCGCCTCCTCCCCCGGGTCCTTCTGCTCTGCCTGCTCCGCCTTCACGTCGGCCATGACGGAAAGTTTCCGGAGGCGTCCACGGCAGGCTTCCTGTACAGCCTGCACCACTGTGAGCCAGGCACACCTCTTTTCTTTATAAATCATCCAGTCTTAGGTAGCTCCTTACAGCAGAGCGAGATGGACCAGCACTCATTTAGTGATTTAGAGCCTAGAGATGCATCCTCGGAGCTTTTTTACATTCTTTTCCAGGTGAAATCCAAGAAGCAAGACTGGAGCTAAGAGGAAGTTTAGACTCCATCTAGCCCTGTGCACCCATTTTACAGTAGTGAGCATGGGGGGTCAAGGCTGAGTTCATTCATTCATTCACTCACTCATTCATTATGTGCAATAACTTCATTTTTGCTGTAGCCATCTTTCTTCCTTTAATTGTTTCATCAAATAGCACAATTTTCATGGCTAATGACATTCACTGACTCCCAGTTCTTTATATTAAGGTAGATGTCTCAGCACAGCCTTGTGGCACATACATTAATTTATTTTTTAATTCAACAAAATATTTTAACTTTTCATTATAAAAATTTCAAAGATTTGAGCTGCACCAGCCCAGCTCAAAACAAAACAAAAAAAAAAAACAAAACAAAAAAAAAAAACAACAACAATGTTCCAATGTTTCTTCACCTATTTTTCCAATTTTTTTCAAAATATTTTAAAGCTTACTCTGGACATCATGTCATTTCAACTATAAATACTTGATCATGCACCTTTACTGAAAAGAATACAAAACACAATATCTATATGTATCTTTCTATCCATCTAGCTATCCATCCATTATCCATCCACCCATCCATCCATCCATTATCCATCCACTATCCATCCATCCATCCACCATCCATCCATCCATCCATCCATTATCCATCCACCATCCATCCATCCATCCATCCATTATCCATCCATCCATTATCCATCCACCATCCATCCACCATCCATCCATCCATCCATTATCCATCCACCATCCATCCACCATCCATCCATCCATTATCCATCCACCATCCATCCATCCATCCATTATCCATCCACCATCCATCCATCTATCCATCCATTATCCATCCCCCCCCATCCATCCACCATCCATCCATCCATCCATCCATCCATCCATTATCCATCCACCATCCATCCACCATCCATCCATCCATCCATTATCCATCCACCATCCATCCACCATCCATCCATCCATTATCCATCCACCATCCATCCATCTATCCATCCATTATCCAGCCACCATCCATCCATCCATCCATCCACCATCCATCCATCCATCCATTATCCATCCACCATCCATCCACCATCCATCCATCCATCCATTATCCATCCACCATCCATCCATCCATCTATCCATTATCCATCCATCCATCCATCTATCCATCCATTATCCATCCACCACCCATCCATCCATCCATTATCCATCCACCATCCATCCATCTATCCATCCATTATCCATCCACCATCCATCCATCCATCTATCCATTATCCATCCATCTATCCATCCATTATCCATCCACCATCCATCCATCCATCCATCCATCCATTATCCATCCATCCATCCATCCATTATCCATCCACCATCCATCCATCTATTCATCCATCCACCCATCTGTTGCAAAGCAGACCATTACATCTAACAAAGGTTACAGTAATTTCTTGTTATTTTATAATTTCCAATGGAAATTCAAAATTCACATTCAAAATTTCATTATTGTCTCAAAGCAGTCTTTTAAAAATTAGTTTATTCTTCGGGTTTCGTGGCTATATGTTTTCAGGTTTTATTTTTGACAGCAGCTCACTTTTGTTTATATGCCAGTGGTTCATTTGTTGGAGAAACTGGTGTCATTTGACTTGCATGCCATATAAACTGCTCGATTGATCTGAGGCTCAATTCGATTCTAGTTCACTTTTTTTTTAAGCAAGAATTCCTTGCAGGTGGCAGCAGTGTTTGCTTCACAGCAGGACGCCCATTAGGTCTTAATGACATTAAGATTGGCAGGGTCAGACTTAGCCTGCTCCCCCACCCCCAACCAACATTTTACTTGATGAATGTGGAAAGCAGCCATTTGTTATTATCGAAGAGATCAATTAAGTCATTAAGAGCTGCAAGACGGTGACTTTCTAATTCTAACTTCATTTTTGGGTAGTAGCTGGAAATTTTCTCTCAACAAAAATTTTCTTTCATCAGTTTTTTAGCTAAAAGGAGAAAGAGAAACATTTGAACCTTACCTTCTTTAGTTTCAGAGCCAAGAATTGGTGACTTTCTGAGCCTCGTGTGCTCATGTGGATTTTATGTGTCTGATGTGTTTCAATCAATTACAGTTACCATTCGTTCCAACTTTCTTTTCATTCTACACCAGGCAGGTGAGAACACTTTTCTTTACATGAGAGTTTCAAGTTTGTGTCAAATTTAGAAAAAAAATAAGTTTACTATGTCTTCCAATATTTTTCTGTATCCTTTTTTTCCTGTATATTTTCCTGGGACTTCGGCTACGGGCAAGTGAGATTGATATTTTACTATACGTAACTGAGGCTCTGTTACTTATTTTGTTCTTTCTTTTCTCGCTATGCTTTGCCTTGGATAATTGCCATTGCTATTGTTATATTTGAGGCGAGATTAAGGGACCAACACCAAGACAAAAGTATGCCAAATAGCAGGGTTTATTAAGCCGGCGACCACGGAGGACTCGCGTCTCTCCAACCCGTGGCCCTGAATGGAGGGTGTTAAGACCTTTATACCCGTAAAAAATCACCTTGGGAGTGAAGGTGAGGGGTGGGGGGTGGGGGTGAGGGGCTTCAGACATTCCGAGGGCCAGGAAACTTTTTGACATTCTGATTGTTACTTAAGTGATTCACAAAAAGAGTTAAGATTAGCATTTGTTTACACATTGTCTGGGTAGGGTGGAAATCACAGTCCTTAATTACTTATTCACATTTGGGCTATAGAGAGCAGTTTCAACAGAAAGCCGAGGTATTGTTGAGGTATGCAGGTTTATGGGGCTTTTTACCATGTCACACTATTTGTTCAAGCTTGACTGTATTTGCCTCTGCTGTGTTTTATCTGCTCATAAGTCCGGTAAGTGTGTTAGTCACGGTGAATATTGTGTTTCTTAGCGTGAGTGGTTGTATTCGTTTCTTCTTTTCTTTCTTCATTATGGCCATGTGTTCTTTTAAATCCTTAAACCCATCTGTAATAACTGTTTTCACATCCTTGTCTGAAAATTCCAATGTCTCCGTCATTTTGGGGTATTTTTCTGTTGACTAATTTTTCTTGGGGTTGCAGGTCATATTTTCTGTCTCCTAACACGGTTGCTGATTCCTAAGTGGACGCCTAACACCGCGATTATTTTGTTGATGAGTTTTTGTGTTTTATTGTCTTCCTTTAAAGAGTTTTGAGTTTTGATTCAGTGACATTTGTGTTACCTTCAGGCCACACTGGTCTCTCCTAGGTTGTATCTGAAGACTCCAGAGCACAGGTCCTGGGAGGCTGGATTAGGTGTGGAGCCTGGCCAGAGAGAACTCGCGGACCCCCCCCTGCTTGGATTCTCGGAATTATTGAGCGTATGGACCTTGGATCTCCAGAAGAGCCTGACGGAATCTTGCCTTCTGTCTGTATACTTCCATATTCGGCCACAGGCTCAGGGAGCCCCGTGCCGACTTCTGGAGCCCTCTCTCTGCATAGGTCCTTTCTCGATGTTGTTCTTCCCCCTAAATTTTTGCCACCTCAGCATCTCAGAACATGGGTCTCTGTACCCTGAACTCAGCAGGACTTGCGCTCTGCCTGACCTTCCTCTTGGACGGTGGGGTCGGCTCCAGGCAGAAGGCTGAGCAAGGGCAGCCTCATTGCATTAATTCTCTTCTCTCGGGATCTCCTCTGGGCTACCTGTTAGTCAATATCCAAAATCAATTGTTTCACGTGTTTTTCTAGTTTCCAGCTTGTTCACAGTAGGAGGGGAAAGTCTGGCACCACTGATACTGTGTCAGTGAAACAGGGCGTCTCGCCAAGGTTTGTGGGGGGGGGATTATTTAGCATAAAAACATATCCAGATGATACCAGATAGAAATTAAAAAAGAAATTTAACTAAGTTATTAGTAAGAGATTGCAACATTTTTAAAGTAATTGATAGATAAAGTAGACAATTCCGAAGACTGGCCCGCGGGCTGGCATTGGTAAGCTTGCTCGTGGGGTCACCCTTTCCACAGGTGTTTTCAGCATGTTCGCTTTGCGTGGGGGTGCTCTTTTAGGAACCCGGGCTGTCATAACGAATAAATCAGGTCCTGTCTCCTGTGCTCACGATACTGACTACATTGCAGGGGGAACGACAGATAAAAGTGTGCTATAGCTGGCCTAGAGTTAGAACCTGAACAACGCCATTTTATAAAAAACAAAGCTATGTTTTAAAATAAGTTGTAACGGCTGCCCCCACTCTCCTCACAATAACTGCTGGCCTTTGGCTTCTGTACCTAAAACTGCTAGTTTGCTCTGCAAACTATCTACCTTTCTTATCAGTAACAGCCAGAATTGTCAGCCTTTGTGACTACAATAGCAGCCCCAAGCTAATTCCATCCTGGTCCCCTGTGCCCTGTAATAAATAACTAAGATCTGTTCTTTACAATACTGCCCAGAAGATGTGCAAACTAACGCTTATCTTAACTTCTGTAAGCCACTTAGGTAACAATCGAGGGGGCAAGATGTCCTCAAGCCCTTGGAATGTCCGGAGCCCCCGCTCACTCCCCCTCTGTCCGGGAGATGATTTACGAAAACCCCTAAATGTCTGTGTCCCTTCACCCCCACCCCCGCCTCTCGCCCTGACTCCCAAGGTAATTCTTACGGGTATAAAAGGTCTTAACCCCCCTCCATTCGGGGCCACGGGTTGGAGAGACGCGAGTCCTCCGTGGTCGCCGGCTTAATAAACCCTGCTATTTGGCATACTTTTGTCTTGGTGCTGGTCCCTTAATCTCGCCTCAAATATAACATTTGGTGGCCCGTACGGGGAGTTGGCGAGATTTTTCTCCTTTTCAAACCATCACCTGGACAAAAGCCCTTAGAACCTCGCCCGGGTGGCCGCTCCCGCCTCCGGGCTCTCTGAGGGGAGGCGCCCCCTGAAAATGTTTCAGGGCCCTGGAGTTCGCCCCAGTGGCGGATAAGCGACCGCTTGGCCGACATTCGCCCCAAATTCCTTCAGGGTCCTAAAAACCTCCGGATTGCTGGGAGGTAAGTCTGGTCTGGAATCTGTGAAAACTGGGGACTAGTCCATCTGTGGTGTAGCCCGGGTCAGGGGACTGACGAGTCATTGCAACTCTGGCCCCGGCAGGCCTCCCCGAGACGTCGCTGGAGGCTTCTGGCTGGTAGCGGGCACAGTGGGTGCCAACCGCTTTCGTTAGCTAGTTTCACACTAGCGTGTACGGTTGTTTTCCGTAGCCTCTGTGTGAGTGTGAGAGTGAATGTGTATCTATGTAGTCCCACGGCCACCTGGCTACGGGGGCTTGAGAGGGCCTACACCCGCGGTTCCACGGAGACGTCATATGGCATAACGGTGATTCACCTCAGAGCTGTCCTGTGTGGACTTCCATCCTGAGGTGACCAGGCCCGGGGTTTATACGGGTACACCTTTTAGCTAAGACGCTCTTGCACCCCTCCGGGGGCGTGGCCGGGCTGGCATCAGATTGGTCTCCCATTTGGGGGGCACCCACCCTTTGTCTGTCAGTCTTACATGTGGTTCTGTCCGTATTGTAGGTTTACTAGTTTTGTCAAGACTCCTGTTGGATAATATACAGTGGTTTAGGCCTGCTTCCCTTGGAGTGGAAGACGTCCTACAGTGGTTAACAAATCATTGGCTGCAGGGGACTTTTGCTGAATTCATGCCTATAGAAATAACTCTGTATTCCTTCCTTCTCCTATTCTTCTGTTTCTGAGGCCTCACTTCTCCTGATTCTGATTCTGCCATGTGGCAAATAGTTTTAGCTCTATCTCTTTTTGTTTTATTTCTTATTATAATCATTGTAGCCTGTAGGTTCTCTCAACCACCCCCCCCCCCTCCGGGAAAGGAGTACTTTTGTCCGTGTTGGATGTAATTTCCCCTCACTGGGGGGTTGGATATCTATCCTCCCCCGTGGCCCCTTCCACCAGTCCCTTTGGCCCGGGCAAGGGACAGGCCCATTAAATTAATTGTACAATCCTTACAAGATTTAGCTGTGCAGGCTCTACTAAAGCCAGTGTTAGAGAGGGCAGAGCACGAGTACAGTGCCTGCCAAAAATTGGATATATTATAAAAACCCCAAGACTCGTGTTACTACCAAAAAGAGTAGAAAAGAAAAGAAGAGAGAGAGACGGAGAAGAGAGTAGAGAGAGGGAGAGAGAGAGTAGAGAAAGGGAGTGAGAGAAGAGGGAGAAGAGAGTAGAGAAGAGAGAGAGACGGAGAAGAGAGAGAGAGGGAGAAGAAAGTAGAGAAAGAGAGAGAGAGAGAGACGGGAGAAGAGAGTAGAGAGAGAGAGAGGGAGTGAGAGAGAGAGGGAGAAGAGAGTAGAGAAAGAGAGAGAGAGAGACGGAAAAGAGAGTAGAGAGAGAGAGACGGAGTAGAGAAAGAGAGAGAGAGAGAGAGACGGAAAGAGAGTAGAGAGAGAGGGAGAGAGGAATTTAAAGGCTTTTTAGGGTCCCTGTGTCAAGGTGACCAAAAGCTGCAAGGGCAAAAAATTCGCGGCCGGCCAAGGGCCCAGAGCCCAGCGGCTGCAATTCACACATTAAACCTACACAAAGAGCATTTTTTTCTTTTCCTTGCCGGTCAGCCCCGCCCCCACTTTCAGGCAGGCCACACCGCCACAGGGTGAGCATTTGCAATGGCAAAGTTGTTAGTTTAAATCCTTAGCAAGGCCAAGTTTTAAATTAGTGTAATCTCTTAGGTATTTAAAAAATGGGTTCATCTAGCTCCCGGCCTGACCCCCCTCCGAGTGCACTACGGCTAACTTCAAGGCTGATCCACAGGCCAATACGGGGTAGCTGACTCCTGGAAACTCCGTACCTTATGTGAGCTAGAGTGGCCATCCGTTTGGAGTGGGGTGGCCAGACACTGGAACATATGACCGAAGAATTACCTAGGAAGCATGCAAAACAGTCCACGGGGTACCCTGGACACCCCGACCAGTTTCCATACATCGACCAATGGTTAGACTTAGTTCAACATCCTCCACCGTGGCTAAAGCGCTGCATAGCAGGCTGGACTTCAAGTTATGGCTAGCCGGTCCAAAGAAGTCCCAGTGCGCCGGCCATCCTCCCCGCTCCAGAGGCAAGACCTAGTCCCCTCCTCGCCTTACGTTAGGGCCCTCGAGCAGGAGGCTCAGCACCCCACCCCAGATAGCACTGAGGATCAGCCGACCCATGGAACAGGGGACTAGCACCTCCCCCAGATAGCACCAGAAACCAGCCCCATATCCCCCACTTCATACCCGCAGTGGAGCCCCATACACACCCAAAGTATTACCCCTGCTGAGAAGGCACCCCCGGTGGAGGGAGGGAGTCGAGGGACGCCCTTTCTTCATCCACATCCCTTTCTCCTCCAGTGTACTTATATAACTGGAAAACTTAACATCCTCCTTTTTCTGAAAAGCCCCAAGCACTGCACAGGGCTTTTGGAGTCTGTCTTGCAGACTCATCGCCCCACCTGGGATGACTGTGAACAGTTGCTCTTGGTGCTTTTTACTGCTAAAGGAAAGGAGCAAAATTAGAACAGGAGGCCCATAAGGCCATTATTGGGGACAGAGGGAGGCTCGGTGGAGGACCACCAAGAGCGAGTAATAAATGAAGTCTTCCCCTCCAACCGCCCCCAGTGGGACCCAAATACTTCAGCGGGTCTGCAGGCTCTGAGAGTTTTCACCGGTACCTACTAGAGGGAATTAGGAAAGCGGCCCCAAAGCCCACTAATCTCTCCAAGGTGGGGACTATAACTCAGGGTCCACAGGAGTCGCCAGCTGCCTTTCTTGAGCGCCTTCAGGACGCTCTATCTCACCTACACTCTCTATTAACCCTAAGGCTCCTAAAATTAGCGGGCCATCAATCTGGGGTTTGTCTCCCAGTCAGCTCCAGACATAAAAAAAAAGTTACAAAGACTAGAGGGGTTTCAGGGAAATGAATTTGTCCCAACTGTTGAAATTGCCCAAAAGGTATTTCACAATAGGACACGTCAGAAGTTGGGCAGGATAGAGGTTACAAAGGCGGTAATAGCAGCTCTTGAGAAACCCAAGTTATCCGACGGGAAGCCCCCTCGGGGAGCCCCTGAGCCCCGGGCCAGGCTAGGACGCGGAATCAGTGGCGGCTTCTGCCGGCAAGCAAGAGTTACTGGGAAAGGCGGATGTCCGGAAGAAGGTGGCGGAGAGACAGCTCAGGAAAGGCCTTCCAAAAACTATTCTCATATTTGAGAAAGCGCAGGATTGACGGGGCCGGGGCTCTCTTTATTAAACCAGGAGCCCAGGGTGACTTTAGAAATTGGGGGTACACACTGTCAGCTTCCTAGTCAACACTGGCGCGGCCCACTCCGTCCTTACTCAGCCTCTGGGACCACTATCCAGTAAAAGACAATATCCGAGGGGGCCACAGGAAACACACAAGCCCTTGGACCACGAATCGTTTTGTTGATCTGGGAAACAGCCACCGTCACCCATTCCTTGTTAGTATCCCAGAGTGCCCCGTACCCACTCCTTGGACGAGATTTTACTTCACAAACTTCAAGCAAATATTTCTTTCAGGGAGAGTTAGGCTTGCCTCTCCAATTCCTCCCCGCTTGGCATCAGAGCCCCCTCAGCAAATCCTCATCACCTGTGCCTTGTCAGATGAATATCTCTTGCAGGAAGCTTTGTCACGAGAGGCAGATCAACTACCAACATTAGACCTCCTCTGCCAGTTCCAAAGAGATATACCCGGAGTATGGGCTGAAAACAAATTCCCCCAGGCTTGGCAAGTCACCGTACCCCAGTCGTGGTCCAGTTGTTGGCAACGGCAATTCCAGCCCAGGTACGACAGTATCCCATGAGCCAGGAAGCCCGGCGGGGAGATTTGCTCCACATATAGCCAGGCTTTTAGAAGGAGGAAATCCTTACTACCTGTAAGTCTCCCCTAACACCCCCCTACTCCCTGTTTTGAAACCCGGCACCAAGGACTATAGGCCAGTACAGGACTTAAGGGAAGTAAACAAACGAGTGGAAACTGTCCACCCAACGGTTCCAAATCCGTACACCCTCCTGAGTCTCTTAAGCCCAGAACAGCACCATTACACTGTCTTAGATCTTAAAGATGCATTCTTTTGCATCCCCCTGGCCCCTGTTAGCCAGCCTATATTTGCTTTTAAATGGACTAACCCTAATACTGGGGGTTTCGAGGCAACTTACTTGGACAAGGCTGCCACAGGGGGTTCAAAAACTCCCCTACACTGTTTAATGAGGCACTCAGCCAAGATCTTGCCACCTTCCGAGCTGAGTTCCCTGGAGTGTACCCTACTTCAATATGTGGATAACTTATTATTGGCTACAAAAACACAAGAGGCCTGTAAAAAAATTACCCAGTCATTATTAAAACCCTACAGACTTTGGGATACCGGGTCTCAGCTAAAAAGGCCCAACTCTGCCAACCAAAAGTTACCTACCTGGACTATGTTATAAAAAAGGCAACCGGGCATTGGCACCCAGCCGAGTTCAAGCAGTGCTGCAAATACCCACCCCCACCACGAGACGCCAGGTACGAGAATTCCTTGGTAGCAGTAGGGTACTGTAGGCTATGGATCTTGGACTTGCCGAGATAGCCAAGCCCCTGTATGCGTGCACGGGAGAAAATCAGCCTTTGGTTTGGACAAAAATAGAGCAACAGGCTTTTAACAGGCTCAAGACTGCTCTAACTACGGCCCCTGCCTTGGCTTTGCCAGACATCTCTAAACCCTTCCGGTTGTTTGTGCATAAAAAGCAGGGAGTTGCTAAGGGGGTGCTCACCCAAACTTTGGGACCATGGTCCCGGCCAGTTGCATACCTCTCAAAAAAACTTAATCCTGTAGCCTCTGGATGGCCAGCCTGTCTGAGGTCAGTGGCAGCTACAGCCCTGTTAGTTAAGGAGGCGGACAAACTAACCTTAGGGCAGGAGTTAAATTTAGTGACACCCCACGCGGTGGAGTCACTACTCCGTGGAGCTCCGGGAAAGTGGATGTCAAATACCCGCATAGTCCAATATCAAGCCTTACTTTTGGACCAGCCCCGCATAAGGTTTTCAAAGACTACAGTTTTAAACCCCGCCACACTACTACCTGACAGCAAGCCAAAGAAGCCTATACATAATTGTCAACAGACAGTGGATGTCCTCCACGCCATTCGACCGAACCTCACCGACGTTCCCCCTGCAGAATCCAAAGGAGGTACTGTATACGGATGGCAGCAGCTTTATGGTCGACGGAGTCAGGTATGCCGGGGCAGCTGTAGTCACCTTAGAACGAGTTATCTGGGCCCCAGGCTCTTCCACAAGGAACCTCGGCCCAGAAGGCAAAACTCATAGCCCTGATAAAGGCTTTGAACTGGGTGGAGGGAAAAACTGTAAATATCTATACAGATAGCAGGTATGCTTTTGCTACAGCTCATGTGCATGGAGCCATCTATAAGGAAAGAGGACTACTTACCTCGGAGGGAAAAATCATCAAAAACAAAGAGGAAATCCTAGCCCTACTAGAGGCTATATGAAAGCCCAAGGCAGTGGCATTAATACACTGCAATGGACACCAGAAGGGAGATTCACCAGAGGCAAGGGGAAATAGGGCAGCTAATCTACAAGCCAGACAGGCAGCTTTGAGGCCAGTAAAACCTCTAACTCTTCTTGTAACTCTGCCGGCCCCAACCTTGCCCCCTACCCCTATGTACTCACCTGAGGAAGAAAATTTTGCTAAAGAACAGGGGGTACCCAAGATTCCACAGGATGGTGGACTCTACCGGATATGAAAATTGTGGTCCCCGAGACTCTAGGACGAGTTCTAGTTAAGGACACACACCAGGCCACACACTTAGGACAGACAAAATTAACTGAGCTGCTGAGGGCCAGATACCACATTCCACACCTACACGAGTTAGTCAGAGAGACTACAACTCGATGTAATGTGTGTGCCAGGGGTAAATCCAGGGGGGAGTAGGCCTAGTCAAGCAGGGATAAGACTTAGGGGCACTAGCCCGGGAGAACACTGGGAGGTGGACTTTACTGAAATAAAACCCCCAGCATGTGGCTATAGATACCTCCTCGTGTTTATAGACACCTTCTCTGGATGGGTTGAGGCTTTCCCTACCAAGTCTGAAACTGCACTGGTAGTGGCAAAAAGGTTGTTACAGGACCTGGTTCCTCGGTTCGGCTTGCCCCTAACTCTGGGATCGGATAATGGCCCTGCATTTATTGCACAAGTTTCTCAGGGCCTGGCAAAGGCCCTGGGCATATCTTGGAAACTGCACTGTGCCTATCGCCCCCAGAGTTCAGGACAGGTTGAGAGAATGAACCGGACCATAAAAGAAACTTGACAAAGTTCATATTGGAGACCGGTGAGAACTGGGTCAACCTGCTTCCTTTTGTCCTCCTCCGTGTCCGATGCACACCCTATCAAAAAGGTTTCTCCCCTTTTGAAATTATGTTTGGCAGGCCCCCTCCCTTACTCCCCCAAACTTGCAGACGCTGTACATGCCGAAGTTCATAACCACACACTCCTTAAGTCCCTACAGGCACTCCAGTCTGTTCAGTCCCAGGTGCACCCGCTCATCAGAGGAACTCGACCTACTCCAGGGGATTTCACTGACCAGCCGGTACATCCCTTCCAGCCCGGGGACGAAGTCCTGGTAAAAAGATTCACCGCCTCCGGTTTAACTCCCTCGCCTGGAAGGGACCCTACACCGTAATTCTGGTCACTCCCCACGGCAATCAAGGTGGACGGACTAACTGCTTGGATTCACCATTCACACGTCAAGACTGCCCCCCCCCCGGATGCAGGATGGAAGTTGGTCTCATCTACAACAGACCCCCTAAAGCTAAGACTATTGCGCCATACTCGGTCATTGTCCTAATCTCCCTGATTCCTGTAACCACCCTCCGAAAGGGACCCCCTTTAACACCCACTTATTACCGATGGGGTCCCTCACCGAGGGCTCCACTGGAGGATATGTTAGTTCCTTAACCGGGAAGGGATCCACCCTAGTCAATTTAACCCTGGAGTACATTCCAAGAAACCCCATTACCTTCTCCCTAGACCTCTGTGCCCTCCTGGGCCCCAACCTAAATTTCAGAACAAGTGGAGGTGTAGCTGGCTGTGGCAGTTCAGGGGCAGAGCGAAACTCCAAACCATGGGTTTATATCTGTGCCCAGGATCCACACCAGATAAGAGGTGGAATTGTAATGACTTACACGAGTTCTCTGCCCCCATTGGGGTTGTGAGTCAATCTCCACTATATCAAGTTATGCTGTAAACAGGGACTCTTTCATTTCATTTACCCGAGACCCTCCCCCAAACCCTTGCTCCACCGGATCCTGTAACCCACTTAAGATAACAGTCTTGTATCCAGATGGGAGATGGGCTACAGGACGCACATGGGGCCTCAGAGTATATATAAGAGTGGATGGGACATGGGAAATATTTTTACCATCCAGCGTATGCCATCGCCTAGACCTTACCGCCTGGTGGGGCCCTTAGCCGAGGTCCTAAAGCCCCCAAAAACCTTCCCCAAGATCCAAATAGCTCCCACTCCTAGCCCCACTACTCCTACTCCCCAACCTACTCTCCACTCCTAGATCTACTACCCCCATTCCTAACCTGTTCACAGAAGCCCCCCCCCCCAGACACAGAAGGCTTGAACCTTCTAAACTTGTTGTCCTCCACACACCACCTGCTCAACCAGACAAACCCAGACCTAGGTAAAGATTGCTGGCTATGTTTAAATCCGCAGCCACCGTTTTACATAGGCCTAGCAGCACAACCCAATATAGCCCCTTCAAATACCTCATGTATTGAAAGGCAGTTCCACATAACTCTAGGGGACTTAGAGGGAGAAGGCATATGTTTCCATTCCCCTAACTATTATCTTGCCGGATCCCCCATACCAACGTTTCTGCAGAACACCCTCATTTTAAATTATAGCCGGACAAGTTTTTACTACACTGCACCAGACTCTGTTTGGTTTGCCTGTACTTTTGGTCTCACAAACTGCATTTCCACCTACCAGTTCAGCAACTCCTCAAAACCCATTCTCTGTACCCCTGTGTATATCCTGCCCTCGGATAAATGTTTATAGTGGACCCCAAGGTGAAATTCTCATAGCACCCGATACCGACAAGCGTTGGAAACGGGCCATAATTATACCCCTATTAGTGGGACTTGGAATAGCAGGATCCGCAGCTATGGGAATATCTGCTTTAGTCACTGGGGACCAAAATTTTAAAACTCTGTCACACCAAATAAATGCAGATATTACCCACCTGGAGAATTCCATCACCAAATTAGCTGAACAAGTGGACTCGTTGGCTGAAATGGTGTTACAAAATAGAAGGGGGTTGGACCTACTGTTCTTAAAAGAAGGAGGACTGTGTGCGGCTCTCGGCGAACAATGTTGCTTTTATGCAAACAATTCTGGAATCATCCGAGACAGCCTTGCAATGGTTAGACAAAACGTAGAAACAAGAAAACACCTTAGAGAAACCTCAGAGAGTTGGTACCAAAAATTGTTCTCTTGGTCCCCCCTGGCTAACATCCTTAATCACTGCATTAGCAGGACCCTTGGTCCTAATAGTCCTAGGGTTAACATTTGGACCCTGTCTTTTAAACATGCTCTTCAAATTTATCCAAGGAAAAATAGACTCGGTTAAACTAATGGTTCTAAGATCCAACTACAGGCCCCTGTGTCAGGAGGAAGAAACTTATTAAAGATTTAATAAATGTTAAAAGAACAGGGGGGGAATGTGCTATAGCTGGCCTAGAGTTAGAACCTGAACAACGCCATTTTATAAAGAACAAAGCTATGTTTTAAAATAAGTTGTAATGGCTGCCCCACTCTCCTCACAATAACTGCTGGCCTTTGGCTTCTGTACATAAAACTGCTAGTTTGCTCTGCAAACTATCTACCTTTCTTATCAGTAACAGCCAGAATTGTCAGCCTTTGTAACTACAATAGCAGCCCAAGCTAATTCCATCCTGGTCCCTGTGCCCTGTAATAAATAACTAAGATCTGTTATTTACAATACTGCCCAGAAGATGTGCAAACTAACGCTTATCTTAACTTCTGTAAGCCACTTAGGTAACAATCGAGGGGGCAAGATGTCCTCAAGCCCTTGGATGTCCGGAGCCCCCGCTCACTCCCCCTCTTGTCCGGGAGATGATTTACGAAAACCCCTAAATGTCTGTGTCCCTTCACCCCCACCCCCCGCCTCTCACCCCTAACTCCCCAAAGTAATTCTTACGGGTATAAAAGGTCTTAACCCCCTCCATTCGGGGCCACGGGTTGGAGAGACGCGAGTCCTCCGTGGTCGCCGGCTTAATAAACCCCTGCTATTTGGCATACTTTTGTCTTGGTGCTGGTCCCTTAATCTCGCCTCAAATATAACACAGGACCCACCAGGACTCGGCCCCCCCACTTCTCAGCTCGACTGGGCCCTACGCCAGCCCCCCCTCCCAGGCTTTTCTTCCTGGAGAGGAGCAGAACTCACAGAGCCCCCAAAGCTGAGTCCTCCTGGCCCCAGCACAGGGCAGGAGCCGCCTCCTCCACACCCACTCCTGCCCCAAACCAGCTCTGGTTGTCAATGGCCCCGACCCGTCAGGCCTCAGACATTCACAGCGACAGGAGTTCAGGCCGAGGAAGATCTGCCACCGAGTGTGGAGGAAACACGAGGCTCCAGCTCCCACACATGGTGGGCGAACCCGCACTTAGCGGGAGAGGCCGAACTTCCCACACCTCAGTGTTCAACACGGAAGGCGACATTAGGTGAACCAAGTATTCAACTCAAGCTAGAAACAGAGTAACAAAGTAAAGGTAAAGAAACTGGGAATACTGAGTACAGAAGAAAATAGTAGATTCGACGAGATATATCAGGTGGCTTTATAAATAAATTAAATAGCTATTTCTTTTAAAAGACATAAACATAGACAAATATCTAGCAAATATAATCGAGAAAAAAGAAGAGTGTGACCATATACAGTTTATGGATTTTAGAGGGGATTATTACTACGTAAAGTGGGTATTCAATAAACATTTGTAGGATTAATGAAAATATATTTTTGGAATTTCTTTACAACTGTATAATAACAAATTTGAAATCTGGCTGAACTGGCTCATAGTCAGGGAAAACGCAAATCACCAGTATTGACTCAGAAAGAAATGTTTGCTCCATGTTGCTGAGATGGGCTGGCAGGAGAGGAGCTTGCAAAAATCAATAGTTTTTCTTATACTAGAAATAAGTACCTAGGAATGGAAATGAGGAAACATATTTGCACAAAACTATAAAATGCCCAGGAATCTATCTTGAAAATAAAGGGGCAAGACTATATGAGGTTAGGGGGTAGACTAACCTTGTACAAGATACATAATATATTATATTATAGTCTGATATATAATAGGACTATATGAAAAGTCTGATTAAGGGACATAAAACAAGACCTGAAGTCATGGAGAGAGAGCTCGTCCTTATAGGGAAATGCCTCATCTCCTAAGACAGCAGTTATTCCAGTCTTAATGTAAAAGTTTAATGTGATTGCAGTGAGATTACCAGGCGTCTTATTTAAGGAACTGAAAGTTCATAGGGGAAGAATAAATTCCCGAGAATAGTCCAGCAAATGCTAAGAAAGAACAGTAATTGTAAAATTGCCTGATGTGAAAACAGTAGCTTATTTCCCAAGGTGCTTTAATCAAATCAATATGGTACAGGCCCAGGAATGGAAAAGTGAGTCGGGGAAGCAGAGAACGGAGAAGCAGAACCTAATCCATGGGCTCTGATTGTGACAGGAATGGTGTCCGATCCGGGGGCAGGGAATGGTTCCCCTCTGAGTGTGGCCTGCACAGAGAGGCCCATCTGGTTGGAAATGAAGTCAGTCCCTGATATCAAACCTTTGTAGATACCAACACAAACGCCAGGTGAATTCAAGGCTTAAACAGTAACGATGATAATAATAGCAATAATGGTATTTACGTCCAGAACCTGGGAGGTTTTGCAGCAATCCACAAAGAAGGAAATTATTATTATTATTTTGTTTTGAGAGAGAGTCTCACTCGGTCACCCAGGCTAGAGTGCAGTGGCGCAATCTCAGCTCACTGCAACCTCCACCTCCTGGGTTCAAGCAATTCTCCTGCCTCAGCCTCCTGAGCAGCTGGGATTACAGGTACCTGTCACCATGCCCAGGCTAATTTTTATATTTTTAATAGAGACAGCGTTTTGCCATGTTGGCCAGGCTGGTCTCAAACTCCTGATCTCAAGTGATCCTCCCGCCTCGGCCTCCCAAAATGCTGGGGTTACAGGCATAAGCCACTGCACCAGCCCCGGAAATGATTCTTAATAAGGGATTTAGAAGCCATAAAAGAAAGTCATTTGTGCTCAGATACTGATTCAAGTATTTTGATGGCAAAAAGATACTTTATATCAAGCCAATATAAAAGTAACATGTCGGTAAAATATGTTTTAAGGTAAATGGTGTTACGTGTGAGTTTATTTGTAATATCCAAGAAACATATATTATTAGAAAGCTGGCAAAGAATAAAAGCAACAAACTAACAAATGTCTGAAAAAGATGTCCCAACACACAGCTGTGCAGAGATTTGCCAGTGAAAAAAAGCATATGTTTTATCACCCTCAGACTAAAGAAAATAAGAGGGAAGCATAAGATCTCCTGTTGGCAGGGAGGAACGTTACTGTTTTTAATATTCATGTGCATTTAAGTTGTGACTGCATTTTGGAAAGCAATCTGGAAAATGATGCCCATGCCCTCGCCCATGCCCTTTGATGCCACCAACCCATTCTCTTTTGTGTGTGTTTGTGGTGGGCAGGGGGTGGTGGGTAAAGCAAAAATATGTTTCCACCAAGACACTGCAGTCACACCTTGGGGGATCCGCCATGTAGGAATGAAACATCCATAGGAAACTACATGTGATGTATGTGGCTGTTTCTGGAAGCACATGTGTGTGTGTGTGTGTGTGTGTGTGTCTGTGTATGCGTCTGTGTCTGTGTGTGTGTCTGTGTGTGTGTGTGTGTCTGTGGTGGCAAAACAAAGACGTCTGGCCAGAGCAGCCCAGGAAACGTCACAGACACCTGTGATGGACGGGGGTGGGACCTGGGCTCAGCTTCCATTCGTCCAGGCACCTCCCCTCTCCTTTGCTTCCGGTGGGTGAAGTCAGAGAGAAAAGAGGTTTGAAATTCCCGCTTTCCTCCGACATCTGTTCATTCCTCACACCGGCAGCACCAGCTTCTCACCAAGACCGATGGTGAGGGGTCCCAGCTCCGTCCTCCTTCCTCCACCGGGGCCTACGGGGCTCCTGCTGTCTGGAGGCCTCTCCCACATGGCAGGTTTGCAGGTGAATGTGCCACACATTTCCCTCCTGCGTCCTGGGTGCCCAAGTGAGAAGCCAGTGCAGCAGGTGTGAGGAACGAACAGACTTTGGGTGAGATTTTGAATGACACGAGCCAGGTGTGTTCTGCCCACGCTGATTCTCCGTATCTCTGGGGGTGGCTGATCACGACTGCCCCTGACCACGGGCCCTTTCTTATGGTTTCATGGAAAGAGCCAGGCGACCACAGAAGGAGCCGGACAGCCACAGAAATCTCCTGAAATGTTGCAGATTTTAACCCAGAGGGAGGCCACCACTTTGCTCCTATTCTGGAAGATGTAGGAGAGGAGCTGGGGTTGGGGACACCTGGTCCTGTGTTTCAGATGAAGTTCTGGGACAGGAACCTGGGCTTGGTGACCACCTGGTCCCATGTCTTACACGGAGTTCTGGGATTGGAACCTAGGCTTGGTGACCACCTGGCCCCACGTCTTAGATGCAGTTCTGGGATTGGAACCTGGAGTTCATGAATCCCTGGTCTTCAGTCTCCTGGAGACACAGGGAGATTAGAACCCAGCCTGTTGGAGAGAAATTGAAATACGACTGGGACACCTGCTGTCCCGCCACGATCAAGTCCATCGTTCCGACTTTCCCCAGGCATAGCCTCTTCTTTGCCTATGTTTTCTGTTAGCCAGCTACTCTCACGTCGTGGGGGAGGTGGTGTGATTTCTGTCCTTCACAAGCAGGGCTTTCTGGCTGCCGCGCTCCTCAGGGTCATCGGAAACTCTCCAGGGCACGGCCAGTCTTTGCTGCATGGTAGGGCTGCCGTTTATCACACTGTTTCCAGAAGAAAATGTTTTTCAAGTACCAGGTACATCTTACAAATAAACCAGGTATGACTTCTGTGGTGTATAGGTGGAACTGCACAGATTATCAGGAAGTTGACTTTAGAAACAAAATTTTAAAAACAATGAAAAATAAAATAGAAACACTATGTTGCATTTGCAGTTTGGTTATTTGCATATTTATGAAGTTCTGCAATTTGAAAAAATATTTCTCTTCTTTCCTGGGTGTCTATTTGGAATACATTGCCGTGTGTCAAAATCAAGGAAATCAGGGCTGGTGCTGCCGGCCCCGTGACAGGCGTTTTCGATATCCTCTGTTGCAATGCTGAGATGCATTATTATTCATAGATTCATCTGAAGATTTAATTGGAAATAATTTATCTAGTATCCATGTGTGCCTTGTGTTTATTTTAAAGGTTGTTGCATAGGAGGCTTAAACATACCCAGCAAATTATGCCAGGGGAAGGCTTCCTCAAATCTTCAAAACCCAGGGTGCTTGCCTGTTTAAATCCCTTGGACCGTTTTTTTAAATCACTCCAATATTTTGAGACTCTTTTCCCTGTCTAGAGAGTGTGGCCTCTGCCCACCTATGGGTTCAGGCTCCTCCTCCTTTTTTCCCCACGGACCCACACATCCCTGCGGAGAAGCACGGGAGACGCTACAGCCAGTGGAGAGATGACAGCTTTTACTTTCACGAGGAGAAAATGAAGAACTGTGGCTTTGGAGGTCCAAGTTGTTGCCGTGAAGAGGCTCCATCCCCCACTGCGCGCAGCACACGTGTGGACAAAGCCAGCCTTCCTCTCCTCTCTCTGAGAGACACGAGTATACCAAATACCGGCATGAACCCGAGGATTTCCACTCGTCACTGGTGGTTAGGGGAATGCAAACCAAGGCCACCCAGCCCTTCAGACCAAGCCTCTGAGCTCCCTTGAGCAATCGCACCACGGCTGGGGAAGAGCAAAGTTCTAGCCAATGGTCAAACTCATGCTCCTGACGATCATGGAGGGCTGCTGGGCTGGCGTTTGTTCTATGTGACCTTATTCTGCAGGGAGTTGGCCATGAGCTGCTGGTCTCTCCAGGAGGAATGCTTACTCGGTGGGGGAAGTCGAGGAAGGAGGTATTCAGGGTTGGAGAAGGAGCGTGCTGGGACCTGGAGGTCAGCTCAGGGAGACAGTGGCCCTAAGTTGGCTCTAATGACCCAGGGACGGCAAGCTGGCTGTGGAACCTGGAGACGTGCTGACGCCACTTGGTGATCCCTTCCTGACGGGGGACGGTACCTGGGATGCTTTGAGCTCAGGACTGTCCAGGATTCTGTCCTCACACCAAGGCGCCATGGGATCTGCACCACCATTCACTCAACTCTGGGGGTTTTTACATGCCCCATGTTCCTGCAGGCAGCTCCTTCCACCCAGAACGCCCCATTCCAGACAAGCCTTTTTCTCAGCTCTGTCTTCTCTCTTCCCAGAGCCTTTTCTGACCCCACTCCATCACCCCACACCCTGCAGTGACGCAGGAGGCTGGGGTGCTTTGCATTCCGGGCGCCCTCTGTGCCTCTGTTGCAAGCTGGTCCTATCACACATGGGAGAGCCAGGGCTGGAACTGGGGCAGTGCTGGGCGCAGAGATTGGGGGTTGCGGGTTGTACCACTGTGAAGTGATGGGAACCACGGTGGGACGTGGACGCCTGAGCTCTGTTTCCTGAGACTCTCCACAGGCCGCTTCTTCTTCTGTTGTAACTTCTGATATTCACAGTGCTGCTTTCATTTTTGCATGAATTTACAAAATAACAGAACACAGCTTTGAAACTGTTGGCACCTCTGCCTGCTGGCAAAACAGCCCCTCTGCTAAACTTCTGCGGAGCAGCCCCTCTGCTAAATCTCTGCGGAGCCGCCCCCTCTGCTAACCCTCTGCGGAGCAGCCCCTCTGCTAAGCTGCGGAAGAGCAAAGGCTCTTCTGTCTCGTGCAACTGCCCCCGGATCCGAGGAAGCTGAGCTCGGGAGTCTGCGTTTCCACCAGCTGTTGTAGCAGCCTCGATTCAGCTACGGGCAACAGAAACCACTTGTTATTTCCATGGGACGGAACATAAAACACAGCGTCCAAGGATTACAGAAGTACAGGGGCTCCAAGCCCTCCACCAGTGATTTCCAGAACTATCCACAGTGGCCCACCCATCAGGAGGTGTGGCACAGTGGAAGCCCCTTGTGAAGTTGCTGGCCCCAGAGGCCATGCTTCCTTTGCTGGATTGGGGAGCAGAGGCTCTGATGTGAGGCCACAGACCACAGCCGCAGGTCCTCGTCCTCACCATGCCAGCGGAGACCCGGACCAGCCATGACGTGGTGGGTGAGCCCTGGCCCCAGACACACCCAGAGCCAGAGGCTGATATGGGAACTGCTGAGGCTGCGGCAGGAATACTGGCCAGCAGAAGCCAGGGCCTCTTTCTGCCTCCCACTGCCCAGTGCACGGAGCAAGGCAGGAGCTTCATGCCCAGTGGCAGAGAACTCCCACCCGTCCCAGAGTGTCATGCCCACATTCAAAGAACTCTCACCCACCCTAGGACGCAGAGGAGCAAGGCCAGAGCCTCATGCCCAGCGGCAGAGAACTCCCACCCGCCCCACAGTGTCATGCCCACGTTCAGAGAACTCCCACCCACTCCAGGATGTGGAAGAATAACTGGGGAGCGTCACGTCCAGTGCAGAGAACACAGACGTGAGGTTCCTGGCACCCCAGCCTCTGTGGTTAGGAAGGCCCATGAGAAGGAGAAGGGAGCCAGATGAAGGACCTCTACAGCAGACTTAAACAGACATGTGCCCTGGCAGTGACTCTTAAGCACCTGTTAGTCTTCTGATGACAGATGGACTTAGGAGCTTGCTTTGTTTAAGCCAGAAGAAAGTGGTCGTCCCTTCTCTATTTTTCCATACACGTGGCAGTTAGAAAGAAGAAAACCAATTATTTTGTTTGATTTCTTACATAATGAAATGATTTAATCCACTGATTTCACGTCCATTGACACAGAGGTGTAGCACAGAAGCCAGTACACGGGCAGCGGCCACAGCGGCCACGCTGCATCTGCCGAGCCCTTCGGCACGGGGTGCGTAGGGGAGGCCGGCTGGGGAACGGGTTTTGGAGAATTGGTGAACTCTTGAAAAAGAAACAGAAATCGTTCCTTCAGACCAGAGCAGAATTAAATTCTAGATGTTCTAGATAGGGCTGGGGAAACACAAAGCCCGACAATGGCAGAGGCTGAGGCGGGTCAGGGCAACCGGCCCTCGCTCCTGGCTGGAAGGGTGTGACGTGGGGCTGCCCTGGGGGAGACAGGTTGGCTGCCTCCTCATGAAGTTAAACGGACACTCCCCCGTCCAGGCAGCTGCCCCTCGTAGGCATTTACCCAAGTGAGCTGAAGTCTAATGTTCACCCAGGAACCTGCGTGTGGTGTTTTACAGCTGCTTTATCCAAAATTGCCCCAGACTGGACACAGCCAAGATGTTCTTCAGCAGGAGCAGGAGAAACAAACTGTCGCATCCGTAGAGGGGACCCTCACCCAGCGCCGGGAGACGCAGGCGAGCATTTACGTGGCCAGATGAGGATTCATGCGGCCAGACGGGTCCCAAAGCCATTTTGTTTTCAAGACGGAATCTCGCTCTGTCACCAGGCTGGAGTGCAGTGGCGTGATCTCGGCTCACGGCAACCTCTGCCTCCCGGGTTCAAGCGGTTCTCCTGCCTCCGAATCCTGAGTAGCTGAGATGAGAGGCACCCACCACCACACCATCTACTTTTTATGTATTTTTAGTAGAGACGGGGTTTTCCCATGTTGGCCAGGCTGGTCTTGAACTCCTGACCTCGTGATCTGACCACCTTGGCCTCCCAAAATGCTGGGATTACAGGTGTGAGCCACCGTGCCTGGCCTGGAAGACGTTGTGTTGATGGACGAAGCCATTCCCCAAGGCTCCATATTGCACGATCCATCTCCACGCCCTTCGGAAAATGCATCGCTGGGGAACAGAAGACAGATCTGTGATCCCTGGGGTTCTGGGTTGGGGTGGGATTGGCAAAAGGGGGCACAGAAGGTGAGTTTGAGGGTGGCAGAGCGGCCACCAGGACACTGTGGGGGTGACGACACAAAGTTCATGGAGCAAAGTGAACTTTATGAAACAGAAACCATCCAGCCACTGGTGCGGGGTCCCTGGGGAAAGGCGAGCTGCCTCCTGATCCGATTGCCTGGCTGGGGGCGGGGGAGGTGAGCAGTGCTCACCTGAGCAATTTTGGCAAAGAGGATTCTCACTGGAAACGGGGGAAACTTAGACAAAAGGAACTGGCCTCGGTGTTGGCTCTGGGCAGTAAGTTTGTCTCTCTCTCAGGGGTGCAGCCGAGCAACTATGTAGCCAGTTCACGTGTCTACCCGGGCGGAATAAACCAGGGAGTAAGTGGTGGAAGGCGGGGATCAGACTTCTCACTGTCAGAGGAAAACCTGCACTTAAGCGAAGGCAAGATGTGAATGGACTCTGGGCTGTATTTTATTCAGAGACCTCAGAAAAATAACACATGCATGCATGCACATGCACACACACACACAACACACACACACACACACTCACTCACATACGTGAATGTGAATGACAAACATGCCCCCCACTGAGATGGCTGAGAAGCAGTGACACCCGGAAGCAACGAGCATGTCTTGATCCCAACCTTGGTTTCTAACAGTTCCATGATACAGGGGAGCTCTGACCTTGGTTTCTAACCATTCCTTAATACAGGGGGGCTCTGACCTTGGTTTTTAGTCATTCCCTAATACAGGGGGAGCTCTGACCTTGGTTTCTAACCGTTCCCTAATACAGAGAAGCTCTGACCTTGGTTTCTAACCGTTGCATCATACAGGGAAGCTCTGACCTTGGTTTCTAGACATTCCCTAACACAGGGAGGCTCTGACCTTGGTTTTTAGTCATTCCCTAATACAGGGAGGCTCTGACCTTGGTTTTTAGCCATTCCCATCATACAGGGAGGCTCTGACCTTGGTTTTTAGCCATTCCCTAATACAGGGAGGCTCTGACCTTGGTTTTTAGCCATTCCCTAATATAGGGAAGCTCTGACCTTGGTTTCTAACCATTCCATCATACAGGGAAGCTCTGACATTAGTTTCTAGCTGTTCCCTAATACACAGAAGCTCTGACCTTGGTTTTTAGCCATTCCCTAATACAGGGAGGCTCTGACCTTGGTTTTTAGCCATTCCCTAATATAGGGAAGCTCTGACCTTGGTTTCTACTGTTCCCTAATACAGGGAAACACTGACCTTGGTTTCTAACCATTCCATCATACAGGGAAGCTCTGACCTTGGTTTCCAGCCATTCCCTAATACAGGAAACCAAAGCTAATTGGGTGAATGGGCAACTGTAGGGACAGGGCCAGAGAAATACAAGATGAGTCCCGGGCATCTTACAGAACCACAAAACCAGGAAATGCCACAAACAGGATGCACATGGGTCTGCACGGACATCAATCCGTGATTTCATAAGTAAGCAAATGGGGGAGAATCCACCAACATTCCGAGTGTAAGAATTTTGAACAATAAAAGGACAAGGACAGAGGGAGGGAGAAAACTACCCCAAGAACACCACAGTCATAATTGCTGCAGGAATGACCCGAAGGTGGGTGCCAGAACAGGGCCGGGGCTTGGAGGAGAGACGGGCATCTGCACGGCCGCTGAGCGTGTCGCCCGAAGCCTGCACTCGTGACTTTGGCGGTTGCACAAACGTACACAAACTTTTCCTGCCCCTTCCTTCTGGAGGTGGGGCTTCACTCTCCTCCCCCAATAGTGTGGGTTGGACTGATGACTCACTTCTAACCACAGGGCAGGAAGGAGCAAACCAGTCCGTGCGGCAGAGAGCTGGCAGACAGCACCTGGCTGGGATGGCGCTGCCACACCTGGCACGCGTGTGGTGAGGTGCAGCCGCTGCGTGATGGGAGGGGGGGTGAGGCCACCGCATTTCCGGGTGTTCTCCCCCAAACCCACCGTGTTGGTCTCACCAGGAGAAAACGGGAGCGAACACAAGGTTCTATAAAACCCGTGACCAGAATCCAATCTGGACAGTGTCTCAGTCTTTTATTTTATTGAAAATTTCTGTCTTGTTTTTTCTTTTTTTTGGACAATCTTTGAGTCTTTCTATTAAAATCATCACCTCCAGTTGTCAGAGATTGGAGGAATCGGTGAGGAGATCCGATGACCCGCATGGTGTGATATCCCGGGACAGAAGGAGGGCGTTGAGGGAAACCTGGTGAAGTCCGAATTTCATTCAGCTGATCGCGTGGTATCACTGTGAGTTCTCAGAGTTATAGACGCTTAGTAACACCTCGAGGTGAGCTGCATTAGCACAGGGGAAGCCGGGACAGGCATGTGGACCCTCGCTGTGTTGTCTTTTCAACTCTCCTGTAAATCTGAAATTATTTCAAGATACAAAGAAAAACAAGGAATACGTCCCACGGCTCCATTTCAATGATCTACATTTGCAGCATTAATGAACTAGAGGGAAAACAATAAAAGTCCAGCCAATGAAGCGTCGGGGACACTCTTTGGGGCTTCTTGAGTGTGGTGGGGAACAGAGTGTGGCTCAAAACCAGACCCCCTCAAAGCCCAGCTGCTGTGGCCCCAGGCCCTGACGCCCCCCAACCCACCGGCCGCACTTCTCCAGGCCACAGCCTCTGTCCCACCTGGACTCCAAGGGCTCAGGGGTCGCCCAGGCCAGGCCCGTCTGGGTTCACTGGCGCCTTACCTTGATAACAACCGAGGAACCCACAACTGGGAGGATGATTTCCAGGCTGGAAGCCTCCGGCGACGCCATCCACATGGTGGGTCCTTGATAGCTCTGGCCATGTCACCGACAAGCACCTCTGGGTCTCAGCGGCAGCCACACGCTCCTGCGCACAGCCCACCGGGAGGCACCACCCCAGAGACACCAACCTCGTTCTTCTGAAGAGCTCCAGCCTACGCCTTTGTTTATTCCAGAGAGTCACTAAAGGGAACCAGTTTTGTTTCGGGGCAATGTCTGCGTGGGGACCCAGTGGCCCCCCCAGTTTGTCGGATAGCTGTGCTTCCGTGTCGTCGCCTCTTCCTCCCCTGAACCCTCAGCCGCGGAGGGCCGGGGACACTCAGAATAGGCAGAGGGTGAGACATGGACGAGGGACCACCAACAAATCAATAAAACCTGGACCTGGAGCGAAGGTTCTAAACACGGGGTGGAGAGTCTCCAGTGTGGAGTTTCCTTCACAAGCAGTCCTCACATCAGGAGACATTCCTTTCCTGCTTATCCCAGGGAAACTAAGACTCCACCCACACGCCGTGGAGTGCCCAGCATGACCTTTCAGGACGCCGGCCCTGGGCCTCTCACGCCTCCCTAAGAGCCGACGAAGGCAAGCCCCTTGTTGTTCACAACGGTGCAAGACCCCACACCGTAATCCCTGAACCCATAATGCCTGCGCTAATGTAAAAGGAATATTTTCCCCCCTTGAGATAAAATGCCATCAGATGCCATCTGTGCTGCCTGTAATTTTAGCCATAAATCCTCGTTGTATTTATCGGAGATTTGTTTTTCAAGATGGCTAATTTTAGTCTCCAGTTCAACTGCACACTAATTTCCTTGTTTCTTTCTTGCTGAGAAATCTGATATAACAGCTCCTCACAGAAAGGGCTTGGCAGGTTCCCAAACCCAACAGCCTCATTTACTTAGAGAGAGGTTATTTTTTCTTCTTCCTCTCTCCCCACTCCCTCCTTGTTTTGGCAGCACGGTTAGAATTCAGAAGAGTTGAAATAAAAACAGGATTGCCCCCGTAGAGACGAGCGGGGATGAGCCGGGAGGGGTGGGCATCCGGGCGAGGGTCAGCCTGCTCCAGGCAGGGGGAATGTGTCCCAGACTCAGGGCCGCTGTGGGGGTGTCCCTATCCGGGAGCTCAAGGAAAGAGAATAGCAACAGGAGGGGTCCTCGAGCCCAGACGGCAACATTCCCCGGGGAGGCACTACGTCACCCTGTGGAAAACATTTGGAAAGCTTCCTTCGTTTTTCTGAAATAGCTGAAGTGATGCATAAGGTTGGCTGAGAGTCTAAATCTAATTACAATAGATAATCCAGAACAGCCCGTCAATGGGGAAGGAGTTGTGGGGTGGGAGCTTTTTAAAAAGAGGCACTTAGCCATGAAATCTGCATATACCAGTCAATTTCATCTAGAGCAACCAAAATGTGCATCTTCCAGTCTATTTCCAAAAATTCTGAGTTCTCTTGGGAAGCACCGTGACTGGGGTGGAAAATTTTCAGACTGGAGGAGCACGGAAGGAGGGGCGTTCCAGCAGTGGGATGTGCCGTCCTCCAAGGCCAGAGAGGGAGCCCACTGCCTTCCTGCCTCGCCCGCCCTCTGGGGGACCAGATTCCCCTGCCCAGGGGAGGACACAGGGGAGGAAGATGGCCTCAAGCATCTTAGCACAAAGCTCAAAAAACAGGTGACTAGGCTGAGGATTCTCTTAGATGCTGGCTTATGTTGGAATGTGATTACTGGGGGCAAAAATCCACTTCACCACTGGGTGAAAGCTAAATACAGCTACAGTTGCTGAGAGCATCATCATGCGAAACTGGTCCACAAATACTCTTGCTATTGCCATGTTACAGACAAGGCTTAGAGAGGCTGACAGCCTGTCCCGAGCTACGTGCAAGTGTGGGGCAGACCTCGGCTCCGCTTCAGCCTGCAAAGCCCAAACTCACGCCTCAACCACCGTGCATCCTGAGGCAGGGTCCCTGTCCCCGGGGGTCCCCTGAGCCTAACACATCGCCAGGCACACAACAGGTTCTCAAGAACCATCTATTGCACATTTTAATGAAAATTGATTGTATTTATTTTTTGTCTCTCCAATAAAGGCATCTTATGATACCCTGATTCAATCAGAAGTAGCCTGAAGCATCGTTTCTTGTGAAGTGAACACAAATCCCATATTGACATTGGTGGACACACGAGAAGTGAGGATAGGGTTCTGCTCTCCCCTCCCCTCTCTCTGTCCTTTCTTCCCTTTGCTTCCTCCCTCTCCCAAATCCCTTCCATCTTTCCATAGCTAGACAGGGAGACGTCACACAGTCTGTGCCCTAGCAAGGTGTGGAGAGAGAGAGAGAGAGAGAGAGAGAGAGAGAGAGAGAGAGAGAGAATTTATTATAAGTATCAACATCTGCAAATCTGGTTTATGGGACACACGATGTCAAAGGAGGAAAGACGGAAACTCATGCAAACAGCACTGACACGTACACACCCTGCTGACACACACCACACAGACTCACAACGCTGACTCACCTGCAATCCCCCCCACCTTGTGCCTCTGGCCCCCATCCTGGGCCAGGCCACAGCAATTACTAAGGGCCAAGTGGCCCGGTGGTCAGGAGACTGTTGTAGATGGACGCACAGCCGTAGGTGATCCCCCAAGCTCCGGCCAGGGCTGTGCCCGTCCTTCGGGGTTAGCGGGAGCCCTCCAGCCTCTCTGCCCATCTCTGTCCCCCACCTGGGCAGCTGTCCAGCTAGGACAGCACGAGAGGTGGGGGTTCCTGGACTCAGAGGAGGGGCTCAGGGTTCTGTTTCCTGTGTCCTCACCATGCCCTCCAGGGCTTCTTAGCCAGGGTGCCCCCTGTTACTGACGGCTTTTAGCAGAGCCTGGCTCCATCTCTGTGAGTGGTTTTTATACCCATTCTCTATTATATAAAATAGTTATATATAGTCACATGTGTGCAAAAGACACATTTTTACCCAAATTTGTTTAATATTTTATGTGTTAATTTTTAGCTTCTAATAATATATAATTTATTTGAAAATATTTGAACCCCTTACCATGACCACCCATGTGGATTCAGCATATAATACTGTGGGTGCAGAGACCGTGGTTTATTTACCATGACCACCCATGTGGATTCAGCATATAACACTGGGTGCAGAGACTGTAGTATATTTACCGTGGCCACCCATGTGGATTCAGCACATAACACTGTGAGTGCAGAGACCGTGGTTTATTTACCGTGGCCGCCCATGTGGATTCAGCATATAATACTGTGGGTGCAGAGACCGTGGTTTATTTACCATGACCACCCATGTGGATTCAGCATATAACACTGGGTGCAGAGACCGTGGTTTATTTACCGTGGCCACCCATGTGGATTCAGCATATAATACTGTGGGTGCAGAGACCGTGGTTTATTTACCGTGGCCACCCATGTGGATTCAGCATATAATACTGTGGGTGCAGAGACCGTGGTTTATTTACCATGACCACCCATGTGGATTCAGCATATAACACTGGGTGCAGAGACTGTAGTATATTTACCGTGGCCACCCATGTGGATTCAGCACATAACACTGTGAGTGCAGAGACCGTGGTTTATTTAACATATCCTTTGGTGGCAGCCATTTAAGCCTTTTCAATTTTTTTCCTGGTTTCTGAGATGTCACAATCAACGTTCTCTTTCACAAATTTTTGTGTACTTGTGCAAATATGTTTCTTTTGAGATAGCCCCTAGAAGTGGAGGACGTATGTGCCCAAGGTACCTGCATTTTAAGTTGCAAAGAAGTTGTGAATTGTCTGTGAATGTCCACCGCAGCGTACAGGGACGTCGGCTCTTCTCTGCATCCGCCCACCCTGGGGCTGCTCAGTCACCAACCTTTCTAAGTCCTGTCTGAACAAGGCTTCGCCTCTGCCAGTGAGGGCGGTGCTCATACCCAGGTGAGCCGAGGACCTCTCCACTGTGTTCCTCCCCACCAATTCCGGCTTTCTGTGGACTGCCTCTATTCCTGTCCTGCGCCGTTTGGCTCTTTCTTCTCATGGATTGTTTACCTTTTTACGACGTGTAAGAGATCTTTGTGTATTATGACGTTATTAACCTTTTCTGTGATATGTGTGACAGTGCATTTGCATTTTGTGCCTTTTCCTTTATATCTTTATGATAGTTTTAAATGGTCTGAAGCCTCTCAAATTTTTCCTTTTATAGCTCGCAGGTTGTGTATAATGCCTTGAAAGCTTTCTTTTTTGGTATTTTCTTCTTCTTCCTTCATCTTGTCTTCATGGTTTCATTTTCAGCCCTGGATCCATCTGGAATTAACTTTATATTAAAGTGATAAAGACTCCAACTTTTCCCCGCTGGCTGCCCAGGGTCCTGCTGTGGTTACCGGGAAAGCACCTGGGCTCTGGAGCCGTCTTTGCCCAGTGCTAAATCCTACCCCTGTCTGGGACCTGTTTGGATTGTGAAAACCCTACTGTGTCTGCCCATCTGTCCCTGCAGAAGTCACAAGCACATTCATCATCACAGTTTAAACCACACAGGGGGGTGGGCAGCTCTTACCAGCCCTGGCTTGCTGGGTCACATGTTTATTTTTCCAGACAAACTTTAGAATTATTTCACAGCATTTCCAAACATCCTGCTAGTACTTTGATTGAGGTCTTAGTGAGTGTGTGAGTGAATTTGGAAGCATCGTTGTCTAGAAGGTACCTCATGACTTCTGGAAAGCAGATGCTGTGGCTGGTCAGACTCTCAGCCGTGCCCCCAGAGCCAGAAGCCAGGATTGGGCACCTCTGGGCTCAGCAGCTTTGCTGGATGCTGGATCCTGATGGCATTAAGTCTTCCCATTCGGGACAGACGCAGATTTTTATTTTATGTCCCTCATCAGAATGCCAAATGTCGCCTTTAGTAAAAAGTGCTCCCTACACTAATTCCACAGCATGGCCTCACGCTAACGCCTACAGTTTGTGCAGGCAGTGGGGAGTCTTGGCCTCTAGGGTAGCCCTGATGGCCTTTCCCTGACAGGATTCCCATCTGTGACCTCACAAGGTGGCCCGGGGTAGAGACCGTCCGTCACACTGTCCTTGCAGAACCATCTCGTAAGCACGGGGCTGGGAGTCATCCTCACTTCCTCCATGGGCTCTTCTCCCCATTCCAAGCCTTAGGATTCTTTTTTGTGGGAGATTTTGGCTGAGAGATCCTGTGAGTGGCCCTGTCTAAGGTGCATAAGCTGTCCCAGACACGGAACAGAGAGAGAAGAATTGGTAATACAAACTCTCTATCTGGGGTGTATGCAAAAAATAGATCTTCTCAATTATCCATAAACTTTAAATCTCAAGTTTATTTTAGTAGCAAATCTCCCCAGACATCTGAGAGCTGCTTCCATCACAGGCCATGGGAACGCATGTACAAGTGCAGAAACTCACCTTGAGTATTTATTAAACACCTGCTGAATAATTGGCTCCTGCCAGCATGTTAATGGAAGCCCAGAGGACCTGCGGTCAACTCAAAGACCTTCATCTACAAAGGCACCTGTGCCATTTGCATTTTCACCTTATGTGCGCTCATTACCATTTCTTTTATATGTTACTAATTATGCACCTTCTACATTGCTTTCCTTTTCTTCTATGTGAGAGCAGTTGAATTGCTTTGTGAACAATAGAAAGGGAGGTATTTACAAAGCACATTTGCACACATAAACACACCTGGTGGGCACGCTGCATTCCAGCCACGCAAGGGCAAAGGTGGCCACTGGAAGGTGAGCCCACGAGAGACTTGGCCAACACCGAGCACAGAGGGGGATCAGAGCGTGTGTGTGTCCCGGGGGGTGTCCAGGTTAATTGCACAGATGCCCTTCCCCTCCCTGCTCCTTTTTTTTTTTTACCAGCACAAGAACTCTGCCTCCTCAGAAGGCAGCGGCTGACTGACAGTCCTGGCTTAAAGAGGAGCATTTGAGCTCTTTGACATTGTCACAGAGCAAATTGGCACAGCCCCAAAGCTTCTTCAGAGCGTCCACTGCAATGCTTAATGAGAAGCAAGACTAGAGGATCAGTGTGTGGGAGGAAGGGCAAAGGCTGCAGGAGTCACCAAGTGTCAGAGACGGAAGCAGACAGGAAGCAGGAAAATGAGAGGAAGGGGAGAGGAGGCACAGTCCTGGGAAGGGTCTCGATGGGCAGTGCCAATGGGGTTGAACGTCCTCCACACTCTATGGCCTAACCACAGTCAAGGTGCCCTGTGAGACCTGCAGAGAGTAACATCTCTTCCAGGGGACTTTAGGACCTTATTATCAACCCAGTCCAATAAAATCAAAAGCATCATCCATCCACGATCCACCCATCCATCCTTCCACCCACACATCTGTCCATCATCCATCCATCATCCATCCACTCATTCACATATCCATTCATCCATCCACCACCCATCCACACATGCACATCATACATACATCCAGACCCACCCATCATCCATCCACACATCCACACCTCCAGTCATTCATCTACCACCCACACATCCATCTACTGACCCATCCATTCATTCTTCCACCCATATCCATTCATCTGCCCACCCATCCACACATCCATCCATCCATCCATCCATCCACACATTCACATCATCCATCCATAGAGGCACATATTCATCTACCCACCCACACAGCCATCCACCCACCCATCCATGATCCATCTATTCATCCTTCCACCATCCATCGACTCACTCATCTACCCATCTATTCATCCATCCATCCATCATCTATACACCCATCCACACATCCATCCCTCCATCCATCCACCACCCATCCATCCATCCATTCATCCATCTATCCACCCACCCATCATCTTCCACCAATCCACACATCCATTCACTCATGGACCCACCCATCTACCCATCCACACATCTATTTACTCATCCATCCTTCCATCCTTCCACTATCCATCCACCAACGCATCCATCCACCCATCCACCCATCCATCCACCCATCCACACATCCATCCACCCATCCATCCATCCATCCATCCGTACATACATACATCTGTCCATTCATCCATCCATCCACCTTTCCTTGCTTCTAGCCATCCACCTATCAATCTTAAGGTTCAGCTCTGAGGGGCATAGGTGCTCTCTGGGTTTGAACTCAGTCTCCATGACATACAAGCTCTGGGTTTGTGCACAAGTTATTTCATTCTTTGTGCTTTTGATTCCATGTGAAATCATGGAAATGATAGCACCTGCTTCCCAGAGCTGTTGGGAAAATTAAATTAAACTGGAGATGTGGACTAAACACAATGCCTGGCCCACATTCAAGCTCGTGGTCGTTAGCTCTTCATGTGGTAGTGGCTGTTATTTTAGACCTGAAGTGTTTATGGAAGGCTGTGGGGGAGGCTCTATGTGAGCACAATCCTAGGGGGGAGGGCTTTGGTCAGGAGAGGCAGCTTGGACAAAGGAACAACTTGGGAACAACAGAACATTATGAGAAGGCAAGGCTGGAAGGGAGGGTTTGAGTGTGCTTTGGACAGGGCTGGAGGGGAGGGTGTGAGTGTGCTTTGGACAGGGCTGGAGGGGAGGGTGTGAGTGTGCTTTGGACAGGGCTGGAGGGGGAGGGTGTGAGTGTGCTTTGGACAGGGCTGGAGGGGAGGGGTGTGAGTGTGCTTCAGGCTTGGCTGGAGGGGAGGGTGTGAGTGTTTCAGGGCAGGGCTGGAGGGGGAGGGTGTGAGTGTGTTTCAGGCAGGGCTGGAGGGGAGGGTGTGAGTGTGCTTCAGGCAGGGCTGGAGGGGAGGGTGTGAGTGTGCTTCAGGCTTGGCTGGAGGGGAGGGTATGATTGTGTTTCAGGCAGGGCTGGAGGGGAGGGTGTGAGTGTGCTTCAGGCTTGGCTGGAGGGGAGGGTGTGAGTGTGCTTCAGGCCTGGCTGGAGGGGAGGGTGTGAGCGTGTTTCAGGCAGGGCTGGAGGGGAGGGTGTGAGTGTGCTTCAGGCCTGGCTGGAGGGGAGGGTGTGAGTGTGCTTAGGCCTGGCTGGAGGGGGAGGGGTGTGAGGCGTGTTTCAGGCAGGGCTGGAGGGGAGGGTGTGAGTGTGCTTCAGGCAGGGCTGGAGGGGAGGGTGTGAGTGTGCTTCAGGCTTGGCTGGAGGGGGAGGGTATGAGTGTGTTTCAGGCAGGGCTGGAGGGGAGGGGTGTGAGTGTGCTTCAGGCTTGGCTGGAGGGGAGGGTGTGAGTGTGCTTCAGGCCTGGCTGGAGGGGAGGGTGTGAGCGTGTTTCAGGCAGGGCTGGAGGGGAGGGTGTGAGTGTGCTTCAGGCCTGGCTGGAGGGGGAGGGTGTGAGTGTGCTTCAGGCCTGGCTGGAGGGGGAGGGTGTGAGTGTGCTTCAGGCAGGGCTGGAGGGGAGGGTGTGAGTGTGCTTCAGGCAGGGCTGGAGGGGGAGGGGTGTGAGTGTGTTTCAGGCCTGGCTGGAGGGGAGGGTGTGAGTGTGCTTCAGGCAGGGCTGGAGGGGAGGGTGTGAGCGTGTTTTCAGGCAGGGCTGGAGGGGAGGGTGTGAGTGTGTTTAGACCTGGCTGGAGGGGAGGGTGTGAGTGTGTTTCAGGCAGGGCTGGAGGGGAGGGTGTGAGTGTGCTTCAGGCAGGGCAGGCTGTAGCGGCCACCATGAGTCCTGGCTGGGAGGGGCCCTGCTGCTGTGTCCCCTTGGCCCAGTGTTCCAGCTTCTCTATTTTGCCCACGTGGGTCTGAGACTCCGGTTGGCTCCACTCCAGGGACGTCAGCTCCGTGCTGGCTGTTGGGGCTCATGCTCTGGTGGGTTCAGATCAAGGGTCCTCACTGATTTGTTCAGTCTGAGGAAGTGGCCACATCCTTTCTGGGTCTCAGTTTTCTCATGTGGACAATTAGCATATGACTATTTTGACATGAATCCTTTGGAAGACATAATAAAATAATTCCCTCACTCTGTATGGATTTCCCAAGCTCTCATGTGTGCCCAGCCCTGACCTCAATAATGGGGGGACAGGCGTGGACAGAGCAAAATGCCTGGAGTGGTGATGTTCATGCCCCAGGGGCCAAAGGCAGACACTAGACACACCGTGCATTGACTCTGGGGATGGCAAATGCCATATAGAGAACAAAGTGTCTGGGGACCGACCAGTAGGTACAGTTGATGGCAGCTCCCCTGCTGAAATGGTGCTCATCACTCCTGAATGCAAGGATGGTGTGAGCTCCAGGGATGTCCAGGGACAGGTAGAGGGGGCAGGGACCCCAGCATGGTGACGTTCTGCTTATAAGCAATCACTGACCCTCAGCCTGTGTTGTCAGCTGAAAGAGAAGGCCAATGCTAGCTAGTAGCTAAAACATTTCCCTTCTGGAATTCTATTCTTTGTTTTTGAAATATACTGCTTTGAAATTCATGAGTGATGGTCTGCTGATTGCAAACTCTGGGTTTTGTTCCTCTGAAAGTACCTTCCTATCTCTCTCCTTTCCAAAAATATTTTTTGAGTTTGCCATTCAAGTTCAGCAATTATTTTCTTTCAGGGCTTTGAAGATCTTATCCGACTATCTTGCAGCTTCCAGGGCTGCTGAGGAAGGACCTGTTGGGTGGCGTCCCCTCCCTCTCCGCAGGGGCCCTTCCTTTCTCTGCGGCTCTTGACTTCATGATTTGCATTTTCACCAGAAGGTGTTTAGATGTGGACTCCTTACAATGTGTCCTCCTCCAGGGAGTTAGGGAGCCTTTGGGGCAGGGTGCCCATGCCTGTCCTATGCACCATCCCGTGAACCCTCTCCTATTCTCCAAGAGACACCTGCACACCATCGCTCCTTCTCTTTTCCTCCCGAGACTCTCGGGGACACATTGGGCCTCTTCAAACCTTCAGGCTTCTTAACCGTTTTTATTAACATTTTTGTCTTTCTGCTTTACCGGGAAACTTGGATGAGGTCTTTTTCCGTTTCCTTGAGTTGTGTCTGACTAGCAGTTGGTTGTAAATTCCTTCTATCTGTTTGTGTTCTTTTATCGTCCTCCGTTTTTATTCTGAGAGTCCTTGCGCCTCCACCACGTTCACCCCCTCTCTCCCCCCGGACTCGGCTCTGCTGTGTGAACTCTGAGCTGGAGGCTCCCAGCCCTGCCAGGCCGCCTGATGCTGTGTTTCTCTGCTTCCCTTGACTCACGTGTGAGGCGGCTTTTCCTAGACGGGGCTGTGATGTGTGTTTAACGCCAACCCCATGCTGCCTGTGCAGTGTGGGAGGCACAGCCCTGGCCGAGCCCTGCCTCTGCCACAGAACTGCCCTTGGCACCGCATGTCGGCCCCTGGAGATAGCGGCCTTCCTGCGGGGGGGATGGGGGCTGCGCAGGTTTGTGGATGTGGAGGCACTGGGCGGGAGGTGGACGAATGTGCTCTCTTCTGTGTCCTCTGCTTTGCCAGAGCCAGGCAGGGGGACCCTCTCCCGTGAGGTCTTCGGAAGAATGACCAGGATCCCTTTTCTAGCTCACGCTCCAGACTGTTGCCCTTTGGGGTGTCCTGGCTTTCCTGGATGTCTGGATTCTGAATTCTCCTGCTCCTGCCCCCAACATACAGCCTACGAGACCCAGCTTCAGGCCCTGGACTGAACCACCTGCAGGCCCTCCTGTCTGTGCGGTCCCTGAGGGCGGCCCCCTGCCCAGCAGCTTCTGTCCTTACCAGCAGCATGGCGGAGGCTTCCACAGCTTAGCCAGCCTTGCAGCTGCTCTGAGTCAAAAGGGCTTCTCAGGAGCTTTTTCTGAATTCAGCCATATAAACATTTTGTGTGTGTGTGTATGTGTATGTGTGTATATATGTGTGTATATGTGTAAGTGTGTGTATGTGTGTATGTTTGTGAATGTGTGTATGTGTATGAGTGTGGGAAAGTGTGTATGTGTGTGAATGTGTATGTGTATGTGTGTGAGTGTATGTGTGTGTGGGTGTATGAGTGTGTGTGTATGTGTATATGTGAATGTGTGTATGTGTGACTATGTGTGTATGTTTGTGAGTGTGTGAGGTGTGTGTATGTGTGAATGTGTGAGCATATGTGTGTGTATGTGTGTGTGTATGTGAGCGTGTGAGTGTATGTGTGTTATATGTGTGTCAGACTGTGTGTCTGTGTGTATGCATGTATATGTGAGTGTGTGTGTATGACTGTGTGAAATGTGTGTGTGCATGTGGGAGTGTGTGTGTGTGTATGTGTGAGTGTATGTGTGTGGGTGTATGTGAGTGTGTGTGTGTGTGTGAGAGAAAGATAGAGACAGACAGAACCACCCCACCCAGGGGTAGAGGAGCCCTTCCTGACAGCAGCACTTCCAGGGTTACTGCCCCGCTTTGCCCCATTTTTGCCGAATCCCTCTGAGCCATGCGATTTGGGACAGAAGCACCCGAAGGCCCACTTGCTTCTCCCCTGGGCCCCTGGATCTCACAGAAGGCTCCAGCCTGGCCCTCCGCGGCACCGTCATGCCTTCCCGCTGGGGGAGACGGGGGCGTCGTCTCCTGGGAGGCCTGTGTGTTCCTGGGCTGCTGAGTGTGGAGTTCTTTGTGAATCCGGAGGCACTGGCCTCAGGATCAAAGCGCTCATTGTAATCCTGCCCGCGTAACAAGGGCCCTTTCTTCTGGGTTCTATTTTTAGATGTAGTATGTTACCACACTCCACTTGTTTGCTAAATGAACTCATTTTTAATCAAAAATTGCTATCATTAATTATCAGCTGTGTAATCAATATTCATTTTAATTCCGAGGATAAGACTCCCCCCTTGAGTTCCCCACCTGACTCTCACACACACACTCACACACATCCCCACAAGGAAATTTATTTTCATCAGGGTTCTATGCATCATTAAGAGGTAGTTTGTCTTATTACAGCCTGTTATTAATGTTCAGAATTCATTTAATTTCACTTTTAACTGACTGTGGCAACGGGATAATTGATTTCATCCGGGAGGCCATGGCAGCTCCTGTGCTGGGAAGTGGCAGGAAAGGTGACGTTGGGCGTCCTGAGGGCCCAGGGGGCCCTGAGCCCAGAGCGCCCACCCCAGGGGTCTCGGGCTTCACCCTCGCTCTCCTCTCTCTCTCACCAGCACCACAGTCAAGGCAGCTCATCTGCCCCTCAGCCTGTCCCTGATTGCAGGACATTACGGAGAAGGAAAGAGCCCAAGGTGGCTGGCCACACAGCGGCCCTGTGGAACCAGGGAGGACGGAAGGGGCCACGTGCCTCCTGCTGGGCCCTCGCCCTCCAGCCTCTCCAGGACGGCCATCACAGCAGGGGCTTTCTCCGAGTGGCCCTGTGTGAACGGGGTGCTGCCCCTCGCTGTGCTGGGGGCTTCGTGGGAGCATCGTTCCGACTGCCTGCACTTGTAGGGTATGCCGGATCATGCAGGTCTCTCTGAAAAGAGAGGGGGCGACCAAGCTGGAGTTCTCTGATGGCCTCAAGGAGCAGATGCAGCAGACTCCAAAACTCAGGCCCCCACTGGCCCCGTCCGAACGGAGGATCTCCCCAGACATACATGAAAACACAGTTGAGATCCAAGGCTGGACCACGGAAAGCCAGCTGGCTGGTCATGCAACTGTCACGGCATGTTCTGCATTTAACACACGAAACCGGTGTTTCTGAAATTCTCACGAAGGAAGTCAATGGCAATTTTCTTGTGTGATGATGCTGAGGGGTCTTCCACAATCACGGCGTGGGCAAGGCATTCCAGAAGGCTGCAACGGTGGCAAGAGCCACAGATGAAAATTCCTGATGCTTGCACAAATAAATATTTACGGCTTCTCTCCGCCAAAATAAAATTAAAAGGCTGCCAACTGGGAAACACTTGGGATTTATATGACAAAGAGTGAACGTTCCCTATGTAGAAAGTGCTTCTACAAATCCATAAGGAAGTGATGAAAAAGGCTTAAAAATGGGCAAAGGGAACCGTCTGGTGATTTAGAAAGGGATATTCACAAACGAGCCATCAGCAGATCAGAAGCATTCAGGACTTCCACCCCCCGATAGTGGAGGATGCGTCACCCAGCAGAACAGCACCGAGGTGTCTACGCTCGAACCAGCCCTGGGCAGAGGGTGGAGGGGCTCCCCCTTGGCTCGGGGCCCACAGGGGTTGGCTTTCATCAACGCCCTCCGGGGGCACCTGGAGAGATACATTAGACGCCAGCTTTTCTACTTGAGTCGTAATCTTCAAACAGCCAAGAATTGTTTACAAACACATGGCTTATGATGGGAGAAGACGGACATAACCCAGGGGTCCTACGGCGGGGGAGCTGGTTAAGGACTCAGCGGAGCTCAGCCGCGGCACGTCCCTTCCAGATTCGCCATTGCCTTGATAGAGGATGAGAAACGGAGAGGAAGCGTGTGTCTGTCGCTTCCTGAGGGCCCCCGTTGGGGAAAGCAAAGATTACCTTGTTCCGAACACCTATAGTAAATTTTTGTTTGCTTTTAGTAACGGCAATTTTTGTTGAAAAGCGGCGTCTGTGGAGCCAGGGAAGAGAGGTGGTCTTCCCTGTGGGCACCTGGCCAGGGAGGGTGCCTGCTGAGGGCAGCCTGAGAGCCAGCCTCCAACTGGACACAGTGACCAGAGAGCCAGCCACCAGTCTGATGGTGGGGCTGGAGAGCCAGCTGCCAGCCAGATGGAGGGGCCCGAAAGCCAGCTGCCAGCTGAGAGAGAGACCCGGCATTCCCAGCCCCTCGGGAACCTCCAGACTCAGCCCCACTGAGTATCGGGCCACCACCTCCAGTCCTCAGCTTTGCCTGCTTTTGAAACAGAAGTAAACGGAATTTTGCAGTTTGCACCTTTGGACTGGCTGCCGTGTTCTGATACTGGGTGTGGAGGGTGAATGCCGCTGCTGTGCACGGCCGCAGCTTGAAGCTTAGGGTGATGTGCAGCTGTGGACACACTGTACTGATTCACCTTTCCCACCACTGCTGCACGTTTCAGTGGGAACATTTTCAGGTTTAGCAATTACAAATGTTGCAGCTGTTGGGTATAAACCCGGCAGTGGACTTGCTGGGTGATACGGTTTTGCCATGTCCCCACCCAAATCTCATCTTGACTTGCAGCTCCTATCTTCCCCACATGTTGTGGAAAGGACCCAGTGGGGGTGACTGAATCATGGGGGTGGGTTTTCCCATGCTGTTCTCATGACAGTTCCTCACAAGATCTGATGGTCTTATAGAGGGCGGTTCCCGGCACACGCTCGCTTGCCTGCCGCCATGTAAGACATGACTCTGCTCCTCCTTCACCTTCTGCCGTGATTGTGAGGCCTTCCAGCCATGTGGAACTGTCAGTCCCTGGAACCTCTTTTTCTTTATAAATTGCCTAGTCTTAAGTATTTCTTCATAGCAGCACGAAAATGGACTCCTGCACTAGGTCACACAGTCTGGATGTTTTTGCCCGTAGTACATACTAAAATACAGTTTTCCAAAGAGGCTGAAGCCACCAACATTCACATGAGCAGGTGTGAGGACCCCAGTTCCTCTTCCTGCTCCTCCGCAGTGCCGGGCGCTCTCTGCTGTCACACGCTGGCCGCTCTGGGGACGGGTGTCAGCATAACATGGATTTCGCTCCCATGTTCGTGAAGACTGATGGGGCTGAAGATCACTTCTGTGCTCAGTGGACATCAGGCATCCTTTCTGTGAAGTGCCTATTTCAGATTTCAGTTTTCAGTTGACCTGTCTTTCTTTGTCTTACTGGCTAGAATGCTCCTTCTGTGTGTTGGCTACAAGCCAGTGGTTGAGAGCAGTCCTGTGATATCTTCCTCTCAATGGGGCTTGACCATCCGCTCTTAGAGCTGTGTTTTCAAGGACAGAAGTTCTTCATCTGAATGTCTACCAGTGTCTACATTCTACCTGTGGTGGGTGCTTTTTGGGGCCAAGTCAAAGTTCTCTGTCCAGCGAAAGGTCAGCAGGAGTGTTCTCCCACGCCTTCCTCTACCAGCTTCACATTCCGAGAATTAGTTATTCAGGGTGACATGAGGTAGCAGCAACGATTCACTTTCTTTTCCTCAAATTGATCAAACACGATTTAGTAAGAAGATCTCATGTCCCCATGGCCCTCAATGTCACCTTCGTCCTGGGTTCAGAGACCACGCGCCTGTGGGGTGTCACTGAGTCTGCCTGCTCTGCTGACAGCAGCATCACTTGGCCTCGATTACCAGGGCTTTGTAATAAGTTACCTTCAACTCCCAGCTCGCTAAGAGCTTTTAACGTGAATAGATGTTGGATTTTACCAAGTGCTTTTCGCCTCTTCTATTCAAACGATCATATAAATTTTCTACTTTGCTGTCAAGGAGTTAAGTGCATTAATTAATTAATTCCTTTAATGTTAAATTATCACTGCATTGGTGGGATTAAATGCGTCTGATGACGATGCATCCTTTGGTTTGCAAATTGCTGAATTCAATGTACTCATATTTGGTTTAGGATTTAAACTACGTGCTCCTACGGGAGACTGGGCTGTGGCATGCCTGCCAGTAGGTCTGCTGGCAGGCTTTGGTGTCTGGGGTGCCCAGCCCCCTTGACTCTGGGATATTTTGCCCTTTTCTTATCTCTGAAGGCATTGTTCACATTTAAGCAAATATAGATAAATTTGCTAATAGAGCTCTCTAGGCCTGAAGATTTTTTGCGGAGAGGTTTTTTTAATTTCAGATTAAATTTATTTTCTTTTTCTTTCTTCTTTTCTTTTCTTCGTTTTTTTTTTGAGACAGAGGCCCGCTCTGTGGCCAGGCTGGAGTACAGTGGTGTGACCTTGGCTCACTGCAACCTCCGCCTCCCGGGTTCAAGCGATTCTCCTGCCTCAGCCTCCCGAGTAGGTGAGACTACAGGTTCTCGCCACCACACCCAGCTAATTTTTGTACTTTCAGTAGAGACGGGGTTTCGCCATGTTGATCAGGCTGGTCTCCATCTCCTGACCTCGTGATCCGCCTGCCTCGGCCTCCCAAAGTGCTGGGATTACAGGCATGAGCCACTGCGCCCGACCAAATTAAATTTATTTTCCAGAGATCGAACCTTTCAGGTTTTCTGCATTTGGGTGGGCTTTTTATCACCCCCATTTCATCCAGTTGTCAAATTGACTGGCATAAAGGTGCTCATAATTTCCTTTTTTTAAAAACGGGCTTTGTTTCTTCAGGCTGTGCGGAGTTGGCCACCTTCGTTTCTGGGTTCGGTAGCTTGCGCCTGTTTTCTTTATATTCCTGTCGGTGTTGTTAGGGGTTGATATTTTTAAGAGGCTTCTCAGGGAGCTAGCGTTTCTTGATCGGTTTTCCCTGCTATGTGATTGTTCTCTAAGGTGCTGAGATCCACCCACGTCTCTCCCACTCCCTTCCCACTCCATTCTTTACGTATAATTTGCTAATATTTTCTAATATTTGAGAAACAAGACTGGATGGTTGCCCTGTAGCTTTCAGTCTTTGGTAGCACAGTACTTGAGGACTGAGTTCCCCTCGAATCGCGATTCTGGCTGCACCCGTAAGTTCTTACATGGAGCATTTTATCATTTGCTTAAAATATTTTCTAATTTCTTGATGATTTCTTCTTTGATCTACGTGTTATTTACTGGTGTAGTATTTAATTTCCAAACACTTGAAAGTGTTTTTGTTTTGTTTTGTTTTGAGACTGAGTCTTGCTCTGTCGCCCAGGCTGGAGTGCAGTGGTCCCATCTTGGCTCACTGCAGCCTCTGCCTCCTGGGTTCAAGAGATTCTCCTGCCTCAGCCTCCCAAATAGCTACTATGCCCAGCTAACTTTTTGTGTTTTTAGTGGAGACGGGGTTTCACCATGTTGGCCAGGCTGGTCTTGTACTCCGACCTCATGATCTGCCCACCTCAGCCTCCCAAAGTGCTGGGATTACAGGCGTGAGCCACCATTCCCGGCCTGAAGTTTTATAGTTATCTTTAATATATTGCTTTCTAGATGAATTCTGCTGTGGCCAGAAAACATAGTTAGAATGATTTAAATCTTTGGAATTGGAAGAGACTTTTTAATGGCACAACATGTGGTCGATTTTGGTAAATGTGGAGTAAACATTTGCTATGCCTTCGAAGAGAACATGACTGCTGTTGGGCACGGCAGCAGGTCTGTCGTTAATAGGGGCCGTTTGTTATTTGTGGTTTTCGGGTCTTTGTCAAGGGCGGCACCCTCTCTGTAAAGGGTCAAATCATAACAAACATGTTGAAGTTTTCAGGTCATGCAATCTCTGCTGCAGCTGCTCAGTTCAGTGTTTGCTGCTGTGCAAAACCAGCCAGAGAAAATACACGAGTCCATGGATGTTGCTGGGGTTGAAGACACATTTATTTACAAAAACAGAAAAGGGCAGTTTGGCCCATGGGTCTGGGTTTGCTGGGGATGTTTCTGTTTCAATTACTGAAGCAGCTTGTTATGTATTCTCACTATGATTACTGATTCCTTGATTCTCCTTTGAGTTGCATCATTTTTTATTTATGAATTTTGATAATCTTTGGTTAGATGCCGGCAGTTGGAGTTCTGTTATGTATTTCTGGTAGGCTCATATTTTTGTTTTTATTAATAACATTTTGCTATTACTACAACATTTCTCTTTTCTCATTAATGTTTCCTGCCTTAAAACGTATCACGTCTGATATTAATTGACCTATACCGGCTTTCTCCTGGTTAGTGTTGGTATGACATGCATTTTTTTCTATTTTTACATAGTACTCTAATTTTTCTGTATTCCTGTATTGAAATTGCATAAATTTTATGCAGCACATTTTATTTATTTATTTTCAACTACCAATCGTTAACCGAATATTTAGTTCCATTTCTAAAACATCTGTGCTGTCATCGTCAATGTATTCTTTCTTGTCTGTCTCCCCCGCATTATTTGTCTTACTTTTCCTGTCTCAGTCTTGCAATCTTTTGGATGAACAAGTACCTTTCATTGCTCCGTTTCCCTCCATTTCGACTGCTGTTTACTGGCACAGGGAGGAATTACTCAGCAGACCGTTTGTTTCTGGCAGGTGCAATAGGACAGAGACATCGCAGAGGGAGAGATAAGTCTTACAGAGACAACGTCCAGCTTGGGACAGGGTGTGGGAAATGAAAAATAAAATAAAAATCATTATTTTTTGGAGACGGAGTCTCGCTCTGTTGCCCAGGGTGGAGTGCACTGGCACGATCTCGGCTCACTGAAACTTCTGCCTCCTGCCTCAGCCTCCTGAGTAGCTGGCATTACAGGCGCTCGCCACCATGCCCGGCTGATTTTTGTATTTTCAGTAGAGACAGGATTTCACCATGTTGGCCAGGCTGGTCTCAAACTCCTGACCTCAGGCAATCTGCCTGCCTCAGTCTCCCAAAGTGGTGGGATTATGGGCGTGAGCCACTGCGCTCAGCCTATCTTAGAATTTTAAAGATCTAAAGACCAAATGCATATGAGAAATATGTGATAAATCCACAAATGCGTTGAGGTTACATAGAGAGACTTGTTCACTTTTATATAGACATAAAGAAATTTGCAAAACTCAATCGCATGCACGGGCACAGACATACAAACACACCCATACAAGGCCTGAACAAACCCCGTAATGCTGATAGGGTCCACCCCACCCTTTGATCATGTCAATTACATTTAAAATAAATTATTTAAATGGCCCCATGCTGGACGTTGCTGGCGCCCACTCCTATTTCTGGTTCTTCCACGCATCCTGTGTTTCAGGAAAGACAGGCCAGTCCATATGACTTGCTTTGGCCGATGGCGTGCAAGGGGAGGGGAGGGGCCCCCCCCTCAGGAGATGCTCTGGGGACCCCTCCTGGTCCCATCTCGTCTCCAGCGACTTTTGGAAGTCCGTGTGCAGGTGGAGGGGTCCTGGAACCGAGGGGAACTCAGAGGGGAAAACTCAGCAACGTGGCTGGATATAAAGGAAACACAGCAATCCATAGTTTTCTCCCTTCTAGGAATCAGTGCTAGAAATAGAACTAGAAATACACCCTCTTACACACACACACGCACAAACACAGGACAGTGTTTCTGAAGAAAGACAGCCCACGTGAAGACAAGTACGGGACTGACTAAAGGACAAGAGAACATCTACAAAATGAAGCACTGCACGTATTTTGGGTAAGGACACACCATTTAAAATCATCACTTCTCCTAAACGAATATGTAAATTTACGGCAATTCCAAGTAGCTTCCCGCGTGGCCCCCTCGTGAGGCCTGGCTGTGAATCGCAGAAATCCCCACGTAATGGTGGCCTCTGCAAGAAAGACCTGTATGAAGTGGTGTTTACCTTTTTAGACCTGCAGGAATGTTCTCATGATAGAAATGAAAGTGGAATTTCGGAGGATGAGAGTCGAGGGAACCCTGCTGTGGGCCAGCCTCGGGAGGCTTGTGAGGAGGCCGCCCTCCTCCTGCGCTGCCGACCCCAGCCTCCCTCCAGGGGGCTGCCAATGTCTCAGAGAAGGGGCTTCTGGTGACCCTGGGGCTCAGGCCAACTCCTCCTTCCTCTCCCCTTCCATGAGAGGACCCCCCTCATGTCACTGAAATCCACACACTTTATGAGTCTAAGTCAAAATGTGATTCCCCATCACACACTGAAACCAAGACTCCCCGGGGGGTAAAGGCAAGGTCACTGCATCGTAAACACAGCACAAATGCAGCAGCGCTGCTGGGTTCAGCCCCCACTCTGGGAGGCGAGAGAGACATCAGTGCACGTCACCCACTGCTCCAAACTCCAGACAATCCTAAGACAAAGAAGGAAAACGGGGCTGACTCCTTCTCAGGCTGCCGTCCGGGGTGATTGGAGCCGGGCCCTGAGGCTCTTCCCCTGAAAGCCAGACCCGTGTGGACACGCTTTCTGCCCTGCGTGGCCTCTGACCAGGAGCCTGGGGGCGCCTGCTGCCTCTGTCTGGTATATCCCAGCTCCGCTAGGCCAGCCCCCGGCCACCATGGCCACCTAGCATCCGGGCTCTGAGGGCTGGCTTTTCCATAGTGAAAGGTGGGAGGAAGGAAACAGGGCCGGGTCACTTTTTCTCCTCATTTGTTCATTCCTCATTCATTAATTCATTCATTCATTCACTTCTTCAAGAATCTGTGTAACTGCCAGTTTCTCCTGGGGGTGATGGAGGGCTGTTGGGGTCCTTTTCCTTCCCGCCTTCCACCTCCACACCTGTTGCAGGTGTGGGGCTTGGCCATCTGCGTTCCTCCACTGGCCCCTCAGGCATCAGAGAAGAACGAGTCACTCTCTCACCCCAGGCTCTGGAAAGCAGAAACAGCAAGGTGGGGCAGTAGGTTATCTTTACTAAAAATGGCAGGAAAGGAAACAGTGAGAAAAACGGGGAGACGCGGTGAAGGTGCCCAAAGTCAGCCGGATGTGAGGCATGGGCCCCGCTTCAGGCAGCTGTGCCGGAGCAGGTGGCACTGGGATCCTCATGAAGCTCTGGGCTCTGGCGTCCTGACTGGGGCGGGGTCCTGGTGGCTTCTCTTCTGCTCCCACTGACTTCTCCTCTGAGGGGGAAGAGAGGGAGGGCAGCATGGATCCCTCCCCAGCAAGCACCCTCCTTTAGACACACTCAGACTTCCTGACTCGGTCCTGCTCACGTCGCAATTGAAAAGCACATAGGTGGCCGGGCTGGGGGGTTCACACCTGTAATCCCAGCACTTTGGGAAGCTGAGGTGGGCGGATCACGAGGTCAGGAGTTGGAGACCAGTCTGACCAACATGGTGAAACCCCGTCTCTACTAATTTTGTAAAAATACAAAAATTAGCCAGGTGTGGTGCTGTGTGCCTGTAATCCCAGCTACTCTGGAAGCTGAGGCAGGAGAATCACTTGAACCTGGGAGGTGGAAGTTGCAGGGAGCTGAGATCACCCCACTGCACTCCAGCCTGGGCCACAGAGGAAAAAAAAAAGAGAGAGAGAGAAAGAAAAGAAAGGCGTACAGGTGATAATGACAGGTTGTTTTTAGTGGAGACTCTTGCAGTCAAGCAGACGTGGAAAACGAGAGATGCACCTGACCTTTGCTCAGAAAATGAATTTTTCCAGCCTGGTTTTTGCTTCTCTGGGAATTGTTTTGTTTTGTTTTTATCTAGAGTAAGAAGGATTATACCTAATTAGGCATTGTCACTGCCAGGGATTTAATTGCAATCTCGGAATATTTCCCCTGTTTTGAGCCGTGTGGCAAGTCTGTAATTACTGTCTACTGACTCTGCTGTTTTGTCAACAATAAATCACCCTTCCTTGCTGTGGCTGCAGACGGTGCCATGTTCTCTCAGCATCCAGCAGAACCTGGGCCTTCCCCGGGTGACCAATGTCTGGAAGTCACCCGCCGCCTTCCAGCAGAGGTCAGATCCCTTAATTCACTGAATAATTAGATTTCCATAAAAATCAGAAAGAGCCACCTCTGACAAGTGGCAGCATTTCCGTGCCATTTATGATCCCCGCACACCTTGGCCACTCTTTATGGATGGCTCTTTATATTTTAATGAAAGAAAGGCAATTAGCTATAAACTGATTACTAAGAACATAATCAGGGTCATTTCCTTGCGACAAATCAATCAACAAAATGCTAATTCTGAACTGTCTTTTAGACTTGGATTAATCTATTAGTAATTAAAGCCGATCCAGCCTCCACCTTAATTGTAGCCAAAAGGCACAGACGTCTTTTTGTTGACCAGTAAGAGGCTGTTATTTAGCTTAATGCAGAAGGAAAGCCCATCCATCGTCTGGAACTTCATGGATCTAATAACACTTTTAGAGGAGGTCTTTGGAGGCTTTCATGGGAAATGTAACTGGGGTTCTGCTTTGGAAAGATGGAGATCTTTTTTTCTGATTCATTTATAATTTAATTTGCATTTTTATTGTGCTTGTAAAAGAAGCTGTTTTTCTAAAGAAGAGCAGTAAATCCCCAGTCCTAAGTCTGGTGAAACCCGTCTAATTTCTTTCTTTGACAGAGAATGATAGGTGGACTGGGGTAAGGTCAAGGTGACACAGTGTGGTTGGGATGACCCAATCCACGGGAGAGCGTGGCTGAGCGTGGCTTCACCTGCCAGCTCCTGGGAGCGCTGGGCAGTGGTCGAGGCAGACAGGCCTGGCTGTGTGGCTGTAGGGACCTGTGGGTCTCTCCACACTCACCCGATTTGTTTTCTTTACAAAGCTTGATATTATTTTGAATGATACTTTTAAAATGAATGTGTGTGATGAGTCATATTTGAGAGAGAAGAATTCCTTCCAGCTGCCTTGCCAAATGCATGTGGGCTGTGCCCAAATCCCTTCTCCAGATTCAGCCCCTAATGGGTCAGTTCTAGTCAGCAGTCAAAGGCCAACAAAACCCAGCCACAGAAGCACTTCCGCCCTGGGACAATCCCAAACCTGCAGGCTCGCCTCATGGGAACCTGCACAGGACTCCACGGAAGGCCGACGACCACCCCAGCAGGACACCCGCACGGCAGGCCCACAGGTGCAGGACACCCGCACGGCAGGCCCACAGGTGCAGGACAGCCGCACGGCACGCCCACAGGTGCAGGACAGCCGCACGGCACGCCCACAGGTGCAGGACACCCGCACGGCAGGCCCACAGGTGCAGGACAGCCGCACGGCGCGCCCGCAGGTGCAGGACAGCCGCACGGCGCGCCCGCAGGTGCAGGACACCCGCACGGCGCGCCCGCAGGTGCAGGACAGCCGCACGGCACGCCCGCAGGTGCTGCTTCTTGTTCTCGCTGGGTTATTGGTGCGGGTTATTAGGGCAGGAGCCCCTGGCGTGGGGGGACGTGCGAGGAGGCTTTGGGAAGGAGCTCCGAGCTCCCGTGATGAGGAGGGCGTCAGCCGGCGGTGCCACCCGGCGCCCACACTGTCTTAGAGAGCAGAGCTGGTGGGGAAGTGCTCAGTTTCCCTCTTCCTGAGGCTTCCTCCGGTGAGCACTGCCGGCCTCAGCCTGTCTGAGGACCAAGGTTGCCGGAACAGATCCAGGTAGGACGTGGATTTGTGGTTTGTTCTCCGGCTTCCTGAAGGGCCTGGAGGACACCAGTGGGCCAGCCACAAAGCCAAGGACTGGATTCTTATCTGTCTCCGGGCTGTGCATCTCAGCTTCCTCATCTGCCCCGTGAGGATGGTCGCAGACTTGGAGAATGGCTCCGAGGACCCCTGAGGATGGGAACGGCCCGACTCAGCCTGGTCCCGAGCCTTCCAGAGTGCCGCCACCTCACTCCTGGTGCGTGCTGAGGACCGAGGACATTCCCATGCCCAGGAGGCTAGTGGGGGTCGGGTGAGCCCAGGAGGCTAGTGGGGGGTCGGGTGAGCCCAGGAGGCTAGTGGGGGGTGGGGTGAGCCCAGGAGGCTAGTGGGGGTCGGGTGAGCGGGGCCCGCACTTTTCTGATGCTGAGCCGCACAACCATTTACCTCCCAGCCTTCCTCTGTCGCCTTCCCCCACCGTGGCTGACAACCAGCACCCTGCACTCACCCTGAGCCCTTGGAGATGTCAGGCCCTGTGTGCGGCTGCCCGTCCGCAGAAGCTGAGGAAGCCCTGGTGCCCCTGTTTAGATCTGAGACCCCAGGCGCGGGGCACCCGTGGAGAGGCCGCCCACGTCCATCCCATCGGCCTTCAGCCTCTCCAGCTCACCGGCATTTCTCATGATGCGGCAGTATTGGTGACCTTGCCAGGCAGGGAGAGGGCGGGTGGACAGCCACTGCCTCTTGGGAGAATTGTCCGCAGCCCTGGGAGGTCACAGAGGCAAGCCCGGAAGATGGATGGCCGCTGAAAAAAGCCAGAATGCTTGTTTCCAATACAAACGCTTGCAATTTGCATTCATTAGCAGAGCGGTGGTGATTGCAGTTATGACTTGAGAACAAATGGGAGGACGCCTCTGTGTCCCTGGGCTGGGACGTGGACTCTAAGGGCATATGGAGGCAGCTTTGTGCCTCAGGGACTGTGGGGGAGGCTGAGTTCCCCCAGCGTCCCCCTTTCCAGGGTTGCTTCATGAGGAGGGGCCCAGAGGGAGTGTGCAGGCTACAGGGTGGGCATCAGACCTGGAGGAGGCCGGCGCTGAGGCAGGGGCAGGCGGGGAGCTCAGCCTCTCGGCTCTCCCGGGAATTTCACACAGGTTCAAAGGCAAACAAGGACCAAGGGAATAGCCCCAGCAACAGCACGCCTGTCCCAGAGCCCCCCTCAGGCCTCCAGCACACCTGTCCCAGACCACCCCCCTCAGGCCTCCAGCACACCTGTCCCAGAGCTCCCCCCTCAGGCCTCCAGCACACCTGTCCCCAGACCACCCCCCTCAGACCTCCAGCACACCTGTCCCAGAGCTCCCCCGCCAGGCCTCCAGCACACCTGTCCCAGAGCCTCCCCCTCAGGCCTCCAGCACACCTGTCCCAGAGCCTCCCCCTCAGACCTCCAGCACACCTGTCCCAGAGCCCCCCTCAGGCCTCCAGCACACCTGTCCCAGACCACCCCCCCTCAGACCTCCAGCACAGCTGTCCCAGACCACCCCCCTCAGGCCTCCAGCACAGCTGTCCCAATGCTCCCCCTAAGGCCTCCAGCACACCTGTCCCAAAGCCCCCCCCTCAGGCCTCCACACACCTGTCCTGGAGCCTCCCCCTCAGACCTCCAGCACAGCTGTCCCAGAGTCCCCCCCTCAGACCTGCAGCATTCCTGTCCCAGAGTCCCCCTCAGGCCTCCAGCACACCTGTCCCAGAGCCCCCCTCCAAGGCCTGTGTTCTCCTGAGAATTTTCTTGGTAACTTTAATACATAGCATTTATTCTAAACACGCAATTTCCTGCCAGTCCTGAGTGGTTCCCAAGGAGCCATTTCTCCTCGTGCATGGATACCGCCTCCTCTGAAGGATGGAGCCGAGTGGAGCCGGGAGGTGCCATCTCCTCCCCAGGCGTGGCTGTGGATGGAGGCTGAAGGGGAAGAGCGTGGCAGTTCCAGCCCCCACGTACCCCTGGGGGAGGTTCACAGGGACACAGTCAGAAGACGAGCCAAGCTGAGTCCAGGTGGGATCACGTCTCTTGGATCTCCCAGACGCCATGTCCAGCAAGTGTCCAAGCAGCTGCCTCAAATGTCTTAGGGCCATTCCCGCAGCTGCGTCCTCAGAAGGGGCACAGTTCCCTCCACATGCACCCAGGCTGTGGCTATGTGGGGCCTCTGCTCTGCAAGAGGCCATGGGAACACAGTCTCTTGCCTCTTGCCCAGGAGACCCCAAACACAGAGAGAAAAGTGTGCTCTGCTTTTCGGCGTCACCACCAAATCCAACTTGGGGCTGTGGTCTGACCCCAGGAAGAAGGCAGAGTTGGCATTTTGCAAATCAGGCTTCAGCTGTGAAGCTCCTTCCTGAGGAGCCTCTCCAGTGTCTGGAGGGTTTTGGGCGTCTCCTTTGCTGGACCCCAGAGCACCCAGGCTGGAGGTAGCATAGCTGAACCGCATGGGAGAAGCTGAGGCACTACACACACACACCCGCGCACACACACACACACACACACGGACACACACACACAGAGACACAAACAGGCTTCCACGAGAGCCGGCCACTTGGAGCCCCCCGCTATACAGAGTGGGGGGTTGATTTTCAGGGGACAGCCTTTCCTTCAGACACCTGTGAGAACCTGTGTGTCCTGTAAAGCCCACGTACAATACTCTCAGAAATGTGCTCCGGAGAGAAAACTCGGTAAAGACCCTGTGTTCAGACACAGGCCTTGGAGACGCACAGCTGGCACACCTCTGAGCTTCCCCCGTGAGCCTGTGAAGCCGGGAGCATTTCCAGAAGCCAGAAACGATGGGAGACGAGAGACAAGCACAGCGTCCTGCTTCGAAAGGTAGGGAAACTGAGGCCCAGGAAGGGGAGATGCCTTTCTAAATCCCACAGTCGGTGAAGCCCAAGGCCTGTGGCCCCACCCTGTGCAGCCCGGCCATCCTCCGCCTGCCACAAGCACAGGACCACGCAGCCCCCTCCTCCAGGCCACCAGCTCCTCGCCAAGCCAGCGCTGCTGTGTCCTGGGGGCCCGCCCTTGGCTGGGGACAGGTGCCTGTTGGTGTGCCCCACTCTGGCCCAGGGGGCTTCCATGCAGGGTGGACAGCTGCTGTCACTGGAAGGAAGTAAAAGCATCCTGAAAATGAAGAAGTCCATGGAAACCATGGAAGTCCATGGAAATGGTGGCAGGTGGGCACTGGCAGAACGAGGTTTGTGAACCTACGCTCCGCAGAGACGCAGATGCCAGAGGAACAGAGGAGTCAAGATGGGAGAGAAAGGAGCAGAGCCAGTGGGAGATGGAAACATTTTTACTGACAGAAAATGAAACAAAATATTAGCATTTTGGGGGTGCAGATAAACTGGGCTTGGAGGGAATCTTATAGCTTTAATCGCTTATATTAGAAAAGAAGGATTTAAAATTGGTAATCTGACTTTTCAACATAAGCAGATATAAAAAGAAAAGCAACTTAAAGGAATGAGAAAAAATCACTGATAAAATATGAGCTATAAGTTGATGGTGTACAAAAAAACAGAAAAAATACAATAAGACAAGAGAAAACATTTCTGTGACAGAATTAATGAAATGTATGAATGTCTAGTGATGTAAGACATGACTGAAGAGTAAACGTAAGTTCTGGAGAGCTTATCTATTAAAGAAATAAATTGTGAACCTTCTCCAAGGGAACTACAGAGACACAGGATTTTACGCGTGAATTTTGAAAAAAAAAAAATCAGGAAGAAATTGCACCAGTTCTACACAACACTTCCAGCAAATGGAAGAGGAAGGAACACTTCCCAGTTCTTTTTATGAGGTCAGCAACACCATGAAGACACACCCAAGAATGGCGTAACAGGAAGAGAAAACGGCAGACAAACGTCCTTCATGGATATCTGTGGAGGAATGCCCTACAGAACATTAGCAAACAGAACCTGGCAGCCTACAGAGGCGTAACAGAAACGCATCGGGACCGAGAGGGGCTCTGCTAGGTGAATTCAACATTCAAAAACTAATCTTTGCCGTTTACTCATTAATAGAATATTGGAGGAAACCACAGCGTGTTATTAACGAATGAAGAAGAATAATTTGACAAAATTTAACACTTATTCACGACAAAACTCAGCCAAGTAAGATAGAACAAAATTTCTGCCTGATGAAAATCACCTATATATATAGATGTATCGTGTATGTGGTTAATCATGCATTTCTATTACACAAATAACACCATACTTAAGGTTGTGACTTAAGAACGTTTACTCACACCTATTTAACAGTGCACTAGAGGTTCTACAGAGAGCACTGAGGCAGGAAAAGTAAGCAAAATGCATTTATACAGCAGGAGAAGAAGTAACGTTTTCTGTTTGCAGGTGACATGGTTGCTTATGCAGAAAATTCTAAGAAATCTGCAGAAAAATTGTGAGCATGGTAACAAGGTCAACATGTAAAAATTGTCATATTTCCATAAAAGAACAACGAGCAATTGGAAAGTGAAATTAAAAAAAAACTCCATTTACGATAGCAGGAAAATTGTACTTAGGAATCAGTTGTGTGAAAGTTATCCAAGCCCTTTACACTGAAAGCTAAAAACTCTGCTGAGTGAAATTAAATGAGAGCTAAAGAAATGGGAATAGATGTATGGTGCATGAATGGGTTGGGAGGCGAAATATTTGCAAGATAACTCTTCTTTCCAAATTTACTTAACCTTTTTAAAAACAAAATAGAGGCCGGGTGTGGCGGCCCACGCCTGTAATCCCAGCACTTTGGCAGGCCGAGGCAGGTGGATCACCTGAGGTCAGGAGTTCAAGACCAGCCTGGCCAACGTATAGTGAAACCCCATCTCTACTAAAAATACAAAAACCGGCCGGGCATGATGGTGCACACTTGTAATCCCAGCTACTTAGGAAGCTGAGGCAGGAAAATCGCTTGAACCCGGGAGGTGGAGGTTGCAGTGAGCCGAGATGACGCCACTGCACGCCAGCCTGGGTGAGCAACAGAGCACCAAGACTCGGTCCCACAAACAAACAAACAAACAAGCAAATAAGCACACACACGCATGGACACGTACATGGATGCACACATGCATACGCAGATGCACACACATACACACAGGGGCACACATACATGCATGCACACACACACACATAGACACATGCACACACGGGCACACGGGGGGCACACATACATGCATGTACACACATACACACATAGACACATGCACACACGTGCACACAGGGGGCACACATACATGCATGTACACACATACACACATAGACATGCACACACGTGCACACAGGGGGCACACATACATGCATGTACACACATACACACATAGACATGCACACACGTGCACACCGGGGGCACACGTACATGCATGTACACACACATAGACACATGCACACGTGCACACATACATGCATGTACACACACATAGACACATGCACACACGTGCACACGGGGGCACACATACATGCATGTACACATACACACATAGACACATGCACACACGTGCACACAGGGGGCACACATACATGCATGTACACACACATAGACACATGCACACATGTGCACACAGGGGCACACATACATGCATGTACACACACATAGACACATGTACACACGTGCACACATACATGCATGTACACACACATAGACACATGCACACACGTGCACACAGGGGGCACACATACATGCATGTACACACATACACACATAGACACATGCACACACGTGCACACAGGGGGCACACATACATGCATGTACACACACCACATAGACACATGCACACACGTGCACACAGGGGCACACATACATGCATGTACACACACACATAGACACATGCACACACGTGCACACATGCGCATACATACACGCACACACTTGCATATATGACTGCTGATTTTATGTGTCAGCTTGGCTATGTTATGGCGCCCAGTTGTTCGCTCAGATCCTAGTTGGGACAGTGCAGGAAGGTGTGGCGTAGACGTGCCTCACAGCCACAACAGCTGACCTGAAGTGGGTGGCCCTCGAGCATTTGGGGACCTCGCCTGGTCAGTTAGTGGCCTTGCGAGCAAAACTGAGGTTTCCTGGAGAAGACAGAATTCTGCCTCGAGACTAACACAGACGCCTGCTCAAATCTCCAGCCCGATGGCCTGCCCTACACATTTCAATCTGTCAGCCTCCATAGCAGCATGAGCCAGTTCCTTAGACTAAATCACACACGCACACACACGCACACACAGTGCATACATGCCTACACACACATGCTCACATGGGACCACCAATTTCCAGCCCAGGCAGACTTGCATCTATAGAGAATTTGAGGACGACTTTTTGGGAAGCCTGGGCATGTAACAGGGAGTCTCAGTTTCAGGTGCAAACTTCGTATCAGTGTGGGTGACTGGGAGAAAATGTGATGCTTGAAGAAGCAGAGAGAATATTTTAAAAGTTGAAACATAGCCGCTTGCCTGTAACAGGGGTTGGCACCGAAGCCCTTCCCGCCAGTGCTGGGAGATTTTCATGCCTGATGAGCTTTGCGAATCCAAGCCGGGAGGTGCGAGGTGCAGGAGGAACACGGAAGGCCCAGAAACAGCGTGCTTTTCACTTTGTTTTCCTGGAGGAGATTAAAGTAAAAGCTTCGAATGAATTGTTTTTTTCTAAGAAGAAGAATAGAGAAATGAACTCACTGGCTTTCTGCTGGAAAATCAGATTGTCCTCAGAATGGAGGAGACACACCTCCGGCAGTTTCCTTCAGCAGAGAAAGCTGGAAATTCTTATTTCCAAAGTCTCAAAAGGAGTTCTTTCAATGTTTCTCGCAATTTATTTTAACTTTTTCTTGAGACCATCAGAAAAAGAGTCACACTACACAAAGCAGCAAACTCAGAGAGGTGAAATAAACATCTCTAATGAGAGGTTTAAATGATCACGGCGTCACTGATTTAAAAAGCGACATTTCTCATGTTTTCCTCTTGCTTCTACATTAGGCATTAAACATGATTTTCTGAATGTGAGCAAGTCTGTGGGAAAAAGATATTTTTATACGTAATGGATAGGAATGTCAACTGGAACACAATTTTAAAGGCCAATTTAACAAAGTAAATCGAAAGTTAAAAATAACACACTTAAGGAGTGAACTGTTGGAATTGGCTTTTTCCCACTTCAGTGATGTTCAGCCCCCATCCGCAGTCCTCCAAGGGCCTGTGATAGTGCGTGATGCCAGGTGTGCGCTAGAGCAGGGGTCCCCACCCCATGGACACTGGCCTGTGGTCTGTTAGGAACCCGGCCACACAGTAGCAGGTGAGCGACGGGCGAGGGAGCGTGACCGCCTGAGCTCCGCCTCCCATCAGATGAACAGTGGCATCAGATTCTCACAGGCGAGGACCCTATTGTGAACTGTGCCTGAGAATCTAACGCCTGATGACCTGTCACTGTCTCCCGTGATCCCCAGATGGGACCCTCCAGTTGAAGGAAAGCAAGCTCAGGGCTCCCCGCTGATCCTACACAATGGCAGGCTGTATAATTATTTTATTATATATCACCATGTAATAATAATGGAAATAAAGTGCACAGTAACTAAATCATCCCGAAATCATCCCCCACCCCACTTCCGTCCCTGGGAAAATTGTCTTCCACAAACCCAGTCCCTGGTGCCAAAAAGGCCGGGGACCGTTGCATTAGCAAACCCTGCATGGTAGCAGAAAGTCGCCGTCCTCGCCAGCAGCGGGGTAACCTAGGCAGCCCGGAGAGGTTAGGAGTCTGAGTCCCCCCCAATTAGCTCTGTCACCAGATCCAAGTGAGGCCACCTGACAAGCCGGCAGGTCCTGGCTGAGAACCAGGAGGTGTGCTGTGCACAGAGAAAGCCTGGCATGGCGCACTACAGAGTCCACACATACCAGTACCAACTCTGGCTTTTGCTAGGACAGTGTTGCAGGTACATTTTATTCCCGGTTTGCACTTTGTTCAGTTTCGCGGGCGGGATTCAGTGCGCCTCCTCTGAGATGTCAGGGCTCCACACAGTCCTGAGCGGGAGCCCTGAGAGGGACCTGCGTGCTGAGACGCCGGGGCTCAGGGAGGAGGTGGTAAAGACACCCAGGGCTTGGGGGCTGGAGAGGGCAGGCGGTGCTGGAGCCGGGAGCCTATGGAACATCCTGGTGGGAATTCTATCAGAAGTCTCCAGAGAAGGCGATGGTTGGTGAGGAATCAGGAGAGAAAATGATGCGGGGATGGATCATAAAAGGCTTTACCATTAAGCTCAGCCCTCCTACCCCACCCCAGAAGCCACAGATGCCCGTGAGAAGCTGAGCATGGAGAATCATTGGAAGACTTTCATTCTGGAACTCCTCCTGTCTTGGGGAGGGGCAGGCAGCTGTGAGCATTGACAGGAAGAAGGCGTCTCTCTCTGTTAGAAGTTGCAATAACCCTTTCTGTGACATGATTATTCTACGTGTTTTTAAGTCTGCATGAGGTTGAACTGGGCTAGGAGCCAAATGAGGTACATTTTTAAAATTCACGACCCCACGATCCTTCAGACAGCTGGAGCTCTTCCTCACATCGATTTGCAAAACATATTTTCAACCTCGCTGACTCACTCCTGTTAATTAACTAAGGCTGTGCCAGTGTCCCAGAACTGGGGCTCACGGGAGAGGCTTGTGCTCACGCTGATTCAAGGGGAAAGAAAAGATTCGGGGAAGTCATGCTGAAAACCTGTAGTTCTAAAAACGTGATATTTTTTCTTGCAAAATTGTGCATTTTTAGAATCTTTTTGATTGTATGAAGTCTCAGCCATCGCAAACTAGCATCCACATTTTTCCTTTATTCTGACTAAGTGGACAGAAGTCCTCTGGACACTCAGGTCCTGGGGATGTGCACAGATGTGCTGAAGAATGTCCAGGGTGACCCCTAAACATAGGGCTTCCCTGAGCCCCCATTTTCTCTTTATTTGCACATCGTGAAGATTCCACGATAGGGAATATTGTAAAATACTTAGTACCTAAAAAACAAATGTGTCGAGGAATTCCATAGTAGACATCTTTGAATGAAAATCCATCTTGCCCACCACCAAACAGCAGCCCTGAGGGTGACAGAGACAGAGACGGCAGCCCCTAGGTGCTGTGATCTCCTCTCCCTCCCTGCCTGGTGTAGTGTGGGAAGATGGGTCCAGGGTGCGATTTTCAGACCCAGCCACACAAAGAGACACTCTCCTGACTTTTGCTGCAAGTTCCCCCACTAACTGGTGATCCAGTGCTGCCTCATGAGACGGGTAAGACTCAAGAACAATGCCCTCTGCCTTCACCCAACACACACACACGCACACACACACACTCACTCATGCACACACACACGCACACATGCACACACACATGCACACACACGCACACACATATACACACACGCACACACACACGCACATGCACACACACACATGCACACACATACGCGCACACACACACACACACACACACACATATGCACGTGGCCACTCGCCAGGGTTGCTGCAGGTGTGGGGGTCTCCTGGACGGAGACAGGGACATCTATGGGACGTGCACGTGCCTCTGTGCCTGACGCCCTGGAAGCACTTTCTGCTTTCAAAGTTGTGCCAACGGGACAGCTCAACGACACTCTCACCTCCACAGCAATTCAGAATCGCTGTCACCCTTTCCTTCTTACATCGTTTTCCAAACTTTTCCAAATTTGTAAGCACTCAAGTCAGACTCGAGATGTCAAAGGCAAATCACGAACAAGCGAGAGGATGGGTTTGCTTCCAGCTGAGAGCACCCAGACCTGGAGAGACCACACAGCAGCCAGGACGCTTCCTCAGCAGGAAAGCCCTCTGTCACTCAGCTGCACGAGGCATGTTGGTCTCTGTGCCCAGCTGGTTTTGGAGTTGGAGAGTTCTGTTCCCAGCGAGTCACTCATGAGGCAGAGATGGAGGAGCTGGTGAGGGGCGGGAGGGGGAAGGGCCCCTGTCTGGTCTTGTCAGCAGGTCCATCAAGGGGAAAGGTCTGTGGTCCGGCTGCAGGTGGACAAGGGAGCCAGGGGTGAGTCTCATGGGAGCTGCGACAGAGAAGACAGAGAACCTTCCTGTGGCCAAGAAGGAAGCCAGACTCAGGTTGAACAGGGCTCGGTAAACGACCCCCAAGAAAAGGATCTTGGACGACGTGAGTCAGTTTTGCATCACGTGGACTCTGGAATTTAATTCCTACGGGTCGACAGGCCTCCTCTATGTTGGACACGTAGACAATCATAGATGTCACATGGGTGAAAGCTACAAAGCACTATGGTAAAAAGAAAAACCTGTGGGACGAGCTTCTAGCCAGAACCCGGGAGTGTTACCCTTCGTTTTGTCCAGTGACTCATCCGTTTTCTGTTGATGTTTCGTAGTTTCAGATCAATAGTTTCTCTTGTGAGTCGTATGTTTCTAACTTTACAGAGTTTATGAGTTTGTCTCAAGTTTCTAGCGTCTTGCTGAACAGGTATTTCATATTTTACCATAAGCAAATTAATCAATCCCTAATTTGATGGTTAATGGTTTTATGTGCTTGGGTACTTGCTTGCTTTAAGGAATTCTTCTCTGCCATGAGGTGGTTTTATGTTACGGTATTCTCAGAATTTTAAGGTTTGCCTTTCACAGTTAACACACCTGGAACTTATTTTTGCATATGACTTGTGGTATCGATTAAATTTCATTTTATCTTTAAGGATTCTGTTTGCTACATGTTTCTGGTAGACTAAATGTATTGGGTTAAGAAAGTGCTATTGCATTTATATTTTACAAGTTTTAAAAATAATGAATAAATATTAGATTTTATGAAATACTTTATTTGCATATGTTAATTATAAGATTTTTCTCCTTTAATAAGTGAATTTGGTGAGCGAAAATTATATATTTTTCATGGGTATTCCACTCTTACATTCCTTGGATAAAACAAACAGAAATTTTAATTGATTACTGGATTATTCTATGAATATTTTTGCATAGAGTTTTAGCATTTGTGTTTTATTTTGCTACCGAACTTACAGTCGGCCAATTTAAGGGTTTGGAGACCAAATGTATTCCTCTTCTAGTCTTTGTAAGAATTCCTATAAATACACGATGGTCTATTCCTGTAAAGTTGACAAGAATTCACCTCTAAAACCATCTGGATCTGGTGTTTTTAAGTATATACTAAATTTGTTGAGTATTTATAGGACTGTTAGAATTTCTATTTTTTCTTAAGTCAGTTTCGATTTTTTGAAATGGTTTACTTTATTTAAGCTTTCAAATATCTCTTACAAAGTTGTTCAAAGTTTTTCCTTCTATCTTTCCAACATCTGCTGCATGACCACTGGCCTCTCAGTTGCCTTATTAATAAAATTTAAGTGTTTCTCTTTTTTTAAAAAATAAAATTTAAGTGTTTCTCATTTCCTTTCCCCTTTATCAATCTCACAAGACACTATTTATTTGATCAGTCTTTTCACAAAAGCACCAACATTGTTATATACGTTTCTATGTTGTTTTTTTTCTAAAGTCTTTAACTGATTTGTTTTCAGCTCTTCTTATACTTCATGGCTTTTTGTTTTCCACATTCTGGTTTTATATTCTGTGGTGTTTTCTCCGAACACCCGTCTTCCTGGTTTCACACGCCTCGCCTGTGATGTATTCGCCATCGTTCATGTCCAAGCATTCTCATGGTTCTTATGATTTCTCCTTTGAAGCATGGGTTATTTGGGAGTGTGGGCTTTAAATGCAGGCATTCTTGGCCGCTTGCTGGGATTTGCTTTGTGCCTGGCACGCCGTCTTCTAATCTCCATTGCCTGTGGCATGGTCTCAGCAGATGCGCGCTCCACCTGGCATGCTTTCACACTTTCTGCTTTCAGATTTTCCCTCTCATTCTCTCTGCTTGATGCATTTTAGGAAGTCCGCTCAGATGCACCTGCCACTTACCGGTGGTCTCTCTTCACTGCTGCACCCGTCCTTTCTCCAGGGAGGGCTGCGTGGCTTTTGGGCAGGGTCAGTGCTCTGCTGGTCGGGAGGCCCCGTGTGACCCACGTGGCTCTCCCCACCGCAGAGCTGCCCCGGGCAGTCCCCCAACCTGTGAGTGCCACCTCCAGACTGCTTCAGCCCAGACTTTGTGATCCTGCTTCCTTGACAATTTCCATTACTTTATGAGTCCTTAAAAACAAGACTGCTCTCTGTGGGATCTAACAACACCCGCTTTCTTAACAGGAAAGTGTCTTGTGTTGATTTGTTTTTTGAGACAGAGTCTCCCTCTGTGGCCCAGGCTGGACTGCAGTGTCACGATCTCGGCTCACGGCAACTCCTGCCTCCTGGGTTCAAGTGATTCTCCTGTCTCAGCCTCCCGAGTAGCTGGGATTACAGGTATGTGCCACCATACCTGGCTAATTTTTTTAGAGAAGGGGTTTCAGGGTTTCATCATATTGGCCAGCCTGGTCAGGAACTCCTGACCTCAGATGATCCACCCGCCTCGGCCTCCCAAAGTGCTGGGATTATAGGCGTAAGCCACCTTGCCCAGCCCCAAATCACCTTTTAATTGTAATTTCCTTTAGTCCTTGGTAATCTTATTCCCCGGAGTGAATGTATTTGATTTTTAGTTTCTTGTGGGAAGATCTGAGCTGATTTTGAGGTAAGATATCAGTAAAGCAAGAAAATTCTGGAACAGACATAATTTTTGTTCTTTTTAACTTTTGTTTGTTTGGAGATAGACTCTTGCTCTGTTGCCTAGGGTAGAGTGCAGTGGTGCCATCTCAGCTCACTGCAACCTCTGCCTCCTGGGTTCAAGCAGTTCTCCTGCCTCAGTCTCCTGAGTAGCTGAGATTATAGGCATGTGCCACTATACCTGGTTAATTTTTGTATTTTTAGTACAGACAGGCTTTCTCCCTGTTGGCCAGGCTGGTCTCGAACTCCTGACCTCAGGTGATCCTCCCGCCTCGGCCTCCCACAGTGCTGGGATCACAGGTGTGAGCCACTGTGCCTGGCCTTGTGTTGATACTGCTGCAACCCCAGGGACCCTGGTGGACACGGTTCTGCTGCCGCCCAACGCGGTTGCCCTCCTTCTCCTCCTCCTCAGACTCTGAGGCCACCCAAGGCTGCTGGGCCCTCTGTGCCCCGTCCTTTCCCAAACCCCACGTACTCTAGACAGTCAAAATGTCCAGTGACGTGAGACCGAATGAGTGAGTGAGTGAGTGAGTGAGTGAACACTGCCGCTGAAGGTCTTTCAGATAAGATCCGACGATAACTCACCGTGGTCTTAAGTGGCACTGATGATGAGCAAAGATGACACTTGTGCTTTTGGCCAACTTCTCCTTCTGCATTTATCTTACACATAAATTGGTGTATGTCTTTATACATCAAAAGGAAACAGCTCAGCCACTGTCTAAATTAACCAAATTCCCAATTAGGAGAATTAAACTTTTATCTGACTTACATGTAATTCTGAGGTTATTGATCTTGAAACTGATTCTTGCTGACCGTTCTTTTGGAAAACTTATTATAATGCAGTGATCAGGCTTTTTAATAAGAGCAGAATGATGTCACATGTTAATGAGCTCCTCTCTCTCTATTTAATTACACGTGTCCAAATTATTTCCAGCAGTCTAGCTCCCCTCCTCCAAAGCTGAGTCTTCGTTTAGTGTTATGACTGACTTGCATCCTCCAAAAAGTATGTAAAAGTCCCAGGCCCCCGTGCCTGTGAACGTGATGTTATTTGGAAACAGGGCCTTGTAGGTATAGTCAAGTTAGGCTGAGGTCCTGGGTCCCAGTCCAATACTGGTGTCCTTATAATAAGAGGACACTTGACATGGAGACAGAGAAGAAGGCCCCTGAAGACAGAGTCAGAGGGTGGAGTGATGTCTACAAACTGAGCAATTCCTGAAACCCTGGGCAGCTGGAAGGATCCTCCCCTACAGCCTCCAGGGAGTGTGGCCCTGCCGCTGCCTTTGTCCCAGACATGTGAGGGCATCAGTCCCCGTCGTGTGACTCCCCCTGCTCACACTATGAGGTACTTTGTTACCTCGGTCCCAGGATACTCACCGGGTTCAGGCTCTGATGCGCTGCCCTGCCCCTTGGTGCTCCCGGAGCAAAGCCAGGCGGTGGCTCCAGGAGGCCCAGCAGGTCCAGCACATCCCTGAAAAGTGAGCTGGTCAGGATGGAGTGGGCCCGATAGACATCCGTCAGCGGCACCTGCCTGTGGCATGGGCTCTGCTGCTTGTTCACAGAAGGGCCCTGCCCGACCTTCCGGCACAGATTTGAGAGTTTCCTCGGCACACGCTCTTCTTCGTGTGTAGTACCCCCTTTCTGTGTGGCAGGCCTGTGAGCGGCGTTGAGCTGCTCTGAGGTCCACCATAAGCCCAGGTTCCAGCCTGCCCGGCCAGGACAGGTTTTCAGACCCCGGTGCAACAGACACAAAATTCTGCCGACTCTGAGCTGAGACAGATGCCCTGGAACGTGGCCTCCTCGTCTTCTCCACAGCCAGACGGCCTTGGGCGCGTGGCTTCCTCCTAGCTGGCCTTCCACGTCTTCAGCAGCAAGCTAGAGACAGGCGCGTCAGCACCTCCCACTTGTCTGGGAAGGATCAACTAGGAGAATGTCCACAGTGCAGTGAAGTTTCTAGGCGTGAGTTGCAATAGACGGCCATTTGTATTAAAGCTGCCAGATCTGCACAGACACAGCAACGTTCAGAGCTTCTTATAAATCCAGCGTAGATGCTAAACCCATTACGATGATGACAAGAATTCCACCCCCCCCCCCCCCCCGGCTGCGTCGTGCACACATGGGGTGTGGGAAGAACTGACCCAGTCCAGCCCGGCAGGCTCCGTCTTCCTGGTGCTCCTGCCGGCTCTGCTTCAGGGACCATTGTCAGGCTGGGCATGTAAAGGGCTGGACATGGGTGTCCCCCCAGAATTCATATGTGGAAATCCCCACCTGCAGTGGCATTATGAGGCATGGTTGCAGCCCTCGGGGGATGGGACGAGGGTCCTTGTGAAAGGGCCCAGAGAGACCCTCCCTGCTCCCCCGGTGGGGATAACAGTGAGGAGGTACCGTGTGGGAACCGGACGCCCTCACCAGACAGAGTCTCCCAGCACCTTGATCTTGGCATTCCAGCCTCCAGAACACGGAGCAGTAAATGTCTGTGTCTTCAGCCACCCAGTCCACTGTATTTGTGGTGATAACAGCTTCAATGGACTAAGACAGTTGGGTCAGTCAAGTGCCGACAGCCAAGCTCCAGAGGTGCCTGCCAAAGGAGACGTGTGGGGGCTTCGGGGAGTGAGCGTGGGGACTCTCAGGCATCTGGGGCTGGGGTGGGGACGAAGGGGCCTTGGCCTTCTGCTCCCTGCTGGGTCTGTCTCCTTTACCGCTATATTCTGGGGAGAGCTGGCATGGAGCTGGCCTTGGCCTGGATAAATCCTTTAGCAGAAAATGTGAAGTTCCAGACTTAGGTCCCTCAGAAGCTGGAGCAGGCAGACTGCAGAGCTGTGTAAGGAAGAACCCGCTGATAATTAGGGTGTCAAAAACAGAGCCGGCCGCCCTGCCAGGCAGCAGGGATCTGATTCCAGGAACTTTCAGGAAGCCCATTTATCAGAGTCTAGAGATGGAATTTCTCCATATGGAGGAGAGCCTTTCCAAAGCTGAGCCCCTGGGGGGTGTAGGATTCCAGGTTTCTCAACAGGAGCTGAGCACAGTGAGTGGAGTTGCCCGGGCTTGGATGAAAACCAGCCTGGCTCCTCCTCCTTGCCCTCCCCATCATCTTCTTCCACACGTCCAACTCACAAGAAAAAAAAAAAACCAAGATGGTTATTCTTTCAGCTGCAATCTTGGAGGATTTGAATGTGCCCTCAAACACACAACACATATTTAGGATACCCTTTTGATATTTCTTTCCAGAACCTGTGGCATATTCCCTTGAATATCTGCAGGATGAGAACTCATGATCCACTTGGAGTGAGTTTAGATCTGGGAATGAGCTGCCATCCTGGCCCACCAGCTAGCTCAGGAGGGTGAGCGGCACATGGACAGTCACTGCAGGTAGCTCGGGAGGGTGAGCGGCACGTGGACAGTCGCTGCAGGTAGCTCGGGAGGGTGAGCGGCACGTGGACAGTCACTGCAGGTAGCTCGGGAGGGTGAGCGGCACGTGGACAGTCGCTGCAGGTAGCTCGGGAGGGTGAGCTGTGTGCAGACAGTCGCTGCAGGTAGCTCAGGAGGGTGAGCGGCACGTGGACAGTCACTGCAGGTAGCTCGGGAGGGTGAGCGGCACGTGGACGGTCGCCGCAGGTAGCTCGGGAGGGTGAGCGGCACGTGGACAGTCGCTGCAGGTAGTTCAGGAGGGTGAGAGGCACGTGGACCGTCACTGCAGGTAGCTCAGGAGGGTGAGCTGTGTGCAGACAGTCACTGCAGGTAGCTCAGGAGGGTGAGCGGCACGTGGACAGTCGCTGCAGGTAGCTCAGGAGGGTGAGCTGTGTGCAGACAGTCACTGCAGGTAGCTCAGGAGGGTGAGCGGCACGTGGACCGTCACTGCAGGTAGCTCAGGAGGGTGAGCTGTGTGCAGACAGTCACTGCAGGTAGCTCAGGAGGGTGAGCGGCACGTGGACAGTCGCTGCAGGTAGCTCGGGAGGGTGAGCTGTGTGCAGACAGTCGCTGCAGGTGTCTCGGGAGGGCGAGTTTCGTGCAGACAGTCGCTGCCACTCTTCTCCAGTCCTGCTAAGTGCATCAGTTAAGTGACAGTGCCGGACTTTAGAGCCACAGCTTGTGCATTTCTTGACCTCTCTGTCCTGAAAGACTCAGTCTTCTCGTAACCTGAGACCTGCTGTCACGGGCCCTAAATACTGTGTCTTTACAGCCGCAGGACTCTCCGCCAGGGAACCTGCTGCCAACTCGCTGAGCATGGTTCCTGTCATGACATCAGTGCTCATTCCCCCACTGGCACTGGGCAGCCTGTACAGCCTCCCACGCTCTGGGCACACCTGGGGCACCCGTGGCAGGAATGCCGTGGGATCTGCTGAGCCCCATGAGGCTGTGATGGGGCTGAGTGGGCACCACAGCCTGTGCGGAACGGCTTCTCCCTTGAAGAAGAGTTCACTGGCAGACACAGGCCATTGGCCCAGCCTCGAAAGGGGACGACAGGTATCTGCTCCGATGGAGAGCTGGTGCCAGCTTTCACACTACATGAAAGTTCAGTCCCAACTGCTACCCAGACCCGCTCTGTCTGCACCACAACAGTGGGTGGCTGTGGGCGTGCCTGCCATGCCAATCCCGCGGAGGACCTGGCCGCGGGGAGACAGCCCCTCCCTCCCTCCGTGCCGGAGTGTAGCAGCCGCCTCCTCTTGCTGCCACCTTGGGGATTTAGGTAAGCAGTTGTAGTTGTCAGGAGTCCCGAGCACACAACACTTAAGGCCGCTCCTGCAGTTTCATGGGCCATTAACAATTTGCTAATATTGTTTTAGCTTGCAAATTAGTGCAGCTCCGTCGGTAAGGAAAGGCTCCGTAGCTGTCATCAATCAGATGGAAATTCTTCATGCATGAGATGAAAAACGATTTCTAGCCTTTGAGGCTCAGACAGCAATTACTGTAACGAAAAAAAAAGGGTGGTGGGGGAGCCGGAGGAAGGAGTGCCCCTTGCAAAGTCTGTTAGCAAAATCCCATTAACTTCATTCCTTGATGCATGAGAATGAACTGGTGAGGATTTCAAGCCATGGGAACTTGATTTTCTCAGTTACTAATAAAGTGACAATCTGAAGGAGCCCTCTCCAACTTCTGCTCCCAGAAGGCCGGGGAGAGGGCATGTCAGTGTGGCAGGAAGGATGACCCAGCCATGAGGTCTGGTGGCAGGAAGGATGACCCAGCCATGAGGTCTGGCGTGGCAGGAAGGATGACCCAGCCATGAGGCCTGGCGTGGCAGGAAGGATGACCCAGCCATGAGGCCTGGCGTGGCAGGAAGGATGACCCAGCCATGAGGCCTGGCGTGGCAGGAAGGATGACCCAGCCATGAGGTCTGGCGTGGCAGGAAGGATGACCCAGCCATGAGGTCTGGTGGCAGGAAGGATGACCCAGCCATGAGGTCTGGTGTGGCAGGAAGGATGACCCAGCCATGAGGTCTGGTGGCAGGAAGGATGACCCAGCCATGAGGTCTGGCGTGGCAGGAAGGATGACCCAGCCATGAGGCCTGGCGTGGCAGGAAGGATGACCCAGCCATGAGGCCTGGCGTGGCAGGAAGGATGACCCAGCCATGAGGCCTGGCGTGGCAGGAAGGATGACCCAGCCATGAGGCCTGGCGTGGCAGGAAGGATGACCCAGCCATGAGGTCTGGTGTGGCAGGGAGGATGACCCAGCCATGAGGTCTGGTGGCAGGAGGATGACCCAGCCATGAGGTCTGGTGTGGCAGGAAGGATGACCCAGCCATGAGGTCTGGTGGAAGGAAGGATGACCCAGCCATGAGGTCTGGTGTGGCAGGGAGGATGACCCAGCCATGAGGTCTGGTGTGGTAGGGAGGATGACCCAGCCATGAGGTCTGGTGGAAGGAAGGATGACCCAGCCATGAGGCCTGGCGTGGCAGGAGGATGACCCAGCCATGAGGCCTGGTGTGGCAGGAAGGATGACCCAGCCATGAGGCCTGGCGTGGCAGGGAGGATGACCCAGCCATGAGGTCTGGTGTGGCAGGAGGATGACCCAGCCATGAGGTCTGGTGGCAGGAGGATGACCCAGCCATGAGGTCTGGTGTGGCAGGAAGGATGACCCAGCCATGAGGTCTGGTGGAAGGGAGGATGACCCAGCCATGAGGTCTGGTGTGGTAGGGAGGATGACCCAGCCATGAGGTCTGGTGTGGCAGGAAGGATGACCCAGCCATGAGGCCTGGCGTGGCAGGAAGGATGACCCAGCCATGAGGCCTGGTGTGGCAGGAAGGATGACCCAGCCATGAGGCCTGGTGTGGCAGGAAGGATGACCCAGCCATGAGGCCTGGTGTGGCAGGAAGGATGACCCAGCCATGAGGTCTGGTGGAAGGAGGATGACCCAGCCATGAGGTCTGGTGTGGTAGGAAGGATGACCCAGCCATGAGGTCTGGTGTGGCAGGAAGGATGACCCAGCCATGAGGCCTGGCGTGGCAGGAAGGATGACCCAGCCATGAGGCCTGGTGTGGCAGGAAGGATGACCCAGCCATGAGGCCTGGTGTGGCAGGAGGATGACCCAGCCATGAGGCCTGGTGTGGCAGGAAGGATGACCCAGCCATGAGGCCTGGCGTGGCAGGAAGGATGACCCAGCCATGAGGCCTGGTGGCAGGAAGGATGACCCAGCCATGAGGCCTGGTGGCTGCCTTCACTGAGCTCCCAGCTGGCGACGCCTGCCAGGAGGAGGCCATGCTGGAAGCTTAGACAAACCTTGACCTTGTTTGTTGGAAACCATGTTGCTCATCCCCCCACCCTTCCCTTCTTTAAGCACCAACATTTTTTCCCTTTAAATATTTACTTGAGACTGGGCTGGGCATGGTGACTCATGCCTGTAGTTCTGGTGATTTGGGAGTCTAGGCAGGAGAAACACGTGAAGCCAGGAGTTCTAGACCAGCCTGGGCAGCATAGTGAGACCCCCATCTCTACAGACAATTATAAAAATTAGCTGGGTGTGGTAGTGCACACTGTGGTCCCAGCTGCTTGGAAGGCTGAGGCAGGAGGATCGCTTGAGCCCAGGAGTTCAAGGCTGCTGTGAGCCGTGAACACGCCTCTGCCCTCCAGCCTAGTCGACAGAGCGAGACCCTGCCTCTTAGAGTGAAAATGAGGCTGTTGTGGAATGTGTCCTTCACAAGTGCGTGCCGTTTGTGTTTGGAAGGCGGTTCAGAGAGAGGGGTCCGAGTCGGGGGATTAGTGTATGCTGCTGCTAACACTTGAGCAGTTTGCTAGTATTATTAGACATCCTGGAATGAATAGAATGTAATCCCGCCAGGCCTCGGGGCTTCAGGAGGGCAACGTGAGTTCAGCTGTTGCTGTGCGTCCTGGCCCCAGGAGGGCTCAGGGTGCTAAGATGCTTCTTTGTGTCTGACAGGGCTTACAGGCATTGGGTCGCTTGGTGGCCTCAGCCACCTGCACAACAGACCCCACCATCATCACTCCTTGTTATGGGCTGATTGCATCCCCCCCCAAATTCACAGGGTAAAGCCGTATCCTCCAGGACCTCTCAGAATGTCACTGCATTTGGAGACTGGCTTTGGAGAGGTGATTGTTGCAATGAGGCCAGGATGGTGGTCCTAATCCACTGTGATCAGAGTCCCTACGAGAAGAGGAGATTAGGACACCCAGAGAGGCAGCAGGGGGGCTCCCCACGTGCAGGAAGACCAAGGACCAAGGGAGGATGCCATCCACCAGCTGACAAGAGAGGGCTCTGGAGGAATCGGCCCTGCCGACATCTGGATCTCAGACTTCCAGCCTCCAGGACCCCGAGGGGGTGATGTCTGTGGTGTGCACCGCTCATCTGCCCTGTTTTGTTACACAGCCTGAGCAGCGTGATGTGCCCCACTTCACAGAGGAGGATGCAGAGAAACCCCAAGAATCGCATCGGGCCAGCTCCCCCCGGGGGCGGCAGGACTCAGCAGCTTGGGCAGTGAGAGCAACCTCACGGGCTCCTTCCCCAAAGGAATATTCCAGCAGGTTTCTGAAACCATGATAGGTGTACTTGATAAGGCACTGGGGCCATAGGTACCGCCAGGCCGGCGTTCCATTCTCCTGCAGTCCGGTGGGAGAGGCAGGTCCGAGCTTCCTTCCAGCACCCGTCTATGCCTGCATCCTGGGTCCCGCTGTGGCTCCGCAGGAGCTTCTGGCTCCTTGCTTCTGGGCGCAGAAGTGGACAGGCCGACCCCTCCCAAGTACGTTGTCATTTCCTCACCTGTGCACAGCAAGTGGCCATTGGGGAGCTCCTGGTTTTGAGGAATATTCTGGCTAACGCTCTTTGTGGATGTGGGCATTTCTCCCCCTCCCTGGGGGGCCCCAGCAGGTCACAGCGGGGGGTGTTTGGAAGAGGAGATGCCAGCTTAAAACCGACCTGCATCTGAGTCTTGGTCGATCTGACCAACTGGCCTCACAGACGGTTCTTCCAGCTGTACCCCCGGGGGGTTTGTGGGCACCCCACACCCGGCCAGCTGTTTTGTCCTGGCCAAGTGACCGGAGAAATAATCGCTTTCAGTGACTTCACGCTGTCTTTGCTTTGTTCCTTTAAGGCTGAATCCTTTTTCTTGGTTATTTTCTGATTTTTCCCTTCTTCGATTTGCCTATTTATAGACTCGCCCCATTTGTTTTCTCAGTTGCGGTGTTCATGTTGACTTTAAGGAAATTTCATGTTTTATGGATGTGAATTTTTTGGCATATAGAATGCAAAACTTTTTTACAGCTTGCAATTTATGTATTTGTCTTCTCTGCCCTGCCTTTAACTCTTTTATACACTCAGTTCTTTCTTTTTTATGGTCTGGATTGAAACTTCTAAAAATAAAAACAGACTTTCCTTATAAAACAATAAAACATACTCCGTATTTTATTTTTGTTCTTTTTTTATGTCAAGTCACTAACCTTCGGAAATTTAATTTGTATTAAGGAGAAATTACTTTTCCCCAAATGCGTAACAGGTTGGCTGGTGCCACTCAATGAAGAATCCATTTTTAAGACCATATTTCAAAATAATGCCCTTTTAATTTTGACAAGGCAAGTCCTATCTTAGTTGCTATTTATTTGGTTAGAAAAAGCATTAGCTGCTCTCGGGTCGGCCAAGACACTGATGTCCGGGGTCTGCGACGGGAGTCTCCGGCCCGTAGGGAACAAGGAGGCTCCCTGGGAGCTCGGGGCTCAGGTGCGTCCACGGCACTTGGTGCTACCACATCCCCCGATGGATCTCTTCAAGTTTCATATTAATATCAGATGTACAACATGCAAGACACATAATACATACACAACATATACAGTTGACCCTTGAACAGTACGGGTTTAAAGTTCATGGGTCACTTCTGGGTGGATTTTCCAGTTCTTTTCTGCTGCGAAACCTGCAAAGCTCCCCCGCAGCCACATCATTTCTCTCTTCCTCCTGTTATAGCTCACGGAGGCCCCACCTCTGTCCAGGCTCTGAATCCTGGATTCCAGCCATGTTAAGTCTATGGGTTTCACGTGTTCTCTTATCTTCATTCTTTTTCTTATTTTTAGCACATGCCTCTCTGCCAAATAATTTCCATTAGCTTAGAAACGTGATCTAGAACTGTCTGTACTCAAACAGATGAATAGGACATTTACATCTCGTAACCCAACGACACATCCCGACTTAGAATTCCCTCTGTTTGCTGCTGTTTGAAGCCAAAATCTCATCCATTCCCCATGACTCCATTTGTCATCTGCTTTAAATTTTTCTGAAATTTTAATATTTTTGGCCCATGTGTAGGGGTTTAAAAGTCAAACAGCTCTATTAGGCTTATAATGAAAAGGGCTCCGGCTGGTGAGAACCAGCTGTGTGCGGGCCACGCAGCTGAGCTGTTCCTGGGTGACCTCGTGCCTCAGAATGACCTGGGCTGTGCGCATATGTGGCGTACCTCAATTGCGACAAATTCTTTTCACAGGGGTCGTATCCACTTTGCTTCCATCCATGGGGCGTCAGGACCTCTGCCGCTCCAGGTCCCTGCCAGTGCTCAACCTCTGGGGCCAGAAGCGTCTGCCTCCTGCCTTGTGTCCCCTCCAATAATTCAACCTGGAGGAAGGCGGCGCAGCGTCCTGAGGACATGGCAGGACCATGGCGATGTCACGCGGGAGGAGCTGAGGCCTCGTGCCCACAGCTGGCATCACCGTGCCAGCCCCGGTCACACGCCGGCCATGCTCGAGTGAGCTGCACAGGGGCCTGGGGGCAGTGGAGTGCTTGCTTCAGCTGTGGGTGAGGCAAAGCCCAGGGTCCCGTCAGGAGGAGAGAAGCAGGCCAGGGGTATGCAGTGGGCAGCTGAGCCCTTGGCAAACCATGTCCCAGGCCTGCCATGAGCTCCATCCCGCGGGCTTCCCCTCCCTGTTCATCCCTCGGGCTCCTGGCACCCAGGTGCCTCCCTGGCAGGGTCTAGAGCTTGGCCGTGGCTTTGCTTTGCATTATGGTTCCCGTTATTGCTGTGCATTTGGAGGAAGATGGGGGCCCCACTCAGGTCCGGTCTTGCCCCCTGCAAAAGTCCCCGGCCTCCACCTCACCAGGGTTGTGTTCCTCTCACTGGGAGTAAGGAATGAGGTTTGCCAAGGATGACCAGGCACTTTGCCTTCTTCATCTATTGAAATTTATTTTTAATCAGATCACAGCTTATTAAAAATATAAGGGAAGTATGAGACCTCAGGGGTGGACTTCAAGGAAACTGTCTCCCCTTTCAGCTGCAGAGGTTTTTACTCTGACACTGAATATTCTGGGTGAATTTCTCCTATGTTTCCCCAGCTATAAATGCTTACATAAATCAGTCAAACTGTTCAATTTTCTGCTTTGCTCCAAGAATTATAAAAAATGTACTCCTGAATTTGCGGGATAGTTGAGCTGATAAATGTCAGAATATATGGCTGAAATTGCACAAAATGAGAATTTCCAACAGTGGCTGATTCAGGCCACATTGTCCCAAACTGGGGAACCAGAAGGGCATTGCGACGTGCTGGCATACATTTGAGGACAGAGTCATCTTAGACCCTGATAGCCAGCGAGCGAGAGCCTCACGTTTCGTTCACGTCTCAGGGTGTTAAATACTTGGAAGATTTAACAGGTTTGGTGGGGTGAGCTTGTGCACTGCAAGACACCTGCGCCAGGAGATGCCAGCTGAAGAGTTTGACCACAGCCCCCAGACAGGGCGGCTTTACTCAGGGGCTGACCCCACAGCAATGCAAAGTCCAAATGGGGGCCACATGGCCCCCGGTGCCTGCTAATGACCCTAGGATGCTTGTTTTTGTGGCCACGGTGGTGGGGGATGTGGGCGTATATGTTTGCCATGACTCTCCCAATTGTACACTTCTTTTTTTGAGACAGAGTCTAGCTCTGTCGCCCAGGCTGGAGTGCAGTGGCACAATCTCGGCTCACTGCCACCTCTGCCTGCTGGGTTCAAACGATTCTCCTGCCTCAGCCTCCTGAGTAGCTGGGATTACAGGCATCTGCCACCACACCTGGCTAATTTTTGTATTTTTAGTAGAGATGGGGTTTCACCATGTTGGCCAGGCTGGTCTTGATCTCCGACCTCATGATCCACCCGCCTCAGCCTCCCAAGTGCTGGGATTACAGGCGTGAGCCACGGCGCCCGGCCCAATTGTACGCTTTTGATGACACATGATTTGTACATCAGTAGAGTGAATTAAAATGTTCATGATGCTATGTGGTGATGTGAACGCTATCACGTTGCAGAGTGGTTTTTAGTAGCTGTGGAATATTCACCTGTGGGTTCCTGGATGGTACACTGTGGTCACACACACGGCAGGATAGAGCCCGGCACCCGGGTCCCTGAGTGGCATCTCCGAGGAGCTGCTCGGGAAACACACAGAGCCTGAGACCCGCACTGGGGCCAGGTGGGTTCATGAAGCTTCTGTTCCTGCCCCCTGCAGGGGGCACTGAGACGGGTTCCACAAACAGGTCACCTCTGTGGCTTCCTCCCTAAGCTTGGAAGGGCTGCAGCAGCCATGGGGGTTCGGTCTAGTCCAGCTGGGAGCTGGAGAAGGTGGAGTCTCAAGAGTCCCTTCAGAGGGTGAGTGGGTGTTGGCAAGAGGACCAGCTGAAGGCAGGGAAAATACAAAACAGCTTTCTTGTGGGAAGACCACGCTCTGGAATCTGGAGCACCTGGGGAGGAAGGGCACATTTTTCAGGACTTTCTGTGCCTCCTGAGTCATACAGGATGGAATCACCTCTTCTTTACCTCCCAGGGTAATGCTGGGACCCACATTTGATGAGCAAATTGGGGTTCTTCCCAGGCACTGGCCAGGTAGCCACGGCCCTGGCCTGGGCCGCTCCTGGGAGGCAGGGCCTGCAGTCTTGGGTTGGCTGCTGCTGGCAGATTCCTCCCAATTCCCTCAGAAGCATGGTGGCAGTTTCTGCAACTCCCCCTCGGGAGACATTCCCAGTGCCAGGCACTTGGCTAAGGAGCACACAGTTGCACCTGAACAGCTCTGGTGCCCTGGTGAATTGGAATTCAGGAATGTCTGCTTTAATAAGTGTCATGGGGCCACTGTTACCTGCGTGGTGGAGAGACCTGATGGGGAGGGGGGTGGCCTGCGTCCCCCAGGTGGGAATCAACACGCTCCATGTAATTAACTGTCGCCAGCCCTGGTTTCCCTCTGCCCGGAGGAGACCTGCTGGTACCCATACAACGGTAATTCCGAATTCCACATTGGCTTCAGCCTCCTAGCTTTGCAGGGGTTGATCCTGGAATCATAATTTAGTGTCTCAAATATTCATGTCTTCCGTTCATGCCAGGCCTGGCAGGGAGGGTCGCCCTGGCACATGGGCAGGTGTATTTTTATGGGTCATTCTGAGTGAAGGTAGACAAGACCACACCGCACGGGCTGTTTCTCCTGGAGTGAAGGCCCATGTGTGTCTTGGTGAGCGTTTCCTGAGCACAGCAGGGGCAGGTCCCGAGATCACCCCTCACAGCTGAGCAAGGAGTGACGTCTCCATGAGCCCCTGCTGCTTCCGGGGTAGAGTGTGCAGGGCACCGTGGAGGGAGGGCTGGGCGGCGTCCATGGGCAAACCCTGGCGAGGGAGGCCTCCCCTCGGGGACGCTGCTGAAAACCATGCCTCTCACGGTGCAGGGTAGAGTGTAGGCAGAGTGAGATGGGGCTCCGGCAGCCTCGCGTGCAATGCTGGAGCTGGGGCTGCGTGAGGACGGTGAGGCGAGATCACCCCCGATGGAGGAGGGTGTGGGGTCAGGAGAACTCCAGCTTCGGATCTGATGGGCTGAGTTGAGGGAGCCTGGAGCCCCTTTCAGAGGTGAGGGCGGCAGAGGAAAACAGGTCTGGGTCAGGGAGCGGCATAGGCCGGCGTGGACGTGCTGAGTGGGACGTGGACGGCCACGGCTGGATGTGGACGCTGACGCTTTTCTCTCAAGGCATTTGTGGATTCAAAGACAGTGGCTGAGGGCTGTGAATCTGAGCATAAAGTAGCTAGGGCCCTATAACTCAAGTAATCTCATTTATTATATTAATGTAAAATATGTTAAAGATATACTTAATGTGCAATATAATATTTTAATACAAAACTTCAATATAAAATAAATATTTATTTAATATAAAATAAAGCATAGCAAATATATTAATTTAAAATAATCTTATTTATTACATTAATTAATTATGTTAATAATTTAATATTTAAATAACAGTGTATTTTGGAGCACAGCTGGAAACACAACACGAGCCCACACAGGGCGTAAGGAAGCAGGTGCAGCTGGAGTGCCAAGGCCCCCTCAGGGCTGTGAAATAGAAAGATGTCCTGTGAAGACGATTGCTGAGCTACGTGTATTTAATTCCTAGGTTAATATATAAACATAACACAAAGAGCGGCTACAAAGTCAATCAGAGACGTCATATAAAGTACTAAAAATACACAGCTGACTCACAATCAAGCAGAACAAAGAACTCAGTGAATTAGTGTTTAACAAACTTCAAAATGAGACACTTAAGCCCATCATAGCAATAATTACATCAAATCTAAACAGACTAAGTGCTCGGAATGAAACGTAAATATTATGAGACCAAATCAAAACAAAACAAGGAACCAGGAAATTGTTCCTGGAAGAAGCAGGTTTAGCTGCAAAGACTCGGGGAGGAGGAAGGCCGGCCGGTGGGACGGGCCCGGGAGCTCTTCTGAGTGTGCGTGGCCGGCGCGGCCGTGCTGGTGTCAGGCAGTCAGAATGGAACTGAAGAGGACGAGTGTTACGAGATCCCGAAGAACGGAATTTTGTCACGGCAAATTTGTTAAAAACGTACAATATGTTAAACCGGTGTTAACCAACAGCAGAGATTGTTAGGTTACCTAAAGCAAAACAGACAGATGAGAGAAACAGGCAGTCACGACCAGCCACGTGTGTCACCAGTCTAGGAATTCCCTGGTAGACTAGCCAAAATATCTTTAGGCTTATTGAATACGAAAAGTATTATCAACCCACTCGGATTACCTAATATTTAAAGAACATTACAACCCGAAACCACAGAATATGGGTTCTTTTCAGTTGCACATGACATTTTTTTCAAGACAGATTACAAAAATGGTCTCTATATATTAAATAATTAAAATTATACAGAATAGATCCTCTAATCATAATGGCTTTAAAGTAGAAATAAGTAGCAATGAGACACTTAAATAATCCACAAATATTTGAAAATTAAACAACACACTTCTAAATATTCCATGCACGAAAAAGACGTTACAGAGGGAATGAGATAATATTTTGAATTGAATCAGAATGAAAACCTAATGTATTAGAATTAGTGGCAAGCAGTTAAAATAGAATTTGGAAGGAAATTTATAGCTTTATATACGTATGCATTTTAAAAAAACTGATATAAATAAACCATAATCCCACGTTAAGAAGCTAGGAAAAAAAAGGTGGTCTTAAACTAAAGTGAGTAAAAACTAACAATCAGAACTCAGCTCAGATCAGAAAGCAATAAAATAGAAAACAGAAAATAATTAACAGAAGCCAAAGGTGGTTATTTGAAAAGATTAGTAATATTAATAAATCTCTAAAACACCGATTAAGAAAAATAAAATAATAAAACCACAAATCACCACTATCAGGAATTACAGATATTACATAAATTGGAAGTCTAGCAAGGAAAAAGGACCAATTCTTTTACGTAAATAATCTCAACAACTTTGATGAAAAAGCAAATTCCTTGAAAAATAAAAAGTAACCAATCAGACACAAGAATAGAAAATCTAAGTAAACTTAAATCTATTACAGAAATTGAATTCATACTCAAAAACATTCCCAACAAGAAAACTCCACATTCAGATGGCTTTACCAGATAATTCTACTAAACATTTAAGAAAGAATCAACCCCGATCTTTAGCAAATTATTTTTATTATTATTAAGACAGAGTCTTGCTCTGTCCCCCAGGCTGGAATGCAGTGGCATGATCTTGGCTCACTGCAACCTCTGCCTCCTGGGTTCAAGTGATTCTCCTGCCTCAGCCTCCCAAGTAGCTGGGACTACAGGTGCCTGCCAGAACACCCAGCTAATTTTTGTAGTTTAAGTAGAGGCAGGGTTTCACCATGTTGGTCAGGCTGGTCTGGAACTCCTGACCTCAAATGATCCACTCACCTCGGCCTCCCAAAGTGCTGGGATTGCAGGCATGAGCCGCTGGGATGGACTCAGACACCATAAAAGAGGTTATGTCATTGCATAACATCATTCCTGCACAAAGATTCAGAAAGACTTAATGAAACGTTTCTATTCAAATCAAGCATTGGGAGGAGGTGGTTTTAATTCTAGAAGGCAAAGATAGTTTAATATTAAAAAATCAAGATAGTGCACATCAGGAGAATAAAAGAGGAAAAAACAAACATAATTATCTTAATAGATACAGCAAAAGCACATGATCAATTCAGCACCTCTTCATAGCAGAAACCCTCTCCAAAATAGGAGTCAAAGTGAATTTGGAAAATCTTATAAAGGACATGTATGAAAAACCTACAGCTAACACCTTAAATGATGTTAAAATACTGAACGTTTCCAGCTGAGGAAGAGGCAGCAAGCTAAGATGTCCACGCTTTCCACTTCTATCAAAATTGTGCTGGAGATCCTTGCCAGTAAATTAGAAAAAAAAAAAAAAGTGAAAACAGTACGAATTGGAAAAGATGAAGTCAAAGCGTTTTTCGATGCAGGCAGTATGACCGTGCGTACAGAAAATCTCTTAGACGTGGTGAATGACATTAGCGACGTGGTCACGGGTCCACCTCTGTCTCACAACTTAGCAATTTCACCCCCAGGTGTTTACCTGGGGGGCAGAGGGGCTGCATGTCACCATAAGCACCTCTGTAAGAAAGTTTCTAGCTCTGTTAGACGTAATCGCCCCGAACTGAAAATAACCAAAAAGTCTGAAAACAGAGAGAAGGTGTGTGAAAGAGATGGGGTAGCTTCCTGGAGGGATGGAGGTGGTTTGCGTCTTGTTCTGGGGCACCGGGACATAATTTATACAATTGCTGAAGCTTTTCAAACTGAACATTGAAGGTCTTCGTATTTTTGTATGTGAATGATACCTTCAAACAAAACGCTACGGCAATTCACCACATTAATGGAGTAAACTAGGAGAGAGCGATAATCTTAGGTGCAAAAAGTCTTTTGAACAACATCCGTTTTCATTCTTTTTTTTTTGGATTTGTTTTTTTTTTGAGACAGAGTCTCACTCTGTTGCCCAGGCTGGAGTGCAGTGGTGCAATCTCGGCTCACTGTAACCTCTGCCTCCTGGGTTCAAGCAATTTTCCTGCCTCAGCCTCCTGAGTAGCTGAGATGACAGGCTTACAGGTGCTCACCACCACACCTGGCTAATTTTTGTATTTTTAGTAGAGACGGGGTTTTACCATCTTGGCCAGGCTGGTCTCAAACTCCTGACCTTATGATCTACCCGCCTCAGCCTCCCAAAGTGCTGGGATTACAGGCGTGAGCCACCACGCCCAGCCCAATATTCATTCTTGATAAAATATTTGAAAACTGGGAACAGAATGGAGTTTCCTTAACCTGATGATGCCTCCCACTGGCTGATGACATGATGGCAGGACGAGGGTGCTCCCGTCCTCACTAAATTTTCATATCGAACTGCAGGTTTCAGGTGGATCATTAAGGGAGGAGAGTAACTCAAGTATGAGGATCAGAATATAAAAAAATCAAAGTTATTTGTATACAACAGAATTGATTAGGTAACACTTCAAAAAGGTCACAGAATAATTATGAGAGTTAATAAGTTGCATGTATCGTGGCTCCTGGAACAAGGTAAATATCATGTCTGTTTTTATATAAAAACCAAGAATTACAAATGGAATTTTAAAAAATGTTCTATAAATAGTATCAAAAATAAATAAATCTATGAAAAGTGTGCATGATAAGCAGAACGTGTTATTGAGCAAAACGCATACCAAGGGGAACTCAGGCAGGGGTGAGGCTGGACCCACAGGGCAGGGGTGAGGCTGGACCCACAGGGCAGGGTCAGGCTGGACCCACAGGGCAGGGGGTGAGGCTGGACCCACAGGGCAGGGGTGAGGCTGGACCCACAGGGCAGGTTGGACCCACAGGGCAGGGTCAGGCTGGACCTACACAGGAGGGGTCTGACCGAGCTTCCCTCTGAGGCTGGGAGGGGCAGAGGAGAGGCCATGAGGCTCAGCTGAGGACGCATCCCCGGGCTCTGACACAGCTCCTAGCCTTGGCACTGGGAGGGAAGAGAGGGCGGAGGAAGGATGTGCAGAGCTGGCAGCACTTGCTCATTTGCTCCCGAAACTCGAGCCTTGTTTTCTCCAAATCGCCTTCGCCACTCCCCTCCTAACTCTGAGTCAAGGCGGAGAGCAAGGCGGGCGCGGCCCTGTCCCCCACAGACAGTGCGCAGAAGGCCACCAGGACAGCAGGGGCTTTCACGGATGTATTTAATTACGTGTGTGGTACAAGGAGGGGGCCAGTCCAGAGCCCCACTGCTTCCTGGGACGGGGTGGTCGGAGGAATCCTGCGTAAACTGGGGCCAGAGTGAGTAAGAATTAACAGTAGGAGAGCAGGAAGGAGGGGCTTCCCAGGAAGCACGCACAGGACCCCAGGCCTGAGCTGGGCAGCAGCAGTGGGGCAGCGTTTGGGAACGAGGACGGGGAGGACAGCCAGCCCTCCGGGGCAGGAGTGCATGCTGAAAGGGACGTGGGGGGAGGCAGAGCTGGGCGGACGGGACCCTGGAGGATGAGGGCATGATTTTGGACCCAATAGCAGTGGAAAGCAACTGAGGTCTGGGAAGCAGGAGTGTGCCCCAGTGGGATTTGCGGTTTAGAGACAGTGTGCTTTCAGAACCAGGAGAAGAGGGGTGGCCACATCACAGAGTGATCACCCAGAGATGGAGACTCCATAGATGGGAGAATTGTTTTCTACTCGAAATCACCGCAGTTGAAGATCGGTTGAAAGAGTTGGAGGAAAAGGACGGGCTGATTGAAAGTGTCTGGGGAATGATATGGAGAGGGGCTCGGATTCGTAGAACACACATCCCGATGGGGAAAGCGGACACCCAAGCTCCATCATGAAAGCCCTGTAAGCCTTTGGAAGGGATGAGTTGATGAGTGGCCGTGTCGAAGGCCAGCCCTGCGGGGGGACAGCGCTGTGCTGAGGGCCGGCCGTGTCTGCTGCTTTCTAGACTGAGTGGCTCTGTTTCATTCAATTTGTATAGAATTGCGTTTGCTAAGTAAGACACATGGTCTTTTAATTGCGGAGCAGAGCCATAACCAAGCTCAGACCTTGGAGCTGCTGCCTTTGGTCTTGACCGAGGACTGTCCTCAGCCTGTCTGGTGAATAAACACCTTACAAACCGTCACCATCGACTCCCCGAGTGGCCAGATGATTGGCTTCCGTCCCATGGCTGCATCCAGGTTGGGTAGGTGAGGTTGGAGGTGGGGGTGTCAAAGGTGTCTCAGATTCCACCAGGTGCAGCGGATGGGGAAGACACGCTGAGGCTCTCTGAGGCAGAGGCCAGGTGCACTGATTTCATGTCTAACCTGACAACTGCAGAGCTTGTGCTCCCTTTATGAGGTGGGGACCCCGGAGAAGCGTGGCATTTGGGGGAGAAAGGCAGTCACCTTGAGTTTGGACATGCCACATCGAGGCCTTTGTCACACACTCCGAGTAGAGATAAATCAAGGACGGTAGAGCCTTGATTCGGCTTCTCCTTTCACATCTGTGGTCCAAGCTCACATCCCGCTGTTTTAAGCCGCCCTTCAGCCTTCACACCCCACAGGTTCTGGTCTTTGGTGAAACCTAAGTAATGCCCATCGCCTTCCTGGGAGAACCTTCTGTTTCCCTCACCTGACTCCTTTGTTTCCAGGCTTCCCTTTGCAATCTGGGTCACAGAGGTACCACCCAGTGCTCCATCAGGGAACTGACCACGTCCGGTGTGGACGTTTCGGTGAGACCGTGTCCACAAGGATGGCCTCCGTCACCAAGGCCTTCTCCCCCTTGACGAGGGAGAAGCCTTTTAAGTGGGTTGCAATTCTGTGTGCTCAATTATTCAGCAGACTGTTTAGCTGAAAGTGTTGAAAGGATTCGCAATCTGTTATATTGCGGGTGCCTGCTATGAAACTCTCCATGTCCCTCGAGTCCTTTAGGCAACTGACAAAACGAGGGTATGCAACAACCTTTTTGTTCCCTGTTAATAACGTTGGGGGAGTGCAGAATCGATGCTTTTAAATATTTCACGGCCTTTCATTCTCAGATGGGTAAGCAAAGGAGAAGCAGATTGCTGGCCTTACACGTTAGTGGTCGGTAAAGACCAAGGACCGGTGCAGCAACGCAGAAAATGAGTTGGGCTAAAGGATCTCCCGCTGAGATCCCGTACCCCAGGGAGGCACAGACAGAAGAACCAAATGTGTGAGAGAGGGGCGCAGGTGCGTTGTTCCTCAACCTCACACCACAGTGGCCCTGAATTCCCTCCCGTTAGTGCAGGCGGTGAAGGGAGGGGCCCCACCCCTCTCAGCAAGCGGGATTCTCCCACAATGATGCTTTTGTGTTTTTGGTTTTAGCCACTGGGCTGCTGCAGATGGATTTTCTCTTTATTTCTTTTGGAAGCAGCATGAACCCATCCAAAACTTTGCTGATGACACAAAAGACGCAGGGGTGATACTTCTCATAGTTTCTCCTGAAACTTAGCTGGTACTAAGTTATTCTTAAGTTCACTCAACTGGGCACCCAAACTACAGATGTTAAGAAACTGCCTTCGTCCTCTTGTTCCTCTCCAAAGGCCTGCCCCATCACCATCAATTCTGTCTTTAACCCCCTGTCACCTGGTGATATGATTTCACCAAGTCTGCACTGGAAACATTAATTACCTGGTTCCATATTGTCAGATCCAAGGGCACAGTGAATTCTTCTCCTATTGAACGCTGCCGACCGCTCCCTCTGGCCTAACTCTCCTCATTAATTCTGTAAAATGACTTTTTAGTGCTCCTTCTTTTTCTCTCCGAGCACACTTCCCATCGTCCTTCTGAACATTTGTTTTACTGAATTCACTCCATCCGTCTCCTGCGCGCTGTTAGCTGGTCTTCAAGGGTCTGTTCTGCTCTAGTTTCTTTCCTCACCCTGCTCGGGGAAAAGCACCTGGGGGCAGGTGCAAGGCGGAGGAAGCTTGACTTGGAGGACGTGTTTGTCACTCAAATCCTGCAGTTTAATTCCAAAGCATCGGGAAGGAAGGCACGGGGGTTTTCATTTCTGGAAGGAGAGAGCGCATGAGGGGTGTTAGGAGTTGTCATGACCTCTTAATCCGGGGTTGTCCACAAGCTGGCGTTGACATCTGTCTCTGGTGCTGATACGTTAGAGGTGATGTCTCCAGCCTGGACTCTCTCTGGAATTCATCAACCTGATACCAACCCTACACACACCCTACATGTGACACAGGCAACTCCTGCCAGCCCTGTCTCAGGTCATCGTCCTCACGCTCTGATACCATCTCTCCCCGCATTCCATGTATCAGCTGGGACTGCCGTGAACATTCAATCCCCCCCACAGAAGATTTTAACTCTCTAAAATTTAAATAACCAGCTCTCTGACCACGGCTTCCTGGCTTTAGCAATCTCTCCATCATTCCCAGAACATTACTTTCACATGCTGAAGAAAACTGGCCTCCTGATGGCCTCTGTCCACTCTGAGAGCTCTCCTGCCTCCCAGAGGGGTTCAGAATTCCGATTTCTGTTCCTTCTTTCTGCTGAGGTATTTCCCTGCAGCACCTGGATGATCCTGGCCTGGGACTCTGACCACGTGACTCCCCACCCTGCAGCATGCATCCACCAGCCCAGGGACCTGAAGCGAAGCCATGGGGGTCAGTCACCTGCTCTGCGTGTGAGAGCCTGGGCTCACCCTCTCCCTGGGCTGCATCTTTTGTGGGAACACAGTGGAAATGCGTGTGCTGCTGGGGGTGCAGTGTGGCCAAGCCCAGCACACAGCTCCCCTGGTGAGCTTCCCGGGGGCCACCACTTAGGGGACTCAGTGAGCCCGCAGGGTCCAGAGAGTCCCTTTGGGGCTTTTCAGAGAGACTTAGACTAGGAAAGGGGCTCTGGAAAAAATGGAGCCAGAATGAGCCTGGATATCCCAGCGCCCCCAAGGCTTGGGCCAGGTGTCCAGAGAGCTTTTGGGCTGGGTGACCACGCAAGCCAGGTGGACCCTGCGACAACCCTGCTCCCCATCTGCTGTCTTGCTGTCTGCTGCTACTATGCACCACGTCCCTTTCACCCTCAAGGGTGCCCAGGCTGAAGGAGAAAGCATGTGCCTCTCGGGATCTGTCTCCACATGGGGAGATTTTCAAGGATCCTTTAGGATTTCTGATGTGGCTGGAACACCCACCCGGGACTCTACAATCCCAGGGCAGTGATGAGTGGACTTGCTTTATGAAGCTTGTGAACAGGGTGCTGGGCTGTCTCCCATCTCCGAGGTGGCAGGGATGGACTGCAGGACAGGGAGGACCATCACTGGCTGGGAGGTGACCAGGACGCTGCGGAGGCCACCACATCTCAGTGCAGAGCCCTTAGCGGGTGTCCCGTGTCTTTGGAGAGGGCTCCTGGGTGGAGCTTATGCTTAATTAACATGGAGTCTTGATTCACATGTGAAGCAAGTTCCCACTCCACTTCTCCCTGACCTTCAGGCTGTCAGGAGCCCTGGCCAGGGTGGCCTGCAGGAGCTTCTCAGTTGAGCACAAAGGGCGTGGGCTTGGAGGGCTCTGGATGGAGTGAGGAGCGTCAGCCCAGGAATGACTCCTCTCCCGCGTGTTGTAAGAATGCAGCATCCGTGCGTGTCCATGTGGCATGTGAGCGGCACCAGGAAGGAGCTTGGCTTCGGCAGCATCTGCTTTTCTCTGGAAACCACTGGAATGGTCAGCTGCATCCCAGGAAGCTCGCCACATGCAATAAGCAGGCAGGCATCATTTGGAAAAGGCGGGCTGTCAATAGCCCGTCAGGGGCGCACGGAGCAGGTGCGCCTCATTTATCAAGGAGTAAAAACCTCCTCCTCTCCATTAACAGATGACCCTACATGCAAGACGAGAGAGCAAGCTGGCCTCCCGCAGCTTTCCCGAGACAATGCGCTTTGAAGGGAGGCACCTGCCCCTTCCATCGACAATGGGAAGGCCTGCATTATTAAACAAGCTGCTTAATAATTTAGGCTGAAATAAACTTGCAACACAGAAGAGCGAGCTCCGTCGGCCCTCACAGTAATGAAACGCTATTGAACTAGGGTTTGGAGGGACGTGGACATCCATTTCAACTGCATTATGGTACCTCAGCAGTCATGGAGAAAGAGCCAGCGACTGATGCCTGAAGTGAGCTCACTCGTACATCTCCCGGACACCATGGAGCAGAGAACCCGAGAGTACAGTCCCTGGGTCTCCTCCAGGCAGTCCACAGGGATTTCTCCCATGCTGTTTCCACTGCTGGCTGGGAGACCTCAGAAGCACAGCCCAGGGGAAGCCACAGAGCTTCATCGCAGCACTCTTGCCAGACAGAGTCCGCCTGCAGCCCTGTCTCCACTCTGCGCCCAGCCAGGGTGAGGCTTAGGGGGTCAGGCTTAGGGGGTCCTTCATTTCCATCTCCTGTTGGAGTCTGCAGCCAGCGATGGCAGCCCCTGCTCTTCCTCCCTGGTCTTCACCGTGTCTGTGCAGGAACACACTCCCTGCGAGGGTCCCTTGTAACCACAACCAACTCTGCCCTTCCAGGCTAAAATGCAAGCTGCTCCCCCAGGGCCCCGCGTCCCAATGGCCTGTCCTTCCTCGCCCCAGCCGTGTGGTTGATTCCAGCTCACCACCAGCTCGCCCTGTGCACAACATCAGAGCTGGCCTCTCTATCATGCACTTTCTACCCGGATAAGAACTTCCCAGATGAGGAGACTTGCCTCGGCCACTGCCCATCTGCGTGGAATCTTTAATGGCTCTCCTGGCCGTGGAGAACTGATCATGGAGGATCACTGAGAGCTCAGCGATTTGTCTATATTTTCCATGTATATCATACAAACCGACTTCCCTGCTACTGTTCCTTAAGGATGAACCTCCAAACGTTGTTTTGGTGAATAATTATACAGCTCACTTGCAACTGGCACTGCACTCTGTCTGCCTTAACGTGAGCGTAAACAGAGCCTTAGTCACACACCAGACAGTGAGGGACTGCAGAGCGCAGGGAGGCAGGGCTGAGAACGAACAGAGAGACCACTGTCTTGGCAGCCGGCGGCCGAAGACAAGCTTTCTGCTTCAAATGGGGCCGCTGCGGGAACATAGACACAGCCATCTTCAGGCCCTGTTTGATGTCGGCTGGAGCTCAGGTGGGCGCCGTGCAGCCACGGAGCGCCGACTCCATCCCAGCCAGTGACTGATGAGCTGGAGATCCAGAGATGACCGACCTCAAGGCTCCGGCCATCTGGGCCCAACAGCAACCTGGTCCCACAGGCAGTGAGGCGGGGAAGTGGGATGTTGAACAGGGAGGAGGTCAGGAGCCGTGGGGCCCAGATCTGTGAGCGGAGATGGCTGCCTTTGGAGGTGGAAGAGAGGACCCCTGTGCTCCAGACGCCCAAGCTGAGCTGGTGGAGCCGTTCGGGGCAGGTCTGAGGCCTTGGTGTCTTGGGGACGTCCCCCTGTGGGGGTGAGAAGTTCCTTAAGGGATATTTAAGTCATTCTCAGCATGAATGCTGGGGCCCTTGCAATATGTTCTGCAAAGCCAGCAGCAGCAGGAGCTGTTTTTTTCTTTGTAATGTTTTAATTGTGGTAAAATATACATGACATGACATTTACCATCCTCACCAGTGGTGAGTGTCCTGTTCCGTGGCACCAAAGCACGTTCACAGAGTCAGTCAGCATCCTCCATCTCCACAATGTTTTCATCTTCCCAAACCGAAACTCCGGCCAGGAGCTGCGGCTCACGCCTGTAATCCCAGCACTTTGGAAGGCCAAGGTGGGCAGATCACCTGAAGTCAGGAGTTTGAGACCAGCTGACCAACATGGTGAAACCGCGTCTCTACTAAAAATATAAAAATTAGCCAGGCATGGTGGAGCCTGTGATCCCAAAAACTCAGGAGGCTGAGACAGGAGAATTGCTTGAACCCGGGAGGCGGAGGTTGCAGTGAGCTGAGATCGCACCACTGCACTCCAGCCTGGGCGACAGAGTGAGACTCTATTATTATTATTATGAAACAATATTATAAAAAAAGATTTCTGTTCTGATGTCCAAAGCCGTGCCGCAATGCCAGGCCGCACATTTTCCATCTCCGGGACCTCCCGGCCATCCTCCCGGCTGTCTGGGACTGCCAGGTGCATCTCAGAATTTCGTCTTTTAAATCCTGTGAATTTCATTTCTACATACTTCAAATATATCCACATCCCCTCGCTTCTTCATAATTGCATCTTTCACCTGGACGGAGTTTCCAGGTGAAAACGCTCTCTTTTCCTGCCTGTTCTCTCCTGCCCCTTCCCTGTCAGACATCAATAATCAATCAGGAGACTCCACCCCTCAAACCCTTCCCAGCTAGGTCCTCAGGGCTGCCTTGTCCACTTCCCAAGGAGCTGCACCATCACCTCCCACCTCCACAGCAACAGCACCTTCACCACCTGCTCCTGTGTGTCTTGTCACCATCGTCCACCGTCCTCCTGCCTCTGTGGCCACCTGAGCTCAGGCAATGTTTCCGGATCTTAAGGTGGAGTTGTGCACGGCGCAGCAATTCTACATACAGGCATGCACCGTGAGTGGTTCCTCTGACTGTGGTAAGATGTTTATCAAAACAAAAACGAAGCCTGGAAATAGATGAACCCTCCCTCTACTGCAAACGACAGGATCACACGAGTGTAGGGAGGTCCCACACAGCAGCGGGTGTGGGTGAGGCAGGCCGACACGGGTGCCCCTTGCAAGTAAGCTCCTCCACGCAGGTATTTTCTTTCCATTTTGTTCATCTCTGCATTTTTAGGGGCTGGAAGGGTGTGTGGCTCATGGTGGGAGCTGGCGTCTGTTAGCTTTAGCTGCAGAGCAAGCCACAACAGCAGGCAGCTGCTCAAAGCACTGATATAACATAGGTCAGGATGCTGTAGGCTGATGATGTGGGCAGGCGAGGCCCCTTCTGGTGTCCATGTGTCCTGCCTGCCACACGGGTGCGTGCTCACCCCAGCCTCCTCTCCCGGACAGCAGCCCCAGCAGGGAGGCAGCCTCAGGGGCCCCTCTCTGGGGTCTTTGCACAGAACAGGGCAGGTGTTATCTCAGACCATTAGAATGAACTACTTTTCAGTATCGATTAATGAATTTTTTTCTTTTCTTTTTTTTTTTCTGAGATGGAGTCTCTCTGTCACCCAGGCTGGAGTGTAGTGGCACAATCTCAGCACACCGCAACCTCCGTCTCCCGGGTTCCAATGATTCTCCTGCCTCAGCCTCCCGAGTAGCTGGGATTACAGCTGCTCGCCACCATGCCCTACTATTTTTTTGTATTTTTAGTAGAGACGGGTTTCATCATATTGGCCAGGGTGGTCTCAAACTTCTGACCTCAAATGATCCACCCACCTCAGCCTCCCAAAATGTTGGGATTACAGGCGGGAGTCCTCGAGCCCGGCCAATTAATGAATTTTTAATAAGATTTAAAAACATGTAGGAAGAATGATATTTAAAGAAAGTACTCACTCAGAAGACATGCGTGCCTCGGATGCCACACCAGCTGAGTACAGCTCCAGGTGCCTTGGGGACACCACAATGGGTCTGGGAGGAAAGAGAGGTTTTATCCCTTGTCGTGCAGGTCACTCAGTGACAAACAGAATGCAAAATGTCACATACAATCTCAGAATTAATCTGCCGGGTTTAGACCTAGGACAGACAAATCACAATTTGTAATAGTCAGAATCACCTAGTTTATAGGGCTTTCCTGAGACCAGACACTAATCCAGAAAAGGCTGGAATTACTTAGAGGTATTGTTTCAATGTCTTCCAGTCCTGCTGGAAATCTCCTGCTGATGATAAATAACTGAATGTAATTTCCGATGTGACATCCCATTTCCCAAACAGAAGCAGGATGCACTCCCTCAACGCACGTCCTGAAGCTCCTGCTGCCCATGGAGGGAAAAACCCCACACAGACAGCTCTGCTGGGATGCCAGTGTCCTCACGCCTTCCTCCACGTCTGCAAGGCCTGTTAGCCGCTCAGCGCAGCAGGCGCGGTTCCCCCTCCGCTTCTGTTCCAGCAAAACACGCGCACAGCCTGAAACATCTGACACCCCAGAGTCAAAGTTCCTAATAACATTTTCCAAAGGACTGAGTGCCTTTTTTATGAATGCACAGAGAAAATATGGTGCGGGTTTAATATTGTATTACGAGCCTTGGACGAAGGATTTTAAAAATACGCTTTATGCATGAATGTGTAAAATGGGCATCTGTTGCGGTAAAGTTTCACTGTTGTACATAAAGCATATTATAATAAAATTGTAAAGTTAGCCCTTAGTGGCGAATTGAAGAAAGAAAAAATATGACGCTCTAGCCAGCGGGGATGGCGCCTCCCAACACATTCTTCATTTTGCCATAGGAGCTGCTTGCTCTTGCCAGAAGGTCTCCGTGCGCACCCAGGCTGGCTGGGGGAGTCATGCTGAGGCCGGTTACAGGATGAATAAAAGGGTCTGAGACGGGGTGCCTCCCAGGGGGAAACCCAAGCCCCAGTCAACAGCAGACGCAAATTTGCCTCAGAAATACACATGGATCAAAATCTTTACACTGCACTTTGCAATGCGCTTGGAATGTCCCCAAAGAAAAAAGTGAGGGGTTTCAAAGCATCAACACTGATGGTGTTTTTTTTTTTCCAGGCAGATTAGCTCGAAAATTGCTGTTGGGGTTATTTGCACTACACTTAACCTGACTACTGTGTGTTGAGTATTTAATTCTCAGGATAGGCTAGGAGTTGCTTAAAGGCAGAGATTTCTCATGGGGATTTCCTCATCCATCCTGGACCACAGACACACACATACACACACACACACACACACACACACACACACACACACACAGCTCGTGTTATGCTCCGAGCAGTAAGCATTAGCCAGTAACTAGTTAAATGCATTACTAAATTTATGTTTCTTTAAAAAAACACTCAATGAACTAAATATAGGCAAACCTCAGAGATGTTGCAGGTTTGGTTCTAGGTGACCGAAATAAAGCTAATATTGCCGTAAAGCAAGTCACAAGGACTTTTTGGTTTCTCAGCCTGGGTAAAAGTTATGTCTACACTGTCCTGCAGTCCATTAACTGTGTAATAACATTATGTTAAAAGATATCGTAATTAAAAATACTTTGTTGCTAAAATATGCTAATGGTCATTTGATGCTTTGGCGAGCCCAGCTTTTTGCTGGTGGGGGGTTTCACCTCCATGCTGACCGCTGCTGACTCATCAGGGTGGTGGTTGCTGAAGCTGGGGTGAATGTGGCAGTTTCTTAAATAAGACAATGAAGTTTGCTACATTGATGAACTATTCCTTTCATGAAAGAGTTCTCTGTGGTGGGCAATGCTGTTTGATGGCGTTTTACCCACAGTGGAACTTCTTTGAAAATTGGAGTCAGCCCTCTCAATCTCTGCTGCTGCGCTGTCAACTGGGTTTACGAAATACCCCAAATCCTTTGTTGTCATTTCCACAATGTTTACATCATCTTCACCAGGAGTGGATTCCATCTCAAGAGACCACTTTCTCTGCTCGTCCATGAGAAGCTACTTTCCTTTAGGTTCTATCCTGAGATTGCAGCCGCTCAGTCCTTCTTCAGGCTACACTTCAATTCTAGTTCTCTTGCTGTTTCCACCACATCTGTAGTGACTTCCTCCACGGAAACCTTGAACCCCTCAAAGTCATCCATGAGGGTTGGAATCAACTTTCAAACTAATGTTTATGTTGATATTCTGACTTCTCCCCCAGGAATCACAAATGTTCTGAATGGTGTCTAGAATGGTGACTCTTATGCAGAAGGTTTTCAGTGGACTCTGCCCGGATCCATCAGAGGAATCACTGTCTGTGGCATCTATAACTTTAGAACATGTATTCCTTAAATAATGAGGTTTGAAAGTCAGAATTACTCCTTCATCCGTGGACTGCAGAACGGATGTTGTGTCAACAGGCAGGAAAACATTCATCTCCTTGTTTGTCTCCATCAGTGCTCCGGGATGGCCAGGGCATTGCCCATGAGCAGTATAGTGTTTTGTTTTTTGGGTTTTTTTTGAGACAGAGTCTCACTTTGTTGCCCAGAATGGAGTGCAGTGGCGCCATGTCGGCTCACTGTAACCTCTGCCTCCGGGGTTCAAGCGATTCTCCTGCCTCAGCCTCCTGAGTAGCTGGGACTATGGGGGTGTGCCACCACACCTGGCTAATTTTTGTATTTTTAGTAGAGACAGGGTTTCACCATGTTAGCCAGGCTGGTCTCAAATTCCTGACCTCAGGAGATCCACCTGCTTCTGCCTCCCAAAGTGCTGGCATTACAGGTGTGAGCCACCATGCCCAGCCTAAGCAGTCTAGTTTTAAAGGAATCTTTTTCTGAGAAGTAGATCTCAACAGTGGGCTTAAAATATTCCATAAGCCATGCTGTAAACAGATATGCTTCCATCCAGGCTTTGTTGTCCCCTCCGCAGAGCACAGGAAGAGCAGATACTGCATAATTATTAAGGCACTAGGATTTTCAGAATGATAAATGAACATTGGCTTCGCCTTAAAGTCACCAGCTGCATTACCCCCTAAGAGAGTCAGCTGTCCTTTGAACCTTTGAAGTGAGACACTGGCTTTTTCTTTCTTGCTATGGAAGTCCCAGGTGGCCTCTTCTTCCAGTAGAAGGCTGTTTCATCTACAATAAAATTCTGTTGCTTAGTGGAGGCACCTTCATCAAAGACCTCGGCTGTTTCTTCCAGGGAACTTGCTGCAGCTTCTCCGTCGGCACTCACTGCTTTACTGGCACTTTTATGCTCTGGGTATGGATTCTTTCCTTGAACCTCAGGAACACACCTCTGCTCGCTTCCAGCTCTCCTTTCACAGCTTTCTCAGTCTCTCAGCCTTCGTGGAATTGCAGAGAACCAGAGTCTTTCTCTGGATTAAGAGAATGTGGGGGCTGGTTTGCTCTTCTCTCCAGATCACTCAAACAATAACGCTCTTTTGCTTTCTTATCATTCATGAGTTCATGGGAGGCACATTTTCCAGAAGTTTCCCTTTGCGTTCACAACGTGGCTGTTTGGCACAAGAGTTTTTGGCCTGTCTTGGCTTTCCACATGCCTTCCTCATTCAGCTCAATCATTTCTAGCTTTCGACTCAAAGTCAGCGACGTGAGACTCTTTCTTTCACTTGATCACGCAGAGGCCACTGTAGGGTTATTCACCGGCCTGATGTCAACATTGCTGAATCTCAGGGAAGAGAAGAGCATAGGGAGAGGGATGCAGGAATGCCTTGTCTGCAGAGCAGTGAAAACACACACATTTATGAATTAAGTTAGCATCTTATGTGGTCATAGTTCATGGTGTCCCAAAACGGTTACAATAATAACCCCAAAGACCACGGATCACCATAAAAAACTAATGATAAGGCCAGGCTGGTGGTTCACGCCTGTAATCCCATCACTCTGGGAGGCTAAGACGGGAGAATCACTTGAGTGCAAGTTTGAGACCAACCTAGGCAGCATAGTGAGACCTCATTTCTACAATTTAAAAAAAATTAGCTAGGTGTGATGGCGGCATCTGTAATCCTAGCTCCTCCGGAGGCTGAGGTGGGAAGATTGCTTGGGTCCAGGAGACTGAGGCTGCAGTGAGCGTGATTGCCCCGCTGCACTCCAGCCTGAGTAACGGAGTGAGACTCTACTGTGAGAATCACCAAAATGGGACAGAGATGCAAAGTGAGTATGTGCTGGGGGAACATGGCATTAACAGGTGTGCTGGACACAGGGTTCCCACCAACCTGCAGTTTGTGAAATAGGCAACATCTGCAGAGCACGGCAGGGCAGAGCTCAATAGAACGCGGCACGGCTCAGAGGCCCCGCGTGTGCTCCGCCATGCTCAGGCTGGGTGAACTGCGAGGACTCTGCCAGATGGACATTGGCACTGAGAGATGTGTGGAGGAGACAGGGCGTGACCCCACCCTGGCTGGAGGGTTGGATAAGGCACAGGCAGGCCTCCCATTGAAGATAAGAGATGGAAGCGAAGGCTGGGAGGAAGAAGCAGTCAGGATGTGATGTGGGACTGGGAAGAGTCTGCGCTGACTGAGCCATTGAATACATTATACACCAAGAAGATAAGAATAGACTCTATCCGGATGCTAGAAGAAGACTGTGAAGAAGAGGGAGGAGGAAGGGAAGAAGAAGGAAAAGGAGGCCGGGCACCGTGGCTCATGCCTGTGATCCCAGCACTTTGGGAGGCTGAGGCAGGCAGATCACAAGGTCATGAGTTCGAGACCATCCTGGTCAACATGGCAAAACCCTGTCTCTACCAAAAATACAAAAACTATCTGGGTGTGGTGGCACGTGCCTGTAATCCCAGCTACTCAGGAGGCTGAGGCAGGAGAATCGCTTGAACCGGGAGGCAGAGGTTGCAGTGAGCCGAGATGGTGCCACTGCACTCCAGCCTGGGCAACGGAGCAAGACTCAGTCTCAAAAAAGAAAAAATAGTAAGAAAAAGGAGAAAAGTTAGTTCTGATAAGCCATGGAGAGTCACTAAAAGTGTCTGGAGAGGGATTTCTGCTTTCATAAAAAATGGAGTAAAAGAGGCCAGATATACTCTCCACAGGAAACAACCCAAAATAGGCAAACGGTATGAACCAATGGGTTATTCTGACATATATTTAAGGTAACAGAAGACGGGGATTCCTGAGATGGGGAAGCAGAACAGGCGAGCCCAACAATTGCCCTGCTTATTGCCCGGAGGCAGTCCCCCAATGGGACCAGTGGACATCCGGAGTGGAGGAGACAGGACTGAGAATTTAGGGAGATCAGAGCAGACGGGGTTCAAAGCCTGGGGCACGACAGAGGGGAGGCCTTCAGAGAGAAAGGGCGATGTGGGCTGCAGAGGCCTCCCCCAGATATTCATGAGTATTGATCAGCACATGCTCGTGAGGGGAAGTGCCTGAGGCCAGGAAGAAAACCTCAGGGCAGGACCTGTGAGCCTGTGCTCACACAGGGCTGTGAATGATGCCTGCTCCCTGCAGACTGACCAAGTGACCGACCAACGAAACCAGGGCTTGTGGGCATCCAACAGGGTGCACAGAAGGGCCCGCCCCGTCGTGGAAATAGACTGAGCGTTGCTTTGGTTCTGCCGAAAAAACCCTAAAAGCAAGCTCCAAGGAGATGTAACTTAAGTACATTCCAAAACAAAGCTCAGTTATATCTATCTATCTATCTAATAGCATATATATAATTATGTGTATGTTATTATATATTTATATATATATATATATATGTCTGTCTCTATATATATTTTTGATACAGAGTCTCACTCTGTTGCCCAGCCTGGAATGCAATGGCATGATCTTGGCTCACTGCAATCTCCACCTCCTGGGTTCAAGAGATTCTCATGCCTCAACCTCCTGAGTAGTTGGGATTACAGGCACCCACCACTATGCCTGGCTAATTTATTTTTTATTTTTTATTTTTAGTAGAGATGGGGTTTCACCATGGTGGCCAGGCTGGTCTGGAACTCCTGACCTCAGGTGATCCATCCACATGAAGATATTCATCACCAACAAGGTAAAATTTCCAATATCTGTCATCCAATTAAAAGGTATCAGGCATGCAGGAAAACAGGATCCACAATGAGGAGAAAAATCAACCAACTGAAATTATCCTAAAACACACAATGTTGGAAACCCTGGAAAAGAACATTAAAAGGCCATTTTGTAATGAGAAAAGGGTTTTTGCATCGAGAGGACATAAGACTTTTAAACATTTATGCAACAACACAATGGAGCTTGCAAATTCATGAAGCAAAGACGGATAGAACTGCTGGAAGGAACAGAAACATCACAGTTATAATTAGAGATTTAAATATGCTTGTTTCAATAATTTATAGAAAAAGTAGACAGAAAATCAGTAAAGATACAGAAAACTTAAGCAATGCTGTCAACCAACTTGACCTAATGGACATTTACCGAATACTCCACCAAATAACAGCAGAATGCACATCCCTTTTAAGTCCACATGGAATATTAACCAAGGAAGACCATATTGTGGGTTATAACACAAGTCTCAATAAATTTAAAAGGATTTCAAGTCACATAAAGTATGTGTTCTTACTACGAGGGGAGTTAAATTAGAAATTAATAACAGAATGACCTTTAGAAAATCTACCAACATTTGGAAACTAAATAACATTTCTAAATGACCTATGGATCAAAGAATAAATCAAAAGATATCTTAAGAAGTATTTTGGAAAGTGTCTGTTCATATCCTTTGCCCACTTTTGGATGGGTTCGTTTGTTTTTTCTTGTAAATCTGTTTTAGTTCTTTGTAGATTCTGGATATTAGCCCTTTGTCAGATGGGTAGATTGCAAAAATTTTTTCCCATTCTGTTGATTGCCGGTTCACTCAAATGCCCATTAATGATAGATTGGACAAAGAAAGTGTGGCACATATACACCACGGAATATTATGCAGCCATAATAAATGATGAGTTTGTGTCCTTTGTAGGGACATGGATGAACCTGGAAACGATTATTCTCAGCAAACTGACACAAGAACAGAAAATCAGACACCGCATGTTCTCACTCATAGGTGGGTGTTGGACAATGAGAACACATGGACACAGAGAGGGGGAGCATCACACACTGGGGCCTGTTGGGGGGCTAGGGGAGGGACAGTGGGGGGGGGGTGGGGGAGGGATAACATGGGGAGAAATGCCAGGTATAGGTGATGGGGAGTTGGAGGCAGCAAACCACCTTGCCATGTAAGTACCTATATAACAGCGCTCCATGATCTGCACAGGTCCCCCCAGAACCTAAAGTACAATAAAAAAAAAAGAAGTATTTTGGACTTAATATGAAATACAAAAAAAGAACTGAACTGAAACACAAACGTTAAAAAATATCGACATGTATGAGATGTCATCAAAAGAGTAATTAGGGGAGAATTTATATCTCTAAAAGCCAATATTAGAAAAAAAATCTCAAATGATGATCTCCATTTCCACCTTCCAAAATTTGAAAAAGTAAACAGAAGTGAAAAAACAATAAAGATCAGAGTGAAAAATCACTGAAATAGACGAAAACAGAAAAACCAGTGAGGAAATAACTGAAACGAAAAGTTTGTTCTTTGTGAAGATGAATAGAATTGATAAGCCTCTAGCCATACAGCTCAGGAAAAGAAAGAGAACAGATATAAATTCTCAGAGATGGAAGAGGAATCACTGCAGGTGCTGCAAATATGAAAGGGATAATGAGGCAATATCATGAACAACTTTATGCCAATAATTTGAACAACTCAGAGGAAATTGAAAAATTCTTCACAAACGCAACATACCAAAATTCACTCGAGAAGACAGATAATATGAATATACCTATAGCTATTAAAGAAATTTCAGAAAATTGAAAAAACAAAAACAAAAACAAACAAACTTTAAACTTTCCCACAAAGAAAACCCATGGCCTGAATGGCTTTGCTGGTCAATTCTCCAGTCCTTGCAAACATTTAAGAAAGAAGTAATACCAAGGCTATACATACTCTCCTCGAAAATTAAAAGGAGTAAGTACCTCCCAATTCATTTCATGAGATTAGTATTGCCCTGATCCAAAAAAGGAAAAAGTATTACAGTAAATAAAAATTCCAGACCAATGTCCCTCATGAACATAGAGAAAAAAGTTCTAAGCACAAATGTAGAATTTTAATTCTGACAATATATAAAAGATACTACATCATGAATAATGGAATTTAGGACAGGAATGCAAATATTTTTAACATCTAAAAACCAATCAATATAATTCATCCCATTACCAAACTAAAAAAGTAAAACCACAGGATCATCTCAATTGATGCAGAGAAATATTTGATGAAACCTGAGACCATTTTCTGATACGACACGTCAGCAAGGCAGCTGCGGAGAGGAACACACTCAGCCTGATGGCCCTGCTTCAAAACGCCAACAGCTAACACGAAAGCTGAAGGTAAAGGAGTGAGTCTCTTTCCCCCCAAGATGAGCGAAAACAGAGGGCTCCTGTTCTCGCTGCTTTGACTGAAGTTTGTATTAAAGATTTCAGCCAATGTGATAAGAAAAGAAAAAGAAATAAAAGGCATGTGGCTTGTTAAAAGAAAGCAAACTTCTTCATTCACAGGAAACATGATCATCTATGCAGAAAATCTGACAGATTTTACACAAAAGCTTCTAGAACTAATGAGTAAAGTGATGGGTGAGTTTCCACAGGTTGCAGGATATAAGACTGATAAGTGTACACTAACTGGAAAACTGGCCATTACTTACAAGTTAAATGCATGCCTACTCTAGGATGCAGATACTCCACTCCTAGGGAATTATTTAAAAGAAATGACATCGGCTGGACATGGTGGCTCACTCCTGTAATCCCAGTACTTTGGGAGGCCAAGGCTGGTGGATCACTTGAGGTCATGAGTTCAAGACCAGCCTGGCCAACATAGTGAAATCCTGTCTCTACTAAAGATACAAAAATTAGCCAGATGTGGTGGTGTGTGCTTGTAATCCCAGCTACTCAGGAGGCTGAGGCAGGAGAACTGCTTGAGCCCAGGAAGTGGAGATTGCAGTGAGCCAAGATCACGCCATTGATTGCACTCCAGCCTGGGCAACAGAGCGAGACTCTGTCTCAAAAAACAAACAAAAACAAACAAACAAAAAAACCCCCTGACATCCTAGGTCCATGAAAAGACTGGAATATGGCTAGACATAACAGTTTTATTGGTCATAGCCCAAGCTGCAAACAACCTGAAGGCCGTCAACAAATGAATGGCTAAAGAAACGTTAGGTCCGCAGAATGGGTTACTATTCAGCAGGAGAATGAAGGTGAACCCCAAGATAATAAAGCCATGTGGAAGCATCCAGACAAAGGAGCTGATATGTTGTATGATTCCATTTACACAGGATTCTGGGGAACACACACTAATGTGCAGCGATGGAGAGCAGCTGGGGCATGGGAGGAGCAGGAGGCCTGGGAGGAAGAAGCACAGGAGCTTTTAGGGGCGATGGGTGCGTTCATTCTCTGGATTACGGGCATGGTGCCCCAGGTCTGCATATACGTCAGTGCTTAGCAAAGTGTATGCTTTAAATATATGCTATTGCATGTCAACCTCACGTAAGTAAAGCTGGTTTAAAAATGTAAAAATACATGGGGTAGTGGCTGAATAAAAAGCCTGTCTCTACTTAGAATTCTACTGTTACAATCTGGCTCTGGCCAATATTAAGGTGAAAAAAAAAATCCAGCTTTAAATTGTTAAATCCTGTTATTTGTATGTAGATAATTCGTTGTTTTGGGAGAATGAATTATCTGGATAATTAGACTGCCAACACTCATTCCCTATGACCAAGGCAACCCGTATTTTCTCATCCAAGCCAGGACGCTTCTCTTTTTCCAGTCTGTTGCCCAGGCTGGAGGGCAGTGGCTTGATCTCAGCTCACTGAAACCACCACCTCCTGGGTTCAATCGGTTCTCATGCCCCGGCTTCCTGAGTAGCTGGGATTACAGGCACCCGCCACCATGTCCAGCTAATTTTTTGTATTTTTAGTAGAGACAGGGTTTCACCATATTGGCCAGGCTGATCTCAAACTCCTGATCTCAGATGATCCTCCTTCCTCGGCCTCCCAAAGTGCTGGGATTGTAGTTGTGAGCCACAGTGCCCGACTAAACTAGGCCGCTTCTGAGAGCAAGGGAATAGGTATCCATCGAGGCTGCCTGGCAAACAGACCAGAGGTCATCTCATCCAGCTGAGGACCCTGCTCCCATCGGTCCCCACAGGACATTCGGGACTCTGCTTGCCATGGGCCACACCGCACTCCTGCATCCCAGACGCCACATCTTGGAACCTGCTCCCCCATCCCAACTCCCTGAGCCTTCTAGATTGGTGGTGGGCACTGGGCATCCTGCCCCCATCCCCACACCATGACTCCAGCAGGGAGTGTGTGCCCCCAGACCCTCTTCGAATTCCCACCATTCCTGGTCGTCGGCAAACCTTTGGCAGAAGGGTCAATGAACTGATGGGGATATGAAGTTGTATGGTGAACGACGAGACCAGGTTTCAGCGAATTTTCCCAGCGTGGGCGTTGGTGGCACAGAAGCTCGGTTGCCACCTGAGCACCCCCAAAGGCTGCAGCACACGTGCTGGTGGTGGGGGCTGTGGGGGCCTGTGGTGGGGAGGGTGGTCCTGGGGGAAGGTGCTGGTTTTGTCTGCTCAGCTCTGCATGTAGACACAGCAGCTTCTTCCCACGTGAGGCTCACTGCTTTCTTGCCCAGGATCTCACTCTCAGACTGAATTAACACATTGAAGGATTCCTATCTCAGCTTTTCCCCCAAGGCCTGCCTTTCAAAGAATACTCCCCGAGTTGTGAATGGGAGTAGAGCCCTTTGTAAGTAGAAGGTTATTTTACTTGAGTATCTGCTGGTGATTCCCAACTTAAAATTAAACAGCTGGGGAATCCCCCCAGGAAACCTGTAGTGTCCATGGCAACCTTTGCCCTAGAAAGGCAGGGCAGGGAGCTGCCATACTGGAGCCCGCCTTGATCTGGAATCTCAGGGGTCCTGAGCCTGCTCTAGGGGTGAAATGGTGGGGTTGGGGATGGGGGCTCAAGGTCTGGGCTTGGGGTTTCCTCGGCCAGGGAGGAGGCCCTTCTGTGACATGAGCACAGCCAAGCAGTTCTCCGAACAAACCCCTTCCCCAGCCAAGAAGGCCCCCTTTCCTGAGTGAGGGAGGAAGTCCCTTTTGATAAACCAGCTCTGGGCAGAGAACACACATCTGCGTGGATGCAGAGTTGGTCTGGAGAGGTTTCCGCTTTTATCATGGATGGAACCATTGCGAACAGTTGCACAATGGCACCTCCCCAGACGCCTCCCCTGTGTGTGGCACCGGCGTGCACCCTCACAGCACCTGGACTCCGCCACTGAGATTCCACCTCCCGAGATGCCTCCCCTGTGTCTGGCACTGGGGTGCACCCTCACGACACCTAGACTCAGTGACTGCGAGTCCATCGTCAGAGCCACGTGAAGCTCGGGGTGGGTGCTCACCTGCAGGCGGAGAGCTCTCCTGCCCACTCCCCCATCTGGGCTCTCGAAAACCACTTCACTTTCTTCTAGGATAATTAGAGGAAAAAATGCATTGTGTCACTTGAAAGCATTCAGATTCCACCGGTTATTTCAGAAGTTAAATAAAAAAATCCTCAGGGCATGGAAGAGGCTGGGGAGCCATTAACTAAACAGTGAGACTCAAATCTGGTCGCATATTTGACAGGCTGTAAAAGGCTTTGGAAGCTGCGTGAACACTTTGACAAGTCTGAGATGAATAGCAAACGCCCCCTGAAGACACCTGAGCAAGTGCAGTCCCCTTAGGAGGCTGCCAGGGAGGGAGAAAGGGCAGTGGAAGTGGGAGGGCCTCAGCCTGAAGCAGGCCAGGGGATGGGACTTGGTTTCATCTGCAGGGCAGCTTCGGTCTCCAGCGGGCCAGCCTCACAGAGAGCTCCACACCTGCTAAGCCGCGGGGGACTCCCTATTAATGATCTGACTTCAAAATCCCCGAAAGTGCACAAGAAGCCCACGCAGGAGGCGCTGAGTCATGGTTGATATTCTGGGGCTGCAGGGGCTGGGGCTGGGTGCGGGGGCCGAATCCAGGGCAGCAAAGCTTCTCACACACGAGGCTTCTTCCCAGCACCAGAGCCGGGACCTGCTTCTCACGCTGGAAACCCAAACGATGAATTATTCCTACCAAGCAGCAGGTCCTGAGCCCACACGTTGTTTCCAGTGCTCTGCTGAACAATTTCAAAACTTGAAACCCTTGAATATGTTCCAGGTCCAGTTTGAGCTTTCTCTTTTCTGATGTTCTTTCTGGGTGGATCAGCGGCGTTTGCGGGATGTGCGTTCTTGCTATGCAAATGCAGTACACTGAATGCTCGTCTCATCCCCTCCCCATCCACCAAATGCAGTACACTGAATGCTCGTCTCATCCCCTCCCCATCCACCAAATGCAGTACACTGAATGCTCGTCTCATCCCCCTCCCATCCACCAAATTCGTTTGCAATCCTCACCCAAGGCCATGCTGTTAGGAGGTGGGGCCTGTGGGAGGTGATGAGGTCATGAGTCCTCTGAGGAGGTCACCGCCTTTATAAAAGGGACCCCACAGACCCCTCACGCCTTGTGCTGTGGGGGACCCAGGGGTGTGTCATCTACGAACAGGGATGTAGGTCCTCACCAGACATTGAGTCTGCTGGTGCCTTGGTCTTGGACCTCCCGCCGTCAGGACTGTGAGGGATAAATGTCTGTGGTTTACAGGCCCCCAGCCTATGGTACTTTGCTCCAGTAGCCTGGTTAGACTGAGACACCAAATATTCCTTATTGGAATCCTACCTCCTCCCTTGCCCCTGGCTCTGAGGTTGCTCAGGAAATCAAAGCTTCTCATACCATGAGCGTCTCACTGAGGACCAGTCAGTTCCTCACTGACGCAGGCTGCTCTCCAGTGCTGGTCCTTCCTCGGTGGGAGTGCCTGGACCCCACCTGCTGTGGCCTCTGCTCTGCCCCTTGGTCTCTGGAATTACGGCAAGTTGTGAACATCTGACTCGATAGTGAGGCAGATTTTCATCTGTGAAATCGCAGATTGTGGAAAGAGAATCCCATGAAGTTGAAGGGGTGAGGTGTGGCCCTGTCAGCCGAGGTCCAGGAAGCCTCCTGGGAGAGGAGAGTTTCTCGTGGCGGTGCTGGGGCTGGGTAGGGCAGCCCCAGCTTCGCAGGATGGGCTCTGGCCCTGGAGGACGCGTTTGCAGAGAAGACTGTTTGTGACCACGTCAAAAACATGGCAGGGGACAACCAGGGAATCTTACGGTCTTGTCATAAAATTGGTTAAAAGCAGCACTTACATTTGATTCCTTCTTTGTTTAATCTAGTAATGACACAAGCTTACGGCTGCCATCATAACCCACCTTTCGTGAAACATAAAACGAGCTGATTCTCGTAATTGTTAGTTCTGTTCATAAAGATAAGATCCAGATGGGAGGTCCACAGCCACAGCTCAGGCACCAGACTGCCCAGAGCCCACTTGTGAAAATGAATGTCTGCTGGCACACAGCCGTGCTCAATGGTTGCTGTGCCATCTGTGGTTGTTTCTGTGTTTGGGGGGCTCCATGCACCCCCACCTTCAGTGCTCCTGTCCCCATGTGCTCTCTCCTTGCCTGGGGGACCTGGGACTTCCCTCTCAGCCACAGAACGTGGAGCAGGAGGGCATCACTCTTGTGCCTTTTCCGTTGGATAGGATGCCTCCTCTGTGGTTGCCCTTGCTGGCATGGAAGGTGCTGGCTGCCCTGCGTAGGCTGCATGGCTGGGAAATGCAGGCGGCCTCCAGGAGCTGCGTGTGACCTGCGGCAGCAGGACAGCAGGACAGCAGGACCTGGGTCCTCAGTCCTGTGGCCACAAAGAAATGAATTTTCCAGCACGGGAGGGAGCTGGGAGGCAGGTCCTTCCTCAGTCAAGTGTCCAGATGAGAACGCAGCCCCAGGCCGCAGCTTGACTGCACTGGAGCCGTGCCTGGACCCAACCCACAGAAGCTGTGGGGCCACGAGTGTGTGTGTAGTAAGCCACTAGCTTTGTGGCGAGCTGTTACACAATGGGAAACTCATGCACTCCGCCACAGCAGAGTGGAGACATTTTGGTAGGAACCATATGGCCTAAAAAGACAAAATATGAAATATTCATTAACTGCACCTGGACAGAGAGGTTTGAAAGGGCTGCATTCTAGTGCATTTGTCTGAGACCTGCTTACTCAGCAACCCGGCTCTGCAGATGTGGGGTCCTGATGTTTGACCTGGGTTGGGTTTTGGGGTAAGGCCCAGGCTTCTCCAACCCCAGGAGACCAGCGGTCCACGCATTCTATTCTGGAGCAGTGACTGGCTGCTTTAGGGCATCTTGCCAGCAGTTTACAGCAAATGTGTGTATCGTAGCTGCCACACTTCCTCCAGGCTGATAATTGGCTCTCCGATTAGATTGGTGTTTCAATATATTAGCGGTCAAATCAGCCGATTCCTGGAATGAAGACCCATCCACCCAGCCCGTAGTCAGTCACTGCTGTTTCTTCGGGAAGCTGAGCTGGGTAATTGGGACCCACCCAGTGAGGTCCAAGTGCTGACAGCTGTTAGGTGACCAGCAGACAGCGAAGGGCAACCTCAAACTTGGCGACTGTGATGAGAAGGGCTGACTGGTTCCCACGATGGGTGGAAGTAGTTTTGTTTGTGTCTCTGGCTGCTGGGCAGTGGCGATGCTTTTCTCAGGTCACCGAGATCAACCTGTGGAATGACCCAGTGGTGACCCCAGAAGACCTCCAATGCGCGAGGCCGGGTGTCCACGGTCCCCGTAAAGGCTGTTCTGACGGAAATACACAGTGACGTGTCTGACACACAGACCGTAAATGAGACCGGGCCCCGCGCTCTCTCCCCTTTATGCACTGTACCTTCTCCCAACTCGTCTTCCTTGGTTTATGTCAAGGATGTGAATGTGTCTTTATTTGAGTCAAGGATTCGTGACCAGGCCAGGCTGTTCATGGCTCTAGGTCACTGTCCCCAGGAGTTAGGGTTAGGGTTAGGGTTATGGCAAGTCTTGGCCATGCCCATGGGAGCCTCAGCCACGACCCGCCCTGCCTTTCCCCCCTGGGTGCCTTCTGGCCTCGGGATGGCCTTGGCCTTGCAGCAGAAGACATGCCTGACTAGACTGGCCAAGCGTTCCCCATGGCCCACACCTTCCCCTCTGACCCGGCTTCTGTCCTCCACATAGACACCTGGACGCTGGCTCACACCTGAGCTTGAGCAAGTACTGAGGTGCAGACGGTCCCATGTCTGCCTTTTCCAACGTCTCAGTCAGCTGGGGCTGCTGGAACAAAGTCCCGTGGACTGAGTAACTTACAGACGGCAGGAGTTTATTTCTCGAAGTTCTACGGGATGGAAATCTGAGATCCAGGCGTCGGCAGCCCCAGTGCTGGTGAGCACCTGCTTCCTGCTTTACAGACAGTGCCTTCCTGCGGTGTCCTCACGTAGCGGAAGCTCTCGGAGGCCTCCTTTATGGCAGCACTAATCCCATTAATGAAACTTCTCTCCATGACTTCATCACCTCCCAAAGGCCCACCTTGTAAAACCATCATCTGGGAGCCTAGCGTTTCAACATAGACATTCTGAGGGCATACAGGCATTCAGTCTACTGCAGCCAGGAGAGCCAGGGGAGAACCACTGGCCACAGAGGGACACACACGCATTCAGTCACTGCAGCCAGGAGAACCAGGGGGAGAACCACTGGCCACAGAGGGACACACAGACATTCAGTCACTGCAGCCAGGAGAACCAGGGGGAGAACCACTGCCCACAGAGGGACACACAGACATTCAGTCACTGCAGCCAGGAGAACCAGGGGGAGAACCACTGGCCACAGAGGGACACACAGACATTCAGTCACTGCAGCTAGGAGAGCCAGGGGGAGAACCACCACTGGCCACAGAGGGACACTCCTGCTGTCCAGCAGCACCCATCTCCCTGTCTGCACTCGCCCAACCTGCCCTAAGGGTTTCCACTAAGCCCTGCTCAGCCCTGCCTGTAGAGGAACAGCGGTCAGCTTGCAGACGCTCGCAGATTCTGAGCGCTCAGCCTTTTTGCATAAAGTCTCTCCTTTTCCATTTGGGTTTGTTTACTTTGACACAATTGGGAGAGGAAGGTGGCTTAACGGGCAGCTGAGGCCCTTGCAGAGAAGCTGGATCCCCAGCCCTCCTGTGGGATTGCGTTTCTGTCTCTCTTCTAGTGTAAAAGGGACACTTCCAGGGACTGGGTCCTCCTGCCTGTCTCCACCGGGGGCCATTCCCAGGGAGGAGCTTGTTGCTGTCTCTGCCCTGGACCCACTGGCTGGACTTGGGTCACGCGGCCACGGCCACCTGCTCAGGGGCTCAGCCACGAAGTCGGCTGGAGGCTGAGGGAGAAAAAGGAGCAACTGTGGTGGCTGTTAGCCGCCTCTGCCTGCTCCTGCTTGGTTTATGTCATGTGAATGTGGAGAGGCTGTCCCTCTGAAACAGATGTGTTTAATGACACATTCACCTCCAATTCCCATCAGTCCCACCCACAGCCTTCGTTCCTGTGTTGATGCATGAGACTCAGATCTAAGTGCTTTTGAAAACCTCAAGTGTATCTTTCCTGCTTTGCTCGAGTTTGCATATTTGAAGTGTTATAGCCGGTTAAGCAGTGTTTTTCAACCTTCTTAGAGGAGGACGGGCCACTCTTTATTGCATGCAGAGGGCTACCCTGTGCACGTGGAGCTGCGAGGGGCACTGAGACCCTCACCCAACCTGCCCTAAGAGTTTATGCCAACCCCTGCTTCTCCGACCCATGAGTGCAGCAGCAGCACCCCTCAATTATGACAACCAGAAATGCCTCCAGACATTGCCAAGTGTCTCCTCCGGGCAAATTGGCCCCAGCCGAGAGCCACGCATCTAATGTGTACTTACATGTGTGAGTTTCAGGCAAAAAAAAAAAAAAAGAAAAAATTGAAGCCACTAGCCAGAAAGTGAAGACAGAGAAAAGCTGGACACAGAAAACAGGCAGCCTGCACTTTGTGCTGGAGGAAAAATCCATTGCCACACTTTGTAATGGCCCTTGTCACCTGCACATGCCTGTGTGCACAGGTGTGCATGTGTGCACGTGTGTCACTCTGTGCATTATGTGTGTGCACACCCATGTGTCCATGTGCCTGTGCCTGTGTGCACACGTATGCATGTGTGTGCACGTGTGTCTCTGCATGTGTGTCTGTACATCTGTGCACATGTGTGCGTGTGTCTGTGCCTGTGTGCACACATATGCATATGTGTGCATGTGTGCCTCTGCATGTGTGTGCGTGTGTGTCTCTGCATGTGTGTCTGTACATCTGTGCACATATGTGCGTGTGTCTGTGCCTGTGTGCACACGTATGCATATGTGTGCATGTGTGTCTCTGCATGTGTGTGCACGTGTGTCTGCATGTGTGTCTGTACATCTGTGCACGTATGTGTTCTTGCTTGTGCTCACAGTTTATCAGGAGGCAGGTGGACGGGAACAGGGCAAAGGCTGTGAGTGAAGGAAGACAGCATGAGTCCCCACAAATGCTGGGGTGGGTGACACTCACAGACACACAGATGTGCACACACACACACACACACCTGGTTCCTCACACCTGACCAGGTGCTGCAATCCATTCTAAATGCATTAATGTGCTATAGATTTAACAAATCAAACATTAAAACCTGAAAGAAAAACTACAAAGATTGAATTAAATAGTTATCAAACTGCTGTAGGAGAAAGAAGACTGTAAGTTTAGAAATAATAAGAGAAATCATACGGGAAAATGGAAAGAGTAGAAACTGTGACAATTAAAACCTGGAGCCATTTAGTCAAGACCTTGAATTAGATCAGGAGGAAGCTTCTGCGCACACGTCACTGGGAGAATCCCTTCCGGGTCCATTGTCTCGGGGCCGCCCTTTGTGGGGGCTGTGGGTCCACTGAGGTTGCTTTCTCCTGGCTGGACGGTGAGGCTGGAGGTGACACTGAGACATTGATTTGGGTGTGAGATGCGTCCAAAGCCCAGGTGGCTTGCACCTCAGCAGACACCTATCTCGGCTGAAATTTACCAAACAGACAAGCATGTTACATAATTCTGAACATGAAGGTCATTGTTTACTTGATAATTACTAGGTAACTGCTGCAGGTGTGGCCTGCTCTGCCCTGAGAGAGCACCACCGACTGTGGCTGTTGCAGCACCGGAGGCCAGACACCCGGCACCAAGACGCTGGCAGGGCTGTGCTGCTTCTGGAGTCTCTGGGGTGTCCCCCCTTCACCTTCCAGCCTCTGGAGGCTCCAGGCTGTCCGTGGCTGTGGTCACATCTCTCCCTCCCTGCCACCGGTGTCCTGTGGCCTTCTCCCCCAGGTGTCTGCGTCCCAAGCCCCCTCTTCTCCTAAGGCCACCAGTCCGGGCCGAGGTCCACCCTCCCGCACGCTCTCTTGCATTGCGCCTCAGCTTAACCGCCTGCAAACACTGTGTCCCCAAGAAGGACGTTCTCAGGTGTTGGGGCTGACTTCAGCATCCCCTTTGGGGCATATTTCAACCCTTGACACCCACCATGTACCACGTGCTGATAGTCCTGAGCCCCAGGGCCCACGAACCCTGGGGTGAGCAGGAGATGGACTTTCTAGAAAGGTCTATGGGCTTCTACGAACCACAGGTGAAATGGGATTTAAATGCCGTCCACTGAGAACCAGATCCTCCTCTTGCTGAAGGCACTGGTTCCCAGCTTGCTCCACTGACACTCTCGAAGCATCCCTGAGACACACCCACTAAGATAGACGGGGCCGCGCTGGGGGGCCCTGTGACCCCTCTCTGATGCCCCTGAGTGTGGGTCCCCTCCACCATCGACCCTGGCGATCAGGGTGACTGTGGGGCCCGGGGGGACGCGGTGGAGGGCCCCACAGGTGCTGACCTCCACGGCGGGAAGATCCCCCTGCAGCTAAACACCGGAGGGGCTCTGAGAGGAAGGGAGACGGTGTGGGTCCTTGAGCCATCAGGTTTGCCTGTGTGTGCCCCCTGGGGCTCCTTGGAGTCTGAGGTGGCCGCTGAGATGAGATTCAGGAACAGAGAATGGGGCCACCCAGGGCTGAAGTCTGTGAAGGCACCGGGGAAGTAGAGGTCTCCAGACCCCAAACCCCCAACAGCACTGTGGGCCATGGTGTGAGGCAAGGGGTCCCCCCTTGGGTTCCTTAGGGGTATATGTTTGCTGTGTGAACCTTGAAGGCTGGGCAGTGAGCCAAGGCCATGCGGCCCAGCCAAGGAACAGGTGTCCCCGAGAACCCAAACATCCTGAAGCCTTTCTGGGAACCTACCAAGAAAGACAGTCTCATCGTACACAGAAGGCAGAGAGCCAGAACGTTAGCTTAAAAGCTCCTTAGAGACGGTGGCGGGTGGATCCCCGGCAGCTGTCCGATCCTGCCCAGAACGCCTCCTGTGTGAGTCCTGAGATCCTCATCTCCTCACCAAGCTGGGCTTTTCTGGGGAGTGCTTCAGCCCCTCGGCTCCCTCCCAGCCTGAGGGTCTGTTACGGCCTCAGGTTTTCCTTGTAACGGAGCCTGCGCCCACCTGTCCCCTCCAGTCTCCCCTGGGGAGTGAGCTTTGTGCTGACCCTCGCCTGGGTGGCCTTCCCTCGGCATCAGGGAACGCCCGAGCATCGGCTAAGGGATCACAGACGTGACAGACTGCAGACATTTGGCCAGGCCTTCAATTTTCAGATCTAATTTCAAGCCCAGTCACTCCCGTCGCTATTGTATTCCAGCGCTGTAGGAACACCCTGAAGAAAGCACACGTGCGCACTCAGGTTTTATACCCGGGGAAGCAGGCTGAGGCCAGGTCCGTGCCTTCCTCGCGGTCACTGCGTCAGAAGGTGAGGGACCCTGATGTTCTCACTTTCTCTTCTTCTATTTCTGTCACGACACAGTCACATCCTCTGTCTCTTATTTTAATTTGCAAGTTTCTCAGACTCATGCACTTGCTTAGCCTGTGTTTGGAGTTGGTGGAGGGGAAACCTCTTTGAACCCAAATCCAAAGATCATGCGAAGTCACGGACCTCACAGGGACTAGCAGGATTGCACCGGTCATCTCAGTGCATCACAGACGCCGCAGACCGGGCAGCTTAATTGGCCGGGCGCGGCGGCTCACGTCTGTAATCCCAGCACTTTGGGAGGCCGAGGCGGGCAGATCACAAGGTCAGGAGTTTGAGACCAGCCTGGCCAATATGGTGAAACCCCGTCTCTACTGAAAAAATACAAAAATGAGCCGGGCGTGGTGGTGCGTGCCTATAGTTCCAGCTGCTTGGGAGGCTGAGGCAGGAGAATTGCTGTAACCCGGGAGGGGGAGGTTGCAGTGAGCTGAGATCGTGCCACTGCACTCCAGCCTGATGACAGAGCAAGACTCCGTCTAAGAAAACAAACAAACAAAAACAGAAACTGATTTTCTTGCAAGTCTGGAGCCTGGAAATCTAAGATTGAGGTGCCCTCAAGTTTGGTGCCTGGTGAGGGCTCTACTCTTGCAGACAGCATTTTTTCACTGTGTCCTCACGTAGCAGAGAGAGAGAGGGAAGAGAGAGGGAGGGAGAGAGAGGGAGGGAGAGAGGGAGAGAGAGATGGAGAGAGAGGGGAGAGAGGGAGAAAGAGAGAGAGGGAGGGAGGGAGAGAGAGAGAGAGAGGGAGAGAGAGAGAGAGAGAGAGGGAAAGAGATGGAGAGAGAGGGAGAAGGGAGAAAGAGAGAGAGAGAGGGAGAGGAGGGAGAGAGGGAGAGAGAGAGGGAGAGATGGAGAGAGAGGGAGAGAGAGAGAGAGAGAGAGGGAGAGAGAGATGGAGAGAGATCCCTGGGACTCATCTTCCCGGGGTCACCATCCCTGTTGCATCAGACCCCACCCTCATGACCTCAGTTGGTCTGAGCCACCCCCTTGCAGGCCCACCCCCCCGCCACATCGCACTGAAGAATTTGGGGGACGCCATTCGGTCTTCGTTTCTCTGCCTGCATGCGAGAGTCCAGGCCGCACCCTTGCTTTTCCAGCCCTTCTTCAGGAGGAAGTCACATGTCATGGCCCACATCGGGCGCATAGATCAGTCTTTCCGGAGGAGTGCTGAGCCCTCAGCCCCACGGCGGGGCCACCAGCTGTCTCGCTCAGGGCTACCTGTGCTTAATTTAGCAATTGATTTTCTCTTTGCACAATATTCTCATCCCATCGCCTTAACAGGACTGATTATTCATCAATATTAAAGCAGCAAATTCATTATGTTCTAATAATCTGACATCAAATATTAAATCTCATTGTGTGAGGGGCTGGGATTTACGGCCCCATCCACGGTCTCGGGTGAGCGGCTCAGCTCCCAGAGGGGCACTAACGGGCCCTGTGACTGCATCCTTGCCTTTGAGGGGAGGCGGCAGCCCCTGTGAGTCCAGGAAGCCTTGGTGACCTGCGGGGCGCTGGAAGGTGAGAAGAGAAGAGCCTGGGAGCCGCATTCTCTGCTTTGCCGGAGCACACGGGCTCTTCCAGGCTCTCCCCAGTGGCCGACCATCCACTGTCAGCAGACCCGCGGCATCAGACGCTGTCCAGCTCGGGTCTGATCCCTTCAGAGCCTCACTGCCGGGCACCAGCAGCTGCCCGAGGAACTTGCTGACCCAGCAGGGCTTCTAGAAGTCTCCAGAGCACATGGCTTCTTTCTGAATTCTGTGCCTTTCTGCCCAGGAGGACCTGCTTCCCACCTGTCTTCACACGTGTGTGCTTCTTCCCCCAACTGCGAAGCCCCTGCAGAGTGACCCACCCCTCCCGGTCTCACTCCCCTGCACCAGGTCTGTCTCCAGGGGTTCTGGCTTTAAAGAAAAAGTGCCACAAGAGCACCTGCTGAGGCACCTGCAGAAGCACGAAGATTTTATTCAGGGCCATCACGATAGGCGTGGGGAGACTGGGCTCAACTCCAGATATCGCATGGGACGTGGGAGTTCATAGCCCCGGAGCAGGGTGGGGCAGGGCATGGGAAGTCACCAGGAGACATCCGGGCAGGGGATTCTGGCTACACCGACCCAGCAGGGTTTTTGCTGAGGACGGGCCAGGGTGGCTGGCATGCCCTGGGCATGGTGGACAATGAGGAGCCTGGTCAGATCCTGAGGGTGACGAGGTGTCAAGGGCAGGGGCTCTGGCTGACGGACTAAGTTGGATTCTTGCTAAAAGCAGATTTTATAGGGATGAGTCTGGATAGGCTCAGGAGCCTGGCTGGAGTCTGGCCAGGCAGGGCCTCTGTGTCGAGAGAGAGCCAGGACGGCCCCACCTGCCATGAGGTGTTCACCGGGGCAAGAAGCAGGTGCCTGTGCTGGGAAAGTCCCACAGGCACTTCCTCCTGGCAGTGGGCGTGGACACGGCCCTGGACCCCTGACCTGTGAGCCCCTCCTCCCTGAGTAGGTGTGAAGACCCCTCCTCCAGGAGTAGGTGTGAAGACCCCTCCTGCCAGGCCTGGCTCCTGAGGACCAGCCGAGCACGGGAGTGGAACCTGGGAGCTCTCTCTCCGTGTGCTCCCTGCTGTGGCCATGCCCTTAGGCTGGGACATTGCTGGGATCACCTGGGAGCTTTCTCCCCCATGTGCTCCCTACTGTGGCCATGCACTCAGGCTGGGACGTTGCTGGGGTCCTCTGAGGTGTCCTGACTGCTTCCCTGGCCATCCACAAACCATTCGAGCTTTGTTAACATCCACGAACATGGCAGACGACAACTGCCTTGGGAAAGAATGGCGGCTGGGGAGTCGGGATGGTGCTGGGGGCCCGAACGCCGAGCACCTTTGTCCGCTCATCCAACCTCACTTCCGGTGCAGGGGAAGGGAGACTCAGGAGGTGGGTTGGATGTGGCCCCTGCCGAGAAGACCGTTATCTGTCATCCATGCTGGGCTCCCAGCTGCTCACGGAAACCTCACATGACCCTCACTCAAGAGAGCAGCAAGAGGGGGGTGGCTTGTGCGGTGGAGGCAGCTTGTGTGCAGCAGGGGGGGCCGGCGGCGGGGTAGTCATGCCACTGCACGCACCTGTGGGGGCCTGGTCTTGGGGCGCCCAGCTCAGCTGCTGCTCCGGGTGCACATTCCACACGTGTATTCAGCACCACTGCACCACGGCAGGCTCCGGGCTTGGTCAGCCCTCACCTGGACCCAAGGTGCACACCCTCATCCCCCCATCAAGGTCCCATAGCGGCCTTCCTCACCCCTCACCTGGGCCCCACGCTCACCTTCCTCATCCCTCACCTGTCTTCCAGTGGGCATGGCTGAAGCTGGTGGCCCATGGGATGCACTCATGGCTGCCTCGGGGAGGGACGGTCGACCCCGCAGGTCTCCGGGTCATGCAGCCGTGAAGTGGGAGGGCCACATCCACCCGGGACTCCCAATCTCCGTGTGTGAGGTGGGACCGCAGGCTGGTCGGTGTCTCCTGGGCATCAGTCCTGGCTCACTACACTCTGCCCTGGGCTCCATCTCTTAGGTCGAAGGTGAGCAAACATCCTAAATCCCACACTCTGATCCTCAGACTCCAGCTCAGCCTCACCCAGCCCACAGGGATCTCTACACCTGGCACTGAGGCAGAGCTCCCCCGCTCTGAGGAGGCTTGTTCCTGTGACTCTCCTCCCTCACGCCCTCCTCCTGACCTGGGCTGGGCTGTGCCAGCCCCTCCGGTTCACCCACAGCCCACGGCCCCGAGCTCATCATCTCTCCGAATGCTCCTGGGTGCTTTCCGGCCATCAGCATCCTATTCAGGCCATGAGGCTGCAGAACAGACAGCAACAGCCCCAGGCCCGTGGCTTCATGACGGGGACCTCTTCCGCCTCTCACTGACACCTGCAGAGCTCGGAGTTAGGAGCTTCTCTGTAATTTGAATCGAAGTGTTCCGGGCTTCTCAAGTTACATGGCACTGTGCAGGCACTGCCTATCATTCTCCAGGCACAGAACTTATGGCAGAGTGACTGTCCTCAACTTTCCTCCACCCCTGCTTCCTATCAGCTGCCCTCAGTGAGAGCCAATGGAGTCCAGGCCCCTGAGGCTGGGGGTCTACCCCCTGATCTGCCCCCAGCCACTGTCCAGTCTTCGCCCCTGCTGGGCGGGGCACCCCCCTGGGGCCAGATCTCCCCAGGGCTTCAGCAGCAGGGGCTGCCCCATCCTGCCCCCTGCACCTGCAGGCAGCTCCGGGGGATGGAACTGGCAGAGCTCATTGTTCACTTACAGGAAGATCCCCCTGGTGCCTCCCGTGTGCGGAGCCCTGCTCCAGAGAGAGGAAAAGACCCAGACGTTTACATTTCCCATTCGTCCTGACCCTGTCACCGGGTGTACCCTCAAAAGTATCACATACGCAGGAGACAGTTTGTCATGATTATTGGATATTTCTGGAAACAGAATTACTAATGCTAAGTCATGTTTCTTCTGTGCAAAGGACGAAACTCTGAGTCTTCCGATGTACATGGGCCTGTTGCTTGCTTTCAAGCAGGACCTGAGCACAGCTGTGTTTTGGATGAGGGCCACCTTCTGAGCAGCAGACTCAGCAGTTGCGTCTCTGTGAATTAGCAGGACATGTGTGCACATATGCACGGATCCATCCGGCTCCCAGAGACTCCGCTGCCTCATCCATCTCCCTGACGGGCACCAGGTAGAAGCTGCACGGCCCAGGCTGGCTCCTCCGGGCGAGACAGCCTCAGCCCTCAGGAGCAGGCAGGGCCGGCCTCCCAGGCGACGCTCTCGTTTTAGCTGAGATGCAAATGCTGTGAGTGGAGCCCACAGTTTCTCAAAGCAGATGGAAAGCTGATAATAACTCAGTCTCTGCCATGGGAAGGACAGCTTCCTGGAAGGTGTGCACCGCCAAATCCCCAGGAAGCACACCGAGGTGCAGAAATGGGCTTGACGTGGAATGACCGCAGCGCAGCAGGAAGGCGGGCCTTGTCTGCCAGCGTTACTGCTGGAAGCTGCTCGGGGCGTCCGTGTCAATCATCCCGAGGACAGGGACAGAGGGGCAAAGTGGCTCCACGGGGCCTGGGGGAGGCCGACGGTGCAGCTGATGCCAGCCCGAGGGCTCCCGGGCACGTGCCCTCTGTAATCCGCCCTGCCCACCATCCATGTGAGAGGATGAGTTTCAAAGGCAGAGTTCAATGACCATGAAAAGAGTCTCCTGGAGAACACACAGAAAGGCAGCCTCCTCCTCAGAAACGGAGCGGGCTCTGTGCCTGAGCGGATGGTGGGAAGCAATGGGTTCTATCCCCGCAGGCCCCGAGTGTGGGTGTGCCGTGTCCCTAGTGGGAGAACAGCATGCGCCGTGCCCACGGGAAAGAATGCCACTGGGACAGATGCAGCAGCGTGCAGGCAGGAAGGGAACGAGCTCCATCCCACAGGAGGAGCTCGGTGGGCCTGACCTTCAGCCAAACCCCCACGGCCACTGGTGCGTGGTTTAAAGAGTGAGGCGCAGGAGGACATCTCACCCCGGAGAGGCAGAGCCGGAGGATGGCGTCACCTGCATCCACATGCCGGACTTCGGATGAGGCGTGAGCTGCTTCCCTCTGCACTTGGTGGGCTGTGCGTCTGCTCACCCCACCTGCTCCCCCACCCCAGGGAGGGAGGGACCGGCCCAGAACTGAAGAGGCGGCAGATGTGGCCTGCACGGCTCTCTGGGCCCTGCGATGACAGCCAGCGGGGTTCTTGTGGCCTGGGAATCTGCTCTCCCGAGGCTCTTGCTCTCCTGAGCCCCTCCCTGCCAGGCTGGGCTGTGGAAACATCCCCTTCTCCAGATGGCGGTGTCCTCCCCCTCCACGGTCCGGCCCACCTGTGAGCTGCTGAGCCTGCACTTCCACAGTGGGCTATGGTACCAGTGGTGGCTTCCTCCACGGCAGCGCCCAGCAGAGACGGCAGGCACTGCCCAGCAGGCGGGTTCCGTGCAGCAGGCCAGGCTTCTCTGCCCCCTCCCAGACAATGTGGCGGGCTCTACTCTGAGCCTGGGGCACTGTGCTGTGTTCCTAGAGGGTCTGATCCCTCCATCCGACCCTCCCAAGCCAGGGAGGGTTCAGTAGCCCCACTTATCCCTCACCCATCGCAGCAAAGGCCACCCCAGGGGCACCTGTCCCTGCTCACCACTCTGAGACCACTTGTCCTTTAAAAAAAGTATTTGTTTATTTCATTTTATTTTTAATTGATAAATAAAAATCGTATATATTTATGGTGTACACAGGATGTTTTGAAAAGGGTGTGCCTTGCAGAATGGCTCCGTTGAGCTAATTAATATGCATCCTGTCACATGCTTATCATTGTTTTTTGGTGACAGCACTTAAAATCTGCTCTCTCAGTGATTTTCAAAATACTAACAGTGCGGTCACCAGATTGTATAGCAGATCTCTTGAATTTTCTCCTCTTTTTTTTTTTTTTTTTTTTTTGAGATGGAATCTCGCTCTGTTGCCCAGGCTGGAGTGCAGTAGTGCGATCTCAGATCACTGCAATCTCCGCCTCCCGGGTTCAAGCAATTCTCTGGCCTCAGCCTCCTGAGTAGCTAGGATCACAGGCGTGTGCCAGTATACCCAGCTAATTTTTGTATGTTTAGTAGATACGGGCTTTCACCATGTTGGCCAGGCTGGTCTTGAACTCCTGACCTCGTGATCTGTCCGCCTCGGCCTCCTGAAGTGCTGGGATTACGGGGTGAGCCACCACGCCTGGCCTATCCTCCTGTCTAAAGAAACTGTGAGTCCTTTGACGGACATCTTCCCACCCACCACGCCCCTCCCTCAGCCCCCCGGTCCTCACCATTCCACCTCTACTTCTAAGAGTCAGCTTTACAATCAAACTATGTATTTATCAACGGATGAACAGATAGAGAAAATGTGATCTATGCAGACCACGGAATACTATTCAGCCGTAAAAAATAAAATCCTGTCATTTGTGGCAAAATAAATGAACTGGATGACATTAAGCAAAGAGAAATTGGCCAGGCACAGAAAGATGCAGACGCCATGACCCTACTTAAATGTGGCATCTAAAAATGACACTTCGCCTTCTTGAGGGAATCAGCCATCAGAGGGTCAGGCTGCTGAGACGGGGCCGCTGATGACATCATCCCTGGGAATGAGCATTCTCACGCCACCATCAAAAAGCAACCGACCTCTCTTTCTTTAAGGAACTGTGATACAGCTTCCTAGATGCAGAAAAGGTCACTGGCCTCCCTTCAGCAGAGAAAATTGCTACGGCACTTGCAATAAAATTAAGCTCACTGTGCAGAGACATTTTAAACTGAGCAGGGCATGTGCCCAGCACATTCTGCCCTGCAGCGTATTTGTGATGGGTTTATGCCTGGGTAACCTGTGCACTCTCAGAAGATGGAGGCTTCTACAGTGATTATGAATAGGACTACTTTAAATACCAGGTCTCCCCAAAAGGCAGATGCCAACCATACTAAATATCACGTGCTATCAAAATATTCCTTTTTTTTTTTTTTTTTTTGAGGCAGAATCTTACTCTGTTGCCCAGGCTGGAGTGCAGTGGCACGATCTCGGCTCACTGCAACCTCCACTTCCTGGGTTCAAGTGATTCTCCTGCCTCAGCCTCCCAAGTAGCTGAGATTATGGGCAGATGCCACCACACCAGGCTAAGTTTTGTATTTTTAGTAGAGACTAACATGGTGTCACCATTGTGGTCAGGGTGGTCTTGAACTCCTGAGCTCAGGTGATCTGCCCGCCTCGGCCTCCCAAAGTGCTGGGATTACAGGCATGAGCCACCACACCCAGCCAAAATGTTGCTTCTGAAAAAAAAAAAAATATTGTTTTGGAACTTTAAATAACTTCTGAAAATCATCTTAAAAAAAAAAATCCTAAGGCCATGCGGTATTAAGTAAGGGATTTCAGTCCCATAAATAAACGAGTTACTTATGGTAGCCCAGGTGTCTAGTTAGCCACCAAAGCAGACACATAGTGTCAGCCACCAGGAGGGTGCCCCACGTGGACAGAGCTACCTGCCCAGAGGCCTTGAGGTGGAAGCACTCCCCAGAGTGCTCTAAAAACAGCAAAGAAGCCCAGGAAGAGGGAGCCAGTGCAGACACCACTCATTCACCAGCCATGTGGCTGCAAACACGTTTCCCTGAAAAGAGCTCAGGGACCCGTCAGATGCCGTCAAGAGCACCAACATATTTATTATTTGAATCCCACAGGAGCGACATAAAGAAAAAACACCCCAGAAATAATTTTTTTAATGGCTGGAAAAGAGTCTTAAATTTGATGAAAAACTTTAATCTACAAACCCCAAAACTCAAAGAATGCCAGGTAGGACGAACTAAAAGGGATCTACACCTAAACACATTGCAATCACACGGTTAAAAGCCACAAAGAGCAGATCTTGAAAGCAGCAAGAGCCAAAGGACCCATCACATACAAGCGAGGTCCAATAAGACAATCAGCTTATTTTGCATCAGAATCAGTGGGAGATATAAAAAGGGAGAGGATATATCCAGCATTGTGAAAGAAAAAGACACTGTCACCCAATTGCCTCACATGCGATAAAACTAACCTTCAGAAATGAAGGTGAAATAAAGGCATTCCCAAATCAATGGAAACTGAGAAAAAGTGTTGCTAGACCCGCCTCACAAGAAATGCGAAGGAACGTCTTCAGACAGAAAGCAATCCGGCCAGGGACTGACATCCACGTGAGAAACGAACAGCACAGAAGAAAGTGCTTGTGTGATTAAAATGAACATAAATGCACGAATCTTCTTGTCATGGGTGTAAAACCGATGGCATAAAACGTGTATAGCTTGTTGTTTGGCCTGTGACATACAGAATGTGACATACCTGCTTGTAATCCCAGCACTTTGGGAGGCCAAGGAGGGCAGATGGCCTGAGGTCAGGAGTTTGAGAACAGCCTGGCTAACATGATGAAACCCTGTCTCAAAAAATAAAAATAAATAAAAATAAAAAATAAAAATTAGCCAGGTGTCGTGGCGCATACCTGTGATCCCAGCTACTTGGGAGGCTGAGGCAGGAGAATCACTTGGACCCAGGAGGCGGAGTTTGCAGTGAGCCGAGATTGCACCACTGCACTCCAGCCTGGGTGACAGAGTGAGACTCCAACTCAAATAAATAATTAAATAAATAAAAAGTGACATATCTGACAATAGCAGGATGTGGTAGGTGGAGGCGGACATTGGACTCAGGAAATGACACTAGATGGTAAGTCACATCCACAAACAAATAAAAAAAATGCAAAAATATTAGATAAGAGGATATCTGTAACAAACTCTATAAATCAATATATATTCCCCTTTCTTCTGTCAACTTTTAAAAAAGGACATAAAACTGTATAAGCAATAAATATAATAGATTGTTGGGTTAGCAAGTTACAATAAAAGCAATAGCACAGGAAGGGGAAAGAGAATAGAACTATAAAGGAGTAACATTTCTATAACTCAATGTAATTAAGTTAATATAAATCTAAAGTAGACTCGCATTAATTAAGAAGTTTGCAATAAGCAATAGAGTAACCATAAATGAAATAACTCAAAAATACCCAGAAAAACCATTAAAACATTAAACTCGAAAATATTCACTTCGTGTGAAAGGAAACCGAAAAGAAGGAAGAGAAGAACCAAAAACATCAGACATAGAGAAAACAAAATGCAAAACAGCGGATGTAAATCCAAGGACATTGATAATCTCATCAAATGTGAATGGATTAACAATGCAATCAAAAGGGATATTACAAGACTAGATTAGTAAAAGAGATTTCATTTTATGCTGTCGCAAAAGACAGACTTCAGATTGAAATACACAAATAGGATGAAAGTATAAGAATGGAAAAAATTTGTCATGCAAAGAGTAACCATAAGAAAATAGTAGTAGCTGTATTACTATTAGGCAAAATAGACTTTAGACACCCTCAAAATATTACTAGGGCAAGAAATATTTTATAAAGACAAAGGCCAATCCAACAAGAAGATATAACAATTATAAACATATAAAAAACTCATAATAGATTCCCAAAATACATGCAGCAAAACCAGAGTTGAAAGTTAGATAATTAAACAATAATCACTGGAGAACTCTATACCCCACTTTAAATACAGTATAGGACAACAAGGCAGACGATCAGCAAAGAAACAGCAGCCTTGAAAAAACACTGCAAACCACTAGACCTGCCAGACATTTGTGAAACCCTCCACCCAATGCCAGTGAAGACACGTTCTTCTCACGTGCATATGGAATGATCAGCAGGATGGACCACGTACCAGGCCATAAGATAAGCTATGTAAGATGATTGGCATTTTACAAAGTATTTTCTTTCATCATGATGGAGTGGAATTAGAAAACAATAACAGAAGACATGGGGAAATCCATAAATGTGTGAAAAATAATTACACACTCAAAATAGCTAGTGGGCCAAAGAAGAAATCATAAAGGAAATTAGAAGATGTGGAGATGAATGGAAAGGCAGATGCAGATTCCAGACCCACGGGACCTGCAGAGCTTGGAAGGAAATCCATGGCTGCGAAACCCCACATCAAAACAAGGGAAAGAAAAATCTTAAATCGATCAACTAAACTTCCACTTTAAAACACTGGAAAAAGAAGAGCAGGTTAATCAGTGCAAGCAGAAAGAAGATAATGAAGGTTAGACCTGAAAGTAATGAAACAGAGAATAGAAAGATCGAGAAAATTAATGAAGCCAAAGGTTGGTTCTTTGTAAAGATCAACAAAATTGACTAATCATTAGTTAAATTGGTGAAGCAAAAAAGAAGACTCAAATTACTAAAATTAGGAGTGTAAGAAGGGACACTATTGCTAACCCTATAGAAATAAAAAGAAGTATAATGGAATCCTACAAACACAATGTGCCAACCAATGAGAAAAGTTAGTCGAATTGGAAAAAGTTACAGAAAGAAACTCCTGAATGACTTAGAAGAAAGAAAATATGAATAGACCTATAACAAGTGAATGAATTGTATTAGTAATCTAAAAACTATCTACACAGAAAAGCCTAGACTCAGAGGGCTTGACTGGTGAATTCTACCAAACACTTAAGGAAAAATTAATAGTAATTCTTCACAAACGCCTCCACAAAATAGATGAGAAGGATATACTCCCCAAATCATTTTGAGGCTAGTATTACCCTGATACCAAAAGTAGACATCACAAGAAAACTATAGAGCAACATCTTTTATGAATATAGATACAAAATTCCTCAAGAAAATACTAGCAAGACAAATCCAGCAATATGGGAAAAGGATTTTATGACAAGACCTAGCATTATTTGTCCCAGCAATGCACAGTTGGTTAACATTTAAAAAATCAATTAATACAATAATGTGCCATGTCAATAAAATAAAAGAAAAAAATCCACACAGTCACCTTAATGGATGGAGGAAACGGCATCCACTTATCAAATTGAGTTAACAGAATTCAACACTCCTGCCTGGTTGAAACATGTCACAAAGCCGTAATAGCAGAGAACTTCCTCAATCTGATAAAGTGTTTCTACAAAGAAATCACAATGGTGAGGAACTGAACAAGACGAGAACATCTATTCTCACCATTTCTACTTAATATTGTCCTGGAATTCTAGCCATGGAAATAAGGCAATAAAATGAAATAGAGGCATCCAGATCGGAAAGTTAAAAGAGTACTATTTCTATGTGCAGATGACATGATTTTGCATAGAGAAAATTCTTAGGAATCCATTTAAAAACTATTTAAACTAAGACATGAGTTTAGTAAGATTTGCGGGTACAAGATCAATACACAAAACTCAGTTAAATGTCTACATACTTGTAATGAACAATCCAAAAGTGAAAATAATGAATAATTTCATTTACAATAGCATCAAAAATAAAATACTTACGAATAAATTTAACAAAAGAAATACCCAGCTGATACCTAGGAAAACTAAAAAGAAAGACACATTGAAAGAAATTCTTCACCTAAATAAATGGAAAGATTCCATATATTCAGGGATTAGGAGACTTTCTCCTTTTACAATGGCAATACCTTCCAATTTGATCTAAAGATTCAATGCAATTGCTTCAAAAATCCCAGAGGAATTCCTTGCAGAAATGACAAACTCATCCTAACATTTATTTGGCTACTCAAAGTACCCAGAATAACCAAAACCATTCTGAAAAAGAATAAGGTTAAAGGACACACACTTCTCAATTTCAAAACTTACTAAAACCTCCAGTAATCACTTCTGCTTGGTATTGGCATAGGTAGATATAAAGATCAATGGAACAGAATTGAGAGCCCAAAAATAGCCACTCGTATTTATGGTCAAATGATTTTCAACAACAGTGCCAAGATCGTTCAATGGCAGAAAAGAAGAGATCTTTTCAATAGACGGCGCTGAGTCAGCTGCATATCCCCACGGAAAAAATAAATTTGAATACAAACCTCCCATCATATTAAAATTAGCTAAAATATAATAAAACAAAATATAAGAGCAGAAATTCTAAACCTCTTAGGAGAAAGCATAGATGGACATTTCTGTGGACAAGGATGTTTTTAGATATAACCCCTAAGGCAGAAGCAGCAATCAAAACAAAAATTAATTGACCTTCATCACAGCTTAAAACCGGGGCTTTAAAGGATGTCACCAAGTAAGTGAAAAGACGCCTACACACCGGGAGACCATGTTTTCCAGTCACGTCTGTGATAAGGGACTTGTGTCTTCGATACATAAAGAACACAGAACTCAATAATTAAAAGACACATAATTCAATTAAAACTGGGCAAAGGATTATAAATAGACGTTCATTCAAAAGAAGATGTATCAATGGCCAAGGCATACACAAAAAAATGTTCACATTGCTAGCAATGAGAAAAGTGTAAAGCAAAGCCACAGTGAGATACCAGCTCACACTCATTATGATTCCTGTATCAGACAGATAAGCCAAGGATGTGGAGAGATTAGAACCTCAGAGCACTGGTGGAAGTCTAAAATAGTGCAACTGCTTTGGAAAACAGGCGGTTTCTGAAAAGGTTAAGCACAGCGCCCCGACAATTCCATGCCGAGGTTAAGCACGGTGCCCCGACAATTCCATGCCGAGGTTAAGCACGGCGCCCCGACAATTCCATGCCGAGGTTAAGCACGGCGCCCCGACAATTCCATGCCGAGGTTAAGCACGGCGCCCCGACAATTCCATGGCGAGGTAAGCACGGCGCCCCGACAATTCCATGGCGAGGTTAGGCACAGCGCCCCGACAATTCCATGGCGAGGTTAAGCACAGCGCCCCGACAATTCCATGCCAAGGTATTTACCCAAAAGCAAACAAAACAAAACAAAAACAACAAGCAAACAAAATTCGTCCACACAAAACCTGGCACACAAACATTCATGGCAGCATTATTGACAGTAGCCCCGAAGCGGAGACAACCCAAACGCCCACCCAGTGACAAATGAATAAATAAAATGCGGCGTATCCGTAGACTGAACTGTTATTTGGTAATAAAAAATGAAGTACTGATACATGTCACATCATGGGTGAACCTTGATAACATTATTTTAAGTGAAAGAAGCCAATTGCAAAAGGCCACATGCTGTGTGGTTTCTGCTACTCAGGAGGCTGAGGTGGGAGGATCATATCAGCCCCGGAGGTCTAAGCTGTAGTGAGCCAGGATTGCACCACTGCACTCCAGCCTGGGTGACAGAGCAAGAACCTATTTCAAAAACATAAAACAAAACAAAACGATGGAACAATAAAGACAGTCAAACATTCTGTACAAATTGTTTTCCTTTCATTCACTTTCTGAATCCTAAACTGTGTATGCGTGTGGTGAGACGTAATAAAGCAAGCAGAAAACTGGCTAACAGGCTAAAGTCAGTGCCATCATTCTCTTCAGAGCCCACCGAGGGAAACGGTCTGGTAAACACCTCAGGCTTTCGTTGAAGCCTCCCTAATAAGGCTGCATATCTAGGATAAGGGCAAACTGAAAATGAACTAACCTATTGCAGACAACTGAATCAGGGGCAATTTCCTCTGCTCTAACTGCTAGATAAAAAAGAATTTTTATCTATCTGCTAGATTGAAAATAAAGTGTAACTAAAATAATAATAATATAAAAGTCTCTCTAAATTGTATACACAATGAGTAGAATTCAATCAAAAATGTTCAAGCATCAAGAAACTAACACCAGGTGAGCAAACTCTGAGTGACGAGAGACCCAGGAGCATACGCATGGGATACTGAAGATTTGCTTAACAGCCAGGATTCATATATTTAAGCTTCTAGATTAAAAGGTTTAGATATTTATTTAGAGATTTTTAGATTAAAATGGGGCATAATTTTACCGAGAGAACTGAAATCTACAAGAAAGAACAAAATGAAAATTCTACTACTGAGAAATAAAAAAATGAAAACTAAGAATTCAATAGTTTAATAGTATGTTAAACAATGTAGAAAAGAATATTAATATACTCAACATAGCTTTGAGTTTTAAAAAATTTAAAACATTGAGATTAAATCACCAAGTAAAAATGATGTAAAATTAGTAAAAAGAAAGGAAGAGACGTGGGGAACAATTAAATATCTTATTTATGTATACCTGGATTTTCAGAAGGACAGAAGAGGAAACACTTGAACATATTCTCTGATAATATATAGGCTAAGAATTTTCCAAAGCCATAAAGAAATAAAGCCCAAAATTTGAGAAATTATATGAAACCACAAAAAATACAGTAAATAAAAAAAGATCCACGTAGACACATCATAGTAAAATTCAGTACACTGTCAGACACACCATAAAAGAAACAAAACCTTAATGGTATTCAAAAAGATATAATAATTTACAAAAAGCTAAAAAAATACTTCTAAGAAATTGTTCTTTTATTCTAAATATCCACATATGTTGTCATAGTTAGCTATACAATTAGCTTATAATTATCTTCGTTTTTCCCTTATATGTAATTCTTTCCCATTTTCATTCCTCATCCTTCCCTCCCCATAATTAACTTTCGAAGGTTTAACTTCAAAGAATCAAATGTGAAATAAGCTTTCTACTTGTTTTGCTTACATTTTATTGTGTTTAGCTTTCATGTTTATTAAATTCATTCCTTCTAATGTTTTTACATTCATTTTGTTATTTTCCTAATGTTCAGCAGAGTACAAATTCCTTTATCTTTGTTTTCTTTCTAAAATAATGAAGCCACCTTAAGTCAATGCATTTTCGTTAACAGAGCTTTTCCACATGCACTTCATTTGGACATAAAATGCTGTCCTTTTCAAAGCTTTCCAGATTCTTCATCAATTCCTTCTTTATTAACTCTTTAGGAATTATTTGTAAGTGAATTTCTGATTTGTCAGGCACTTCAGATCATCTTCATTATTATTTCTACTTTTACTGTTTTGTGATCAGATCATATGACCAGCAGAGTTTCAAGTTTGATTTTTAATTGTTTTAAAAGGTTTTATTTGCAGGCAAGCACTTTTCGTCAATAGTTTTTGCAAATAGACTCGCTGTTTCTTTGTGAAGGGTGTTAGCCTGCAAACCTGGCGTGCTGGTTGGTGTGACGGATACTTATGCCTCATAAATCTATCCGATCAAGTTTAGTGGCTGTTTAATGAGACTTATCTATGTGTCTATTACCGTCCTCCTCATCAGCACAGTGGAGTGGGTGCAGGGAGGTCTCCTGCAAGAGCAGGTTTAGAAGGCCCCTTGCCTTTCTGATAGCTCACACTGCTCTGTGCCAGGCGCCTTACAGAGTGACTCACGAGATCCTTCCGGAAGCCCATGGCAGGGAACTGCTGCTGTTAGAGAAACGAAGACGAAGAGATTCCAAGCAGGGACCCGTTGGTGACTCCCAGGCTTCCAGGGGCAGCTCCTGCTGGAGCTGGTCCACAGCGAGGCCATGCGGGTCTGGACCCTCCACTGGTCATCGTGGGGCTACTGGTGGCACTTTGGATACCGAGTGTGTAACGCATCATGTCATCATGGCAAGGACCTTCTCCTGCCATGCACCCTCTTGCTCTCCTACAGCTTCTGTTTGGTAACTTTTGCACATGAACTATTTTCCATTTATTTCTAATTTACCAGTTTTTGTTTGTTTGTTTGTTGTTCTTTGAGTGTCACTCAGTGGCCAGGCTGGAGCGCCATGGCGCGATCTCAGGCTCCCCACAACCTCCGACTTCCTGGTTCAAGCCATTCTCCTGCCTCAGCGTCCCCGAGCAGCTGGGACTCCAGGCACGAGCCGCCACGGCTGGCTGGTTTTCGTAATTTATTACAGGCGGAGTTTCACCATGCTGGCCAGGCTGGTCTGAAACTCTTGACTTCAGGTGATCTGCCCACCTTGGCCTCCCAAAGTGCTGGGATTACAGGTCTGAGCCACCGCTCCCGGCCTGCCGGTGTTTTGATTAGCAGACTTTTTGGTGTGGTCTGTTGCTGCGGACCTGTTCTCTGCTTACGCTCTAAGCCATCCCGTCCCTCTGTTTTCCACGCTCTCTCATAAGCTTGCTTTGCTTCTCCTGTGCTGCAGATACATGGTTTTGCTTTTCATCAAAACTGAGAGTTGCGCTCCGTACGGGGGAGAAGCCCGTCCCTTTGCATTACTGCGATGACTGACAGCTTCGATTCTATTGTTTTCTGCATTTTTGCCCTTATTACTCATTTTACTGACTTGTTTTTGCAGGTTTGATCAAATTATTGTCTATTATAATTTTTCCAATGGTTACATTTTTACTTGAAAACCTGATTGCTATTTCTTCCCTTAGAATGTATGTTCCCTTTCAGGGGAGTTCGTTGCTGTTTTTTGCTGTGGATTGGAAGCAGTTTCCTCAGTTTACCTCCCCACTAAGTCCTCACCCCGCGTCTCATGGGGTGGGACATTTACACGCCTGCATTTTCATCCACGACTTTCCTCCCACTAAGGAGACCTTTCAGACGTGTTGTTACTTTTTCTTCCTTCTAGATTTTGCTGAGTTTGTTTTAAATGTCTTCTATGTAGATCATTAGTATGACTTCCATTTTGGTGAGGAATTGCGTTTGTATTTGTTTAGCTTACAGATCTACTCACACATGAGAAATAACGTAGAATCAGGACGTACATTGCGTGTGATTAGTAAAAGTTAATTACTAGGAGCAACCCACATGTCCACCAATAGGCGACTGATGACACAAATTACGGTGCTTTCACCCTATTGAACTCCACGCAGCTGTAAACACAACGAGAAAGCTTTTCGTGTAGTGCTGGAGAAAAGGCTTTGTGCTGCATGTTCAGTGAGAAGAGCACAGCACAGCACACTGGCTATGACCCGTCGCTGTTGGCTTTCGTCTGCGAACGGGGCACCTGGCTTTATAGTTGCATGGGACTTCGCGTTGGCTCCGGGAAAGACAGACGAGAAATGAACTGGGTCCTGTGCGTCTGTGGGGGGTGGGGGGGACCAGCGCTTCTTGCCCTTCTTGAGTGTTTTCTTCCAATGAGGTGAGCAAGGGGTCCTTGCTCGGAAACTCGCTGATCTGTGAATGCCGCCTTTCATGCTGACGTGGGCACTGGGGCTGTGATTCCTGCATGTGGTCCCCCGCCTCCCTGCGGGTGGGACGCATTACCTAATGGCCTCTGACTTCTGCTGTGGCTCATGAGAAGGTGGCACATGTGTGATTCTTTTTTTTTTTTTTCATTTATTGAGACGGGGTCTCACTCTGTCACCCAGGCTGGAGTGCAGTGGCACAAATACAGCTCACTGCAACCTTGGCCTCTCAGTTCAGGTGATCCTCCTGCCTCAGCCTCCCAAGTAGCTGAAATATAGGCACGTACAACCACGCCCAGCTGATTATTGTATTTTTGGTAGAAATGAGGTCTTACTTTGTTGCCCAGGCTGGTCTCGAACTCCTGGGCTCAAGCAATCCTCCCGCCTTGGCCTCCCAAAATGCTGGGATTACAGGCTTGAGCCACTGCACCCCGTCATTTTCCTTTCCCCCGCTTCTCTGTGTGTGTGTCTGTGTGTGTTTTTCCAACCAAAAGTGTGCACTCCTCGTTGTACCCGTATTATTTAGAAATTCCCAGGGGAAAGCTTGAGGCTGGCCCCTCCCCCCCAGCATCTGCAGCTCTTCTGAGGTCTTCCGCACCTCGCTGTCTGTAGCTCCAAGTATCAACCGATGTTCCCCATTTGGTGGCTGCCTCTCTTCTGCCTTCGCCTTCAGGGATCCGGTGGCCGCGATGCTGGAGCTTCCTGACCTCCTTCCGCGTCCATCGGTCGTCTTCCACGGGACTCCTGTGATGCCTGTGTTTTATCAGCCTCTGCCTTTAGGGGTGCACAGCCAGGCACCACCCATCCTCATTCTCATGCAGATTTTCCCTTTTGATTTGCATTTACTCTGAAAGTCATTTCCCCTGAGAAAGTCCTTTCCAGGTCCTTTCCTCTCCTTACCTCACTGCCCTCAGGAGCCCTGTCTGGCTTTGTTTTCTCTTCCCACTGTGGCTGGTGCGTTTCTTTGGTGCCTCTTGTCTGGGGCTTCCTCCTGCTCATGGGGTGGGTGGTGAGCGGGTTCCCTGGGGGACTCATCCCCCTCTCCATCTTCAGCTTTAGCCTCAGATAACGCACGACCTCCCTGCGGGCCCCCTTCCCGGGCTCCTAGGGGCCAGATGTCAAGACACGGCCCCAGGCCTGTTGTAGGCCTCACCCTTGGGGGACCACAGGGCCCTGGCACCTCAGCTACCTCGTGGTCTCAGGGCTGCCTCCAGACTCCCACTTCCGGACCCCCCAGGACCTGAGCCCTCTCTGGACCTGAAGCTCACCAGGGCCAGCACCTCCCTGCTCCCCAGAAGCAAGGGAAATGCTGGATGGGGCAGGGAGTGAGGGACAGGAGCAAACATGCCCCCACCCCGGCCCCCTTTGCTGAGCCTGGTGTCCTAGTGGCTTTGGGACCGGCCCTCCTCTCCCTGCCTGTCACATGATCGTCCCTGCTACTTACTTGGGCCCTGGCTGAGTCAGGGAGGGGCCAGCTCTCTCCCAGGCCAGGGTGCCCAGAGCCAGGGTCCGTGTGGCACTAGGCAGGGAGCGCTGCTGCAGGAGGGACAACCGAGCCCGGTCAGGTTTTTGCCGCTTCCTGGTCCCTTCCCTGAGCTAAGAAGGGACTGGAAATGGCCCCCTTGGCCCCGAGCTCACTGCCGCTCTGCCAGGATGCACTTTATTTCTGACCCAGAGCACAGCCCCAAGTCCCTGAACAAAAATCTTCAGTCGTGCCAAGTTGATCTTTTATTGTTGCTATTAAACATTTATTAAATACTCTGTGCAGAGCCGGTGCCGAGGAGAGCAGTGATGCGGGATGAGCCCAGCCCTGGCAGTGCCGGCCGTGCCCAGGGCTCCTCCTTGCAGGGGCTCACAGTCGCCCCTGGCCCCATGTCGGCTGGGGTTCGAGTCTGCCAGGGGTGAGCGGAAGAGGGGCCCAGGGGCACAGAGCAGAGGGACAGGCAGGAGTGGAGGGCGGCGGGTGCTGTGGGGTGGGGGTGCCAGCTTGGCAGTGAGGGTGAAAGGAGGAACCACCAGGTTCTTGGGATGTGGGTGCGGGACTGGCCTACCTGTGGGTGCTCCGCAGAGGTACAGGTGCACCCAGTGACACTGAAGGCTGCTGGGCCGGTGGCGGGGGGGTGATGTTTTTTAAAAATAGGCCTTTTATCTTGGAATAACTTTAGATTTACAGAAAGTCTGCAGAGTCCCCGAACCCCTGAGGCAGCCTCCCCGATGCTCACATCTGACTTCACTGCTGGGCAGTCGGCAAAACCAGGCAGGGACGTGGGCATCACTCGGAGCAGAATTCCAGGCTTTGGGTTTCACAGGTGCTTCCACTCACGCTGCATCGGGAGACTTTCAAACAGAAAGTGAAGTTTAGGACCCCCTGATGTAAGTCCAGACCCACTGGTGCCCGGGAGCCTCGGCCTGGGGCACGCTCCAGACATCACACCGGCTTCCCTCTTGCCTAATCCCCGAAGAGGGGACTCGGGTCCTGCTGCCCCGGCCGCCTCATTCTGACCCTCATGCGCCTCCTGCCCTGGGGGCCTCGTCTGTCTTCTGGTCTCTCCATCTGCTGAGCCTGTGACCTCCCAAAGCCCGTTCCCAAAGGCACTAGGCTGGTCTGCCGAAGCTGACCGTTCCTGGCTAACCCCACCACGGAGGGCTCCTCATTAGGGAAGAGTCCGTCAGTTACAAGAGCCACTCTTTATTAGGTGCCGTCTGTATGCCAGGCATTGTACCCAGGACTGTGCTCTGTGACTCAGCCCCTGTGGCAGAGCCACGGGGAGGGCTGTGTCTTCCCCCGTATCCTCTTATCAAATCCCAAAGTGGTCACACAACTTGCTAGGTCACATGGTAGCAAGAGGGTCTGGCAACCGGGGCCTGCGTCCGTCTGATCCTGCCCCTTTCTCAGCCCAGGCCCCCCTTTCCACTGGGGCTGAGCCCTCCTGTCGGCTGATAGGTCCTGATTCCTCATTGGAGGTGGCTGGGTCCTCCCCTACCTCTCCTGGGCTTGGACAGCGCCATCACTGCCTCACAGCCCCGTCTGGGCCTCACCTCCTCCGGGGAAGCCTTCCATGGCCCATCTGTTTGGGTCCAGCTCCACCTGTGGCTGAGACTCAGAGAGGCTGCTGCAGCCCTGGAGCAGGACACAGGATGCAGGGCTGGCCACGGGTCCACGACAGACCCACAGCACGTGGCTGCAGACACGGCCTCCTCAGCTCCCGCAGATGGGCCCGGGACCGCTGGATTCCACTGCTGGTGTCCACCCCAGGGTGGGGTGGACCCCGGTGGCAGAGGCGGCAGCAGCCACCAGGGGGCACTGTTGGCCAGCGCTGGCCGAGCTTGCAGCTTCAAGGCGGCTGGACCAGCTTTTGGGGTTTCTTTGTTGAGAGTGGCTGGAGCCTCCTGGCTGAGGGGGCAGAGGGGCCAAGGAGTAAGGAGCCTCCAGCATCTTGCTGGGCTGGGGCTCTCTGGGCTGCAGACGGTCTCCGGGGGGCTGACTGGCCGGGGGGCTCACCCAATCCCCAGGCCCTCCCCAGGTCCTGCTGCCCTCTGCAAACAGGATCTGGGGGCACCTCCCGGGCTCACCTGGGTGCCAAGGACCCTCCTGTCCGAGGGGCGGGAGACAGGAGACTTGGACACCAGGCCTTGCTGTGACGGCCATGGCTCAGCAGGCTCAGGACGGGTGGCTGTGTGGTGGGGTCCCCAGCCCTGCCCTGTGCTGCTTTTATGTGACCGGCCTTCTGGGGCCCCTTGAGAGCTACATGCAGAGGTGAGACCGGGCTGCACAACCTGGGCCCCGGGTCATTCATTCCTCTACAGCCACTGCCCGGGGGAGGTGGCGTGGGCGTGCTCTTTGCTGTCCATGCCCAGGACACACAGGGAGGAACTTTCCCCTCCAGCACTGATGGCCTGCGGCGGGGATGGGGTTCTGCTCTCCTTCTGTACTTGCAGGGTTTTCTGGTTTCCATACACGGAATCCACACTGCACGGTGATTCGGCTGCAGTGCTGCCCACCGCCAGGGGCAGGGCCAGGCTTGGGGTCCCTCTCCTCGCTCTGCCCTCCAACATGCGCTTTGCTGGGAGCTCCACCCTGCTGGGCCTTTTCTCCCCAGCACTGACCACTTTTCCTGGGTGTCTCGGAGTCAGCGCTGCCTTGCACGGCCCTTCCTCCTTCCACCCATGCCTCCCCCTCCCACTGCCCCTAGCTGGTGTCCTCCCTGTCCCTCCTGAGTCCTAACCCCTGCCCCCCGAGATGGGGTGGCCTGGCAGAGCCCAGTGTCCCCAGCCCTCCTGTGGCATGGCTGGTGTGTGGTCTGTCCCTGTCCCTGTCCCGGCCTGTGTTCCCTCAGCCCACTTCACCTAGGGCTGCCACCGCGATGCTCAGGCCCAGCCCAGCCCCTGCCTGTCCACACAGCACAAGTGACAGCTGTGCCTCACCCTGCACACCCCAAGGTGCACAGCATCCCCGTTCTCCACAGACGGCTGTCGGCAGCCTGGCACTCGCCATGGGAGTGCACTCGCCATGAGGCGTTGACCCTTCTTGGGGCCAGTCTAGGCCTGGAGGGAAGCAGGACACATGGGCTGCAGGGAGGGCCATCACCTCTCCCTTGGGTGTCTGGGACCATGTGTGCCTAGTGCCCCTCACCCTCAGACAGACCCAGACTCAGGTCTGAGTGCGCTTGTGTGCCACTGTGTGTGTGCCTGCGTGCACCTGTGTGCCACTGTGTGTGTGCCTGCATGCGTGCCTGTGTGCACCTGCGTGCCACTGTGTGTGTACCTGCATGCGTGCCTGTGTGCACCTGTCTGCGCCTGTGTGCCACTGGGTGTGTGCCTGCAAGCACCTGTGTGCGCCTGTGTGTGCCTGTGTGCCACTGTGTGTGTGCCTGGGTGCTGTGTGTGCCTGTGTGCCACTGTGTGTGTGCCTGCATGCATGCTCCTCTGTTTCTCGGTGGATTCCAGACCTCATGAAGCCACATCTGTCTCCTCTGCCCTCAGCCCCTCTTCCCATCTCCTCCCTCTGTGCTCCAGGTCCTAGGACACAGCTCAGGTCTCTGTGGCAGACCCTGGAGCAGGGGAACAGCTGCTCCCCCACGGTGCCCCATGTAGTTGAGAGCCTGAGGTCAGGACCGAGCCCTCCCCCTTCCTCACTGTCACCTCCCAGCACTGCCACCCACACTCCCTGCACCTCCCGTGGACCCCATTTCCTGCCCACTTCAGTCCAGTGGCTTCTTCCTCTGCCTTTTGCAGTGAAGCTGTCACATCTGTCTGGCTGGACCCTCGAACTTCCGTTTCTCCCAAAGCTGGAGGTAATTAATTGCTTGTTCTGCCCAGCCTGACTCTTCCTTAATTGTCTGGAGGAATAATGAGCTTCCCCGGGGACTTCTGTGCCTTCAGGAGGCCCTCCCCAGGGGCAGGGGCTCAGGCATCTCATTCCCTTCACATCCAGACCCACCGTGGACAGACAGCACATGACGAGCCAGCCACCTGCAGCCCCCAGACCCGGCAAGCCCCGCCCGCCCATCTCCACCGTCCTCCAGGAGAGAGCACACGGTATCCAATCTGCAGACAGTCACTCTTCATTCACCTGTTTCCCTCCAGAAATAGACCTCTCAGATGTGCGGGAATCATGAATCCCAGCCCATCCTGCGTTCCAAGCTGGGCTTCCTTTCATGGGGTTTTGGAATTACACGTTTCCCATGAGCTGGTCTGTGGTGGCGCTTACCGCCGTCTGCGGGGGCAAAGTGCTCCCTGCTTCGTGGTTCTCACAGTAAACACGTGTGGATCTCCGTGTGCTGGGCAGATGCTTCTGGGCTTCCTGGTTTTATTCTCAGAACAACAACCTCAGGAGAAAGATGCTGTCTTCACTTTGCAGGTGATAAATGACAGCCCAGGGAAGGCAGATCGTTTCCCAGGAAAGAAGAAGACGAAGACCCAGCCCAGGGTTTCCGACTTGGAAGCCCTGGAGCTGCCCGATCCTCCTGGCTGACTGACCTACAGACCTTGGAGGGGGTTCGTGCCCCTCCAGCTGAAGCCCCGAGAGGCCCGGCTGAGCGCTGGCCATGAGGACGAGCCTGCAGATTCCAGCCCCAAGCCTCCTGTTGCACCTGCTGCTGCAGCCTGGGGCAGCTCCGATCACCGGGCGCTTTCCAGTCCTCAGCACCAGCCACCTCCTAGGCAGGAGCACCCTCCCCACAGTGGGGCGGAGGCCACCCTCTGCAAGGTACACCTGGCTCAGGGGTTCCTGGAGCCCTCCTGCCTGCCACCCCTCCTCCCGTGGTGACCCCACAGTGGCGCCCTGAGCTGAAGTCTTTCCAGCTCTGGGCCTTGCAATGGGGCCTCTGTTTGCCATGCTGCCACCCTGTCACTGGGAGAATCCATGTTTATTTTGCCCACTTGCACATGTCACTTGTATGGCGTGGGCTCTCACGGCGGCCCATGGGGATGCTGGGGCCACTCTCAGCCTCGAGGGCCTTTTCCCGTCCCCAGTGGTGCCTGCCTGGCTGGTCTCTCTCAGCGGACATTAGGCAGCCCTGTCGGGGGACCTGGTTGGGCCGGGCCGTGTGCCGTGTGGCTGATGAGAACGGTGGAGGAGGCTCCTGGGTCATGCCACCCAGGGCACCTCTGCCTGGACCCACAGGCACCATTGGGGGAGTTTCCTGAGAGGCGGGAGAATTTGGAGACACACGTGTGAACAGCAGTGGCACTGGGAAGAGCCTGCCTGTGGCCGACGCTGAGGGGATCTGAGCTCTCTGTGCACACCTGGGCACTAGGTGGTCTGAGCCTGGGTGGGCGTTTGGGTACCGGACTGGCCACATCACGCCTGAGCTAGGGGTTTGGGGGTGTCACACACAGGGCTCTGGGCCCCTCCCTGCCTCAGTCGGAGCCACCCCACTTTTTATTTCATGCTGCAGGACTGCCGCAGGGACTTTGGGGAGAGGGTCCCAAGGCGAAGAAGGAGAAACCAGGGTTTGGTCAATGCATCCCACAGGTTAGGTGGAACCAGGGGTACAGGCGAACCCCACAGTGGGCAAAGGAAGAATGCAGGCCCGGGCCCCCACTCCTGGGCCACGCTGCCCGCCCCACCCTCCCCAGACCCCTGTCATCTGGGAGTCACCCCTTGGGCTGTAGGTAGGGGGACAGGCCAGTCTTCTGGGGTTTCTGTGGCCAAGGTGGACACCTACCATTCCCCTCTACTGTGAGGTCCCGGTCACTGTAATATTCAAGGAAGGGTTTTCCATGCTCCCTCCTCCCAACCCTGCACTCTTCTGTGGGCTCTGCACAAGCCTTGTGTGACCACCTCCATGTAACCTCCTCCGGTGCAGCTTCTCACAACAAGAATGCCGGCCCCATGCACCCACGATAAGAGCCCCCAATGCTGGCCCCGTGCACCCACGATGAGAACCCCCAATGCCGGCCCCATGCACCCACGATGAGAACCCCCAGACCTGCCCAGGGCCCCGCCCACCTCTGAAGCTGGCTCATTCTTCTAGGCCCTGAGCTGGACTGAAACGCCTGTTGTGCCAGGTTCATGCAGGCAGCACACAGGCGTTGCCCACCAGTGAGGGCACCGTCACCCCCTGCCCACAGCCTGGCATGGGGCTGGGGCATCTTGGAGCCGGGAGCCCCCGCCAAGACTTGGACACAGCCTTTGCAGGTGGTCTGAGGGAGAATACAGACTTTGAGTCTTGCGAAGTCAGGTGTTGAGAAAGCAGTTCATGTCGTAAAGCTGGAAGTGACTCCTGAGAAACCAGTCTGGGGATCCTGCCATCTTCGGGGGTCTGTGGTTGGGTGGGTTTCTCGCCCTCTACAGCTCCCCAGACTGCTTTGCCTTCTCTCTGGGGGTGCCTGGGAGGCTCTGGGGGACCTCGGACGCCTGGGTCCGCCCCTCCACCTTCATGGCCTCCACACTTGGCTCCACACCAGGCTTGAGGCTTCCTGGGCAGAAAGGAGCCCAGCCTGTGGTGAGCTGCAGAGCCCCACGCCCCCCACCTCACCCTCGTCACCCTTGGGGTCTCCCACAGAGCCTTCTGGGGACAATGTCCCTATCAGGAGCTCAACTTGCTCCGGAAAGGCCCAGATGAGCTGCTCTTCTGCAGGCACACAAGTGGACGCCAAGCCCAACGAGCAGTGAGAGTCCCCACCGGTCCAGCGCCAGGGAGGGAACTGGGCAGAGGGCACTGCCTGCAGCCCCAGAGGCCCGGATTAAAGGCCTCTTCAGACGGGATCTGGCTCCTTCTTTAGCCCCTAACGGGAACTCTGCTGGGAGAAACTCTCCTAGCAAAATTCCTTCTGAGTCCATGTCTCCTGTCCTGACACATAGAGCCATGTAATTTGGAACTTCATTTATGTCAGGCAATTTCTGTCCCTTCTCCATCGAGTGCTGTGAAATTAACAGGGAAAAGTTACAGATTGCTGGAGGACAGAGACCTCTAACCATGGGCACGCTGGCTTACGAGGGTCTGATGAGCTGAAGACATTAAAAATAGAAGAGGCAAGGCTCTAGGTGGACCAGGAGGCTTCAAAATTTAATGAGCTTCAGGCCAGACCCAGCAGGCCGAGGAGAGGACAGGACCAGGCTGGGACCAGGAGAGTCTGGCCCTCTGTCCGGCAGGAGCAGGCCGCACCTGCTGGCCCCAGCCCCTCCGGCCTGTCCTGCTGACCGTGACAGACCCCTCCCCCTCCCATCACCCGAGTGATGCATGGAGTCAGGACACCCTTACCTGCGTCCATCTCATTGCCTTACGGGGTCCCCAGCATGTGCTGGGGGAGAGACTGCATTTGTGTTTTATAATTAATCAATTAATGAAATACTTGAAAAATTCATAAAGTCAGTGGAGCTGTTAAGGAAGCACTGAAATTCCTTGTAAAAGCCCCAGGAGAGCGTGTTTAAGGGGCTCTGTTCTACCACAGAGGCCCTGCCCTCTGGGGTGCAGAAGAACCACCAGAGCTCTGGGCATGTGGCCTTCATGGAGTCCCACATGTCCTGGGCTGTGGAGCTGTGGCTGCCAGGAGAGTGCCTGGGAGGACAGAGGCTCTGGGCACCGTGGCTGCTCTGCTGTCCAGGGCCCTTCCCAGGACGGTCCAGCCAGGATGCCTTGGTCAGCCGCTCCACCTCAGGGCAAGGATGGGCAGCAATGCAAAAGAGCCTGCCCGGGCTGAGCTGAGATCCTGTCGTCCTGCTGAGGTCACTCCTGCAGTTAAAGGCCTCAGGGGCTCCTGCACCCACAGACACGATGCACACCCCTCGGCCAGGCAGCCAAGGTCCTCCCAGCACTGCCCACCTGCTCCCCCACCTCCCCGCTCCGTCTCGTCTTCTTGCAGACCAGGGGCGGGAACCGCCAGACGCTCCCTGTGTGTCCATGAGGCTGTGTCTTGTTGTCTGTCCGTCCTTGCTTCTGTCTGGAATGTCCTCGCTGCCTTGCCCCTTAGCCCAGCTGGCTGGGTGCCAGGACACTTCCTGCCCATCCCCTGACATTCCGGGCACAGCTGCCCTGTGGTGCCCTCCACACCAGGCAGTCACCATTCCTGTTCAGCACAGCCTTCTCCTGCCTCTAGCTTAGACTCCGGCTTACACCACCCCGTCGGCCCTCCTGGGTTTCCAGCTTGCCTATTGTGGATCTGGGGACTTCTCTGCCTCCAGAATTTCAGGAGCCAATTCCTTCTAATAGAAATGCTTATAGACCTAAATCACATCATCTGTGCTTCCTATTGGCTGTTTCTCTGGAGAACACTGGCTGCTATGCAGTGTTGTGAGCTGTTGCCTGGGCATTGAGGGAGAGATGGCAGGAGGCAGGGGGCACCTGAGTCGGATCCCATGGGAGATGCCGGCTGGAGACATGGGGAGGGGTGCAGACCAGTGGGGATCGGGGAGAGGAGCGTGCTGGGGGGTTGCTGACGTCATTCAGGGAGGGAACCTGGCAGAGGAGCGTGCCCACCTGACTCCACAGCCCTAGGCCTGGGCAAGGTGGAGGCGGAGGGCCTGAGGGCCATTCCCAGAGTGTTTGTTCCCTGCTAGGCGCAGCCCGAGTGTATTGCAGGTGCCTGCAGGTGAATCTGCAGACATAGCTCCGAGCTGACCTGTGCCCACTGGATTGGTGAGAGCTCAGGCTCAGGGAAGTCCAGTGACCCATCGAGGGTTCCAGGGCCCCCCGGAGCTGGCACCTGGAGAGTGTGAATGTGTGTCATGTAATTGGATTCACTCACCAACGGCAGAGACCATGCTCAGAAATTTAGAATGCTGATGCTAGGGAGTCCCTTCCACCCGGGCTGGCTGGCACATGCCGTGAGACCCCGACCATCTGTTCTGGGATGTGCTCAGGCCCAACTCTCAGGGAGCCAGCTCCTCTGTTCCGCCCTTGCTCACATCCTGGGCTTCTTTCTGGTTCTTTGGAACCTGGAGTTTCTGCCCTCCAGCCCCACCCCCGGGGCCAGCTCCCCCACCTCTCACCTCTGTCTGCACCAAGGCCTTCCTCCCGCGCACTCCCTGGGGCCAGAGCTCCAAGTTTCACTCTGGGGCAAGAGGGCTTGAGCCTGGAGCTCTGGCTTCATCGCAGCCCCAAAGACTGGTGCTGCTCCCTGCGTGCTTCCCCCAGCATAGGCAAGAGTGTCCTGCCACAAAGGGAGCCGGGAACTAAGTGGACGTGGCGAAGGGCGAGTGACTCTCCCTTGCCTGGAGCGCAGGCAGACCAGGCCCTGCACGTTGATTCAGCCACGTTTGCCAGACGACATTGACGCTCCAGGTTCTTTTATTTGGAAAAACATCACCGTGGCTGAGAACAACTTACCTGGAGTACACCGCCCACATGTTCAGACCTCGTTCACGGAGGCCGTCTTCCTGTCCCCAGAAGGAGCCCCACACAACCATTCTGGGTCTTATAACTTGGGGGTTGGATCCAAGAACTTTATGGATAGGAAACCACGGAGTAACAGGCGAGGATGCTCGGGTGTTCCCACGCCGTCACCCCCACACCCCCACAGGGACTTCCAGTGTTGGGGTCACCATGGTGGGGGCCTGGCTCCAGCTCCCTTGCCCACTGGAATTGGGGCTGATGGAAAGCAAGGCAGACACGAGGCACAAAATCGCACCCACAGACGTCCACAGAAGGGGGCATGTTTTTATCAATGATTGATGAGTTGTGTGAGGAGAAAGGAAGAAATGGCAGGTGCCTTCCTGGGTGGAGACCTTGCATGAGGCAGCGGCGCCTGGAGAGAGGGAGGCCTTCTCCCGCACAAGGCCTCCTCCAGTGTGTCTGTGTCCAGCCAACGCAGGTGGATTTCTGCAGCCTGAAGCCCTCCTGTTCCTGCTCCGTGTGAACGAAAGCCCCCATGTTCCCAGCAGGCTGGGACTTGCTGTGCATGGCACGGTTAGCCGGGGGGGGGAGGGGGATCACGGGGTGACCTGGAAGGCAAGGGAGAAATGGAAACTTGGCAGACAGCACCTTAGTTAACACACCTGTGTGGGTACTGGGTCCATCTGATATCATTGCCTTGCCATGCTCCTTCCCCAAACCCACCACCCTTCTCTTCATAAGAAAAACATCAGAGAAACCCAGACTGGTGGACATTCTGCAGGATACCCGGCCAGACAGTCCCTTTGAACAGCATAGCAGGGAAGGACCCACAGACTGTCTCAGACTGGGAGAAACTAAGGAAACATGAAGACTAAGGCAGTATCTGGCCCGGGGTTGGGACCTGGAATAGAAGAAGGACATTAGTGAAAACCCAGACAGATCCTGAACAAAGCTGGAGTTTTGTCAATGGCATGTGAGACGTTGTGAGGAAGGCCAGGTGCTCCCAAGTCAGGAACCTGAGGCCCCACTGGCTCTTCCTCTAAGAGGTGACCCTGGGTAACTCACTCCTGGCCTCTGTGGAATGGAAGCAAAATGTCCAACACACTGGCTGCCGTAAATACTGCACACATCGATGGGCTGAATACCTCGGTCCCCAGGGGCACTAATGGTGGGCGGGTCACTGAATTTCTATTGTCATGCGTTCCTCATGTATTTGCATCTTAATCCTCAATCAGTTATATGTTTGTAAATATTTCTCATCAAGAGAAAGTATTTCCCCCATAGGCTGCCTTTGCATTCTGTTGGGTGCTTCCTTTGCTGTGCAGAAGGTTTTCTAGTTTGAGGCAATCCCACTCCCACCGGCCTATTTTTTCTATTCGTTGGCTGTACTCTTGGTGTCATATGCAAAAAATAAGTTTCCCAAAAATGTCAAAAAGCTGTGTCTGTTTCCTCCTAGTAGTTTTATAGTTTTGGGTCTGTGTCAGCCTTTCATTCATTGTGAGTTGATTTTTGTATATACTGTGAGATAGGGTAGAATTTCATTCTTTTGCATGTAAATATCTACTTTTCCCCAGCACCATTTATTGAAGAGACGATCTTTTCTCCATTGTGTATTCTCGTGCCCTTGTGGGCAATTAGTTGACCATGTATGTGTAAGTTTATTTCTGGACTCTACTCTCTTTGATTGGTCTATACATCTGCATTCATGGTAGTACCATATTGTTTTGGTTACCATAGCTTTGTAATATAATTTAAAATCAGGAAGTTGGGGTGCCTCCAGCTTTGTTCTTCTTACTCACGATTGGTTTGGTTATTCAGGGTCCTTCCATATGAATTTTAGTGTTTTTTTTTTTTTCTAGGTCTGTAAGGAATATCATTGGGAATTTTATAGGAATTGTATTGACTCTATAGTTAACTTTGAGTAGTATGGACATTTTAACAATAGTAATTCTTTCAATCAATAAACACAGGATGTCCTTCCTCATTTATCTGTGGTTTAATTTTCTTTATCAATGTTTTATAGTTTTTAGCATACAAGTCTTGCATTTCTTTGGCAAGCTTATTTCTATTTTCTTCTTGTCGCTCTTATGAATGGGATTGTTTTCTTAATCTCCTTTTCATAGAGTTCATTATTTGTCTATAGCAATGTGACTAATCTTTGTACATTGATTTTGTATCCTATTACTTTACTAAATTCATTCATTAGTTCTAACGGCTTATTTTTTATGGAGTCTTTACGGTTTTTTTACATATAGGATTATGTCATCTTCAAACAGAGATAATTTTACTCTCCTCTTCAATGTGGGTGCCATTTATTTCTTTTTCTTGCCCCATTGCTCTGGCTAGGACTTGCAGTATTATGTTAAAAGAAGTGGTGGGTGAAGGTGTCCTTGCCTGGTGCCGCCTTACGGTAAACGCCTTCAGTTGTTGAATGCTGACTACGATGTTAGCGGTGGGCACTTCTTGTATGGCCCTTATTGTGTTGAGGTAAATTCCTTATATACCTATTTTAATTAGAGTTTTAATTATGAATGAATGTCTAACTTTGTCATGCATTCTTTTCTAGTGTTTCCCCACTGGCCAGCAGTTACTTTAAACACTAGAGCCAGGATGGAGAAAGGCCAAGATCCACATTTGGGACTTTCTTTCCTGGAAATCTCAGAAATCCAAAGTAAAGCACCAAGAAGCTATTCATGTCCATAACCTGCCAAGGCAGGGAGGGAGATTCTCAGGGAGAGGGTGACACCTTTGCCTGTGAAACAGCACACAGAAGTCTCCGCTTCTGTAGGACAGGCTTGATGAGGAGGACAGGACATGGCGTGGAACCTCTTTCATCGACTCTGGATTCACCACAAACTCACGAGCCCCCAGGGGCCGGCATCTCCTCGATCCAGCTATTTCCTCCAGGTTTGTCTCTAGCTATCCGCTCGTCAGTCTGTGGCCCTCCGCGTCCAGGCGCTCTGCACCGGGCTTCCCCTGGTATGAGTTTCCCCATGAGAAGTCACGTCTCTACCACGCTGGCTTTTCTCAGCTGGCTGCTCATTCAGATATGCCTTCGAATGGGTGACCTTTGATGGCTTCTCATGCACTCTCTTGCAGGCAGGAAAAGCCTCTCAGCACACAGGCTTTTTCTCCCCCTGGAGTGCTCTGTGTGTTAGAGACCTCCGCTCGCCAGGACTGTTTTCATCAACAGTTTTATATTCAGTCTCCATGACATGGAGATTAAACTGGATGTGTGCCCCTCCTGGTGCTGTAACACAGTGGGTTTTCTTTCCAGGTATCCCCCAGTCCAGAGGTCTGACACGGAAGCTGCCCTTGGCAATCCCTCTACCAAGGAAGGGGCAGAAATGGCCATGGCTGCCGTGATGGCCAATGGCCTGCAGAGTGGGAATAGCGGTCGGTCTGGCTGTTAACACGGGTGTTACTGCATTAACACTTTATTGCATCGTCTTTCTGTGTAGGAAGCTGGAACCAGTTTAATGTGTGACACTGTGAGGACAAGGACGCTGAGAGCAACAGAAGCTTTTCAAGAGGAATTAATGGGGCCCACCATGGCCATCTACTTGAGGGTCTAGCTGAAGCTAGGAGAGACGAATCCTCCGTATGTGAGTCCAGGACCCAGGGCAGACCTTGCACGGCCGTCACCGAGCGAGCTCCCCAGGAGCGGAGGTGGGCATCGAACTCTGTCTCCGTTGTTCACTCCAGCCACCAGGCGCTGCCCAAGCCAGCAAGGCAACGTGACCTGGGAAGGCCCGGAGCCTCTTCCATGGCCTGTAGCCTGGACCTCTTTTCCGGGGTCACTTTGTGCCCTGTTCTCTCTGCAGGAGAGGAGGGGGTACTCAAAGGGCAGGACCGAGACCAGGTGATGTGGAAAGGTACGGGGATATCTCCAGGAGCTCAGGGACCATCTGTCTATTGGGTGTGCAAGCCTGGGCCACAGACACCCTAGCCGGGTAAGCGCCTGGGCTGGGTAATGCCGCTGCATGCACCTGAGGGCGCGGAGAATGGGCCCATGGATGCTGTTTCTGAGCAAGACCCCCTAGGAGGCCGAGTGCAGCAGTGACGTCCAAGGTGCGTCCTTCCTGGCCACCCTGGGCCCAGAGGAGGTGCAGCAGGCTTGATGGCCGTGCCCAAGTGAGATGGCCACATCCTAACTCCTGGAACCACAGAAGGTGACCTCTTTGGAAACAGGGTGTTTGTGGATGAATTAAAGTCAGAATCTTGAGATGAGATCATCCTGCATTATCCAGGTGGGTCCGAAATCCAATTGCAAGTGTCCTCATTACAGACACACAGAGGAGAAGACACAAGCACCAGGAAGAAGGGCATGAGAGGGTGGAGGCAGGGACCTGAACCAGGCAGCCACAGGCCGGGGTGCCGGGAGCCCCCAGAAGCTGGAGGAGGCAGGAAGGATCCGCCCCTAGAGCCTTTGGGGAAGCAAGGCTTTACAGACAAGCTCAGCCTCCAGCCCCCAGAACTGTGAGAATAAATTTCAGTTGCTGTAGCCACCCAGTGCATAGAGTTTTGTTCTGGTGGCCCCAAGAAACTCACACAGGAGGGAAGAGTCTTGAGAGGGAAGTGAAGATTCCAGTGGAAAGTGAGCAGCTTTGCCGTCCTCCCCCTGCACAGGCCAACTGTGGAAGTTTCAGAGGCAGTGACGGGGATAATTGAAGCCAAAGCACGGCAGGGAGGGGCTGGAGTGCAGAGGCAGCATCTGCAAAGCGCTGCTCCCTCCAGGACGTCCCCCCGCAGCCCTCGTCCTCTGGTCCTGTCCCTGCACCGTGTGCTACCCGCCACCCCCGCCCTGGCAGCCCAAACCAGGCAATGCCAAGGTCTCCAGTCCAGCTGTGCCGAAAAACGAACAGATTCAGGGCGGTTCGGGTGGGGACGGCTCTCACCGAGGAGAGGAGTGGGCTTGCTCCAGTGCAGTCCCTTGCTCTGGGCTGGGCAGCTCCTTCTGTTTCAGTGTCTGCTTCCTGTGTTTCCTCATCCTCGTCCCGGGAGAAGGAAGCCAGCCAAGCCTCAGGGATTTCTGCTGAGGGTAGAGTGAGAAGGGAAAAATAAGCCTGTAATGAAAATGAAAGAGAGAGTGGAGAACATCCCTCAAAAGGCAGATGGAGGAGAGGAGTCTGAGGTTCTCCCGGGCACAGGGTCTGTATCCTGCTCCCTGACGCTGCTCCTGGCTCCGTGGTGCACTCCCAGGCCCTGGGGGTTGGGGCTGGAATTCTGGGGCTCCACAGAGATGCACTTCCCCAGGGGGCCGGGGACCAGCTAAGCTCTGAGGCAGGCGGGTACCACCTAGAAGAGGCCCTGAGCTCCTCTGCCCCAGATAGTATCAGGGAGTGAATGAGGAGGGAAACTAACAGCAGGACACCTGCCTGTCCAAGTCCAAGCAGGATTTTATAAATAAACAACCTAAAACGCAAAGGAAAACAGACCTCTGCCTGGAAGCAGAATCCTCATTATTGGCCAGAGAAAAGCAGCTCCATTTAATACCAACTGGTCTCAACAGGCGGATGCAGGAGAGAGACCACTCGCCCCTTGTAGTGGGAGCTGAGCCCGGCCGCAGCCGCCCACCTCCCAGCTAGTGACTGCGACGTCACCGTTCCAAGGAGAGCTTGCCCAGGAAGATGGAGTTACAAATGACTTTATTCTTCATTTCAGGGACTGGCTGAAAATCCATTTATCTCAGCAATAGACTACTCAGCTGGCCCTCATCAGAGCAAGCGGCCTCATCTGAGAAGAGTCGGTCGGATTCCCACTGGCCTTGTCCAGCAACTGCTCCCTGCTCGAGGCTCACCAAAAAGCCTCCCACTTAGTGTCCACAAATCCTAAATTATTATCATGCAAACTTTGACCCATTCCTGTTACCCCTCCCAGCAGACACACACACTCTGAAAGGCACTGCTGGGGCGGCCCCCAGGCTTTACAAATCCCCCTGCTGTGCTGAGATGTTAGGAGATTGCTCCAGTGGCACCCTCTCCACTGCAGTGTGCAATCAGCTCGGCTTTGTTTGAAAACAGGTCACTTTGCCGGGCCCTTTGGGGAGTGAACAGCAGCAATTTGATCAGAGAAACTAATTTGACTCGAAGAAGAACAGTTTGCTTGGGTGCCACCGCGCAGGACGGCAGGTGTGATCCATGGGGAGGGTCACCTGGAGCTTCATGCCCTTCCACGCAGCCTGACGCTCAGGCAGGACAGTGCAGCGCAGCCACCTACACGCCATCCGGCACCCCGAGTGGCAGAAAGCCAGGACTGAAGGCCGCTCTGCAGTGACCGGGGCCACTACAAGACTTGGGGGGCCTTACTAACCGGTAATTTTTTTCAAATAAACTTTTAATCTTAAAATAGTTTGGTTTTGCAGAAAAGTTGCAAAAATACACCCAGTCTCCGCCATTGCCATCTTCTGTTACTGTGGTACAGCTGTTACAACCCATAGCCCGGTGGTAATGTGTGACCATTACCTACAGTCCACAGTTAATGTAGTCTTCACTGCAGGTCCCTTTTTCTGTCTCAGCGTCCCGTCCGGGATCCCACGTGACATTTAGTCGTCACGCCTCCTGAGGCTCCTCTGAGGCCATAGCAGTTTCTCAGACTTTCTTTGGTTCTGACAACCTTGACAGTTTTGATGAGCTTGACAGTGTTGAGAAGGACTGCTCAGGTGTTCTGCAGAATGCCTCTCCATTGTGCTTGGCCTGTTTCTCTCATGACTAGATGGGGGTTGTGGGTTATCGAGAGGGAAAGGGCTGTTTCCATTGCATCCTTTCAAGGGTGCAAGATGGCTCCTCACTGTTGGCCTTGACGTTGGCTGCCTGGTCAGACTGTCTGTGGAGCTCCTCCATGGCAAAGAGTCTCTTTCTTTGCCCTTATTTATACTCTGCTCTTTGAAAGAAAGTCACTAAGTGGAGCCCATGTTGAGGGGCAGGGAAATGCCCTTGAAAACACTGGGAGACGATGGATTCTGGGTATTTAAGAAATCGCCATCCAATCATTAGCTGAGCACAGAGCTATTCTAATGCCACAGGATTATGACTCTTTTTGGTTCAGATTCTTCCAGCTTTGGTCCCTGGCTGCTTTTCACTGGCCTCCATACCCCTCAATCATTTTGCTTCTTGAGGCTTCCTTAGTTTTCGGCACTGCCCGATACTCCAGTCTCATCCTTCTGGATTTCCTGCCCCAGATTTTGAATCTGCTGTTTTTCCAAGGAACCCTGAGTCCTCCAGGGAATGGTGTTAGAAATCAAAGCCTGGGTGCTAGGTGTGCTCACGGCCACTGGGGTGCTGATGCGTTTAGTCGTCCTCAGGGACAGAGCGTGGAAATACATGCGTGCATACTGTGTATACACATGTATCTGTGCATAGCTCTGCATGTAACTGTGTGGATCTCTATGAAGCCCAACATGAGTTTGTGCCAGTGTCTCCAGCCCTCATCCATGACCTCATGGATCATTTAGCCTCACACCGTTATTGATCTTTAACTGCCACTCCAACCACAAGGAATCCAGCTCCCCCTCCACCACCTGCCATACTCATTTGCTCTGACTCAGCAGCAGATGAAAATGGCTTCAGAGCTGTTAACCCTGCCCTGTGAAGAACAACTCTAACATGACTGCTTTTGAATTTAAATGACAGGTAAACGATGGCAAAATGAATAAAGTAATCATTTGGGATTTGGGAAGAATTTTTTAAAGGACATTCTTCTACTCGGTGCTCCAGATTTGAATAGGGAAACTGTAATTGACACATCACAATAATTTTCCATAGCATGTTGCATGTGACGTGCGCTCACCTCTGTGATAATGAAGCCATTATCAGGAAGCGTAAAAGCCGGTGCGGACGGGTTCTCAGAGCGTCAGGCACCCAGGGAGCACCACCTCAGCTCCTTGTTCCTACACATGCTCGCATTTTGCACTAAATCAGTCTGGAGCTGTGAGGAGCTGAGTGCCGTTTTATAAGAAAATAAAACCGATGGAAATCTGCCAAAAACGTCTGGGATTTCTGTTTGAAGAAATGGGGGACTCTCCAAAGCTAAAAGAAATGGACTGTGACCAAAATGTGTTAAAGCTGATCTGATTTCGTCTTTATAAGAAGGATATTTTGCAACCTGGTGTACTATGGTGAAGATTACACAACCAGGGTTGTTTTTTTGCAGTAAATCCAGGGCGGTAATTTCCGGGCTATAATAAGAGGTGTGTTTCTCTGGCGGCCCCCACTGCCTACCTTGGCTTATTTCTGACAATATTCAGTTCTTTAAAGAAGGAGCTGATTGGTAAAACACATGGCAGCATGGGCCCTTTGGTTTCTAAGCAGTCAGAATTCTTCAATAAAATGCCTGAGAACAGCTCCCTGACACACACATACAAACATACATGTCCCCCCATGCACACACGTGTGTGTACGTGTACTCACACACAACCGCTGGCAACCAAAAAGTGACAATCTAGAGGTTTATTTTCGCCAGGGTCAAAGACATGCCCGGGAAAAGGAGCACACGTTACCTCGGGATCTGTGGCTGTGCTTTTTCCAGACAGGGTTCTGGGAACTTCAGTTTTTTTGTTTGTTTGTTTGAGATCGAGTTTTGCTGTGTCACCCAGGCTGGAATGCAGTGATGTGATCTCAGCTCACTGCAACCTCCGCGTCCCGGGTTCAAGTGATTCGCCTGCCTCAGCCTCCCGAGTAGCTGGGATTACAGGCACCCGCCACCACACCCGGCTAATTTTTTGTATTTTTAGTAGAGATGGGGTTTCACCATGTTGGCCAGGCTGGTCTCAAACTCCTGATCTCAGGTGATCCACCCACCTTGGCCTCCCAAAGTGCTGGAATTACAGGCATGAGCCACAGTGCCGGGCTGGAATGCCAATATTTAAAGGGGAAAAAGTGAGCAGAAGGGAAAGGAGAAAAGGAAAAAGAGGTGTGGGGTAGGCAGGCAGTGAGGTGGGTGGCTATGCCCTTCTGAGGCTTTGGTAAGTGCTCAGTGAATCTTTGCACATAAGCCCAAGTAAACCTGCCAGGTGACAGCCGTCTGGGGACAAAGGAAGGCAGGTTGTCTTTTCCACGACTCAGTTCCCAAGCTTACCTTTCCCTTCCGCACAGTGATTTTGGGGTCCCGAGACCCTGATTTTCCCATTTGCCCCCTCTATAAGGTAAACACACATGTGGACAGCAGCCAGGGTGGCCACAGCCCCTCCCCTCATGCCTTGGTGCCCTCAAAGGCTCCGGAAGCTTGGCCCGGTCCCTGGGGTGGAGACCAGGAATGAATAAAGCGGACCTTTCCTTCACTGAGTCTCTAGGAGGCTGGAGTCGAAGGGAAGCTGCCGTAGACAATGGTGCCACACTTGGCGCTCCTGAGCCGTGACCCAACTTCCGGCTGCACCATCATCTCGGGTGCTGTGTTCAGATGGGGACACTGAGGGGCTGCCCAAGTGCTGGGGTCAGGGCCCGGTGTCTGTGGGGGAGTCCGCATGCTTTGCCAATTTATGCCTAGACACCCTCTTTCCGTCTCCTCTGTTCAAAGTGACCCACAAGAGCCGCTTCTCAGACAGAACAGTCCTCTCCGGAGCCAGGCGGATGAGCCCATCCGTACTCTCAGAGCCCACACACCCACGACACTGAGTGCTTGTGTGAGATACAGATGCTCCCACCCTCCCCTCGACCCAGTGACTCAGAAATGGTGGATAGGCCCCGTGATCCGCGCTCCAGCCTGCAGGGGGTTCTGATGGACAGGGAAGTTTGAGGACCACTGGGTCCGAGACTCACGCGCCCCCAGCCCTCCAGGGCCCATCTGCTCCTGCAGAGAGATGGAAGGTGTACGGGTAGCATTACAGGGCTCTGGAATATGGTCTTCATCCCCCTCCTGAGAGAAGGGAGGCATGCACGTGGCATTACCAGGCTCCTTAATACAGTCTGTATCCCCCTCCCAATACCCCTCCCCCAAACCCAGACCATCCCTGTGCTGTCTGAATCTACGCCCGCCTCTCCACATCTCTCTTTCCTCCTGAGAACTGCCTCACCTCTCCCCACAGTTATTCCAAAGCCTGTTTCCCCTTATTTCCCAAAGGCCCCCTTGAAATCAACTTTCTTCACTTTCCAAATTGGCAGAGACAGAGAGAAACGTGTTTTTTCTTCCCCAATTGAGTCGCTATTTCTGCAGATGCCATGCCTCAATCTCTGGTTCCGTGTGTCTGGTTGGATTTCAGAGGAGCCCGTGGAGGGCAGAGGTCACACCACCTGAGTTCAGCAGCGTGAGCCTGGCACCGGGAGGCACCTCGTCCGCCCATGGCTTTAGCCGGATCTGCCTGCCCCCCGAGGGTTGGACAGAGACGGGATCCACATCTAACAAGGTGATTAACAGCGTGTCAAACATGATGCACTGCATACCTGCAGTGTTCTGATGGAATCTTCTGGAATCAGCAACATCTAAGAGTTACAGGTGGGGAAGTTAGCCTGCCCCCGAGCTCCTTGTACTTTAACCAAGGACAGCTCCAGAGCCAGCCCTCCAGCCTGAGACAGAAGGTGAGGGAGAGGAAAACAGCCACTGGGTCACCCAACGTTAGCTCAGATCGTTTACCGTAAAAGCAAACAAACAAACACAAAATGCGTAGCTGTCCACATATAAGAACTGGGTATATAAATTACATAAGGTGATTCTATGCAACCTGGAAAAAGAATGAGATAAGGAATAACTCAGAAGATACCCTGTGAAATGAAAGAAACATTAGCGTTCAGAACGGCAGGGTTGAGGCAGGCATTGATGTAAATCGCGTAAGAACCTATGGCTGCCGCCTCAACGCACCCCCAACACGGCGACTTGAAGCAACACAAATGATTCTCCGGCACTTCTGCGGTCAGAAGTCCTGCGTGGGTCTCCCCTGGCTGAGGTCGTGTGGGCCGGGCCGGGTCTTTTCCTGGACACTCTGCAGGTGCCCTCACCTCGTGCCTCTCCCGCCCTCTGAGCCCTGGAAGCTTCCTGAGTCCCAGAACAGTGGGTCCAGTTCCTCCACATCACAGCACTCTGACCTCCTCGTCTACTTCCCTCTTCCACTTTGTGGGAACTAGAAAAGTTCCTTTTTAAAGTTGCCTTTCTTGTTAAAAAATAAACCATAAGTGTGCTAATAACTTTGTTAAGCCCTATCCTCTGTAGCTGTTAGACACACCATGCTTACAGGCACGTAGTACATTCTATGTCCTTGTACTTTAACCAAGATATCTGTGCTGGACGTGCTCACAGGCATGTCCCCAGCTCTCCACTGCTTTTACCTGTTTAGAAAAGTTTTAAGTTGTTAACCAGTCGGGTTTTAGTTTAGATTGTGAGGTCTGGCTCCAGCCAACGGAGATTAGACACAGCAGTAAGAACGACCCCCAAGTGCTTAAGGGATAAATTTGTATGTTTCCCTTTGTTCTTTGTACTCTCATGGCACGATGGCTGCCGAGGGTTCCCTTCCTGCAGTCCAGGAAGTAAACATTGCGTTGCTGAAAGATCCTTTGTCTCAGTGCTGACTTTCTTTGCAGCACCGAGCATCTATTTCCAACACATGTAGTAAAATAGACTTTATTTTTTAGAGCCGATGTTGGTTCATGCGAAATTGAGTGGAAGGCACAGAGTTTCTGCATACCCCCTGTCCATCCAGGCTCCCCCGTATGGCCGCTCCCGCTGTGTGTGCATTTGACAGAGTCCCTGAGCTGATGACACTGAGCGCCATTACTGCCCACAGTGGTGACGTGCATTCGTTCCCGTGGCTTGGACAGAGCTGCGATGACAGGCATTCCCCACCAGACTATCACACAGTTTCCCCGGCCCTAAAAGTCATTGCTTCCTCCACCTCCTTCCTGGAAACCGCTGATCTTTGTATTATCACCATAGTTCTGTGTTTTCCAGAATGTCACATGGTCGGAATCGTACAGTAAACTGACTTCTTGCACTCAGTAACATGGATTTAAGCTCCCTCTGTGCCTTTTCAGGGCTTGATGGCACAGGTTTTCAGCACTCAATGATATGCCATTGTCTGAAGGCACCGGCCCATTTCAGCATCCTGCTGAGGGGCATCTTGGTTGCTTCCAGGTTTTGGCGATTATGAATAAAGCCGCTATAAACATGCCTGTATGGGTTTTCATGTGGGCATAACTTTTTAATCCCTTTGGATAAATACTGAGGAGTGTGATTGCTGCATCCGACGTTAAGAGTCTGGTTTTTTAAACTGTCTTCCAAAGCTGCTGCGCCGTTCGGCACTCCTACCAGCAAAGAAACGGGGGTCTCCAGCCCTGCATCTGCAGCATTTGGGGTCGGCGGTTTGGATTTGGGGTGGTTGACAGGAGTGTAGTGGGGGCTAGCTGTCGTTTTAATTGGCAGTTCTATCATGATGCGACTTGGGTAATTCCAGCCGGGAGACGCATGGACACACGGAGTCTTCTAGAAGCAGGAATGCCCCATGATCATCTTCAAACACAGTGCTCTGCTCTGTTCCACCCAGGGCTCCCATTTGATTTCCCCCGTGAACGCACACATCCTTCACACTGCAGAGCGCCTCGCTTTCGCTCTGGGCCCACGGGGACCCTCCCCCTGACCTATTGCTGAGCAGAGCCGCTCCCCTAGATGGGTTTGCTGCTGCTTTGATCTGGTGCCTGCTTGGTGTTTGTCCTGGGACTCATTTTCTCTCATTTAAAGGTGGAATCTTCAGATTAGGGGGAAGATAGGGCAAGACCTGGGACGGAGGAGATGTCCAGCCTGCCTTCCCCTCCCACCAGGAGCATCTCCTCACAGCCCTGTGCCCTCCCTCCTGTTCCTGCCTCTTCCCCTCCCGAGTGACCTGCACGTACCTTTGGGGCAGACACTGGCTGGCTCATGTCCCCTGCCCCCCACACCACCAGTTCAAACACAGCAGAGGCTCCTGGAGAGTATCTGCTAAATTAAAAGCAAGGTGACATTTCCTCCCCAGCTCCCACCTCTGGAAGACCAGCCACTGCTGGTGGGGTGTGATTTCAATTATTTGGTCAGATCAAGCTATTAAGAAGCTGAGGTTGAAGCTCCGGTTGTAATGAGCACGCCAGCTGACTCACCATTGACAAGTCTGATGGGTGTCCTCACAGCCAAGGTCATGGGGGTCACCCGGCAGCTGGGCAGGGTCCCTGTGTCTCCTGGGGGAACCCGGCTCCAGGCACCGGGACCTGGGTGGGAAGTGGTGGGCCGCGGGGCAGAGTCAGGGACTAGAAGGCGCTTGCCTCTTGCTTGAGGATGAGACCAGTGAGAACCAGAGCTACAGTGAGGATGGAAAGCAGCCAAGCTCAGGCTCAACCACGAACCTCCCTTCCGGCTTGTTCAAGACTCCATCCCTGCCTGGACCCAACACAGCTGTGGGAGATGTGGCCACAGCAGAATCCATTATCCCGACGCATCTGGTTTCTCCAGAGGAGCAGACCCAGGAGGATGTTGATATAAAAGGGAAATAAATTCAAGGAATTTGCTTTGATTGTGGTGAGGGTTGGCAGGCCCAAACCCTGCAGGGAAGGCTGGAAACTAAGGCAGGAACTGCTGCTGCAGTTTCTTCTGGAGGCAGAATTTCTTCTCTGGGAAACCTCAGTTTTTGCTCTTCAGACCTTCCACTGATTGGGTGAGGCCCACCACATAGAAGGTCACCTACTTAAGGTCAAGCAAGTGGAGACATTAACCACATTTATCCAGTACCTTCACATTGGCACCGAGACTCGTGTTTGATTCAAAAACTGGCTGCTCCAGCCTAATCGAGGTGACGATAAACCTATTACAGCCATCCTACAGATGAGAAAACCAAGGCCCAGAGAGGGTAAGTGGATTTTCTAAGATCACACAGCTAGAATCGAATGTTGGAATCACAGCCAGGGAGCTGGTATCATGTTGGCTGTTATTCCTTCCTGTTTCTCAGACCTGTAGACATGGGATCCTCAGGACAGTCCACAGCTTCTCTGCCTTTCCTTTGTCAGCTCTCTTTCCTGCTGTCTCACAGCTGTGAACTCCATCCAGACACTGGCCACTCGTGGGTCTCTGCCTCCAGCCCCAAGCTCTTTGGGCTCCTCCATCCGGCTGCCTCCTGCTTGACCTCCTTAGGGGTCTCTTGGGTATTCCACTCGTAACTCATCAGCACCCAAGAGTGGATACTGGGACTTCCTCTTCCCCACGAAACTCCGCCAAAGGTGGAGAAGGTTTGTGGGGAAGAGAATGACTCCATCCTTCCAGGTGTTCACAAAGTAAGGGTTCTCTCACAGCACATGCACAGTCCATCAGCAAATCTGGAGGGCTTGACCCTCAGAATCTACCTAAACCTGAACCCTTCTGATCATCTTTCTGGCCACCACCCTGGCCCAGCCACTGTCTGCTGCCATCAGGTTATTATAATGACTTTCTAAACTGTCTCTCTGCTTCCACTCCTGCTCTGTTTTAGGATCCTGTCTGCAGAGCTGCCAGGTGAAACCTTTAGAGTAGTTCTGACTCATCGCTCCTCTTACCAAAACCCTGCTTGGCTCTGCACTTCTTTCAGAGTGAAGTAAGTTTCTTTATAATGAATAAGAGGCTCCCGGGTGGCCAGTTCCTTCTCCATGCTCAGCCTCATTGCCTCCCCCTCATTCAGTCTGTTCCATCCTTACAGAGTCCTTCCTTGTTCCTCAGACCACCAAGCCCACCCTGGATCCAGGGCCTCAGAATCCCCACCCCATGAGGCTCCAGTGCTCAGCTCCCCTCAGGTCTAATGCACAAAGCCAGTGAGCTCTGCAGTGTTTTAATGTGCCCTCTTCTCATGCCCCTTTCTGCAGCCCTATGGATGACTTGAAGATCAATGGCCTTCCATCGCTGTGAACCCCCACAGCCCAGCACTCCCAGGAAAGGGGAGCACGGGGCGGGGGCTCCTTCCAAGCCTCCTCTGCAGAGGACTGCTGTGACTCGACCTGTCTGGCAGTTTCTGGAGGACCTCACATGCAAGGGTGTTTTTATTTGACCTGACTCAGAACTTGCACAATACAAAAAGCCCTCTCCCCTGGAGGTGTTTGTTGAATATTACTGGAGGAAATTGTTGAACTTTGCAGCTATCTGAGGTGGTGGATGAGAGTTGAGACAAACACTAGGCTAACAAAATGCTTCGGTGGAACATCTGGGGAATGGGATGTCCTCTGCAGTTTAGAAAATCTCTGACAGGTTCTTGGAAATCTAGAAAGCTACCTGCGTGTATAGGACTATGTGAATGCTCAGGAAAGGTCTGAGAAGTTGTCCCTAAGCTGCCACCCCAGATGACCTTGAGGTTATGCACACACAGGAATTGAAGCTATGCAGAATTGTACACTTGCTGAGTGTAGCGGGCACACCCCTCATGCACACAGAACCCCTTGAAAACACCGGGAGACTGACATTGATTCCAGTCATTGAAGGCATCTCCATGCAATCACTAGCTGACCACAGAGTGAACGGAGCAGAGATGTCAGTGGCCAAACATGACAGAGAATACAGATGTCGCAAAACTGGCTAACAAAAGTCACCGAACAACAGTGATGACAGCAAAAGCAAAGACGAACGCCAAGAGCATCACACCCTGGGACAGGGCAGGAATCCGATTTCCAGAGCTGCCACATCTCCTTACCTAAAATGTTCAGGTCTCAACAAATATCGGCGACATATGAAGCAACGAAACTGATGGTGTTGTATATATAAGAGAAGCCATCATTTCAACCTATCCCCGAGGAAGCCAGATATTGGACTTAGACTTAAAATCACCTGATTTTAAATATGTGTAAACAACTAAAGGAAATCTCAAAACTAAAGTATGAGAACCGTGTCTCACCAACTAGAGAATATCAGAAAAGTTGCAGAAACTATAAAAATATAAATCACTGGAGCTGAAAAATACAGTAGTCGAAGTGGAAATTCACTAGAGGAATTCAACAGCAGATTGGAATAGGCAGAAGAAAGATGTAACCAACTCGAAGTTGAGACAGTTGAGATTATTCAATCTGAGAAGAGAGAAAAAAGAGTAAGAAAATGAACAGAGGCTCAGAGATCTGTGGCATGTCAGTAAATATATCCACACATGCATGATAAGAGAATGGAGAAGAGACAGATATAAATGATTAGAAAAAAAATCATTTAAAAATAATTTCTGAAAACCTTTCAAATTTGATGAAGAAAACATTAATCTTTAGAAACAAAAAGCTTAGACAGCTCCAAGTTGGACAAACTCCAGGCCACATAGACATGTTGTACTCAAACTATCAAAATTCAGAGGCAAAGAGAGAATCCTGAAGACAGCAAGAGACGTGACTCCTGTGTAACGCACCCTCAGTAGGACTACTCATTTCCTACAGAAGCTATGGAGACCAGAAGGCAATGGGATGATATTTAAAGAAAATAATAAAACTATCAACCCAGGGGACTATAACCAGCAAAAGTATCCTTTAAAAATGAAGGAGAAGGCCAGGCGCGGTGGCTCATGCCTGTAATCCCAGCACTTTGGGAGGCTGAGGCGGGTGGATCATGAGGTCATGAGATTGAGACCATCCTGGCCAACATGATGAAACCCCATCTCTACTAAAATACCAAAAACTAGCCAGGCACTGTGGCGTGCACCTGTAGTGCCAGTTACTTGGGAGGCTGAGGCAGGAGAATCGCTTGAACCCAGGAGGTGGAGGTTGCAGTGAGCTGAGATTGCGCCACTGCACCCAGCCTGGTGACACAGTGAGACTTCATAAAAAAAAAAAAGGAGAAATTAAGACATTCTAAGAAAAAAAATACTGAGGGAGTTCCTGATTACCAGATTACTTTTTAAGGGACTTCTTCAGGCTGAAATAAAAGGATACTAGATAATAACTCAAATCTGCATGGAGAGGCTGGGCACAGAGGCTCACGCCTGTAATCTCGCACAGAGGCGGGCACATCTGTTGAGCTCATGAGTTTGAGACCAGCCTGGGCAACATGGAGAAACCCTGTCTCTACCAAAAATACAAAAAATTAGCTGGGAATGGTGGTGCGGGCTTGTGTTTCTAGCTACTCAAGAACCTGGGGTGGGAGAATTGCTTGAGCCTGGGAGGCGGATGTTGCAGTGAGCCAAGATGGTAGCACTGCATTCCAGCCTGCGTGGCAGAGTGAGGGAGACCCCGTCTCGGAAACAAACAAACAAACAAAAAAAGATTCTGCATGGAGACGTAAAAGGAACCAGTAAAAGTAAGTATACAGGGAAATTTAAACTACAGTATAAATACATTTTTTGATTGTAACTTTTAACTCCTACCTCTGCAGAACAGAAAGACCCATGAGAAGCAGGCCTCCTGCAAGGTGCGTGAGCATCTCTGCTCAGCCTGCTAGCCGGGTGTGTGGCTCCTCACCTCTTTAAATCTGTACGATATCAGCTGGACCCTGGTCACATTTTTGAATTCAAAATTGAAGTCAGATCGCATGGTTACAAAAATATCTGCTCTTCGTCTCGTTCATCTTGGTAGGAGATGGAGAACACCGACGTTTTCCCCTGAACTCTTAATGAGGGCTTTACGACACACGGCTAATAAATCTGATTTCTAAGGCTTGACAGCAGCAATTAGCCCTGGCCACTCTATTTGCATTCGCACCCCGGAAAGGACACCTGGGGCCCCCAGGCACCCCCTGCACACAGCAGATGTCCACCTCCCCAGCAGCAGGAATCGTGTCTCTGGTCAGCCAGCGGCGAAGCGGCCCCTTCCGCCGACCTCATAAGCAATGATGGATTGTTGCTGTTTAACGTGCGTCCTGTGGCAGCTCAGGGCCCCGTGGAAGGGGCAGCGGTACACACTCCCAGGCCTCCGGGGCTCCCGGCGCAGACGCCAGCCAAGGAGACACCTTGTTCATGAACTCTTGCAGCTCTGGCTTCTCTGAGTGAGTTGGGAGATGATTTCATCAATGCCTTGAACAGATTGTTCTGTCCTCTCATCGGACCCCTGAGAAGTCTGCTGTTATTACCGGCCGTTTTCCTGAAAAGTTTTTAGGGGGAAAAGAAACCCTCCTACCAAAATGAATCATCCTCTTTCTGTTCTCACAGTGAGTATTTAATAAATGAAGCAATTTAGAAGCCATTTAAAATGTTATTGGAGAGGCTGGGCCCTGGAAACCAGCTCGAGGGACAGTGTGGCCCACTGGCCTGCCCCAGACAGGTGTCCAGCCCGGCAACCCTGTGTGACCGGGACCTTTCGCAGTGGATGGACAAGGCGGGAGGCGATTTCTGCTGCGTCAACGTGGACCTGCCACTTCACAAGTGGGTCCTGATCCATCCTGGAGAGGTGAAATCGCATGGACGTGGCCACGTAGCCTGGAGGATAAGGAACACATTATTTATTTACTTATTACTTATTTATTTTGAGATGGAGTTTTGCTTCTGTTGTCAGGCCGGAGTGCTGTGGTGTGATCCCGGCTCACTGCAACCTCCATCTCCCAGGTTCAAGGGATTCTCCTGCCTCAGCCTCCCAAGAAGCTGGGATTACAGGCGTGGGCCACCACACCTGGCTAATTTTGTATTTTTAGTAGAGACAGGGTTTCACCATGTTGGTCAGAGCCATAAATAAGGAAGTGGAGGACTGCCAGGACGAGGAGTTCTGTGGAATTTTTAAAAAATTAATTTCCACACCGATGTTCCCAAGAGACACAAGTGCCTTCCCAGGCACCTGCATCCCCCACTTCCTGCCGAGTCCTCTTCCTCCTCGCTCCTCTTCCATCCACTGAGAAAGGTCCCGGTCACACAGGGGTGCCTGGGCTGGAGGGGGCACGGATGCTCGGCATCCACCTCGGTTTCATGAATACTCTGGGTTCAGCTTGTATCCCAACTCCTGCCGCAGCTTCAGAGAGATCCTGAGAGGTTGGCTGCAAGCAAGGAAGGCAAATATGGCCTGCCCACCTTGTGACCACGTCCAAGGCCAGGTGGAATTGGTCGGCTGTGTCTTTCCAGCAATGACCCTGAACGTGTGCCAGGCGGCATACAGGCTGCGAGGGTCGGACTCCTGGCCCTCCAGGAAGTCCAGGAGGGAAGTAGACCCCGGGACGTCAGGCGGTGGCTCCTGGTCTGATTTAGGCCATGGGCACAGGCACACGGGGTGATGCTAGGCAAGATGGGCGTGGTCCCGAAACAGCAGCACACAGCCCTCGGGAACTCTGAGTGGGGAGATTCCCCTCCACAGAGGGTCCTCTCTGAGGCTTCCCAGAGAGGGTCTCCTCCTGTGAGGGTCTGCTTTTCAGACCTGAGGCCTCCGGGCCGGAGTCACCGCGCTGGGACATGTGCCCAAGAGCAGGTGTGTGCTGACAGGGGACTTGCTGACGTGGGGTGGGGGTCAGTGGCAGGACCCTGGCTGCTTCAGAGGAGTTGCTCTGTGAAGACCCCTCAGGGCTCCTCAGCACCACCCCACCCTCCCCTCACTGCAGGAGAGATGGTTTCCTGGGAATCGCTGCTCGTCTCCAGGGAGTAAAAGCTTTTTGTGCCTGTTGGTTTGAGCTGCTGTGGAACATGGTGTCCTCTGTGTGGCCTCGATCACCCCACACAACTTTCCTTTCATCCTCTAGAAAGAACCTGGATGCTGGGGACAAAACTCTCCAGAGCAGCTCTGGTGGCAGGTGCACTTGCCCAAAATATCTGCAGAGGTTCGGGGGAGCTCGGAGGGGCGGGGACTTGGATCTCGTGGTGGTGCTGGTGTACTCATCTGATGAAAAAGCCTGTGTTCATATCGGCGTGAGCTTGACACATCGTCTCAAAAGAGTAGGAGATAAATCCTCCCAACTTTGGCAACGAGAGAAAGTCAAGATTAGTAGATTTATGTTTGACCTTAGTGGGAGGATTGCAAGTTACTTACTGATTGTTGCCAACAGATTTGATGTGAAATAAGATACCGTTAACAGCACAAAGTATGTTTAAAGTCTGTATAAAGGATGCACGGCCGGACGCAGTGGCTCACGCCTGTAATCCCAGCACTTTGGGAGGCTGAGGTGGGAGGATCACCTGAGGTCAGGAGTTCGAGACCGGCCTGGCCAACAGGGTGAAACCCTGTCTCTACTAAAAATGCAAAAATTAGCCAGGTGTGGTGGCAGGCACCTGCAATCCCCTACTTGGGAGGCTGAGGCAGGAGAACTGCTTGAACCTTGGAGGTGGAGGTTGCAGTGAGCCGAGATCACGCCACTGCACTCCAGCCTGGGGGAAGAGCGAGACTTCGTCTCAAAAAAAAAAGGATACACAAGCCATATTTAAAATCTCAACATAAAGTGTGCAGAAAACTTGAAAACTCAAAAACTCAATTCTGGGGCCTGAAGGAAGACCCTGTGTGGGTGAACATAACGTGTGCAGGGCACCAGCCGTCCCAAGTCCTCCCGGCTCAGTGCCGCCGTGAGCCCAGTTCTGCCAGGCTTCCCCAGGGACCTGATGCACGCACTTTAACTGGGGCTCCGGGGTGGACACAAGAGCTGACTTTGAAAGCGAAAGAACCAAGAAGGGATGCTTGCTTCGCCAGATATTAAGAGTTCCCCAAATCACAATCAGGATGATGAGGCTGATCATCACGGCGTGAACAGTGAGCTCACCCTGAACAACGAGGACCTGCAGATAGCAACAGGGGTTAATGGTGATGGTTCATGCTGGTGCCCATGTGACTGGGTGGAAGGACGCAGAGTGTTGATCCTGGGTGTGTCTGTGAGGGCGTCGCCAAAGGAGATCAACGTTTGAGTCCCTGGGCTGGGAAAGGCAGACCCACCCTCAATCTGGGTGGGCCCTGTCTCATCAGTTGCCAGTGCAGCTGGGATATAAAGCAGGTAGAGGAATGTGAAAAGGAGAGACAGGCCCGCCTCCCAGCCTGTGTCTCTCTCCCGTGCTGGATGCTTCCTGCCTTCAAACATCGAATTCCAAGTTCTTCAGTTTTGGGACTCCGACTGGCTCTCCTTGCTCCACAGCCTGCAGATGGCCTATGGCGGGCCTTGTGAGCTAATATTTAATAAGCTCCTCTTTTTATACATCTGTCCTGTTAGTTCCGTCCCTCTAGAGAAACCCGACTCATACACTGGGGCAAGGAGGAGCCCCTCATAGGTACTGAGGGTGACACCCGCTAACTGGAGGAAAGGACGCACGGATTCCTACCTGATCCCACGTGTCAAAATGGATTTCAGGTGGATTCAGGCTTGAATGCACAAGGCATAACATTAAGCTGACAGGACACCGGGAGGACCAATATCCTGGATGCCTGAGGGCAGGGGAGAACGGGACGCCCCGAGGCGAGACCGAGACTGTTCCATCAACATGAAGGCCTGTCTTCAGTAGGCAGTGCTACCGTCCGAAGATCAGCGGAAAGAAAGCAGAACGCCAGCCGGGGACAAGTATCACATCTATGGAGGCGACTCTTTCGTTCAGAAGGAAAAAGACGAAAGCCCGATGGGAAACTGGGGGGAAAGGCCTAAGGTGAACCGAATAACACGGGGCTTCCCAGGCTCATTTGAAATACAGAACACGTCCTCCTCGCCACCACCGCCGAGGTGAGAAGCCACTTTCCCCCCCTTGGAGTGGTCCCGGTGAGCCATGGGTGGGTGGGGAGTGCAGGGTGGTGGGGGCCTAGTGAACTCAGAGCCCTGTGGCACCACCCTGCAGTGGGCCGGCTCCGCGGGCTCCGAGCATAGTAAAGAGGCCGCGTGGCCTTGACCTGCCATCCCCCTCTCCCCGGGACCGCCCCAAGGGAACAGGAGTCAGAAGTCACCTGAGCCTGTGTCCCGGGCGACGTGAGCCGGGCAGGGCTTGTGGGCACATGGTCCATTCAGTGCAGGACAGGGAGGAAAGCCGCACAGAATCCTCCAGTCAGCTGAAAATGAACTTCAACCCCAACTCCCCCAAATCTCACACACAGGCGAGTGCACATCAGCACACCCCAGAGTGAAGCACACACCCCTCCAGAGCGTTCACCCCAACCCCCCCGAATCTCACACACAGGCGAGTGCACGTCAGCACACCCCAGAGTGAAACACACACCCCTCCAGAGCATCCTCGGGAGACCTGGCTGCTTGCTTTGGAATTGCTGCTTCCCTGTCACCAGTGCCTTGTAGGAGTGTCCCCAAATCTCCGGGGCTAGCAGGTGCGTGGGGGAAGGCTGAGCACCCAGGCCCTGCTGCAGGTCACAGAGCAGAGTCCTCGTCCCCTGCCCCCAGCCTTTGGGGTGAAGCCCATGAGGACCCACACCATGGCACAAGCAATTATTTGAGAGGCCGAAGGTTTGCTACCTGGGTGGAAATCCTGTTGATGGTGTAGCTGAATCCAAGGACGACGCAGTCTGTAGGAATAGACGTCGGAGGTGTGCTGAAGGCAGGATTTCTGTTCCTAGGGTGAGTCTTGGAGACTGTAAAGCAGAGGGCACAGGGTGGCATGGGAGGGGTGGTTTTGGGGCACAAGGGCAGTTGTTTCTTAAGAGTTTAATGATTTTATTTTAGAAGGTATTACAAGGAATATAACTAGGTTATCAAATGTGTAATTTCACAATGATACTAAGTTTTCTTCAAAAAAAAAAAAAAAAAAAAAAAAAAAAGTCGACCGAGAGGAAAAAAATGTAAGTTTAAGTGCGTGAAGGTAAGAGGAGAGCAGGCAGACGTGTTGCCCCGTGAGTGGCGGGACAGGTGTGTGTCCCGGCGGCTAATTGAGTTGACCTGCAGAGTGTTACCGGATACTGGCCCAATTAAATATTGAAGGATTCACGCCAAAAAGGTCTGTTTCTGTTTTAGAATAATTGAACTCAGACCTTCATTTCTGACAGCCATTAGACAGCAGATCAGCTGATTTCTGACACGATCCTAGTTAGTGACAATAAAACCAGGCTGTCACCTATAAGGCAATGTAGTCTTCGGTTTAATTACTGAATCAGCCACTTTAGAACCTCAGAGGCATTTCCAGTGACACAGTAACGAGGACCTGAAAGTGTGACGCTTGGCCGTGGCATTTGCTGAAAATCAAGGAGACATTTGCACGCTTTTAATTTTTGCCAGAACATTTTCATACATGACGATGGATTTTGAGCCAATTTTTTTCCAGTAATATAAACTGTAATCCTATTTAGAGTTCATCTACCCTATAATTTGCAACGAAATTTATAAATTTAAAAAGTTATAGTGATACAACCAACAGAACTGAAACATTTGTTTTTGAGACGGAGTCTCCCTCTGTCGCCCAGGCTGGAGTGCAGTGGCACGATTTGACTCACTACAACCTCTGCCTCCCAGGTTCAAGGGATTCTCCTGCCTCAGCCTCTTGAGTAGTTGGGATTACCTGCATGTGCCACTTCACCAGGCTAATTTTTGTATTTTTAGTAGAGACGGCGTTTCACCATGTTGGCCAGGCTGGTCTCGAACTCCTGACCTCAGGTGATCTGCCTGTTTCGGCCTCCCAAAGTGCTGGGATTACAGGCGTGAGCCACCACGCCTGGCCAAACTGAAACAACTTTTAATAACAATCTCAAAATTGCTATGCACAGTGGAAAATGGAAGTATTTGACTATCACTGACAGTGATAAAGGTTTCACATTTTTAGGCGGTAAATCATATATGTATATTTTACTTCTAACAAAAAATGTTTTAGTTTAATATTTTTATAGATTTTTTAATTTCCATAGACATTTTATTTTGAATAGCCCTGTATCAGTGATAATGCATCGCAGCTATGACGTGGGTTAACTCCTGGTGAGGTCCACACATTTGGGCAAGTTCTAAACGTCAGTGCCTTCACCCCCCACGGAGAGTCAGGTACCATTTGGCACAGGCGGTGTTTGATGGAGGGGCGGCTTCCCAGCCCACGGATGCTTCCTTCACACCTGCTTCCGTGGCCGGTGTTTTTGGACCTGATTCTGCATGGGAACTTGTGATGGTGAGACACTGAGCCCCCTTTCCAGGTACCTGTGCACCCCATCATTGGGTCTCTGCAAGTCTTCCAGGCCCCACAAGGTGAGAACCTTGGCCTGACTCCCAAATTAGACTCCAAATCGTGTCTACTCTCAGCTGGTCTGTGAAGGACTTCATTTAACGTGGGCTTAAGATTTCCTTATGCAGGTTATCGCTTTGTGAGATTTGAGAAATCAGCACAGTTAGTGACACACACGGCGGGAGACCCTCAGTGTGCCGTCTGGGGCCTGGGCCCTTGGGTGGTGTTGGCTGCTGCCCCTCAGCACCCAGCCAGGTGCCAGCATCTCTGGCGTGGGGAGGGTGGGAGGTGAGGAGGGACAGAATCGCTCAGGGAAGCTCCTCTCATCAGGGGGTGGGCAGATTCCTGGGCTTCAAGTTGGCTATTGTGTTTTAAGTTGACTTTTGATTTGTAAATTAAGAGGAATGAGCTCTATTGAGGCAGCCAGGGAGCCGAGGCTTTGAGTCTCCAGAATGATGTTGGCGCCAGGGGAGAGGCAGGATGCCTTTGCTCTGATAAGAGGGGGCTGCCACCTGCAGACACAGGACGGGGTCACAGATAGCAGCCCTGGACAAGCGGAGGCTCCTGTGTCAGGAGCAGGGAGTGGGAGCTGGACGCAGGAGAAGCCTCGGGACCTTCCCCGGGAGGGAGGTGTGACCGGGCCCCAGGGCTGTTTGTGGTTAGAACCTGCTTTGCTCCAGCGAGAGCACGGAAGAGACCCAGAGACGCAGCAGGTACAGTAATATCAGATAAAATAAACCACAGAAGGCCGTGTGCCCCCCCTCCTCTATTCCTAAGGAGAAGGAGTCATGATTTTCATACAAACAAAGGAATCAGAGAAAAAGATACGACTACTGGCACAGCTGTTGTGGTAACTTCGTGTTAGGAATTAAATCCAAGGCAGAAAATAGCAACTATTTCTGGTGAATTTGACTCTGGGATAACAAATAAATAAAAAATAAAAATCACTAAAATAACCTGACAACAGACAAGAAATGACTCTGACACAAAGCCAGAGAAGGTCTATTACTGAAACAGATGGAGTCCCTTAACATCAAAAGAAAGGGAAAACACTTTAACAGGACAACGGGTAAAGGGCCTGTTCATTCTTCATTCATTAATTCCCTCATCTCCGAATCTGGGACCAGGTACCTCCCCCAGCCCAGCATGGCTCCAGGTGCCCGGCACACACACGCTGCTCCACGGAGCCCGGGTTCCATGCAGGCTGGGAGACAGGCAGGCAGCAGACACGGAAATAAACAAATCCAACAATAATTTGTTGGTGAAAGATGTTAAGAAAGAAAAAGTGAACCAAAATACCGGGTGGCTTGTGAGCAGTGTTCTGGGCTAGACCTGTGCTCATGGAGACCCCCAGGCAGACCTCACATTTGGGCAGATGAAGGGAGGGAGGGAGGAGAGCAGGGGAGGTGGGGAGAGACCACAGACCCAGGGCTGAGTTTGGGCTGTGGAGGTGTAGCCAATGAGGCCGGGACAGAAGGAACCACATGCTGGGGGGAGGAGGAGAGGAGAGCCAGGCCGGGGTGGGCGGGCCGCACACAGGGCCTGGGGCGCAGGGGAGCCTGTGGTTTACTGCTCCTGGGCTGAGAAGCCTCAGAAGGGCCCGTCCTCCTTGGCTGCTGCGTGATGGCTGGGAGGGGTCGGGGACGGGAGGGAGGGGGCTGGATTCCGCCAGTCCGGGTCAGTAACAATGCCCACTATTTTTCTTCCACTTTGTTTTAAACCCAATAATAGCATGGCTTTTGGCAAAGCGGCACAGTCATATAGCGTGGCTGAGATTTCCAGTTTTTTTTTCCAGGAGGAGATTAGAAAATATGCAATGAAAGCCTTAAAAAGCCTCAAACCATCAGCCTTTTTTGTTATATTATGCCCAAGAAATTTTATTCTGAGGGAATATTGATAGATCTGCTAATGGATTATGCAAAGATACAGTTATACGAATGTTCATTGCAGTGTTGTTTATAATAAAGGAAATTAGAAACAACCTAAGTATTGTATTTGACTCATTCATAAACCCATATTCATAAAACGGAATATTGTGCCTCTATAAAAATGACATTTTGGAAGGGTATCTCATAAAATGGAGAGTATGCACACTCATAAAGACGGAAAACAATTTACAAAACAATATATAATAAATAGAGCTAATGAGGGCAATAAAGTTTCTGCTTGAAATTACAGCAAGTTTTACATCGTTACTGGGGAGGAGAGAGAAAGTGGAGCATGAAGTCTGGGGAGCAGAAGACAAGAAGGGACGATGCCCGCCCGTGATGGCCGGACTCTGGCCCACAAACCACACGGCACCCACCGCAGCCCGGGGAGGGCCACCACCGCCTCCGCTGCTCCCAGCCCACGTCCAGGGACTCCCAGCTTCCTTAAGTTCTGTCTCCACTTTCAACTCAGAACCAACCAGAGAATGCCCAATGTGCCCCCGGCTGATGGCGTAGGATGACCCCTTCTAGGGAGCGCCCAGCTTCCCCTGGGCCTTGGCCTCCGATCAGGGGAGCCTGGAGCTGTCCCTGTTCCCTGGTGAAGTGTCCCCTCCCCTGAAATGTCTCTGTTTGTGGGTGGGCTTTGTTTCTCTGTCTCCAGGGAGGTCTTGTTGGACATTGGACAGTGACTGCGCTGCCCCTCCCTGAACACCCAGCCACCTTGCCTGACTCCAGACCCACAAAGGCCTCTGCGCCCGGGTGTCTGAGCTGGGGCAGAGACCCCTCCCTGCAGACCCAGGCACCTGCCCGACCCAAGCCTGCAGAGGCCCCTGTCCCTGGGTGTCTGAGCTGGGGCAGAGTCGGCAGCAGCTCAGGACTGCAGGCTGGACACGGTCCTCCGCTGCTCAGTCCTGGTTTGAGGCTGGGTTCTGCGCTTGGGTCCCGCTTGTTTGTCGTCCTCTGCCGATTCAGGCCCCTCCTGTTCCCCTGGCCCTCCTCGTCCGTGGCAAGCGTTTTGTGTTGTGCTGCCTAGAAGTCTGTTGGCCTCAGGAGAGGCTGAGGTGGACAGGCTCCTGCCCTGCTCGCCTGCTCGGCCTGGACTCACACCCAGCGTGCCTGCAGGTCTCACCACCAGCGCACACGGACTCTCCACGCTGGGGTCACAGCTGGGAGTGGTTGACCTTCTCCTTCTGTCTCAACTTTGCATCCTGAGAGCCTGGCTGTGATGCAGGGAGAGCGTCTCCTCTGGTTTTCTACCTGCTGGGGGCACAGAGTGGGGTGTCTGTATTTGGAGCCTGCAACCACCAGGACAGGAGGAGTGGAGGCCTCACGGGGTGGCTGGGCCTCCCTCCTCTCCTCCACCGGGAAGCTCCCGGCCTCCCTCCTGTCCTCCACCGGGAAGCTCCCCGGCCTCCCTCCTCTCCTCCACCGAGAAGCTCCCCGGCCTCCCTCCTCTCTTCCAGCAAGAAACGCCCTGCTTCCATAGGCACTTTCGTCACGATCCTAATTCTTACACCCGTCTTTCTAATGCCGTAACTTCTCAGGCCCAAGAGGCAGTCATTTGTGATTGGTATTTGGAGGCCTCCAAAGTAAATCTGATTGAAAGTATTGATTCACTAGAAAAAAGTTATCTGGCCAGAGCGAATCAGCAGTTGGACAAATTTCAGCAGCAGCAGGCTGGACTCTTCCCTGGGACCCCCTCCTCGGCCCCCAGTGGCTCCATTTCCCTCCCCCACCTGCCTCCTCCCTGTCTCTGCGCCCCTCTCGACTCCTCCCTCCTCTTCCCCATTGCCAGACACCTCCCATTCACCGTGACCTACCTGGGACCCCAGGTGCCAGGTGCCCCCAAGGCCCACCCCCTCCCACAATCCAGGACGCAGGCAACCGTGGAAGTGGAGTCCTGGACCCACACGGAGAGCTGTAACGAAGAACCTCTCCGCCCAGGCAAGGCCAGCGACTGTTCATAGCGCAGACTTCTGGGGGCTGCTTGCAGCACAGGCTTTCCCGACCTGCGTGGACCTGTACACTCCCCCGGTCAGAACCTCAGATCCCAGATCCTGGAGAGCAAACGCAGACTGGGCTGAGCCACAAAGCGATTCCCAGGATCCTCTTCCCACGGTAAACCCGAGTGTCAGAAGCCAAAACAGCACGCACAAGGTAAAAACCCAAATGCAGGACAAAGGCGCGTAAAAGTCATAATCCAACACGTTTCCTGTAAAAATCAATTAAGCCACAATTCCGTTATGCAAATAGGAAAGCAGCGATGGTAGGAGATTTTCAGGGTAGACGTGAACATATTTTCTGACAATATTCAAGACTTAAACAAGGTGGTTCTTTTATCTCATTCTGTTAACAAAATGAAAACTGAAACAGGCGATTCAACTCAAAACCAAAAATCAGAATGGGTGGGAAGTCTGTGGCTGAATTACACTGCTCAGCAGAATGTTTTGAGAGGACTCGGTGAGGGGGAGGGTGGGGGAGAAAGATGAAGAAACAGAAGCCAAAATAAGGTCACAGCCCTGCAGGTCCAATAGCCAGGGGGCCACGTCCCAGCCACTGCCTTTCACAAGACGCGATGGACACCGTTAGCAGGAGGACGCTGGGCAAAGGAGCGGCTCAGTGAAGCGCCAGGGCACGCCCACCTTTCACGAGATCAGTGAGGGAATTCACGAGGACTGCAGGCAGTAAACCTGTGAATTACAGGTAGTTCTGCAGCTTCTGTTTCGGTGTCAAAGCCTTCCTCAGAGTGAACACAGCTCGTAGGACGTCGGGGTTTCACATAAGCTACCCCACGAGTTCTACCTTCCTGTCTTACTGAGGCCCTGGGGGTCCTGCCTGGAAGATATGCAGGGCAGTACTCCCAGGCGGCTACGCCCCGAGCTTCACTTAAACACCCCAATTTTCCCCCAGGTCCTTGATAGAGACATAAGGACGATGACATTTGGAAATGGAGGAGAGACGAGATGAGAGGTTGCCAGGGGCGCTGGAGGGGAAGGGGAGGGGCGGCAGGTGTGGCTCTGAAGGAACGACAGGAGAGGGCCCTGGGGGACGGGCGTCCTGGGTCTTGACCTCGCGGTGTTGACATCTGGAAGTGACATCGTGCTATTGCCCGACAAGATGCCACCCCCGGGGCAAAACCGGATGCAGCGTGGACAGGATCTCTCTGCGTTGTGTCAGACACCCACACAGGGCTCTGCAATGACCTCAAATTAAATCCTGTACTCAGATCAGTGATGATCCCTCTTGGGTGTCTCAAAGCCGCCGTACCCCAGGCCTCGGAGGCCTCCCGGGTGGCGCTGGGAAATGGCTGGTGGACCAGAGAGGCTCTGCCAAGGAAAAGGCCGAGGACAATGATCCGGAATGATCTGGAAGGCTCTGGAATCACCAGGTCTTATTCCTGCTGTGGCCCCCATTGCTTTGTTCTGGGAGTCAGTGGCACCGGATCCAGACCTCAGTTCCCTCCTCTGTGACACAGCAGATTCTGGTGCAGTGACTGATGAATACTTTCACTTCTTCTTCATCTCATTGTTAGGGCTCAACAAGAGAAGGAAGTGGTGATGTGTCCGTCTTGTAGGAAGCAAGGGCCCTCGGTGACTGGTCCCCCCACCTGGCCTCACAGGAGGAAACCTGGGAGATTCCCCCCCAGAGATAGCCCAGTGTGAGGGGCAAGGTTTACAGATGGTTCCATCTTACAGCAGTGAGGGCCCCTGCAGGGGTGGCTCCCATCCAGAGGCCAGGGCCCTGCGGTACCCAGGGGGAGGGAAGAAGTGAATGAAAGTGATGTCCCAGGGCGGACTGCTGTCGGGGATTCACGGTCCCTTACCCAAGCTGTTCTGTGTCCTCAGGGTCAAGGCCACCACGCGGGGCAGAAAGGAGATGGTGGAGGCTGAAATACTACTGGCAGCCACACTTCTGTGGCACTTCCTCCAGCCTGTACTGCAGGACACAGGAGAACGGATGTCTGGAGGGAGGAGGGGGGGTATCAAAGTCCACGCAGAGTAGACATCCACATTCTCTAGTAAATAATGGGGGATAAAAAGTGTAGAATTCAAACTTAAATTACAGTCATGAGAATGACTGCACTGTCCTGCTATTTAGCACAAACTCTTTCCTGATTGCATGCCTGAGCTCCTTCCCCAAAACAAGCCGAGTCGGTGCGAGCATGGCCCAGCTGTTGGTCTGGCTCAGCAGCCTGGCACCCAGCAGGTCGTCCTGGCAAAGTCACACGGTGGTTTCTGCACAGACCCAGAGAGTTCCCAGTGCTTCCCCTGGGCCTCCTGTGCCTGTGAGGTTCACATCTGTCCCCTTGACTTTCCCATCCTGCCAGACCAGGCTGGGCTAAGCAGAACCCTTGGGCAAGGGAGGCTCCTCATCCCGGCTTCATAAATGGGGAAGCCGAAGCGCCTGGGGGTGCCTGACTGGAGCTTCCTCCGAATGTCTCCTGAGGCCCAGCGCCCCTGACTCTGGGCCCACATCTGCTGGACCTCTACCATGATGTCCAGCAGGGCTCTCTTGAGGGACTGGTCCAGCCCTGAGCACTTTCGTCTTCTCTAAGTAATGCTGTCCCCCCTGCACCTGCCCTGCGCCCCTTTTTAAATGACATCTCTTCCTGTGTTGGTGCCTTCCAGGCCTCGTGCTTCTGGTGTGACTCCTCGACGTCTAAAGGGCTCCTGAGCATCCCCAGCAAAGGCACAGACCAGGGGTCCGGGTGACACCTCTTTCTCAGGGCTCACATTCACTGGGTTGGGAAACCCGGGAGGGCTTCACCCTGGAAACACCCAGACTCCAAACCCTTCTTATCAGCCCCACCTGTACCCAGACCCAGTCACCACCTCTCAGCTGGGCTCCCCAAGCCCACCACCACGCCCTTAAAACCCATGCTCACAGGAGCAGCCTTGGGGGCTGTTTATCCACAGCGGGCACTCTTGTACCCTCTGCCCTCGAGGGGGTTACCTCTCTGAGGACCTTGTGGTCTGCCCTGGGCCCCTTCCTGTTGTCCCCTCTGTCGTCTCTGCAACATCACAGAGTCTGCTCCTACTTCACTGCAGCCTCTGCTGCACTGCAGCCACGACGTCCGAGGGGCCCTTCTGGCCGCCAAGTGTGAACAGATTCCACCCACCCACCTGTGCACCGCTGCTCTCCGCAGCCACCCTGCCTCCCTTCAGTGTCCTTGTCACCACCTGATGTGGTCCACCCAGTTTGGTTTATTATCCCCCTCCCCCAGCCAAGACTGCAGGTCCAACGAACGTGAATATTGGTTTGATTTGTTTGCTGCAATCTCTGCCCATAGAAGGAAGCTGGAGATGTATTGGCACCCTGAGTACAGAGTGAGTGAATGGGTGAATGAATGGATGGATAGATGGATGGATGGATGGATGGATGATAGATGGATGGATAGATGGATGGATGGATGGATGAATGGATAGGTGAATGAATGGATAGACAGATGGATGGATGGTGGATGGATGGTGGATGGGTGGATGGATGGATGGACGGATGGATGGATGGATGGATAGATGGATGAATGGATGGATGGATGGTGGATGGGTGGATGGATGGACGAGTGGATGAATGGATGGATGGATGGACAAGTGGATTAATGGATGGATGGATGAATGGATGGGTGCTTCCAGCCTCAGTTCCTTCTGCTGTGCTGCCCCCCCCGAGTTTGATGTGCTGCTGGTGAGACCATCAGCTTCCAAGCAGCTCCCATCTCCTCCTGGCAAAGTCACAACCAGGGCTGATGGCAAGCAGCGAGTTGGGGTGGGGGAGGCTGGGCCTGGGAGGCTGCTAGGGCCCCGGGTGTGTAACCAGTGCTGGGTAATTGAACTTGGGTGTTTCCGAGGTCTGTCATCAATTCTTGTAAATGTCATTTTGTGCCCGGGCTTTTCTTGTGGTTTTCTTTTTCCTGGAGCCAGTGTTGTTGATCCTAGAGTGGCACCTGGGGACTCAGGGAGGTTCCTGTTCATTCCCCTTAACTCTCCACATCTCCAGCCCTGACTGAGCCTGACATTGTCTTTATAGAGTGAGTTGTTAACAGGTGAAAAACTCTTTTCACAATGATTTTTTTTGCATCCCATGAGGCAACTCAGAAGTGCCCTTGTTAGGATGAGCCCTCTGCTTCCAGGGTCTTTAACAGCCTTAATACGCAATCGAAAATCTGAGGCCCGCTTGGTCGTGACGGATACTTAAGTTGCATTATAGAGAGAGGCGGAATTGTGCGTGATTCACTGGTAGGATTCATGTAAGAACATTACAGATTTTTTAGTGACATGTAAAATATTCACAGGATGTTGGCACCGAGCAAGGAACAGAAACCATGCCTGTCTTGCTCTTTGTTGTACCCGCGTCACACAGCACGGCACCTGGCACCTGGCATGTGCTGGGTAAATATCACCTGAAGTAAAGATCGCTTCATGCACAAAACAACAGGCTGCAGAATCAGGCCCCGAAGCCTGGTGGTGCCCAAACTCCAGAGTCACTCAATGTGTCGGCGCCACACAGCTCGACTGCCTGGGAGGATTGTCTCAAAGCATCATTGCCTCGAAGCCTGACACACAGCCAGTTCCTCAGCACTCTCTACAGCCTTAAGCTTCTCAGAGAGCAGCCGGCTGTGCCCCAAATTTCTCAAAGCAGACCCCCGACTCTGAGATCCCACCCTGAATAAGGGAGAATAAGACAATGGCTCCTCGTAGGCCAAGCATTCAAATGATTGTGCCCAAGAATGTAGGTAAAATTACCCTCTGCTCTGTGATTAAAGTCGAGGCTAATTTTATTCCCCCTGTGCTCCAAGATACTTGGAATTTTTCATGACAAAGTAATGACTTCCAGGAATGAAATAAACCCTACACGCATTTTCATGGAAAATGGATCGCTTCTGGAAAATAATTAAAGTGAGTCCAATGAAGTCTTTTCCAGCCGTGCCAGAAGATAGAAGCGGGTCATCCGTAACCACGGGGAGCGTGTTTGGGGCGGGCCGATCACCACACATGAGCTATTAATAAACTCTATTAGCGAGCGTCAGAATTTATGTGCTCCCCCTCGCCTCCTCTTCCTAACTGTGCCGTCTGGAAGCCGCTAGTGACTCGTGCCAGGAAGGTAGCGCCTTGGACGGTGCTCAAGGCTGAGAGGGGTAACTGAAACGGGGGACGGCCCTTCTCGAAATCTGCCGGAAATCCTTGAGAACATGTGAATCCTTACTTTGAAAGGATGGCACGGCTTCACGTGCAAAGCAATCAGTTATGGAAATGTGTTTGTGGTGTGCAGAAAGGGAGCCAATGTGTCTGACACCTTCGAGGAGGAAGCAGAGTGTTGGGATTGAGTGTAAATTCAACGAGGACTTTCAGCCCAAAATAGGATCTGGCAGAATACCTGTGAGGACTCAGGAGAAGACACAAGCGGGCCCGCTGAGAGCTAAAAGCAGTAGACGTGTTACGTGTGACGGGCACCCGGCCAGGGACGGAGACCCTCCCAGTGGGGGCCGTGGCTGGTGGGAAGCAGGGAGGGTGCTCCTGGGGAGGGGGGGTCTTTCCACGAGGCTGCAGCTGACCCGGAGTCCCGTCCTGAGCCAGCTGCAGGCGACAGTCCTGAGGCTGCTGCCTCTCTTCAGACACCACCATCAATGTCTTTTCAAATTTTGCAAACAAAGCAAAGCACAACACAGAAATCTCTGCATTTTTAATTAAAAATCTATTGAACATTTTTGAAGGGGTTTTAGGGCATGATTTTTAATTGACTCTTGCCCCCCCCCAAATTGATAAATTGCTGGAACATGGTATCTTCAATAGCACTTGTGTATCAGTGCCCAGGCTGCTTTCACAAACAGCACAGGCTGGGCGTCTGAAGCCACACACGGTCGCTTCGCACAGTTCTGGGCTGGGTATTCATGATGGGTGCGCCAGCCAGTTCCATTCCTGGCCAGGGCCCGATTCCTGGTTCGCAGATGGACACCTTCTCGCCGTGTCCCCACAGGCGGTGGGGAGACAGTTCTGGTGTCTCTTCCACTGCTTATCAGAACGCCCGGCTTATGGGATTCAGGCTCACTGCAGGACCTCATTTAACCCGAGTCCCCTCCATACAGGCCCTGTCTCCAAACACAGTCCCGTGGGGGCGTTAGGACTTCAACGGACCAGTCCTGGGAGGTTCCTCCCATGGCAGGTGCGAACCAGGCTGGAAGGGCAGGCACACAGGGCTGGGTACCCAGTCTAGATGGTGGGTCTGCTAAGCCTTGTCTGTGACAGGGTCACTGTGTCTAAAACCCTGAGCTCTGTACCTTTGTTGTTTATTTTATTTATAATAAACAAATACATTAAATATTTATTATCATAATTATGTTACATTCTTACATAATGATACGTTAATATATTAATTATTTAATAATATATTACTGTAATTATTTAATTTTAATAATATATTACAGTAATATATTTATTTTAAATAATATATTAAAAATAATATATTTTGCAAACAAAGCAAATATATTAAAAATAAATTTAAAATTTTTGCTTATTTATAATACACGTCAACATTTTATTTATTTATTTCTCACTCTGTTGCCCAGGCTGGAGTGCAGTGGCGTGATCTCGGCTCACTGCAACCTCTGCCTCCTGGGTTCAAGCAATTCTCCTGCCTCAGCCTCCCGAGTAGCTGGGATTGCAGGTATGTGCCACCACACCTGGCTAATCGCATGACATTTTTTAATGTGTTTTTTGCTTCCTTACAGGGAGCTATTGATTACCTATGTTGATTCAGTCCAATTGCCAAATTCTCTGATCAATTCTAGTACATTTTCAATTTTCTCTTGAATTTTCTGCACTGGTAACACATGGTTTCCACGCAGTGACCATTCCCTCCCTCCCTCCTGCTCCTGTCTTGCTGAGCCTGTCTGCGCTGGCCTGCAGCTCAGGGGTGTGGCGTCTGCGTCCTGGGCGCCACCCCCTCCCATTGCCGTTTGCAGGCTGAGAGCACACAGGCCCACATCTCAGATCCTCCTCTGCCAAACGGGGACGGTGCAATCACAATGTCAGAGGTGCGTGAGATGGTTGATCTGCCCACAGCCTGGGAGGGCCCTGCGCGCGGCACGGGAAGCTTTCAGCGTCTTCAGTCTCCTGTCTTCTTGTCTGTTGAAGGTCCTCAGAAGGAGCTCCCCTAGCTGACTGCAGTGGCCACAGGTGGCCGAGCCTTAGAGCAGGGTCCACGTCCTCCCCGTGTGAACGGCTTCCTCCAGGTGCCTGGAGACCTCATCCTTAGTGGGATCCAGCAGGTGCCGGCAGATTGGACTGGGTTTTGTCCACTCCTCCTCGGCAGTCGGCCCTGAGGCTGCTTCTCTCTGTGACTGTGGCAAGTCCCATTCACAGGTTGCTTTAATGGGAATCATCTGTGGAATCCTCCTGGTGCGGGGGTCGGGGGGTGATGGGCAGGCAAAGAGGTTTCTAACAAGACTATGGGGAGCAACTGTTGACTGCAGGGCTTGTTAAGACGAGACGGAACAAAAAAGAAGAGAGTCCCCACAGAGGAACCGGTGAGGTCCAAACGGGGAGGCTCAGGCAGGAGCAGGTGGTGGTGGGGCCTATGGGAGACTGTTAGTTGTGAGAGCTCCACAAAGGGCCTGCTTCCCAGGGGTCCACAGGGTGGGGGCATCTGACAAGGGGCTCTGAGGCTCCCAGCGGCGTCCACTAGACCTGGAGGGGCTTCACCAGGGGTCTGCTACTGGCCAGCAGCCAGAGTCCAGAGAACAGCACAGCGGTCAGACAAGTCAGGGAGGGTCCCCCGGGGCTCTCTCCTCCCACACCCACTTCCTTGCTGCCCCCCTAGCTGAGCCTTGCTGGACGTAAGAGGGGCTGTGATGAGAGCACCCCACGGAGCAGCCCTTCCAGCCAGCAGAGCAGGAGGGGCCCATGGGGGATAGAGCAGGAGCAGGGCACACCTGCCACTGTGGTTTGAAAAAGGAGAGAAACATTTCCATCAAGTGGAGTTGAGCCATTGCTGAGCAAAGCACTATGAGAAGAGCAAAGCTGTGTGTGCTGCTGCCTTCTTCCTGTAAATGCTATCATTATGTGTTACAGAGAGGCCACTTAAGGCCACAAGAGTGGGCTGAACCTCAGTGATTTCTTCTCTGTGGGCTGTTTTTGCACCGTGGCAGTGTGAGTGGTGCTCCACGGGCCACCAAATCACAGGCTTCGTCCTCGTCCCTTCCCATGTTGTGGCCACCTCTTCTGATGCCTGTCACACCCCCAGCCAAGGGGGCACCGTGCTGTGTGTTTTGGCTTATTTTTTTAACTGTTTGCTAATTGGCTTTTATCTTTTCACGGCAAAGGCACTGCTAGGTAGGGTCTCGTATGCAAGTCTTGCTGCTCTGCACCAGGAGTTTTTACATGTGCTGCTGCCAGAGTGACCAGCAGGCAGATCTGACAGGACAGTTCCAGCCCCGCCCTCGATGCCTCCTGCCTCCCGTAACCCCAGGGTCCCCAGAACTCCGGCCCGAGTCACTAAGGGTTACTTCCGTTTGTTCTCACATGTCCTTGGAATGGTCGTTCACTGCCTTCAGCCTGCAGCTGTCCAGAGCTTTGCTCATCTTCGTGGCTGTGGGATGCATGGCAGGAGGGGGTCCTGTGTGTATGTGCGCGCACACGCGTAGTCTCCACATGTACACACACAGAGAGATTTACTCTAAGGAATTGGTCCACATGCTTGTAGAGGCTGAGAAGTCCCATAGTCCTCTGTCTGCCAGCTGGAGACCCAGGAGAGCTGACATGGTGGCTCAGTCTAGATCGGGGAGTCAGGCAGAGGGAGCGAACTCTCCATCCCCTCGTCTTTCTGTCCTATTCAGGCTCCGGTGCGTTGGGTGAGGCCCACGAACCCTGGGGGGGAAACCATTGTGCACCCATTCACATGCCCCCCATGACTGAAACAGCCCCACAGACACGCCCAGAAATAAGGTCTAATCAGCTCTCTGGGCATCCCACGGCCAGAACAAGCTGACATGTAAAATGAATCATCGCAGGCCATTTCCAATTTCTGGATCTTACACCAGAAAGAGCCCTGGGACACCCTTGCCCTGCGTGTCATGGTGAATGTTCACACCGCCTTGGTGGGAGTGCTGGCCACTGGAGGCACCAGGGCATTTGGAGTGGGTGCCGCCAAGCAGTCCTGTCACCATCTGCCTTTACGCCCCACCAGTGGCGTGGGATGTTCCAGGGGGTCCCCGTTTTGCCAGCATGTGCTTGATGTTAGTCTTCGGTGTGAGGGAGGGTGGCACCGTATGCTCCCACAGTCGTCTGCTCCCTTGTCTGTGCTGAGGGCCAGGATCACTGGAAGCAGCTGCTGTCTTCTCAGGGTGCTCAGTGCCTGGGGAGAAGGAGCTGATGGGAATGGTTATGTCTGCCAGGCGAGGGAGCTCACGCCTGTAATCCCAGCACTTTGGGAGGCTGAGACGGGTGAATCACCTGAGGTCAGGAGTTCGAGACCAGCCCGGCCAACATGGTGAAACACTGTCTCTACTAAAAATACAAAAAAAATTTAGCCAGGCATGGTGGTGGGAGCCTGTAGTCTCAGCTACTTGGGAGGCTGAGGCAGGAGAATAGCCTGAACCCAGGAGGCGGGGCTGCAGTGAGCTGAGATCACGCCACTGCACTCCAGCCTGGGCAACAGAACAAGACTCCATCTAAAAAAGAAAAAGAAAGAGGAAGAATACAAATATAAACTCAGAGCAGAAAGCAATAAAAGGTGAAACAAGCAATAGAAAAAAAATCAACAAAACCAACATTTTTTTTTGAGAAGATTTTAAAAAATGATAAATCTCCCATAAAGAAAACTCCGGGTCTAGATGCTTCCCTGGTGAATTCCATGAAACATCTATGGAGGTGAGAGCACCAAGCCCACACACTCCACCTGTCGGCTGGAGGGAGGGGAGCTTCTCATCTCATTCTTTAAGGCCAGCATTACTGGAATAGAAACACAAACACAAAGAGAGATACGCAAGGAAAAACAGCAACTAGCCCGTCCTGTTATCAGCATAGAGGGAAAAATTCTAAAGAAAACTTTAGTAAACAGAATTCAACAAAGTGTAACAAATGAAGCAATAATATTGCCAAATAGGATTTATCCCAGGAACGCAAGGTTTGTTTAACGCCTGAAAATCAATTAATGTAATTGACCATATTAACAGTCTAGAAAATACAAAGTGTACAATCACCTCAATTGATGTCCAAAAACATCATTGACAAAATTAAACATATCTCCATGATGAAAATTCTCAACAAACTAGAAATAGATGGTAACTTCCACACACTAACAAAGGGCATCTATGACGACCTTAATATTCACATCAACTCAGTGGGGGGGAAGACTGAATGATTTTCTCCTAAAAACAAGACAAGAACGCTGCTCTCATCATTCATCATCAACATTGACCTGGCTGTCCCAATCACTGCAATAAGGCAAGAGTACACACACACACACACACGTACACACGTACACGCATGCACACACACACGTACACACATACACGTACACACATGCACACACGTGCACACACACGTGCACACATACATGCACACACGCGTACACACACCACACACACGCACACACGTGTACACACGCGCACGCACACACACACGTTCACACACACACGCATACACACATATACATATACACACACAACCGCATACACATGCATAAACACGTACACACACAAACGTACACACATATACATATACACACATACACACACATACACACACATAAACACACATACACACTCACACACACATACACACACATACACACAAACACACAATAAATATAGGATCCAGATTTTTAAAAAAGAAGTAACACTATCTTTATTCAGAGGACATGATAGTCTGTTTGGGAAATCCAACAAAACCTACATAAAACTCACTAGAAATAATAGTGAGTTTAGCATTATTGCCAACACAAGATTAATATACAAAGATCAATTATATATTTATATAATTGCAACAAAAATCCAGAAAATAAAGGATGAAAAAATACTGTTTATAATAGTATTAAATAATGAAGTGTCATGGGCAAAACTGACAGCAGGTATACAAGACCGTTACACTGAAAACTATGAAGGGTTGCCCAGAAAATCTGAAGAACTGAAGCAAGAAGGAGAATGAGTCTGTGGATCAGACAACTCAGAACTCGGGGTGTCAAACTCCCTAAATTGATCTAGACAATGAAGACAATCTCAATGAAAATCTCATGCATTTTTGTAGCAATTGACAAGAGGATTCTAAAATTTATATAAAAATGCAAAGGACCTAGAGTAACTCAAACAACTTTGAACAAACAAGCTTGGAAGACTCACACTACCTGCTTCATGACTTACAAGATACAGCCATCGAGACAGAGCGAATTGGTTTGGAAACGGATAAATACATGAATGGGACAGAATAGAAGGTTCAGAAATAGATTCATACTTGTATGAACAGCTGATTTTGACAAAGTTGCAAAAGCAATTCATTAAAAAAAAAAAGATAGTGTTTCAACATATGGTGCTGGAACATTTGGATATACATATGCAAAAAAAAAAAGTGAACTTCGCTCCATATCACTCACTATATGCAAAATTTAATTCAAAATGGGTCATAGTCCTAAATATAAAATCTAAATTCTCAAACTTCTGGAAGCTTACATAGGAAAGAAATCTTTGTGACCTTGGTTTAAGCAAGTAATTCATAGATATGCTATCAAAAAGTAAAATCCATCAAAGAAAAAAATTCATAAATTGAACTTCATTAAAATTAAAAACTTCTGGTCCTCAAAAGATTATTAATAGAGTGAAAAGACAAGTCACAGATAGGAACAAAGTATTTTTCAAGCACACATTTGATGAAGAAATTGTATCCAGAATTCGAAAGGAACTCTCGCAAAGCTCAATAAGAAAATAACAACCCATTAAAAAAATGGGCAAAATATTTAAACAACACACACACCAAAAAAGATACATGGATAGCAAAGAAGTGCGTGAGAAGAGGCTCAGCATCGCTGGTCAGGCATCGCTGGTGAGTAGGGCAATGCAGGTGAAGCCTCACGAGATGCTGCCACGCATCAATCAGAGCGGCTGGAAAAGACGGCGCACACCCGTGTCCAGGAGGGGAGCAGCTGGAGGGAGTGGAGCACTGGCCGGGGCAGGACCACTTTGCAGCACTGTTGGCCATTTCTTGAAATAGGCTAGTGGCGTCTATAATCCCAAAGCGACTACTTGAATCCTCTTGTATTATGAGCAATTCTCTCCTCCTGGCTCGGCATGAGGGGCAAGACTCGGTCAACGAAGTTGAGTTGGACCCTCGGGCGTCCGTGGAAGACATTTGTGACAGTAACACCAAGTGGCTGGAGAGCACGGGAGGCGTCCGTCCCCAGACCTGGCCTCCTGGAGCCCCCTTAGTCAACTCAGCTGCTGCACTTTTTCCTGTGTAGCTTTGACTGCAGACCATATGCCCACCTGGTGGGGCTCTCTCACGGCACAAGAACAGCCTCGCAGCCTGCACGAATCCTGTGGAATGAGATGCTCTAGGAAAACCCTCCAGAGCCTGAAGCCGTGTCGCCTGGGTCCTGAGTCCAGAGTGAAGGAAGCACCTCCATGCACCATCTTTCCTATTCCCCAGCAAACTCCTTTTCAGAGGCAGTTAATTCGGGCTCGTCTCGCATAAAACGCTTTGTTGAGTTGAGGCAGTCACATCTGTCTGCACTAGTTTATTCCTTCTTGAAACATTTATCAACATAAAATGCAAACTTAAATGCAAATTACCTTCCATCTCCTCTTTCACATGGTGCTCAAAGGTGATAAAATGATGTGTTCATCAGGGGTTTTTGACTCAGAAAAACGTTGCACTCCTGAGTGTCTATTTCTTGAATTTAGTATCTTCAAGTTCCTAATTAGCATAAGACTTTTTTTGCAGCTCAGTAGAGATAATCAAAACCAAGAACACTTTCTCTTTCTCAGTCAACCATAATTTGATCAGATTTCAGAGAGGGTTTTTTTTTTTTTTGTCCATACTTGTGGAAATGTGAAATAACTAAGCAGTTAAAATTCATGATCTACACTTTTGTGTCATTATTATTGCATTAGCATGAAATTATACTTCTAGTTAGTCATAATTATACTCATAATTATTCAATTTATCACTAAAGGTCCTCCTGGAAGTTTTATTGGAGGATTTATTAACATTAATAAATTGTTTTTCTTCATCTCCGTATTATGAATTCTTCTCATGTGTGATATGATCTATTACCCATAAAATTATAACAAACCCCAAGCATTGGTGGCTGCCCAGCAATGTGAAGGAAACCTTTTGTCAGCTCATCTGGGATGTGACTCAACTGCCAATGTCATGGGAGAACAGCTTCGTGCCACCAGAGCTTGCTGACATTAGAAGGCTCTCCAAGAAAAAACTCACAGTGGATGAAAATGGAATATTTCTCCTCCAGACCATTTCCATCCAGCCGGTGCAGCCCTGATGATGGAGCCATTCTCTGCAGCTCCCAACTTGGCATGGGTTGGACCTAACATCCGGCCAGCTGGGCCCTTCCTTATTCTGGCACACCGTCACGTTCATATCTCTCCCGAGGCTGTTTGACCATTTGGTATTACTTTGAAACTCTTCTCCTGGAGATAGATTCTCATCTTCATGAATTTGGTATTACCTTTAAACTCTCCTCCTAGGGACAGATTCTCATTCTCATGAATTCATCACTGGCTTCTGCCCACCTACCATCCTCTCTCTGTCTCTGAACTCTTACAGTATCCCCTGCTTTTCTGTTCAAAGGCTTAACATATGAACTTAGGGGAGTGATATTGTTACTCCCCTAAGTTCATATGCTCATAGTCCATATGCCCTATCACAGAGCTTAAGGATGTTTGATAATTCCTGGTGGGTGTTATGGACGAAATGTTGTTACTCCCCCAAAGTTCACATGTTAAAGCCTAATCCCCAGGCTGGCTGTATTTGGAGAAGGGGCCTTTAAACAAGTATTTAGGTTAAATGAGGTTGTAAGGGCGAATCCCTGATCTCTCAGGATTACAAGAGACACACAGAGCTTGCCCTCTATCCACACGTGAGGACACAGCCAGGAGGTGGCCGTCGGCAACTCAAATGGAGAGCCCAGGCACCCACCCTGCTCACACCGTGGTCTCGGACTTCTGGCCTCCAGAATATGAGGAAATTAATTCCTGTTGAGCTTGTGTTATGGCAGCCAAGGCAGGCTAGCATGATGAGGGGCTGGGTGATATTTACTCATTTGTTTAAACACGGTGCCCCATGTTCTGCACTGGTGAGGCGCAGGTGTTGTCTTACGCAAAGTGGTTTACGTGGGACATTTTGTTTGATCCTCACAGCATGCCTGTGGGGTGGGGGTAGGGTCTATTATTATCCCCTTTCACAGATAAGATTACTGAGGCAAGAGGATGTTAACCTGGGCAGCAAGTGGCAGAGCCGGTGGGAGCCCAGGTCAGCCGCATTCTCCCACACTGTGTGTGGGTTTTCATCTGAGCCTCCTCATGGAAGCCCTTGCTCCTGTGATGGGGGCTGTGCAGGTCTCCTCGGCCTGGCTGACACCCTGCTCACAGAGCCAATGCCGGATGCACCCACAGATAATGAATGCAGGGAGCAGGGCATGCGGGGCCGGGGGAGCTGGCCACCTCCTCTGGGGTGCACATCATCACTGGCTGCTCCCTGTGCCTGTGACCTTGAGCAACTGTGGGGTCTCTCCCCCCTGCGACGGGAAGCCAAAGAGTCCTCCCTTCAGCCCGACCCTGCGGCAAGAGCCTCCGGTTATCAAATGAATTCAAAACCCACACGATGCAGCACATCTTGCATTGGACGCTGAAATCCCAGGAACACGGAGCAGCTTCTGATTTCAGGAAGCCACAGCTGTCTACAGGGGGGAACAGCCAGGTGAGCCCAGGTGTGAGACGCTCAAAAGCAGCCAGAAAGCAGCCCACGGCAGGTGTGACTGGGGGGCTGAGGGGCCCTGGAGTCTGACCGGGTCCTCGGAAATCATGAATCCTCATGGGACAGGGCCTCTCCCCTTTGCTGCCCTCCCCCAGCCATGGCCGCCTGACAAAGGGTGCAGGGAGATGCCCCTCCACGTCCACAGGACTCCCTGGATACGGCAGCTCCGGGATGGGGACATGCCTCCGCCCTGTTCCAGTCACTGCCCCCAGGCCCTGTGGGAGGACTGAGGGGTCCGAGGCTCTGACAGTCCTGGGTCAGCGCCAGCCCTGGGAACTCTCTGGCCAGGGGCCACCTCAGGATGCCACGTTCACTCCTTGGGAAATTACTTCCTAATTCATTCTGCTGCAGGGTTAGTGTCACGCTGCATTTATTTACATAGCTGCAGGATGAGGAGGTAAATGAAAATAATGAATATCCATTAAATAAGATTCATAATGAAGCACACCTCAGTCCTCCTGGGCTCTGCTCTTCCTCGTGTCCCAGCTCCTGCCTGGGAGGGTGGTCTCACGGCCTCCAACTGCAGCAGACTTACACTCCATGCACAGTGAGGGGTTCTGACAGGGCTGACCCCCACCAAGGCAGCACACAGACCAGCAAGAAGAACTTTGTGCAGGGTCCTGCTCATGGCCCTGGCTCAGGCTAGCTCTGCCCATCGGGACTTGAAGCCCCCGTCCATCACTGGGGGTGGTCAGAGGCCTGGGGGAAGCATGGCCTCTGGGGCTGGCCAGTTGTCCCTGTCTGACCCAGGCCGAGGGTTGGGTCACGGTGGATGGGGCTGTGGGGTTTTCAGGAAGATCTTTGTGGAGGTTGGAGCAAGCTTCCCATGGCTGTCTTCCCTAGCATAAGCAGTGGTCCTGAGGCCAGGCCTGGGGAGTGAGGGGGCAGCCCCCAGCAGGACCCTGACCTGGGCCTTGTCCATCCAGCCCAGCCACCCTCTGGTGCCCACCTGGTAGGTGTGCAGGGCTCAGGGCCCACATGGGACTCTGGGCATGTATAAGGACAGAGCTCTTTGTTCTCCCTGGTCTAGGCATAGACTCGAAGGGCAGGGAGGGGTCTAAGGAAGAGAAATTCACTGTGTCTAGCACAGCCCATGTTCATTATTCACAGCGGTGGTTCTGAAATGGCTGCAAACACTAAGTGGTAAATGCTGAACTCCCAGGTTCCTTCGAGCCTCTAGTCACATTTGCATTAACAAATCAGCACATGACCTGGTTTTATGTGCTTCTGCTGTAGACACCTTACTGGAAAGTGTGTTGTTGGATCATGAGCACTACACTCAGGGCCCACAGCTCTGGACCAGGACTGAGTGAGGTGTACCCAGGACATAGTGAAGAGTGTGGGCTGGGGAACTGAGTGCTGGGTTGATGTGGCCACTCAAGTATTCATCCATTCACTCATTTATCCATCCATCCCTCCCTCCATCCATCCATCCCTCCCTCCATCCATCCCTCCCTCCATCCATCCCTCCCTCCATCCCTCCATCCATCCCTCCATCCATCCATCCATCCATCCCTCCCTCCATCCATCCATCCCCTCCATCCATCCATCCCTCCCTCCATCCATCCATCCCTCCATCCCTCCATCCCTCCATCCCTCCCTCCATCCATCCATCCCTCCATCCATCCATCCATCCATCCCTCCCTCCATCCCTCCATCCATCCCTCCCTCCATCCATCCATCCATCCCTCCATCCCTCCATCCATCCCTCCCTCCATCCATCCATCCATCCCTCCCTCCATCTCATCCATCCCTCCCTCCATCCATCCCTCCCTCAATCCATCCATCTCTCCATCCATCCATCTTCCATCCATCCATCCATCCCTCCCTCCATCCCTCCCTCCATCCATCCATCCCTCCATCCCTCCATCCATCTCTCCATCCCTCCATCCATCTATCCATCCATCCTTCTTCCTTCCATCCATTTATCCATCCATCTATCCATCCATCCATGCATCCAACCATCTATCCATCCTTCCATCGATCCATCCATCCATCCATTCATCCATCCTTCTTTCCTTCCAACCATTTATCCATCCATCCATCTATCCATCCATCCATCCATGCATCCATCCATCTACGCATCTGTTCATCCATCCAACCATCCATTCGTCCACCCATCCATCCATCCTTCCATCTATTTTTCCTTCCTTCCTTCCATCCATTTATCCATCCATTCATCCATCCATCTATGCACCTGCTCATCTGTCCAATCATCCATCCATGCATCCATTCATTCAATGCCATTGACCCAGTCATGTGCCAGGCCACAGTGACAATGGAGGGTAAGGACAGAGACTCCCCTGCTCCTGGGGCCTCACAGTCCAGGGGGGTGGACCCCCACTGACTCTGTGTAACCAAAAGTGAGGACACAGCTTGGCATGGAAGAGACCTTCACATAAAGTAACTTGACTTGGGCTGGCAACTGAGTCATGTCTTCCTGGGCTATGTCCACTGCCTCCACAATGGAGGGAGACCTAGACCCAGTGGGTGTGGAACTAGCAGCTATGCAGCTATCGTTTCCTTCTTCCCGGGGGAGACATGCCTTAGATGTGAATTACAAATGGACAGGTCAGAGGAGTCTGATTCTGAACACTGTGTTTTAAATACAGAGCTTTATATTCATCTCCAAAGTGCAGGATCTGCTTACCCCATAAAGATAAAGGGAAATAAACTCATTTGCCTTACACAAATTGCTCTACCATATTCATTATGTGATTAATGTAATGTTCTGATTTATAGTTGTCTACAAATTGCGAATTGCTTTAAAACACATCCTAAATTGAAAATGCATTTAAAATATGAATTCATTAACTCGGATCAGGGCGACATCACCCCAGCTCCACTTAACAAGCAGAGCCGGCCTCCTAATCATGGGTTTGCTGGCTGATGTGGGCACAGACCTGATGTCAGCTGCTGCCATCCTGACTTCCAGGCTCATCTCTGCATCTCCCATGAAGAATTTAAAGGTTTTTACGTGTGATTGTGGAGAGATGGGTGGCATTCATTACTTTTAACTTAATTTTTTTTTCTAAATATGGAATGTGAGGTGCAGATCACTTTTAAATTATATTCTTACATGATGAACCAGCGGCCCAGAAATGTGTGGCTGTGGTGTAATTGAGTCGAGATGAAAACGTTCGTGCAGAAGTGATGACCAGCGGCAGCTATTTTGGGCCCGACACGAGGGGCGGCTGGCATGGAGGGCTCGCTTTCACAGAGAGCCTCCCCGCATGACCGTCTTTGTAAAAAATGGGCTGATTTGGGGCCAGAATCTCTGACCATTACACCGTGGACGTCACCGCAGCTGTCAGTTTCCCAGCCCAGCTGGATGAGGCGTTTCTATTTCTGTCCTCCCGTCCACCTCCAGCATATGGCATGACAGACACCTCTCCTGGTGCCCGGGACCCCAGGGGCACGGGGACCCCAACTTGGGCAAACCCAGCATTTTGCAAAGCTCAGTGACCTTCTGGGAAGAGGCCGGTGTCACGAGAAGCTCCGGTGACCTCCTGAGAAGGGGCCAGCATTGTGAGAAGCTCTGCTGACCTCCTGAGAAGGGGCTGGTGTCATGTGAATCTCAGTGACCTCTGGGGGAAAGGGCTGGTGGCCACTCAGGCATTGTGCTTCAATGTGATCAAGTCTGAAGAGAAAATAGCAAAACTCACACTTCTCTCACAAAGCCAGGCCTTTCAGGGCCTCCATCACCTAGAAGAAAGAGAAAAACTGCAGCTGTTACTGAAAAAGAAACTTCCCACACCATAAAGCACATTTCCTTCCATTAGTCCATGTTTCAGAAAAAAGAAAAATCCATTTCTCCTGGAACTATCTGCATTTTCACTGGAATTTCACCCGGACAACATAGTACCCCCTTGTCTGAGGTGAAAGCATGAGAATTCTCAATTCATATGCTGTAGAAGGGCAATGGCTGGAAAGAACGTGGTACAAAAGGGGAACGACGCAGAGACGATGGAGCTTCGTGAAATGTGTCTTTGAGCTCAGCCTTCTGGCGTTGTTAGTCCTATCGGTGCCACCTGCACAGGGCTGAACACAGGGCTGCAGAGTAGACGTGAAGAAAACCAGCTGCTGGGGCTGCAGGACACCACAGCATGGCAGCCCAGGGTGGCCGCTGTGCCAGAGGACGGAGTGGCCGCTGTGCGGAGCGAGCTCTGCACTTGCCATGTTGAAGAACCACAGCTCCCGCCCGCACTGTCTCCCCCCTGGCTGGCTGCAGCGGCCGAGGGAGGTGCTGAGCTCCCGCCGTCCTTGTTCTCTGCCGAGCAGCAAGGCTGGACCTAGGGGCTGGGCTGCCATGAAGGGGCCACACCCTCCAGCCGGTGTCCCCAGTTGGGTCCCTCCTGGGTGGTTTGGCCACCTGCGAGTGCTGCTCATGTGGGTCCCCCTCAATTCCTCAAACTTTCCTGAGCCCCTTCCGTGCATAGGCCCTGGGGGGGCAGAGACAGGCCAGTGGCTGGGACTCTCACAGGCAGTTCCTGCCCACACTGAAGGTGAGATAGGCTCAAAATGACATGGAAGCCCCCAGCATGGCCTCCCAGAGCTCCCTGCCTTATCTCGGTTTCCCCAGCTGATGAAAATCTCACCCTCTGCACTGCTGCAGCGGGAGAAGGGATTGTCGCTGACTGCAAGCTCCTGGGGCCAGCTGCTCACGGCAGGCCCGAAGAGACCGGCTGTGCCTTGGGCCAGGCTTGTCTCTCTCCCACCGTCTCCCGGGAGCTGGAGGAGGCAGCAAAGCAGCCCATGCCACGACTTCAGGGTGCATATGTCTGTGGAATGTGCACACACACACAGGTGAGTTGAAATTTATCACAGGAAGTAGGCTCCTGCTGTGATGGAGGCTAGCAGGTCCCGGATCTGCAGGCAGAGGCAGGAAGCAGACACCTGGGAAGAGCTGGGGCTTCATTTCCAGTCTGAAGGCTGAAGAAGGGCAAGGTCCCAGGCTGGAGTTCCCCCCATGCTGGGCAGGGCCATTGGCCATACTCCGTCCCCCAGTTCAAATGGTGGCAGCTTGGGTGCACAGGAGGAAAAGAAGGGAGCAGAGGGCGAGGGCCAGGTGGCCGCAGGAGATCCATGCCTGGATGTCTTGGTTCTACCTGGGGGCAGCATGCACTGTGTGCCCTGGGCGTGGGTGTTGGGCCACAGACCTACTGGTCTCCCAATCAGGGCTCCGTGAATGCATCAGTCTTAAAATTATTCAGGAAATACTTTTATGTATCTTATGGAGTGAGTCGTGCTCCCTAAGTTGCTGTGTGGTGTCCTGTGTTTGGAGGCAGGACCTTTAGGGACGTCCTTGGGGTGGGCTCCACTCCGACCTGACTGGGGTCCGTAGGAGAAGAGGAGATGAGGGTGCAGACACACAGGGGCAGCCCCATATGAAGACACAGCAGGAGCTCCTCGGCCTTGCACAGAAAAGTGTCCAGCAGAGAGTGAAACACACTCCTGGGTCCCTTCCCAAACCAGAGCACCCCACTCTCCTCCAGGATGAGGCACAGGAAGGGGAGAGTCTCCACCTCATGATTAAATATTCACAGCTCAAAGGAGACGGAGGAAGAGCCAGGCCAGAGGAACTGACAGACACAGGCAGGTCAAGGAAGGAGTCCAGGAGACCCCAAGGGGCCACGAGTGGGGTGACAAAAGTAAGTACAGCTGTGCTGGTGGCTGCAGCATCCTCAAGCCAAGCCCACAGCCTTTTATTTATGAAATATATAATTGCACGTGTTTAAATTTTATATAATTCATTAAAGCAAGGGTGGTAAGTGCTTTCCGATAATTAAAATGCAGAGGCGCCCATTCTCAGATTTGAGGCTATGAATAAAAGTGACACTTCGCCAATTGCACCTTGCTGGGTCACCGTTTAGCCGCAACCACGGACACCTCTCAGGTAATTGATTGCTCCTCGCTGGGGGAAAAACAAATGCAGGATGCACTGATTCTATTGCTGCTTATGATGCTTCGCTTTAGCATGGAAATTGGGGCTTCAGACGAAACAGCAAGTTAACCCATAACAGTGAAAATCGAAGCATTTTTTTTAGAAGGTGCAAGGGCAGGATTCAGTGAAGATTTTCTGAGAGCCAGCTCCTGGCTCCTGGGCAGGACAGAGGCAGATTCCCATCCTAGGTCCCTTCTCCACCTCCTCCTGGCAGGACAGGGATTCACCGGCGTCCCGGGAGCTGTCCAGGGTGCTGAAGTGGTAAATACAGTGAGGCCAGGGCAGTCTTCCGCCTGGAGCCCTTCCTGGAATCCTGTGCTGGCTTCCCCAAGGTGGAGCACTGCTGCACTGCTTCGGCCACCCCTTATGCTCATTGGTCACCCCACCCTGCCATCCTGTGGCCCACGTGATCAGAGGGGTCATGCCTTGGTCCTCCTGGAGACCTGAGTGGGCAAGGGGACGCTGAGTTCTAGGAAAGGTGGCTCCAGGTCCATGCATTGTCCCTTCCACTGTGGCTGGCTGGCTGGCACCTTGGCACTTTCTCATCCTGGAGTTGTGAGTGCTGTAATGCAGCCAAAGGCTTCCAGGAAGCTCCTTGGGGCAAGTCTTGCCTGTGCTGAGGGTGTCCCCTCCTTGCCCCATCCAGCTTTCCATGGTGTCTTGCTGGGATAGGGGACCTATCTTGGAACCTGGACAAGAGGGTCCCATGGTCCTTTCTCCTGTGGCCCTGGGGTCTCACTCACACATCCATCCTCCTCACTCAAAGATGCTGCTCTTTTAACTCCTCCTACTCCATGCCAGATGCTGTCCAGCTTCTGAATAAAGCAACGAAACAGGACGGGATTAAGCCACCAAACTGACAATGTCATCAGAAGGCAGGAGGTTCTGCTGAGAAAGTAAAGCAGGGCCTTCTTCTGGACCAGTGGTCAGGGAAGGCAGTGGGCAACTGAGTGGAGGCCTAAGGGAGATGGGGGAAGGAGGTGAGGGGGCAAGAGCACGGGGAGGGGAGAAGACCCAGGTTTCCATTCCCCTTCACAACAAACCTCCACAGCTTTCAGTTCAGTCCTCACAATCCCAAGAGGCCAGTGACGTTTCCTCTCTTGACAGATGACTATACACAGGATTTTATTAACATAATTTTAAGTTGTAAGTCTAGGCCACAAGGATGAGGTGCCTGGGGAGGGGGAAAGGGTCAGAGAATGCAGCCTAGGGTTGGGTCTCGCTCTCATTCCCAAGGGGGATTCTGACATTCCTTCCTCAGTTATCATGCCAGAGTAGGGGTCTGTCCAGTGGGACAGGCCCTTTGGGGTGGTGATGAACCCCACAGAGGGGTCAGGTCACTGGGGGAGCAGGCACCCAGAGAAAGTCCTGGAAGGAGATGCCCCCTCCTGCCCCTGCTGGGCTCACTAGATTGTGAAGTCTAGGCCCATCTAAGCCCACTCCAGAGCCCAGGCAGAATGTGGACAAAGCCGGTGGTGGGGTGGTGGTGCCAAGGGACCCAGACACCAGGAATGAGCCCAGGATCCCCCCCATTCATGCAGTTAAAAGGCTGCATGAATGGCAGCCGTCACCTTTCCACACACACACGATGGTACCTGTCCTGTATGTGGCGGCTGGGACCAGGAGGAGCCTGGAAGAGCTTCCTCCCACTTCTCTCTTAAAGCTGTATGCGGCTACACACTGCAGCCCTGAGGTTCCCCAATTCTTTCTCTTTGTGGGACAACTTTGAAGGACTGGGTGTGTCTTCGGCCCCTATGCCCCAGGTTCGTCAGGCTTTGTTCCGCAGCCTCGGCTGTGGCTCCTGAGAAGCCATCGGGCCTGGCTCCGTGGCCTCGGAGGTTTGAGAAGCTGACAGACAATTTTGGTTACCAGGCAACTGCTGATTTTCATAACCAACAAGTGCAATGCCACACATGATACATTTATCAGATCATAACGAAGCTTCCCCATACCAGCACAAGCTGATTAAACCCCAAAGAGCTGCTCTGCAAAGAATTCAGGCACCCTGAGTTAGGCAGGACCCCAGAGACACAACTCAAAGGGAGGAGCCCTCAGGGAAGGGGATGGGAGACCCTCATGCCAGAGTCCAGCCATTGCCAGCTGGGTCCCATGGCTGAGCCTCTGTGGGCAACGTCTGCCATTCGGTGTTGGTGTCGAGGCTAGGGAGCAGGATGTCGTGAAATCCGTGGGTTCCTCCCCCTACTGTGGCTTTGTCTTTGTGAGCCAGAGCCTGTGGATTAAACCTCTTTGGGCTCCTTCCCCTCTTCCTCTCACTCGCTCAGGAACAAGAAAGGATCACCTACCTGGAAGGGGGCTGTCTTTTCAAGACCAGGGAAACCCACAGCTCCCACGGCTATGGCTGCTGTGATTTGGGGATGAGCAGCTTTCCAGGACTCCTGGCTCCTTGCAGGGCTGAGGGTCGGGCCTGCTGGGCCTCTGGACAAAGCTGGACTCCAAGGCTCCATCTGGGGGAGCCACAGCGGACTGGTTTGGAGACATCTGGGTGATGGGCCGTGTGCCTTGCAGCCACGGTCCTCCTGTGACCTCACATGTGGGTGTCCATGGGTGACCTCACTGGTCATATTGGATTAGGACTCACCCAGATGACCTCAGCTTAACTTAATTACCTCTTTAAAGACCTAGTCTCCATACACAGTCACATTCTGAGGAGCCAGGGGTTCAGATCTCAACACATGAATGTGGGGGACAACTCCACCCCTCACACTGGGTTGCAGGCGTCCCTACTGCCTGCTTTTTGTCATTATCAGACTGGCCCCACCAGCCTAGAGAATGAGCTACATCCACACCATCCTCCCAGCCTGGAGGATGGAACACGTGCTCCCTGATCTCCAAGCATGGAGGATGGACCACCTGCACTCTGGCCTCCCAGTCTGGAGGATGGACAATCTGCATCCTGCCCCTCCCAGCCTGGAGGCTGCTGGGGTCACCTAGGGACCCATGATGGTGACCTGGATTAGGGCAGCGATTGAGGAACCCAGTGAGCTGGACAGACATGTGGAGAGAGAAATGTATCTGGGAAAGCACAGGGCAGCAAAACACCAAGCGTCCCCGACACGTGCTGATCACGAAGGCTGGGATGGGTGTGTGGCGCAGGGAAAACGGGCACTAGCAGGGGCTCTGGGCGGCCCCTTCACACCTGAAGCCCTTTCAAATCCTGGTCATGTTATTGCATCACCGTAAACGTCATTGTGAAGTTAAAATAACTGTGAACAATATTGCGCTGCTTGTGTCATGCCCAGCGAAGGTCACACTGAGAAGTCAGCGCTGCATAGCCGCTGAAGTGGCGCTGAGATCGATGCAGAGCGCCTCGCTCAATACCAAACAGTCAGGATCATAAAGTGGAGAGGGAAGGAGCCACCGGGTCACCCAGCCCAACCCTTCATTGAGCGGCTGAGGAAATTGAGTCCTGGGGAGGGGGAGGTGGGGGGGGCCAAGGTCACCCAGCACGGGGGCCGAGGAGCTGAGAGCAGCCTCCATCTGATTCCGGGGCTGGGCTCGCTCCACAGCGGACTCCCCTTAAAGGCAATGAGCATGTCTATGTCTGTTCTTGACTCAGCCCCCGACTCCTGGGTAATGGGCAGTGTCCCCTGCAGTCACGGTCCCGCCTGTGACCTTACACATGGGTGTCCATGGAGTGTGGGCACCCCCATCTCCTGCACCCAAAGGAGAGTTGAGCAAAGACTTCCTGAGTGGGCATGACAATGCCCCCCCCCCAGGGCCTGGTGGTTTCCCCTGTAAGAAAACAGCCATTCAACGGCTCTTCTGGGCCCCCTTCTACCTAAGTCATGGAGCCATTTCCAAACAGCCAAGACAGTGCTGGGAACACTTTCAGCGATTTGTCAGCATGGCTGATCGATTTGCGGTGTCTGCCCTTGGGAATTCTGTTGTGTTCTGATAAATTCCTTCTGGGGGAGAAGCCAGGGAGGTGAAGGAAGTGAAGAAGCATTCAGGTTTTCACTAACACAACAGCGGCACCCTCACTACTGAAAACACGTAGAAGGTTGTCTGTTTCTAATAAGACGCCCCCATGCTGACTTTGAGATGGTGGCAGGTGTGTTTTTCCTTTAGGACAATGATTATTGAACCATCAGTCCAACAGCGAGTTGGACATTTCCCCGTGGAGAGAGGTATGTCCACGGTGGGTGTGGTTCACTGGGGGGAGCCCACGAGGGTGCCTGGGAGTGCGGCAGGCCTGTTGCGCTCACACTATTTGTTGAGAGATGGACTTATGACTTGATGAGATTCCCAGCTCACCCGAGGTCCAGCCCAGGGCAGACTCCCGCAGAGTGGTCCTCACCTCCCATAGGAGGGTGGTCAGGAGCCCTGAGGCTGACCGCAGGGAAACGCAGCCACAGAATCCCCACGACAGGAAGCATTGCATGGAAGTGTGTTTTCCGTTTGCAGATACTCTGGGTTTATCATTCAATCTGCCCCGGGCAGCCACCCTTTGAGTATCATTGTGGTACCACAAGGAACTCAGGCTTATCAGTGTCAACTTTCTGAAGCCGACCGGCTTTGCACAGAGCTGGGCGTGTCTAAAACGAGACGTAGTGTGGGCTTGTGCATTTAATCCATATTAGATGAGGCCTGCAGAGCTTAATCATCTGCATTTCCCTTTGACACACAAGCAGGCTGAATAGAATATTGTCACTTTTGTTCGGGGAAGATAGCAGAGGCTGAAGCAACTGTCGGAAGCTGATAATGATTCAGATTGTGCTCTTGTGAAATGCAAGTGGTCGGGAAAAATGAAGCAGGCAGAGAGAGGGCAGGTTGGAGCAGGGAAGGGATTCTCCAGCCCTTGCGCCAGCGGGAGGATTGCCTGGTGTAAATAAAAGGTGAACCAAGAGGCGAGGCGTCCCTTTGGAGTCTAAACTGAACTGATTTTCCTGGCAGCCGGAGCAGGCTGCCAAGCGCAGTGGGTCCCGCCTCCTGGGAGCTGCCGGCTCCTTTCCCCGCTGGATGACACTGTTTGATCAAATTTTATTGCAGTGACAACCAACGGAGCCTTGTAGAACCTGTAGCACAAATGATTTATCATCGCAGATTAAACCCCCTTCCTTCCTCTGCATCTTGAGGAGCCTGGTTGCATGGAAACCCGCGGTGCGGTTCTGCAGCTCCCCCGCAGCCACGATGGCCCCCAGGCTTCCAGCTAGAGCGGAGCCATCCACAGAAAAGGCAGCCTCAGGGCCTTGGGCTGGGAGCCACCCGGTGCCTGAGGGCACAGAGAGACGGAGGCTCCAGGCCGGCAGTGTGGATGTTGGCGGGGCTCAGGTGGAGGCGGGCACCGTGCAGTCACCACGCGCCCTTGATTATCTCCACCGGCTCCCACATGGCACAGCTGCACATGACCTTGGGGGAGTGGGGCTTCCCACGCTTGTCTTTCCTTCAAGGTCTTTAGGTGATTAATATGGAGACTGTGCAGATTATTAGTAAAGAACAAACCACGTAGATAGATAGGAAACGAAACGAAACAAAAACCAGGAGGGCAGCGGTCCCTTGTCTGCACTGTTGTCAGGGGATGGGGAAAGGGAATGTGGAGGCAGCTGCAGGCTCCCCCACCACACAGCCCTGAGCCCGTTCACCCTCCCTTTCTCCGCGTAAGGCCGAGGCTGGGCGTGTCTTTAGGCCCCTGCTCCACCCCATGGCTCTACAGCCAGACATTCCGCAGGGGCCATGGGGCCCGATGCACGGTGGGGCCCGAGGGGGTGGTGAGGCCTGCAGCTGCCGAGGTCTACCTGTGAGGAGGGGGTGTCATACTTTAGTGACAAAATTTGGAGCAGACTGGGCTCGGTGGCTCACACTGGTAACTCCAGCTCTTTGCAAGGCTCAGACGGGCAGATTGCTCAAGTCCAGGAGTTCGAGAACAGCCTGGGCAACACAGTGAGACTCCGACTCTCCCTAACATATAAAAAAATTAGCAGGGCGTGGCGGCGTGACTGTAGTCCCAGCTAACTGGGAGGCTGACGTGGGAGAATCGCTTGAGGCCTGGAGGCTGAGGCTGCAGACAGCTGAGATCGCACCACTGCATTCCAGCAGCCTGGGTGACAGAGTGAGACCCTGACTCAAAAAAACAAAAAACAAAAAACTTGGTTCAAACGCAGACCAAGAGCCGAGAGCTGTCTGTGTGTCCCTCACTAGTACCGGACGAGGGAAAGAGGAGCAGACCGGCCCCTGAGTGAGCGCAGAGCAAACGTCAGGCGGCCGCCTGCAGCTGGAGCGGGAGGGGTCTTGCCCGCGCCTGGCCTGGCTGGGGCAGGGTCGGCTGTTTATGGCTGAGTCCCTCGCACAGGGCTCGCTCTCACTCTGTGATGGGGCTTCCTGCTCTTGCACAGAAGCCCAGTGACATCGTCACCTCCAGAGACTGAGCCAGCTCCGTACACCCTGGAATCCACCCTCAGACACTAGAACTTGGACAGGTGGGAAAGCGTGTTGGAGCCAAAGACGGTGCATGAAGCGTGTTCAGTCCCATAAGGGGGCGGTGGGGGCGGCAGCACTGATGAGGCCTCCTCAGCCACACACCCGCAGATGTTCAGCTCGCTCCCACACACACCTGTGTGTGGTTTAGGAACTCTGAAAGAGAGAACATCTCTGGTATGAGTGAGGCTAATATGTTTGGGGTGGGCCGGGCATGGGGGCAGCAGGTTAAAACCCACCAACGTTATATGAATGTGCAGATTTTCTGACCCAGAGAAATGTGGCCACCCACAGAAGGGGCAGGGACAGAAGGGGCCCCAGGGCGGGAGGGGCGGGAGGCTGGCAGCTGCAGCGGGTGACGGCCACTCACAGGTGCAGGGAGTTGCAGAAGAGGAGGCCCCCCGGGGGCGGCCAGGGGCCCCACGGTCTTCCCCCCCCGGCGGGCGGGGCCGCCCCCCCCCGGGGGAAAAGGGGGGACGGCCCCACACGGGGAGAGCACAATGGCATTGCCTGGTCTTTGTATTTTGAGGGGGATTTGTGCCATCTTGTGTGGCAATATTAATACAGGACAACATAGAAAAAGCAGAGCTGTGAAAACAAACGCAAAGATTACTTCACATGGATGGAAGACAGAATCTGTATCTTAAAAAAGAAACATTTACATGGCACATTGTAAAATATCTAAACACACAGAAGAGCTGTAAAAAACACTTGGAAAAACAAATAAAAATTGCAGTAAAAGCCCTTGGATACCACGGCCACTCCATTAAAATGAAAGTAAATGATGATAACACATTACATGGGTCATTCTAGAATATACGGGAGCAAATAAGCAAGTAAATACGTACACGCCAGTACTCACATACATGTACAGTGTTATTCCATGGATGTGAAGAAATTACCCATCAAGTGTTGATGGGAGGCTTACAGAAGTTTATACCAGGCCATAAAGAAAATGTCAAGAAATTATCAAAACATAAATTGATCATTGTGTCTCACAGTAAAATTCATAAGGAGTTTGGTAATACAATCTCAAAGTCTGTTTTCCATGGGAAGGGCAAAAACTTCAGTAATATTAGTTCAAATAACTGCTCAGGGAAGGCCACTTCTTGCTGTCATGATGGTGTGTATTGGCTCATGGAGCATTTCTGAATATTTATTCTAACAACATATAAAATGTAATAATTGGCTAAAGGTAGACTTTAAGGAGCATTCACTGCCTTCAGATGAAAGGAAAACAGTATATTAATATCCTGTCCATTGAGAAACTTAGGGAAATAATAGAAAATACTGAATAAATCAGGAGGAAGGGGAAAACAAGATGAAAGAAGAAATTAATAAATTAGGAAACAGCTGGGTTTATAAACATTCATTGCGCTGTGTACTTCAAAAATTAAAAGTTGAAATTTCCTAGGAACTCGAATCATAAAGTGAAATAAAACATGATAACCAATATAGATGAGGGGGGAAATGTGTACATTTAAGTTGTATACAACTGTCAACATATTCTAATAAATTGGGGAAAACGTTTGATAAATGTATGCTATTTCAGAAAGCAGAAATTCTCAGATGAGTTCCAAGAAGTGGAATTCCCACAGGGCTCCCTGTGCCCTCCTGCTGGAGCAAAGGGGGAAGAGAGGTAAGTTCAGAGCTTCGTGTGGAGTGGATGCTTTGTTGAGAGGGTAGAGAAAACGCCGTGCTAGAATGGTACAAACTGTCAGCAGGAGGGCTGTGCATGTCTTGGATAAGCCGCCTCCCAGCAGGTGGTGAAACTCCAATACCTCTTTGTTGAATGAGTTGGGTAAGTGGATGGATGGGTCGTGGTTGGCAGAAGCGACCATGTCTGGCTAAGTCTTCACAGTGGATGGATGTTTGCGGGCAGCTCCTCCCAGGGGTCAGGAGCCCCTTCCCCCGCTGCACGGAATGGCTCACCCCCTGCACTACACCGGCCCAATGCTCCTCTCTGTGCAGCAGCCATAATTACAGAGTAAAAAAGTGACTCAGACCTTCACTGTGGAGGCTGACAGCTTTGCTTGACCCCTGAAGGCATCGTGGCGACCAGTAATTGATCAACTCTGCAATGTTAATCAATGGGTGGGAGGGACTGGAGGTGAGAGGAGAAGTAGCTGGGGAGGGGGGAGGCAGGGCCTCCTCAGGGGAACCCTCCTCAGGGCAGGGGTCTGATCTGACCCTAGAGTTCTCCCTGAGCTCCACGTGGCCCCGTACCCAGTCTGCAGGGACCTCGCCCACCCTGAGCTGCAGAGGGGACTCAATTCCAGGGCCTCTGTTTGCGGCTTCCCCCTCTCGAAAGCAGTCCTGTCTCTTTGGGTTCTGTGGGAAGGAGAAAACCTCCTTTTTAAAGTTTCCTGTCTTGTTAAAGAATAAGTGTGCTAATAACTTTGTTAAGCCCTATCCTGTGTAGCTGTTAGACATGCCATGCTCACAGGCACGTAGTACATTCTATGTCTTTCTACTTTGACCAAGATATCTGTGCTGGACGTGCTCACAGGCATGTCCCAGCTCTCCTTTGCTTTTACCTGTTTAGAAAAGTTTTAAGTGTTAGCCAGTCGGGTTTTAGTTTAGATTGTGAGGTCTGGCTCCAGCCAACAGAGATCAGACACAGCAATAAGGATGACCCCAGATGCATAAGGGATAAATTGTGTGTTTTCCTTTGTTCACTGCACTCTCGTGGCACAGTGGCTAGTGAGGGTACCCTTCCTGCAGTGCAGGGAGTGAAAACTGTGTTGCTGAAAGATCCTTTGTCTCAGTGCTGATTTTTCTTTGTGGCACCGAGCATCTATTTCCAACAGGTTCCCATCAAAATCTGCACCATTCGAGATGCCCCATTGCATTTCTATAACTATTAGTTAATTCTTTCCCTAAGAGATAAAATAGTGAGCTCCATGGAGACAAATGACTGTGTATTTTTCAAGCTTTCATCCCTGGCTCTCCTGTGTATCCAAGCACTCACCTACTGTTAAATGAATGAGTGAACACCTCTCCTTCCACCCTGACCCTGGGCCAAGTTCAGCCCCAACAGTCCCTCAAGTAGATCATGTTCCTGGGACCTCAGAGCCCAGAACTGGGGTCCAGAGCCCCCACTCAGCAGGTGGGGGAGTTTGGCAACTTCCAGATCTGATGTCCTGTCACTTTCAATCAGGGTCTGTCAAAAAGTGCTTCACTGGCCTGGCACGGTGGCTCATGCCCGTAATCCTAGCACTTTGGGAGGCCGACGCGTGCAGATCACCTGAGGTCAGGAGTTCAAGACCAGCCTGGCCAACATAGGGAAACTCTGTCTCTACTAAAAATGCAAACATTAGCTGGGTGTGGTGGCAGGCATCTGTAATTCCAGCTGTTTGGGAGGCTGGGACAGGAGAATCCCTTGAACCCAGGAGGTGGAGGTTGCAGTGAGTCAAGATCGTGCCACTGGACTCCAGTCTGGGCAACAGAGAGTGAAACTCCACCTCAAACAAACAAAAAACCTTCACCATGTCCAGAAAGGCACAGTCTATGTGCTCAACTGCAATGGAGGAATTCTGTTTATGATTTCCTTGAAAAACTTATTCCATTAACCAAAGCATTACTGACGTTCAAGCTTTCTTAGAGAAGCCTGTACCTGGCTTGACGTACATGCCTGATTGCTCATTACCTGTGGGGTGAATTCCAGCGAGGCCGCCTGTGCAGGCCCCACACAGCAGATGGTCATGAAAATGCCTCCCTTCCAGCTGGGCGTTCTCTAGTCCACCTGACCCTCTGCTGTCCGTCCCCTGGAGGGCTACCTGATTCCATCTCCTGGGCTGCTGGATGCATTTCTGTGCCTTTGAGGTCTAGGGGTTGGGGGTCTTTCATCCACTTGCATCCTGACAGCTCATGAGAAGGCCAACCTAAAATTCACTCAGCCATGAAATAGAGACATTGGCACCGCTTTGATTGCCTCACGTCTGCCTGTGGAGCGAGGCCGGCCCTGCGGCTGGCTGCCCGCTAAACGGTGAATGCTGCTTCCCCAGAGGGCAGAGACGCAGCCCCCGTGCTCCCCTCCTCCGCCTAGTGCCACCTCCCAGGTGCGATGCCGCTGGCTCCTGACGCCTGTGAAGGCGGATTTTCCCAATTTGTTATCTCTATGGCAGCTCCTCCGGGAGCCCTTCTGCCCAGGGGGTGCTGGTGCAGGGAGGCTGGGTCTGGGTGATAAATGAGAGACTACCTCCCCCTCATTTGTCTTTGTTTCGTGTTTTTATTTAATGATAAAGGAAATTGGTCTACTCTGGGGTGGAGGAGGGAATAGCAGAGTAAGCTGCAGTTTCACCTGTTCTACCCATGGCTCCTCCTGGCTCGAGCAGCTCAATTAGAAAGAGCTCCTTTTGCAGAAACACGGCTGGGAGCTGCGTGATTAATGTTATACTGGAGAGCCACGGTGCAGGCGGGCGGCAGGGGAGGCAGCCTTGTTAGGAAGAGCAGGAGCTGGATGGGCTTCCCGCTGACGCAGCTCCTGACATTCCTGAAAGTAGCCCCCTGCTCCCAGCCCCTTCTTGGGGGTCCTGTTGGAACCAGAACCTGCTCACATCGCCTAATCACCCATGGGTCCTACTGTCAGAGTCAGTACCGCGGCTGAGCACCGGGAGCCCTGGCAGGGCCGAGGTTTCTGTCTCAAAGCGGCGGGCTTCTGGAGGCTTCCAGAAGAATTGTTCTGCAGGCACAGTGCCGCCATGCAGGGGGTGCCGGAGACAGAACCGGGGAAAAGCGGGGACGCCCACTTTGCTTGGACGTGGTGACGGTGAAGCGGCAAAGCTGCAGGGCAGGCGCAGGGACTGGTGGGTGCTGAGGGGTCTGCGGGGCGGGTGTGGGTGACCTTCCCCCAGTTCCTCAGGGCCGGTGGGACGCACTTTCACTGTCCCCCTCGGGAAAGAGGTAAATACAACTCGGTTTCTGGATTTGTGTAGTAGACATTGTTGCTGAGTGTAAAGTTGATGCATTTCTAAACTGGAGGTAATTTCCATTCACCGTGAAGCTTCCAGCCACCGTGTCCCCCCCACTTCTCTCCTCCAGGGTGGGGGAGGCCCCATCGCCGGACCAGGACACCAGCACTCAGAGCCTCTTCACTCTCTCCCTGTGTCCGTGGAAGCCACAGTGAGCCTTTATTTACTTGTTCGTTTGTTTACTGAGACAGAGTCTTGCTCTGTGGCCCAGGCTGGAGTGCGGTGGCACATCTGTGGCTCACTGTAGCCTCCACCCCACAGGCCCAAGTGATCCTTCCACCTCAGCCTCCCACGTAGCTGGGACCACAGACCTGCACCACCATGCTTGGCTAATTTTTGTTCTGTTCTTTGCGGAGACAGAGACTTGCTATGTTGCCCAGGTCGGTCTCAAACTCCCAGGCTGGAGCTGTCCTCCTGACTTGGCCTCCCAAAGCACTGGGACTACAGGCACCAGCCACTGAGCTGGGCAGTGATCCTTTATATGGAGCCATGATGTGGCCTTACACAACTCTCCAGCCCCTTCCTTCCTTGTTGGGACCGCAGCCAGCTGGGTCTCGGGTTCTGGACGCTGTGTTGCTCTGTCCCCCTCGGTCACCGGGCCCCAGCTTCACCCTCCTGGCTCTCTGCTCCTTCAGCTCTGCGCCTCTCAGACCCCCGGCTCCATGCGTCCTCCCCCAGGGTCTTCTCCTATGACTGCTTTCTGTCACCTGAAGCCCAGAGTCCTCCTGAGATGAGATTCTCAGGTAGACCTGGCGCAGGGGGCCACCTCCTGACCTCCATGGGGGGTAGGCGTCGCCGCCCAGGGGCCTGGGAGAGCTGGGGCCTGCGTTCCCCGTGGGACATAAACCACAGTCAGGGAAGGCGGCTCCGTGACAGAGGCTGCAGCCACCAGGCTGCTCCGGAGGAGCTGCAGCCTCCATTACGTGTCCTGCACGCCCGGCCTCCAGCCTGTGGCTCCGGGTGGGTGTGCGTCCTTCTCACTGTCAGAAGCTCCACGAGCCTGGCCTGGCCCCTGTGGACCCCACCTCAGGGGCTGCTGGGCCCGGCACTCTGGCTGTGGTTCTCTTCTGGGGCCCTTCTGGGACCCTTCTCCTCACACAGAGGCCATGTCTGGCAGGGTGATCGGTGGCTGTCTCAGAAGGGGCGAGCAGGGTGGCAGTCGTCAAAGTGCCAGGCACAGCCAAAGACCCATGGCCACCCCCAGACAAGGGAGGCTGCCTGGATGCCACGGCCATGCATGGGTCCTGCCTGGGCCCTCCCGTCTCTCTCACAGCGCCTTCCCAAAGCCACCCACCCTTACCCACTTCAGAGTCTCAGCACTAACCCCTCTGCAGAGGCGTGGTGTCAGGCAGCACTCTTGGATTCCAGCCCTGCTCCCCCCATCACACCCCACGGCTCACTCCCCACCTCCTCCCCCGCCTCAGCCCTGCTCCCCCCCCATCACACCCCACAGCTCTCACCTCCTCCCTGCCTCAGCCCTGCTCCTGCATCACACCCCATGGCTCACTCTCACCTTCCTGGACCCCAGCACCTGACCCTCTTCTCCAGCTGCCTCTGTTCCCATGGGCTGCTGTCATCATTCCTGACCCCCTTCCCCACCCACCTCTGTGTTTGCCCCTCTCCACGTTCGGGGCATGCCGGGACCCCCCGAGGCAGCACCCGTTGCTCCTGGCTTGCTCATCTGCCTCTCCGTTTGAGAAAAAGCTGGGATTCCCCTGGGTGTTCTAACCAAGAGTGCAACCAAAGCAGTGTGCCCCGTGAGCAGGAAATGAGGTGCCTCGGCGCAAAAACTCCCATGGTGGGACGTGTCTGATGCGACTCTGGGACGTGCCTCTCCCTGGGGGATGGAGGTTGGAGGCAGTTAGCCGAGGAAGGCGCTTCTAGGAGAGCTTCCTGATCCTGAACCCAGCCCTCCCCGTCTGCACAGTGGCTCTGTGGGGATTTATAAATCCAGCTTTGTGTCTTCGCTTGGATCGAATCTGAGAACTGTTAGCATCTCTGATTTTGTCGCTCGATACCGGGAACTAACACTGACCTGAGCAACTCTTTTTTCAAAGAGATCCTTTGGGGCACTGGCTCCAAGAGGCACTTCCCTGCCTGCAGCTTCTCTTATTCTAATCAGTTCTTTGCTGTAGGAGGCAAAGCGAGGGAGAGCTGCTTTGCTAACGCTGGAGATGGCCGTGGGAGAGCTGGGCAAGAGCTGGTCTCAGACGCCCCCTGCACGTCCACAGCGGTCGACCTGGCCAGCTGTGGCTCGGCCCATCAGGTGGGGCGTTGGTGCCAAGACCGGTCCAACATGGGTCAAGATGGGACCCATGCCTCTCGCTGCAGACACCTGCCCGTGTGCACAAAGGAAGGGTGGCAGAATGCTCCTGTGTCTCCCTGAGCCCCCGCACCACGGAGAAACCTACCCAGGCTCTGAGGGCTCCATGCGACAGCTCCACGAAGTGTCCCCCAAATCCCCAGCTGAGCCATGCCTCCTAAAGCAAGACTGCAAAGGGGTGAGGAGGAAAAGCAGAGTGAGAAACTGAGGAGGCAGAAACCCAAATAAGGGAAGCAGACGTGATAGACAGCAGGGGCCACGGCCCCACACGGTGCGGACGAACGGGACGGTGCTTTACCCCAACAGCACGCCTCCCCACGTGGCGGCGTCCACCCCTCTCCTCTTGAAATTCCAGTCCCTTCTGCAGCAGGGGCGGGAGGATGCTTCTGGCGGCCTGCTTACCCACTCCTTAGGGTAATGCCCAGCCAGTTCCCCTCATCACAAAGCTTCTGCCCACTTCCTGCCTGACCACCTTCGCCTTGTACCACACGACCTGCGGCGTGGAGTCACGCCACTGTGGAGCAAGTGGACCTGTCACATTCTGCTTTCACAAGGCCAGGGTGTCCTCAGCCCCGTCCTGCCTCTGGTGTTCTCAGCCCTGCAGGCTCCTCCACACCCCGCAAGGCCCCCTCCCACCTGCCTGCTCCTGAAGGCCCTCTGCACCTCCCTCATGGGGCCCCCAGTACATGCTGCTGTGTTTCCCAGCACTGTGCGCAAATCAGCCCTGAGCGTCTGAGGGGAGGGGTGGCCCCAGGACCGATGGGAGCTCCTTCTCCCTGGCCACTGTTTTGCTTAAGCTTCTGACCTTCAGACTGGAATAACCAGAAGGAAGAGAGGCTGAGCCCGCGTAGGGCTGCTGGCCATGCTGGGGACAGCTGGGGCCCCACTGGGGTCCCCGGGAGGGGGAGTGGTCCTGGAGTCAGGAAAGAGGCCTCTGTCCACAGCTGGATGTGTGACTTGGAGCAGCTGCTCACCCGCCTGCCTCGGTGTCCTTGCCTGGCTGTGGCAAAGGCTGTGGCAGGTGGCTCTGGTCTGCCCACAGGCCACGTGACCTCTGACTGGGTGGCGCCTGTGTGAGGACCCAGGATACAGGACACCTGTGCCACAGCCCTGCATCCGTGTACATCACAGGCTGCTGGGCTTATCGTGGGCGGTGGTTGAGAAAGGCCCTCGTTCCCACCGTGGTTTGCATCTGTCCCAGGCCGGGTGGCTTCGGGATCCTCCAGCCAGTGAGGACAGAGAGGCCAGGGCCGGGCGGGGTTGGTTTTGGCCCCTATGAAAGCAGAGTGAGGGCTCCTGGTTCCCTGCGGCTGGGCCTGGCTCCGAAGGGCTTGTGTGGGAGCCCTGCCCCCTGGGTTTGACTGTGGACTTTCCCGTAAATGTGCCCGGGACTCATCTGTGCACAGCTGATGCTCAATCCCCACCCCCCCTGGGGGGAGCTGCTGCCTGTGGGGTGCTCTGGGGCCCCCCTCAGGAGAAGGTCAGTCGAGGTGGGCGGGAGAGGAGCTGGGAGAGGCTCCCAGGTCCTGGAGCCAGGAGGCTCAGCACACAGGCCTGTAGGGAACTGTAGGAGCTCTCGGGAGTGGGAGGGGCGGGTCTGCAGGAGGAGCCAGGTCACGGCCTGATTAGGGTTTCCTTGGAAGGCGGGGCAGGCTGATGTGAATAATTCCCACAGGCTCTGAGCTTGGGGGTGGCTGGCACGCGCCCGGTCCCTGGCCCTGTGAAGACTGCTTCCCCGGTGTGGCGGCACGGAGGAGGCGGGCTACAACGGGTGAGTCGCACACACAGGCCTGCTCCAGGATGGGCCTTTGCGCATCTCCGAGAACTGGCCAGCTCTGGGAAGGGCAGCCTGTCCCAGACAGAAAGGACCGATAAGACACTGAAACATTATAACATAGAAAATTAAAGACACACAGAGAGTTCCTACCGGCTGCCTGTCCTGGTCGGCGCGGCCTTCAGGGCCGAGGCTGGAGGCAGTCACCAGTCAGATCTGGGAGGGGCCAGATGCGGGGGGCTCAGGAGCAGCGAGAGGGCACAGAGAGGCCAGGATGACATCTGGGTCCTGAGCTGTTGCCACCCTATTCTACGGGGTGTGGTGGAACACCGTGTTTCTGTGGGGTTTGTGTGGCCTTTACCTGGAAGGATGTGTGATTTTATCTTTCCCAAAATCTGTTTAAAATTCCATCTCTGGCTGGGCACAGTGGCTCACACCTGTAATCCCGGCACTTTTGGAGGCCGAGGTGGGTGGATCACCTGAGGTCAGGAGTTTGAGACCAGCCTGACAAACATGGTGAAATCCCATCTCTACCAAGAATTAAAAAAACAAAAAATTAGCTGGGCTGGTGGCAGGTGCCTGTAATCCCAGCTACCTGGGAGGCTGAGGCAGGAGAATTGCTTGAACCTGAGAGGCAGAGGTTGCAGTGAGCCGAGATCAGGCCATTGCATTCCAGCCTGGGCAACAGAGCTAGACTCTGTCTCAAAATAAAATAAAATAAAATAAAATAAAATAAAATAAAATAAAATTCTATCTCTTGCCTGCTGGGCGCAGGCTTTGAGATGAGGAGCCTCTAATCTTGGCCGGCTTCCCCTCCCTCCTTCATATGGCCGCATCGCTTCCCAGGAAGCCCCGTCCTTCCCAGGAAGCCCCGTCCCTCACATGTGGAGCCAGGTCTCTGAGAGAAGCTTCAGGAAGTGGAGTTTGTACCTGTTTAAAGAAGGCATGTGGTGGAGCTCGTGACACCACAGAACATAAACAGGAACATGGGTATGGGGTGGACCATGGGCACCTGCCCTGTGACAGTCCAGGGGTGGTGAGTGGCTACGACAGGGTGGGTGGCTGCTCAGGCCTCTCAGGACAACAAGGGTCTCTCCTGGCCTGCTCTGGGGGCAGGTCCAGCCTGCAGCCCTGGTGGCACTGGCTGGGGGAGCTGAGGGTACCACAGTGACATCATCCTCAGAAGGAAGGTGCTGAGCGGCACCTGGGAAGTCTCCCTGGAAGTGGACTTTGCAGGCACAGCAGTGACAGCATGCACACCTCAGGCTGCTGTTTCCCTGAGCAGGCAGCTTCCAGGGTTACCTGCCATGTACTGGAGTTTTCATCCAGAGAACACCCCCTGTGAGCACATAGCAATGCCTGCAGCCCCGGGCACACCTCAGTCACTACAGAAGCAAAGGGTTCTGTGTGCCTGAAAATGTCTGCAATGAGACGTTTTACGTGCTGTGTACTTTACGTCAAAAAATTTGGAAAACAACAAACGGTGGGATGAGGTTTTCTGATGTGCACTCTGACATGTTTGTGATGGAAACAGCACCAATGGAATGCAGGGGCAGAGATGCCCTTGGGTGCCAGGGAACGCCCAGACTCTGGGGCCTAAGCTGAGGCCCCAGAGCTTAGTGTATGGCTCATGGTGTGGTCTGTGCTGAGCTTAGTGTGTGGCTGTGGTATGGTCTGTGCAGAGCTTAGTGTGTGGCTGTGGTGTGGTCCGTGCAGAGCTTAGTGGGTGGCTGTGGTGTGGTCCGTGCAGAGCTTAGTGGGTGGCTGTGGTGTGGTCTGTGCTGAGCTTAGTGTGTGGCTGTGGTGTGGTCTGTGCAGAGCTTAGTGGGTGGCTGTGGTGTGGTCTGTGCAGAGCTTAGTGTGTGGCTGTGGTGTGGTCCGTGCAGAGCTTAGTGGGTGGCTGTGGTGTGGTCTGTGCTGAGCTTAGTGTGTGGCTGTGGTGTGGTCCGTGCAGAGCTTAGTGTGTGGCTGTGGTGTGGTCTGTGTCATGCACAGCTGGGCTCCAGGTAACCCTGTGTGTGCAGGGGGATCCTGGGGGTTTGGGATGTGCTGGCCATTCCTCTATGTCTCACTGCAGGCACGAGCCTGTGGCCCCGTGGACAGGACCTTCCGGGTGGTGGCCGTGACGGGAGCCAGGACCGGGCTCAGGTCTTCCTGTGGCTCCATGTCGCCGGCTCTCTCAAGCACCTCCTGTGTGCAGCTGGCACCACCTTCTGACACTCACCCAGCCTCCCACTCAGGAGGTGGGTCGCTTCTCAGCTGGGGCAGGCATCAGCAGAAGGGGGTGTGGGAAAGAATGCAGCTCCCTCAAAACCAGCACAGGGTGCGGGGGTCGGCGACCTCCACTACGCTCAAGGCCTGGTCACTGGTCGGGAGGACAGCTCTGTAGCCCAGGGACACCACAGCGGGGCCAAGGCACCCCGGGACACAGCTGGGACGGAAAGTCCTCTTAGAGGGTCTGCTGTGCCTCCACCTGCATCTCTGTGAGTCAGGCTCTCAGGCTTGATATCAGGAGTGAGGACCACGGTTGGGTGATCCCACGGGTGGGTATCTCAGGGTTAGGACAGGCATGGCTGGTGCCCTCCAGGAAATGTGGGGCAGGGCCGGGGCCTGGGTGGCCTGGCTGGAACCACAGAGCCTCCCAGGCAGTGTATCCCCGCCCTGCCCAGAGCCCTGAGGCTGCACACGGCCCAGCACATAGTTCCCATCCCTGAGCCCAAAGGTGCTTCAACCAGCAGCAAATACCACAAGAGATCGAGAATCCTCCCTCATCCATAATAGGGTCAAAGACAGGAGTCCTGGAGATAGGAGGCCACACAGTGCCACTCATGGGGGCCCGACCTCTTGGGGAAGGGGGGACCGGGCAGAGAGCCAGGGACGGGGAAAGACTCCTGCCTTCCCAGAGAGACAGTGGGAAGCCGGGCGGTTCAGGGCTCGCCTCCATCAGCCCTGAAGCCACAGACGGGAACACAGGGTGGGTAGTGCCTGCTGTGGCTATGGGGCAGCCCAGAGCCTGGTGGGAGGAGTTAACAGACCATGGTGGCCCTGACGTGGCTGAGCTAATGGATGGAAACACTTAGACTGTGGGCATTAAGCAAACTCGTAAAACCCCCAACCAAAAGCTGTGCTGAGCATCCAAAATGACTCGAACGAATAGCAAATAAAAGTCTAAAAATATTGAAAAGCTTTTAAGGCGATTGCTCCAGAGGCCCCATCGGGCCGCTTCGGCTCTCTATAAAGACATTACGCGTTTTTTTTTTTTGACATCATGGTTTTCATAAGAAAGTATTTGGCAACATTTTACCCCACTGAGCTTACCATTTTAGGTCACTTTTGGAACGGAAGGTTGATTTTTAGATAATTTACGAAACAGCTGAGGGATGAGACATGTCCTTTTCATAATGTGGCTACATCCAGCCCCTGCAGGTCACAGCCCCTGGCAGTGACCCCCCTGAGTCCTGGCTTCCTGTTAATCTTAGCTGGCAGTGCCCCCCTCACCCACACTGCACAGGGGCCCCCTCGCAGGAAACCAGGCATTCTAGGCAGGTACACTGAGGCTGCTCCCACCATGAGCTGTTCTGACACTGTCCCTGTGTGGCCCCAGCGTGGGGCCTGCTCCATCCCCTGGCAGGAGTCCAGCAGGTGCTGCTTGCTGGCTGGGGAACCAGCCAGTGTCTCGGTCCCATGGGGGGTTCAGGGGCCAGTCTGCCAAAGGAGCTTGGAGGATGCCAGTCAGGGTGAGTTCTCAGGAGCCCTGGGCCCAGCGGGGAGTGGGGTCCCCCTGACCCCAAGCAGATATTGGTCAGCTGCAGGACAGCTCAGCAGGACTGAGGAGTTAACTCTGAGGATTGGTCCCCAGGGGCCCTCCCGGGGCTGGAATCCACACAGCCAAACTCTTTCTGGGCTTGACAGGTGAGTGTCCAAAATCCTGAGGGCAGGTTCTCATCTGTGAGTACTGGAAGCCTGGTAGTGCAGGATGAAGCCTGGCTGTGTCCCTGGGTGAGCAAGTGGGCCCCCCAGTCCCCCTAGGTTGGTTCTGTGGGTGCTACCAACTTCTCCACTGGTCAGGTTGAGATGGGCGTTGTCCACACTGTGATGTCCAGGAGACCATCCCAGGGAAGTCCGTGCACGAAGGAAGAGGCTGTTACTCCCCAAGTGCTCTTGATTCGAGGGGTGCAGTGACTGAGTTCAGGTAAGTGTCTCATTGAGGCTGCAGAGAGCCCGCGTGAGGCTGAGAGGGGAGAACTCAGCCACGGGCACCATGGGCAGGAGCCTCCACGCCCGTCTGGGCCTGGACGGAGCTCACACTGGCCTCACTGTGGGGTCCTGGCTTTACCACCTCCCTAACACACAGGCCACAGACTCTATGTGGCGTCCCACAGTACCAGCATGGGGCTGGATTCTGAGTTGGCACGGACTCCACGTGACGTCGCACAGTGTCGGCATGGGGCTGGATTCTGAGTTGGTTGATGTTTACCAGTTCCTTGGCACGCCCCAGAATCAGGGAGGCGAGGCCGCCCAGCCGTCCAGCCTGTGCCCCAGGCACGGTGGGTGCAGGTGTGCCTTCTCCCTCCCGCCCGGGTCAAGTGGCCTTCAGTTCTCCCAGCTGCCTCAATTCAGGAACTTGGGGGAGCTTCCCTTCTCTCCGACGGCGGCAGCCCTTTCACCATAGCATGATAAAGCCACACCGTGAACTCCGGCCTTGGTGGAAAGTCTACCTGCGCTCTCTGGATGAATTCCTAATGACCAGGCAGTGTCTACACCACCCCAGACCCCTTCATTTGGTGGGGGTCAGCACTGCTAGTGCTGAATCTTGGAGGTGAAAGAAGGGATTGTTTACTCGACGGTGCCCCTTCTCTGTCTCGCAGAAAACATTTTCTCACCCATCGAAACCCCTCGCCCAAGACGCTGAGGTGGAAGCTTTATTTCTCCGTTTCTTATACATTCAACGATTCTGTTTATTTATAAGGGAAGTGAGCACACCATTCCAACAGTGGAAGAAGTCAGACTGACTAAACGGGAGTGTTGAAACACGTAAATGTTTTAGAAGGAGGAAGGGTCCGCTCTGGTGAGCCCCACAGAGGGGCAAGGGGCCATTATGAGCTGGCAGGTGTACCCCCCACCAAGAACACGGAGCATATCCTGCCTCCCTCAGCCGTGGTTGCTGCTGGGGCCCTTCTCATGCCAGCCCCAAGCCCTCTGCCATGGCCTTCACACCACGCTGATGTGTGTGTGATGTTCATGGGGGGTCTGATGAATAAGTGGGGCTCTTCCCGCCCCTGCTGTGTGTGTGTGTCTATGGGGGGACGAGGGGTGCTTGGGAATTTCCTCCCATGATAGTCCTAGCTTTGAGGGCTCTGGTGATAAATGCTCTCACACGTAGAAGAACGATCAGCTCAATGGTTGAAGTCTTTGGAGCTTTTGCTGGTTCTGCTTGCTGTCATTCCAGGCAGAGCTTGGAGCGCCTGGCTGTACCCGTGTTAACATGAACATGGGCAGGGCTCGGCTTCCTCCACCTCCTGACACACGCAGCTACTCTCACCGTCACGTGGGAGTGCATTTCGGAAGGAGGATGAGCCTGAGGACCTTCCACAGCAAGGCACACCGACTCATATTCCTTCAGGTTCAATTGTGGCATGAAAGAAAGCATGCGCTGCATTCATAAACTATGTTTTCAGATACTCGAGGGTAGTCTGAATTTTGAGTATTTCTTCCACTGTGTGAGAACAAGGACAGAAGGTGCCATTTATGAACCAGATATCGGGCCCTCACCAGGCACCCGACATCACCAGGCACCCGACATCACCAGGCACCCGACATCACCAGGCACCCGACATCAGCAGGCACCCGACATGCCACAGCCTTTATCTTGGACTTGCAGCCTCCAGACCCGGGAGTCATCAGTGTCTGGGAGTCTAGAACTCTTTGGGATAGCTGTCCAAATGCACTAAGGCAGAGATGTTCTGTCAGGAAGATGTGTTCTTTCTCCCCCAACAATTTACGCACCCAGTGACTGTACTGGGTCGAGTCCGCGCACCATGCCTGCGTTAGTATTGATACATTGGATCAATGTATGGCACACTGACTCGGCCATTTCTGCACTGCATTCTTTTGTCAAGACAAACCAAGCCACTCCTTCAACACTTTGCTTAGGAATTGCCTCAGCCAAATATCAAGTTTTATCGTTCGCAATTTCCACCTTCCCCAAAACACTAGGACATGAATACAGTTCAGCCGAGTTCTTTGTCATCATATAACAAGGGTGGCCAACTTCCACTGTCTGTCTCATGGAGGCTGCAGCACCCAGCAGGCTGCAGAGAGCCCACGTGGGGCTGAGAGGGGAAAACTCAGCCATGGACACCATGGGCAGGAGCCTCTGTGCCCGTCTGGGCCTGGACGGAGCTCACACTGACCTGTTTCTCCTATCTGTCTGACACCTCACCAGAACCGTCTTCACTCTCCCCATTTCTGCCGCCCTTCTGCTCAGGATTACTTAGATGTTCCCTAAGAAAGAGGGGGGCTTCCTCCATGCTCTCTTTTCTTCTTTCTGAGTCCTCACCAGGAAGGCCTTTGAAAGTTCACTCATGCCAACATAGGCTTTTTTCTTTTTTTTTGAGACAGAGTGTTGCTCTTGTCACCCCGGCTGTAGTGCAATGGTGTGATCTTGGCTCACCGCAACCTCCACTTCCTGGGTTCAAGTGATTCTCCTGCCTCAGCCTCCCGAGTAGCTGGAATTACAGGCACATGCCACCATACCCAGTTAATTTTTGTATATTTGTAGAGACGGGGTTTTGCCATGTTGGCCAGGCTGGTCTTGAACTCCTAACCTTGTGATCTGCCCACCTCAGCCTCCCAAAGTGCTGGGATTACAGGTGTGAGCCACCGCACCCGGTCAAATAGGCTTTTTATAGCACGCACCTCCAAACTCTTCCACCTCTCCCCTGTTACCCAGCTCCAAATCCACATTTTTAGGTGTCCCTCTCAGTACCAGTTCCTCTCTTGGTCCCTTTGGGTGACTGTAACAAAATACCACAGACTGAGTGCCTTATGCACAGCAGATATTTAGGCTTCACAGTTCTGAAGGTTGAGAAGTCCAAGACCCCAGTGTTGGCAGGCCCAGCATCTGGAGAGAGCCTACTGCTGGCTGTGTCCTCGCGAGGAGGAAGTGGGATCAGTCTCTGGTCTCTTTAATAAGGGCACGAATCCCACCCAGGAGGCTCCCTCTCTTGAAAAAATCACCTCCTAAAGGCCCCATATCCTAATACCACCACCTTGGGGTGAGGATTTCTACATAGAAATTTGGAGAGACACAAAAACCGTCAGTCCACAGCAAATTTGAAATAATCTATGAAGCTTCTCCCTGCTCCAGAAATGAAGCTTAGTTTCTCTCCCCTGTGTGTGGGCTGAACTTCCTTAGTTACTTCCAACAAACATAATAAGGAAAAAGTAATCATAACCAAGGAAATAATAACTTCCACGCAGAAACCGTCACAGGGCGAAGGTCACACCTCCTGTGTTGAGTGGGGGAAGGCAATGGGGTGAGCCGGGCGCTTTGGCCCTTGTGTCTGTCCCCCCCAAACACTCAACCCCAGTCAGTCGCAGGAAAAACAAGCGCTGCAGTTGAGAGGCATTCTAGAGCTACGGGATTCTTCACGATTGTTAACTTACTAAAGAACTCCTAGAAAGAAGAAATCACAGCACGCAGAAGCTACAGAGACAAATAAAAGTATAAAAGCGATCAAGCCTCTTGCCCGGTGTCCTGGAACAGTAAGACCGGCATTCGTTCAAAAACCGCTGACATCAGAGTCTGTCGTGGGGTTTCTTTGAGAGCAATTTACCAGCGTGAATTTCTTAATGGTGACAAATGCGCCGTGATCAGGTAAAAACAACACCATCGCGGGAAAGTAGGTAAAGGTATTCAGATACTCTCTGTATCATCTTTACAACTTTTCGATACATCTAAAATGACTCTAAAATCCATATTTTAAAAGGAATTCTGGAGTTGTATGAAAAAGCGGATGCTTTTCACCCAACAACCTGCTTAGCAGAAGGCATCAGACACAAAAAGGGAAAACACCGCATTTTTATTTATCTGGAATAAATGCATTTAACATAAGGTGCTAGAAATTGTATCAGTGCTTCTCTGGAGTGGGGAACAACACTTGATGGAAAGAATTTCTGTGGGAGATGGAAATGTTCTGTATTGTAACTGGGTGGACATGACCTGGGGACCGAACTTTGACAAAACCCACTGAAGCGTACAGTTAAAATCGGTGCATTTCACTCCATGTTACTGAGACCTTGACAAGTTTGATTCAATGATGTAAAGCATGTATTATATTATGACCAACTGGAGTTTATTCTAGGTAAGAAAGTGTGATTTAACATTCAAAAAAGTCAAAGTAATGCAGCCTACTAACAGAAAATGTGAAGAAAAATCTCATGATTATCTTGATGGAAGCAGAAACAAATACTGATAAAATTCAACCCTTATTCATGACTTTACACAGTAAACACCCTTGCAATGAAAGAAATTCTTTAATCTGATGAAAGACATCTACAGGAATTCTATAACGAACACCGTGAGTGTTGAAATATTGCAAAAATGTCCCCCGGAGTCTGCACTGAAAGAAGGCTAGCCGGCCGTGGTCACCACACCTCTGCTGAGTGTCGTCTGAGAGTTCCCACCTCTGCAGCCCACAGCAAAGAGAAATGTAGAGTATAAGGGTTGTAAAGGAAGAGATGAGAGTGCTATTACTCACCGATGACACGGACGTGTGTACAGAGAGTCCAGGAAGTCTGCAGACAAACGATTCGATTTCGCAACTGATTTTACCAAGGTCACTAGATTCAGGGCCAACATGAAAAAATCAATCATATTTCCTTAGAACAGCGACAAATGGAACAAACTTTTAAATGTCACCGACAATAGCATTAAAACATCAAATAGCTCTGGATAAAAACGGAAGATGTGAAAGGCATCGATAGTAAAAGTGCAAAGAGTGCTGAGGGAACACAGGAAACCTGGCATCAATGAATGGAAATCGCACTTTCAGGGATGACAGCGCCCAGTGCTGTGAAGACGCTAAGTCTCCCTCAAATAATCAAAACATTCCAACTTAATATCAGTTAAAATCTTGGCAGAAGGAGGAAGGGAGGGAGGGAGGGAGAGAGGGAGGGAGGGAGGGAAGGATGAAGTGAGGGGGAGAAGAGAGGGAGGGAGGAAGAGAGCAAGGAAAGGGGAAGGAGGTGGGGAGGAAAGAAAGAAGGGAGAAGGGGGAGGAAGGAGAGAGAGAGAGGAGCAAAGGGAAGGAGGGAGGGAGCGAGGAAGAGAGAAAAGAAGGGAAGGAGGGGGGAGGGAGGAAAGAGGGGGAGGGAGGAGGAGAGGGAGGGAAGGAAGGAAAGGAGGGAGAAGGAGAGGGAGGAAGGAAGGAAAGGAGGGAGGAAGAGAGGGAGGAAGGAAGGGAAGGAGGGGGGAGGAAAGAAAGAAGGAGAGAGAACGGGAGGAAGGAGGGAGGGGAACAAGAAAGAAAGGAAGGAGGGAGGGAACAAGAAAGAAAGGAAGGGAGGGAGGCAGGGAGGGAAGAAGGGAGGGAGGGAGGGATGGAGGAAGAGAGGGAGGAAGGAAGAAGGGCTGGCTTCTAAGGAGCTCCCACAACACATGCTCAGCTCTCCCACATCGGCCATTTGAGGGCCACACTGTTCCTGGGGTCAGCCCAGTATCGTCCCCCTCACCCCCCTCCCGACCTGCATGAGGAGTTTTGGTGGAAACTGCAAATTAGCAGGTCCTGGGGGGGGGGGAGCAGGAAGGGGGCTCCCCCTCAGCTGAGGCTGGCGGGGATTCTTAGGCCGAGAGCTGGCGCTCACCAGCAGCAGCTGGGAAGGACCTGCTCCCGTTTTCCCACGGAACTGCACAGCAGGATGCAGCCGGAAGCATGGCCTTCATACCAACTCATTTCGCAGGTTTCTGAAACGTTCCAACATTCAAATGGTTTTATTTTTATTTTTATTTATTTTTATATTTATATTTTTATTTTTTTTAAAGATGGGGTTTCACCATGGTGGCCAGGCTGGTCTTGAACTCCTGACCTCAGGAGATCCACCCACCTCGGCCTCCCAAAGTGCTAGGATTACAGGCGTGAGCCACCGCGCCCGGCCTCAAATGGTTTTAAACTTGCCGCTGTCGATGCTGTGACCGGCCGCGCTCCGTTGTCAGATGCGGAAAGGGCTGCCAAGCGAGCAGATGAAACTTCCCAGATAAGCCACCCAGAGTGTTTCTGAGAACTGCCAGCTGCGATGAAAAACAGCGTTGGGGAAGAATCTTCACCCGCGGGAGCCGGCGTGCCTCGTCCGCAGACGACGTGTGAAATTCGGTGATTCTCAGAGTGGATGTTGCAGGGAGTGTCCGTCCTGGACCCGTGGAGAGGTCGTTGGCGGAGCTGGGCCTGCCGTGCTGGCTCAGTTACAACCGCAGCACGCCTGGCACTCTCTCACCCTACGGGTGGCGTCCTGTTACCAGCCTGTGGCTCTGAGGGACACAGGCTGTGCTGTCTCGTCATTCGTTCGTGGACAATTCTTTGTTCTTTTAATCCAAAGCAAACTTTGAAAGACTTAGCAACGAGAAGTCTGAATATTTACTGATAGTCCCCACATATGTATTCTTTATATGTACAGTTTGTATGTATTCGTGTACACATATATAGAGGCACCTATCCCTCGTCTATCACGGAGGTATCTGTGTATCTCTGCTCAGATCTGTCACCATCAATCTCTGTATCCATCCTCTGATCAACAGCACAGGGCATATGTGGACATCCTGGCCTAGCACTTTGGGGAGGACGCAGGGGCCTGGACAGGGGAAAGGATGGAGGCTGAAACACAGGGTCCGGCTGGGGAGCTTGGACTTTAATCCCGAGGGATCGGTAGCCGCCACGGACATTTCTCGAGCAAATGAAGGTTTCAAGAATGACCCTCGAGACGCAGACTGGAAGAGGGGCGCTGGGGGCGAGGAGCAGCTCACAGAAGCTCCTGCCTGCCGCCAGCCGAGCCACAGGTGCGGCCTCCCTTGGGTTCTCTCCTGCAGGCACAGAGGTGCTGGCCAGGGCTCACTAGTGTCTCTCTCAGAGCCTTTTCTTGGGTTGACCAGAAATCCCTGTGTGCTCCCTGCCCCTTGAGGAATGAAGTCCCATTCCTCCCTTCTGCATCACTCTCCCCGCCCTGCCCCCGCCCCTGAGCTACTATCTGGATCCACAAGGAAAGCGCCCTGCAGGCTCCTCTCGGGAGCTCCAGTTTCCATCCCAGGCTGTGTGACGGGGATTTGGGGGGAGGTACAATCTCCATCCTGGGACCATGTCCGCCCTCACTGCAGATGGATGTCTGCCAGGTCACCACAAGCCCAGGATGGCTGCAGGTGGTCCTGGAAGCAAATCGCAGATGGGTCTGGCCTGGTCCTGGGAGGGCTCCCAAAGCCCGGCCACCTGAGGGCCGAGTCCGGGGGCAGAGCCGGGGGCCGAGATGGGGGCCGAGTCCGGGGCTGAGTCGGGGGCTGAGCTGGAGGCAGAATCGGGGGCCGAGTCGGAGGCCGAGCTGGAGTCCGTCGGGTGGGGTGAAGGGGGCGGCAGGCAGGAGATTTGGACAGGGTGGGGGAGGGAGATCCAGATGGAGAGGAAATAGAATGTGCCAAGTCCTGAGGGCATTTCTCAGGTACAATAGTGCAAGTGTGAGTGAGGTCGGAGCAGAGCCTGCAGCTGGCGCGTCTGGGGGAGAGGGGGTTGGGGTCTTGGACTGGGTGGGGCTGCGGGGTAGACAGCTGGGCAGGAGTTTGGGATTTCTGAGAATAAGAACATGTACAGGACTGGGTGACTAGGGAGGAAATGTGGGCTGTCGAGGTGGAGATGAGCCAGCCGTCAGCCTAAAGCTGTAGCTCAGCGGGCACTCTACCATCTCTGGCACCCCGTCCACCTGTCAGGGGCTGAAGCCTCCCCCATGCTGGAGACAGACAGGAGGTGTTAGAAGTGGAGCTTTGGGTCCAGATGACCGTGTGGGGGACTGGGGTGCCTCAGCCTGCATGTCCCGGGGCTCCAAGTAGCCTGGGGGCCTCATGGCCGCGTTCTTTGCCTCCATGGTGCCTTTCTACACTATGCCCTGGATGTCCCAAGCAGGATGTCCGCTTTGGCTTCCCCTCGTTCTCTTCCGGAAGCTCTCAGGCTTCTGATCACAGGTCTCTGCCACCATCTTTCCTGCCCGAAGGGAGATGGCACCTGGTACTTACTGGGGTCCCACTGCCCCCCAGTCACTCTGCCTGTTGCATCAAAGCAAGAGGGTCTCAAGTGCCCTGGTCCTTGCTGGTCACAGAGGGGTCCCCCGTGGCCAAGAAGCCAGGGGTCTGGTGCTCACACGTGGCCCTGGACGTGCACCTGCCCTTCCTGCCCTTCCTCTGGGCTGTCCTGAGTTCCGAATCCATCAGGAAAGCCTGGACCCAGACACCTCCTTGTAATATCTGCGTTGAAAATCCACATGGCCATGCTGTGGACCTAGAGTGCCCTCCGAGGGCATCACAGGGAGGCAGCTGTCCCCCATGCTGGGGGCTTCATGCATCACCAGGATCCCCCCAAGCCCATCCCTTGGTACAGCAAGCATGTGGACAAACCCGCCTGCTGCCAACAGCCCCCAGACAAGAACCCAAGAACCCCGGTGCCCAAGGGTGAGGAGGCCTTTGTCCAGCCACGGGCCTGGGAAGCACGAAGCTCCTTCCAGCCACCCTCCCCACGGCTCCCCTTGGCGGGTGCTAGGAGGGGGTGGTCTTTGTGGGGAGGCTTCAGGCCACAGATCCAGGTTTTGAGGGGAGCTTGGTGAGGCAACGGAGGCCAGCACTTCGTCTCCTTAATGATGTTCGTGTTGAACGATGGTGGCTCCCGCCAGCCCTCTCCCCCCGACCCTGCCTGCTGCTCACTGGGGTTCATTTCCGGTGTTGGCAGCAGCTGCAAACCTGCATCCAGCAGCAGAGGGAGCGGCCAGCAGGCAGAGGGGCGGCCGGGCAATTACCGTAGCTCTGCAGCATGTTATCCTATTACTACAGAGCACAAAAGTTTCTGAGCTTTTGCTTCCAAAATGTCATGTCAGACAAGACCTGGATTTACTCCCGAAATTTTTAATCTTCCAAGTAGAGAAGGCTGGTGCCTGCTAATAGGATGGGCACAGCGATAGCCCATTGTCGGCGGCCATGGCATGGCTCCACTGCCTTCCCCTGGCACCAGCTCCAAAGAGCGGGCGGCTCCTGGAATGCTGTCAAAACCAAACCTGGTCTCGGGGCCTGGATGTTCACACTCAGCTCGGATTTTGCAAGGCTGCTGCCTGTTTAGCTGAATTAGGCCAGTGGGTTTCCAGTGATGGACGCCATGGCACCGATGCAGATTCCCCATAGCTCTGCCCTGGGATGGAGTGCCCGCCCTGTGCTCCCGCCACCATGAACCTCTGCCGGCCGGGAAGCCTGACTGCACTCACCCTTCCAGCCACCTGCCCCAGGTTGCACCTGTCCAGGTGTGCGCTTGTTTTTCAGCCAACTAATTAATGCTCACTCAGGAGCCCTGGGAAACAGCACGGGCACAGGCCAGCGCATCTCTTTCCGTCCGTTCTCCCAGACACCGCATGTTTATAGAGTTGTGGTGATCTTCTGGTGCCATCTGCAAACTGTATCTTCCAGCCACAGTGTCATGTAATTTGGATGCAGGTGAAATTCTGGGAGTTCTTTTCGAGGGTCACGCTGTCCTTCGCCACACGAGGCCTCCCATGTCACGAGGCCATCCCCTTTCGTCATACGTGACATTTCAATAAACACACCTGTGCGTGCACCTTTTAAATGAACGTTTGACTTCAGGATGGCTTTGGATGTAGAGGCGTGGTGGTGAACGTAGGGTAGAGAGCTTCCGCCTCCCACAGCCAGCTTTCCCTGTAAGTAACAACTTGCATTAGTAGTGCACATTGGTTATGGTTCATTAACCCATATTCACACTAAAGTTCAACTCCATCTATTAAAAGTTCATACTTTTTCTCAGCATTTTTATTTTGTTTCTGAGACAGAGTCTTGCTCTGTCACCCAGGCTGGAGTGCAATGGTGCGATCTCAACTCACTGCAGCCTCCACCTCCTGGGTTCAAGCGATTCTCCTGGCTCAGCCTTCCAAGTAGCTGGGACTATAGGTGCCCACAACCACGCCCAGTTAATTTTTGTATTTTTGGTAGACACGGGGTTTCTCCAGGTTGGCCAGGCTGGTCTTGAACTCCTGGCCTAAGTGGATCCGCCCACCTCAGCCTCCCAGAGTGTAGGGATCCCAGGCGTGAGCCACTGCGCCCGGCCTATTCAGCACTCTCAGTGTCTCCTGGTGTCATTGTTCTGGCCCAGGATCCCACCAAGGTTCTTATGTGGCATTTGGCTGTGACAGCTTCTCAGGTTCTCCTTGTTTTTGGTGATCCAGACCCTGGGCAGTTTGGAGGTGCCCTGGCGGGGGGGTTAGGTAGGCTGTCCTTATATTAACATTAGTGTGACATTGTTGTCATGAGCAGCCTGGGTTAGGTATTCTCAGCAGGAGGATGTCAGAGGTGACACTGTTCTCAGCATCACACTGTGCCCAGGGCCCAGACCAACTGCAGGGCTCAGCACGATGGGTTCGACCCCGTACCCCGGCTCAGGGGTCTCCTCTGTAGCATTGCCTTCCTCCCGCTCCCCACACCATGCTCTGTGGGAAGGTGAGGGGCCATCCCCCACCTCCCGAGGGTGCAGTTTGCCTATGGCTCACCTGGAGTTGTGCCGCAATGCTTCCTGATTCTCAGGACACCCCCTTGGGCTACATCACAAGCCTTGGCATGACCTGGCCAGTTCAGGCCTCCCAGGGCCATGGAACCCCCTGAAGAAAAACCTGGAGGGCACAGGGAGCACAGGAGAGGGGGCTCTGCCTCAGGGGAGTCGGGAGGCAGAAACAGGCAGTGAGCAGAACACAAGCAAAACAATGTTTAAAACCTGAGACTGTGAAAGTGAAGGACAGAAGGTAGCTGAGTCTGTCAGTGACTAGGGAGCACAGGTGCTGCAGGAGGTGGGCGGGAGGACCCCTCGGAGGAGGCCAGGCCACACAGGGAGAGAACAGGCAGGGAAGCAGCCCACGACTGGGGCGAAGGAAGCCAGGGTTGCCAGGGCTCCCAGCTGGGACGTCAGGGCCAGCAGAGAAGGTCTCTGGGCTGACAAGGGCTGGGCTCTAGGATTTAGAAACCTGAGTGAGGGTTACTAGGGTTTTATTCTATGCCCTGTGTATGACCCCAGCCCCGTTTCTCCAATCTGGGGGGGCTTGAGGGCAGATCACAGGGTCCTTATCATGCTTCCTGGAGGCTCCAAGTCTCAGGGAATGGGAGCCGGATGCATTGATGGTCTGGGGAATGTCTTGAGGTCTGGTGGGTCATATCCCATCCACGGGCACTGTCCAGCGGCCCCCAGTCCTGTAAGTCACCTGGGCTGGACCTGGCAGGGACCCTCCCCCTGCAGCCCTGGGGGTTCCAAGCCACATAAGCAGAAAGGCAGAGGCTCGGGTCACCTGCCTCAGGGCCACGCCTGGAGAGATGGGGGCGTGGGCGGCTGCCGTCCATGGGTGGTGGGGGGAGGTGTTGGTCTGCGGCTCTGCACACCTAACCCCTGGCCCGTTCTCTGGTCCCTGGCACCTGGTACAGCCTCTGCCTGGAGGGGGGAGTGACTCAGGTCCTCATGCCCAGAGAGCGAGCGCACAGCCAGAAAGTGATGGACAAATTACATCATGATTAAAATAAAACCAGTGAGGAAAGAAACAAGGTTTTTTCATTTTTTTAAAAAATAAAAAGGTCAAAGAATATAGATGAAACAAGCTAATTGAATTAGGCTGCAGACTGAACTAATACAGAGAAATTCTTCAACGTACATATCTGATGAGACCTGCGCTCTGCAGTGTCGGGGCCCCGGCAGCCCCACCATCCAGCCCTTTCCCCCACGTGGCCCATGAATTACACACAGAACACGGGCTGTGTTCTATTATTCAGAAGCCTTTTCGTCTCTTGGAGAAATGCAGCCCCTGAACCCTGGCACGGCTGACCCACCCTGGCTCAGATGGCATTTGAAATTCCTGACAAGCCCAAGGGTCCGCCTGTGAAAGGGACGCAGGGGTCATCCCCATGGTCGCTCCACAAACCAAGGTCAGGTGTCCTTTCATGGTGAAGCGGGAAGGATGGGGAGGCAGGTCCTAAGTGGAGAGGTGCGACCTGCGGCGTACCTGCCAGCTACGGAGCCCCAGGTGGGGTGCAGGTGGGGCATGGTCAGTGAGCGTTCCGCAGGGGCAGAGGAAAGAGCTTTCTTGGACTCCGCTCGGCTGAAGAAGGGCCTTTCTTGAGGTCTTTCTTTGGAATGCCCACCTTCCCAGGACACTGTTGAGGTAAGAGTGAGCTGGCCAGCCCTGGACCCTCCTGTATAAGCCTGGGCTCAGGGGTCCCACAGTCCTGGCTTCAGTCCCCAGTTCTGTCCCTCCCTGATGGACAATCTGGTGGGGACACACAGGCTCTGTGACTTCAGGCTCCCGTCTGTGGAGGGGCATCCTCTGCAGCCAGTGACTAAGGTGTTTTGTTGAGACAGGGGCCAGATGGAGCAACCTGGGGAGCAGCTGCCGGCTCCATTTCCACGTTGCCCAGCAGCTAGCCAGCCCGCCCCACGCCTTGGCCCCCTGGTGCCTCTGCTCCCCCCCATGATGACCGTGGAAAGACTGACATGCACCTGCTGGGCCCTGGGCTTGGGGGAAGACCCACAGATGCCCCTGAGACCCTGAGCTTCTCCCCATCTCAGCCCTGGGCCCGAGGGAGACCCACAGACGCCCCTGGGACCCTGAGCTGCTCCCCGTCTGGGCCCTGGGCTAGGGGGAGACCCACAGATGCCCCTGAGACCCTCAGCTGCTCCCTGTATGGGCCCCAGGCTTGGGGGAGATCCGAGATGCCCCCCGAGACCCTAAGCTGCTCCCCCATCTGTCAGGAAACTGCATTCACCAGCCTGGCATGCTGGAGGGGCTGTCCAGTGAACCAGCCTGTTCCCAGAACCTCCTCCTGGGCCTTCCAGCCTGGGAGCCTCATGCAGGAGACTTGAGGCTCCAGGGGGAGGAGGGGGAGGGCAGTGCAGGGTCTCCGTTGCCTCCTGCTGGGGTGGCAGGGGTGGAGGTTCCCTGAGACCCATTTCCCAATGACAATAACAGCCCCAGCATTCCAAGTCCCGGCCCGGCCCCAACACAGGGTGCCAGCAGGTTACGGGCACCAACCTCGCGGTGGCCTTTCAGGACAGCTGATTCTTCCCGAGCCTCAGATACAGAAACTGAGGCTCTGGGGATCTTGGCAGGCAATGCTGTCCTGGGGCACCAGGCGAGGACTCCAGGGTAGGAGCCCAGATGCTCCTTGACTTTTGACGGGGCACGCCCCTGGGAGCCTTGCGAGTGGGAAATGTCATAAACTGAAGATGCTGTGAGCACGCGGAACGCGTCAAGTGTCACAGCTTCACCTCCCGGCCTCAAGCATGCGCTGAACTCTTCCCTCAGCCTACGGCTGCGCAAAGTCATCCAGCACAAAGCCCGTCGTACACTGAAGTGTGGACTTTCTCTTGTAATTCATGGAATAACTGTACAGAAAGCGAAACCCAGAATTTTTGTCCTCCGAGCACAGAGTCTACCGAATGTGTACCACATCCGCACCTTGGTAAAGCTGGAAAGTCCGGTGTGGAGCCATCGTCAGCCAGGGACCGTCTATATTATGTGGCCCCTGAACCTGGGCCTTCACGCCACATGGCTTGGTGGAATCCCTCATGGGTGGAGAGGATGGATTTTGATTCTGGGATATTCCAAAGAAAAGGGACACGTCTCTCTCAGAAACTGGCAGGTGACGGAGCTCCCCAAAAGGTGCCAGGCATTTGCTGGGCCCTCGCCACGCAGCACCAGCTCCTCACAGAGCAGCCACAGATGGGGGCCACGGCCACACACAGTTACGGGAGCGGGGGAGGTTCTCAGCCCCAGACTCCCCCATGAGCACAACGGCGTTTCTTATTTTCAATTTCATCTCTTTCCATTCATGCCATCATCAGAATACATGGGAAACAAGGCGGGTGTAGTCTCTGCCCTCAGGAACTCACAGTTCAGTGAAAACCAGCCGCCTTCCATGTTAAACCAGCTGCTCTCTCTCTGCCATCCAGACAAGAGGCACCGACACTCACCGTCCTTCCACACCTGGTGCCCTGCTCCTTTTGCCCTTCCTGCATCTGAAAGCTCTGTGTGTCCATCCCTCCTCCATGCCCAGGGCCACTGTTCCGGCCCAAGCCGCTGTCTCCTCTGTTGTGAATGTCTGCTGTGGCCTCCTCAGGGCTCACCTTGGCTGCTGGAGTCGTGAGGTCTGGGAGAAGTTGGAGACCCAGAACACACCCGGCCACAGCCCCTCTGAAGCCTGGGCCTCAGAAGGCAGCAGGTGGCTGAATGAATAAATGCATGGGCAGATTTACTAATGACAAAATTAATGAAGGCTAATTAAAGAGAAATTAATGAAAGCCCCAACTTTCCCATATGGACTTTTTAATATCCTATTATATTTTCCCCATAACCAAAGTTAAATGTGGTTTTCAAAACATTCTCTCCAATGTTCTTCTCTAAAAAATAATAACTGATGTAAATCTCTCAATGAGCAGCATCTTTTCCATTGTTTTCCTTGGGCTTTCTGATTCTGCAAAGAGTCACATGCCTTAGGCCGTGATTAGCCTGCTCAGCCTCTAACACCCAAGGATGAGGACCAGGCGCCCTGACCGTCTCCCACAGCTGGAAGAGGGTTCCAGGCCCCGCCCCCTTCCAAGTGTGCCTGGGCCAGTGCTGCGGGCCTGCCAGTGTTTGGCTGCTGAAACCCTAAAGGCACGGCTGTGGGATGAGAAGCACTTGAAGGCAGGGCACTGCGTGGGAGAGAAGGGTGCTGGGGCCACCACCCGATGGAGGGGATAGGCCAGCCCCCATGCATCCCGCACGCCAGCCAGCCTCTTTGGAGCAGGGCAGGGGGCTCAACTCACCGTCTTCGGCTCCTTTATTTGAAAACCACCAATAACACACACGGGAGCATGAAGTTGGCACCGATACAGGTACGCGGGCTTGGACGTGAGCCAGACTGCTCAGGAGCGGCAGCTGGGGGCCGAGCGCTCATATTTACAGAGCTGCGGTCACAGTCCCTGCAAGGGATGAGGGGGGGAGCCGTGTGTTGAATCACAGAGAAAATTAGTTGTTTACGGTCATTTACGTTGGGGAATTATTCCTATAAAATCTGCCCTTGTTTCACCTGGATCTGATTAGACATTGATGAGATCATGGACAAGTTCATCAAGGTGCCCCAAAATGAAGCCCTTTGCTGGGAAGGGTTCAGAAGAGAGGTGGAAATGATTCATGTTGGGGAACACAGGCGTCTCGGCTAAGGACTGGGGCCTGCTGAGCATGGAGCCAACGGGATACAGAGATAAAGTAACGTCCTCAATTACAAAGGGGCCTGAGACACGGAAAATCGCCATCAACAGACCTCGCTCTGGAGACGAGGACAAGGGTTGGAACTGCACAAAGTTGTCCATCGCTCCAGGGGCCTCATAGAGAGCGGAGGAGAGGAGCTGGATGCGGGGCCGGGGCACGTGAACGAACGCCCGCCCCACAGAGTCGAGGCTGCGGAGGGTTGTTCAGGAGGCACAGCCAGCAGAAAGGGGCACCAGCATCCTCTCGTCCCTTCTTGGTGGAGCTGCCATTGATCACCCTGGCAGGACACAAAGGCCTGGGCAGCTTGGACAGAAAGCACTGGGGCGAGGGGGAGGGGCCCAGAAAATCGCGTGTGCAGAGTGTGTGGGGCTGTGTGAGTCACGTGTGCAGAGTATGTGGGGCTGTGTGAGTCACGTGTGTAGAGTGTGAGGGCCTGTGTGAGTCGCATGTGTAGAGTGTGAGGGGATGTGTGAGTCACGTGTGCAGAGTGTGAGGGGCTGTGTGAGTCACGTGTGCAGATCTCTGCCCCTCCCCTCATATGTGGGGTTGTGTGAGTCGTGTGTGCAGAGTATGTGGGGCTGTGTGAGTCACGTGTGCAGAGTGTGGGTGGGGCTGTGTGAGTCACATGTGCAGAATATGTGGGGTTGTGTGAGTCGTGTGTGCAGAGTATGTGGGGCTGTGTGAGTCACGTGTGCAGAGTGTGTGGGGCTGTGTGAGTCACATGTGCAGAGTATGTGGGGTTGTGTGAGTCGTGTGTGCAGAGTATGTGGGGTTGTGTGAGTCACGTGTGCAGAGTATGTGGGGCTGTGTGAGTCACGTGTGCAGAGTGTGTGGGGCTGTGTGAGTCATGTGTGCAGAGTATGTGGGGTTGTGTGAGTCACGTGTGCAGAGTATGTGGGGCTGTGAATCACGTGTGCAGAGTGTGTGAGGCTGTGTGAGTCACGTGTGTAGAGTGTGTGGGGCTGTGTGAGTCGCGTGTGCAGAGTGTGTGGGGCTGTGTGAGTCGCGTGTGCAGAGTGTGAGGGGCTGTGTGAGTCACATGTGCGGAGTGTGAGGGGCTGTGTGAGTCACGTGTGCGGAGTGTGTGGGGCTGTGTGAGTCACGTGTGCAGAGTGTGTGGGGCTGTGTGAGTCACGTGTGTAGAGTGTGTGGGGCTGTGTGAGTCGCGTGTGTAGAGTGTGTGGGGCTGTGTGAGTCGCGTGTGCAGAGTGTGTGGGGTTGTGTGAGTCATGTGTGCAGAGTATGTGGGGCTGTGTGAGTCGCGTGTGCAGAGTGTGTGGGTTTGTGTGAGTCGTGTGTGCATGGCAGTGAGGTGCTGGGTGAGTCTCGCGTGCAGAGCTGTGAGGAACTCTGGAAATCTTGTCTGCAGAGCTACACTTGAGTGTCTGGGCTCAGAAGGGAGCCGGTGGGTGCCTGAGAATGTCGGGGCCTTGTCGGGCACCTTGGTGCTGTTCCCTGACCTCCCTCACTCCCTTTCATCTGCACTCCAGGTTTGAGGGGCCAAAATTAGCAGATGGTTCGAGGTCTATTAGCCAGCACCTGCCCCCACCCCCTCCAATGCCATTGGCATTAGAGATTGGATTTCTTAATGACAGAAGGATTAAGTAATAGGCCTGAGCAGGGCCGTGGGCAGCCATGTGAAGCCACGTGCAAAACTGATATTTCAACAAGCCTGATAACGTATTAGGTCAATGGCCCTGCTGTGTCGCAGAGTCCCGCGATGAATCTTCCTCCAAGTGTTGGCGGGTGCCTGTCACGGGGTCCGGGCGCTCACGAGGCCCCCGGCCTTCCGGGAACCCACCAGTCCCTTCCCAAAGTGTCCGGGAAACCTCGGGTCCCCAAACTGTGCGGAGGAGGGTGGAATGAACCGAGTGGACCACAGGGGCTAGCGGCAGGGACAAGGCTCCCACCTTCACCACCCTTCACAGAGGGGCATGGGCGGGGCTGCAGGGTTTCCCAGTAGGGGAAGCATGGGCATGGGTTCCGCGCTGTCCCAGGAGCTCTGCAGACAGTGCCCTTGGAAGCCCCGGCCCACACCGAGTCCGCCACGGGCTCCGGACCTCGGAGTCCTCTGCAGCCGTCTCACACTCTGATTTGTGACTTCAAACCGAAGCACCGGGGCCCCAGACAAGATGCTGGGTGACAATTTTATGAAGATCAATGTTATTAAGGACTGGATTCTTGTCCGAAATAATTTGTATAAAATATAGTCACATTAGATGAGAATCTGTGCTGAATTATCAGCTAATGGGGTGTTGAATTGTGAAAACCCCTGGCCTTTTCACAGAATAATTGAACATGACGTCTTCTATATGGGACTGAGGCTCCTGAGCACAGGCAGGGGCTCCGGTCCGGCCAGCGTCTCCAGGGCTGTTCTCCCTGCCTCGGCCCTGACCATCAACATGTCCTCCAAAAGCAGGGAGAGCCCCTGAAGCCTGGGCGGCCCCCCACCACTGCCAAGACCCCTCCCCCACCAGGCCTGCACACCCCGGCCCCATCCCGGTGAGCAGACCTCCCTCCACCAAGACCCCTCCCCGCCAAACCTGTAGCCCCGGCCTCATCCAGGTGAGCTGCCCGTGGCATTTGGGACCCTGCATGCCCCCCGCTCCGGGATGTCCTTCTCGTCCTGGTAAGCCAGCAGTCACCATGAGTCCCTTCAGTCCCAAGCCACCACCAGCTTCTCTCCTGCATCTGAGAGCCCACCTCCTCCCAGAGCAAAATCTCCTGAGGAAGTGAGGCCACCCGAGAAGGAGCGTCCTGGCCCCACCGCCCCAGAGCAGGTTCTGGAAGGAAAGGAGAGAAGGGAACGGGGAGGGATACAGCATGGCTCCTCCCCCCTTGGTGCCTTCTGGGGAGCCTCCACCCAGGAGGGACCCCCATCTTCCCCAGGCCTTGGCCTTCCTGGGTTCCAGAGGCCCTGAGGTCTCCCCCTGCAGCGGGAAGGAGGCTGGCCAAGAAGGACCTCCCAAGGCTGATTGATGCTCAGGAGCGCCCACCTCCCTGTCCCTCTCTTAGGGTCCCCGAAGTTATTGCTAAGTCACGGAAGGAATCCCCCAGTGGTGTCTCCAGCTGTGGAGTCTGTGGGGGGTGTCTTCCTCACGAGATCCTCTGGAGGTGCTCAGGGTCCTGACGAAAGACCCGCGGTAGCCCCTCCGCCCGCCATCACCCATACCCTGCAAAGCTTTTCCTACAGAGTCTCACTGAGCCCCAGAGAAAAGCAAAATGAACCAGAGCCCTCACCCGAGGTGCTGTTGTGATCCCACCTCAGAGGTGGGGGTGGGAGTTGGGGAGGGTTCCCCAAGTGCTGTTGTGATCCCACCTCAGAGGTGGGGGTGGGAGTCGGGGAGGGTTCCCAAGTGCTGTTGTGATCCCACCTCAGAGGTGGGGGTGGGAGTCGGGAGGGTTCCCAAGTGTGCTGTGATCCCACCTCAGAGGTGGGGGTGGGAGTCGGGGAGGGTTCCCAAATCCTGTTGTGATCCCACCTCAGAGATGGGGTGGGAGTCGGGGAGGGTTCCCAAGTGCTGTTGTGATCCCACCTCAGAGGTGGGGGTGGGAGTCGGGGAGGGTTTGAACCCATGATTGCTCCTGCATTCCATGGGCAGGAGCACTGCCAGTGGCTGGTCCCAGCAGGCCTCTGTGGGCCCCAGACCATTGCAATGGATGCCTTGGCCAGCACCAACTGAGGGAGGTTCCAGGAGGGCCCAGTGAGGGGTCCCTGCTGCCCCCCGTCCCTGAATCACCCCATCTTCTCTCTTGGGCAGGCACCGGACAGCCTCATGGCTCACTGTCCCTGAAGCCCTGGCCTGGGTTCTTGGTAGGGACCTTGCTAAGTATCACTTCAGGGCACGTGTGTGCAGGAACATGGTGGGAGCGGCCAGCAGGTCTTCCCGGCACCTGGGGCTTCCTGGTCTCACGGGTCCTGGGGCAGCTCTGTGATGACGATGTCAGGGGCTCAGGAGGGGTTCCCCGAGTCCACCCCTGTGCCAGGTGGCACGGGCCACACCTGTTCCAGGCCCAGACTCAACTCCCCTGTGCTCAGCCCTTAGCCCAGCCCAGAGGGGGCCTGCAATGGGAGGAGGGACTTCCCCGGGCCCAGTGGCTGACAGAGAGCAGCAGCAGAAGTAAAAAGTCCACACCACCTGCGGCTCTTACACGGTGCAACCCACCCATGCACAGGGCTCTGCTGCCCGTCCAACCGGAATCCCACCCCGGAGCTCCAGGTGCCAGAAGAGCATCCGCTCAAGGAGTGGTGGGGGTTGGTGTGGGGTGGTGGGGAGTGGTGGGGGCAATGGGGTGTGGTGAGGGGGTAGTGGGGGGTAAGGGGGGCTGGTGGGGGCAGTGGGGAGTGGTAGGGGGTGGTGGCGGGTGGTAGGGGATGGTGGTGGGTGGTAGGTGGCGGTAGGGGGGTGGCAGGGGGTGGTGGGGGTGGTGGGGGAGTGGTGGGGTGGTGGGGGCTGGCGGGGGTTGGCGGGGGTTTGTGGGGGACAGGGGGGTGATAGGAGGTGGTAGGGGCGGTGGGGGCAGTGGGGGGATGGCAGGGGGCAGCAGGGGGTGTCGGGGCATGGCAGGGAGTGGTGGGGGAGTGGTGGAGAGTAGCCAAGCCAGGGGTGGGAGACACTGGTGTCTGGGAGGTATGAGCACAAGCCGGGGTCCCAGGGTCCTGAGCCAGGTGGCGGCTTGATTTCTGCCGCTGTCCTCTCCTGGTCCTTGGGAGCCTAGGGGCCCCCATCCCCTGCCAGCCAGCGGGGCTTGGGGAGGACAAGTCACTCAGCACAGCTACTGGGTGGCAGGTGTGTCTTAGCACCCCAAGATATAGAAGCAAAGCTCCAGTGAGGCAGGGCCCTGGGATGGGGTGACTGGGAGGGGGAGAGGTCTCCTAAAGGGAAGAATTGGGAGGAGCTCCTCCGGAGATTGCACCCAGAATGCAAGAGCCACACACACAAGGAAGAGATAAACCCTCTGAAGCCCTGTAGGAGTGTGCGGGGGGGAGGGGGGTTGGACATACAGAGCCATCCTCCCTGGGGGTACACGTGGAGATGGGTGGATGCCGGGCCATGCACAGGGGCTGGCTTTCCCCTTAGAGGACCAGCCGGGGGCTGGGGGCGGCTTTCTGGGCTGAGTCCACTACACTCCCCACCCCAGCCTCAGCCCAGACAGGGGTCTTCCTGCCTCCCCACTGGCAAAGACCTCTCTTCAGGGAGCAGAAAACGGCCCTGTGCGGTGTCCTGCTGCTGAGAGGTGCTGGCCTGGGGGGCTGCAGAGACCCTGCCCCAATCCAGGGCTCTTCCTGGGGCAGACTGGCCATCAGCCTGGGCAGAGCAGCCACCAGGAGAGCCTTGAGGACGCAGCACGGACCAGGTGGCTAAAACACATCTCTTCTCTCACAGTTCTCAGGGAGAAGCCTGAGATCAAGGCATGGATGGGCTGGCCCCCGGGGACTGGAGGACCCTTCCCGATGCTGGTGGCTCCCAGCAGGGTGCAGGAGGGGGAGCCCCAGTGACCCAGACCTTCAGGCCCCTCCACAGGCCCTGGGTGGGTGGCCCTGGCACAGCTTGCCAGTGGTCCCCAGACCTGGCAGGCAGGAGGAGCTGGCTGTGTGGCCTGTCCAGGGAGGGGCACAGCAGAGGTGGCAGTCACCCTCCAGGCACTGGGGAAGCTGCCTCAGCAGGAAAGAGGGTCTCTCATTACCGAGGGGCAGTACTCAAGGTTGCCCATGCCAGGTCAGCACAGCCCTGTCGGGACCAACAGGCCCAGCGTGGGGGACAAGTCCTGCCTCCATGAGGCTGGGAGAGGCCCTTCCTTCAGGCTGACCAGGGGGAGGCGGAGACATAGGAGGAGACGGTGCCTCCCTGTCACTTCCCGTCCCTGCTACATTCTGTCTCTTCTCCCTGCTCTGTCCTTCCCCCAGGCTCCAAATCCCCTGGCGCTGCCCCTCTGAGGCCCTCAGGGCTGGGCTGCACCGGCTTTCCCCGGACACGCTGAGTTCTGTCCCGTCCTCCCAGCATGGCCACAGATGGTGGTTTAAGCCCCCATCACCCTGCACAGATCCCAACATCCTCCTAAAATGGCCCATCTGTCCCTTTCATGGGGGTCCCTGGAACGGAGTCAGGTCTGAGGAGGGAGGCAGGCTTTGGGACGGAGGAGCAGGGGAGCCAACAAACACCCCACACCGGGGAATGTCCCGGAGATGGACTGGCCGGAGCTGGGGAGCCCCCCACACCGGGGTTTCTGGGGGCAGCATGGCAGTGAGGTGGGGCCCAGGCGTCTGGCCCCCCCCAGGGTGGCTGCAGCCCCTCCTCCCTCTGGTGACCTCGCCAGCCTCCCGGCTCCCAGCCCTGTCTCCCCTGATTAACGAAGTCATAGCTCATTCTCCACGCGCGTCGCTGCCCCCGCTTCGGCGGCTAATCTGCCACATAATGGAAGTTGAACACTGCCTAATTTCCAAATTAAACCCAGATGGATGGCCTGGCCCCTCCTGATGGCACGGGCTGTGGGGGTGGATGAGCCACCCCTGGTGGTTTGGAAGCAGTGAGGGCCATGGTGACCACCCTGGAAGGTCCCACCTCTGATCTTCCTGGGACCCTGGCCCTCGGCTGCAATTCCCTACATCTGAGACTGGCTGCTTCGGGGAGTCGGGGGTGGCGGAGGCTGCACCGTCCTGGTCCTGCCACCTGGGCCTCCTCAAGGATCCAGACAGTGCTGGCCTCAGAGCTGGGAAACTGATCCTACCGGGGCAGACGTCCGGGTCCTGGAGGCAATGTACCCCTGCAGCCCAGAAGCCCACTGGCTCATTCTGAACACCCCAGGGCCTCCTTCCATGACACGACCCTCCCTGGGTGGGGCAGGGACGCAGAGACAGTGCCCACCTCGCCTGGACAGCAGCACTCAGAGGACCCTGAGCAGAGCTCTTGGAGGCAAATGGACTCAGCTGGATGGAGGGTCTAACCCAGGCCCTCTGCAGTCTTCTTTCCCCTCCTTCCCCTCCTTCCCTCCCTTCCTTCCTTCCTCCTTCCTTCCTTCTCTCTCTTTCCTTCCTCTCCCTTCCCCTTCCTTCCTTCCTTCCCTTCCTTCCTTCTTTCCTTCCTTCCCCTCCCCTCCCCTCCTCCTTCCCTCCTTCCTTCCTCTCCTTCCTCCCTCCCTCCCTGCCTCCCCTCCCTCCCCCTCCCTCCTTCCTCCTCCCTTCCTTCCCCTCCTTTCTTTCTTCTGATGGGGTCTCACTATGTTGCCACGCTGGCCTTGAACTGGAAGCTATCCTCCTTTCTGACTCTGCAAAAGTGCTAGAATTACAGGTGTGAGTCACCGTGCCTGGCCTTCAGTTACCTGTTTTGAAGCCTCTTCGTTTTGAGTACACTTTGAGGTGGTTCTGTATTTTGGTAATAGGCTACTGTGAACATTCTTGCGTCTGTTTTTGGTCAGCATTTCTTTGGGCACGACCCTAAGACTGGGTCCTCTGAGGAAACCATATGCATATGTTTAAGAAAGCAGGTAACGTAAAAACTGCCCAAGGTGAGGGCCTGTCACCTGCTGAGCAAGGGCTGGCAGCCGGCGTGCTGAGGAGTGAGCTCTCCGGATAGAGGAGGAGGCAAGCCTGCAGGCCCAGCACGGCCCTGCACCACGGGCCACAACAGAAAGGTCAAATATGGTATGGCTTTAAGTGGAAACCAGGGCAGCAGGACAGCAAAGGAAGGGTCTTGGGCAGGAACTTTGTGGCCCCGAGGTTGCTTTGTGGGAGGCTCCTATGTGGGAGGCTGCTTTGTGGGAGGCTGGCTTTGTGGGAGGCTGGCTTTGTGGGAGGCTGGCTTTGTGGGAAGCTGCTTTGTGAGAGGATCCCATGTGGGAGGTTGCTTTGTGGGAGGCTGCTGTGTGGGGAGGCTGCTTTGTGGGAGGCTGGCTTTGTGGGAGGCTGGCTTTGTGGGAGGCTGCTTTGTGGGAAGCTGCTGTGTGGGGAGGCTGCTGTGTGGGAGGCTGGCTTTGTGGGAGGCTGCTGTGTGGGAGGCTGCTGTGTGGGAGGCTGCTGTGTGGCAGGCTGCTTTGTCAGGGGCTGCCTTGTGGGGTCTGGCCTTGTGGGAGGCTGGCCTTGTGTTGAGCACGAAGCATGGAGGTTAGACTCAAAACCATCTTCTACAAGCCAGCCCCTCCCACAGCCAGCTTGGGAATGTGGGAGAACGCAGCCACAGAAGGCATCCGGGTCTCGGGAGACGAGGCTGCCGGCGAGCGTGCTGGCCCTCCAGGCGCTTCCCCAGCTCCTCCTTCCAACCATCTTAGTTACTATGGCAGCAAGAATTTGCATGTTCTCTTGCTTGTTGAGGTTTTTTTTATTATTATTTCTAAATAAAGTCTCTATCTCACCATGAGCTCCTGTCCACATGGATTTTCTTCTGGCCAAGGGCTGCTCCAGACCCAGAAGGTCTGTGCAGGGTCAGCACAGCGTCTGCAGAGCCTGGGCCAGGGGAGTCTGTGTCTCAGCCCCTCCCTATTCACACTGAAAGATCCTTTCCTCTACGCAGGGGGAGGAAGGGAGAGGTGGGGTCAGGAATGTAGGCCCCTCTCTCCTGCACTGGCGTTCAGACCTCACCCATCACCCTCTCCTGGAGGATAGGTCTGTCCTACCTTCTGCCTGCCTGGCCCCTGCGCCGGTCTGTCCACGGATCAGTCATGACCCTAGAGGGCACAGCTGGCCCCTCAGCCTGCCTTTCCTGTAATGGAGCCCCAGTGGGTCCTGACCCCAGCACCTGCGGAAGCTGGAAGAGCTCTTGTTCCTCCTCCCACGTGGGTGGTCAGCACCACGGGGGCTTCCTTTCTGTCCCAGATCCCCCCAGCTCCAGGCCCACCACTCCAGGACTTGACCCGCTGCACCCCTGCAACACAGATGTTAGCACTGTGGGTCCCCTTGGACCCTTCCCCCTCGGACCCTTCCCCCTCCACCGTTATCCATCACTGGCCCTCTCCCCCCAAGACAAGCTGGAGCAGAGATCCTGTTGGGCGCATCATTCCTCCAGGGAAGGGAATAAGGAAAGGGGAGAGAGCTCAACCTCTCCTGGTCAAAACAGCAGGCAGCTCCCCCTCCAAGGGTCCCAGTGTGGACGCTCAAATCCTGGAGGCTGTCCCAGCACCTCCAGACCCCAGGCCAGCTCACGACAGCCTAGTCCTGCGTGGACCCTGGCTGACCCCACACACCTGCAGATGGGCGAGAGGCCATGAATTCAGACTTCACTCCTGCAAGAAATACAGCAGGCCACTGTCTATTGCAATTACTCAAGGCTCATTAGTTTTGACTTCAGGTATTTAGCAGAAGCTTTCACACTCAATAGATATGTATTTGAGAAATCAGCATGTTTTGGACATAATGTCTGTGCTAGACAGAATTCTAAGGTGACCTCCAGGATTCCTGCCCCAGAGTACACCCTCTGAGTAATCTTCTCCCCACCAGTGTGTGTGGGAAGTCAGGGCTTGTCTCTTCTGAATATGATGGGAAATCACCCCAGTGATTAGCTACTAATCAGTTTACTTTGAGTTAATCCAGAGGGATTGCCTAGGTAAGCCTGGCCTAATCAGGTGAGACCTTTGAAAGAAGGGGAGGGTCAGAGAGATGTAGTCTTGCTGTCCTATTTTGTTTTTCTCTAAATGCTTTTTATTTTTGCTTTTACAATTAGGACAATGATCACTTCAAATCAATGGTGTGATGTAGACATGAAGATTCCTTTTTTTAATGGGGGATCGACTAAGACAACTTACTGAGGCATCCTTCGTTTCTGTGGTGACTCTTTGGCATAGGTGTGGGTCTATTTCAGGCCTTCACATTCTGTTCTATTGATTGATCTGTCTAAGTTCATGCTAATACCATGGTGTCAACATTGCTTTGGCTTTACAGAGAGTCTTAGGGTTTGGTGGTTGGTCTTCCAATTAGTTACTTCTCTCAGTGGTTGTCTTGTCTCTTCTGTACCATTTAACTTTTCTTATTCACTTTAAAATCATCTTAGACATTTCTACAAAAAAATATGATGGAGTTTTTAATGAAATTATAATGAATCTGTAGATCAATGTGGGAGGAACTGACAGCTGGATATTGGGTCTCCCAATCCATGAATATGGTACATCTCCACATTTCTTTAGACTCTCTTAGTTTCTCTCAGCAATGTTTATTTTTTTTAATGTAGATTTCTTGCACATATGTAAGTAGATATCTAATTTTTTATTCTATTGTAGCTAGTATGGTAACTGTTTGTTACAAGTTATGGAAATAATATTTAGTTTTTATATTGGCCTTGCTATATTCCCTAATTAATTCTAATGACCTGCATACAGATTTCCTTGAATATTCTTCACACAATCATGTCATCTACAAAGATATTACTTCTTCTCTCTTTTCTATTTTTTGTATCTCTTTTCATTTTTCTCTCAATAGAGCAGTGCCAAGGACCTGCAGTACAACGTCGAATGTAAGTGGCTGCAGAGAAATGTTGTTGGCTCATTCCTGACTTTAGGAATGAATGCACTCACTTTAAAGAAAACAACCCTGTGAGGCTGGGAAATCAACTTGCAGTTGTAATTCAGCCACACACAGAACGAGACTCTGGGTTTGGGTTTCAGTCTCAGCCCTTCAGCTACAGGAGATAAGGGTTTCTTTCAGGGCAGACATGGAAGCTTTCAGGTTATTCGTGTAGCAATTGAGCTGGGAATTCTAGTCCCTCAGCTCATCCTTTTCTTTCCCCCACTTTGTCCATCAACATTAGGAGAAACCAGTAAATCTCAATATACTCATTATTTGGACAATAATGCTCAAAAGCGTAATATACACAGCCCACCAGAACCTCTACTTTCATGACTATTGGATTAGGGGCATTCCGTGGTGATATTTTGCACTTCTTTCTTGCCACATCATGTGCTACAAGGTCTCCCTCCTCAACCGAACTTCAATCAGGCTCCTCAGAGCCCTCTTCTCAAGGAGGCCTTGGCCTGAGCCTGCTCCCCTTCCCAGCTCAGTTTTAGCAAAGAGTCCTGCTAAGATAGTTTAGCAAGAATCTCCCCCTCCATTATCAAATTCCTCCTCCCTCACTCTTGATATCTGAGGACCTCTACCTGCCTTTAGCAAGCATCTCGTTGAGTCAGTTTAGCGAGAATCCCCCCCAGCCTTGCTACCTCATCCACTCCTTCTTGCCAGTTTTCCATCCTCTGATCTCCTCACCGGACCTGTGGGGTCAAGTCTCCAGCTGTCCTTGCTCTATTCAGAGTTGAATTAAATCTCTCCCCCTCCATTGCAACCATTTTTAATAAATTCATTCTTGCCATTTTTTTTAAAACAAATGTCTGGTATAATATTTTTACTCAATGCCACAGACTATTAGTGCTCTCCTCACTGTTGGAAATAGAATTATTCATGGTTCAAACCTAATCCGTTTAGAAAACCAAATTACAGAAACCTTAGAATAAATTCAGAAAGCTCAGTCTTAAGGTTTTGTTTCTCTAGAAACAATCTCTGTCCCCAAGTCTGTGTTGGAGTTCTCCAGAAAAATAGAGCTAATGGTCCAGATGGAGATAGATAGAGGATGATAGATGGAGAGAGAGAGAGAGAGGAGAGAGAAGAGAGAGAGAGAGAGAGAGAGAGATTAAGGAAATTGGCTCACACAATTGCAGAAGCTGGCACATCTGAAGTTTGTAGGCTAGGCTGGTGGGCTGGAAACTCAGGCAGGGTTTCCATCTGGGTTAGAATTCCTTCTTCATCAGGAAACAGTCTTGGGTCTTAAGTGTTCAACTGATTCAACAAGGCCCACCTGCATTGTGGAGGGTCAACTGCTTTACTCAAAGTCTACTAATTTAAATGTTAATCTCACACCCAAAAATAACTTCATGGTAACACCTTGACTGCTGTTTGACCAAATAATTGGGTACCGTAGCCTAGACAAATAGACACATGAAATTAACTGTCATAGGAGGATAGCGTCAGTATTTTGACATTAAAAGCTGTTTGCAATAGATTTTATTTGTAGATGCCTCTTACAGAATTAAGGAAATTCTTTCTATTCTAGTTTGCTATGAGTTATCATAAATCGATTTCTAATTGCATTCACATTTTATTCCTGAAATATTGGGATGATAATTAGTTCCCCCGTTTATTCTAATAAGGTGGTGAATTTCATTCATTGACTTTTTTCTTAATCTTAAACCAACTTTATATTTTTAGGATAAATTCCACTTGACCAAGACATATTACCCTTTTTTACCTATCCCTGATTGTGATTTGCTAATATAGATTGTTGGATGTTTGCTGCTGTGTTTTTCAATTTTATTTTTGTTTACTATTATAATTTACAGTTTAGCTGTTTAGTGCTAATTTTTACTAAGCACTAGGTCATGAGAATTTCCACATAAACTTTGAGAGGCCAAAGCAGAATGTCCAGACAGCCTTCTCATATGTAAGCAGCAGAAAGCGAGTCCAGCCATTCAGAAAAAAACAAAAAAGAAAATAAATACATTCCTCTCATATAGCTTGCAGCCTTCTGGAAGGGCTGAGAAACCAAGCATGGTGGTCAGGAACTCAGGGCTGCTGCCCACGCTCAGAACCCCTGAGACAGACAGAAGCCCAGTGCCGCTGGCCTCACCCCGGGCCTGCCTGCGTGTGCTGGCACATGGAAACCGGGCGCTGCGGCCTCTGTGGAATGGCTGTCCTTCTGCCATTTGCTGCTGCTGTTCTCAGCAAAGCCAAGCTCCCCACGGTCCTTGCCGGCTCCTGGTTGCTGGGCTCTGCTGGGTGCACTGACTGGCAGGACCTGGGCCATGACCCATTTGCTGCTGCTGTTCTCAGCAAAGCCAAGCTCCCACGGTCCTTGCTGGCTCCTGGTTGCTGGGCTCTGCTGGGTGCACTGACTGGCAGGACCTGGGCCATGACCCATTCTCGCTCTGCAAGGAGGGGGGGGAAACTGCGGCTCTGACCTCTACACAAGGGAGTTCCTCCCAAGACTTACACAAAGAGGCCAGAGTCCCCTAATCCTTTTAGGGTTACAGATGCTAGGTGGGGACCAAAGTTTTAGGAATATATATATGCACACCCATTCATATACATGCACATATACGTGTACGCATATAGGTACACCCAGCAGCAGAAATACTGACCAAATGGCTACGTCACAGTTTATGTAATCTTTCCATATTTTTGGGCATTTAGATTATTTCAGTTTTTGAGCTGTTCATAGAGCTTTCGATAAAAGTTTTATTTTACTTAGAACAATAACCTTAATATTTGTTATTAGAATGCCAGTACCAAGGCAAAATGAGTAAATATTTTAGAATTCACTCCCATCCCCCTCACAAGTGTCACAGAAAGAGCTGTCTAGAATTGGAGGTATCCAAGTCTCTGAGCATTCCTGCACTCACAGGCCAGGCGACAAGCCAGGAAGCCAGGAAAACACCCGTCCCTGCGCGCCGATGTCTGTGATTTCCACCCGCCTGGCTGTCCCACGTGGGTCCGCGCGCCGCCTTTGCACCTCCGTGCCGTGCCTGCTCCTGCCCCAGCCGCCATTGGCATGTGTGTTTCTCATCCATGGTGACTGCCAACCTTTTGCCAGGCTTGCCAGGCATGCAACCTTAGCTTTTCTTCGCCTTCTGGGATTGGTTACCCGCATGCTACGTATACACCGAGTTTTAAATTTTTGTGCATTCTGACCACATCTTTACTTACTATTTCCTTGATCTTGTCTAAGGGGTGGCAGGAAGAAAACAGGTAATTTTGATGTCATGTGGAAATGTTCAGAAATTCTAGGTGACACAGCCCAGCTCAGAGATGTCTTTCTGTAGGCAGGGACATTGCTGCCAAGTCTGGAAGGTCGAGTGCAAGGGAGAAAGGCTTCCAGAGAAGGAGCGCTGAGCCGCGCAGGTGGAGACAGCAGCAAGAACCGCAACGGAGAGGCCAGGAGCGGGCCGCGCACCAGCCGTCTGCGATCAGCATGGCACTGGCTAGAGACGCATTTCGTCGGAGCGGGGCAGGTCTCCCAGGGACAACGCAACCCATACGTGGGTGTCAGAGAGGCACCCAGGCCAGACTGCAGGTAAGGAGACCCCCCTGGACGCTGAGTGCAGGGGGGTCCTGGGGAATTACAAGTATTAGGAATGAGGGACGTATTTGGGAAACATTTGGGAAGTAAAATTAGCAGCCCTTGGGGAGAGAGGAAGTTGGCGTGATGCCTGGGCTTCTGGTGGGATTGTCACGGGCCGGGCTTGTAGGGTTTTATCCTGCAAGATGGTGCTATGAGGGGCAGGCTCAGGGAACCTATGTCCACACAAGATGGATTTAGTGGCAGAGGAACGTAGATGTGACATGGAAGTAACATCGTGATAGAGACCAGGGGAGGCCTCAGAGGCGGGCAGGGGGCAGGGGGCTTGGGTCTGATGGATGGGGTTTTCCACCTGCCTGGATGCCAGTCATTGGTGGCTTGGGCTGGTGCCAGTGGTCCAGATGGAGCGAAATCAGTGCCTTTCAGAGACATCCAGGATGCGAAATAGACAAGACGATCTGATGTTTGGGCCAACGGGGACAGGAATAAAGGTGGCCCGTGTTGGAAGCACTGCCGGAGTGCTGGGCTGAGCGACGGAGGAGGAGGAGGAGGAGGAGGCCAGCCACAGACCTGCCCCGTGTCCTCCCTCCCCACCCAGCACGCAGGGAGCCACCTCAGGGAGGGTTTCGCAGCCGGGGGTGGGTCCTGAGCTTCTCCAAGACTGTCACCGAGGGACTGTCCACCCCTCAGCGCTGACGCCCCAGGGCTGACCAGAGGCCCATTTCTGCCGTGGACATCATCTAGACGTCTGACGCCTCCTGAGCTCATTCCCGGAAGCACTCAGGCCTTGCAGGGCACTTCACAGCCCTGCGGGCCCCCACCTGTCCTCTGCGTTTGCTGTCTGGGATTCCAAAGGAAACACCTCCGGCCACCCAGGACAGCTCTTGAGCCACTGAGTGGCTTCCTGTTGATTGCAAAGCACACCCGTGCCCCTCCCATCAGCCACCGTGTCCGACTTCTTCCCAGAGGTACTTCTTCAAACGATATTTTCAAGAGGGCAGAAGGACCTGGAGCAGGCGTGGGAAGCTCTCAGCATCTGGCTTCGCTCAGGGAGAGGCTGCCCCTCCTGGCAGCGCCTGCAGAGTGGACCTGTGCTCGGTGAACAAAGCCTGGCCCATGCCTGCCCCGGCGGCCCCCAGCAGGGCTGTGTTTGCTGCAGTGAGGACTTTGTTGCAGGTGTGGTGCCTGTGTCAAGAAAACAATTCGATATAATTCAAGACGTAACAGAGATACAAATAACATCTTTCTCTGTCAAGACTTCGTCTAGGTACCATTTTTGAATGAAGCCGATGAATTAAAAACCTGAGAGAAAATTCTGAAATATAATAAAATTGAGCTAACATCAAACTACCTTGGAGGCTGGAGAAGTTAATTACATCATGTTAGCGCTGTGCAGTCTGCAGAGACTTGGAGCTAACGTCTATTTCTCCTTCTAGAGCAGATCCAGGCAGCAAATTCAGCCGGGGCTTCCAGTGCAGGATAATAGTTCTTTTTTATTGACCAAATTGGGCAAATTAAACAAAAAATGCATCGAGTCGCTGCTTTCTGCCGACATTGTGCTTGGTGCCGGGACTGAGATGAATTGAATGTGGCCTCTGTCTTCAGGGACCCGAGTCCCTGTGGGTGGGACGTGAAAGCCGAGGGTCATCGTCAGGGCTGGATCCACGCAGGTCCAGAGTGAGGGGCCCCAAAGGAGAGAAAGTCACTCATCCTGGGCAAGAGCATCCAGGGTGAATTCCTGGGGGAGGTGGCCCCAGAGCCAGATTGGAGGCAGCTGGGCAACTGAGTGAGGAAATTGGACACCAGGAGGTGCCCAGGTGGGAGGAACGGCCACAGCAGCACCGTGAGCCCAGCACACCTGCCTCGCTCTCCCCCACTCGGCAGATGGCTGTTGATTGGTGTCGGAATGGGGAGACACAGGCCAGTGTGAGGGACACAGGGTGCGGCTTCAGATGCAGCAGCCTCTGTGGGCGGAGCCCTGCATGGCAGGCGGGGTCCCTGCATCAGGCGGGGTCCCTGCATCAGGACCCCCCCCCCCCCCCCACTTCCCCCGTGCTGGGGACGTCGCCACTCCCACCCAGGTAGGAGTGTCCCGGCTGAAAGGGGAAGCAGCAGGAGAGAACTGCAAAGCCTCAGGTCCAGCACGGCCTCTGCTTTTAGGGCCTGGCTGCCGTGCAGCCTCCTCCAGGCCTGTGCTCCCCCGAATGCGGCCTACGCAGTGTCTCCTGGGCTCTGTCCCGAGAAGCCCCAACTCCCACCACCCATGGTGAGGCTCAGGAGTTCTCAATTCTGAGAAATCTCGCCGGAGACTCCTTCCCCTGGCAGACTCCTCTAGGGATTCTGGGAAAGGCAAATGCTGGCCAGTAGACATTCAGGCAGCAAATGCTCGTTGAAAATCTGCCGTGTGTCTGGCACAAGTATGCACGTGCACGCACACACACAGGGGCAATGTCGTGTCTGAACTGTGGGTATGAAAGTGCATATCCCCCTGTCTAACCATCTATCATTTATCCATCTATCATCTTTCTCTCATCTGTATGTATCTCTCATCTATCTGTTACGCATTGATCTATTATCTGTGGATCCATCTACCTCTGTCTTTATGTCTGTTTGTATCTGACTATGTATCTGTCTATCTGATGTGTGCAGCTTAATCTGCTATAACTGAAAATGAGAGCGACCCGAGCTGATGTGACATGTGGGGGGGTGGGGTCTCCTGAGCTTTCTAGCTTTTAGTTCTCACTCCACTCTCTATCCCCCTAACCATGCTCACCTTCTTTCCTTTGCCCCCTTGCCTTTACCATCACCTGACACAGGACAAGACTGCTGAGCTCCAGAGGCATGGCCTCAGGTACCCAACAAAGCAACCAGGAAGCAGGAGCTTCATAAATCCCCCTCTGAATGGATGGGTGGATGAAAAGATGGATAGGTGGGTGACGGATGGATGGGTGGGCAGATGACAAATGAATGGGTGGATATAGGGATGGCAGGATGGGTGGGTGGTGAAGGGATGAATGGATAGATGGATTGATGGATGGGTGAATGATGGATGAATGAATGAAGGGATGGAGGGATGGCTGGGTGAGTGAATGGGTGAAGGGATGGATGGATAAATGAATGGATGGATGGATGGATTCATGAATGGATTGATGGATGGGTACATGATGAATGAATGGATAGGTGGGTGAATAGAAGGATGTAGGGATGGGTGAATGGGTGGAGGGATAATGGATGGATGAATGGATGGATGATGAATTCATGGATGATAGATAGATGGATTGATGGGTGGGTGGATGGATGGATTGATTGATGAGTGAATGATGGATGGATAAGTGGATGATAGATGTATGGATAGGGATGATGGATGGATGGGTGGATGATGGATGAGTGGATGGATGGATGTATTGATGGATGGGTGGATGATAGATGTATGGATGGGGATGAGTGGATGGATGAATGATTGGATGATGGATGGATAGGTGGATGATGGATGAGTGGATGGATGGATGAATGGGTGTATGATAGATGGATTGATAGATGGGTGGGTGACACATGGCTGGCTGGCTGGATGTATTGATGGATGGGTAGATGATGGATGTGTGGATGATGGATGGGTGGATGACAGATGGATAGGTAGATGAATGGGTTAATGGATGGGTGGATGATGGATGGATGGATGGATGATGGATGGGTAGATGATGGATATGTGGATGATGGATGGGTGGATGATGGATGGGTGGATGATGGATATGTGGATGATGGATGGGTGGATGATGGATGGGTGGATGATGGATGGATGGATGATGGATGGGTGGATGATGGATATGTGGATGATGGATGGGTAGATGATGGATGGGTGGATGATGGATGGGTGGGTGATGGATATGTGGATGATGGATGGTTGGATGATGGATGGGTGGATGATGGATATGTGGATGATGGATATGTGGATGATGGATGGGTGGATGATGGATATGTGGATGATGGATGGGTAGATGATGGATGGGTGGATGATGGATGGGTGGATGATGGATATGTGGATGATGGATGGGTGGATGATGGATATGTGGATGATGGATGGGTGGATGATGGATGGGTAGATGATGGATATGTGGATGATGGATATGTGGATGACGGATATGTGGATGATGGATGGGTGGATGATGGATGGGTGGATGATGGATATGTGGATGATGGATGGGTGGATGATGGATATGTGGATGATGGATGGGTGGATGATGGATGGTGGATGGAGGGGTTGATGGAGGGGTGGATGATGGATGAGTACAGGTATTATGGAGATTGCCATTTTTGCCTTCCTTCCTTGAGAGGGTTTGAGTGAGAACCAACAGAGTTGCCTGTGCTCAGTGCCCACCAGAGTTTTGACCCTAGCTTCCTCGAGGGGCCCCTGCTCCTCCTTGTCCTGAAGAATCTGAGCTGCTTGAATTAGACACTGAGCAAGACATGCCAGTATTTTCACTGTAAAGATTTGGACAGTAGGAAGGACACAAATGCCTTTGAAAGAAAATTTACTCTGGGAAACAATTTGCTAAAATGATCTCAACATAAACATATTTTTTGTCCAGAAATAAAGCTTAGAATCAAAGGCCCTCAGAGCAATTTGGAATAATTGCTTCAATCTTTTCATTTTACAGATGAGAGACAGGCCCAGCAGGGGGTGGGCTGAGCCGCATGGCCATCGGTGACTGGTGTGTGTCTGGGGCTCATGTGCCTCCCACACTTGCCTGGGCCCTCAACATCATCTCATCACGGCTGTGGGGAGGACTGGCCATCCACACCAGAGGACATGCTGGCCCAGATGCGTCACCATCTATCTCAGCGTGGAGACCCACAGTGGAGGCCCACGGAAGCCTGGCCAGTCCCGTTGGCAGCAGAGGAAGGGATGAGAGCCAGCGAGGGCACCCATGTGCCCCTGTTAGAGGAGGGGTATTCCCGAGGCTGATGTTCCTCCTCCGGAGTGATGCCTGCGAAGGCTGCCCCACTTCACCTCTGAACCGCCATGCAGGGGAGAAGAGCTGGTCCACCAGAGCCTGAGAGCAGGTGCACGGCCTGACCCTTCCTTTCTCCCTCTGGGCTCAGCCACCGAAGGGCCCCCATGGCTTTTCCGGGGCCAGTCTCCTCTCCACCATGTGGGACTGCAGGGGCTGGGACTGCAGCCTGCCGAGGGCTGGGACCCACTGTTCCCAGGCTGCTTGTCAAACACACCCTGCGCCTTCTCCTCCAGCCCAGCCTCTCTCAGTAACCAAGTCGATGGCTTGTCTCCTACACGTCTTCTGAACAGAAGGAAGCCACGGGTTAGAAGGGGGCTGGCAGCAGGGGCCGTGGGAGGGTCGTCAGGCTGCACAAATGTGTTGAGTCTGAACACAAGTGAAGGGTGCAGCTCCCCTCTTGGACCTGGGTGCCACCGCGGCTCCCGCACCCAGCCACAGCCGCAGAGATACTCTGTTACTACTCTTGCTCCCCCGTCGAGAGGACCACGCAGGCGTCCTCCCCTGTCCTTCATCCTCAGACTCAGCAGGCCTCGGTCCTCCCAACAGGCCTCCCTCCTGTGGCCTCTGTGAGGTGGCCCCTGCTCTCCTCCCCTTCATCTCTAGGCTTCAGGCCTGGTCCCCCACCTCTTCCCAAGGACCCCCTTGGCAGGGACTCCTCCTCTGCTCTCTTGCCCACTCCTATGGGGCATCCCCCAGTGGCCCTGGCAGCCGGCATGGACTGACTGTTCACGGCCCACGTGCAGCCCACGTGCCCCCCTGAATTCCAGGACGGTCTACCCAGCCGTCAACTCAGTCTTCCTCTTGGCATCTTGTAAGCCTCACCCATCCCACGCTGTAATCCCAGCCTCCTACAGGTCCAAGAGAAACTAGAAACACACGCAAGACATAGGAAGTCCACGTCCACGTCCTGATTTTAAAATGTGATGAGCAGCTCACAGGCAAGAGAAGATGGGGTGCATGCATGACAGCTGAGAACCCGCATGACAGGCTGGACTGTGACTGCAGCTTGTCCCTCAGCTCAGGGTGCACTGGGCTCCCCTCCCTTTGTCACCCCTGCGTGCCCGCCCTCATGAGCTACAGCTGGGCCCACGTCGCTCTTGGATATACACCTGCTCCCTAAGGAGCAGGGAGTCTGAGCTGCCACAGACAGCCGTGATACGTCCTCCTGGATGGCCACTTTCCAGGTGTTTCTTTTCATTTATCTATAGTTTCCATGTCAGCTTCCACAGTGAAGTTATATTTGTTTACCAATAATTTTAAATCACTTTACATTTCTCTAAGGGCAAAACTCAGTGAGAAAGGAAAGAGGCCATCCCGTTTGCATTTCTTGGATAGAGAAGAAGGCACAAGAGAAATAGAGCACCCCACGAATCTCCATGATCAGGGGTATGGGCCATGGAGTTTCTGTTCGGGAAAATGCAGATATTTTTAAAAAGCAGACAATCCTTTGTGGAATTTTAGAATTTTAGGTTAAAAGTAGTAAACAGCCACAAACGTATCATATTACATGATTATAAGAAGAAAGGATTCCAAAGAAATTTAAATTTAAACAGTCACAAAACTTCATGCAGGCATCAAAAAACACAGCAGCCGAGTGAATAAAGCCAGGATGATCACATATACGAGGTCTGGATCAAAGGAGAGCCAGTGAGAAATTCTCGTCCGATTCAGAATCAAATATGTCTGAGATAAAAACTAAAACAGACAAAAGAATTATGAAATAAACTCATTCGATTCAGCAAATAGTACACACTGAATCTTAATTAGAGGCTATGTGTTTTTTTTCATATTTGGGATTGCCTTGAAAAGAATCTTATATGTGACCACAAATAGCAATAAGTATAAACCTCAGCTGAGTTTTTTACAGGCCTTTTTCTCCAATTCTAAGCCAAAACAATTAAAAATAGATAATAAAATGGTGAGCAAAATTGTAAGCCCATAGGAAAGAAGAATTGCTCTGTGGACGTCACTTTGTCCAGAACCTAAGACATGCCAGGAGTTTCAAACTCACTACAAAGAGAGGAAGCAAAGCGCTCACTCGGCAGACACAGCTCAGAGGAGGACTTCACGGTGCTGGAGGAAGACGGAGCGTCTCCCCTGGTTAAAGCGCAAAAGCATACAACTAGGTATTTAATAATAAAGAAAGGCAGTAAAAGACTAAATAAAGACAAAGGGGGGATTCACAAGACGAAAGTCAAATTAATTAAATCCGAGACAAAAATGCCATAGAAAACATACATAAATCCAACACCTGTTTCTTTGAATAGATGCATGAATACAGGACCCCTGCTGAACCTGATGAAAGACAAAAAGAAAAAGAAAATCGGGTGTGCAGATCAGAACGTAACTCAAATGACAGACACATGCGATTAAATGACGAGTTTCATGCAATCTGTGGCTGGCCTGTCCCTGACAGTGTTCCTCCTAATTATTGCCACCCTAAGGAGTGTTTTAGGCTGTTCTTCCCAATCGTAACTCCCTTTACCAATTAAGTTTGGAAACCACAGATACGCAGTATCTGATCCGTGCATCGGGGGTCCTGCAGCGCCATGGCCCCTGTGATGTCTGTTACTCTGGCTTCAAATGCGCGATGTAAATGAAGACCCACATATTATACGGTTAAGTATTTTAAGGTGTAAATCAAGCTCACTGTGGGAAGTAGAAAAGTTCCTTTTTAAAGTATCCTTTTCTTATTAAAGAGTAAGTCATAAGTGTGCTAATAACCCTTTGTGAAGCCCTATCCTCTGTAGCTGTCAGACACGCCATGCTTACAGGCACGTAGTACATTCTGTGTCCTTGTACTTTAACCAAGATATCTGTGCTGGACGTGCTCACAGGCATGTCCCAGCTCTCCACTGCTTTTACCTGCTTAGAAAAGTTTTAAGTTGTTAGCCAATTGGGTTTTAGTTTAGATTGTGAGGTCTGGCTCCAGCCAACAGAGATCAGACACGGCAGTAAGGATGACCCCAAGTGCGTAAGGGATAAATTTGTGTATTTTCCTTTGTTCATTGTACTCCTGTGGCATGATGGCTAGTTAGGGTACCCTTCCTGCAGTCCAGGAAGTAAAAATTGCATTACTGAAAGATCCTTTGTCTCAGTGCTGATTTTTCTTTGCGGCACCGAGCATCTATTTCCAACACACACTAATCATGAAAAGACATTCATATCCTTTCACCTCAGCAAGAGCCCCCTCCTCACAGTCCAGAGGAGCAGGGTGGAAGCTGGATTGTCAGAGTTCTCGACGCTCTGTGCCAAGTGTGTTTAGGGGGCACTGGAGCAGCCCCCTCTTCCCTGGCTGCCCTCTGACCCTTGCAGTGTTAATGGCCAATGGATTCACCTTGCCCCCTGCCTACAACCCAAAGACAGTTTAAAAGTTAAAAGGAAAATGGAGTCAGTTAGTTCTAATGTACTTCACTAACATAATTTCCTCAGTTATAGTTTTTGCAAAGACGTCTTTAGCAGCTTGCCTAAGCTGTGCACGCAGCATCCCAGTCCAGCCTGGAGAGCAGGGACCCACGAGACCACTGAGGCCACAGAAGCGGGACACGTGCTGGGGAACCCCTAGGGCCCTGGAGAGCAGGCTGGAGGGAAGGAGGGGCTATACAGTTCCCCCGGGTCATGTTCCTTGACCTGAGATCCCCTTGCCTTGCACGGGAGACCAGAGGAGGGCAGAACCCGTGAAGTGGGGCACTTGGGTATGAGGATGGCGTGTTTATGGAAATAAAATTTGGACCACAGGGGAAGCACTTGCTCCGCCAACTATAAATCACCATCGTCAGCCCAAGGGGAAGCGGGAAGATGAGAAAGTTGCTCTGAGAACATCACTTTCCATGAGGCATGGTGACCAAACGCTTTCACAGATGAGTTACACGCGACTTTAGAGGCAAGGTCATCACTTTAGAGGCAAGTATCGTTGAACAAACATGTCAGAGGAGAAGCTAAGCAAGGCTGATTTCACTTTTGGAAGCAAGCAGAACTGGAATGCCTGTACCTTAAAAATTGCACAAAAGAGTAAATTATATTCCAGCCCCAATTTTGACATGAATATCAAGAATTCTAAGTAACAGAATGGGAAATAGAATATGGAAATGTAACAGAAGAATAGAACAATTTAACAACCTAGTATTTTTTTCCGGAAACACAAATGCAAATTAATATCAGGATATTCAACAACCTAATTCATTCCATGGATAAATTGAGGGAAAATAAAATGATATGAATAGATCCCCCCAGAGGCATTTTGTTAATTCAGCAAGCAGTCTAATACACACTATGCAATGTAAGAATACAAAGAGCTGGCTGGGCACGGTGGCTTACGCCTGTAATCCTAGCACTTTGGGAGGCTGAGGCAGGCAGATCACCTGAGGTTTGGAGTTTGAGACCCGCCTGACCAATATGGAGAAATCCTGTCTCTACTAAAATTACAAAATTAGCTGGGTATGGTGGTACATGCCTGTAGTCCCAGCTACTTGGGAGGCTCAGGAAGGAGAATCGCTGGAACCTGGGAGGTGGAGGTTGTGGTGAGCTGAGATTGCATCACTGCACTCCAGCCTGGACAACAGGAGAAAAACTCTGTCTCAAAAAAAACAAAAAAACAAAAAAACAAAGATCTTCCCTTAATGCAGTGAAAACTATTTATCGAAAGCAACAGAAAACATAATTTTAACAGGAAAACATTAAATACATTTCAATAAAAATCAGAAACCAGTTATTAATTCTGAAAAAGTCACATTGCTGAAGGGTTTGCAGAGGTTTTTAAGAGCACATTAAGAGAAGTAAATTATACAAATGGTATAAACAATAGAAAAAGACAATTTTTCATATTAAAAAGTTTTGCTGATTTCATAATTGTATATGTAGGAAACCAAGAAAATAGAAAAAATCTATTAAAATTAAAACGAAATAATTACATGCATTGATCACACACACACACATGTACATTCCTAAAGATAGAAAGGAAACACATTTGATTCAAAATGTAAAGGAAACTAGAAAGCTCTTAGGAATCGGCTGGGCCCAGTGGCTCACTACTGTAATCCCAGCACTTCGGGAGGCCGAGGCAGGTAGATCACCTGAGGTAGTGGGTTGAAGAACCAGACTGGCCGACATAGAAACCCTGTCTCTACTAAAATACAAAGAAATTAGCCGGGCGTGGTGGCAGGTGCCCGTAATCCCAGCTGCTCATGAGGCTGAGGCAGGAGAATCGCTTGAGCCTAGGAGGTGGAGCTTACAGTGAGCTGAGGTGGCAGCATTGTACTCCAGCCTGGGTGACAGAGAGAGGCTCCAACTCTGTCTCTCTCCCTCTCTCTCTTTCTCTCTCTCTCTCTCTATATGTGTATATATATATATATATATATATATATACACTTATACACACACATGACCTGAATAAATGAAAATTCATGATATCCAAATTTATAGAACATAGCTAAAGCAGTGCCAGGAAGGAAATATATAGAGTGTGTTTACTCTATGTGAGTTTCTTAACTTACGTTATGAAGCAAAATATTCCAAGATCAATTACACAAGCTTTAACTTTAAGAAATGAGAAACAAATGAAAGAAAACAAACCAAAATTAAGTGGAAGGAAAATAGTAAGGGTAAGTTCTATTTCTATATACTAGCAATGAACAACTGAAATCTGAAATTAATGAAACAATACCATTTACTTAGCTCAAAAGGAGGTTCTTAGGAATAAATCTAATGAAACATGCAGAATCTTTGTGCTAAGAATCACAAATACTGATGAAAATAATCAAAGACGAGCTTATAAATAGATATACTGTGTTAATAAATTGAAAAATTTAGCATAAGAAAAAATGTCAGTTTCCCCTAAACTTATCCACAGATATAAATTAAGTCATTAAAATTCCAGCACATTATTTTTTAGACATAGGGAAGCTGGTTCTAAAGTTTACATAGAAAAAAAGATCCCAAGTAAAATAGGCTAAACAATTTTGAACAAAAAAATGAATTGGGGGAATTATACGACCTTACAATTAGGACTTGCTTTGGGCTACCGTCATGAAGATTGTGTCATATTGGTGAAGAGATAAACATGTAGATCAATGGAACAGAATAGACAGCCCAGAAACAGATCGACAGAGATGAGGCCGATCGATTGTTGACAGTGGCACAAAGGTATTGGATGGAAAAGAACAGTCTCTCAACAAAAGATGTTGGGGCAACTGGATGTTCATTTACCAAAAAGTTAACTTTGATTGAAGCTTCAACCTTCTGCACAAGTTAACCCCAAACAAACCAGATATCTAAATGTGAAAGGTAAAACTCTAATATTTTTAAAAGAAAATCTTGGAGAAAATCTTGGTGACCAGGTTAAACAAAGAGTTCTTAGACTTGGTCCCAAAAATGTGATCCCTAAAAGTCAATAAATTAAAATTGGAAAATTATCAATATTAATAGCTATTGCTTTGCCAAAGACACCGGTAGTGGGTGAAAAGACAAGTTACAGACTGGGAGAAGATATTTGCCAACCACGTATCTGACAAATGCTTGTGTCCAGAATACATAAAGAATGTTGGAAGCTCGACAGTAAGAAAACAACGCAATTTAAAAATGGGCGGAAGACTCAAACAGCAACTTCGGCAAAGCAGGCATGCAGGTGGCACAAAAGCTCATGACAAGACATTCTGCGTAATTGGCCATTAGGTACGTGCTAATTAAACCAGGTTGAGGTAGCAAGCACACTGGTTCCCATGGCTAACGTGGAGACCACTGGCCATTTCTCGATTATCAAAGCAATGCATAAATAAAGAAATAAAATAGAATAGAATGAAAACCAAAGTAGTTTGAAGAAAATAAAATAGAAATCAATGAACTTGCAAATGAAGACCAATTGCGTCTCGTGGAGGCTCTTTGAGAAGATGGATGGAGCTACAGATTTCCGTGAAGCCTGAGCCAGTAAACAAGGCTAAACCACAGCACAGATTTTTCTTTCTTGAGACAGAGTCTCGCTCTGTCACTGAGGCTGGAGTGCAATGGATCACCGCAACCTCTGCCTCCCAGGTTCAAGCAATTCTCCTGCCTCAGCCTCTGAAGCAGCTGGGATTACAGGCATGTGCCACCACACCTGGCTAACTGTTTTGTACGTTTAATAGAGACAGCATTTTATCACGTTGGCCAGGCTGATCTCGACATCCTGACTTTAGGTGATCCACCCGCCTCAGCCTCCCAAAGTGCTGGGATGACAGGCGTGAGCCACCACGCCTGGCCCACGGTACACATTTTTAGGAATAAAAAGGGTCATAGCTTTAGAAGCAGACAACATTAAAAAGATAACACAATAATATAAATCATTTAACACCAATAAAATGTAAAACTAGGTTGAATAGAAAAATTGCAGGAAAGACAATAGATCTGACTGAAGCAGAGGTGAAAAAAATAGTAGCAATGGACCAATTATCCATTTACCAAATTGAATCAGAGATAACAATTCGTTTCACAGAGAAAGAACAAAATTCAGTTTTCTTAAAGGCAAGTTTGACCAAACATTTACGGAACAAAAGGCACACGTGCCATCCTATGTGCAGTGGGTGTTCCTGGCTCGTTTTAGAGGGACTAATGTACCCAGATAATTGGCCTGGTGTGGCTGTGTCCCTGCCGCATCTCATCTTGAATTGTAGCTCCCATAGTTCCCACGTGTGTGGGAGGGACCTGGTGGGAGACAATCGAATCATGGAGGCAGTTTCCCTTCCTACTGTTCTCATAGTAGTGAGTCAGTCTCATGAGATCTGATGGTTTTATAAGGGGTTCCCTTTTCACTTGGTTCTCATTATCTCTCCTGCCTGCCACCATGTAAGATGTGCCTTTCACCTTACGCCATGACTGTGAGGCCTCCCCAGCCACGTGGAACTGTGAGTCCATTAAACCCCTTTTTGTTTTTATTTTATTAAAGTTCTGGGATGCATGTGGAGAACGTGCGGGTTTGTTACATAGGTATACATGTGCCATGGAGGTTTGCTGCACCCATCAACCCATCATCTAGGTTTTAAGCCCCACATGTATTAGGTATTTCTCCTAATGCTGTCCCCTCCCCTTGCCCCACAACCCCTGACAGGCCCCGGCGTGTGACACTCCCCCTCCCTGTGTCCCTGCTTTCTTATTGTTCAACTCCCACTTATGAATGAGAACATGCTAAATCTCTTTTTCTTTATAAATTACCCAGTCTCGGCTATGTCTTTATCAGCAGCTTGAAAACAGACTAATACAATGGAATAACAGCATTAAAGTCAAACAAGACAATCCATCAGGAGAAAGGTATAAACAGGACAACCTCACCTACAAACACAGACACATGGGTCTCAGTAACAGCAAAAGGAATGCAGCGTGGGGAGAGACAACTCCCTCACCACTGAGTTCAGCTTCTCCCTGGAATGATAGGGCGGCTAAGCAGCAGAAATCAATTTGTGTACTTCTCCACCGTGAGAAATTAAAGGAGCAAAATCATACGGCTTTCCAAGTGGATTTACTTAAATTGCCTGATAACATTAAACATTTTAATAACAAAAATAATATTATTTTGTTTTTGTAGAAAATTACAAAAAACTTTGACAAAATTAAATAAGACCTGACATTTTGGAGCGACGGAGCCTATGTGTGAATTGAATATTTGTGTGTGTGTATATATATATATATATATATATATATACACACATATATATATATTATGAAGACACTGACTGCCTTCAAGGTAAATGAGAAAATCAGTAAAATTCTAATAAAGGGAAATTAATTCAATTCTAGTAAAAACTCCACTTTTGTTTTCCTTTGTTTTCCCCTCTCCCTCTCTTCCTTCCTCCCTTCCTTAGGTGCTTCCTTCCTTTTTCTTCTTTTATTTTTATTTTTTATTTTTTGATAAGAAGCATTGACTAACTATTGCATTTAAAATGGGACAGAGGCCGGGCGTAGTGGCTCACACCTGTAATCCCAGCACTTTGGGAGGCCGAGACAGGCAGATCATGAGGTCAGGAGTTCGAGACCAGCCTGGCCAACATGGTGAAACCCCGTCTCTACTAAAAATACAAAAATTAGCTGGGAGTGGTGGTGCATGCCTGTAATCACAGCTACTCGGGCAGCTGAGGCAGGAGAATCACTTAAACCTTGAAGGCGGAGGTTGCAGTGAGCCGAGAACGTGCCACTACACTCCAGCCTGGGTTTTAGAGGAAGACTCTACTTCAAAAATAAAACAAAATAAAATAAAGTAAAATAGGACAGAATAGAGACCGGAAACAAAACTGGGTACTCATAGCGTAATAAAAGAAAGAAGTAGAATTGTCACTTAGATGTTTGAATAAACAGTGCTGATTCTCCTTCTTCTTTTTTTTTTTAGAAGAATGATTTCTATTTAGTACTTTTTTTTGGTGTTTTTTTAAATTGTACTTCAGATTCTGGGGTACATGTGCAGATCATGCAAGATTGTTGCATAGGTACATTCATGGCAAGGTGGTTTGCTGCCACCATCCCCCCCATCACCTATACCTGACATCTCTCCCCATGTTATCCCCTCCCCCACCCTCCCTCCCACTGTCCCTCCCCTAGCCTCCCCCAGTGGACCCCAGTGTGTGATGCTCCCCTCCTTGTGTCCCTGTGTTCTCATTGTTCAACACCTGCCTATGAGTGAGAACATGCGGTGTTTGATTTTCTGTTCTTGTGTCAGTTTGCTGAGAATTATGGTTTCCAGATTCATCCATGTCCCTACAAAGGACACAAACTCATCATTTTTTGTGGCTGCATAGTATTCCATGGTGTATATGTGCCACATTTTCCCTGCCCAGTCTATCGTCGATGGGTATTTGGGTTGGTTCCAGGTCTTTGCTATTGTAAACAGTGCCACAATGAACATTCGTGTGCATGTGTCCTTATAGTAGAACGATTTATAATCCTTTGGGTACATCCCAATTTACCCATTACTGGGTAAATCCCAGTAATGGGATTGCTGGGTCAAATGAATTTCTATTTCTAGATCTTTGAGGAATTACCACACTGTCTTCCACAATGGTTGAACTAATTTATACTCCCCACCAACAGTATAAAAGTGTTCCTATTTTTCCACATCCTCTCCAGCATCTGTTGTCTCCAGATTTTTTAATGATCGCCATTCTAACTGGTGTGAGATGGTATCTCAGTGTGGTTTTGATCTGCATTTCTCTAATGACCAGTGATGATGAGCATTTTTTCATATGTTTGTTGGCTTCATATATATCTTCTTTTGAAAAGTGTCTGTTCATATCCTTCGCCCACTTTTGGATGGGTTTGTTTAAATTGTTTTAGCTCTTTGTAGATTCTGGGTATTAGCCCTTTTGTCAGATGGGTAGATTGCAAAAATTTTTTCCCATTCTGTTGGTTGCCGGTTCACTCTAATGATAGTTTCTTTTGCTGTGCAGAAGCTGTGGAGTTTGATTAGATCCCATTTGTCTATTTTGGCTTTTGTTGTCATTGCTTTTGGTGTTTTAGCCATGAAGTCCTTGCCTACGCCCATGCCCTGGATGGTTTTGGTTAGTACAGTAAAGAATGAAATTTGATCCCCAATTTCCACCATATACAAAAATTTATTCAACTTGGATTAAAGACTAAAATGTAAAAGATAAAGTCACAAGTTTTATAAGTCAATACAGGAAAATATTTACTGTGCATGGGGTGGGAAGAGATTTCTTAAACAAGACACAAGAAGAACAAACCAGGACACAATACGCTGATGATTTTCACTATATTAAAGTTGAGAAACACTGTTCAGCAACGGAGACCATGGGGAAAGCGAAAAAAGTGTGCTGCAAAGAGGGAGAAAATAATTGCAAAACATGATTGACAGTAGATTACTGAGAAAGTGCAAACATTTCACATTGATCTTATGGGGCCGCCGTGGTACATGTGGGCCGTCACTGAGGGAGGCGTCATCAGCCAGGCGTGATTTCATCACCTTTGACTCTCCACTAACTTGCCACCCCCTGCCACGTCTAATTGAGTAGAAGAGTTACGTTCCTTTGAAACAAATGAAGACGTGAACCCTTTCTCACTACTTTCGTCACTGCATCCTCCAGTTCTCTGCAGGTCTCTGTCTGGAATGGAACAATCCCGCGACGGGATTGTCTTCTACAGCCCCCACCCTCCTGCCGTGCGTTCTCAGCCTGCACCCGTGAAACCCGGGTCAGGAGGTGAGGTCATTTCGGCACTTTCTGTTCCCCTGGGGACCATCGGAGTCCGGAGGCAGCCCGGCCCTCTGTCACTCCTGAGGTCTTTTTTCCTGATCTCCGACGGCCGGCTCCCTGCTGTCCATCCATCACACCTAGCAGCCCTTTGCCCAGTTGGGTGGTGAACACAAGACTCTCCCCCTCAGACAGCCCTGGACTCACCTTCTTGAGGCATTTGGGTCTTTCTCTAAATATGAACTCATCAGGGTGGTCCCCCGCAAACCCACCTGCCATGCCTCCCCCTTGATCTGGGATAAATCCCCAGAACTGCTGGTCATCGTGGCCTTGTCATTGCCTGCTGTGAAATATTCACCTGCTGCTGGGTTTCCTGTCTGTCTACACCCACGGAGGGAGGCCCCTAAGAGTGGTGGCTCTGTGCCACTGCTCCATTGCCAAGCCAAAACAGTGCCAGCCGGTCGCAGATGCTCAGGGAAAGCCGGCGGAGAAGAAACAGGGAAGGCTGAGTCCTGCCCTTTGTTCAGGCTGGAAAGCGGGGGCAGACACCGCTGCACCCAGCAGGTGGTTCACAAACAGTGGATATTCACTGCTTGAGTAGGGGGCGGCAGAACTTTCATCCTAATTTCTGTTGACCTTTACTGCTCACCTACCATTAAAGTGACTAAGAGGCCAACTCTATTGAAGGAAGCTGAGCTGGATGAAGACGGTGGAGGGAAGAGACTGCTCATTGTTGAAATTTGGTTGATGTTACAATAATTAAGTTTTGTACAGAGTTCTAGAAGAAATGCGTTGAGCTGCAGAAGGCATAGGCTGCGTGTATCCCCCGCAGCAGCCTCGAAAGCCGGAGGGAGACATTTGCACAAGGAAGGCAAAATGACAGGCATGCAGGGTTCCCCAGAGATGCTGCTGGGGTGAAAGGGAACTGGCTTCCTCCGGGGTGTACAGCTGCACGCACAGATGCACACACGCATAGGCACATACACACAGGCATGGACACACACATGCACATACAGGAACACCCACATGCATGGACACACACGGGCACACACACATGCATGGACACATGTAGACATACACAGCTGCATACACACAGGCACACACACAGGCACACACACAGGCATGGACACACACACATGCACACACAGGCACACACACATGCATGGACACACACACATGCACACACACACGGACACACATGCACACACACACGGACACACATGCACACACACATGCACGGACACATGTAGATATACACAATGGCACACACGCATAGGCACACGCACATGCACACACATGGGCACACATGCACACACAGGTACACACACAGGCACACACACATGCAGACATACATAGGCACATACACGCATGCACGGCACACCCACACATTTGTGACATGCACACACACACATACACACACACATGCCCCCTCACAGCCCTACTCATGGGTCCCACCCCCTCAGCAAGTGGAACGCAGGGTCCCAAGTGAGGTGGTCTCAGTGTCACTGGCTGTGGAAGTGGGGGCCTTGGGCCTCAGAGGAGGCCAGTGGGTCAGAACTGAGGCAACAGCGATACCTGAGGTGCAAATGTCAGAGGCTGCCAACCCCTCGTCTGCAGGAAGCTGAGTGAGCTCTCCGGTTGCCTCACTCCAGTGCTGGTCCTAAGACTAGGGGGTGAAGATGGGCACTTGCCTGGCCTTTCTGCTCCCCCTCTCCTGCCAGGCACAGCGGCTGCATCTTGGAGGGGCCTCTGTCCTGCTGTCTCCTAACCCTGATTCTCTGTCCTCTTCTAGACAGCTGGAGCACCCTTAGCCCCGTGCTTCCATGGAGCCTGGGGCCTGGTTTTTCCTCTGGGCACCGGGGGTCTCAGGCCTGTCTGCCGGTCAATGTCTGTGCAGGTGCGAGGCCCTGTTATCTGCAAGTCTATGTGGCATCTGAGGATGCCTCAGTTTCCCTCACAGGTGTGACTCTGGGCTGCCACAGCCTCAGTAAACCAGGAGTCTGCACTCGGAGATAGAGGCCCGCTGAGCATGTAGCAGAGAACAGTCATGTCCTGCGGAAGGGGAGCCAGGACCAACAAGCAAGAGAAGACAGGCCCTGCCCAGGTGTGCCGGCCCTGCCCAGGTGTGCCAGCCCTACAGGAGCTGAAGACAGGCCCTGCCTAGGTGTGCCGGCCCTTCCCAGGTGTGCCAGCCCTGCGGGAGCTGAAGACAGGCCCTGCCTAGGTGTGCCGGCCCTTCCCAGGTGTGCCGACCCTGCCCAGGTGTGCCAGCCCTACAGGAGCTGAAGACAGGCCCTGCCTAGGTGTGCCGGCCCTTCCCAGGTGTGCCGGCCCTGCGGGAGCTGAAGATAGGCCCTGCCCAGGTGTGCCGACCCTGCCCAGGTGTGCCAGCCCTACAGGAGCTGAAGACAGGCCCTGCCCAGGTGTGCCGACCCTGCCCAGGTGTGCCAGCCCTACAGGAGCTGAAGACAGGCCCTGCCCAGGTGTGCCGACCCTGCCCAGGTGTGCCAGCCCTACAGGAGCTGAAGACAGGCCCTGCCCAGGTGTGCCAGACTCTGCCCAGGTGTGCCAGCCCTACAGGAGCTGAAGACAGGTCCTGCCCAGGTGTGCTGGCCCTGCCCAGGTGTGCCAGCCCTACAGGAGCTGAAGACAGGTCCTGCCCAGGTGTGCTGGCCCTGCCCAGGTGTGCTGGCCATGCGGGAGCCACAGGGCAGGCGGGAACCAGGGAGCTTCCCACTTACCAGCTACTGAAAGGCAAGGGGACAGCAGTTAAGGAATCTTCCCAAACACTGGGGTCACTTCTAGAATCACAGGAAGATGCAACTCGTGAGTAGATGTGCTTCTGTGTGTCCCTGGAGCCCCAGGAAATGCTGGGGAGTGAGTGTCTCTGGCTCTGTAGAAGAAGCCCTTCCCCCATGTTCAGTGTCCCCACCCCGGGGCCACAGCTGCCACGGTGAGCACTTCCCACAGGACACGCAGAATCTCAGCTCAGGCTCAAGGTGGGGCCCTGCGTGGGGGAAGGACCTGGGACTTCTGAGTCTGATTCAAACCGAAGGTGCCTGTCCTCTGTGCCAGGGATTAAGGGAATTCAGCTCCAATCACCCATGAGATATCGTACTGTGGGCCCAGGAACGAGGCTGCATTTGCTCAAATCCCTGCAGAGATTGTCCTTTGCTCTCCTGGGGCAGCCTCTCGGGCTATGCGTGGTGGTGTGCACAACCCCAGCGCCTGGGGTCCTTCTGCTCAGGCGATATTTGAGAAACCAATTGAGAGCCTACGTACATGGCATCTTCATGAATTTTCATTTTCACTCCTGCTTATCGGAGGTGAGGACTCGGGGGCGCAGAGCCTCTCTGCATTTATTACAGCATCTTGGCAAGGGGGACGGTCTCAAGGTCAGCGAGAGCCTGATCTCCGATGATTGCCCCTGCCAGCCAATCTCCGGGCCTCACATTCCCAATTGGGAGCTCTCTCAAGCATGAAGTATCAAATTATTGTCAATTCCGGCTGATTTTCTAACAGACAATGGAAAATCTTCGGTGGACTTCATATGTGATTTCTACCCACTCTCTTCCGTACTCAACAGTAACAGTGAAAGGTCACAGGCCTGGCATATGCAGGGGGCTCTTTGCTGTTTATTGACTTTTTATGCTTGGTTTAAAACTGAATTACTGGGGCATAAAGTGAAAATGCATTTATGCCCTTCAGGAAAATCTGTACATAAAAATTAAATTATATTATGAAAAGCAGAGAGCGCCGTGTGGGGCACTCGGGAGAATTGATTAGGAGATGGCTACGTGATGATTACTCAGCCTTGTCACCCTGTATGTGCTCTTGTTATTCGGAGTCATCACCCGTGGGTGCTTTCCCTGGGGGTGCCCTGCTGGAGGGGTTGGCGCATGGGGCATTGTTAATTATGGGACTGGACCAGGTGAGGCAGCCAAGAGACCCCCGGGAGACCCCCCGCTCCATCAGGCAGCCGTCCTTCCATTTACCAGCCGGAGCCCTGCCCAGGAGCTCAGAAATGCAACCACCAGCCCCGCCCCTGGAGACTCCAGTTCCAAGGGTCTGGGGAGGGCACTTGGGTCAGGCAGTGCCCAGAGGTGATGCTGGTGATGCCAGATGGACATTGACGGACCCGGGGGACTGGGCAGGCTCCTAGGGACACGTGGCTGCAGTGCCAGGGCCCAGGCAGGCTGCCCACACCTCTGAGGCCAGCGCCCCCGTAACTGCTGCCACGAAGGGAGTGGCTGACACTCAGAACGTTCTTCTTCCCAGGGCTGTTTGGTCTTGAAGTTTCGTGTTGCATGTAACTCTATATATGTCACAACTTATAACTTAAATCTGTGTTGCATACGTCTAAATAGGATGGCAAACATCGTGCCAGGGCCGTGGTTGCTTACGATACCTGCAGTTTAGAAATGAGTCCCGCTAAAGTCATTTGCAGAAAGATGGCAGCGAGGGGCAGTCCCACAGCAGGGAGAGGAGCAGAGGCGGCCGGGGACCTGGCGTTCAGTGGCTGTGCTTTGAAACAGGATTTGCCCAGTGTTCTCATTTTATGAATAAAAACGAGGCCCGAGAGGAGCAGCCTGAGGCATGGGTCCTGTCCTCCTGCAGACAATAGTTTGGAGACACAGCTACTTCCCACGTCCTGCCCGGGCCGCCCGCAGCCTGCACAGCCAGGCACGCACACATGCAGGGAAGCTCGCTGAGTCCGTGCGCATATGTGTGGCGCCGTCTCCAGCAGTTCTTCTGAAATATGAATGACTGTCAGTGATTGTAACGACACTGGTGAGGCCGCCCACCGAGGCACCGTCTATCAGCCTGGGCTCGGCCTCCTTCCCCGGCCAGTTAGACCCAACGTCAGAGAGAAACCTGGCCCAACTGCAGGACTTCACTTTTCCCTCCAAGAAAGACTGCTGTTTCCTGGCAACGGGATGGCTCTGAAGGCAAAGCTCCTTCCATAGGGGACAGAGATGTGGCTCACTCCCTGGGGCACGGCTACACAAGAGGATTCCACCACGATGAAGCACGTCAGCTCGGTGAGGCTGGCTTGCTCCCGGGCCTTCGATCGAGGGGGAGATATTCCACCCCTTGCCTGACATATTAACCGGTCTCCGCCTGGCCTTTCCCAGGAGTTTATGACTTGGAAATGGCTGTGGTGCATCCACTCTGCATTCACTGAAATTAAAGCAGGGCTGTCTGGCTAGAGCTGAGAATTAGTTATGCAGAAGGGTTTACTCCAGGCTTTTTAGAGGTTTACAGGTGACTGACTCCTCACCCTTAACTGGCAGACTCGTTGCAGCAAAAGACAGGTATTAACACCTTGGACAGATTCGCATTTAAGTCCTGGAATAGCAAGGATTCACCTGACATTCAAGACAACACCGATACAGATGGGAAAACAGGTATTCACATGAGCGGAATTCTGGTTCATAAGCTGCCCCGGAGGTAGGATGATCATCAATGTTGACAGTGACTGCAGCTCAGCGCTCACGCCTGACGCCCAGGATTAAAAATTAGCCTTCAGTGGGGATTTCACCAGATTGTGAGTGCGACATTGAAGACTCCCTGTATCCCTGAACTCCCTCATTCCCCAGGCAGGAGCCGCCGCCCCACAAGCTGTCCCCCTGGAACTCACTGCAGGGGGCACAGTGATGGATGGGAGCATTAGGGAAAGGCTGGGCAGCAGCATTTCAGTTGAGACTTCCTGTAGCCGGGCCCGGGGGCTCATGCCTGTAATCCCAGCACTTTGGGAGGCTGAGGCGGGTGGATAGTGAGGTCAGGAGATCAAGACCATCCTGACTAACATGGTGAAAGCTGGTCTCTACTAAAATAAAAAACTTTAGCCAGGCGTGGTGGTGCACGCCTGTAGTCCCAGCTACTAGGGAGGCTGAGGTGAGGGAATCGCTTGAACCCGGAAGGCAGAGGTTACAGTGAGCCAAGATTGTACCACTGTACTCCAGCCTGGTGACAGAGCAAGACTCTGTCTCAAAAAAAAAAAAAAAAAAAAAAAAAAAGAGAGAGAGAGACTCTTCCTGTAATTCTCCAGTTTTTAAATTTTATTTTTCTTACCTTATTGCACTTGCAGCAGCTTCTAGGATAACGTGGTGAGGAAAAACCACCTGGCCTCCTTCCCAGTCTTGGGAAGGAGGAAGCAGTTTCCACGTTTGTCACAGTGGTTGCTGCAGGACTTTTACAGCTGCACTTTGCCAGTCGATTTCCCTCTATTCCTGACTTGACAAACGCTTTCATCATAAATTTGGGCTGCCGCATCTTACAGGGCTTTTTCCGCATCTGTGGATGTGACTGCGGGATGTCTCTTTAGTTTGCTGATGTGGTGGCCCCACTGATTTACTTTTGAACATTGGACCAGCCTTGCACACCTGGAAGAAATGTGTGCATGGGTACATGCACACATCTTCCAACAAGTGACATCGGATAGAAATGATGGCATTGCTGTCACCGCCATCACTGTCCTCCAAGCCCTGCAGCCCCTTCCCCGAGCAGCCTTGTGGGAAAGGCTGCGTTAGCTATGCCAAGTCAGGAGGGCAGGAGAGAAACTGGAAACAGTTGCAGCATTGGAGCCAGGGAGTGCAGGAGCTGGAAGAATGGAGAACCGATGTGGCGTGATCTCGGCTCACTGCAACCTCTGTCTCCTGGGTTCAAGCAATTCTCCTGCCTCAGCCTCCTGAGTAGCTGGGATGACAGCCGTGCACCACCATGTCCAGCTAATTTTTGTATTTTAGTAGAGACGGGGTTTCACTGTGTTGGCCAGGCTGGTCTTGAACTCCTGACCTCAGGTGATCCGCCCACCTCGGCCTCCCAAAGTGCTGGTGTTACAGGCGAGAGCCACCGGGCCCAGACTGTTGTTAGTCTCTTTTGAGAGCTACCTCGGCCAGGGAGATGAGAACTGCTGTGGACTGGACAATTTCTCTGGAGGGGTTTGACACTTACTGCCCTTGACTGTGGCAGGGGACCTTAATTATGCCAGCATTAACTCCCATGTCAAGAAGGGAAGACTGGGAGAGGCACTCAGGCACCGTCCTTTCCAACCTTTCAAAAAGCAGTTAACCTCCGCGTGAGCCGACACGTCCAAACAAGCCTGAATTAGCGGACATCAATTGTGCTGAAAACCAGGGGAGATTGTTTGCGACTCGGGCCTGCTGGCTTTAAAATTCACTTTGGTTCACTGTCAAATACGCCGTGCGGGGTGTGAGCAGGGCCTGAGTCTCTAAAGGACTGGCTGTCGTGCCAGGTTCCAAACCACTGACTGCCAGCTTCTGACTTGCAGAGGACCTGAACGCATGGGGCTGCGGGCGTCTTGCTTACCCTCTCCGAGACATAACAGGATGGCAAAATGGCCAGGTTCAAAGCAGTGTTTTCAATTATTTTCTCTTCTGTAGTCTTAGATGTGTTATTAAAGTCTATCTGTTCATCGATCCTCTCTCCCCCACTTCCAGCATTTCCTACTTGCCTCATGAAAACTCCTTGCCCATTCATTTTATTATTTATTTACTCACCAGGCTCTGCTCCTGCAGGTCTGTGTGTGAGGAGGGCCTGTGCGCCCCAGCACTGCCGGGGGGAGAGGGAGGAAGGGACACGAGAGGCAAGTCCAGCCTGAACGGAGCTCAGAGACCAATGAGGAAGCAGCAACACCCGCATGAAAACCCAGGGTTATAAGGTGAGTCACTTGGACCTGGGCTCGAACCAAGGCTGGCAGTGTTCACATGGAGGATCCTACAGTCGCCCTCCTCACTGCGAGCTCAACAAGTTGTGCTGGTGAAACTGGCTGTGTTTGTCCAGGCCTCACTGAGGCCTGGTTGGCCCAAGCCTGTGTAACTGGGTTTTGGTAAAGAACTATTAGATGGCCCTGGGAGTTTCTGGGAGGGAGAAGAAACCAGATACTTTATGAAAGTTGAGCTGCTGGCTCAAACCCATCCTGAAGCTTTTTACACTGTCTGCATATCTTGCTTATTAAAGATGATACAGTCCCAGACTGTCCATTTTTATTGAGATTTCAGTAAATTGAAATCAGGAGCCCTAACAGGTACACACACTAGTAATCCCAGGAGAGTCTTTTCCCTCTATGAACCACAGCAGCCCCGTCTTAAACCTGGGAATGAAACCTGTTTTGCAGCTTTGGTATGACGGTTATGGAGGAGGTGGTGTGAATTTCTCAGTGACATTCGGTGCATGGCACTCGATGAATGGAACCAGCTCTGTCGGTTAAAGGTTCACTTTACGCCAGTGACGAGTTCCTGAAATGTTTCACGTCATGATTTGTATATCGCTTTAAAAAATCGGTCAGTTAAATTTCGCACCACCTCAAGGGAACTGATCTTTATTAAAATGTCCTTAAAGGGAGAGCACTGCACGGATGGCGTGCAGGCGTGGGTGCACAGGCACCTGGCTCTGCGCGGTCTGTCTGTATTTACGTGCTTGCTCTGCAGCACCCTCCATCCCCGCCGCCCGATCTCAGGGAACCCTGTCGCTGTTTTAACACACATCTTTAGTTTCCTTAAGGGCTCTTGCTGGAATATGTGTTGCTGTTTTCCATAGTGCATTTTAAATCTGCAATAATCATCTCATCTAAAGGCGACATGTCTTTGCAACACTGTCTTTGGGATCTGTGCGCTCCATTAAGTCCTTTAAGATCTTTCCCTGCAGCAGCTTTGAGGAAGAGCCTGTCCACTCTGCAAGGAGAGGTGGTCCAGGTGCCCCCTGGGCTTCAGGGGTGGTGCAGGGAGGCCACAGCTCCCAGGACCACAGAGTCCACTCCTGCCAGCCGTCCACGTGTCTTCCCACCTCTGTCCCTAGCACCGCCCCCATTACCCAGCTCTGTGGCACCTGCCAGGTGAACGGGACCCCGGTGCAGCCCCTGGTGACGTCACTCCCATGTCGCTCATAATGAGCCCACCTGGTGCCTGGGCTTCCTCCCCCTTACAAAGCCTTTTTACATCACTCCCCAGCATTTTCCATTTGAGCTCCTATAAGTTTTCTGTTCCCTTCTCTAGCTATGGATGGTGTGTTTACTCAAGATTTTGCAAATAACCTCTCCCAGCTTGTCACCTGCCTGGCTGATTTGTCCACAGTGACCTCGGCTGAACCTCCCAGCCTTCACTGTAGGGCAAACAGACTCAGAGCACAGGGTTCTGGGGTGTTTGGGCGTGATGGGATGTGTCCTGCACCCGGCAAGCTCTGAGGGGCTGGGTGAGTGCATCAAACACGCCTTGGCTGAGCCCACCGCTACAGCCGATCCCCACAGGGGGACCCACTCACTCTGCCCCTGGAGCCCTGATGGTGCTGAGGCCACTGGTCTCGTTCCAGGACCCTCAGGTGAACTCCAGGAATCAGCTGGGTCATACTTGCTTGTGGTGAGGGTTGGGGGCAGGACCCTCAGGCCTTGCAACTGGGGCAACAGCTCTCACTCACGGGCTCCGTAGGAGGACTGGGGGAGAGGCCCACAGGCAGAGAAGGTGCAGGGGGTGGGCTGTGCAGGCCCCCGAGGTGGTTTCCATCAACACCCCGGAGGCAGGGCTGGCACCATTCAAGTGCTGCACTGCTCAGGGCATCCTAGGCTCTGGGCATGGGGGCTGGAGCAGGGACAGGGTGGCCAGGACCCTTACCAGGGGGAGCTTCATCCTCATGGGGAGAGGACATAAGACGCGCATGCCTGCGGCATCAGTGCACCGGTGACCCTGCATTGTGGAGAACAGAACCCAGGACAAGCCGAGTGAGGATGCAGGCAGCCTCCGGCCCCAGCAGAGGCCTGGCAAGTGCGGGAGGAAGCGGTGTCAGAAGACCAAGACCAAAGGGTGCACAGCACAGCGAGGCCGCAGATCGCAGATTTTATTCTGGGGCCTATGAGGTGCCCTCAGGGGCAGGGGACAGGAGGCTGGGGCCTCACCTGTGTTTTAGAAGAATTCTCCTCTCCTGTTGGGGAGGGACTCCCAGAGGCAGGCAGGCTGGGGTGGGTGCACCTGGCCGGTCCAGGTGAGGGACATCGGGGGCTGCAATGAGGGGTGGAGGTTGAACTTGACAGGAATTGCTGGAGGGGAGGAATGGGGTGTGAAAGAGAGAAAAATGAAGCAAAAATTCGGAGACTGAGCCTGGACAGGGGCAGGTCTTGGGAGATGGAGGTGCCTCTAACTGATGGGGTTTAGGGCAGAATTCAGCCTGGATAAAGTGCTCCAGAGGGTCAAGCTGCATTTCTTTGTCTAAAATCAAGATTTGTTTGTTGAAGGATGCACACGGGTCTACATAGTTAAGGTGCTTCAAGGTCAGGAAAGTCTCCTTCCTTTCTTTCCCTCTCCTCATCACCCTTTCCAATCTGGCCCATCAGGGCCCATCAGAGAGTCTTGTTTTCACCTCCAAAGTACGGTGTCACCTCCACTGGCCTCATTTCCTCAGCCCCAGCCAAGGCCACCATAGCTGCTATTTCTGTGGGGGACCACAGCCATAGCCTTGTAAGCTTGCACTCGTTTTCAGCACCACGGACAGCTCCACAGGCACACGTGGTATGGTGCGACCTGCAGAACCAGAGGATGATCTGAAGACAGCAGGGTCAGGAGACAGTGTGGACCCAGTGTGTGTGGACGTGGCATCACTGGCACAGTCAGGACAAAGCCCCTGGGCCGGCCCCTGGGCTGCATAGGCCGATGAGGCCAGTGCCCTTTGGAACACAGAGGTGCCCCCTGAGCTCTACACCCCAGCAGCCCCTCACCAGCCCGACCCCAGGCTGCAGGCTGTCCACTCCCGAGAGGCTGAGGAACCCTAAACTGCACACAGAGGGAGGGAAAGGCATGACCTGGGCATCAGTAGAGGGAGCTCTGGACCTAAACCTAAGCTCCCCTCTTCACAATCCCTTGTCTGACCCTTGCAGCACCTGGTGTGATATTTTTTTTAAAATTTGAGACAGAGTCTTACTCTGTCCCCAAGGCTGGAGTGCAGTGGCACGATCTTGGCTCACTACAACCTCCACCTGCCAGGTTAAAGCAATTCTCCTGCCTCAGGCCCCCAAGTAGCTGGGATTACAGGCTCCACCACCGTGCTTGGCTAACTTTTTGTATTTTTAGTAGAGATGGGGTTTTGCCATGTGGGCCAGGTTGGTCTTGAACTCAGGTGATCTGCCTGCTTCAGCCTCCCAAAGTTCTGGGATTATAGGTGTGAGCCACTGCGCCCAGCCTGGTGTAATTTTTATTACCCCCAAAATGCAGATAAGAAAAGCAAAGCTGGCAGAAGGTGCAGAATGCAGGTGTGCACAGAGCTCACCCAGAAAACAAGATGCCAGCTCAAGGAATGATGGCCAAGGTGGAGGACAACAAGGTCCAGGCCTGTGCCTGCCTCCCCCGAGACCTCCACTGATGCCCAGAGAGCAGGGACACTCCACACCAATGTGAGCGACTGCCTGTGTGTGTGCTTGTGTGCATGCACTAAGGAACGGGGCTGATAGTGTCAATAGATGCGGATGGAGCACAACAGGCCCTGTCTCCCACCATTAGCTCCTTGGATATTTGGACAAACCTGGGCAAATACCGTGGCTCTGCCAGCTGGCCTCCCAGCTCATGCCAGGCCCTGGGGTGCGGTGTGCTGACCTACTGATGGAGTTCAGCTCTCAGGCTTTAACCCCTTGGCAGCTGGCAAATGAAGAGCAGGACAGAACACCTGGGCTTCCTCCAGAGGTCCATGGTGAGAGGAACACAGTTTGGTTCTGAGAATGTAGCCCCAGGGAGCTGGCCTGAAGAGTCTGGATGTCCAGGCCCTGGCAGTTAATGAGCATCCGCCACGGCTCCCTGCCTGTGCTGAAGGCTCCTCACTTCTCAGCAGTAGCAGCAATGCCTGGGAAGGAATGTCAGGGTCCAGAGAGCTTGATGGCCTAGACTCGGGCTTACAGCAACTCGGGGCGCAGAGCTTGGTGCCTCCCAAGGTCCCTGTCCTGCACTCAAGACATTAAATGGAGGCTGCTCCTCCCTGGAAGTCAGGAAAGAAGAGTGTCTGGGCAGGCTGACTGCAGGTGCCGGGAGGAAGAAGAGTGTCTGGGCAGGCTGACTGCAGGTGCCGGGAGGAAGAAGAGTGTCTGGGCAGGCTGACTGCAGGTGCCGGGAGGAAGAAGAGTGTCTGGGCAGGCTGACTGCAGGTGCCGGGAGGAAGAGAGTGTCTGGGCAGGCTGACTGCAGGTGCCGGGAGGAAGAAGAGTGTCTGGGCAGGCTGACTGCAGGTGCCGGGAGGAAGAAGAGTGTCTGGGCAGGCTGACTGCAGGTGCCGGGAGGAAGAGAGAGTGTCTGGGGCAGGCTGACTGCAGGTGCCGGGAGGAAGAAGAGTGTCTGGGCAGGCTGACTGCAGGTGCCGGGAGGAAGAAGAGTGTCTGGGCAGGCTGACTGCAGGTGCCGGGAGGAAGAAGAGTGTCTGGGCAGGCTGACTGCAGGTGCCGGGAGGAAGAAGAGTGTCTGGGCAGGCTGACTGCAGGTGCCGGGAGGAAGAAGAGTGTCTGGGCAGGCTGACTGCAGGTGCTGGGAGGAAGAAGAGTGTCTGGGCAGGCTGACTGCAGGTGCCGGGAGGAAGAAGGGTGATTGGAAGCTCCACCAGCCCGGTTCATTGCCCGACAGTAGACGCAAAGGCTCAGAAAGTGCCAAGTGCAGGTGTGTAACTATCAGGGACATTGCTCAGTGTAATTTAACAAGCCTTAATTAAGTGTCTCTCGGCAGACATCCCACTAATCATGGGGTTAAAAAGATGACCAAGGCCCTGCCCCACCATTAAGGTGACCACAATCTGTCATCAGCCCTCTCGTCATTGTGAGAGATAATATGCATTTACAATGAATTTTTTCTAAACTAACGAGATAATGCCTGATTGACTCTCCTGGGGGGAGGGAGATGGGGAAAGCTTATGGGGGGACCAAGTTTCCTGTTCCCCTCCCCCTCCGGGTTCTTTGCACATGGGCGTGGGAGGTGTGACCTGTACTTCCCTATCCCACCCCCAGGCTGCGAGGGCAGAGGAGGATCTGAGCTCAGTGGGCTCCTGCACCTGCGCCTTCAAGGTCAGTGCTGCCTGGCCATGATTCCCCTTCCCTTCCTTTGTCCATTCCCCTTTCCTGTGGCCCCCCACAGTTCCTCCCAGGGTGCTGCACTGAGTCCTGTGCCCAGAAACCCGAGGACCGGTGGCTTCGTGCAAAGGTTAAACTGTGACATGAGGGGTGTCCTGCTGTCAGGACCCCTGCCCCCTGGGAGTTTAGTTAGGACCTCAGAGCTTCTTAAGGAGATATTTATCCTGTTCGATATTTTAATAAAGAATGTCTTTTGTTACTCACTGTTTCTTGAACAGTATTTCCTAAGCCATCTGCTAATTTTTCACTAGGGTCCCACACTTTCCCAAAGATTTGCCGTATTGACTCCTCAGATTTTTCAATTGAGTAACTGATGAATTAATAATCCCAAATAATGGTTGGCCTGATGGCGCGTTAATGCACCTCTGTGGCATAAATGAAAGGCAGTGTCTATTCAGGGAAGGGGAGAGGTCTCCAGGCTTATTAATTTAGCAGGCGAAATGTGAGTCAGAATTTCAGCCTGAATAAATATCGGGAGTTTGTCTAGGTCCCTGAAGTGTTTGAAAAAGTCCACTATCGAAAGGCTTGCTTCAAAAGCTTTTAACCTCAGCTTAATTACCATCCGGCTCACTCCCGTTTGACTTCCATTAATCCAGATTTGCAGCAATTTTCCTGCTGTCATTCGTCCAGGTTAAGTGAGTTGTTTTTTAAATAATTGTGTCCTAGTGATACCAATGCAGATGAAAGAGATATGAGGCTGGCTGGGAGCCATTCTGCTATAACCAGGCTTCCCCCCGACACTCCTGCTTCTGGGTCGCTGGACATCAGTCCAACATTGAATCAGTTTAAAACCAGAGCTGCTGGGAATAGATGCTCAGTGCTGCAAAGAAAGATCAGCACTGAGACAAAGGATCTTTCAGCAACGCAATTTTTACTTCCTGGACTGCAGGAAGGGTACCCTCGCTAGCCTTCGTGCCACAAGATATCTGTGCTGGACGTGCTCACAGGCATGCCCCAGCTCTCCATTGCTTTTACCTGTTTAGAAAAGTTTTAAGTTGTTAGCCAATCGAGTTTTAGTTTAGTGAGGTCTGGTCCAGCCAACGGAGATCAGACACAGCAGTAAGGACGACCCTGAATGCGTAAGGGATTCATTTGTGTGTTTTCCTTTATTCATTGTACTCTCGTGGCACGATGGCTGGTGAGGGTACCCTTCCTGCAGTCCAGGAAGTAAAAACTGCACTGAAGAAAGAGCCTTGTCTCAGTGCTGATTCTTCTTTGAGGTGCCGAATATCTATTTCCAACAAGAGCTTTGGCATAGAACTAAATAACTACACACACACACTCACAAACTCACATACTTAATCACACACACACTCACAACCACACAGACACACACATTTTTACACTCACAGTCACACACACTCACACACGCACATACACTCACACTCACAAACTCATAATCTCACACACAATCACACAATCACACACATAAACACATTTTTACACACACACATAGTCACACACACATACACATGCACGTGCACACACACACACCCATGCACACCCTCACTCACACTCTCCCAACTACAAGCGAATCCTGGGAAATCTGGTTAAGATCAGTGGATTGTGTCAGTACCGATGCCCTGGGAGAGCTGCTGCTAGATTGTAGATCTGACCACTGAGGGAGAGAGGGGGAGAGCCCCCTGGGATCCGACCACTGAGGGAGAGAGGGGAGAGCCCCCTGGGATCCAACCACTGAGGGACAGAGGGGGAGAGCCCCTGGGATCCGACCACTGAGGGAGAGAGGGGAGAGCCCCCTGGGATCTGACCATTGAGGGAGAGAGGGGAGAGCCCCTGGGATCTGACCACTGAGGGAGAGAGGGGGAGAGCCCCCTGGGATCCGACCACTGAGGGAGAGAGGGGAGAGCCCCTGGGATCTGACCACTGAGGGAGAGAGGGGGAGAGCCCCCTGGGGATCTGACCACTGAGGGAGAGAGGGGAGAGCCCCCTGGGATCTGACCACTGAGGGAGAGAGGGGGAGAGCCCCTGGGATCCGACCACTGAGGGAGAGAGGGGAGAGCCCCTGGGATCTGACCATTGAGGGAGAGAGGGGGAGAGCCCCTGGGATCCAACCACTGAGGGAGAGAGGGAGAGCCCCTGGATCTGACCATTGAGGGAGAGAGGGGAGAGCCCCTGGATCTGACCACTAGGGGAGAGAGGGGAGAGCCCCTGGGATCCGACCACTGGGGGAGAGAGGGGAGAGCCCCTGGGATCCGACCACTGAGGGGAGAGAGGGGGAGAGCCCCTGGGATCTGACCAGTGAGGGAGAGAGGGGAGAGCCCCTGGGATCTGACCACTGGGGGAGAGAGGGGAGAGCCCCTGGGATCTGACCACTGAGGGAGAGAGGGGGAGAGCCCCTGGGATCCGACCACTGGGGGAGAGGGGGAGAGCCCCTGGGATCCGTCTACGTTATTGGTCACAACTATCTGTTGATCTACTATTATCTCAAAATAAAACATTTAATTCAAAAATGCTGGTACTCACACCCTGAATCGGGTTCCTGATGAACCCACTGCATTATACATTTCCCTTGGAATTCTTCCAAAAGTAATTTCAAAGGTCCTTTGATGTATAAAGATATGTATACATCCATATATTTATATTTTATGATTATATTTATAGTTTGTACAAAACATAAAGATGTGCATTGTAGGTTTTACTTATTTCTGCCTGTGTACAAAAGTAACTAAACACAAGTCTCTGTTCCTTGAGACATTCCAGAAGACTAGAAAATACTTTTCAAAGTTTTTTCTGCTCAATGTGTATTCTACATGCAAAAGAAATTCCTGAAGCTGTACTCACATTCAAGTTGGCATTTTATTCATTTGAGTTATAAGAGGGGTTGGCAAACTCTAGCTCTCAGACCGCACTCAGCCACGGCTGCCTTCTAAGCGCAGTTTCCCTGCGACGCAGCCCCACACATCTGCTTCTGTATCGGCTCTGGCTGCCTGGAGCGACAGGGGTGGAGTTGAGTCGTTGCCATGGAAACCCTCATGGACTGAGAAGCAGAACATATTGACCCCCCCCCCCCGCCCCTTCATAGAAAAAGTCTGTGGGTCCCTGCATTAGAACATGGATTCTTACCAGCCTTTCAAAAACGCTCTTTACAGATTTCTTAACTTTCTGAATAAATGAGACTTTAGCACCTCAGGTTTACCTCCTACCAGTAAAACACAGGATGTGGGGAGGGGCGGGGCTCCCTCACTGCCCACCTGCTCAACATCTGCTGCCCATGCCACCTGAGGCCGGTGCAGAGACTGGCACTCACTGCCCTGAGCCTGCTCCACCTCGTCCTCCAAACCTCCGAGTGTCTGGGCTTCTCCACCCGCACTGGAGGCCTAGGGCTCGATCAGGGGCTTAGAGGGTGCATGATAGCACAGAAATGACAACCGAAGTAGGCATTTTATGAAAAAGTTTCAATTAGGAAATACTAGGAAAAAATACAGACAGTAATTTAAAGTCCACAGGTCGGATAAGCATAGTCTCATACAGTCCCACAAGTAAATAGTGAAGTGAGAGACTCACTGATGCTTTCCCCAAGAAGGCATTGTGTAGAAAAAAGATCTGAAATATTCAGGAAAATAGTGTTGAGAGACTTGTAGGGAAAGGTAACAGGAAGGATGATGGTGACGTGTTGGCAGAGCCACTGGCTGAGGGCAGTGCCGTAGCAGAGACAGGTGCATATCCCCAGGTTTAAAGTATACGCTGAGTATCTGTGATTATATATAAGACTCAACCCACTCCTATTGACATGAAGTGAAACCACAGAACATCAAGGATAGAAGGACAACATGAGAATCTACCCAAATGAAAAACCGATCACACGGAAGAATGGGAGAGAGACTGACAGCTGACTTCTCTCCAGAAATAATAGAAGATGCCTGGTTCAAGTTGGTGTTTGAGAAATAAAGAAAAAAAATCAATAAAAAAAGAAATAGACCAGGTGCGGTGGCTCATACCTGTAATCCCAGCACTTTGGGAGGCTGAGGAAGGTGGATCACCTGAGGTCAGGAGTTTGAGACCAGCCTGGCCAACATGGTGAAACCCATCTCTGCTGAAAATACAAAAATTAGCCGAGCGTGGTGGTGCACACCTGTAGTCCCAGCTTCTTGGGAGGTTGAGGCAGGAGAATGGCTTGAATCTGGGAGGTGGAGGTTGCAGTGAGGAGAGATTGTGTCATTGTAGTCCAGCCTGGGCAACAGAGCAAGACTGTCAAAAAAGAAGAAAAGAAAAGAAAAAAAGAAAAGAAGAAAAAAGGAAAGGAAAGGAAAGAAAAGAGAGGAAAAGAAAGAGATAGGGAGAGGGAGAGGGAGGAAGGGAGGGATGGAGGGAGGAAGGAAGGAAGAGGGGGAAGGAGGGAGGAAGGAAGGGAGGGAACAAAGGAGGGAAGGAGGGAGGGAGGGAGGAAGGAAGGGAAGGAGGGAAGGAAGGAGGGAGGGAAGGAATGAGGGAGGGAGGGAATGAGAGAAGGAGGGAGGGAAGGAGGGAGGGAAGGAGGGAGGGAAGGAGGGAGGGAAGGAAGGAGGAGGAGGGAGGAGGGAGGGAAGGAGGGAGGGAAGGAGGAAGGAAGGAAGGAAGGGAGATGGAAGGAAGGAAGGGAAGGAAGGAAGTGGGGGGAGGAGTCATAGATGATGGAGGAGTGCAGAGCGACATGGCCAGGGTGAGAAGGGAAGCAACTGTCCCCCCCCCCAGCGTGCACACCAGCCCGAGTCTTCATCTGTGTACGTTTTGGTCATTTAGAATGACAAAATTTATAATCTATATAACGTCTTTAAAAGAACTATGAAAAGGATGTGCTTTAGTGAGAATAAAAGTGAACAGAGAAGAAAAATATGGTGTAGAATTAACAAAAATCAAGGAAATATGAAGAACAGAAATCAGAAAATACAAAATAAGGTGATGGAAATAAGCACATGGATACCAGTCATCGCCAGGAATGGAATCAAAACAGACTCGGCTGGGAAGAAATAGATGCTGTATGCACAAATGGCTTTTAAAACTTCTAGAGAAATGAGTAAAACAGAACTAGAAAAGGTTCAAAAACAAAGGGATTGGAAAGCTTGTCCTGTAAAAATTAAAGTAACAGTATTAATATTAGACTAATCCAGATTCAAGATATATAATAATAGGGTTAAGGAGGCAGAGTAGATGATGAGAAACGGTGTGAACCGTAGGAAGATATTAGGACTATAAATTCATATTTACTTAATAAAAGCTTCAAATATATGTAAAAACCTCAAAGAACTACAAGAAGCACTGGATGTACTCACTATCGTAAACGATGACTTTAATACATGCTACGTTTTTACGTTAAGCAAATAAAAGATAATTGTACTATTGAAAGCTTGAATAACAAAATCAACAAAACTTGATCAAATAGACAAATGGGACACTGTACCCAGGGTCACACATGCATGTGTGTTCAGGCACCTGTGTGCGTGTCACTCCTATGTCTGAAACATTTGTAAAAAGTGATACTGTAACAAATACTACTAAAATTATCATATTTTAGTTGACATGTTCTCTGATTATTATGCAATAAACAAAACATAAGTATAGAAAAACGTACTTTTGTAAACTTAAAAATGTGCTTCTAGATGGCGCAGATCAGAAAAAGAAAAATAATAATGGGAAATAATTGCAATTACACGTGAGAGATGAGAGTGAACCGTCTCAAAACCCTGATACTATGTCGATTACACAATACTTGGAGGGGAACGCACGGTTTTACTAATGAAAGTAAATAAATGTTCAACTCTAGGATGTAATCAGATTGAAATCATCTAAGGAAGGAAGGAATGGTAAAGTCAATAAACGACCTCACAAAGAACCAATAATAAGGTCCAACTAATGCAATTTTTAAAAAGAAGAAAAAACTTGTGACAAACGTGATGGATGAGAAAATGGAAAATAACTTACAATAATAAAAAAAATTGAATTCCACTGAGTAGGCTCTGATTGAGTTCAGAGCAGGGCAAGTTTTGCCCGAGCTGACCTGGGGAAGGTGAGCTGCTAAGCTGCTCTGATTAAACATTCCCCTGCCACGTCTGATGTCGCAGGAAGCCGGGGGTTTATTCCGTGGCCAGGCTTCCATGTTCCCTTGTGGTGTGTGGTCCGTGGGAAGTGGGGTTATTTCTGTATCACGTCCAGCTCCCAGACACACTGCCCCAATTTCGCTTTCTCCTTTCCACTTGATGTCTGGGGCTGTGGAATCTGCCCCTTCTATTCTGAGCTGGAATGATTTTCTGTGACACAATGATCATATTGCTATTTATGGTCATTCCATTTGAGCCAATTTATTAACAAGCCAAGCAAGTCTCAGGAATAAAATCATGGGAAGAAAAACTGCATTTGAAAATTTCCCTGAAGACTTACAGGTCCCTGACACACGGGCCTGGAACTTTCTGGAGCTGTCGCGAGATGGAAACTTTAACCCTGCAGTGGAAAGCTGCCATCATTAGCCAAACGAAGCCAGGCCCAGAGCTAAGCTTCCCGGAGCAGGTGCACACTCCCCAAACACTGTACACTCACCTGGGAGAGGCCGAATGAAGCGGGTGGCTCTTAGAGAGATCTGAGGCTGCTCTCGGGAGAAGTGGCTTCGTGCATCTGGAAAATCGAGGTGGGCAGGGAGCAACGTGGCCCCCCCAGTGTGACTCAGTACGAGGAAGGACCTCCAGCCGTGATGCCCACACGTTTTGCTAACCTTTGAACCCGCTGCCCTGAGACGGGGACAAGCCCAGCGAGCAGACGGTCGTGGCTCTGGGCCTAGGCACCAATGTTCTTGTTTCACCTGCCTTCTATTCGCCCCACTGGTGAGTAGGGGTTCCTGGGGGGGGGGTTACAGGGATGGTTGAACACAGCACCCGCCACAGACGGATGAGATCTGGAGGAGTCCTTAGCCCGCAGAAGCTCACAGCCGGGAGAAGGGGGGCACTGCCTGGCGTGCAGGGGCCACTGCGCCAGCAGCCGGGCACCGTGGGGGAGGCTTTGTAGGAGCAAGAGGGTGGAGTGGGCCGGGCGTGGTGGCTCACACCTGTAATCTCAGCACTTTGGGAGGCTGAGGCGGGTGAATCACCTGAGGTCAGGAGTTTGAGACCAGCATGGCCAATATGGTGAAACCCGGTCTCTACTAAAAATACAAGTTAGTCGGGCATCGTGGTGAGTGTGAGCCTGTTGTACCAGCTGCTCGGGAGGCTGAGGCAGGAACATCACTTGAAACCAGGAGGCAGAGGTTGCAGTGACTTGTGATTGTGCCACTGCACGCCAGCCTGGGCAATAAGAGAAACTCTGTCACACACACATACACACAAAAGGGTGGAGTGCGCTGTTTCCTGCAGGAAAGTGTGATTGACTCCCTTGAATAATTCCATGGCCTGGCCAGGAACTGAAACTCAGGGGTCAGGGATAAGCAGAGACCGTGCCTGGCCCTGTGATGAGGAACATTGTTGGTGGAGGGGGTCTTCTCCCAGGGAACAAAGTGAGCAGGGTGGGGGGCAGCTGGGAGGCCGTTTGAGGCCTCCTGTCTGCTGTGCGGGCCCAACGGACTGTGTCCCAGGCCAGCGTATGTTCTTCAAGCCCACTGAATTCCCCTAAAATTCATGAACTATTCCCTAAAACCATCTGCACTTCCCCCACCTTCCTTTCCCCTAGGAAGAGGGGGAATGCAACCGTCTACACCCCACTGTGACGGGGCCGCCACTCACCACTGGGGGGATTCTCCCATGTCTGCTGATGGAGGCGTGATTCTGCCTTTCGTCAGCTGACTTTCAGCAAACCTTCAGAGGGCTGCCGGGAAATTTCCCTTGGCCCCGGCCCCTGGCTGTGTGTCTGCAGTTTTCCTGCATGGAACCCGCCTGCTCTCATCAGAGCTGCAGCCGTGATGGAATGGAGGGTGCGGATAGACAGTGGGGGGCTCCGGACAGCCTGGCCAGGGCACCAGGACGCCACCAGGACACAGTGGGCAGAGGGCCTGGGGCTCTGCTGGCCGGCTTAGGTTGCTTCCTGGTGTGCCAGGCTTGCTAAGGTGCTGCATTTCAATGGACTGATCTGGGGGACCAGCTGGTGGCCTTGTGGAACTCAAGTTACAGGGTTCTGGTTGTGGAAAGGGTGGCGCTGGGGGCAGGGGATGCCACGGGGAGCTGCTGGCTTTGGAGCTGCCGTCACCCGGTCTGTCTAGAGCCCAGGGCTGGGAGGCCCAGGGAGGCCTGCAAACTTATCTAGGCCGAGGCTGGCTGCAGGCACCCCTGCAGGGAAGAGGCCAGGAGGAAGCACCTGTGACCCGGCGGGTCTCCTGCTTTGAGCTGAGCCCCTTGAGAGATCCTTGGTCCTGGAGTCTGTGTCCAGGGAACTTTCCAGCACGCAGCCACGCCAGGAGCAGGAGTCTCCGTCCTGGAGGCTCAGGGGGTGGGGGCTGCCAATAGCAACTTCAGTCCTTTGCTTCTTTTAGCCTCTCCTTGGAGGATGAGCAATCTCCTTTTTGTTCTGATTCTTATTAGAATAAAGAACTGTGTCAGCAGTTCCCAAAGAAGAAAGGGGAAACGCAAACCCCCGACACCGGTCCTGTGTTGCCTGCGGCAGCTGTGAGCACACCTGGCTTCTCAGATTCCATTGCAGCTCGAGGCTGCGCCCCAAGATCAGGCTGGGGTGTCTCTGAGCACGTTCGCCGCCCCGCACCTCCCTTCAGCAGCATCTCCTCAGAGTCTGTGCCACCGTCCCATTCTTCCGAATCCTCCCTCCTCTCCCTGACTCACGCGACGGGCTTGTTCCAGAGCAGAGACACCTCCCTCCAGGAATGGGCTTCTTCTCTGGTGCGAGGCCAGAGACTTGGGTGCAATCCCATCAGAATTCAGCCTCCAGCAGCAGCCACAGCGCCTTATGCTAAAGCAGTGCCAACGTCAGAGACAGAGCCTCAGACACGTGTGCACCAGGGCTCTACCCCTTTCCTTCCCTCTGGCAGTGCCAACGTTAGAGACAGAGCCTCAGACACATGTGCACCAGGGCTCTACCCCTTTCCTTCCCTCTGGCAGTGGCTGAGAGCCCCAGTTACTCCACAGTGTCACCAGCACTGGGGATCATCAGTCTCTCATTTTTGAAATTCCGGAGGGTGCATTATGTGTTCTCACTGGGGCTTTAATTTGCAACCTGGTCATGCCTAATGGTGTTGGGTCTTTTCCAGGGCTTCCTGGCTAGGTGCAGATCCTCTTTTGTGAAGTGAGTATTTGTTTTTGGAAGACTTCTGTGAATGGACTTCAAAGATGACTTGATGAATCTGCCAGGTTTCCTACAACAAAACAACAAGAATGCATCTCCTCACGGCGGAAGAGTCTCCTCCCCCAGCTCTGGAGGACAGGCGTCTGAGGGAGAACCCGTCCCAGCCCCCTCTCTCTGGCTCATAGACAGCCACCTTCCCCCGTCCTCACACGGTCTTTTCTCTGTTCTGTGTCTCTGTGGACACATTTCCCTCTTTTCATAAGGACACCGAGCATATTGGATTAGGGCCCACCCTAGTGACCTCATTTTTTTTTTTTTTTTTTGAGATGGAGTCTTGCTCTTGTTGCCCAGGCTAGAGAGCAGTGGTGCAATCTCAGCTCACAGCAACTTCTGCCTCCTGGGTTCAAGCGATTTTCCTGCCTCAGCCTCCCGAGTAGCTGGGATTATAGGCGCCCGCCACCACACCAGCCTAGTTTTCGTATTTTTAGTGGAGACAGGGTTTCTCCATGTTGTTCAGGCTGGTCTTGAACTCCCAACCTCAGGTGATCTACCCGCCTCTGCCTCCCAAAGTGCTGGAATTACGGGCACGAGCCACCGCACCTGGCCATGACCTCATTTTTACTTGGTCTCCTTGGTAAAGATTCTAACTCTGAATGAGGTCACGTTCTCAGGTGCTGGGGGCTATTACTCCAACACTTGAATCTGAAGGGACATAACTAACCATGACGGTGACCAAGACCAGAGCCCAGGGTGGGAGAGTCCATGCCCACAGGCACAGGTACGATTCACCTGCACGGTCAGCATGCCGGCCCAGTGCCCTGGAGCACCAAGGTGCTGATTACGAGGCTCACCTCCTGGCCTTGAAGTCTTCATTGAGGTCCTTAGGCTCCTCTGATGCCCTTTCTATCCCAGACACCTTCTGCTTGGTTCCATCACTCCAGAGGCTAACACAGTTAACACCTGTGCAGGTGAGCGGTTCAGGACTAAAGAGTGAAAACGCCATCTGGGAAACTTGATTTTTGGTGGATTTGAGGTTTTTGGCTGTGATCATGGTTCCTGACTGCCCAAGTGATTGGATCAGCTCTGAGGATAATCTAATCCCCGGAAGATGTGAGTCAGCCAGGCCATCCGCCTTGCTGCCAGGGCTGCGGGCTCCTCAAGGTCTCAGGAGTAACAGGGCCCCTGTGTCTGTCTCCTCTGCAGGGTGAGGCCCTCGGCCCCAAGGGTGTGGGCTACCCTGGTGGGCACAGGGCAGCTGGAGCCTGCATGGTCCGCCTGGTCCCCCTCAGGTGGGCAGAAACTGCTCTGCTCCCCCTCGGGCCAGGGAGGAAGCTGGGAGGACAGAATCCATCCCCACTACCTGCAAACCCTTCTCTGACCTGCCGAAGCCAGAGACCTAGGCTTGATTTTAAATAATGCAATTAAAAATTCCACCTCTGAAACATGGTAATTGTAATCTGTCTCATCTCTAAGTATAATTATATTAAACTCCAATTTTCCCTCAAATATGCATTCTAATTCAATTTTCCTTTTTCTCTCTTAACCAAATCTATTATCATTCCCTCAGTTAAATTATGCTTATTTAATCTTTAATAAGACCTTTTGCTGGCAATCAGATGTTTTAAATTAATGCCCCCAACCCTTGGGGGAGTGTTGGGGCTCGGTTCCCCTGAGCCTCTGGGGGAGGAAGAGGGTACAGAAGCTGTGATTCCTGGGTCTCTGTCTGGGGGCTTTCCCCCGCACCTCCTGCCTATGGGGTCCCTGCCAATCACGTGTTCCCTTGGGAGGAGAAGACAGCCTGTGAACCAGACGGGGGTCCCCTAGGGTTCAACCCGCAGGGGGGATGGAGTCCATCCCAGCCTTCCAGTTACCCCAGTGGGGGCCCAAAGAACATCACCTTCCCCCACCGGCTGGGAAACAGTCAACCCCTGCAGAGCCCTTGCGGCCTCAGCTTCCTCAGAGGCAGACCTCCCTCAAAGGAAAAATAATTCCTGCAGAACCCTAGTGTTGACCTCAATAATTCTCATTAGAACATCATTTGTTAGGCTGAAATCCCTTCGGCTTATAGCTTTTCTGCAGCCACCAAGTCAAACGAATGCATGAATTAAATGCAAGAATAACTGGCAGAGCTAAACAAAAGCCATCCCATCCTAATCACACCCTTAGCTTAGAGACTGGCAGGGCCTGAGCCAAAGGAGTTGTTTCCGGGCAGGACGTGGTTTGGGGCTGCTCGTGGTTCCACTGCCCCGAGTAGGCTCATTCCTTGCCAAGTGCTTCTCCTGAGAAGCTGTGTGCTGCAGCTGGGGGTCCCTGGCCCCCGCCACCTCCCCTCCTGCACGGAGCCTCAGCTTATAAGTTTCCCACTGGTACCAGCTTAACCACAGCCTAGGTATGGTGAACACTTCAGTCATCATGGCCGTCTGGGGGACGGAAAACAATTTCACACAGACCTGTGAGGGCCTTCTGAGTCCCTTAGCCCCTCCTGAGCTCCTGCTCCCCCATCCTGGAGGGGTGTCCAGAAAGGGAGGGGGACAGGAGCACTGGGGTGCTGCCTGCCTGGAGACCTCCAACAGGACATGTGACAGTTTGCATTCCAGCATGAAGTGGTTGGGTCCAAATCGGCCCTCTTGTCTGGGAGGAGACTGGCCCCAGGCCTCAGGAGCTTATCCAGTGCCCTCCCCTATTACAGGCAGGCAGCCCAGAGTTCAGGCCGCCTGTTCCCAGCCACTCGGGCTTGCAGCCGGGTTCTGGCCTCCCTGGCCCTGGATTGCCTGCTCCCAGAGCAGCAACAGGGCTCAGGTGCCTGGAGTCCCATGGACGCCGCTCAGTGGGGACTCACTGGGTGACCCCCCAAGAAAGCCAGTGGGGGACAGGGACACAGAGGCAGGCCCAGATGATCCTTCTAGCCTCAGCTTCCCTGACCACACATCGGACCTCCTGAGCATGACCATGGCCAGCACCATGCTCAGCACAGCAGACCACTGATGAGTTCATTCATTCACTCACTCATTCAGGCAGTCACTCATTTGTTCACTCCCAAGCTCACTCAAGGGAGTCAAATTCCAGAATATTATTTTCAAGTTCTTTACCGTCGAAGTGTTGCCCACGTAGATTCCACGGTGTCAGAATCTAAGGGTTTATGTAACGTAGGCTAAAGTTTATTCCTGCTACTTCTGTAAACACAGAGGAGTCACGGCCAGGTCTGCAGAATCTGACACCATTCCAGGGAGGACTGGGGTCTCTGCAGCCTCACTGCTGGCTCCTCACGACCTGCCTGGAGACCTGTGTGCCTTGCTCAGTGGCTCTGCCATTTAGTGTGCGGCCACGGCTCACCTCGAGGGCTTGCAGGGGCCACCGTGATGTCCCCGTGTGCCTCTGTCCCTGCACCTCCACATCCCACAGCCTCCAGGAGGACTGGACTCGCCCCAGCCTTGGAAAAGGATAAACGTGTTGCTCCCGATTTGTAGCACCCCACAGGCTAATATGGGGGAGATGCCAGAGAGCAAAGACCCACAACCTAGCTGGACAGGGGAGCTGGGAGCAGCAGTGAGTGCGTGTCACCGCAGGGCACGCCAGGGTGGCCCAATATGGCGACTGCAGGAGCTCATGCCCCTTCCTGGAGGAGCCCCAGACGTGCAGGAGGGAAAACTGTGGGGCAGGCCAGAAACTCTGGTTTCAGGTGGATTTTCCTCTTCATTTTTCCTCTGAAAGCCTTCACCGATAGGATAAGGCTCACCCAACTGCTTAGAGGTGACCTCCTTTATGGAAAGGCAACTGATTGTAGGTGTTGACCAATCTACAAAATACCAGGATGTCAGGCACCACCCAGCCAGGTGGACATCAGACCCACCACCCCGGTTCGCCACCTGTTAGCCTGACGCCATGCACCTCTATACACCGCTTCTTAAAACACACTTAATTCCCAAAGACAATCCTCTAACATCATATAAGCATTCTGTGTGCCCCTGAAAACACACAAATCCTTTCCCAGGAGACGATGCAAAGTCCTCTGGTGACAAAAACACACTAACATGTTCTCAGAAGAGGATGTGGCACAAATGCTGTGACACAAAGTAACAATACCTAGAAGCCACGCTCTGAAGTCAATACATCCTATGTAATACCCAGAAACCATGCTCTGAAGTCAATACATCCCATGTAATACCCGGAAACCACGCTCTGAAGTCAATACATCCCATGTAATACCCGGAAACCGCGCTCTGAAGTCAATACATCCCATGTAATACCCGGAAACCGCGCTCTGAAGTCAATACATCCCATGTAATACCCGGAAACCGCGCTCTGAAGTCAATACATCCCATGTAATACCCGGAAACCGCGCTCTGAAGTCAATACATCCCATGTAATACCCGGAAACCGCGCTCTGAAGTCAATACATCCCATGTAATACCCGGAAACCGCGCTCTGAAGTCAATACATCCCATGTAATACCCGGAAACCGCCCCTCTGAAGTCAATACATCCCATGTAATACCCGGAAACCGCGCTCTGAAGTCAATACATCCCATGTAATACCCGGAAACCGCCCTCTGAAGTCTATACATCCCATGTAATACCCGGAAACCACGCTCTGAAGTCAATACATCCCATGTAATACCCGGAAACCACGCTCTGAAGTCAATACATCCCATGTAATACCCGGAAACCACGCTCTGAAGTCAATACATCCCATGTAATACCCAGAAACCGCGCTCTGAAGTCAATACATTCCATGTAATACCCGGAAACCACCCTCTGAAGTCAATACATCCCATGTAATACCCGGAAACCACCCTCTGAAGTCAATACATCCCATGTAATACCTAGAAACCACGCTCTGAAGTCAATACATCCCATGTAATACCTAGAAACTACACTCTGAAGTCAATACATCCCATGTAACACCATAATGGGAGATGAGAGGGAAGAGATTTGCTTTGTGTGTGTACTTATGTATGCATACACAAAAACACATTAATAATAAATAAGGATATTTGTAATTTACCACAGTCCTTGCTTTTGTGAAGACCCCGTGGGCATAGCTGGGGCTCACAGTTACCTTTCCTCCCGTGCAATGCTCCCGTTCCCTCAGCGGTCAAGTCAGCCAGTCCTGCTGCTTCACCTGGTGGGGGAGACCAAACCTTCATTCGTGAAGGGTCTGGGCCATCTGTAGTCCTGGCTGGACTGGGCTGTTGTAATTTCCCACGGCAATACTCAGACACAGCCTATGGGACCTCCTGCTTTCCAGACATACTTTTCCTCACCTCCTTGTGGTGCAGTGGTCAATGTCCTCTTGCTAGTCGGGATCAATTTCCCTGGCCTGGATAGAAATCCCTTCTTAGCCTGTTGACTCAGAGACATGAGGAGTCCAAAGTGGCCAGGCAGCAGGCTGGACTTCCAGGACAATAACATGACTGTTTTGTCTCCTGGTGGAAGCATTTCTCCCTCTGGAACTAAGACTTCTAGGTCGGCAGAGCATAAAGTCATGGGAACAGGAAGCAAAAAAATGTGCTAGCAGGTCACTAGGGGTGATGGCGAGTGGTGCCCCTCCATTTCTACCCCTCGGTTCCTGGACCCACGAGTCCTGGCTATGGGAGAGACAGCTGCCCCTGTTGGACACTGATTCAGAGTAGAAACTGCCCTGGAGAGCCTCTCCCAGCCCTTGGAGGCACCATCGCCATCAAAAGGCCATTCCCGGCCAGACACGGTGGCTCACGCCTATAATCCCAGCACTTTGGGAGGCTGAGGTGGGCGGATCACAAGGTCAAGACATCTACACTGTCCTGACCAACATGGTGAAACTCCATCTCTACTAAAAATACAAAAATTAGCTGGGCGTAGTGGCGCATGCCTGTAATCCCAGCTACCTGCGAGGCTGAGGAAGGAGAATCGCTTGAACGCGGGAGGCGGAGGTTGCAGTGAGCCGAGATCGTGCCACTGCACTCCAGCCTGGTGGCAGAGCGAGACTCTGTCTCAAAAAAGAAAGGCCATTCCCCGGCTCTGTGAAGCCCACTGCTGCAGGATGGTGGGAGCATGGTAAGACCAGGGAATTCCATGAGCACGGGCTCATGGCTGTGAAGTGCGTGCCTTGACCCGGAGCAATGTCCTGTGGAAAAGGTGCTCTCCAAATTCAGAGATGGTGGCACTCCCAGTAAAGCTGCCCTGGATGTCAGCTCCAGGTCCCACGCACACACAGGTGCTCAGCACCCAGGACCCATGGACTTGACTTCGCAGGCTTCTCTTATGCAGTGCACCCAGCCAGCAGGCCCCTGAACACAAGGGGATGCTCAGAGTTGAACGCTCTCGCGGAGGCCACTTCCAACCTGAAAGGAACAGCAGGGCCCTGGCCCGGTTGGAGAAAGAAGAAATGAAGACGCAGTGGGTGGGGAACCCCACGAACCCATCAGCACATTAGGAGGCAACAGCCGATTTAGGAAAAAGGACGAAAGTCAGAGCCGAGCCTGCCCACTGCTGCCCCGCTGTGTTCTGTGCCCGAGTCCCCGGCACGGAGAGGCAGCTGGAGCAGCCGGCCCTGTGAGTGTTCCTATCCGCATTACTGCAACATTTACATGTAGATATCATTTTAATTGCAACAACATACTAACCAGCACATAAAATAATTAAAAGTGCTTTGTAAATTGTGACATCCCAAATACCGCACAGTGAAAACTGATTATTTAAATATCGAGTCTAATTGTGACTGTAATTCACGTTCAATAGATGGCCAGACATTTTTCAAATGAATGAAAATGTTCTGTAAAATCAATTCATTATGTAAGAGCCACACACCACTAACTTGCTGTTACATCACCTGTCTAGAGGAGGCGCAGGCGGGGAGGGGGCGCGCTCCTTCCGCACCTCACATTGCACTTGCCCGAGGGGCCCAGGACTCACTCTGACCTGGGAGCAGATGACAGAATGGCTGAGGAGCCGCTGTGAACATTCAAGTTTCTGTCTGATGAGCAAAAGGAAATGGAAACCTCCTATAAATATTTACCATTCCACAGAAGCAGGAATAACAAGGCCTCAAATATTGTTTCAGGCCAGTGAAACTAAAAACGTGGGGCCCTCGCTCAAAGTAGGAAGCATTTCAGGTCAGTGACAGCAATGCATTAACCCGGGTGTGGGGTCCCTCGAGTTTGGGGCCTGTGCACTGCAGGGAGTCGGTGGGGCAGCCACCAAGGTGGCCCCCACAAAGCTGGAATGACCCCACAAAGCTGCTGAGAATCTGCCCCAGATACCACAGACACCCTCATTTCATCCGGGCCCAAGGTACTGGGTTTTGGTGTGTGGCACTAACACCAGTGAAACTCTAAGCTTGTGCATATGTCTGTGTGTGCGTGTGTGTTTGGGGATTTGTGTGTGCAGGCCTGTGTGCATGTATGTGTGAGTGTGTTCATGTGTGCATGGGAGTGTGCACCTGTGTGTGGATGTGTGCATGTATATGTGCATGCCTGTGTGTGCCTTTGTGTATGTGTGTTCATGTGTACATGGGAGTGTGCACATGCATGTGGGGGGGGGCTGTCTGTGTGTACATACCTGTGTGCATGCCTTTGTGTATGTGAGTACATTCATGTGTGTGTGTGTGCACCTGCATGTGTGTTTAGATGTGTGGCTGTATGTACCTTTGTGTGTGTGTGTGTGTGTGAGTGCATTCATGTGTGTGTGTGTGTACATCTGCATGTGTGTGTGCCTTTGTGTGTGTGTGAGTGCATTCATGTGTGTGTGAGTGTGCACCTGCGTGTGTGTGTGCACGTGCGTGCTGGGGAGCTATACCGTCCTCACTTGGGATGAGGGTGTGCCCTTCCGGAATGGAATGCCTTCCCAGTTGCCCTGCTGGGCCCCCCTCCTGACCCCTCCCTGCCCAGCCTTGCCTCCAGGTGGGGCCCTGCTGCTTGCTGGGCTCCTTCAGCCCTGGCTAGCTCCTCACAGCTCTCCAGGCCTGGTTCGATGGCTTCCATCCCTGCGGCCCCTGAGGCAGAGCCTCACCCCAGCCAGGCTTACCTCGGGTAGGGGGCTGCAGCCTGTACCCATGCAGCAAAGGCCTGTGAGCTTCTGGGCGGTGCTGGTGGCTGAGGGACACAGGCTGTGCCTCCTGATGCCCCTGCCCTGCCCGGCCCTCCCCCCAGGAGAAGCAGCCATCCTGCTGGAGGAGCCTGGGGCCATGCGGCTGCTCCAAATGCTCTCGGACGGCATCTGTCCTCTCTGCGGCTGAGGAGCGGCTGCCACCCAGCAACTTGGCTCTGCCTCCCTGTTCAGGGAAAGCTGGTACCTTGTTAGAAGAAACAGATTTTAACCAAATATTTCTCACAGCCCTGCTTCCCATGGGTCACTGGTTACTCCTTGGGTTCAGAGAGCCTTGAAGCAATGCCGGGCGTGGATTGGGAGCCCCCTCGGCCCGCTGGGGGAGAAATGGCTCTCCTGGGTGCTGGGTGCCCCCACCACAGGCTGGCTGAATCCGCCCACATGTGCCCCTCGGGTCCCTGGTGACACGGAGCTTCGGGGAAAAGTCAGCAGACAGGAATAGGAAGTGAGGACCCTGCCCCTGTCTGGGACACACAGCATAGTGGGAACCATCACCTACCTGGCTGAGCCTCGGTTTCCCCATCTATGTGAAGGCCACGAGGCCTCTCACCCACACCCCTCCTCAGGATGTGGCCAGCGTCTCCTCTCATCCCAGTCACTGAACCCCGAGACCACACCTGCAAAGGGGCCCCAGCCCAACAGTGAAGGACTCCAGAACCCCCAGAGAGCAGAGACCTCACCAGAAGCTCCTTTAAAAAAAAAAAAACAACCCTTTTAAAACATTTTCAGTCACTTGATCAAGAGTAAAATTTGCCCATCTAATTTATTAAACTTCCGCCCAGACTTAGACATCAAATGTTTTATTAATATTTTCTATCATCCTTACAAGTTAAACCAGCCATGAAAATTACTTTCAACAGAAAAGAAAGTGTTGAAATGTGTTCATTTCTGGCGTCGCACAGCAGCCCTCCTTTCACCCTTTCATCAGAAATGACGGAGGTATGCTCAAATACATTTTCTCGGATACAAATATTAAAATACTTAATTAATGTCAGTCAGGCCCAGAAGAAGGAGCTGTTCACAGCAGACGGAACCGGAGGGCTCCTGGGCCGGCCTCAGGCCCCAGGCTCAGTGCCTACTCCAGAGCTCCAGGCAGAGCAGGAAGAACTGCCCCGAGGCCACCTGTAGGCCCCTGGCAGCCCTGGGTGTGCTGGGATGCAACATGTCCTCTGTGGGTGACGGAGGTGAGGACACCTGGACGCGCTGTCCACACCTCCCTCCCTTCCATCCTTCTTGTTTCTCTCTCTCCCTTCCTAAATCCTTCCTTCCTTCCTTTCTCCTTTTAAATTCTTATTGACTCTTCTTCCAAGAGACCTCATATCTTACACTATGGGAACCCAAATACTAAGGGTGCAGATTTTTTCTTTTTCTTTTGAGATGAAGTTTTGCTCTTGTTGCCCAGGCTGGAGTGCAGTGGCGTGATCTCAGCTCACCACAACCTCCGCCTCCTGGGTTCAAGCAATTCTCTGGCCTCAGCCTCCCGAGTAGCTGGGATTACAGGCACACGCCACCACGCCCAGCTAATTTTGTATTTTTAGCAGAGATGGGGTTTTTCCATATTGGTCAGGCTGGTCTCAAACTCCCGACCTCAGGAGATCCGCCTGCCTCGGCCTCCCAAAGTGCTGGGATTACAGGTGTGAGCCACCGCGCCCGGCTGGGTGTGGATATTTCCAGCAAAAATGAAAATGCTCTCCCGAGGCTGCATTGAGTTTTATGGGTTGGTACGACTCAAATACCCCTGCCTGGTGAGCTCATGCTGAGGGAGCCACTGCCTGTGGGCCCCACCTGACAGCTGGGTGTGCCCAGGAGGGCCTCTGACCAGCTCGCAGGTGTCTCCAGGCAGGGTCCTGGGGTGGGGAGCAGGGGGTGCCCAACACGAAGTGGATCTGAGCTCTGCGGCCATCTGGTCCCGAGAGTAATGCTGTGTGTGGTCCGCACGGAAAAGGCAACAGACAGGAGCAGGGGCCTCTGCAAACTGTAACGCCCCTGCCTGAGCCTGTGGGCGGCCCCGCAGGGATGCCCTCAGTGTGACATTTTCCTTGGTGGGCAGAGAGGCCCGGGGTGTCCACAGAGTCGGCTCTCCAGGCCTCTCTCCTCCATCTGGGACACCAGGACCAGGCCACAGTGGGTCTGGGAGGCTCTGAGGAGGCCAGTGAAGCGCTGGCCCGAGTTTCAGGTGCGTGGAATTTGGCACAGTCTATAGGCGGGGGCACTGGTGGGGGTCTGTTTACTTCTGCTAAGCTGGGCCCTCGAGGGCCCTGGATCTCCATCTCCAGAGGCACCAGAAACTTCCCCCAGGGCACCTGGGCAACAAAGCAGGTGGGGAGAGACATGGCATGTGTGCAGGACTTTGAGGGAGGAATTGTTTTCTTCCTGAGTAATTCCCGTTATGTTCCCGACTCTCAGCTTCTGCCGGGTATAAGAACTGATGCCTTCTCCACCTGAAATGCCATAAAAAGGCAGTTTCCCATGCGGCCTATTGTTTCATGATTGCGTCATGGCGGAACAGCAGCCTCCGCACCCGGGCGGCTCCTCCGTGGAAATAAAGCATGTGGTCCTTGGCACCCCTCCACCCCTGGAGTCATGCCCAGGAACTGAGGAACAGGCAGATTCGCACCTGTCTCCCCCCCGCTCCCCAAGCAGCTGACAGCCCCGCCCTGGGTGTGGTCCCAGAGAGCACGCTGGGACAGACCCCCCAAACAGCCGATACCCCCACCCGGGTGTCACCCCAGAGATCAGGCTTGGATAGACTCCCTAAACAGGAGTCACCCCAGAGAGCAGCCTCAGACAGACTCCCCAAGCAGCCGATACGTGACCCAGGCATCACCCCAGAGACCAGGCTCAGACAGACTCTGAATTATCTCTCACTCACATTAACAAATGCCCAGAGGTGGAACATGCTGGGGACAGAACACGCTCCTCCATTTCCCACGAAGCCCCTAGCAATTAAACTCACAAAGGTGGGGGAGGAAGCACTCCCTGACGGCTGTGGGCTGAAACCCAGCCTATTCTGGGGTCACATCTACCCACGACCCAGCGTGGGCAGGATCCACATAAAACTCCCGACACCCTGGGGGCTCATGGGTGCCAGGAGTGGTGCCCACACCCCTTAACGCAGGTGACGTCCACCCATTTTATAGTCCAGAAACCAAGCCTCAGTGAGGCAAGCCATCTCACCTGTCCCACCAAGAGCTAGCTTTAAACCTGACCCAAACTCAGCCTTGTCCAGCCCCAGTAACCCGTGAGGTCACCACCACTCCTGCCCTTCCTGGCACAACATGGAGCCCCCGAAGCCTCGCCTCACTGGGCCTCCTGCCCACCTCTCCGCCCCTGAGTCACCAGGTCCCCGGCTTCCCGAGCACCTCCTCACTCACTGCCTGTGCAAGCCTCCAGGCCTCCAGGAGCAAATTCCACAAACGGGACCTAGAGCAACAGAAATGCCCCCTGTCACGTTCTGAAAGCCAGGAGGCTGACACGGAGGTGCCCCGGGCCCACCCCCTCCCCCACGTCTCGGGGAGGATCCTGCCTGCCTCTTCCCGAATCTAGTGGCCCCAGGAGTCCCTGGGCCCCACAACTCCAGCCTCTGTCTCTGGTGTGGCCATTTCTGTTTTTTTTTTTTTTTTTCCCGAGACAATAGCAAATCAATGAGCAAATAAACATAATTGCAAGCAGTGGGGATTCTGCAGGAAAGACTTCACCTGGGCAATGAGAGAGAGAGAGAGAACGTGTGCATGTATCCGTGTTTGTGTGTGTGATGTGCACATGAGTGTGACCGCATGTGTGTGGTGGGGAGCACAGGCCACCTGCACCTGTCTGCAGCCCACCAGGGCAGACCCCTTTGCTCTGTTCCCAGGGTCACCTGCAGATCCTGGACAGGCCTGGCTCGGCAGATGTTCCGTGAATGAATGAAGCAGTGATTGAAGAGCCTCTTGGACTGGCTGTGGTTGCAGCAGAAGCCACCCTGATGAGCTTAGTTTTGCCAGGCGGGTGTTGCCAGGCTGGAGGACGCCAAAGTGACAACCACACTGGGGGAGACAGCTACAGCAGTGGGAACTGCAAACAGGAGTGCTGGTGACCACCGGGTGCCTGATCCCCAGCAGCTCAGGCTGGCTTGGCTGCTCTGGGACATTCCAGCCTCACTCTGCGGCAGTTCATGCAGAGATGCCCAGTGCCCAGTGGACCTGGTCACCTTAGTAAAGACGGCAGCTCTGCTGTGTCCAGGTCCATGCCAGGGTCCTGACAGGGACTTCCAGGGGGAAACGCTAATGGCCCCATCCAACCAAATAGCACTTGCACACTGCACTGCACCCTGAAGATTGCACACTGGAGGTGGACCTGTGAGGGGCCTGCTCTGTCCTGGGGCTACGGCCGTGTCCTGTGCAGCAGCCCACACTAGATGCAGGGGCTGGAGCGCTTGTGCCAGTGTGGAGACTTAAGATCGCTGCAAAGGAGCTCAGGGGCAGGAAACTCGGTGCGTCTCCAGCGTCATGGTGGGATGGGGCTGGGCTTCCAGGGAGCAGAGCTGCTGGCTGAGGCCCTGAGAGCACTGTCTCCCTGTGGCTGGGGCCCCGTGAGCGCTGTCTCCCTGTGGCTGGGGCCCCGAGAGCGCTGTCTCCCTGTGACTGGGGCCCCGAGAGTGCTGTCTCCCTGTGGCAGGTTTAGAATCGAGGCTGGCCACCCTGGAGACTCTGGGCCGGCGTTTGGATTCTGCCCCACTCCTGGCTCAGCTCCTGCCCCGGATCTGCCCGGGTTCCAGCCCCAGCAGTCTCTCATGATCTTTCCTTCCTGTGTGAAACCTGCCACTCCCAGCTCCTGCTCTCTGGTAAGTTCAGGGCCAGTCTTGGTCACCACATGATTCGCGCTGCGGGTACAGCCAGGGGCTTCTGAATTGTCCTTAGCCTCGTCAGCATCTCCTGCGTGCCAGCCTCCTTCACATTTGCATCTGATTCTCTCGGTCACCCGGTAGAGCTGCTGTCACCCCCAACCCTGATTTTCCGAGAGGGAAGCTGAGGAGCGGTCACTGTAAGTGGCTTCTCAGGGTCTCACAGCTGACAAGCGAGAAAAGCAAAACTCCATACACAGCGCTCTCCTTCACTCCTCCAGATGGCAGATGGCACGATGCCCCACAGCGCAGCAATGCTGTCCCTCTACTGACAACGCACCTCAGGGGAGGGGCGGGCCTGCCCTCCTGAGAGTCGGCTGACGGGAAGGAAGGCCTGGGGTGAGCACCCTGGAGATGCCACACAGGGAGGGTCCAAGCAAGCCCACGTCCCACGCTGCATCTGAGCTGGCCCAGGGAGGCCCCCGTGCAGAAGCATGGTGGTCATGGGGGCTGTGCAGGGCCCCCCTGGGGGGAGTCCAGGGCTTAGGCAGAGACACAAGGGCTCTCTGCACAGACAGGTGGGGTCGAAGGTGTACATGCATTGGCCCCAGATCCAGGAATGTGACATCATAGGAGACTCTGCTGGGGCAGACCCTGGAGTGGATGGCATGATGGTGGGGGATGGCAGTGTGTGATGGTCACCAAGGGCCAACCTGACCACGGGGGCAGCAGTGTGTGACGGTCACCGAGGGACAGCCTGGCCAGGGGACAGCAGTGTGTGACGGTCACCGAAGGCCTGCCTGGCCATGGGGACCAAGAGGGGAGATTCACTCTGCAACTATTTGTGCGGGTGCCCAGCATACCTACTCTCAGGGTGGGGAGGAACCATGAGATGCCTGTGGCACAGGTGCCACAGCACAGAGGGAATTTGAGAGGGGGAACCAGATGTGACCTGGCCATGCCACCCCAGCCACCGGTTCGCGCCCTCGCTTTCCAAACTGATGCGTTCCCTCACCTGCTGGGCCTCCTCGCCTGTCCTCCCGTTCTGCTGAGTGAATCCAACCTCGCTTTGGGCGCGACCCCCTGTGGAAATGCTGTTACGTCCATGGAGTGCATGATGATTTTAATTAAGGACATGTCACAGATGACGCCGCTGGGACCACATCCTGTGCCTCCCAACACTCACCGCCCCTCCCCCAAGCAGGTGGGTCTCCCAAGGCACTGCCCAACCCCCTGCCCCCCCACACATGGGACATACGAGGGAGGGCCTGCCTACGCCCTAGTAGGAGCCCCCCTCAGTTTCCTCCCATTTGCAGGCCTGCATCGGGGAGAGGGACACCCGTGTACAGCCAGACCATGCCCCAGCATTCAGCTCCAGACTGGAGTCTGCCTCAGTTTACCCCCTCTCATTTTCAGGCCTGCATCAGGAGAGGAACACCCATGTACAGCCAGACCATGCCCCAGCACTCAGCTCCAGACTGCATGCAGCCTGCCTCAGTTTCCCCCTCTCGTTTGCAAGCCTGCATCAGGAGAGGGATGCATGTGCAGGCAGCCTGTGCCCCAGCACTCAGCTCCAGACTGCAGCCTGCCTCAGTTTCCCCCTCTCGTTTGCAGGCCTGCATCGGGAGAGGGACACCGTGTGCAGCCAGCCTGCACCCCAGCACTCAGCTCCAGACTGCAGCCTGCCTCAGTCTCCCCTCTCTCATTTGCAAGCCTGCATCGGGAGAGGGATGCGTGTGCAGCCAGCCTGCGCCCCAACACTCAGCTCCAGACTGGAGGCTGCAGCTGCTGCCATCCATCATGCTTGGATCGTGGCCCGCAGGCTGGCGATGACCGTCCACTCTCGGGGCCCAGCCCGGCCGGAGCCCCAGCGAGGGCAGTGATTGATTAACAAGCACACGCCGAATTACTTTCTGTAAAGTGATGAATATGGCTTGGACCTCGCTGGCATTCGCGGTTGTTTACCCATTCGACCCCGGGAACAGCAATCAAGCTCTTCTGCTGGCCGCTGGCCCCTGCGCCAGCCCTGGGGTTGGGGGCGATACCGGCTTCCTTTCCAGGGCTCCCATCTGTCGCTGGGAAGCAGAGGAGGGCAGGGCAGGGCTCTGTTTCTCCCAGGAAAGGAATCCTTCCAATGCAAGCTACTCAATATCAAATGGGTCCAGGTGGAGGATTCTGTGGTCACATAAGCAAAGCTGCTGCAGGGAGAACCGGCCGCCCTGGCCCCACCTGAGGGTGAGCTCACCGTGCCCACTGACCTGGCTCACCTGGGATGTGCCCTGCAAGGCCCTTTGCACTGTCCTGACGGATCAGGTGCTATCCCCGTGCTGGCCTGGGCCGCCCCCTCAGAACGTTCTGGCTTCTCAGGCTCACAGTAGCAGGGTCCTTGCGGCATCGTGGATAGAGCATAAGCAGATATGACCACACTAAGGCAGACCCTGGGGCTCCCTACCCTGGCTGTAAGGTCCAGAGAGTGTCCCCGGCTGGGCAGGTGTGTGACCTGAGATTCATGGGACTTTCCTGTGCCCCACCTCACCAGTGTATGTGGATTCCTGCACCTACTCAGAAATGAGTCCCCTGCCCTGAAGGCCTGTGCTGGAAACTGGTGTACTTCGGGGCCGCAGAACAGAGCAAAGCAAGTGCTGCATCGGAGGCCTGGAATACGGCCAGGGTGGCGGAAGTACATAGGATTCTCAGACACCACGAGCAAGATACGCAGGCCTAGGGTGGAGACGGTTAGTGTAGGGGAAGTGAGGAGAGGCCATAGCCTCACAGCACAAGCACGCATGCAACCAGCCCTGATCGAGACTGAGGGCCAGGCATGTGTGTGTGTCTGTGCGTGTGTGCGGCTATGTGTGCATTGTGTGTGCATGTGTGTGCTCATGTGTGTGCATGTGAACATGTGCATGTGAGTGAATGTGCTCGTGTGTACATGTGTGTGCTCGTGTGTGAATGTGGTCCTATGTTTTTGCATGTGCTTGTGTGTGTGCATGTGTTCGTGTGTGTATGTGCATGTGTGAACGTGTGCTTGTGTGTGTGTGTGTGCATGCCTGTGTGGTTTGTGGGGTGGGGAGAAAATAGCACCTGGCCTGAGAGTAGACTCACCATTGCTCAGGACCTAGGGATGGCAGAAAACATCACAACCCACAGCAAAGACACTCATCTTCCATCACCATTGAGGAGGAATCTTCCCCTCCCCCACAAACTGGCAAAGGTTATCAGGTTTACCGTGCAGCCCCGGAGTCGGGTGGGAAGCTGGTCCTTGCAGTGTGAGGACAGTGCACTGTGCTGGCCTTTCCTGACCAGCAGAGCAGTCTCCTGACCAGCTGACACATGTGCCCTTCCACATGGCCTCCAGGGGCCAGAGCATCCTCACAGGAACACATCTCCAGCTCCCATTTCTGCCTGGGAACTGCCGTGGACAGGCCCAAGTCCACTTCCTGGTGGGAGCCCTTTCCGTGGTCAGCAGCCCAGAGATCAGGCTCCACATCCTGCCCTCATTTCCTCACCCAGAGTGTCTTGTCCAGGGGTCCAGGGGTGCACAGCTCCTAGAACCTCCACCCTGATACCTAACCTTGCTGTGTCCTGGACACCTCAGGGGTGGGTTCCATGGTACTTAGGGAATCAGCACTCGCTAGAGGTGTGACTGTAAAAGAACCTTAAAATCACAGGGCTCCAAGATAAGAAAAACATCCATGGGGGGCACCTGGACACACTGGTTTCAAAGGTGACCGGGGTCCTGGGTAGGGTCTTAGAGAGGACAGGTGTCCCCTCCCTTCCGTTACCCATTCTCACATTGCTATAAAGAACTACCTTCCTTCAGTTGAGACCGGATAGTTTATAAAGAAAAGAAGTTTAATTGACTCACAGTTCCACAGGCTGTACAGGAGGCATGACTGGGGGAGGCCTCAGAAACTTACAGTCATGCTGCAGGCAGAGGGGGAAGCCAGCAAAACCCTCACATGGTTAAGCAGGAGAGAGAGAGAGGAAGGGGAGTGCTGCACAGCTTTTAAACCACCAGATCTCACGAGAAGTTACTCACTATCACGAGAACAGCAGGGGGACGTCCAGCTTTTAAACCACCAGATCTCACGAGAAGTTACTATCACGAGAACAGCAGGGGACGTCCCGCTTTTAAACCACCAGATCTCACGAGAACGTCACTGTCACGAGAACAGTGGGGGGACGTCCAGCTTTTAAACCACCAGATCTCACGAGAACTCGCTCATTATCACGAGAACAGCAGGGGACGTCCAGCTTTTAAACCACCAGATCTCACAAGAACTCGCTCACTGTCAGGAGAACAGCAGAGGATGTCCCCCTTTTAAACCACCAGATCTCACGAGAAGTCACTGTCACGAGAACAGTGGGGGACATCCAGCTTTTAAACCACCAGATCTCACGAGAACTCACTCATTATCACGAGAACAGCAGGGGGACGTCCAGCTTTTAAACCACCAGATCTCACGAGAACTCGCTCATTATCACGAGAACAGCAGGGGGACGTCCAGCTTTTAAACCACCGGATCTCACAAGAACTCGCTCACTATCACGAGAACAGCAGGGGACGTCCAGCTTTTAAACCACCAGATCTCACGAGAAGTTACTCACTATTACGAGAACATCAGGGGGACGTCCAGCTTTTAAACCACCAGATCTCACGAGAACTCACTCATTATCACGAGAGACAGCAGGGGACGTCAGCTTTAAACCACCAGATCTCACGAGAACTCGCTCATTATCAGAGAACAGCAGGGGACGTCCAGCTTTTAAACCACCGGATCTCACGAGAACTCGCTCATTATCACGAGAACAGCACGGGACGTCCCCCTTTTAAACCACCGGATCTCACGAGAACTCGCTCACTATCACGAGAACAGCAGGGGACGTCCAGCTTTTAAACCACCAGATCTCACGAGAAGTCACTGTCACGAGAACAGTGGGGGGACGTCCAGCTTTTAAACCACCAGATCTCATGAAAAGTTACTCACTGTTAGGAGAACAGCAGGGGCGTCTCTCTGTTAAACCACCGGATCTCCGCGAGAACTCGCTCACTATCACGAGAACTCGCTCACTATCGCGAGAACAGCAGGGGGAACTCCCCCTTTTAATAAACCACCAGATCTCGCGAGAACTGCTCATTGTCACGAGAACTCGCTCACTATCACGAGAACAGCAGGGGGAAAGTCCTTCCCATGATCTAAACCCCTCCCACCAGGTCCCCGCCCCCAACAGTGGGAATTACATTAATCGTGAGATTCCGGCGGGGGACACAGACCAAACCCTGTCTCCCTCTAACCAAGTACAGTCATGCTTTCTGTGCACAGTGTCGGAGTTCTGCTTGAAATTTCATTTACAGAAAGTGTCTGGCTTTTACTTCCCGTGGAATTATGACAGGCAGGATATAGCTCAGGTAGAAGAGAGCCCACGAACCTGTGAATGTGAGAATGCCACGAAGTTGTTCACTTTAAAGCGGTTCACTTTGTGTTACATAGATTTCACTCCTTAAAAAAAAAAAAAAACAAACACGTGCCCAAATGCCCATCAGAGATAGACTGGATAAAGAAAATGTGGCACATATACACCATGGAATACTTTGCAGCTATAAAAAAGGATTCGTTCACGTCCTTTGCAGGGGACATGGATGAAGCTGGAAACCATCACTCTTAGCAAACTGACACAAGAACAGAAAACCAGACACCGCATGTTCTCACTCATAAATGGGAGTTGAACAATGAGAACACATGGACACAGGGAGGGGGAACGTCACACACTGGGGCCTGTTGGGGGGGTGGGGGAATTGGGGAGGGACAACATTAGGAGAAATACCTAATGTAGATGACGGGTTGATGGATGAGCCAACCACCATGGCACGTGTATAGCTATGTAACAAACCCGCATGTTCTGCACATGTACCCCAGAACTGAAAGTACAATAATAATAAAAAGAACAGCATCCAAACTAGAGCCCACTTCCTTGTGTTACAGCCCCAGCTCTTGTGCTGGAAGCATGAGCTTGATGCCTGGGGGAGGTGTTTAGGAGATTTCTCCACCCAGGTCCTCCATGGAACCATGAGGTTTATCCACAGGTGAGCAGAGTGAAGACAGGATGCAGAGACAAGAGGGCCTGGCACTCAGAAGCAGCTCAGGAGCCGCTGTGGACTGCTATGCTCAGGACTACTGTTCATCTCAATAAAACCCTGTTTTACAGGTAAGGAAACTGAGTCTCAGGTCCAGGAATGCTCACCCACTGTCAGGGCTTAACCCGGCCCTTGGGCACTGCAGGGTGGGTTCAACCACCTCCTCCTATGTCTCTTTGCTGCCATCTGCACCTAAGGCCTGTGCCACATCAACATGCCCCCCTGAGCAGAGAGATGCCCGGCAGAAGCAGGAGCCCGAGGGTCTGCTCTCCAGCACGTGGCACTTGGGGGACATTGTGAGGCTTCTCTGTGTGTCTGTTGAATGAGGCGACAGGTTGGATGAGGTAACAAGTGTTTTTTCTTGTTAGGGTTAGGAATGAGGCATAGCTTTTAAAAAATAAGGCAGATGTCAGTGATGATCCTGCTGGGGTGTTGAATGTCCCTGGTGCTCTGGAGCAGGAAACCTGGCCGGGGTGCACCTCGTCCTCAGTAAGACCTGCTTTCTCAGCCCATGTCTAGGTCATAAGAGGACGAGCTGCTAAGGTCCTTGTCCAACTGGTTATAAATTATTACGCTCCTTCCAAAGATGTATTTCCTCCTTAGAACATTATCTTCAAGGAGGAATAAGGAACATCTACTTATCTTAAAGCCATACTCTAGGAAAACATGATGTATGAAAATCTGACTTTACAAAGCAGACACATTTAGGGGACATTATTCATCTTGCAAAGAAGCAAGAAAATCTGTATCTTCAACAGGGCACTCATAGGTTTCCTTCAAAGGCAGCTGTCCTGTGCATGCAAATATTTATTTAAAATGCATATATTCCTTGAAGATGGAGCTGCGGTGGGGGAGTGTGGGGTGCATTTTCTGATACTGATCCAGTATCAGAAAACAATGGATCAATCAATAGAAGGATAGCAATTGCTTTGCATAAAAATTTTCCATGTGTCTCTAGCACCTGAAGAAACGTAGAGCTGGCATGATGAAGCCACACCGTTGGTGAGAGGATCCACCACCAAGGAGGACCCAGCAGGTGCAGAGAAGCCACCAGCAAGGAAGACCCTGCAGCTGTGAGCAGCACGGAACCAGCTGTCTATACTGCAGAGAGGAGGCAAGCCCCATGACCCCATGACAGGCCTGGAGGGAGGAATTGGGCTAGGGGGGAGCCTGGCCCTGGAATTTTCATTTGGTTTCCACTTGCATATGAAGTTCTTTGTAAATAATCTTCCAGGAAGGCTGGGCTCTGTGCACTGAGTCCAGTAAGAGACCCTGCATAGGGAATGGAGGAGAGGCTGCGCCTGTGGTGGACCGCCTATGCCCCCTGCTCAGTTCGGGGGTTCCCAGGCCGCCCAGCTGCCTGCTCTTTGAGCTGCTAAGGGTTATGCTAAGGATGGGTGGAGGTCCAGCAAATGAGAGGGGTTGTCTTGCCAACCCTCAAGTTCTGAGATGTTATTAGGTGATAAAGAGCAGGAAGCCCTCCCCAGAGAGTGGAGGAACTACAGCGACAGGCATTGTCAATCGGTAGGTTCATTCACCACTCCTTCCTCCGTGTCAGGCAGGGGCGCAGGGCCACGTACCAACTCCTGCCTAAGGGTTGTGATAAAGGAAGCAGAAACCAGGGTGTGTGAAAGACAAGCCCCTGGGGCAGCTGGCTAAGAGGCTTCCCATTCATGTGGATGCTAATGCCGGCCCCTGAGGGTGGGTAAGACTGGCCAGGCCAGGCATGGGGGAAGGGCTTCCCAGGGTGGGTGCTGGAACTCACTGACGCCCTGAACCAAGAAGAGCTCACACCCACAGTGAACCAACCAGACCCCACATGAGTGGGTGCTAGGGACACGGGGATGTGGCTATGGGGTCTAGGGGGCAGGTCCGGGGGTTTAGGCCCTTAGATGAGGTTAATTAGGAAGAGACAGAAAACCAGTAGAACAAGGTGCTTACTGGGGTCCTGGAAATTGCAATTTGAAAGACTAAGACTCAGCTAGAAACCAAAGCATGTTCTGAAGAGAAGTCCAGCAGTGGGCGTGTCTGAAAAGGAGCTGAGGGTGGTGCACAGGTTCCACGGGGAGCTCTTCTTGGTGGAAGCGGCTGGCTCCTGCACGCGTCCCCAGCTCACTGGGGGTCCCTGCCCAGGGACTGAGGTGCCAGTGAAACAGCTCTTTCCCAGGATGCCGCAGCCACTGCAGTTTGGCCGGGTTCAAAGGTTCAAGGTCAGCTCCTGCCTTGGCCACAAAGTCTGGGTGGGGCAGGCAGCCTTCCGGGGACAGCCTCTGCTTTAGAGCCCTGGACCCAGCAATCACTTTCCACCATGGGAGACCCAGCAGGCATGGCCTAAGGAGGGACACCGTTTGATCTCACCCCTTCGGCAGCCTCTCTGGCTGCTGTGGGGAGAGCCGATTACAGCAGAGAGAGAACAGAAATTGCGGGGGAGAGCTTAAGAGTGTTCCAGTCCCCCTGGGAGAGGGAGAGGGCCTTGGTGGGAGGGACCTGGGAGGATGAGCAGGGCGGCATGCATGCAGGTGGAGGTGGCCTGGGCACGGGAGCTGAGGCCACAGTCCTCACGCTCTCTGGTGCAGCATCCAGGGGTTGAGAAGAGGCCACGGAGGAAAAGGCTCAGCCTGCCCTTGTGGCGGAAGATGTCCGAGTCTAGATCTTAGAGGAAGGGGCTTGGAGTGAGGGATTTTCCGATTACGGAAGTTGAAGCCACTATTATAATTCAGGAGAGACCTGAGGCAAGAAGATGGCCCAGCTCAGACGTTCCCAACCTTGCTTAGAAAGAGGAGTGGGCGTGCAGTCCCACAAGGCTGCACAAGAGCCCCTCCTGGGCTCAGCAGACCCTGCCAAAGGGTCCCGAGGCTGTGGCTTGGGGACACGTCTGGCCCGTGGGCAGGCCTGTGGTCACTCTGGATGGAACACAGGGACCTCAGACACTGGAGTTACAGCGAGCACGCTCCCTAAGGGAGAGGTCCGACTCAGCGCTGGATGGCCTGCCTGCGTGGCCCCAGGCCTGGGTGTGAGGCTGCGCCTCCTTCCCTGTGGGCTATGGAGATGCTGCTTTTCAGAGTGCCGTATTTATCTTTATTTATTACATAATTTTTATCAGAAGAGTAGATGTAATTACTTTAGAATTTCCAAGGGGTCAGCGCGCCCCAGTCCTGCTCCTGCAGAGCCCTGGCCCCAATCTGGAGCTCTCCGTCCCCCGTCCATCCTCTCCGGCTGTTTCAGTTGCAGGTTTGGGCCGCCGTGCTCATCTTCCGGCTTCTGACGCTGGGTATTGATTTTCCGCTGGGGAACAACGTGCCATCTGTGATATTAGCCAGGTCCGGTCGCACCCTCCCCTTTGCTCCTCATGCACCTGCGTTTCCTGCTTTATCGACGCTAATGGACTCTTGAACGCCCACTGCCAGCCCGGGCGCTCAGCACCAGATCCTCCCTCTGGCTGTGGGTGGACTGACGTGTCGCCTCCCGTTCTGAGGTAGTGAGTGCTCAGGGGCCCCGGGCACCCGCGTTTTCAGGAGAACACAGGCTTCCAGACCCAGGCCCAAGCTGCAGGCACTGCCTGGGCTCCTCACCCAGGTTTTGCGTTCCCCTCTGCGTCTCTTTCTTGCCTCCTGTTCCTCTTGTTTTATCACACCCTCAGGGTTTCCCTCAGCTTCTGCTCTGGGAGATTAGGAGGTGGCTGTAGATACCCCAGGCTCATCTCCTTGACAGAGGGCTGGGTGGGGAATTCCTGTGTGCCCATGAAATAAGGCTGGAGAGCCCCTGAGAAGGGCCTGCCCCGCCCAGAGCCACCGAGGCAGTGTGCGGCTGCCGGTCCTTCCCCCCGGAGCTCCCAGCTCCTCCTGCATCCGGGGCTGAGGCCCAGAAGGCAGATGGATGCCTGGATCCCGGGTCCACCTGCAGGATTTCCCACTTCTCTCTCCATCGGCACCTCCGGCATCTGTATCACCCCCAAATCCACACTGCACAGCACACACTGAGGGGCTCTCCTGGTCATCCGGGGACTCCCCCACGGTCTAGAGCACTGCTGCTGGCTCCTCTTCTCCACACTCTCTCCTCTCTCTTGGGGTCTGCTCATTGGAACCTCGGCCTTTGCCAAGGCTGGGCTTCACATGCCCGTGCTTGATAGGGTCTTTCATCTTGACGCACACACACACGCACACGGGCACACACACAGACATGCACACATGCATACACACGCACACACACATAGACATGCACACATACACGCACACGGGCACACACACAGACATGCACACATGCACACACACGCACACGGGCACACACACAGACATGCACACATGCATACACACGCACACACAGACACATAGACATGCACACGCACACGGGCACACACAGACATGCACACATGCATACACACACACAGACACATAGACATGCACACACACATGCACACACAATGTACACACACAGACATGCATACACACGCACACACAGACACATAGACATGCACACACACACACACACAGACACACGGGCACACACAAGACATGCACACATGCATACACACACACAGACACATAGATATGCACACACACATGCACACACACGCACACGGGCACACAGACATGCACACATGCATACACACGCACACACAGACACATAGACATGCACACACGCACACGGGCACACACACAGACATGCACACATGTATACACAGACACAGAGACACGCACATGCACACACAGACACACACGCATGCACACACACACTCCTTCCTCTTCAATTAACTGAATGGGACAACTCCACACTGGGCCCAGCAGTGGGCTCTTTAGGACTCAGGAGTGTCTTTAGAGCTCTCCTCTCGATCACGGGAAATCTCTCCCCTCTCTTATCTTACACATGAGCCCGGAAATCCCTGGAATGAATGTCTAACAATCGGTGTAGCGTCTTCTTGCTGGTGGGTGTCAGGATCTGCGTTCCGGGAGCGCCCTGCCAGTGCTGCTCCCTGGACGTGTCTGTGCATCTGCTCAGGTGGCTCAGTGCGGCAGATTCCCAGCACAACTTCCGTCTCTTCATTTCCGTTTCTCGAAGTGGAATTGCTCAGCTCATGTGCTGTCGCTTTTTATATCAACAAGCAATTGTTTCCAAGATGACTTTGCCAATCTATCCTTACACCAAATGTCTCCTGGTGCTCCCGTTCCCCTGGAAACGCCCCCTAAATTAAATTAGCTGCGGTTAGAAATGATTGCCATTGTGTGACGGTGGAGTGACGGAGCCTCGTTGCTTTCTCGGCCGCCGATTCCCGGAAGACACGTATCCTTCAGATGCTCACGGCCACGTGTGTGCGGTTTCTTCTATAAATCATCTGTGCACGCCGCCTATTTTTCTCTCTTCTCTCATTGATTTACAGGAGTTCTTTATTTATTCTGAGTGTTAACCTGGTTCCTGTTTTATATGCTGCAATATTTTCTCCTGCATGTAAACTGTCATCTGCTTAGTTTATGGCAGCTTTTTTTATAACACTGTTGAAACTTTTTACATAAGCGAATGTTGCTGGTGACATCCGGGTTTAAAGTTTTGATTTAGAAAACCTAACCCACTCCACACTTATGAGATAGTCTCCTCAACATTTCATCCCTCCGGGTCCACACATCATACATGGAAGCAAGGAAACGTGGTGAGTGCCTGTCATGGGAGGGTCTCTCCTCCAACCTCCTCCCCGCAGCCCGGAGGGCGACTGCCTTGCTTCCTGGCTAAGGCCAGGGGGGCTGTGTCTCCCCCTCTTCCTTCCCAGGATGGGTCTGAACCTGGCTGAACCACAGCTGAGCACACCGTCCTCTGAAATGAATGCGGGGGGGCAGTGTCGGCTCGGGGGTGGGGCCGCGCCCCCTCCTCTTCATCGGGAGCATCTGCAGAGGCCGAGCTGCTCAAGCCGCAGACAAGCCCGAGGTCAGGATGCCAAAGCATGCAGCCTCGATGGTGACCTCAGAGAGCCTGCTGCCTGGGAAGGCTAGAGAGACGCCTCTAACACGTGCACCCCTCAGAGAAGACGCGATGGTGACCTCAGAGAGCCTGCTCCCTGGGAAGGCTAGAGAGACACCTGCTAACATGCGCACCCCTCAGAGAAGACATGATGGTGACTTAGAGAGCCTGCTTCCTGGGAAGGCTAAGAGACACCTGCTAACACGTGCACCCCTCAGAGAAGACGTGATGGTGACCTCAGAGAGCCTGCTGCCTGGGAAGGCTAGAGAGACGCCTGCTAACACGTGCACCCCCTCAGAGAAGACGTGATGGTGACCTCAGAGAGCCTGCTCCCCCGGGAAGCCGAGAGACACCTGCTAACATGCACACCCCTCAGAGAAGACGCCATTCTAGACCCTTCCACAGACAACCGTGGCCTGGAAATCCTAAAGGCATGAACGCTGGTGCTGCCCTCTTTCTCACACCCTCCCCGTGGTGAGGTGGATGTGCAGGTGATGGACAGTGGGGCCCACCAGCCCACTCAGGACCTGCTGAGCAAGGAGACCCCTGATGCCCTCCAGGCCCTGGCCACACCGCCTGTGATAATGATGGGTTGCTTTTCAGTTGTTCAAAAAACAAATTACTTCACAATCCCAGCAGGCTCTCTCTCATGTGGCCTAGGTAGTGAGTCCTTCCTGTTTATGGAATAAAACCCCCCTTCATGGATGGAATGTCTCTTCGATGTCTGTGATTTCTGGGTGTGGCAGTTACTGTCCCAGCCTTGGGACGGTGCAGACCTCGAGCCCCCAAATGTGGCTGCTCTGTTCCAGGGAAGTCCAGCCTGGCATGAGGCTGGGGACCCTGTGTGCTTGCTGGTGCCCCCACCCCGGGGGGGCTTGTCCCTGCCGTCTGTCAGGGGCTGGATCTGAAGCAGACAGAGACGCCCACGTGCCGTCCGGTGTCTGCAGGTGATGGTGGTGGTGAGCCGGCCCCTCAGGAACACAGCCTGCCCACCGTGGTAGCCCTGCCTGAGACACAGCCAGGCCAGCTGCCCCGGCCAACCTGAGTGACATGTCCTTCCCACCAACCTACATAACCGCAAGCCGAGGGACCGCCCACCCACACCTCAACTGCCACCTTTTCAGTCCCCATCCACAGGCCCGTCGCCATGAAGCTGGCTGCCCTGTGCTGCAGGGAAGGCAGGAGGGGAAGGACGGAAGTCACAGTCCCCCCCTGACTCCACAGGGAAGACGCAGGGCTAAGGTCAGAACACCGTTTGGGGACACAAGTCTCTCTACACGTGAGCGGGGGATTTTGGAGACCCCTGTCCACAGAAGGTCCAAAGGCCCATCTGCCTCGTATGAAAAATGCTAGAATCGTTCAGTGCCCAAGAAGAAGCAGGAAGGTCTCTGGAAGACCCTGAGGCTGCCACTTGTCTGGCCACTTCTCTACAGTCTGACCTCTTCCTTGTGGCCATGAGGGGACAGGCGGGGGACCCTCAGCACCCTGGGCAGCTGGCAGCTTCCACCCTCCACCCGGCCAGCGGCCTCAGCTCCCAGGGAACCACAGCTGGTCTGTTCTTGGCGAGGCCTCAGCCAGCCAAGAGACCACTCCTCATCTGCTCATCCCAGCACGGGCTCACACGCCAGCCTTGAGCAGCCCGGACCGGAGGGCGTTCACTGTGTCAATTTCTCCAGAGGAGTGATGATGGAGTTAAAATTGGATTTCTGCTGAGATTGATTATCTAATGTGATAGAAAAATATACAGTCTGGAGCAAATTTAGATTTCAGTGAAAAATTAAACTGTTATACCAAGTTGCCCACTGAAGCGTTAAATGTATTCTCTATGTAATTATATCAGCAGATCGCAGCGGCGATACGGCTGTCACTCCAGCTGCCTCTCCAGAGGTGCTCGGGACAACAGCCGCAGATGGCCGGCACCACCTCCCAAGGCTTCCGGAGGACCGGGGCCCTAATTGATTTCATCAGCATCTTCTGCATGGAAAGCCTGCTGTCTTTCTCTGGGCGTGGGAGAGGACACCAGCGGATACCCTTCCTCAGAACTTCTGCAATCAAGTGGCTCCAGCATCCCCCGGGTGGAAACGAGGAAAGAACAAAAGTGGCAGGAACCGTGGGTTTTCAGGTGCCCAGAGGCACTTGGTGTGAGCTGAGTGGCCTGCAGTGCCGGAGAGAAAGCCCTCCTTAAGTGACGGAGCCCAGGGCACCCTCCTCCACAGAGACTCGGAGCCTTAAATTCTTACCATCAGCAGCCTGGAGACTCCTCGATTTGTCATTGCAGTCATTAGCAGTACAGTAATTAGGTTTTGGGTTTTTTTTTCCTGGGCCTGGAATGTAGGATCGATAGCAGAGATGAGTTAACATAATTGGATTCTGAATGGGTCTTTTCCTTCTCCCTTCCTCATCTCTAAGTGAAAGGCTCCTGGTGCCTCCCCCGTCTGCCTCCCTCCCTTACACTTCCCAGCCATTCGCCATGCTAACCTCCAGCTCCTGGCCCCACCTTCCCCCATCACCTCCTGCACCTGGCCCCACCTTCCCCATCGCCTCCTGCACCTGGCCCCCCGCCTTCCCCCCAGCACCTCCTGCTGGGCATCACGCCTATCCTGCAGACTGGGTTGGGTTCTGTGTGCTCCTTTGTAAATAAGTGAATACATGGAGAGATGAACATGGAAAATAAACCAGGAATGGCTGGGGATGGGTGAAGCCACGAGAAGCTGGCCGTCACAGCCGTTCTCGGAGACCCATCTCTGGTTTGGCTCGGAAGGTGGCGCCTTCTTGGTGCTGCTCCGGCCACGTGAGACCTGCCCCTCCCTGCAGTGATTGGAGCCACTCTTTGCCCCAAGCACACGGCGGGTTCTGCTGCCTCTAGCACTGCCTGGTGGGCTTTGACATGAAAAGAATTAGGGAGAACTGGAAGAAATACGACACGCCACAGCTGTCTGTGTGCCTCACACATGCACACACACATGCTCTCACCATCTGAGAGGACACCTTGTCATGCCAATCGATGCCAAGGAGTGGCCAGAACATTTTTTTCTTTTTTTGAGATGGAGTCTTGCTCTGTCACCCAGGCTGGAGTGCAATGGCGCAATCTCAGCTCACTGCAACCTCTGCCTCCTGGGTTCAAGCAATTCTGTGCCTCAGCCTCCTGAGTAGATGGGATTACAGGTGCCCACCACCATGCCTGGCTAGTTTTTTGTATTTTTAGTAGAGAGGGGGCTTCACCATTTGGCGAGGCTGGTCTTGAACTCCTGACCTTGTGAGCCACCCTCCTTGGCCTCCCGAAGTGCTGGGATTACAGGCATGAGCCACCACACCTGGCCAGAATATTTTAATTTTGCTGGAAACACCAGTTGGAGCCCTGGGGCTCGCGCCCACCTCTCTGGGAAGGAGCCCTGTTTCTCGGGGGGGACACAACAGGGAATGTGCTGGATTGTCTTGAAAGGCGAGAGGCAATTATCTATGAGAAGGCCGTCCTCTTACATTTTTATTAATCCTCTGCTGTTGTTTGCCCAACAAATCACTCCGATTGGGGGCCACAGGGAGCTCAGAATTGCTGAGCGGCTCTCAGAGGTGTGGTTGCCTCCTTCTGACAACTTTGCCCAGGAGAAACTCCTGCATCTGTAGGAACCCAGGGCTCACTGGACTTGGTGGCTTTGGACTTGCTCACCTTTGTGAGTAAAATGCCACGACGGGTAAAGCTCACTGGATTCTAGCACCAGACAGGAACACGGAGTCAGGAAGAAGCAGCCAGTGCAAGGCCCGACTCCCAGCCTCCACGCTGGCCCACGGCTGGACTGGGGCTGAAGCCTGAGACCCTTGACCACGGCCCAGTGTTTTCCCAGGACCCTGATTCTGCTCAGCAGGTTTCACCAAAGTGTGCCCCAGTCACAGTATCGGTGTTCTTCAGAGAAACAAAACCAGTAGGATGTACATATAGAAGGAGATGTTTTATATGCAATTATGAAGGCTTAGCAGGCTCACCACCTGCTGTCCACAAGCTGAAGACCCAGGAAAGTCCTGGGATAATTCCGGGCCAGCCTGAAAGCTTGAGAACCAGGGGGAGCTCGTGGTGTGAGTTCTGGTCTGAAGGCAGGAGGAGTCTGATGTCCCGGATCGAGCAGTCAGGCAGAGGAGCAAAATCTCTCCTCTTGTCATTTTAGTCTATTCGGGCTCCCGAAGTATAGATGATGCCTGCCTGTGCTGGAGAGAGCCCCTGCTTCACTAAGCCTATCCACTTAAACATTAATCTCCTCAGAAACACTCTCACAGACACACCTAGAAATAAGGTTTAACCAGTCATTGGAGCACTCCAGGGCTCAGTCAAGTTGACACATAAAATGAGTGGTCACTGCTACCTAGTTGAAAGACAAAAATGATGATGGCGATGGTGGTGGTGACAGTGATGATGGTGGTGGTGACGGTGATGATGGTGATGGTGACAGTGATGATGGTGATGGTGACGGTGATGATGGTGGTGGTGACAGTGATGATGGTGATGGTGACAGTGATGGTGGTGATGGTGACAGTGATGGTGGTGGTGGTGACGGTGTATGGTGGTGGTGGTGAGGTGGTGAGTGGTGGTGGTGACGGTGATGATGGTGATGGTGAGGGTGATGGTGGTGGTGACGGTGATGATGGTGATGGTGACAGTGATGGTGGTGGTGACAGTGAGATGGTGGTGGTGGTGACGGTGATGGTGGTGGTGGTGACGGTGATGGTGGTGGTGGTGAGGGTGATGGTGGTGGTGACGGTGATGATGGTGATAGTGAGGGTGATGGTGGTGGTGACGGTGATGATGGTGATGATGGTGGTGATGGTGATGATGGTGATGGTGACGGTGATGGTAGTGGTGACAGTGATGATGGTGATGGTGACAGTGATGGTGGTGGTGACAGTGATGGTGATGGTGATGGTGATGATGGTGATGGTGACAGTGATGGTGGTGGTGACAGTGATGATGGTGGTGGTGACAGTGATGATGGTGGTGGTGACAGTGATGGTGGTGGTGACAGTGATGATGGTGGTGGTGACAGGTGATGATGGTGGTGGTGACAGTGATGGTGGTGGTGACAGTGATGGTGGTGGTGACAGTGATGATGGTGGTGGTGACAGTGATGATGGTGATGGTGACAGTGATGGTGGTGGTGACAGTGATGGTGGTGGTGACAGTGATGATGGTGGTGGTGACAGTGATGATGGTGGTGGTGACAGTGATGGTGGTGATGGTGACAGTGATGGTGGTGGTGACGGTGATGGTGGTGGTGGTGAGAGTGATGGTGGTGGTGGTGACGGTGATGATGGTGATGGTGACAGGTGATGGTGGTGGTGACGGTGATGATGGTGATGATGGTGGTGGTGAGGTATGGTAGTGATGGTGGTGGTGGTGACAGTGATGATGGTGATGGTGACAGTGATGGTGGTGGTGACAGTGATGATGGTGATGATGGTGGTGGTGACAGTGATGATGGTGATGGTGACGGTGATGGTGGTGGTGACAGTGATGATGGTGATGGTGACAGTGATGGTGGTGGTGACAGTGATGATGGTGATGGTGACGGTGATGGTGATGGTGACAGTGATGGTGGTGGTGACAGTGATGGTGACAGTGATAATGGTGGTGGTGACAGTGATGATGGTGATGGTGACAGTGATGGTGGTGGTGACAGTGATGATGGTGACAGTGATAATGGTGGTGGTGACAGTGATGGTGGTGGTGACAGTGATGGTGGTGGTGACAGTGATGATGGTGATGGTGACAGTGATGGTGGTGATAGTGACGGTGATGATGGTGATGGTGACGGTGATGATGGTGATGGTGACAGTGATGGTGGTGGTGACAGTGATGATGGTGACAGTGATGATGGTGGTGGTGACAGTGATGGTGGTGGTGACAGTGATGGTGGTGGTGACAGTGATGATGGTGATGGTGACAGTGATGGTGGTGATAGTGACAGTGATGATGGTGATGGTGACAGTGATGATGGTGATGGTGACAGTGATGGTGGTGGTGACAGTGATGATGGTGATAGTGATAATGGTGGTGGTGACAGTGATGGTGATGGTGACAGTGATGGTGGTGGTGACAGTGATGGTGATGGTGACAGTGATGGTGGTGGTGACAGTGATGATGGTGGTGGTGACAGTGATGATGGTGATGGTGTTGGTAATGATGATGGCGGTGGTGCTGATCGTGATCATGGTGATGGTGGTAATGACGATGGTGACAGTGATCATGGTGATGGTGGTGGTGGTACTGGTCACAGTGATGTTGATGGTGGTGATGATGGAGATCGTGGTGATGATGTTGGTGATGGTGATCATGGTGACGATGGTGGTAATGGCGGTGATGGTGATCATGGTGACGATGGTGGTGGTGGTAGTGTAGCAGTAATAGTACTGAGCCAGCCTATAACAGCCATAGACAGCTCAGCCATCATCAAGTCCTTCTCACAACACATCAAATCCCTCCCTGTAGCATTTCCCACGGGGACACACCCTCCCACATAAGAACACAAGGCACTCACCAGCTCTTCTGAGGTTCACAGTGGTGATCTTCGCCCACCTGAGGCTCCCCTGGTCCCCATGTCCCCATGTCCCACTGTCCCCACCAGCCCTGGGTGGCCTGGTCCTGTCACTTCATTGGTCACGCTCCTCAGAGCAAGCTTCACTCCAGGCTCATTCTCACATTCATTCATTCATTCATTCGGTCAGAGGAGATTCAGGAGAACAGGAGAGGCCCCATGGCAGGTGTGGGCAGGACAGGGCTTAAGAGCACGTGGCCTCCCTGGCCCAGGTTTGATGGTCCCATTCATGGCAAGACCACTGTGTAGTGACCACGTGGACTGGTATTGGTGTGGACCTTGAGGCCAGCCTACCCTCAAGGCTTCCCTGGAGCTGTACAGCAGCAGAACCGTGACATCCCCCACATTATAACTGACCACCTGCTTAGGGCCCTCTGCAGACCCCCAAAAGGTTACAGCCTGCAGAGCTTGAGGCCTCAGTGCTCTTCCCCCTCTGAACAGAAAGGGATCCATAGTGAAGTCTACCCACAAACACACCTTCCATGTGCTCAGGGACGCTGCTGAGGAAGCCCAATGCCCACAAGGCTGATCTGGCGCTCCAACAGGTCCAGGGCTGTTCTCCCAGCACTGGTGGAGGTAACTCATTTGCGTGCCTTGCTTCACCATTAGGAACCCCCACCCTGAGCCGCCAAGCCTCCCCAGAAACCACGTCAGAAACGCCTTCTCAGGGACTGCCACACACCCATAAAGGAGGAGTGAACAGATTTCCCATTCTGTTTCCCAGGAGAGCCCACATTTTATAGGAGACCTGTGGTGTTAGTCCCCTGATGAAGTGTCCTCCATGGCTCCCCAGGAAAACATGTCTACAATTTCAGCAAAATAAACAGGCTGACAACAGCAAGTGCTGGAGACGATCAACCTTCCCAGGGTCTCTGATTTTATTAGTAGAGGCATAAACTGGGTACAAGGCTTTAGGAAACTCTTCAGCATCATTCCCCCAAAGGAGAGCATCGCCTGCCACAAGACCACCACTTGCATTTCTAGGTTTTACCAAAGTAGACTCTCGAACATGAACTAGGGGATGTGTACGAGAACCTTCCTCTGCTCTTCCCTTTTTTTCTTTCTTTTCTTTTTTATTTTTTTCTTTTTCCTTTCCTTTTCTTTCTTTCTTTTTTTTTTTTTTTTGAGATGGAGTCTCACTCTGTCACCCAGGCTGGAGTGCACCGGCATGATCTTGGCTCACTGCAACCTCCACCTCCCAGGTTCCAGCAATTCTCCTGCCTCATCCTCCATGTAGCTGAGATTACAGCACACGCCACCACTCCTGGCTGATTTTTGTGTTATTAGTAGAGATGGGGTTTCACCATGTTGGCCAGGTCGGTCTTGAACTCCTGTCCTCAAGTGATCCACCCTCCTCGGCCTCCCAAAGTGCCGGGATTACAGACATGAGCCACCACGCCCGGACCCCTGTTCTTCATAGTAGCAAAAACAGGATCAAACACTTAGGCACCTGCAAACATTTTCTGAAAAGGACCAGATTGAAAATATTTCTGGCTTTGAAGGCCGGGTTGGCTCTGTCACAGCCTCTCAGCTCCGCTCTGCGGTGCACAAGCAGCCAGAGGTGACGCGTGCAAGAACAGCCATGACTGTGCCCTAATACAACCCTACAAAGGCAGGCAGCAACCAGGTTCGTCCCTCAGGCTGCCGTGTGTGGGCCTGTGATCTAATGGAACACAATGGGTAAACAAGTGAAAAACAGCAGTGCAATGAATGTTGGCAATCAGATACTTAGTGAGGAAGTTCTATTGCTCGCTGGTCTTACTCTTCCATCAAGTTAAAAACTGAACAAACCCAACAATGTGACACATGAAAATATATTTAGAAATACACATCAATGTAATAAAAGTACACGAGAGGGAGAATGAGCAGTGCACTCAGGGCGAGTGTGCCCTCGGGTGCGTGGAGACGTTGGGGGGGTGGGTTAGACAGGACCGTGTTCTTAGACGGTGTCATCATCAGGATCCCAGCGGGACAGGGAGGTGTGTTTAGGGCTCTTCTTAGATCATTGCAGAATGATCCAGCCTGTTCTTTGTACTTGAGATGCACCGAAAAGAAAGGCAGAAAAGAAGAAAAGAGGGAAGGAGGGAAGGAGGAGGGAGGAGGGAGGGAAGGAAAGAAGGAAGGAGGGAAGGAAGGAAGGAGGGAAAGAAGGAGGGAAGGAAGGAAGAAAGGAAGGAGAGAAGAGGGAGAAAGGGAAGAAAGAAAAGAGCAAAATAAGAGTGAGAGGAAGAAAGAACAAAGAAAGGAGGGGAAGGAAGCAAAGATGGAAGGAAGGAGGCGGGGAGAGAAGAGGGGAAAAGAAGAGAAAAAGCAAAATGAGAGAGAAAAGAGAGGAAGGAAGGAGGGAGGGAGGGGAGAGAAGGCAAGGAGGAAGGGAGGCAGGGAGGGAGGAAGGAAAACTCCAGATAGAATAATACAGTGGACAAGACTGGCTGGAGCGGGGACAGCATCACCGTGGACAGCAGGCAGTGTGAGGGTGGCCTCTGCTGATCACGTTTTCAGCAGACCTTCTGTTTGCCGTGAATTCTTGTTTGATCTCTCATTCAGAGCAAGAACAAGAGTCAGAAGCTAAAGACCCGCAGCCCAGGGAGGCAGCCTACAGGTGGGAGTGCCGAGCACAGGCCTCCCGAGGGCCGTCTGCCCAGGAACAAGACTCCCGGGCTCTGCGCCAAAGGGCCCCTTCCTGTCACTGTCTAAATGGGCTGTGCAGCTGAAAAGAGGCTGTCTCCTACTTATTAGATGCACTTTTAGCAGCTAAGTGCTTTTCAAGGGCTTAAAATGCCCCGAGACTCTTCAAAGGCTGTGGGAGGACAGCCCACTTTGCCTTTCTTATTTATCAGCTGTCGGGGTACAGGGCTGCAGGAGGGTGGCAGCTCACAGCTGGCTCAGCGTCTCTCTTTGCTCTGTGGCTCCAGCCTCCTCCCCCCACCACAGCTCCACTCACAGGAAAGAGACCTTAACTTAACAAGCGCATTTCTTGGGCCTGTGTGTTGAGTCAAAAAACAGCCATAAATGATAATGACGGTGTTTCCTCAGATTAGGAAAATGCTTCAGGCTTTTCAAAAAAACTTGCCATGATCATTTTCTTCTAATCCTGACCACAGTCGGGGCAGGGAGAGACAACTCTGTGCTGGAACTGATCACGAGGACAGTGACAGCAATGGTGAAATTTCCAGGAATTCTGTGAGCTGATGGCTGAATTCAGCCCATTAAATCACATAAGCTTACAATGAAATACATTATACTAAAAACAAGGGTAATGGCATTTGTGAAGAACTTCTACAACTCATCAACAAAAGCCAAACAACCCAGTAAAAAAAATGGGCCAAGGACTCGAATAGACACTTCTCCAAAGAAGATGTACAGACGGAGGGTGGGTCAAGGCACTCGGGTATCCCATAGCCGTGTTTCTGCCAACCACGGACTGAATATGTGGCAGGGGGCCCGTGCAATTCTAATGCGGTGTTTTCACCGCACCTTTTCTAGGTTTAGATAACAGATCCTCACTCTCGTGTGTGCGCTGCCAGCAGCCTTCGGTGCAGCCCCACGCTGACGGGTGTGCACCCTGGGAACACCAGGCTGTACCACATCACCTCCGTGTGGTGTAGGCTATGCCATGCAGGCTCATGTCCCTTCAGACAAGGGCAAAATCACCTGAGGGTGCACTTGTCAGATGTCCCTTTCGTTAAGTGACACACGACTGTATGTGAAAAGGTGTTTGACACCCGCAGTCATTATGAAAATCACAACCTCAAAAACTACCGCCTCCTACCTCCTGGGAGGACGCTGGTTGGCAAAATGGACAGCTGCAAGCGTTGGCGAAGATGTGGAAAATCGGAGCCCTCGAGCTTCGCTAGTGAAGATGGAAAACAGCAGCATCTGCAGAAGACAGGCAATTCCTCAACAAGGCGAAGAGTTACCTGTGGACCTGGCCATCCCACTCTTTCCTTGGCACACATCCAAAAGAATCGAGAGCAGGGACTCAGAAAGGTATCCCCCAGTTCACAGCAGCATTTGCCACAATAACCAAGAGGCAGAGATAGCCCAGGAATCTACCAGCGGGTGACTGAACAGTGTGTGGTCCGCATGCAGTGTGGGATATCGAGGAACAAGCCAGCAGGCGAAAGCAGGGAAGAACCTTTTTCACGCCGCGTGTGGAGCAAAAAGGCCCAACACAAAAGGGCATCTGTGGCACGATTCTGCCTGCGGGGAGGCTCACAGTGAGAGAGGGCCAATTCACAGAGGCAGGAGGAGAAGGGTGGGTGTGTGTGGGGCTGCCGCAGGGCAGGAAGGAGAAGGGTGGGTGCATGCGGGGGCTGCGGCAGGGCAGGAAGGGGAAGGGTGGGTGTGTGTGGGGGCTGCCGCAGGGCAGGAAGAGAAGGGGTGGGTGCATGCGGGGGGCTGCGGCAGGGCAGGAAGGGGAAGGGTGGGTGTGTGTGGGGGCTGCCGCAGGGCAGGAAGGAGAAGGGTGGGTGTGTGTAGGGGGCTGCCGCAGGGCAGGAGGAGGAGGGTGGGTGTGTGCAGGGGGCTGTGGCAGGGCAGGAAGGAGAAGGGTTGGTGCGTGCGGGGGCTGCTGCAGGGAGGCTGTGGGGAGTGCGTGTTTATTGGGAACAGTTTGAGAATAAAGTTGTGCAGATGGAAGATAGAGACAGTTGAGCCACATGAGAAATAGCTGGGCGCGGTGGCTCACATCTATAATCCCAGCACTTTGGGAGGCTGAGGTGGGTGGATCACCTGAGGTCAGGAGTTCGAGACCAGCCTGGCCAACATGGTGAAACCCCGTCTCTACTAAAAATACAAAAATTAGCCAGGCGTGGTGGCAGGTGCTTGTAATCCCAGCTAGTCAGGAGGCTGGGGCAGGAGAATCACCTGAACCCGGGAGGCGGAGGCTGCAGTGAGCCGAGATCACACCACTGCACTCCAGCCTGGGCGATAGAGCGAGACTCCATCTCGAAAAACAAAACAAAAAAAATTAGGGATGTATTGAATCCCACTGAATTATACACTAAACGACAAAATTTACATTATATATTATATATTTTATTATATATAGTATTACTTTAAAAATTAAGTATATATTTATATAGATAATATATATCATATATAATGTATTATACATAAGTAATTATACCAAAACATTACCATATTTGCTTTTCTCTAATCTACTGTTTTTCTTTTCCTAGTATAGCATGGATTTCCACATCAAATATTTTTTGACATTCTGTAATACATTAAATGTGATATACATATACGCACATATATTTTGTATGCCCACAAAGCTAGACACGAAATATATGGTATACACACACACACATATATGCACACATTGAGTTTAAATGCAATCATCCCATCCCACCTGCCCCCACCTTTGCAGTATGTCTTACCGTGACCTGCGTCCTTGGGGTGGTTCAGGTCTGGAGCTCCTGGGATCGGTTACATCTGGACTCCATCCTCCAGCAACCACTGGCCCCACAGGCTCTGCACAGACAGGCCAGAGCTGGGCTCAGGGATGCAACCTCCTGAGAACTCCATTTCACCTGCCTCCTCCTTCCAGGAATACATGTTTTAGAGAAATGTTGAAAAATCAGCCTGAGTCACCCAGAGGGCAGGAAGGTCGCTGCCCAGACCCCCGAGGGTGTGGAGGCCTCTGGGACTTCCACGTGGTAGCTGTCCACGCTTCAGAGCCAGAGCTGTTTTTATGGAGGCTGCAAAGACCCTCCCCCGGACTCACCGTGTGCAGCATGATGGTGCCCAATGAGCGATCTAACTTAACTTCACTGGCACTTGGGTGCTGAGCCGCACACGGTGGGTCCCGTTGAACCGCTGGCTGACCCTTGCCAAGGGCACGTTCACAGGATACCTCCTCAGACGCGGAACTTTGCACTTTCATTTCACAGAAACAGGTGGTGTCCTAACGGAAGAACACACACGTATTCCAGAAAAACTTGCACGTGCAGAATTGTACACAAAACAGACATTACTCAACAGTCATTCCCCAGTCCTTCTTGACCACTGGCATATATTCTTAGTGGCTTCTGTCCATAACAATACATCATTTCCCCCTAGAATTGGAAGTGTGTTTTCTATCTTGTTTACAACAAGGTTTTATGACATTTTTTCTCTTTACAAAAATAATATACATCTTATGGGAAACCAAGAAAAGCTAAAGAAAAAACTAAATAAAAATGATTCTGAGGATTATTTGGAAGAATTTACGTGGAAGGATATTTTGGAGGAAATTGAGGAACAAAGCAAGACAGAGATCCCTGGTGATTAAACGCCTTAATCAGCAGCTGGAGCAAGTCCAGGGCCACAGAATGCATTGGGAAGACAGGTTTTAGAATGTGCTTAGAACCTCCGAAACAATCAAAACTGTAATATAAAATGGGAACAGAAACATATACAGAAATCCACACATAACTCATGTGCGCTGTCACAGAGGCTTTGTACTGCAGGAGAAAAAGGAATTCAATATGTTGTCTCAAGCTAATTGGCAAATGATTTAGATCAACTCACAGCTTACCTCAATGCAAACTTACTCTGGATTAAAAAGAAAGCCCCTGAAGTCCAAGAACTACATGTAGGCAAACATTTCTGGAATCTTGGGGGCAGTGGAGAAGGCTATTATAATAAGCAGAACAAATAAATAGAAAAAAAATGAAAATACACATATAAAAAACAGACACAATCGGCCAAAAAAAAAAAAAAGCGATTTCAGCATTCATCGAGAGGATCGTCTGTTATTCATCAGCTTATCGGTGTCGCAGTGAACACGCCTTGAGATCTCCAGACAGGTTTGTACAACAGAAAGCTTCATCTGGACCCAGCGGAATAGCCTTCACAAGACTGAGATACGGTTTGTAGCTGTGGAATGTTCTTAATGCAGCCAAATCTGATTTTCCATCATTTCATGTGAAATGTTTACATTTGAGTTCGCAAATGAGGTGATCTGTTTCTTCTCAATTATTTTAATTTTATTCTCCTTATCTGAGTTTGGAATCATGGTTGTGTTGAGTTCATGGAAGCAAGTGGAAATTTTTTTTTGAAACGGAGTCTCACTCTGGCACCAGGCTGGAGTGCAGTGGAGCAATCCCGGCTCACTGCAATCTCCGCCTCCCGGGTTCAAGTGATTCTCCTGCCTCAGCCTCCCAACTAGCTGGAAATACAGGCGCCCGCCACCATGCCCAGCTAATTTTTGTATTTTTAGTAGAGATGGGGTTTTGCCATGTTGGCCAGGCTGGTCTCGAACTCCTGACCTCAGGTGATCCACCCGCCTCAGCCTCCCAAAGTGCTGGGATTACGGGCGTGAGCTACTGCGCCCGGCCAGCAAGTGGAAATTTTCTGTGCCTGTCCATTCTTCTGATCACTATGTATAAAACAAGCTTGTTCAACCCACAGCCTGTGGGCCGCATGTGGCCCAGGATGGCTTTGAATACAGCTCAAAGCAAGTTTGTAAGCTTTCTTGAAACATGATAAGATACTTTTGAATTTTTTTTTTTTTTTTTTTAGCTCATCAGCTCTTGCTAGAGTTCCCTGTATTTTACGTGTGGCCCATGACAATTCTTCCAGTGTGGCCTAGGGAAGCCAAAAGATTGGACACCCCTGATGTGTATGCTCTGAAACAAGCATATGAAAATAATTCATAGCTTCATGTTTGTCTGACTCAATAGGGTCCTCATGCTTTTAAGAGAAAAATGCTGTGATTCCACCCTCCATGGTCTCCTGTGCTCAGCACATCTTATCTGGGGTGATTCTGCATCTAACTTTGTGTGTGTGCTGGATCCTGCCAGCATGCACAAAGAAGAGAGAGAGAAAGGAGAAGGAAGGAAATAATAAAGAAACGGGAAACGGAAGACGCCGGCCACCTCGCGGGGTTCCCCAGTGTATTCCTGGATGTGGGGTTTTCCCTCACGGCTTTAGCATTTCTGCGCTATTCTCCTTCCCCCAGTTCCTAGATGTTGACCTTCAGGAAATTCATTCGCTTATTTTTTTTCTCAAAAAATGAATTCCTTCAATCGTCTTAGAAATTAAGGTTTATTTTCATTTTCCAATTTCATATGTTGGCCGTTTAGTTCGTTCGGTTTGTTTTCTTCCTTTCTGTTGTGTGAGAAAAGTAATTAACCCCAAGGCACAGCGTTGGCCACGCCTGCCGGAGCTGCAGTGAGCTTCTCATTTCCATTCAGTCCACATCTGCCACAACTGGTTGTACACCGCTGGTTTTCATTATTAAAACTTTTTATTGTTATCATAGAAGTGTTTCTTTCTAGCCCTCGCTCCAGTGTGTGATTGAAATTTTACTGTTTGTTGGTGAATGTTGTTTGTGTGATTTTTATTTCTTGAATTAGCTGAAGTTTTCTTGGTGATATTTTAAAAACATTTTTCAACGCTGGAAAAAAATGCATTGATTCATTCCTTTAACAAATATTCACTAAGCATTTACTGGACACTTGTAGAAAAGTCCCTATGAACTACCGAGCTTGATGCCATCCCATTCCTTTCCCCGGTTCCCCTCAGGGCAACTTTGATAAAGACTGGGAGCGTTTTGACTGTCCCAGCCAGAAGGGTGCTGTCTTATTCAGTGGGTGGAGGCCAGAGGTGTCTCCAAAGAGACACTGTGACAAGTAACGACCCGGCCAGATGCCATGAGTGTTGCAGTGGACAGGTCCTGCCTGCACGTGAGGAACGCTGCAGGCCTGGAGAGCCTCAGCCCATGTGGGTCTACAGAACCTCACGTCAACTGTTAGTGAAAAGAATCCCAGGCTGGGTGCAGAGGCTCACACCTGTAGTCCCAGCACTTTGGGAGGCCGAGGCGGGCAGATCACAAGGTCAGGAGTTTGAGAACAACCTGGCCAACATGATGAAACCCCATCTCTACCATAAATGAAAAGATTAGCCAGGTGCAGTGGTGGGTGCCTGTAATCCCAGCTAGTCAGGAGGCTGAGACAGGAGAATCGCTTGAACCAGGGAGGCGGAGGTTGCCGTGAGCTGAGATCACGCCATTGTTCTCTGGCCTGGGTGACAGAGCAAGACTCCATCTCAAGAAAATTGAAAAAAAAAGAAAAGAATTCTAGCACCTTCCCTGACCATTTAGTATTTGAAATGGAAGTCGAGGCTTTCTGTGGGATTCAGGGGAGCTGCCCAGTGTGTTGACTGCGGCACAGAAACCAAATCCCTGGTCCCTGGTGCTTCCAGCTGGTGACCTCTTCATTCCCCAGCCCTAGTGATTTTGTTTCATACAAGATAGTGTGCCTTTTTCATGAATGTGCCAGTTAAAACTGCCCGTCTCTGTTTTTAAATTGGGTCTTTTGCTTAATGTTATCTTTTCTCTTCTCTACTCCAACAAGGCTTTCTTAAAAAAAAATTCTGTCAGCATTAATATTTCTCAGGGGGAGGGTGTGGTCGGAGCGTTCATATTTTGGGCGTCGCTGCTGTATTTCACGCTCCTGCTGACAACTGCTTCTGTGTTTTTATGGCTCTTGACTTTCTTCTTCTGTTTTTGCATTTTCTACATAAAAACTTTTATTTTAATCTACCGCAATGATTTTGATTATTTACACTCAATTTATAATTTCTATTGGGGGTCACTTGTATGGTTCTGAAATCTGCAGGTAATGTTTCCATTTGTAAATTCACAAAGAAGATGGTATTTATTGTAACACCCCTAGGTAAGCTAAGGAATTCTGAGTTTTGTGTTACCCACACCCCTCTCTCATTAGTAACTAGACCTGGGATTGATTTATTTAATATTAAGGCTCTCTTTTAAATTTTCTTAATTTGCATTTTACTGTCCAAACACACGGCACAGCTGTTGAGTCTTATTGTCTGATAGATATAGACTCAGGTTTATGATCAGACATCACGTTCCGTGGTAGTTTCCCTGGGACAGAGACAGTGCCTTGGCCTGGGAGCCACAGCCTCTCTGTGCAGAGGCCACCACATCTGCGCTCCCCCTGGGCGTCATTATCAGAGACAAATAAATCCAACAGAAAAAGTTACAAATGAACACAGAAAAATATCAGCAATGCTCCCCCCTGTTCTTTCCTCCACCTTCCCTTTCCCCAGTCCTGTGTCTCAGAGTTGGTCACATTACAAGATGCGGGATCACATCCCAGCTCCCCCTCCCCAGGGGCTCAGCCCACCCTGCCCTGACAGCAGTCTCTCCCCAGGGCTCTGCCCACCTGCCCTGACAGCAGTCCCTCCCCAGGGGCTCAGCCCACCTGCCCTGACAGCAGCCTTTTCAGGTGCCCTGGAAGGAGAAGCCTCCGGAGCCTGGAGTTTTCCCAGATTTCTTGGTCGTGCTTCCTCACTGGAGCTGGTGGTTTTGGGCTGGGGAATCAGGCCTGGCTGCATTTTATTATTTCCAGGAAGGCTCCCCCTCTCCACCGCCGGCTTGGATATATTAATCTCCAGTACTAACACCCAGGATGATCCTGGAGCCGTCTCTGCAAGGTGAGTGGTGTAGAATTCAGCCTGGGGACTTCCACCCCAAGTGTGCTCCCCTGGGACACCAAGTTTACCCAGAGGTGCCCGACGTGGTGAGAAAGGAGACGGCGTGGGGCCAGACACCCTCGTTTCCAGCTGTTCCTCTTCAGGCCTCCCTTGGAAAGCACCTCCCCGTTGTCTCCCTGTGGACATTTGGGTATGACGGAAACCACCACCTGCTCGGGCCTCCTGGTGTCTGAGCATTCTGAGCCCCTGCAGAGCCTCGTTCCCCCCGGAAGTGCCGATGGAACTCTCCCCGCGAGCCCTCTTGCCCGGCGTGCTGGTGGGAGCCCGTGTGCGTTGCGGGTTCCATGTCCTCTCCTGCTCTGTCTCCCGGACTCAACGGGAACCTGCGTCTGGACCTTCCCGTTTCCCCCGTGCCAGGCCCGGCATCCGCACAGGGCTTTCTGATTCATGTTTAAATCACTCTTTGTTTTATTTTTGAGTCAGTTTTCTTCGCTCATGACTCTGTTCACCGTGAGAAGAGCATGTATCCATGTTGTGGAAGCTCCTTCCCTCGTGTCTGCTGGAGACCAAGGGAAGGTGCTTGTCAGGCAGGCCCTGGCCTCCTCCCGCCAGCGTCCTTCAGGAGGTGGCACTTCCAGGACCTTCCACGGTGGCTCTGCCTCTCCTGTCCATACCCGGGTGCTGGAGGACCACAGCTGCCATCTGCATCTGGGGCCAGGTGGAAGGGGCAGCCCTTTTCCCACTGCCTGCAAAGGTCACTGCAAGGCCAGCTCCGATGAGCTGGGTCTCCAGGTCTCCACGGCCCCCACCCCGTCACCATCTGTGTTGCGGAATTCTGCGCTCAGTCTGCACTTGCCACTGTTTATGCACTGTCGGCTCCACAGAGTCTGCATTTCTCTGCAGGAACCCTGCAAGGGGGCCCTGGGCCCTGGTCTCTCTGCCTGTGCCATCCTCCTGAGATGTGGGATCTGGGCAATGGGCCTCACGGAAGAGGGAGGTCACCTCGTCAGAGCCAAAGGAAGAGAGGAAGGTGGGCGTATCCACCCATCTGGGCCCCTGAGGGCCACCTCATGGCTCTAAATGACCTCATCATGGTTTTATTTCTCCCCTAGTTGCCAACTGGGATGGCCGCAGAGCACACACCCTGCTGAGAACCTCTGCTCCCATCCCTGTTGTGCAGACCCATCTGGGTACAGAGACTCAGGAGGGTGAGGGTTCTCTGTTCACAAATTTAAAGGAACTAATGATAAAATTCCTAAAGGTTTTAAAAAAAATACTGTTCGTATGTCAACTTTTCTTCAGTACACATTGAGCATATAAAATTATAGAGCCCATCATTATGATGACTTTAAATAATAGTTAAAGACGGCAACGAATCACATTCCCCTCCTTTTAATTTTGCTACTATTTAAATGTCTCTGATCAATTTCAGGGTGGAGGGAGTACTCCCAAAATAAAGTGAACTGAAGATTTTCTGTTTTTCTGGAGTAATTTATTTGAAACCGTTAAAATCACCAAGTTCACAGTGATTGCCTCCTAATGTTTATGGAGCCTAACTCTGCCTCATAGCGATGTTATCTGGAGAGAGATCGCTCCTCCTGTCCCCTTCAGCCTTACTGAAATTCAAGGTCAATGCGTGTTGGCTTTATTCAAGGATGGGAGCCATACCCAAATCGCCCCAGAGCTTAGGTTCAGAAAATTTATAGCCTAATTAGTAGAAATCATTGTTAAACCACACAATTAACATCGTAGAGCAAAACTAAGCCTTCCAGTGAAACTACTAGGTGTGCTAATGGATAGACTTAGTAAACCTTCACGGAGTCTCTACCAGGTGCCAGATACAAGTTATTATTACAATTATGATTATTATTATATGTATTAATGCCAGATAGGAGTGTTAAGGGTAAACTGCCTTTGCTCTCAGAAAGGCCAATCAAGAATATCCATAAATAAAATAAATCAGCAATTTTCTAAAGAACAAATAAAAAGGAAATTAGGAACATCAATTATGTCCATGTGTCAGAGCAACAGAGAAGAGACTTCTGGCCACCTATGGGAGCTTGACGATGCCTTCCCGCTGTGTCCTCCGTGGCAGAAGGAAATCATCTGTCTGTCTCTCTTATCCAAGGGCACTCATCCTGTTTGTGAGGGTTCATGACCTTATCACCTTCCAAAGGCCCCATCCACATATTTGTGTTAATGAAAAAACATGTTAATGAAAAGAAATGCAGTCCACTGCGATTAGGGCTTCAACAGAGGGATTTGGGGATTCATAATCATTCAGTCCATAGTAGGTGGAGAGAAAGGAAGAGAGGGAGGAAGGGTGGGGTGGAGGGGGGTAGAAGAAGCGGGGGAAGGAAGAGGGAGGGTGAGAGAGAGAGGAAGGAAGAGAGGGAGGGTGGGAAGGAGAGAGAGAAGGGAGGGATAGAGGGAGCGAGAGCAAATTTCGCCTGAGAGTGCTGCCCTTGCAGAGGTTCCTGTGGAGGGGTCACCTGGGTGCTGAGGAGACCAGAGCCCGGTGTCCCTATGCTCAGTACAGGGGCAGGGGCACCGCTGGCCTGCAGTTGGGAGGTTCCCATCAACTCCAGTTTCTGGGAGACAGGGTGGGCCACTCTCATTCATTCTGGAGTGCCCAGATGTCTGCTGGGAACATGATGGTGCTAACTCAATATGGATGAAACGGAGAAGGAATTTCAGAGAAGCAGGAGGCTCCTCTTCTACCCCTGACTGTCTCACTTCACGTGTCCCACACCTTTCCTGAAAGCCACCAGCTCAGGTCCTTCAACCTTTTCCAAAAGTGTCACAGGCTCTCCATGGATTACCTTCAAGCTTTCTCTTAATAAGCATCCATTTTTTTCTTATTTTTGAATTGGCTCAGCTCAGGCATGGGTCAGAATGGGGTTTTCCACTGGCCCTCCATGAAACCTCAACAAAGAAGCCTTGTGAAGTGGGAAGGAGATTGTTGGCGTTAACACTTTGTGTGGTTTTTCATAGTTGTAGAGGGAGTTAAAGTTATTAAGCAGATTTAGATCTTGCTGGGTTTAGTGTAGATATTATGAAATTCAGGTGTGATTGTTTAAAGAATAGAAATGACGAATACTACCCAAATGATCAAAATCTCAGGACAGAGACGTGTTGGAAGTATAGGTAGAGCAAAACTCTAAGTAAGGTCGCACAGCTGAACTTCACACATTGTTAATGAAAAGAAGTGCAAGTAATGAAATTCAAGTAAAGAAATTTATTAGAGAAAATGTAGGAAATCTACCTCCCCATGTGTCCACATATATGTGAAACATGCATTGTTGACAAGAGACATCCGTGACATGGAAAGAATGAAGGCAAGATACAGAAAGTATGAGAAAAACACTAACCCAAACAAGGCTGGAGTTGCCAAATTATAGCAGACAAATAGATACCAAATCAAACCACATTATCAAGCATTAAGAGAACCACTACATCATAAGGAAAGAAATTATTTATCAGGGTCATAGAATAATTGTGAGATGTAGTGTATGAACATAATTTCAAATGGATGCAATGGATAAATCTCAAGGAGAAAAACACAAACGCAAAATCGTGATGAGAGTGTTCGATCAACTCTCAATACTGAAGTAGCCACACAGACCCAACATTAGTAGAGAAGGATTCTTGACAAGATAGTTAATAAGTTTTATATAACAGCTGCTTCAAATTTGTGAACCTAAGAAATTAAGACTACACAAGCATTCATGAGACATTTAGAGAAATTTCAACAATGACTAAATAATACGTATTTATGGACTACATTCTCTGAGCTCCGCATATCGAAATTAGAAATAATTAGAAAAACAGCCTCATAAATATGGAACTATAAAAACCTATTTCTGAAGGAATTGTAAATCAAGGAAGATTACAATCAAAATTCAAAAATATTTGAAACATGATGACCACATAAATGCTGCATATTGAGACTTCTGGAGTGAGTGCGGAGAATGCTTTACCTAGGAAGGCTCAGAAGACTGTCCCTGTAGAGGGTCAGGTAGTAGCATGCTTGAGACCTATTGGGAAGCAGGCGACTATGGTTAATAATAATGTGTTGTATATTTCAAAATAGCTAGCAGAATCAATGGATATGTTAATTGGCTTGAATTAATCATTCCACCTTGCGCACATACATCAAAATACTGCATGGTATTTCACAAGTGCATATAATGATAATTTCCCATTTAAAAATATTATTACTAAAATTATTTTATTGCATTTTAGGTTTTGGGGTACATGTGAAGAACATGCAAGATTGTTGCATAGGTACACACATGGCAATGTGATTTGCTGCCTTCCTCCCCCATCACCTATATCTGGCATTTCTCCCCATGCTCTCTCTCCCCAACTCCCCACCCCCCCACTGTCCCTCCCCTGTTTCCCCCTGACAGACCCCAGTGTGTGATGCTCCTCTCCCTGTGTCCATGTGTTCTCATTGTTCAACACCCGCCTATGAGTGAGAACATGTGGTGTTTGATTTTCTGTTCTGTGTCAGTTTGCTGAGAATGATGGTTTCCAGGTTCATCCATGTCCCTACAAAGGACATGAACTCATCGTTTTTGATGGCTGCATAATATTCCATGGTGTATATGTGCCACATATTCCCTGTCCAGTCTATCATCGATGGGCATTTGGGTTGGTTCCAGGTCTTTGCTATTGTAAACTGTGCTGCAATGAACACTTTTACACTATTGGTGGGAGTGTAAATTAGTTCAACCATTGTGGAAGACAGTGTGGTGATTCCTCAAGGACCTAGAAATAGAAATTCTATTTGACCCAGCAATCCCATTACTGGGTATATATCCAAAGGATTATAAATCACTCTACTATAAAATTTTTTACAAATAAAAATAAAAATCTGTCTGGCTTTGTGGGATAGTGTCTGTTGTATCTCCTCCTCTCTGTTGGGCTGGTCATGAAACAACCATAGGCTGTATGGAGAGGAACAGGTGTGGCCCTGTTCCCATAAGCCATGGTTAGCAGAAATCCCTCATTTAGATGAAAATGTTACATCTTTAACACATGTAGGAAGTAAGAGAAAATTTAAAATAAAGCTTTACCTAAAACATCAGAGCATAACAAAATAAACCCAAAGAAGCTAATAAATGGAAAATCTATAATTGTGTCCGTAAATTAGTAAACACAGACACCAGGAAATCACAGAGGGGACTACTGTCTTAGTCTGTTTTCTGTTGCTGTAACAAAATATCACCAACTGGATAATTTAAAAAGAGATTAGATTTATTTGGTTCGCAGTTCTGGAGACTGCAAAGTCCAGGACAGTGGTGCAGCATCTGGCAAAGGTCATCCCACGGGAGAAGGAAAGACGGCGGGAGCCAGGGCCTGAGTCACGGCAGGAGAGGCCAGGCTCGCTTTAGAAAGCCCACTCTTGAGGTAACTAACCCACTCCCCTGACAATGACACTAATCTGTGAGTGTGGAGGCCTCACATGGTGTGACTGTGTCCCCACCCAAATCTCATCTTGAATGTAGTTCCCATAGTCCTCGTGTGTCATAGGAGAAACCCAGTGGTAGGTAATTGGATCATGGGGGGCGGTCTCCCAATGCTATTCTTGTGTCAGTGAGTTCCCAGGAGATCTGATGGTTTTATAAGGGGCTTACCCCCTTTGCTGAGCTCTCATTCTCCTCTCTCCTGCTGCTATGTGAAGAAGGACGTGTTTACTTCCACTTCTGCCATGAGTGTAAGTTTTCTGAGGCCTCCCCAGCAATGAGAAACTGGGAGTCAATTAAACCTCTTTCCTTTATAAACTACCCAGCCTGAAGTATGTCTTTATTCTCAGTGTGAGAACAGAATAGTACAAGGCTCTTAATCTAATAAACCATTAAACACCTACTTTTTAATGTTGTTAAAATGGCCATTAAATTCCAACATGAGTTTTGGAAGAAAAGCACTGAAACCACACCAATCATGAAGACTGAAAGCTGTTACTTTACCAAGAGACAAAAAAAAAAAAAAAAAAAAATACTGTTCTAGCCAGACTGATTAAAGAGAGAGAAAAGTGGAAATAATCTATTACCCCTCATTGAGAAATGTAAAAATGTTAAATGGGGTTATTTAGGTGATGGATAATAAACAGAATCTAAAAGGAACACACAAGACACTAGATACACATGTGTGGACATGGATGAAATTCAAAGCAATAATTTGGATGATAAAAAGGAAAACGTCATGAATAATTAAATACGACAGTTAATTTATGTAAATCTTTAAATGTAAACATAGCCATAGATATTAGTTGTAGGCACAAGGAGAAGTTCTAAAAGTTCCAAAAGACATATAACTTCATGGGAATGAGAGAAACCTTCAGGCAGTCACCACGCCTCTAAAGCCTGGGGGAGTGGGAGGACCCAGGTGCAAGGCTTCAGCTGTGATTACAACATTCTTAGCTTTTGTATGAGTCTATTTTCACACTGCTGATAAAGACATACCCAAGACTGGGTAATTTGTAAAGAAAAAAGAGGTTGAAGGGACTCACAGTTCCATGTGGCTGGGGAGGCCTCGTGATCGCAGCAAAAGGCATGTCTTACATGGTGACAGGCAAGAATGAGAGTCAAGCGAACGAGGTTTCTGCTTATAAAACCACCGGATCCCCCGAGACTTACTCACTGCCGTGAGAACAACATGGGAAAGCATCCCCGTCATTCAGTTCTCTCCCACTGGGCCCCTCCTACAATTCAAGATGAGATTTGGGTGAGGACACAGCCAAGCCGATCAGCTTTGAAGCAGATATGCAGAATACTGGCATGGGCTTATTCTGTTTAAAATGTTTTCGTTTCATTTCAATTGTTTTCGGGAAACAGGTGGTGTCTGGTTACATGGATACGTTCTTCGAGCGGTGATTTCTGAGATTTTGGTGCACCCGTCACCTGAGCAGCGTACACTGTACCCCACAGCCTTTTATCCCTCAGCCTCTCAGCCTTCCCCCCGAGTCCCCAAAGTCCATTAGGTCACTCTTACGCCTTTGCGTCCTCGTCGCTTGGCTGCAGTTTAGAAGCAACAACAGAGGATACTCGGGTTTCCACCCCTGAGTTACTTCACTTTGAAACATGCCCTTCAGCTCCACCCCAGTTGCTGCAAAAGACATTATTTCCTTCCTTTTCATGGCTGAGTAGTACTCCATGGTGTATACACCACATTTTCTTATCCACTCACTGGTTGATGGACACTCGGGTTGGTTCCGTATCTTTGCAATCGTGAATTTTGCTGACGTGTCTTGTTCTTAGTGTGTGCAGAGAGGCCTTGTTCGATTGTTTTCTGAATTTTTATGTATGTTTAAATGTTCCATAAGTAAAATAATATCTTTAAAGACTGGTATTCAATAAGGTGCACACACACTCACCTAGCAACTCCACGCCTCATTTCCTGCCCTAGGACACAAGAGCATTAATGGTTCTGCTTAAATGTCACCGTGAGAGCTGTCTCTCACCACACAGGCTAGAACAGCCCCAGCCACTCCTTCTGTGGCCGGATTTCCCTCCACCTCTCTGATCCCTGCTGGAGAGGACAGCTTTGGGATATTTATTTGTTGGTTTATTATGGGTTCTCCTCCACAATCAAATATAAGCCTCCTCAGCAGCAGGGCCGGGCGGGCAGTGACTGCTAGTCAAGGGGTGGCTGAAGGGTGGGCAGTCACAGTTCAATGAATGCCTGGCCACCCAGGAAAGAAGGCAGCAGGGCCATGTGCAGCCACGTCCTGGGAGCTTCAGGACAGGTGTGCACCAAAGTGCGTCACAGACCAACACATACAGGGATGTAAACGTGCCGCGTGTTTCTGTGCATACACAGAAATGACCCGGAAACAGGTGACTTAACCCCCAGCTGATTTTAATCAGAAGAATCGGAGACTGTAAAACAGGAAAATTCTGCTTCACTGTCACCAGAACTTTAAAAAGCAAGATTGCATTTGTGTTTGGTTATCAGGACCTCATGCCGACTCCCCATGCACCCTGGGCCCTATTGCCTGGGCCGCTGCTCCAGAATCTCCCTCTCCGTCTCTCTCGCATGCCCAGACTGGTGCAGACACAAGTATGAAAACACTTCTGTGGATCTAAACGCTCACTGTTTCTCTTCTGGTTAGAAACCATTTCACAGCCCCCAGCAGTTGTGAAGACCCCGGGCCCAGGCGGGAACTCAGTCCGGATGGCAACGTTATTCAGGCATTAAAAACACACATGGGGTCAGAGAGCTGCGAGCTTGAGGTTTCCTGCCCGTGAAACAATTTTATTAAATTCTGTGCAAAATAGCACCCTTTCCCCTTCTTCCCAGAGTCCTGCTCAGTGGGGCTCTCCCTGGAGGCACAGCAGGGAGCAGCCTGGCTCTTTCTACGGCGTGGAAGCCTCGCTGGGAGGAGAATTTCCCAAGATATTTTGCTGTTTAGCCAAACGCACTTTTATGTTTTAAAGTCACCTTTCAATCTAGGCATTTGAGAGAGAAATATGTAGCGTCTAAAGCATGGTCCTGTGGTTTTGAGCGGAACATGCTGTCCCAAAAGGCCCTTCCCAAGATGGCCAGGGCTTCCGCCTGCTGCCCTCCTTCCCATGGGCCCTTCCCAAGGTGGCCTGGGCTTCCGCCTGCTGCCCTGCTTCCCGTGGTGCTGGACAAAGGCCAGGCATGACCACATCATCCCAAGGGCATGGGTTCTGGAGTCCCACAAGCTGAGGTCCCAGGAGGGAAATGCAAGCAGGGAACTCCAGAAGGGGGAACTCAGTGAGCCTGGCTCAGTGAGGGTGTGCTCAGAACACCCCAACCCCAAACTCAGACGTGTGTGATAAAATGTCACACAAGAGGAATTTAAAACCATGAGAAGAGGAGAACATGGCTGGACTGTGTGGTGCCCGGTACCTCTGTGGGGGAGAAGCAGGCCGGGCTGAGCGGGGCTGGGGGGCCACACGCTCCTGGGCTTCTCCTGAGTAGACCAGGGTCAGCCCCACCTCTGAGGCCAGGACCCACTGTGCGGTCCCCACCCCCGACGCCCCTGGAAACGCCCTCAGGGGGTAACACAAGCTCTAGTCCCCCCCCACAGCCAGGGTTGAGTTTCATGAAAAGAAGCTGGCTGCATCCTGGAGCCAGGAAAAGATGAGTGCGCACAGGGGCCAGGCCTGTCCAGGCCTACGGAGGGGTAAGACCCCTGGGGAAAGATCGGGGTCTGGGCCAGGGCCGGGGGAACATGGCGGAGACCTCAAAAATGGCAGAAGGCAGAAACTGGGGGAAAAAATTAAATGTAGGCCTTGGTACACAAGGGCAAATGCTGTGACTCTGCCCAGATTCAGAGTGGGGGTCTGTGTCTCAGAAAATGAAAGCCACAGGTCCGGAAGGTATTTGTGACACATAGGAAAAACGAAAACTCATATTCAAAACATGCAAAGAATTACTATGAATCATTAAGAAAAAAATATCTCCTCTACAGAAGCCGGGGGCGAAGGACAAGGGCGGACCATCATAAAACAGGGAGCCTGAAGATCCAGCCAGCAAGCACAGAAACTACGTTCCAGCACACTGCTAATCAGGAAAATCATAGCTGTGTCTGTTCATATCCTTCGCCCACTTTTGAATGGGGTAGTTTGTTTTTTCTTGTATATCTGTTTTAGTTCTTTGTAGATTCTGGATATTAGCCCTTTGTCATATGGGTAGTGCCCATCAATGATAGACTGGACAAAGAAAATGTGGCACATATACACCATGGAATACTACGCAGCCCTAAAAACGATGAGTTCGTGTCCTTTATAGGGACTTGGATGAATCTGGAAACCATCGTCCTCAGCAAACTGACGCAAGAACAGAAAGCCAAGCACCGTATGTTCTCACTCACAGGTGGGTGTTGAACAATGAGAACACGTGGACTCAGGGAGAGGAGTATCACACACAGGGGACAGTTGGGAGGGGTAGGGGAGAGACAATGGGAGGTGGGGGAGGGAGGGGAGGGTGGCGAGGGATAACATGGGGAGAAATGTCAGCTATAGTATGCACCTAAAGTAAAATAAATAAATTTAAAAAAATAATAATAATTTAAAAAAAATCACAACTGCAATGAGATCCTGCATCGTACCCACGGGATTACTAACAGCACAAAGTTCCACAATACCCCTTGTTGACAGATTAGGGGGACAGCAGGCGCTGTCCTGCAGGAGATGAGATTGTGAACGTGCAAGGACATCTTGGAGAGGAATGGACAGTATCTCATCACGTGGATCAAACCAAGTGCCGATAGAAGAATTGATTGTCACAAAGAAAGCAGAAACCGGCCTGGCTGGGGCTTCTCCCTCAGATGGGAAGTTACAAAGAAGTTAAAATGAATGGCTGCATCCAAGTGTAACAATTTGGATGCCTTTTAAAGCAAGGTGTACAGCGAAACGGCAACACGAAACCATTTGTGTGTTTTGTCAAACAGAGAAAACCTAATTCCACCTGGCTCAGGAACACACACATATGTTAGAATCTGAAAAAGAGAGGCCGGGCACGGTGGCTCACACCTGTAATCCCAGCACTTTGGGAGACTGAGGCGGGCGGATCAGGAGATCAGGAGTTCGAGACCAGCCTGACCAACATGGTGAAACCGCGTCTCCACTAAAAATACAAAAGTTAGCTGGGTGTGGTGGTGGGCACCTGTAATCTCAGCTCCTGGGAAGGCTGAGGTAAAAGAATTGCTTGAACCTGGGTGGTGGAGGTTGCAGTGAGCCGAGATCGCTCCACTGCACTCCAGCAGGGGCCAGAGCGAGACTGCAAGACTCCATCTAAAAAAAAAAAAAAAAAAATAGAATTTGAAAAAAGGAAAGGGAGGGAGGCAGGCTACACACTAACTTCTGGAAGATGTTGACCTCTGAGGGTCTGGGGCACTAGGCAGAGACCATGGCAGCCTTCACGGATATGAGGTCAGGCCTTAACTACATTTGCAAGATTTTATTTACTAGGAAAATATTTAAAGCAAATATTTCAAAAACGACTAAATCTGAGTGGTAGGGAGTCACTGCTTTATAGACTACTCACTTTTCTCTCAGCTGGGAATGTTTCATTTTTTAAAAGGTCAAATGAGAGGCTGCCTTTCTGCCAGATAAAGCCTTCCCTGGTGCCTCTGTCACTGCCAGCAGCACCTGGGCATGTGGGGGCTGCTGCCCAACACGGAAGCTGGGCTGGCCTGGCCCGCGGGCTCACGTGCTCATCCTCTGCACATGGGTCTGCCTCCCGTGCGCCTCTGTGCACACGCTTGTATCTGGATGCTGAGTCCTGAGCCAGTGCACACGCACAGATGTGTGCATCTGGATAAATGTGCTGGTTCACTGTGTGAGACACGTGTTCACAGTGCGTGAGCATCCATGCACTGTACGGTGTGTACATCTGGACAGGACCCCGTGCTCCCTGTCTCTGCTGCTGAGATGTTTCCTAGCTGTCCACAGAATTCGCTCTCCCACTCCTGGGCCCCGACTGAAAGCTCTGATGGGGCAGGCCTTCCCTAGACACTGGTTAAGGTGCGCCTCCTACACCTGTGCACCCACATTCGCTCTCCTCCATCCCTCCTTCATAGCACTTATGCCTCTGATACAGTTTGTCGGTGTCCCCACCCAAATCTCATCTTGAATTGTAGTTCCCATCCTCCCCACATGTTGTTTGAGGGACCTGGTGGGAGGTAATTGAATCATGGAGGCGGTTCCCCCCCATGCTGCTGTTCTCATGGTAGTGAGTGAGTTTTCACGAGATCTCACGGTTTTATAAGAGGCTTTACTTGGCACTTCTCCTTGCTGCCGCCATGTGAAGAAGGATGTGTTTGCTTTTCCTTCCTCCACGATTGTAAGTTTCCTGAGACCTCTCCAGCCATGTGGAACTGTGAGTCCATCAAATCTCTCCTTTATAAATTACCCAGTCTCTGGTATGTCTTTATGAGCAGTGTGAGAACAGACAAATACATTCTCCTAGTGCAGCATATGTGTTTGCTCAATTCTTACCATCTGTCCGTCTCTAGTCTCTAGAATGTGAGATCTGTAGGGATAGGGACACTGTCCATAGCAGGTGCTCATGGCTCCATCCCGGTGCCGGGAACAGTGTGAGGCACCTGGCAGGTACCTGACAATCATTTGCAGGGAACAGGTGTGCATGAACCTGCATGTGGAGGAGCATGTACATAGGAACGTGTATTGTGGACGTGCATGTATGGGCGTGCATATGTGTACTGCTGTGTATCCATAGCTTATTGTGTCTTTGCAGTGAGGTTTTTAAACCTCTCTCTTGTTTCCAGGATTTCCTGAAGACCCCATCACAGCCAAGTGGTCTTCCTGGTACTGAGCCACCAGACCACCCAGCCTGTCCCCACCTGCCTGGACAGGTAACAAGGCGCTCCAAGCATGCCCAGTGCACCTGATGCACCTGTGAAGGTTGGGAGCCCGAGTGTGGCTGCTGTGGCACTGCCCATGGCCAGGGAGATGCCTCCTCAGCGCGCCCGACCCTCGGTGGAGGAGCGGCCAGTGCGTCTGCCGGCAATGCGTCCACACAGGTGTCCTGCACCTAACAGGCAAGTCAGAAACAAAGGGAAATGTCTGCCAGAAGGAAAAGGCAGAGTAATTCGGATTTCTGCGAGAAAATGAGGCTGCACGTGGCCCTGTAAATACGCTTGCTGTCTGAACTTCTCACTGCCCCAAATACACCCGTCATATCTGCATGTCTAGAACCTTAAACTGAACCAAGGCGAAAAGTGAGATTAATCAGGGCTGAGTTAACAGTTAACACATACAATGAAACATTAAATAAGGCTTACTGAGCAAACAAGAATATACAGAGGTGGAGGAGACAAAGAGGATATTAAAAATGCAGAGAGTGATGAGGCGGATAGCTGGGACAAAGAATGAAAAATAGCAAAGGAGATAAGGCGGATATTGGAGCAGCAGAGAGTCTCGGAAATAGATATAGGTATCGAGAGATGCTAAACACGCTTCTGAAGAGGCTTTCCAGCCGACACTGGGAGCTCACTGCTGGATGAAGTACAAACATGTTTAAATGGAATCAAACAGCACTACGCGGGAGAAGAAAAAGAAGCAGGTAAACCAGTACATTAACTTTCCTCACGTGTGCTGTGTCCTATCTGTGAGTGAGCAATGAACCTGAGGATCCCTGGGAGGGGCTGCGGGCCGTGGCGGGAGGGGTTGCGCTGCGATGAAGCAGAGATGGTACCTTTGGACCTCTGCTCCTGACCCTGCAGGGAGAGACCCAGAATATTCCGAAGGTGAAGATGCAACAGCTCAAATGAGTGTGCAGGTTTTCAGCGTGGTTGCTAAACCCAAAGAGACTGAGAGCTTCAGGCAGAAGACCAGAAAGACCAGCTTCACATCTTCACTGAAGCAATGGGAAATTTACCCTGTAAGCCTTGAAAAGTTCCCAGAGGGATTCCTGTTCATTCCTGTCGATCCTAACGGGCCAGCATAGACCTGTTAGTCCAAGAGGATTTATCTACACTGCACACTCACGAGGGCAGTCAGGGAAGTCAGCGCCACTTCCGCACGTTTGCTAGGGGTGAACTCTGTCCGTTCCCACGTCCTCCAAAGGCCATGACACAGGGATGCCGATGAGAACCATGACCACAGAAGGTTTTGTGCATTTGGTTATTTCAATATTTAATTTAAGTGTATGCATGAATGCTCAGGATACAGATGCCTGGAGTTTAATTCAATAAAAAGTGCATGTACATTATTCATCTTCTATGGACTGTCCACCACGTAACTCAGAGAGCTGGGGGGGGGTAGAAATATATTCATTCATTCACTGACTCCCAAAATATCTACTGAGCACATGTTGCACACTGTTATAGGTTCCTCATAATAGCTGTGCAGGAAGGGTGCAGAGTGGCCTGAGGGGCTACTGGGAAAGTCCACTTTGGGTTGAGGGATCTGGGAGGGCTCCCTGGAGGAGGAGGTGATGGGCTACAGTGATGGGAGCATGAGGGAGCTGGAGAGAGACATGGATGCCAGTCAGCATGAGGAAGGCCTGCACAGAGAAAGTCAGGCTGGGGTGAGAGTGAGTCCCACTCCTCCCAGCTGGGAGCTCAGCCTGAGAGCATGGGAAGCCGCCCAGAAGCTGGGAAACCAGGTCGAGTCTGACCTCACTGATTCACAGATTCCTCTGTGGGCTTGGGGGAAGGCTGGAGACAGGGTTGCGGGTGGCAGCTTTCATGAAGGGAGCCAGAGAGTGTGAGCCAGTGCCATGTAGAGGGGACAGAAGCAGACACGCTAGCCAGGATGCCATTGGCCAAGAAAGGAAGGGCCAGCAGGTGCAGGATCTGAGAAGGGTCCCAGAGGAAGGCACCAGGGACGGTCCTGGCTTCTTACCTTGGCCACTGGGCAGGTGATGGTGCTCTGAGGGTGACGAGGCCACGGGGTGAGAGGGAGGAGGAGGAGCCTCCACCCACAAGCTCCATTAGAGGGGCGAGTCAGTGGCTTCTCACTGCCCTCTGGACGAAGCCCAGAGCACAGAGCACTTGAGGGTCCTGGGTGTCCCTGGTCCCTGCTCCGCCAAGCAGATCCCGTCCCCTGCCTAATCTCCATGGCCGGGCATTCAGAATCAATGCGTCCAGCTCCCAGACACTTCACAGGCTCCCGCCCCAGGACTTGTGTGCGTGCCGTCTCCCGGTGGGAGCAGGCTCCTGTCCTAGCCCCACGCATCTGCTCACATCCTAGCCCCACGCGCCTGCTCACATCTCTGACCTCAGGTCCAAGACCCCTTCCAGGGTCAAGATCCCAACTGGGAACCCCCATTCTGGGCTCTGCAAACACCTCCCAGCACTTAACCCTCAAAATGCCACTGTCCGAGGGTCTTGGCCTCTGGCTTGTGAGCTCGCAGAGGGCAGCGCCCTTGCACTCATCTTCCTGCTCACCTGCAGGACCAAGCATCCTGCCAAGCATGGGGTGAACGGGCACATGCTTCCCACGTGTCGGGGGAGATTCTCACTCTCCTGGCTTTGCCTCACCCCTCGGGGCTCTGCCAGTTCCTCAGAACCCTGAGTCCAGGGCACACTTCAGTCTCAGGTCTGGGCCAGATGACGGAGTGCAGGGTCTAGGCCCAGGAAGTGACATGGCACTTCCTGCATCGGCTCTGTTGCTGCTCTCACCGAGACTCCCCTCCACAAGCCTCAGGGGCTGTAGGGTACCCCATCATCTCCATGGAACAGGTGAGTGGGCCTCCAGGAGATGGTAAATAGAACGGAGAGGTTTTAGGGAAGTTTATTTTTATAGTTCTTACATTTATTTATATTTATCGAATATGTGCCCATCACTAAAATCTCTTTGGAGCATTTTCAAAAATTAAAGAATTGCATCTAAAAATACTGACCTTGATGCTCAGTGTTTGTGGGAAACTCCCCAGGCCCATAGACATCAAGAGGCAGCCGTGGCGGCAGCCGTGGCTGCTCAGGGAAGAGGCAGAGGTGGCGGCAGCCGTGGCTGCTCAGGGAAGAGGCAGATGTGGCGGCAGCCGTGGCTGCTTAGGGGGCTGGAGAACACTGCGACAGCCGTGGCTCTAGGGGGCCGGGGGAACACGGTAGAGGGCGGCTTCAGTCTTGACAAGCGGCTGAACGGAATTGTGTCAGATTTGGAAAGTGCAGCCTCAGAATCTGAAATCCATTCATTCCCCACCCCCGCAACCATTTCTTCATGCATTCATTCATGCAGCACACCCTGAATGAACACTCTTTTATTTGATACCTATCCAGGGGCACCACACAGGTCCGTGACCATCACACACCCGGCCTGGCCCGGTGGTGTGCCTGGCAGAGGACTGTTAGCAGGTGGCTCACTTCCCATCCTCCATGATAAATACTGAGAAAAGAAAGGACAAGGGCTTCAGAGCCCATGGGAGGGAACTCATACAGCTGGGGGCCAGGAAGCTGCTGAGGAAACTGCCTGGAGAGCACGGTGGCGGTGACCACAGGGAGGGGAGAAGGACCCAGAGGAGCTGCGGAATCCTTGCTGTGGAAGACACCATACGAGCTGCATGAAGTCAAAGTCAGAAGCAAACCCATCTCCTGACGATGGGACCCAGGAGGCAGGGCAGCCTGCCAGAGAGGCTGAAGGAGGTTCTCTCGGGATGGATCTTCCACAAGAAAGAGAAAGAGGGTCTCCCCCTGCTTTCCTTGCCAACAACAGCTAGTCTTCCAGAGCTCAGCTGTCTCTTGTCCCTTGTCTTCACAAGTCCTTGGAGCTAGAGACAGGCAGCTGAGGTCAGGAAGGGAAAGTGGCGGCCAGGTCCAGGAAGGCTCAGTCCTCGTGAACCCTCAGGGCTGAGGTGAGGGGCCAGTGCCCAGCCCAGACACCAGCACAGCCAATGCAGTGGGAGGCCATCCCAGCAGATGGATGGGCACTGCCCGGATGGTGAACTGGTCAGCACCGCAGTGGTCCCCTTGGCCTAATCTGCCCACCTGAAGAGCTGCCAGGTCTCCAGTGACCCTAGTATCATGGCCAGGAGAGGAGCAGGGCGACCTGAGGATGCAGAGAAGGTTCTGCTGGTGAACTTGGCCTCACTAAATACTCACCTAAAGTGCAGTGAACAGAAGTGGCCCCGAGGAGCACACACCTGCTTTTCCCGGAGGAAGGTGGGGAAGCACAGAGAGATGGCGTTTGATCGATTGATTGGCTGTAGTCAAGTCCCCCTGCCAGGTCAGAGGGCTCAGAGGCTTGGGAGGCGAGGGATTTACTGCTGAAGCAGCAGGAGCTCTGTGGGCCCCGAGGGAAACAGCCCTGGTGGGCGTCCCCACGGAGAGGGAGTGACCAGGAGCAGGAACAAAGGTGGGCGGAGCCCCCAGGAGGACCTCAGGTCACACTGGACGTCTCCTCAGCAAGCGTCACCTGGGTGGTGACGAATGGGGAGAACAGATGAAGTGTGGGGAGTGGCACTGAGAAGCTGCATGGCCGGGTCACCCTCAAGACGAACAGGGTTTGCTCTGCCTGAGGAGCCCACGCTGGCTGCAGACATGGGGAATCCATGTGAGAGAGGCTGGACCCAGGCCCACTCGCCTTCCATGTCGGTCTTAGGGACATGCCTGCACCAGCAGCAGCCTTACTGTCCCTGTGTCCCCCAGTGCCCTGCCCCAAAGCCAACAGGCAGTGCCAAGGACCTGAGGGAGGGGGCGGGCTCTACTCAGAGGCAGGGCACAGACACCAGGCCACATGGAGGAGCAGCCGAAACAGGGCCGATGGCAGCTGCTGCCCGAGATATGCACCAAACACTGAGCCTCGTTAGTTTACCACTGCCATGGCATGACCCAGAAGTTACTGCCCCTTTCCATGGCAAAAACCCAATGGCCCTGAGGTTTCTGCCCCTTTTCTAGAAACTTCTGCATAAACCAACCCTTAATCAGCATACAGTTAAACGTGGGTGTAAAATATGACGTGGAGCTGCCTCTGAGCTGCTGCTGTGGGCGCAGCCCGTGGGGGAGTCCTGCTCTCCTGGGGGCAGCCCCTCTGCTGCCGCAGCAATCCAGGCTGCTAACAGCACCGCTCACCTTTGCGTTCTTGCCTGGGCAGAACCAAAAACAGTCCCGGGCAAAGCCCCCGTTTTGGGGTCTGCCTGCCCCATGTCAGACCTGCCCCATGTCAGACCTGCCCAGGTTGCCCCACCGCTCCTAAAAGAAGGCAGGAAGGGGAGGGGCAGCCGCCCAGCTGACCCTCCAGATTGCCCAGCCCCAGCTCCTCTGCATCCTGGAGCCCTTGCTCACAAGGAGGGGCAGGGCAAGCCTCAGGGCCTGGGCTCTCACAGGAACCTGGGGGAGGGCTCCTGAGAGGTGGCCATGGACCTGGGCACTCAGCTGGGATGAAGACCCCGCACGACCTGTGCCTCCCAGCATGCCCCATTCCATCCCAGCATGCCCCATTCCATCCCAGCATGTCCCATTCCATCCCAGCATGCCTCATCCCTAGCAGGATGCCTTGTTCCATCCCAGCATGCCCCATCCCCTCCCAGCATGCACTGTTCCATCCCAGCATGACTCTTTCCATCCCAGCATGCTCTGTTCTATCCCAGCATGCCCTGCCCCCTCTCAGCATGCCCTGCTCCCCCCAGCATGTCCCTTTCCATTCCAGCATGCCCTGCTCCTGCCCCTTGGTCCTTGGGAACTTTACCTGGACCCACCCAGGCAGGTCTGGTGGCCACCAGCAGATGCTTGGGTCTGGGTGTCCTCCCACTGCCTGGTCAGGCCCCAGCCGCTGCTCACCTGGAAAGCACAGGGATGGACGTCAGGCTTCAAGCATGGAAGCCAAGTGTGCGGAGACCTGGAGTGAAAAGTGGCTCCCAGGTCCAGCGTGAGGCCCCTGGCATCTCCCACAGAGGGGGAGCAGAGGGGGAGCCTTGCCTGGGACGCTGCTAGTTTTCCCTCTGGGTCCTGCGCTCTTGTGTGGGTCTGCATGATTCTGCCGGATTCCGCCTTGCTCAGTGTTGGTTTCCCTCCTGCCTCAGCCACGCTGGCCTCTGGAATCCAGCTCTCCAGCAGCTGCTTTTCCACCTGGCAGCTTTCTTATCCTACCTTTTGTTTCAACCCAATGAATGTTCTTTCCTTCCTAGAAGTTATCACCAGGACACCTCCAAGCCCAGCCCCTTTCTGGACATCACTCCACTTTCATCATTCCTGCGGTGGTCTGAAGGTTTCTGTCACCTCAAAATGTATTTGTTGAATCCTAACCCCCAGGGTATGGTATTAGGAAGTGGAGCCTTCGGGAGGTGATGAGGTCATGGGGCAGAGCCCTTCCGGAAGGGATTAGTGCCCTTAAGAAAGAGGCCCGGAGAGCTCCCTCGCCCCTTTCCCTGCAGGAGGACACACACAGCACCAGCTTCTATGAGGCCCTCGCCTCAGCAAACTCTGACTCTGCTGGCACCTTGACATCCTGGTCTCCAGGGCTGTGGGAAATGAATTTTCATGGTTTATGTGGTTTGGATTTCCACGGTATTTTGTTACAGCCATCCGCACAGACTAAAACAATTCCCGTGCAAGCTGGAGAATCAGAAGGTGCATTTGCTCCTGAAAAGCACCTTCAGTGGTGCCAGCTTCACCCCCATGGCACCGGTTCTCATCACTCTCTCAGGCTGCCCTCACCTTCACAGGCCTTGAATCATTAAGACAATTCAGCCACAAACCAGGCAAGACGCTTTCCTACTTTTCAGCAGCCAGAAGGCTTTGTAGATAAAATTCTTCTTTAAAATTCAGTAATTATGTATTTAGTTGCTACCAACCACAGAGAAAAATATGCATATTAAAAAGTCCATAATTACATAATAAGCACTTACTGTCAATTGCATTCTGCTGCCCTGTACTCTTTGTCCCCTTTATCTTAACAAAAATCGGAAAACAATTACCACAAACACTAAAATAAATCAAGCACCATGTGTCAGGTTAATGCAAAATTAGGGGTTTGCTTTGAACACATAGATAAGTTTTAATTCAGATACCGTCAGTTCTAACCACGGGATCCATAGCCCTGCCGCCATGGCTGCAGAGCTAGATACACCTCGGAAAGGCTGAATGGCAAAGGACTCAGGAGGACACCTGCGGAATCACCTGCTTGGATTCGAAGCTGCCAGAGTGTCAGGTAATCTGGGCGAGGCCTGCAACCTCCCCTGAGTCTCACTGTCTTCACAGGGGGGACATAGTGTTTACTTCATAGAGGTTGCTGTGAAAACTATATGCCCAGATTTCATCACAAAAACAAGCAAAATAAAAGAAATGGGTGAAAAACAGCACCTTGTCCCAGTTCTCTTATAGCGGCATAGTTACATGACCCAGTCCTTGCCAGGAGGTGCCAGTGAAAGTGCCTCTGTGAATCCTGAGAAAGGGCCCTTTCACGGGAACATGCTTGGCTGGCTCTTTCTTCCCTTTGCCCTCTTCTGTCCTCTGTGTAGAATGCAGATGCAATGCTGGAGGTGTGGCTGACATCTTGTGTCTTTGAGGCAGCCTAGGAATGGCTGAGCAGAAAGACTTGAGGAGGCCATGTCCCTGACGGCACCATAGAGCCAGCGGGCCACCCCCGACTGCCTTCCCCTTGAGAAAAACAACCTCACATTGTTTGCATTTGTCTCTTGGGGATTGTTCTTATTGGACGTTGACGGAAGGTTGGCAGCCAGTGGGTATGCCATGTAGAAGCTGCTATTATCTCAAGGTGGGATGATGGCATCCCTGTTCTTTGACACCCTAAGCCTCTGACCTAGGCATGGGGAGAAAATCAAGTCAGACCGGGCGTTCTGGGCTTCTCTCTGCTGAAATGCCCTAAGGAGTCACCCTGCTTCCACTGACCGTGGACAGAAACCCCACTGCCGTCTCCTGAGTCTGAGCTCACAGCCTACTCCTTCCTCGCTGACCAAAACTTCTGAGGAGTCCACTGGCTTCGGGGTGAGATTTGCGCCTGGTTGTGAAGACGCTGAGTACCAGCTCCTTTGCACGCCTTGCCTGCATGCTTCACTGCACAGGTGGGCTGGCCGCTCCTCCCTCCCGTCCTTACCAGGGCTGACGTGCCCCGCGTCCACAGCAGTGCTCCGATGGCGGCTCTTTCTGTCGTCTGCGCATGTCCTCCCCTGGGTGTTCCTCCAGCGTCATGTTGCCTCTCAGAGCCCAGCTCAGGACACCAAGTGCCTCCCTGTAGCCCTCTGGGCAGCGGAACTGGGCCAGGGCTCGGCTCTGGCTACTGGAAGCTTCCCCCCCCTGTCCACCATTCCTCCCAGCATGCTGTGCAAGCATCGCTGTGTTTCACGTCTCCCGTGGCATAGAAACGGTGGAGGATCCCTAGTCAGACTTGATCCAGGGAGCGCCCCAGGTAAGGACCTAGGCGCATAGAGGCCAAAGAGCCTCTCCCGGCCTTCAGCCTCCGCTCCTCCGGGTGCTCAGAGAGCAGGCTTAGGCAGCACAGCACAGGGGCGACGGCCTCTCTGGCTGCTCCCAGCCCTCCCCCTGACACCCACAATTCTCATTGTTGATTTGGACCCCCCCCCAGGACCCTTTCTAACACAGCACTCATGCACCCTCTTCCTGTTTTAATGACCGTCAGTCACCCCAACTTGTGTTTATTGGCTTCATTTGTTCAATATCTCAGTTCACCACCAGAACAGATAGCACTTGGGCAGGGATTGGGTCTGTCCCTGAGCATGGAAGGTCACACGGCACCCAGGTGCTTCCCGGTGAATATTTGTAGAATAAGTGGAGGAATGAATGAATGCATGAACAAATGAATGAATGTGAGAAGTACTGCATCCAACTTGCTGGTGTCTCTACCGTGTTTCCCTGGCCCTTGCTCCACAGCCGTCCTGGGTCCACAGCTCTCCTTCAGGTCCCTGTGCCTCTAGAACATTCCACTCCCTCCAGCTCTGCTGTCTTCAGCCTGCCAAGGCTTGCAGGAGGCTTTCCATGGCGCTGGGGATGCTGGTTCCATCCCCCACTCCGAGCACACTCTGTCTCTCTCCCCCTCTGCACCAGGTGACTTTAAACTCCCAGCCCCTCACCTCGACCAGCACTTGGCTAGGACTCCTGTTGAGTGGACCGATGAGTCAATGATAAATGGATGGAAAAAATGGCAATAGAATTTCCAATGGCTTAAAATCCAAGAACAGAATGATTTTCAAAAGAATCCCACAGCCAAGTTCTGTGTATGGGAATTGAAGCCAGGACTAGAAAAATAATAAATAAATCTGTCTTTTGATTCCTCTGCCCTGGAGGCAGCTTGCTAAGTCCCTGGACCAAACAGTCTTCTGCTAATTTGTTTCCCTGAAGCTGCCAAGCATGCCTGGCTGCAGCGACATGGCTGGGCCTGCTGCCTCCCAGGTACCAGAGATGTAGGCTCCAGAAGCCGTCTCCCTACCCAAAGCAAATGTGGCCCACGCCACCCTGACTGTGCCAGCACCAGGAGCAGAGGTTGCTTCTAGCTATGGACTTCGGCTTCTCACTAAGGGGCAGACAGTCTCCTGGAATGCAGTGCCTGTGAGAAGAGAGTCCACATAGCTTTGCCCTGGAGTGGTTGTGGCAATGATGGGTTTGGGAGAGAAACCTTGTACCACCCTGTACAGCTCTGGCCCTCTACACCAAGGGCAGCTATCTTCCAGCCTGCAGCCTTTCAAAGATGCGTGTGTGTGTGTGTGTGTGTGCGTGCGTGCATGTGTGTGTGTGTGCAGCACTGCATAGAAATGAATCTTTATGGAATTCAGGTCAAGAAGCTCTCCCAGGCCACAGCTGCCCTTTTGTCTGGTCTGTAGAGCTGAGGGTTGGTAACCTGACGAGGCCAAGACCTCAGGTGAAGATGATAAAGGAAGCAGGAGAGGAGGAGGAGCTGGGTGGGAGAAAGTGGAGACCCGGGAGAGGAGGAGGAGCTGGGTGGGAGAAAGTGGAGACCCATGGGAGGGACAATGGAGATCCCCAAACTGGACAGAGGCCTGGAGAGCAGTGGGGGAGCCACCCACGGCAACCATCAATACAGAGAGTAACTAACACCTCCGCAGGTGGGGCGAATAGGTCTTAAATTCCACAGGGGCCTCCAGTCGGGGCCCCAGGTCTGCTGGCTGAATGAGCAAGATCACAGCATGGGGGCTGAGCTCCCCCAGGGGCAAAGTGTGCAGGTGAAGTCTCCATCGCTGGCCTGCAGACCGCAGAGGGGCCTCGGTGACACAGCACTGGGCTTGGGAGTCCAGGGGCTGCAGAGCAACTCAGGCGTCTCAGCTCCTTCTGAACTTAGGCTCAGATTCGGAGCCCTCCAAATCTCCGCCAGGTATCGAATGCTTGCCAACGTTGCAGCCACCGTGCGGCGATCACGTGCATGTGTTTTGATCCTCCCCATCGCCTGTGAGTCCAGCAGCCACCCGTTTTATATTTTAGTCAGAAACCTGAGAGCCGAGAGCTGAGTCACTTTTGCAAAGTCACCGAGTGGCTCAGCTGCAGCACAGAACTAAAACTAAGTTGTGGGCCGGTCTCTCCACTTCCACCTTCTAGCCAGAGTGCCTGGGAAAGCAGGAGCAACGAAACCCCAGTACGTTATGTGAAAACATCCTCCAGACAGCCCAGTGCCCATGGATTTCTCTCGTGGCTGACCCACGTGCTAATTTTTGTGCCTTCCATGTCACGGAAGCAGTCGTAATCACCCTCATTGCTGTGGGGCCTGGTTGGGCTGAGACAGAGGGCCTGTCTCATCTTTGAGAGATGGTGAAAGGCCGGTGCCCCCCGCATCCTAACATTTCCTTTCCAGCCTCGTTTCCCTGTAAAGAGACGAGGAAGCCGGACAGCGGCCTTCGGGCTCAGCATTTGGGAGCTGCCTGGTGGCAGGCGAGGACCCCGGACACGAGAGGCGTCCTCACTCCTGGGCCTGCTGAGCTCTGATGCCCCCCTCAGGGGTGGCTTAGAGGTGGCCGGCTCACTTTGAGAAGCCCAGAGAACAGGTTCTTCTGAAATGAGCCTTGGAGAGCAGCCTACAGCCTGGCAGCTTCCCTGCAGCTAGAAGTGGAGGTGGGGGGGGGAGACTAGAGCATTTCTCTGATTACTAAGGATCTGGGTCACCTTTTCTGCTTGTGCTGCACAGGCCTCACCCTCCAGGGACTGAGCATTTATGGGCTGAGCCTCCTTTTCCGTGGGGTTATTTCCTTATTGTTTCTTTGCATGCTTTCTTTCTATTTCTCAGATGCACCCTTTTGCTTGCATTGGTTGTAAATAACTTCACTTAACTGAAATTGTTTCTTTCATGGATGTGATGTGACGTGTATCATCAGAGGTGAGTCCTCCTCTTTATTTCTTAACAGAAGAAACTATCCATTTCTTTTGTGATTGCTCAAGTTTTCGTCTTGTTCATAGTTGTTATTTCTTGTCTTTAATATCTTATTTTTCCTGTTATGTATTTTTTTACTATTTTTATTTTTTTATACTATTTTTATACTATTCCAGTTTTCTGTGGATCTTTTCGTGGTGTGACAGCTGTGCCTCCTCTGGCTGATCTCCTCCGGATACTCACATTCGGTATCTATAGCTCACACATCCACACACACACAGATATTTGACCTTTATTTTTTGGTATTGATTTCCATGAGGGAACAATGTCTGTAGACTCCGTGTTGGGTCCGAGGAGAGATGGAGTGTGCCTTTATCTCCCACGTTGGCTTCACTTCTCAGCTTTGTCAAAATAGCCTGGGATTGTAGAGGTATTGTTTACTTTTCAAAAGGGCCATTCTCTAGAGTGTGGAAAATCAGTCCCTTCCAGCCAGGACTGATAGCTTTACACATAAACAGCCACACCTCTTGCAAGAAACCCCAGGGCATTTATTTAGCTTGATTGCATACAGGTGTCTGGCAGGAGGAAGATGTATTGACTTTTTAACTGTCAGTTAAAATAGAGAGTATTGAACTTTCTATTTTGGTAGGCTTTCTGAGCAAGGTCAATATCATGTTATTTCAGTCTGGAGCTGAAGGTTGGTGACGCCTGTCACCTGTCACCCCTGAGCTGATATTCATAATCCAGCCAATTCTCTGTCTGGCAGGACAGCACAGGAAACGCGTCCCCTCAGCCTCCCTGATAGCAGGAGCCACAGGAGAGAGGCCCTAGGGGAGGCAGGGAAATCAGGCAGGACACCAGACTGCACCAATGGGGTCTGTGCCACGGGCCTGGAGCCCGCAGGGCCCCGCTCTCCAACCCCAGGGCTTCGCACACAGCAAAGACCTCTGCCTGGTTACCGTCCAGCGGGGCATTGTGGCCAGCTGGCCTGTGAGGCGGGCAGGACTGCAGGGGAGGGCGGACTTCAGGTCATCAGGAAACTCCATGCGTCTGGGTTCCCTTGTTTGTGACTCAGCGACCTTGATGGGACACCCTGTATGTGAAAGGTCTGGCCTTTGCCACTCAATCTGCACACACTGGGCCTGGTTATAGCTCCAGGAAGGCTTCAAGGAGGAGACGGGTCCGAGCCTGAGCCTGGCCCTGTGTGAGGACTGGACAGAGGCCCCCATAGTGCAGAGACCCTGAGCCCAGAAAGGCTGGTGGCCCGAGGGGGCTCCGTGCTGGCCCATAGATGTGGGTACAAAGGTCATACTTATGTGGGGGGAGTTGGGGAGAGGGGACAGAATTTGCAGAGACTCACACCCAGGAAGGACAGGCAGGAATGTCACACACAGAGGTGGCATTTTCGCCTGGAGACAGGGCTGCCCTTAGAGGTCTCTGAGCTGCAGAACGAGCGATGCCAGTGGGACTGCACCCACAGTGACTCTTTCAGGATTCCACAAGGTAGTGTCCTCTCCGTGAGGTCACTGCCTCCCACCCACGCCCAGGAGCTGGGTCCCCCAAGCAGCCGTCCCCAAAGAGTGGCCTCTACGTCACTGCTGCTCCTCAGCAAGCCTCACCCAGGAAGCCAGGAGGAGGCCTTCGAGGGGAGCTGGGCAGGCAGAACCACCGAGGAGAGGGCGTGGTGTTCACTCAGGGGCTGAGAAAGGCCGTGGGGCAGCGGGCTGCCGAGGAGGGCAGCGTGGGGAAGAGAAACTCCCTGCCTGGCTGCCCCAGACCCCCTGGGACTAGGAAGGGGGTGAACTAGGGTCCTACTGTCTGGAGCCCATGTGCCTGCCAGAAGGTGAGTCCCATACCTGGGTCCGTACCACGAGCCTCCCAGGGGCCAGGGCTTCTTCAGGAAGATTAGGAGAAGTGAACCCTTTGATCAGTGATGGAGACGTGGGGGGCTTGGTGGGGTGCCGATCTCGGCACCTCAGCGTCTGTCCGCACGGTTTCCATCCTCTCTACACCCACTACCTCTACACCGACGTATTCCTCCTGAGTCAGGGCCCCGCTGCCTGCCACTCCTAACCCTCCCGAGTTCTTCCGCAGCAAGAACATCACCCCCATCCCCCCAGCTCCCAAGTCCAAGTCCTGGGACATCCACTCCTCCCTCCCGAGCTTGCTCCGGATCTGGAGGGGATGGCCCTGAACTGGAGAAGAGCCTGCCACGTCCTGTTCCTCTGTGCACAGAGCGTATTTAACTCTTCAGGAGCCTTGGCTAAAAGCAGGGCTCATCCCGGGACTGTCCAGTAGTCCCTAAGGTCTGCAGGCCCCGCCTCCTCCAAGCTGCCCATGTCAGCCTGAACCCCCACCTGCCCGAGTGGAACCCAGGAGGGAGAGCCTGGCTGGGTCCATCGCTCACCTGTGGGCCTCAGAGGCTCCAGAGCTCCAAGTCACACAGTCTCCTGCATTGAGCATGCTGAATGGGGGCTTGTAATTGTTTTTATTGTGATTTAAATTAAACTTCAAGCTCTTAATCCCGAGGTCCTGCAACAGGATGCCTGGGATATGGACGCCGCCCTCTGCCCCCTGCAAACTGCAGAACGCCGTGAGCCCCACACGCTGCTTCCATGTGAGAGGAGCGCCAGCTGAGAAAAGGACTTTATGCACCTTTTGAAGTTGAGTTAAGCACAGAACTGAGCTGAATGACAGCCAGACGGGAAAGCCACTCCTGGGCAGAAGGAAGCTGCAGTCTGGAAATGGAGAACCTTCCAGAAGGTGGCAAGGCTGCCCTGGAGCAGGGCTGGGGGCATCTCACTCATGAGTCTCACACCCACAAGCAGAAATCGCACGGCCAAGGCCATTTCCCAACCCCCCCACGAGGCAGGAGCCCAGGCCCCGGTCCACGCTGTGACCTCACAGAGCCACTGTCAGTCAGGGCCCCAGGGCAAGGGTTGGGGGCAGATGAACTCCACCTGGCTCGGTGGGCTGCCAGACCCCTGCACACGGCAGACTCAGTCCCACCAGATATCAGACCCCTGCACACAGCAGACTCAGTTCTCCCCAGACCCCTGCACACAGACTCTCCAGAAATGTCTTTCCTAGGCCCAAATGCTTGATTTCACCCAGGCAGCCCTCAGCGGAGGCCGGGTTCCTGCTCAGGGCTTTGCCTTCTGGCTGCAGGGCTGCCTGGCGAGGGTGGTCTCCACCAAGCACGTCCCTGCACCTCAGCAGCAGTTGCTGGCATTTGGGGATCTCGTTTCTGGGGGAGCCTATGGCAATGCAACTCTCCTATCTCAGGGACACAGCAGCCTCTTCCTCTGAGGCCCCTCGGGCAGGTCACACCGCCCAGTGGGTGGGCTCAGCAATGACCAGCCTGTGTGCTCTGCCAGCCAGGGTGTCTGATGTCCAGGACAGGATTTGGGAGAGGAGTCTTTTGTTAGCAAAAGGTCACAGGGACGCTCACCTTCGCAGGGCACTGAGAAGACAAAGGCTGTCCTCGGCGTCCGGACCGTCCGTTTAATTCATGCCCGCAGCAGGGATTGAGCCTTCTGAAAAATGTACACTCACGGCTCCAAAGTGCTGGGTGGAGATCATGGGATGAGGAAGCAGGGAGAGTTTACTGAGATTCCGGGCGTTTGCTAACCTCCCTGCTCTGCAATGCTGGGAGGGCAGCTGGGACCAGGACACCTCTGGCCACACGGGATTCTCCTGCTCTGCTGGCAGAGGTGGCCCGGTGTGCGTGTGAGGACCCTGGCCGCCTGCTCCGTCTGACTGATGAATAGCGTCCCAGGCCGCCCTGCCTCAGCTAAAGTGCCGCTGCTGGTCACAGCCCCCTCTGGCCTGGACTCACTTTCTTTCATGCCTGGCTCTCCAAGGGACTCCCATACACCCTCCCTGGCTCAGGTCCAGGGTGGAGACCCCAGGGAAGTCTCCAAGGCCACCCTGCTTTCCCTTGTCCTTCAGATCTGCCCCCCACCTGCCTGCAGGCCCCAGGCAGTCTTCTCCCCCTGGGGGGCTACTGCGCTCTGCACCACACCCACCCCCTACTCCCACGTGCAGGCCCTGGGAATAATCTGCAGGCGGTGGGATCAGGCGGAACTCACCTCCATGTGTGGCATGGAGGCCCACGTGCCCACTCCTCTGACAGGTGCTGCCAAAGGGCCCAGTGGGAAGGTGCAGGGTCCCTGACCAGGGCCCATGCCTTCACTGAGCAGTGAGGGAAGATGCTCCCAAGGCCTCAGGCTTCAAGGCAGCAGGCAGACCCATCACCTCGGATGGCGACAGGGGCCTCCAGGGCTGGAGCGCAGAAGGCTTCATGGAAGAGGGGGTGTTTGGATACACCGTGATGAACAGGAAGGGGTTGGTGGGGAGATGGGTAGAGGGAAGGCAGGGAGGAAGGAGAAGTGAAGGGCATGATGGTGGGAACGGCTGGGCGTCCACGCTGGCGACTGGAGGGAGAAGGAGAAACGCGCCTTAGAATTGGGCGAGGGGCCCCTGAACCTCCAGTGAGGGTGGTATGCAGACCCCACCATCCCCCAGATGGCCACCCCTCTGGAGCTTCTGAGTCCAAGGGAATGCATCTGTTTAATATGAATAGACATTTTTCATTTACTTCCAAAAGAGGGGGGCCCCGGGGGGCCCCTCTGCCCGGGGCCCCGTGCCCGGTTTCCCTGACGATTATTTGAAGCATCGCCAATCAAATATGTGAAAGACAGTAAGGCAATCGGACACATAATTATTAATAAAAATGAGTGTGAAGTCCTATCAACAGCTCCTCTTCTTTAAACTGCCTATTTACACCCTTCACGAATCCTGCATTTTGCTATAAGAACGTGTCTTGTTTGTTTTGGGGGTGCCTGCCTCATGGCGGACATTTGACTTTGGGGTTTCCGAACTTGCTCCCAGCCCTTCCTTCAGCAAGAGCCAGACCAGCCTCACTTTCAACACCTGTGAAGCTGTGGGGTGTTCAGACCTTGATCACCTGTCTACTGCCAGTGATGACTGCTTTCCCTGGGGTGTGTGTGACAGTCACACACACCCCCACACACATAGATGGCTGTGCACAGACCAAAGGCATTGAAGGCCTTAATGTATATGATGCAGGTTTCAGACAGCCTGGGGGCCAGCATTTCCTGGAAGAGTTGGCATCCGTGAAGACCACAGTCACTAACACACTTGAGAGGTCTCTTCTCAGTTGGCTTCGGAATTTTCATCTTCTCATGCCAATAGTAACTGTGCAGAATAAGCATATTACACCAGCAAAATGTGGCTTTTAGGATGACCGGATATAAAATAACAAAAGATGCCTTTTTTTCTACACTAGCAGCAGACAGACATGGAACTCGATACTAATTTCCTATTCAAAAATGGCAGCATAAGCCATACACACTGCAGAGAACTAAATGAAAAAGGCACAGATCTCGTATGAAGAAAAACATAAAATGGTGCTCATAGCCTAAGAGAAAGACCTGAATAAATGGAAACGTGAGCTTACTAGGAAAACTCGACAGTGTGCTTAAGCTAACTACGAAAAGAAAGCAATCCCAAATAGAATCAGAATGGTGTTTCCTCTGACATGGCATAAATAACATTAAAACTCACCTAGAGGAACAGCTAACTCTCTCTTTATCTGATAATATTTTTTTTTTTTTTTTTTTTTTTTTTGAGATGGAGTTTCGCTCTCGTTACCCAGGCTGGAGTGCAATGGCACGATCTCGGCTCACCGCAACCTCCGCCTCCTGGGTTCAAGCAATTCTCCTGCCTCAGCCTCCCGAGTAGCTGGGACTACAGGCGTGCGCCACCATGCCCAGCTAATTTTTTGTATTTTTAGTAGAGAAGGGGTTTCACCATGTTGACCAGGATGGTCTCGATCTCTTGACCTCATGATCCACCCGCCTCGGCCTCCCAAAGTGCTGGGATTACAGGCATGAGCCACCGCGCCCGGCCGAGAATATTTTTTTAAAGAGCTAACAGTGAGGGGCACTCGCCTTCTCAGATAGCGAAGCTCAATACGAGCAGCTTTGGCCCAGGGATCAGTGACTAGATGAGTGGAACAAGACACAGGAATATCTAACATTACACCTGTAATGCCAGCACTTTGGGAGGCCAAGGCAGGAGGATCGCTTGAGCCTGGGCAACATGGAGAAACCCCGTCTCCACAAAGAAAATAAGTTATCCGGGCATGGTGGCATGTACCTGTAGTCCCAGCTACTCAGGAGGCTGAGGTTAGAGGCTCTTTAGAGCCTGGGAGGTCAAGGCGACAGTGAGCCATCACTGCAGCACTCTGCTCCAGCCTGAGCGTCAAAGCAAGACCCTGTCTAAAAGAAAATCTAGGTCCGTTTTGTTATGGAAACTCAGCTAACTGTGGTTTCTCAATCTTATGGAGAAAGGATAATTTATTTTATTGGTATCGACATAACTGACCACTTGGAATTAAAAAACATTTCTACCTCATATATAATTATAATGAGTTCAACACTGGACAACTATCCATAAAACATTAAAAAGTCTTAGAAGAAAACGTAGATGGAGATCAGCCTTGGCAACCTGGCAAAATCCTGTCTCCAAAAATAAAAATAAAAAATTAGCTGGACACAGTGGTGCATGCCTGTGTTCCCAGCTACACAGAGGCTGAGGCAGGAGAATCCCTTGAACCCAGGAGTTCCAGGCTTAAGTGAGTGTGATCACACCACTGCTCTCCAGCCTGGGTAACAGAGCAAGACCCATGAGACTCTGTCTCAAAAAAAGAAAAGAAAGAACATTTAGAATAACATTTGTCTAGCTTTTGAGCAAGTTTTCTTATAACAGAAAATCAAGAAGGTATTTGAGAATATAGCTACACTTGACTACACAAAGCTTTAAAAAACAGACGTCAAAAATTCTATAAACATTCTACAAATTCTAAAGCATTACATACATGTGTAATATGTATTTATATAACCACAAATAGTCTTCATAATGGACATTTCTACAATTGAACACAAAACATCCTAACAGCAAAATATAAAATGAATAAAGGGGTTGAATAGGCAATTTAAAGAAGAGGAAATGTTAATCTATGTTCAAACTCCTGTTTCCTTTATTAATAATTACATTACAGGTGGCCTTACTATCTTTCATCTATTTGGCTGGCAACACAAAGAATTGTCAGAAGGAACCGCAGGGTGACAGGCGCTCCTGACGTGGTGAAATTTAGAATTGCAAGGGCTTTCTTTGGAAGTTGTCTGGCAATCCCTATTTAAAAGACACTTTACTCATAATTCTTGCACTTCAAATTTCCTCCTTCCTCCACAAGAGCCGGCAGTGAGGATGTCTGCAGGTGGCTCTGGACAGTCTCTGCAGGTGTCTCTGGAAAGTCTCTGCAGGCGTCTCTGGACGTCTCTGCAGGTGTCTTGGACAGTCTCTTCCTGGTCCAGCACAGGAGCCAGGAGCCACATGTGGCTACTGAACATCTGACACGTGGCCCGTGCGAATGTTATTTTACTTCATTTCAATTAAACAGCCACATGTCATGCGTGGCCACCGCATCGGACAGTGCGGCTCTGAGCGGTCGTGAAGCCAGTGACCTGGGTCTCAGCTAATGCTACAGCAGGAGAAGAAACAGAAGGAAAAAGAAAAGAAACAAAGCAAGTTTCACCACAGCTGCCAGCTGGCCGCGCTTCCGTCTTCATGGACCAAGTGTGTACTGAGTAACATGTCTGAAAACACAAAGCATGGCTCTCGGTCACCCTGGATGGCCAGTGGCTGGAGACTTTTACGACTTTTACTGGGAAGGTGGATGCAAAGGCAGGCTGTGAGGGGTGCAGAGGAGGGCACAAGTCAACAGGACAGGATGGCTTCTTCACAGGATGGCGCTGGGGGCGTGGGGAGGGGAGAAGGAGAGAGGGAGGCAGATGACAGAGGGTCTGCCGTCTAAAGAGCGGCGCAGGGAATGAGAGCGGTGCTGTCTGACTCTGATTTGGTTTTGACGTTTTTGCGTGTTACATTTTGCATTGTTTGATGTCTCTCAAAATGGGGGGGAGCTTTGAGGCAGGACATTTGAGTGACATTCAGAGGTGGAGCCCATAGGGCCTGGGGGCTCAGACCCAAATGTCTTCAACTCACGTCTGTGCACGGGACGTCTGGGCTGGTGCCTGGAGCCATTGGCCCTTGTCTCCAGCCCCACAAGCCGCTGGCAAGCCAGGCCGACCTCTAGGGAGTGGAAGCACGCTGCTGCTGGAGCGCTCAGCAGACGTTTGCCCTGGAGGTGAGGAGGGAGCGTCAGGTGCCCTGTGGACCTCACAGAGTCCCCGCTTTGGACAGGCTGAGCCGCTCCTGCCAGAGGCGAGCCTGGAGCCAGGAGGATGTGCCCATGGGGTGGCTGCCCAGGAAACTTCGGTGGTGTGAGAGTCTTCTTAGCTGTGAAAACAAAGACAGGGCATCCAGTGGGCACCCCAAGAACCACCACCAGCAATCGCCACCCAGGAGAAGAGCCACCCCATCCTTGCTGCCCTCAGAGAACCCCAACCAAGCTGCAGTTGGCTCCTCAGTCAGATGGGAGGGGCGGCAGCTGCCTGGCTGGTCTTCCGTTCGCAGCTCAGCCGGGGCAGCGGGAGGCTATACTCTCATTGCCTGGCATTCCTTCTCCACGGAGTCGCCTGAGCCTTCCTCTGCCCCACTGCCGAGAACTTTGCAGGCTGCAAACCAGCAGCCCATGGGTGCTGCGAATCTTCAAGGTAAATAAAATGTGTATTTCTTACACGTGCTGGGAAAAAAATCGATATCACACGTGCACGGATGCCAGACAGCCAGGCAGACGGCGCGGAGCCGCAGGCTCGTGTGCCAGGCGTGGGCATTCTGAATACATTAGAGAAAGAACCTTCGCTTTCTTTATGGTCATATTTTAATTTAAGGTTTCCTTCTGTGCCAGAGTAGCACCGTCCTCACTTAGTAACACAGATCAAGTCCTCATCCTTCACAAAACATGCAAATAACAGTGAAAGTAGCATCCGGGGAGCCCTCAACAGCCAGGAGGAAGAGGGGGGGCACCTGCCGCAAAGGCCAGGGTGGGGAACACGGCTCCTGCCGGAGACTTCCCTGCCGCTGGCCCCGCCCAGGTGATGCCCCCAGGTACTCCACACAGCTGACCCCACCCAGGGGCCCCACTCAGGTGTCCCCGCACATGTCCGGTCTGAAGCACCCCCCCACCAGATGTCCCCCGCAGTTGTCCCCCACCAGCTCCAGGCATCCCCTAGAGGTGTCCCCACCCAAGTATCCCCTCCCATCTCCCCCCGTACCATGGCCATGCCCCCAGGGGCCCCACCTAGGTAGATGTCCTCACCCCAGGGGTCCCCGCCCCACATGAGCTCCCCTGTTCTCCAGGGTGGAGCGGGGACCTGAGAGCTTTTACCCAGGAGGATGGGAGAGGGGCATTCCTGCCTCAGCCCCACCAGGCTCCCACCCACACCCATCCAAAGGGCTGGCCTCTGTCTTTGTGATGACATTGCTTATCTTTGCCAGGAGGTCTGTGGCCTCAGAAAGGCAGCCCCCTTCTCCTGTGTGGCCTCAACCCCTCACCTGTGCCGAACGTGGGCCCCTTGGTGTAACTCCGGAGCGTCTCCATCAGATGGGGTGTTTTCCACCCTGGAACTTCCTGGAGCTGACGGCGAGGGGACCGCAGCCACGTGTCCGCCCATCAGTTTCCTCATGCCCTGGCCTGGGCCTGGCCCCTTGGGGTAGGAGAGACCCGTGACGAGGTGAAAGCAGCTGGCCTCGAGGTTTGGGGGAGACCGGCCCAGCCAAGATCCAAAAAGCAGCCTTGTTTCCCCCACTGCCCCCACCTGCTGCCCCCTGCACTCCCAGGGTGCACCCACTAGCCCAGCAGTCCCTGTGTTCTGCCATGGGCTGCTGAGCTCCAAGCTTGCCTGTCACCCACATCATGGCAGCAGCAGGGAGGCACCCACCTGCACCGCCTCTGGGGAGCCCTGCTCTCCTCCTTCCTGCTGAGTAGGGCTGAATTCCAGGGAGGTGCAACTAACACCTTCCCCTTCGGAAGAGCCAGGGCTCAGTCAGGGAGGGAGAGGCCTCTTGGGGAGTGGGGCCTCCCTGAACCTGCATAGGGTTACTCACCACCCTGCTTGCCAGGACTGAAGTATCCCCAGGATGTGGGGAAGGCCCCAGGTACCCCTGGATGTGGTGGTCACCTGAGCCCAGGATGCAGGAGCTTTGGCTCCTCTACCCCCCATGGATCCCATCGGCGTCTGGGCTCACGCTCTGGTGCCCTGGAAAGTTCCCTAAAGTGCCTGGGCCTCAGCCACAGAGTAGGCTCCACACATTCCTGCTTTGCCCCAACCTGGGGCCCTGCCCATCACAGCAGGTTTCTCTCACTCTACCAGCTCCCACACTGCACGCACGGGCACACGCCTGGTGCCCTGCCTCCCCCAGAAAAGCACCTTGGCCACCGAAAGGAGCCTGTACTGAAGCCAAGAGCTGTGGGACCTCAAGGGCTGATTCACCTGGCTGCAAGTGTCTGGCCAGGAGATGCTGGCATGGAGCCTACCCCAGGGTACCCCAGGGTACCGCCTCTGCCCGGGTTCCCCTTTGCTCTTGCCTTGCAGGGAAGGAGAAGTGGGAAGTCCTCTGCCCTGACCACAGTGCAAGTGCACACCACAGTGGACGTGGCCAGAGCACGCACCTTCCAGCTGTCCTGGGCAAAACCCCAACAGGCAGCCTCTGACCCACGGTATGAGCACGGGGCGGAACGCAGGTCCCACAGGACATGTGAAACCGTCACGAAACCCATAACCTGGTTCACATGCATAAAGAATCACGACTCGTGGTGGCATCCTGCAGCCGCGCTTTCTGCTTCCTGAGCCCCACCAGAGCGACGTGTCGGGAGTCTGCTTCGACTGCGCTATTTCAAGTCATTTGAACTCCAATATCACTAACAGGCACGAACGGACTCCCAGGTTTACCTGCATGCACTGAAGCCTGGAGTGCATGGCCTGCCACAGATGCAGGCCCCACGCAGGTGCCCGTGGCAAGAAAGACCAGCCCAGCTGCCCTGAGCCCCACGACTGCCTGAGCCCCACGACTGCCTGAGCCCCATAGGCCGCCTGAGCCCCACCACAGGCTGCCTGCTGTGACCCATGTGTCTAGGAAGCTGGCTCTAACAAGCCCCAGAGGGATTCTTTAACTAGGACTTTAGGAGACAATCAAAGGACCCCTAGGCTGCCATTCGGAAACCCACTCAGACACTGCTCCTCAGTTAAGGCCGGCCTGGCAGGTAATGACCAGCTGAGATTGCCACATGCCAGCTGCAGTGCTGGGTCTGGCTTCGAGCTCATTTGGAATCGGGCAGAGGGGCAGCTTCCGGCTCCGACCTGGAATCCAGGGTTCCGCTCCCTGACCGTTGCCCAGATAGTGCCCAGACTCTCCTCAGTTGCTCCGGTTGCACTTCCACCCCGTGCTTCCCAGTGCCAGGGCCCTTCTCAACAGCACGTTCCCCCGGGCTCCTCAAAAGGGTTTGGTGGAATCTTCAGTGAGAACCTGAGCTGGGCTCTGGCAGGCTGCTCACTCGCTGTCCTCTTGTGGGTGCTGCCTCCTGTCCCTTGAGAGGGCACTGCTCGGCTCGGCTGTCTCTCCTTCCCGCACGTGGCAAACCCAGCCCATGGCAGAGGGTGCACCCCTAACAACCGGGTGTATAAAATCCAGGACCTTCACATGGCAGAGACTAACCAGAAGAGGTGCCAGGCGGCCGAACCACTCTCCTTCCAAACCTCTCCACTCCTGTGCCCACTCAGTCCTCACGCCTCCTTGTAACACCTGCCCCCGAGCTGGGAGAACTGCACACACCTGGAGACTTCTGCAGTGACGCAGAGGCTGCTTCAACCTCAGTCAGCTCTCCTCACCTGCCATTCCACACTGACGGCTTGGGAGGGTAGGGGCCAAGGGCTGCCTGGGCTTGGGGTGCAGTGGGGTCTGTGAGGTTGTGGAAAGCAGCAGTCTTCAAGGACAGCCTCCCCGCTCATCAGCAACATTAGCGGGTCCCATCGTCTGCTGATGGGGGAGAGGCTGACCTACAGGGCGACCCGTGTCAGAAGCACCTGTGGGTGGACATGACCCAGGAGTTCAATTCTGTCCTCTTTCCTTCCTCCTGGAGAGTCCAGCAAGGGCTCGTGGCAGCCACCACCGCAGCCACCCCAGGGCCCCTACACCTGGGACCTAGCTCAGCTCTTCCCTGGCTGCCCTGCAGAGGAGCCCTCACTAGGACGGAGCCCAGGGTGCTCAGTCTGCCTGGCCCAGGCTCTGGCCCTCAGGGGCTCCTCTTCTCCCCCCTCCTCTTTCTCCACACCAGGGCTGTGGCTGCGGGGGAATGGGGCTGAGGCCCTGCCCTGTGTATCACTCCATGGCTCGCACCATCCCGCGACCATGCTTACCAGGTCCATAACACAGGAACAGAGAGCGGCACAGCTGGGGCCCGGCCGAGGGCAGTGGAGCCCGGCTCCCTGCAAGGATTCCAGGAGCACCTGCGCAGCCTCCCCACTCCAGGCTGGGTCCCATCAGCACGGTTTGAACGCTTCTCAGCTGTGCAGCAGGAGTGTGGGGTAGGGCAGGGCCTCTGCAGCTGTGCCGTGGGGGGTTGGGAGCAGGGGCTTCTTCCTCGCACTGGCCGAGGCAGGCAGAGACAGAGAATCCCCGGGGTGAGGTCTTTGGGAGTCCCCTCCCAGCTTCCACAGTCTGCGCTCCCCACAGCCCGGACAGGCTCAGAGCCTGCGGAGACCACAGGCTGCCAAGCGAGGTGCCAAGCGGGGCATCTGTTCTCCCGTGCCGTCTGCCCGCCTGGCCTTCTTACTGTTTGCACACACAGAAGGAAGAGGATGTCTCAATGTTTCGCCTCCGGGGGAGGTGTCAGTCACTCGGAGTGAGTTGGTGTAGGTCTCTTCAAGCACAGACCGTGGTAAATATTTGGTTGGTGCTGCAAGTTTCACCATCAACGCTCCTCCTCACAGCCCTCGGAGACAGGACGACCTGTGAGTCTTCCTCGCTCACAGCTGCCCTGACGGGGCCCAGCCCACCTCCCACAAGGGGTTGGTGATTCTCTAAGGATCCAAGACACCGGGCCCCCACCCCACTCACCTCCAGGAGGTCACACCGAGTCCCTGGTGGAGGCTGTCACCAGGCGGCCAGAGCCAGGAGGGCCAAGATGCTGCATGTACCGCAGATCTTCTCCCCAACGCTCTGACAGGCCTGCATGCCTGGCCATACCTGTCCCGTGCTGTGGAGGTCATGCTCCTGGTCCCCCTGGGAATGGGTCCACAGAGCAGAGGGACTCCCCTTGCCTGTGCAGAGATTAGAGCCAGCGGATTTGTGAGCGAGCCCAGGGCTGCCGGTGGAGGTGACTGAGAGGTGGAGGTCTCTGGAGAATGATGAAGATAAGCCTGTCTCTGTGGATGTGTTTGCTTTGCCATTGACCGCAGGCCACAGACTGGCATAGCAAAACCCCTTTCTCACCAGCGTGACCTGCCTCATCACCCAGTGTTGTGCCCAGTCTTACCTCCTGAAAGGCCAGTGGCAGCTCCTGGGGTGGAGGGCTCCTCAGGCTGCACCATGCTGACAGCAGAGGCCACAGGGTCCTCCCAGCAGGAGATGGTCACCTGGCAGCCGTGGGGGACAGAGTTCCCACTTCTAGCAGGAGAGGCCCCATCATCCTTACGTCCAGACTCCAGCCAGCGTTCACGGTGTAGCTACTGGGGACCCGCAATGCAGGGACCAGCTTCACAGGGACCTGGCATCCATGCTGCAGAGGGGCAGAGAGCCGGGGGCTGTGGGTGGCCCTGTGCTCCATGCCAGCAGTGGGAAGCAGGAAGGAGAAGGTTCCTTGTGGCTGCTGCTGTGTACAAGGCATGTGCTCGTTCTGTGCCCTTGACCAAGCAGGGCAGGGAGGTTGGCGTAGAGAGAACCTCACACTGTCTGAGTCCCCCGGAACCCCAGAAACGCACGGGAAGCACATGGGCCGTGGGTGCTGCTCGTCAGCGCCAGGGGTGCACAGACAAGCCCGCAGGTGCTATGGTTCGGCCCTGTGTCCTCACCCAACCCTCCTCTTGAATTGCAGTTCCCATAATCCGCACGTGTCATGGGAAGGACCAGGTGGGGGATAATGGAATCATGGGGCGGCGGACCCCCTCCTGTTCTTGTGATAGTGAGTTTGTTCTCACAAGATCTGATGCTTTTATAAGGGACTTCCCCCTTTGCTGGGTACTCATTCTTCTCCTTTCTGATGCCATGTGAAGAAGGACATGTTTGTGGCCCCTTCAGCCATGATTGTAAGTTTCCTGAGGACTTCCTAGCCCTGCAGAACTGTGAGTTCATTAAGCCTCTTTCCTTTATAAATCACCCAGTCTTGGGCATGTCCTTATAGCAGCAGGGGAACAGACTAACACCCGTGGGTTCTGAGTAACTTGTGCACCCATCAAAGGGGTGGGTCCGGGGCACAGACCCATGTCCCACAGCCTTAGAGACCAGGCTCCCCTCCCTGCACGTTGCCTGCTTGGAAAACACAACTCTGGCTTTTGGTGCAGTCAACACCAGGCAGCTTCCAGGGGCATGGCCAGGGTTCTGGTGGGGGTGAGCAGGCACAGCCAGGGGCACTGCCCACACCCACTGTTAGAAGACTGTGGAGGAGGGTCCCCTGTAAGTACAAAATTGGACAACGTCACACCTGCTTCCACACCCTTCCCCCAGGCCAGGCAGGGTGTCCCTTATTCCAGGGAATAACACGGGGGAGCGTCCTGCTGGCTTCTGGCTGCTCTGGCTGTGCCTTTCTGAATGTTTAGGTTCCGGGTCTGATGGGGCTAGAGGAGAGCCAAGCTTCTCAGACCTCAGGGCTGGCACCAGGCAGAAGGCAGGCAGCTCCGGATAGACAAGCAGGGCAGCTCTGCCGCATCTGGGCAAGTGGGCAGGGATGGTGCTTCCCTGAGCTGGGCAGGGGTGCTGTGTCTGGGCGGGCCGCTGGTGTCTTCACACGTACACTCCTGCTGGTCCTGGTGACTGGAGATCCAATGCTCATCCCTGGGGCCCCTCCAGTGCCCTGAAGCACCTCCAGGTCCTGCCCGGAAGCTGGGTCAGTGCAGGCAAGAGGCAGGTTTTATGCAGAAGCCCCCACTGTGGCCAGATGGAGTGGCACTGGGAGAGAAAGGCCTTGGTTGGCAGGATTCTCTGTGGTGGTTCTGTCTGCAATCTGCGTGGCAGTGGAGGGCGGCCCCAGGACTCAATGCTCTGGTGTTTGTTCCTATAGTAGAGGTCAGAGACCCTCGTCCCTCCTGTGTTCAGGAAGGAGCCAGGAGAGGCCATTGCTAAAGTTCTCATTAATGTCATCCATTTAACAAACATTCTCAGGGCACAGACCACATAGCAGGCTTGCGTCTGAGCCCTCATGTGGGGATGATTTATAGAAGAGCCATTTTACATGGAGGCTGTTCATTTAACTTTTTCAGCAATAACAAAGCCATGCTGAGCGCATGGAATCCAATGCTCTGTGAATGAGAGTCTGAGCACGTGGCTCATGGAGACAGGGTCCTGCCTGGATCTTAACCTGGGCACCTTGGATGGGGAGCCTCTGTGCAGGGCTTACTGGAATGTGGTAATGCCTGGGGGATGCAATCCTGAGGAGTCTGTGGAGGGACTGGGGGGCTGAAAAGAAGCGGAGGGAAGAGTTGGTATGAGGGTCCCAGTTGGACGGTGGCTGCCCTCACTCAGCCTCACCCAAGCTGGAGTGCAGTGGTGCGATCATGGCTCACTGCAGCTTCAACTCCTGGGCTCAGGTGATCCTCCCACCTCAGCCTCCAGAGTTGCTGGAAACACACAGGTGCACGCCGCCATGCCTGGCTAATTTTTTTTTTTTTTTTTTTGTAGTGACAGTTTCACTAGCTGTCCAGGCTGGTCTCTAACTTCTACACGCAAACAATCACCCACCTCGGCCCCAGAAAATGCTGGGATTACAGGCATGAGCCACTGCACCTGGCCGTATTATTTCTTACAAAACGTTTTGTTTTCCCTGATGTTAATGTTTCTTTCCTGTGCTTTCACTCATTTCTCAAAGTGTTCGAATGAAACCTCTTTTCAGTACAGTGCTCAGCAGACGTGCCAGCTTCCCTCCTGGAGATATCCCCAGGGGGCCCTCGGTCCTGCTCCCATCAGCCGCCCTGGCTCCGGGTCCTGCTGCTCCCCCAGCCCTGGCCCCTGGGACCGCCCCCACCACTCTTCACCTCTCTCAATTTTGGATCTGGTGTTTTCTAGACCCCGTGGATTTCTCTTTTTGCTTTACTCCCTCAGCTCGGGGTAGCACTCTAGAAGTTTCCTAGAAAAGAAAAAAGCGTAGAAATTGAAGCTATGTGGAACCTGCCTGTCACTCCTGATCAGGAGTCTCGTGAGCTGCCAGGATCTAGACTGGAAATCTCCACCCCCAGAATTTGGCAGACCTTTCTCCCTCCCTGTGGGCTTCCAGAGCTGCTGTTGAGAACTCTGATGTGATCCTGGGTCTAGGTATTTTTATGCAACGTGTTTCTCCTCCTTTATTTCCTGACCACATTTAGTACTTTTTTTCATGACTGGTGTTCCGAAATTTCCCAGTGATGTGCTTTGAAGCCAGCCACGTTAATCTCTCTTTGTCCAAGTATTTATCCCTGTTCTAAACACTTAAGTCCACGTAGGTCCTTCGGCTCCAGGAGATCTTTCATTTTTTGCTCAAACCTTCTTCTTTTTTTTTTTTTTTTTTTTTTTTTTTGAGATGAAGTCTCGCTCTGTTACCCAGGCTGGAGTGCAGTGGTGCGATTTTGGCTCAGTGCAACCCCTGCCTCCCGGATTCAAGCAATTCCCTACCTCAGCCTCCCGACTAGCCGGGACTGTAGGTACACGCCACCAAGCCTGGCTAAGTTTTGTATTTTTAGTAGGGACGAAGTTGCACTGTGTTGACCAGGCTGGTCTCAAACTCCTGACCTCAGGTGATCTGCCCACCTCGGCCTCCCAAAGTACTGGGATTTCAGGCGTGAGCCGCCGCGCCCGGCCTCAGATCTTCCTGCTGCTGTGTTTTCTAGACCTTCTCCCTTCCTCATGTTGAACGCCTGGACTGCATTTCCTAATTTCATTTCCTTCTCCATTTTCGTCTTGCTGTCTCCTGTGTGTGTGCTGTGGTCTGGAGAATTCCTCAACTTTAACTTCTTACATTTTTAAAAAATGTCTGCTTTCATACTTTCAGTTTTCACAGTTTTATTCTTATTCTCTGAATTCAGTTTCTGCACACCTCCTGATTTTCATGGATATCTTCTCATCATCTCTCCTCAGTAGGATGCCCCTAATGAGTGATGTCCTGCTGTTTTTCCTTCGTTTGCTGTTTAATTTTCTGTGTTCCCCAGGTTGTCACATGACCTCTGAGTTCCTTTTTACCCACTTAACGATTGTGCTTTTTCATACTGGAAGTTTTCCCAGTGTGTGAGGACCACAGCTGTCTGTCCATATCCGCCAGGGAGGCCCTGGCCTGCTGCTGGAAGCTCTGTGTGATGGGTGCACAGCTCTGACCGGGAGCCTGGTCACCTCACTGCAGGTGTGCGGTCTCTGGGGACTTCCTATGGGGCCTGTCAGGGTCCTGAAGAAGGGGTGGGGACAGTTTAAATGCACCTGCCACCATTCAGGGAGCCTGGTCAGAGCTGGGGCCAGCGGGACTTGGGCTCCGTATACCTTTTTCTCACTTGGTTTCCTGACTTTTGGCCCAGCCCTTGGTTGATGATGGTGTCCATCAGCCTAAAATAATCAGAATCTTAGAGTTATTGAAGCTTAAAGTTAAGGATGGGCCCACCCAGGAAGCATAGATTCCAAAGAATGGAAGTCAGCGTTCCAAAGCTGGGGGAGTGTGGGATAAGTTTTCTAGACAAAGTTCAGGGAAGTGTAAGAGAATTTCAGCATTTTTCCACGGAAGGCTGAATGCATAGTTACAGTGGTCTCATTAGTCAAGGCGGTGTTCTTGTTGGGATATACATGCCACCTTCCACACTGAAGATGTAGCTATCATGGGGTCTTGGGCGCCATCTGGCCTGAGCTGGGTACAGGATGATAAAGGAGACTGTTAATCTATAGCAAGGATTTGGGATTGGAAGGGGGCAGTCTGCTCTCTGCTGTCTCCTAGTCATTTACAGAACAGGAACAAAGAGGAAAGGAGTTCATCTATCATCTAAGAAGCAAGACTGCGGATGGGTGTGGTGGCTCATGCCTATAATTCCAGCATTCTGGGAGACTGAGGCGGGCGGATCACCTGAGGTCAGGAGTTCAAGACCAGCCTGGACAGCATGGTGAAACCCTGTCTTTATTAAAAAAACAAAAATTAGCTGGGTGTGTTGGCACGTGTCTGTAACCCTAACTACTCAAGAGGCTGAGGCTGGAGAATCGCATGAACCTGGGAGACAGAGGTTGCGGTGAGCCGAGATCGCACCACTGCACTCCAGCCTGGGTGACAGAGTAAAACACCAGGTTCCTGATTTGTGTCACCAGGCAGCTCCATTGTGTCAGTCATGCTGCTCAGGACAGCTTTGGTGCTGAGGCAGGCCAGCCCACCCTCACCCCCTGCCTCAGTCAGGATGCTCCACGATGCCTGCTCTGTGTGAATGCCCTGTGGCCTCACAGCCATCAGCACACGTGTGTATCCTGTCCTGTGTCCTCCCCAGTACCCTCTGGGCTCTGCACAAACCTCATCCCCGACGCCCAATGCAGGGCTGCATGGCGGACGGACGAGGAGGTGATGTTGGCACACGGCACAGATGGAGCTGGGGTGGGATGAGGCCCCAGGGAGCAGGGACTCCTTGGGACTCCTAGCGCAGGGCCACCCACAGGTGTGCTCAGAGCTGCAGGTGCCAGACGTGTGTGGGAGAGGCAGGCTGAAGAACCGCCCCAAAGATGTCCATGTCAGAATCCCTGGAACTTGGGAAGGTGGTCTTCTAAGCAAAGGGACTCTGTAGATGGTATTAGGGATCCTGGGTTGGGAGACCCTCTGGACTGTCAGATGGGTGCCCTGTCAGCATAAGTGTCCTTGTGAGAGGGAGGCAGAGGTCTCAGATGCAGAAGCAGCAGGGTGACAGGACATAGACGCATCCTTCTGGAAGATGCAATTCAGCCACAACTCAACATTGGACTAAGGGTCTCTGGTCTGACTTCCTCTTTCCTCCCCTGGCCTCTGCAATTCCTTCCTCCGCTCAGACACCTGGGCAGGGGGCCCTCCTCCTCTCAATTAGGTTTATGGATAAACACATGACCCCTGTGATCCAGAGTGACCCTAGAACAGTGGCATGGGAAAGGGCGTCTAGGGCCAGGCCGCCTCATCCAGGACCCGGCCCTGACACTCTGGGGCTTGGGTCCCGAGCTGGGCTCCAGCCCTGGTACCCTGGTGTTCCTCCTCATGTGGAGGCGGGTGATAACAGCATCCCCCTCATCATCAGCGTGAGGATGGAATGGGCTCGTGAGGGTCTGTGACTGTCCACTGAGACCAAGGCCAGGAAAGTCGGAGGATCAAAACCACAAGATACCGTTAGCAGGTGTCTGAAAATCACCCTAAGAAAAGCAGCAAGACCCAGTGCTGGCAGGGCTGCCAGGAAATGAGCAACCCTGTGTTCAGGCAGGGATGTTTTGTTTTTTATATTTTTGAACAAAAAGCTTAAAGTTTTTATTAAAACTAAAACCAAGCACTCCGTGCTGGGTGCTCTGTCTTGCAGGAAAACAATCTCTAGCACTGGAGGTCTTATGCACAAAGATGTTGGTGAGAAAATTGTCCTTCTAAAGGTGAAGTAAAAAGAGGAAGGAAGAAAGAAAACATTAAAGCCATGTGACTATCCCTGAATAAGTGTTTTGCCTTTTCAAGATCTACTTACAATGTGGTCAATATATTTAGTCACGGTGGACATTTCAAAATCATAAAAGTAAATTTCAATGGTTCTTAGCACAAAACAATGGTAAATATTTAAAGTGATGGCTTTGTTAATTAGCTTGATTTAATTATTCCAGATTGTATTCATAAATCATAACATCATTTTATAACCCATAAATGCAGACAACTACAATTTGTCAATTTATATACACACATATATATATTGCTGTATCTCTCTCTCCTATATGTATACATGTGTGTGTGTGCATATATATGTATATATATGCGCATATATATACGTGTCTATATATGCGCATATATATACGTGTCTATATATGCGCATATATATACGTGTCTATATATGCGCATATATATATATGTATATATGTGTGTGTGTGTATATATATATATGTCCAAGATCTCAAGTTGTAGTTAATTGTCCCATGGCAGCTGGGGGCAGGACTCTACTTTCCCCATCTGCTGAGAGCGACCTCCATTCAATAAAACCTTGTACTCATTCTCCAAGCCCAGGAGTGATCCAATGCTTCCCGTACATCCAGGCAAGAACTCACGATAGAGAAAGCCCTCTCTTTGTGACGAGGTAGAGGCTCTAACTGAGCTGGTTTACACAAGCCACCTATGGACGGCAAAACTAAGAGCACCCTACACAGGCCCACTGCAGCTTCAGGAGCTGTAACGTGCACCCCTAGACGTGGAATCAGGAGCCCCTCTGTCTGCTCCCCTAGAGGTCTGAGCAGGGGGCACTGAAGAATGGAGTCACACCCCATCTCATGCTCTGTGAAGGGGACAAGGAAACTTCTTGGGTTTCGATAGGGTGACCATTCTTTGGCCTGGAGCCCACAGCAGCACTCCGTTAACCATGGGCTTTTTCTGCAGGCTATGGGCTCCTGTCCTTGCCGCCCCTGCCCTGGAGACGTGGGCCTGAGCCCGGGGCCCCCCGATGCCAGCAGGCACCAGTGGGGGTGTCTGGACAGAGGCCAAGCAGGGCTGGCACCACGTGCTTTGGGAGAATCCATCCCCCATGTGTGAAAACGGCCCAGGGAGGCTATTTGCTCAGGGTGCCCCTCCAGGCCTCGGTGGAAGCAGGAATGGTCTCCCTGAGGCCCACCCAGCTCTCTCTGCCACAGAAACTTCCAGAAGCAGTCAGCCAAGAAAAGGGAGCCCAGGGTTGCTTCCTTCCCTGGATCCTCAGAGCACATTCCAGATAGAAATCTTCCTGTGAACACTGCGCCCAGAGCAAAGTTGCCTTCATGATTAGATAAGTTATAAACCATTCCGTTTATCGGCTCATCTCTCTAATTAGGCTTCCCTGAAACCTGGTATCTGCCAGGACACGCCGATCCTACACCTTTAATAAATGGGAAAGGTATGACGCTGCCTTAATCTCCCGGAGCCTGAGATAAAAGAATTACTGTGTTTACTTTGGATTAGAGAAGAGCTTTGACCTTGAGTTGGAGTCATTGTTTTCTGAGTCCACTTTCAATTGGAAACATTGTTGTCTTTCAGAGAAAGCCAGAGCCCTGAAAATGTAGCAAAGCGCAAACAATGCCTGCGGCTGTGGACCTGGGCCAATCAGGGCCGCTGTATTAAAAGAAAATAACTGATTTCAAAATGTTATTGATGCTGGAGACTGGGTCCAGAGGAAAGTGTTTGCTCATCTCCCTGAGCTGCCTGGGGCTGATCTCGGTAATGCATGCCTTAGCAATAATTAGATCCTTAGTAGGCTAATTATTTTGTGAATAAAATCAAACAAAATCAAGTAACTAAACAACAGAGATGTCTAAGTCCCATCCTAAACGTTCCTGAAAGTCCGATTCAAAGAGGGGTTTATGGATAAATAAGGGTGTGGCAGAGTTCGCTGCTCCCAGGCCAAGGCTCCAGGCTCCTGGAGGCTGATGGAGAGTGAAGGTTGGGAGCCCTGGTGTTACTGAGACGTTGGGTGCATGCGAGGCCTGCAAGGCCACCTGGGAGTGCCAGTCATTTTCCACTTTGAGCCTGAGTCCCAGCTGGCAGAGCACGGCCCCAGGCCCACCTCTCAGCAACAAAGCCACGGTGACGGTGAGGGCTGGCCTGGGCCTGGAGACAGGTACTCTCTATGTTGGGCCGGCACCTTGGCAGTGAACCCAGGGTCCTCGGGGCCTCTTTGGTGAAGTTTTGCCTCTGCCCTGTGCGCGGGGTGGTTACCGGGTGCTGAGCATGCTGCCGGCACTTTCTGGGCGGTCTCCTGCTCTCTGCCGGGCTTTGATTTGCTTTGTTTGTGTGTGTGTGTGTGTGAGAGAGAGACGGAGTCTCGCTCTGTTGCCCAGGCTGGAGTGCAGTGGCATGATCTTGGCTCACTGCAACCTCTGCCTACTGAGTTCAAGCGATTCTCCTGGGTAAGCTTCCCAAGTAGCTGAGACTACAGGTGTGTACCACCACAGCTGGCTAAGTTTTGCATTTTTTAGGGGTTTCACCATGTTGGCCAGGCTGGCCCTCCCCTGACCTCAGGTGATCCACCCGCCTCGGCCTCTCAAAGTGCTAGGATTACAGACATGAGCCACTGTGCCCGGCCCGGGCTCTGATTTGTGTGACCATCTGCTCACGGGTGAGGCTCCTCAGGAGATGGACCTGTGTTCACTGGCACCGCACATTCCTTCACCTCGCAGACTCGGGACGGGCATTCAGTGCCTGCTCCTCACTTCAGGAGTGGGGGAGGTGATGCCTGTGATGCCAGTGGTTGGTGGAAACTGGCCCAGCAGTCCTTGAGGAGAGGGCAGCTGGGGCTGGCCTCACATGGCAATCCTGGCACTGGCCCAGGCACTGGAGTTGGCTCTGGAGGTGCTGGGCCAGACCGGGCTCCCTCCTTCTGGCTGCCTGGCCGGGTGTCTTCCCAACACACGCCCTGGGCAGCCCCTGCACCTTCTGTGGGAGGAACACAGTGGAGTTTCGAGGTGCCAGTGGGCAGCCATCCCTCCTAGGGAGCCAGACGGGCCTGCCTGGCAGGCTCAGAAGCCAGGCTCTGTGGTTATCCCGGCTCAAGGCAGAGGAGCCACCGCTCCGCACCTGCCATGGTGAGCAGCATCGCCTGGGGCCCGACAGAACCTTCTGGAAGTGTGTTCTTGCTTCAGGTGCAAGGGAAACAGGCCGTTTCCCACAGAAAAATCCATTCTTCTCTTTAGTTTCCTAACTTGTGTGTTCAACTTGACTTCCACTCAACAGCTGCTGGCCGGGGTGCTCCATGCTGCTGAGGACCCCAGACAGGCCAATATGGAATTCCTGGAGTTTCCCGGGAAACTGGGAGTTAGTGCACGTGTTTTATAGGTGGGTAGATGGCAGGGGACAGTGATGGGTATTCTGTAAAAGTCAGATCATTCTATAAATGGGAAGAGATTGCAGATAATTTAGGGACACGCTGCCTCTGTCACTCCTCAGCTGCCTCTGTCACTCCTCAGTGCCTGCAAAGCCCCAGACAAGCATGAATCACATGGGCGTGGCTATGCTCCAACAGAACTGCTTCCTGTGTCTGAAGGGAGCCAGGCTTCACCTTAGGGCGGCTGCTGGGGGCCCTGGACGGCAGCACAACCCGTCCGGGTCCATGTTGGTACCCACCTTCCTCTGCGGCAGACCTGGCTCTGGGCTCCTAAGCACAGGACCGTCCGCTCCCAGCACCGCGGGTCTGACCCTTCCGAGCGCCCTGGACAGCCTGTGCAGCAGGAGCCGACACGGTCACCTGCACGCAGCCGTTCCCCTCCTATAAACCACCCACGGCTCCTCATAGCGGTGATGGCAGAAGGAAACCCTTACCAGGATGGCTGATGACCTGACAGCTCATGGTGCACACCAATGAATAATTTATTATCTTATTCATAAATGAGAAGCAAGCAAGGTATCACTTAAACAGAATTGCGAACCAAACATTTAATGCAGAGCCCCTGGTAGCTTCTCAGAGGCAGTGTGGCTACGTGGTAAGACCTGAGTCCTGGGGAAATGGTGGAGGCAGACTGCAATCCTCTTTCACAGCTGTTTCCATGTGGGCCATTTGCTTCTCTGAAATCACAGGGTTTACATTTGTTTTTTAAAAAGTTACTTCTCAAGGTTCTGGCAAGCATTGGTGGGTCAACGAGTTCACACAGTCACCCAGGTCTCCTGAAATGATAGCTCTCCTTCATGGGGCCACAGTTCCCAGCCACGAATCCCACTTAGAAAATAAGTCATATCACGCCAGCCGTAGGGGGCAGGTTCCCAACCCAGCTGGGCAGCATTCTTAAGCATCCTTTTCTCCAAAGAAATTGCGCTTTAAATAAGAGCATCATAGGCGAGCGGCAGGCGCTAACTATAGAATCAGCTGCAGAAAGATTTGGCACTTGGGATATGGGGAAGGAAGAAAGTCTGGCCAGGCACCCTCAAAATAGTCTATTTATGTTCGATCCCTGCCCAAAATACAGACGCTACATTGGCACAGGTACAAGCTGTCTGTTTTCATACAGTCTAGCAAGTCTGGAAAATAAACACACCACCCTGGGTTGCCTGCCTGGGAGGAACGGAGGAATCTGATTACACCATTTCCATGGAGTGGAGCTGTTCACACCGGAATAAAACGGATTTGGAGGGTGCAGTGTCAGTGGCTATTGAAATGTGTGGCGGGGACGGGGGAGGGAGTGAGTGAACATTCATCAACTTCAAATTGGTTTTCAATGTTGTCTGCTCTTTAATACAATTCAGCTCCATCAAGTTACCCCTGGGTGCCCAGGGACCGCTCCCTGTGCCTCCTGCTCCCAGGCGCTGGGCTGAGAGACGCTCTGGTCTCTGCATGTGTCCACCCTGGGCCGGGCTGGGCTTTGTATCAGGGAAGGCCAAGGCCGAGGCTGCAGTCACAAGACCCTGAGGCACTGGTACCGAGCACCCACGTTGTCAACAGGCAGCCAGCCTCTGGGGCACTGTGTCTGAGCACAAGGATGTCATGCCCCCTGGCTTCCTCCCTCCTTCCAGGGCAGGCAGCAGACCACCCTGACTGTGGCTGCCTCCTGGGAATGCAGCAGGGGACCTAGAGAGACAAGAGCCTTGCCCCCAGGGGCTTGCATGTGAGAGGAAGGATGGAGGTAAACAAGGTTCACCTCGGAATGAGCATCCGCTCATTCTGAGTGGTGAAGGCAAGGAAAGAGGCAAAAGACCAGGTGGGCGGGAAGTGAGGGAGGAGTCCGGCGGGCTCCGGGGAGAGCAGCATTCCACACGACCTGGGGAAGAAGGAGTGAGCCCTAGAGCCAAGCGGAGAAGGGTCCTGGAAAAGAACAGCAAGTCCAGAGGCCAGAGGACTCACTCAGGACCGGAGATGCTGCGCTGCGGGAGGAGGGTGGGGACGGGAGAGGAGGCTGCCTAGGAGGGAGTGGGGTGGGCTTCTCTTGGGAGGACGGTGCTCGGCTTGAGGAGCAGGAAGATGGATCTGGCTTCTTTGTTCCAGGATACTCACTAAGCTGCTGGGGACTCTGGGGTCAAGTGTAGGAGGGACACACCTAGGCCTAAGGTCCATGTGAACCCAGGTGAGGTCAAGGAGAAGCCAGTGAAGGCTAGCGTCCTGGCCAGGCCCCCTCCTCCCCACCTCTGTGCTGTGCTGAGCCGCAGACTCCCTGCTAACCCAGTTTATGCCATGCTGATCTGAGAGTTCAGGGAGGGAGAGGTTTTCTAAGCCCACACTTCAACAAGCAGGGCCCTGTGTGCAGTGTACTGAAGTCCGGGCTGGGCGGGGTCTGGAGCTCTGTTCCCCACCCACCCTTAGCCACTAGACCCTCCTCGGCCTGGGCTGGGAGCTCTCAAACCTCCTGATCACTCCGCTCAAAAGAGAGCAAGAAGCTTACCGGTGCAGAAACGACATTCTTGGTACATAATGCAATTGTAGGAATCCCAGGACAGCCGCGAGAGCAGGAAGCAATAAAACAATCTGCAGCCAGAGCCTCGGGCCCCACGCCTGCCACGCTCCCAGACGGTGAATCAGAGACGTGCTTGAAATGATTCCTTGAAAACAAGATTGTAAAATATGCAAAGCATCTTATGCTAATGTTGCATACTCAGTTTGAGTAATTTCTTCCTTACTTCTTCCCAGTCTAACCCATAGCATGGTCGGGCAGTGGACGCTGGTCACGGGGGTGACCGTTCTTTCAGGAATGTTCTGAACAGGCCTCGCTCTGGGTCCTGGGAGGCAGGAACCATTTGGGCACCTCAGCTTAGGCAGGTCTCGGGGCACATATGCTTGTTCAAAGCCCCTCTTTCCCCAGGATCCTAAGGAGCCAGTACCAATCCTAGCACAAATGTCCCCCCGAGCTGAACCCCAAATCTTGCTGGGAACAAGAGATATTACAAGCAGGATGGGATACTAAACCATCTGGAGATGACCCACAGTTCAAGAATTCACCAGTCCTTTGCCGGAGACTGCTGGCAACCAGATGCGAATCCACCCACCCGCTGCAAGCCTACAAGCGAGCCTGGCACACACTTCATGCCCATTTCCAGAGAAGGAAGCAGGGGAGATTGGGAAGGCAGGCCCAACTCGCTCCTGGCACACCCCACAAGCTGAAGGGGGCCCCCAAAACAGGCTCACTGCAAACCTGGGACTGTGCCTTGCATGGAACAAGGGTCTTTGCAGATGTCATCAAGTTATAGATCTTGAGATGAGATCATCCTGGATTATTCACATGTGCCCTAAATCCCCAATGACTGGTGTCTTCAGAAGAGGGGTGGACACAGAGAGGATGCGGGAAAGGCACAAGAGGGACAGTGAAGATGGAGGCAGAGAGGCTGGCTCCGAGGATCGCGGCCACCGTCATCAGAGCCAGGAGGCAGGAAGGGTCCTCCCTGGAGCCCTGCAGGGGGTGCAGCCCACAAAGGTTTCAGGCTGTAGGCCCAGGACGGGCAGAGAGTGAATTTCGCACCTACCTGTGCCCACCCCTGTTTGTGGTAGTTGGTCGTGACATCCCCCAGGACACTCATGGGCACAATGTAACCTGGGTCCTGTCCAAGGTCGTTCCACCTCTGCCAGGCACATCCTACAGCCCAGAAGGGGCCGACCTCTGCAGACACGGGGCCTGGGAGCCTGTCCCCGACTCAGGTCCCAGGTCGTCTGCCCAGGGCTGAAGCTTCCTTCTCCTGGCAGCCTCCCCTTCTCCTGGATCCTACAAACCAGGGGTTCCCAACCCCCGGGCCGCAGACAGTACCAGCCACACCGCGAGAGGGGGAGTGGAGGGCAAGTATTACTGCCTGAGCTCCACCTGCTGTCAGATCCACGGCTGCACTAGATTCTCATAGGGGCACGGACCCTACTGAGAACTGCATACGCAAAGGATCCGGCCGGGCGCGGTGGCTCACGCCTGTCATCCCAGCACTTTGGGAGGCTGAGGTGGGCGGATCACCTGAGGTCAGGAGTTCAAGACCAGTCTGGCCAACATGGCGAAACCCCATCTGTACTAAAAATACAAAAATTAGCCAGGCATGGTGTCAGGTCCCTGCAATCCCAGTTACTTGGGAGACTGAGGCAGAAGAATGGCTTGAACCCCGGAGGCAGAGGTTGCGGTGAGCTGAGACCACGCCACTGGACTCCAGCCTGGACAACAAAAGTAAAACTCCGTGTCCAAAATAAATATATAAATAAATAAGTAAAATAAAAAAAGATGTAAGTTGTGTGTGCTCCTTATGAGAATGTCATGTCTGCTGATCTGAGTCTGAGGTGGAAACCATCATCCCCCCACTACCATCCGTGGAAAAATTATCTTCCAGGAAACTGATCCCTGGTGCCAAAAAGGTTGGGGGCCGCTCCCATAAAAGCAGCAGAGACGACCACAGCCCCAGAAGAAGGAGGCCATGTCCGGATGGCAGCAGGCGTCTATTTAAACATCCAGCCTCCGTTCGTGGGGTCCATGCCACACACAAGTCAAGCGGCATCGGTCGGCAGAAAAGGGATCTTGATCCGGATCCCCAGGGATGGTTCCTGGATCTCGCATAGGAAGAAATTCCAGGCAAATCGCAGGGTTTACTGAAAGCTGCTCCATTTCAGGGGAGGGCATGCTGAGAAGGCCTGTGGAAGAATGCCTTGTCTATGTAAAGACTAAACTAAGCTGTGCCTATGTGCACATGGGCAGACAGCGTGACAAAATGTATTATTCTACTGATGTAAAGAAAACTATCCTTGACATTCTAGTGTGTAAGTACCTCAAAGCATAACTCCATTTATCTTGAAAGCATGTGTTGTTGTAGGCATTGGACATCTGGACTTTCTGTCGTTGGAGGAGTTTGTCCTTACAGGCACCAGCAAGCTGCTTCCTTAGCTGTAAACGTCTGAGGACCATGGGTGGTGACCAGCAGGGAACGTGTCTTGCTAGTTTTGAGGTGGAGCTAATTTTAAAATGGTGTCACTCTGGCTCTCCTGGGCTCCGGCTTCCCTAGCACACCTGCCGACCTCTCACATCCAGGAATGAGGGGGCTCTGCAGAAATACAGACCCTGAATACAGTTGCCGGGACCCAGAGCAGCAGAGAGGACGCTGCATCCTGAGGCTGAGGCTGGCCGGGCCACGGGGCCCCGACGGGGGAGCGGCTGTCCTCAGGGCTGCAAGGGTTCTCTCCCCCTGGGGGGCGGCTGGCTCCCCCTCCCAGCCCTTTTTACTGAAAGACAGGAGTCAGAGGGGACGCATTGGTCAGAGGTCCCCTGTGGTTCTGCTGGGAGACTCCTAAGAGAAGGATGAGAGCTGCCCACAGGCCATCTGCTCTTTCTAGGGTTCTCGGGTTTGAGGACATTCACGCTGCACCCATAGTCCCCTCATGGCTGGTTTACAGGGTCAGCCCTGCACTGCCACTGTCTGCTTTGCAGTTGACAGAAGTGGACAGGAAGGGCCTGCCTGGCTCCACAAGCTGCCCAGTGGCCAAGCTGACTGACCCGGTGTGGCCTCCTGGGCTGCTGGGCTCCTGGAACCCTGCCTGCCTGGCCTGGCTTCTCCACCTCAGACCTGTGCTGACCGACTTCCTGCAGGATGAGCTGGGACCATGTCCCTTCCAACCGTGGCAGAAAGCTGGGACCCTACAGATGGCCATGGGTCATTTTCACGGAAAGGCAGCTCTTGTCCCTCCAGCACAACCGAGAACCTGAACAGAGGCCAACAAGTGTCTGGAGGGTGCGGTGGCCGGGCCTGGGTGTGGCTGCACTCAGACCTTCCCCTGGCAAGAAAATACCCTCCCAGGGGGCAGGCACCATGCAGCCAGTGCTGCCCCCTAGCTCTGGAGCAGGGTTCACATGGGCACAGGGGTCACAGCCCCTTCTCTGTTTAACTCAGGTGGGTGAGCATGGTCCCCAGCTCAGGCAGCACCGAGGACACCTGCCTGTGGAACATCAAATCCAACTGGTGGGTCTGCAGGGGGTTCATAAGCCAAGATCTGCACCTTGCTGAGACAGAAGGAAAACACAGCAGGCCTCTCTCTCCCCCTGCACACACACACACACAAAATCACACATGCTCACACCCACTCACACACAATCACATGCACACACACTCACACATGTGCACACACACTCGCATGTGCACACACAATCACATATGCACACCCACACACACGCACACAATCACACACACAATCACACGCACACACACACATGTGCACACACACGCACACAATCACATGCACACACACATGTGCACACACTCACACGTGCACACACAATCACATATGCACACCCACACACATGCACACAATCACACACACAATCACATGCACACACACATGTGCACACACATGCACACAATCACACACACAATCATGCACACACACATGTGCACACACACGCACACAATCACACACACAATCACACGCACACACACATGTGCACACACACGCACACAATCACACACAATCACATGCACACACATGTGCACACACACTCACACGTGCACAATCACATATGCACACCCACACACATGCACACAATCACACACACAATCACATGCACACACACATGTGCACACACATGCACACAATCACATATGCACACCCACACATGTGCACACACACGCACACACACTCATGCGCACACACACTCACACGCACACACACACAGTTGCGTCCAGCGTGGAAACAGCACTACCTCTGCTAGATATTGTTCCAGGACAGGTGTCTGCTGCTGTCCTCCCACCCGCACCTCTGGCCTGGCATTTCTGGTTGCAGACGTGTTCTGCTGTTAGCTGCAGCCATGATATTCTGGGGCCGGGAGTCGCAGCTACACTCAGCAAATGACCCTCATTTCTTCCTATTTCTTTCCAGAGAGCTCCAGATTCCATTATGCCCATTAAAGATGCTGTCAGCCCGTCCTCCCCAGAGTATTCCAGAGGCTGGAGAGCTGTTTCTGAGCAGATCTTCATTTTCTAACAATGAGAAGTGACATTTCTGAATTTCGCCAGCAGGTAAAGTGCCTGACGAGGCCACATCAGAGCCGCATCAGACACGCAGGGGGCCTGACGGCACGTGGGCTGAGTGGGTGAGCTCCGGGGCCCAGGGAGAGCCAGGTCTCAAATCCCATCACCCCTCAGCTTAAAGACATCCAAAGAATACTCTGCCTGCCCCCACCCACACAGCACCATAACCACACATATGCACAAGCATGCACACGCACATAGGTACATGGACACACACCTGCAACACATACACAACACACCCACGTGCAGGCAGGAACATGCATGCACACTTCCCGCTCACATGCACCTCACAGCCTTCTTGAGTCTCCAGCATCAGAGACTTACCTGATGGTGTCAAACCGAGCTGGAGGCTGGTTGATTGACAGCTTTCAACAGAGCAGGCAGTGGCATCTTTAAGGACCTCTCCTCTGCAAGCGTTCTGTTCTGCTCATATCTGTTCATTGAATTCTCACAACCCGAGGACCTGGGCTGTGACTGACCTTGGCCTTTTTCTTAAGTAGGACATGGGCTGTGCAATCTGGTCATTTTCCAGGAAGGAGTGGAGCTGGTGCCCAGCCCCAGGCCCACAGGGTGGCAGAGCCACTGCCTTCCCCAAGGCCACAGCACCCTCCACGTTGGATATGGGAGTAGAAGAGCCACCTGTGGTGGTGGCAGGTTCACGCTCACATCTCAAGGTGCACCTGCCTGATGTAAGTCCAAGTGTGTCTCTCCACAGTTTGGCCGAAATGTTGGTGAAACATCCCTATTTCAAAGCAATTATTACATCTCCAATGTTTGTGCCTATGTAGCTATTCACTCAACGGATCAAAGAGCTTTCATGGAGAGAAGTTGGGAGTTCATCTTGGTTGGATGCTTTACCAGACATCAAAGGACAGGAGGAGCAAAGCTGGAGGGGCCAAGGCCTCACCTGCCTGCCACCCTGTCCACCCTGTCTGCCAGAGCATCCTGCCACACCCCCACCCCGAACTCCTGCAGACCAGCGCCCGACGGTGTGGCCCTTGTCCCTTGCCATCAAGTGCAGGGGGTACTGGTGTCCTGGCCCCGCCTCAGGTCTGCACAAGGACCGGACCGGTACCCCCTGTAGATGCTTGTCAGCGATGAGTTAATGGATGCAGAAGACAGATCAAGCTCAGCCCAGCACTCGCGTTGGTCTGGACAGCAGAGCTGGCCCTGAGGTCCCTGTGTCAGCTGTTCAACGAGGCCCTCCTCACACTCACAGACTCGCCTCAGCCCAGCCTCTCCCCCACGGGAGCCCCACGGAGCCCTCAGCAAGGTGTTATCATCACTGCTCACAGATCCCCTGTGAATGCCTGCCAAGGTGACCGTCTTAGAAACAGCTGACCCTGAATGCTGGTCACAGGTGCCCTGGCCAGGCTGGCCTTCCCCAAATGTGTGCAGATAACAAATGACACAGTGAAGGAATAAGGAGGTGAATGGTTGACAAGAACGGGCACACGAGTGATCCAGTCACGTGGTGATGAAACAGCTCGGTCTTAACCACCAAATGTGAGCATCGGAGGCCAGTGAGAAGACTTTGCATTCACTTTATGACAACTAGTCTGCTTCCCAGCACCGAGCACAGGAATATGTGCCATGCTGGCGATTGATAAATACTCACCAAATGAAAATGTGAACGGTTTTCCATTAAGTCATCATTAATGGAAGTATTTTAATAGCATTCTAAATAAAGCCCAGAATTATTTTGGTACTTCTCCATTTTGAGCTGCGTGTAGGAGGCCCATCTGGGAATGAACAGATGAAAATGACAGGGGAAATAGTTGTAATATCTTTCTGGGCCACGTTTGCTGAAGTCATTCCTGGAAATACTGAGAAGGGGAAAGTGTTTAATAATGGTAAGCACACCTCAAAAGTTTTGTAAGGGTCCTTTTCCTCCAGATAAGAATCCTATTATGTAAATGCGGTACTTTCTCCTTCAGAAATAAGCCTCTGAATAATAGAATATCGAATTCCAACTTAAAATTTTGTCTATTATTTCTAACTTTCGGTGTGGAGGTAGAACACGTTTTTTGCTGTGAAGGAAAAGAACACCACCTCTTGACTGTGTTCCTGCAAAAGGGTGTGTCTGCTTTGAAAATGGAACTTTAAGCAGGGGCATGACAATGCGAGGCACTGGAGAACAGCTTAGAGCCTGTGAATCACCCAGCGAGGAAAACCAGCTGGGACGAGAACGATGCATGTGAGCCTCGGGGCACAGAGAGCTTAAGAAATTTGCCCAGCGCAGCAGAGCTGCTGGGCAGCAGAACGGAGATTCAAAGAAGGTCTGTGTGACACCACGGTCCACGTTTTGTGCCACTTCTCCGCTAAGGGCAAGAAGTATCTCACTAGGGGCTCGGCTATCTTGTTTCTCCAGCAACTACCACCGCAAGCTAGACTGAATCAATTAATTTAACATGAGTTATACTTTTTAAAAATTTAAAAATCCCAAAAATAAACTCAAAGAAAAAAAGATAAAGTATCTTGGGAGTAAAAAAAAAAACTCAATTACATATGTGCCAGTTTTTCCTTAAGTTACCATAAAATTATATCAATTTTTGTCTTTCGTATTCTTGTTTATAGAGGCAGGCAAACTGATTGCAAAGGTCATCAGAAAAACGAGCAAAGGTAGCCAGAGAAAAGCTTCAAGTAAAGGTGCAGTGAGTGGAAGGCTAACTTGTCAAATATTTTTAAATCAGGTAAGTCCTCTGTAATAGGAAGGTGTCAGTGCATGAAAGAGAGTCTAATGGCAGAAAATACAAAATCCAGAAATAGACACGATTACATATAAAAGTTTAGTATGCAATAAAGACAACATCTCTAATAGCAGAAGAAATATTTTATGAGCAGTATTCAGCAACTTGGCAATCATATGAAAAGATAATATTGTGGCCACTTCCCACACCATGTATAAGGATAAATTCCAATTTGATAAATGTAAAACAAAAAAACCTCCAAACAATACGTACTGGAAAAATATGATGAGTTTGTCCGAAACATGGAGGATTATCTTGCCTATATAAAAAATGAAAGCACCTTTGCAGGGCAAAAATCCCATAAGTAAAGTGAACTGATGCATAACAAACTGGGCATACATATGGCTTATTCTAGATTATGATTGATTATCCTTAGTATACAGAAATTCTTTGTAAATAATTAGGAAAAAGATTGAATCCATGTAGAAAAACGAGCTGGAGCTATGAACGCGGAAGATAAATGCAAATAACCACTAATGATGAGAAAAAATGTTCAACCATTCTCCTAAGAACAGAAACGGGAATTCAACCTGCACCTCTCTGGACGGGGTTCCAGGCAAGATGGAGAGAACTCACTGCACCCTGTGTGTCCTGCACAGCTGCACACCCCGAATGCTCGGAGCAGCATTGGAGGGTCTGAAAAGTAGACAGTGGCACACGGGCTGGTGAAAAAGGACAGAATTCAATGCTCTACCAAACTGTTAGAGAGTTTATCATTATTTTTCTTCAAGTATCACCTGGCCTGAAGGCCAAGGCGGCCCATGACTGTAAATGCACACCAGTGACAAAGAGAAGAGACTCCAAAAGGAGCTGTCACTTTCTGCTCCGAGGAGTGGGAAAGGGGACATCTGAGTATCAGACCATGTGGGAAAAAACCTCACTCTTCATCTTTTTTCCTCATTGCAATGCTCAGCCATTGGGCCGTAGAGCAGAGGTGACTGTGGCAGCACTGGGCTGGAAGGCAGCCCACCAGGCACCTGTGACCCTGAGAGAGGGCTTTTCTCTCTGGTTGGAGGAGCTGAGACACCACTGTTTCGTTCCTGTGCCATCCTCCTGGTGTTTGGGTGCAGATAAAGAAGTCACAGCAAGTGTGTGGCGGGGCCAGGATGCTAAAGTCCTGACTCTCTGTCCAGGACAAGGAAGGGAAGCTGCAGAGAGCTGGAAGGTGTTAGTGAGATGACGGAGAGAAGGCAGAGTAAGAGAGTGAGCACGTAAAGCTGTGCATAAAATCTGAGCCTCACCTCTAAGCTGTGCATGTGTGGGTCTGACCTGAAAAGCAAACCGTGGACTCTGAGAACAGAGGGATGAGTGAGGGAAGCCACTCACTGCCCAGGCCCATGCTGGTTCCTGCATGGCGTGCATGTGGGATTGATCTGAACAGCATGCAAAAACTCAAAAGCTAAACTGATGTTAGAACCACAATCCATGGAAGGCAGATTGAAACTGGAGGCTTGAACATAGAAAACAAATGAACAAAAATCACCATTCTCCTTAGCCCAGAATCTCCTAATGTTGAAAATGTCCATAATAGAATCCAAAAATCCTGCAGCATTCAAAGCACCAGGGAAACAAAACAAACCAACTTACCTAGCAAGGAAAAAAATGAGCAGAAACTAAGCCCAAAAAAGCAGCTGTTGGAATTATAAGACAAAGACTTCAAAGCAGCCCTTATAACCATGCTCTAAGAAGTAAGATGAACACTCTTGAAACAAATAGAAAGCTCATATATCAGCAAATAAGTAGAATACGTAAAGAAGAATCAAATAGAAATTTTAGAACAAATGTCTTCAAACCAATTTTTAGAAAAAATTTACAGCATGGAGTCCATTCTACAAGGAAGGAGGGAGTAAAAAAAGAAATTGACTTAAAAATAGATCAATGGAAACTATTTATTCTGAACATCAGAAAGATGAAAGATTGAAAAAATGTAGGCAAAACCGAAGAACTTGTGGGATAATATGACAAGACCAAAAACATCTTGTATGCCGGTAGAGAAAAATAATGCATTTTATAAAGAGGAATAAGGATTTCAATGACTGTGGTTTTCTAGCCACATTTTGTTGTTATTGTTATTGTTGCTAGAGTTGAAAGAGTTGAATATAAAGTTAATCTAGATAAACAGCAATAAAATATTATGGAGGTAAAAGGAAGCTGAATGACATTTTACACTGAAATTTTTATTTGAAATAATTGTAGATTCACATGTAGTTGTGTGAAATAATAGAGGTCCATTTAGTGTTTAGGAAGTTTCCCCGTGTGGTAACATTTTGCAAAGCAAGAGTGCATTATCAAAACCTGGATATTGACTTTGATTCAGTCCAGATACAAGAATATTTCCATCATTGTAAAGATTCCTTGTATTGGCCTGTTATAGGAAAGCCCATTTCCCTCTCTCCCCAACTCTCTCTCTAGCTATTGGAAACCACTAATGTGCTCTTCACTTCCTTCCTTCTGGCTTTTCAAGACTGATACGTAAATGAAACCGCACAGTACGCAATCTTGTGTGATTAGATTTTTTCCACTCCGGATAATTTTCTGGTGATTGGTTCAGGTTGTTACATGTATCAGTGGTTGCTCATTTTTAATTACTGAGCAGACTTCATGGTATGGGATGTACTACAGTTCAGTCTGCATAAACATTTGTGTGTTGAAGAAATCTGGGCTCTTTCTGGATTTGGCTGGAACAGATAAAGCTGCTATGAACCTTTGTGTCTGTGTCTTCAGACATTATGCTTTAATTTATTTGGGGTAAGTACCTAGGAGTGGTGTATTTATCCATTTAGTGTTGCTATACCAGAATACCTGAGACTGGGTAGTTTATAAAGAAAAGAGGTTTATTTGGTTCTTGATTCTGATGGCCATAAAGTTCAAGGTTGGACATCTGCATCTGGTGAGGGCCTCAGGCTGCTTCCATTCTGGCATAAAGCAGAAGGGAAGCCAATGTGTGCAAAGAGACCCCATGCAAGAGAGGAAGCGAGAGAGCAAAGCCAAGGAAACCAGACTCTTCTTAACAACCCACTGTCTCAGGAACCAGACCAGTCCTGAGAGAGCAGAGCTCCCCTCACCCTCACAGGAGGGCATTAATCTATTTGTGAGGGGTGCACCCCAGGACCCAAACACCTCCTGCTAGCTTCTACCTCCCAACAGTACCACACAGATAAATAAATTTCAACATGAGTTCTGGTGGGGACAAACCAAACCATAGTCAGTGATATATACAACTTACATGGCATCTTGGTTCTTGAAAAATTTGAATAAAATTCATGTTTCCAGCCAGACTACCTAAGACAAAAAATACAAATTACCCATATCAGAAGGAGAAAATGTCAACACATTTACACACACTCATATTTTTAGGATGGAAAGAAAAACCATGTGATACGGTTTGGCTGTGTCCCCACCCAAATCTCACTGTGAATTATAGCTGCCATAATTCCCACATGTGGCAGGAGGGAGCCTGTGGGAGACAACTGAATCATGGGGGCGGATCCCCCATATTGTTCTCATGGTAGTAAATAAGTCTCATGAGCTCTGATGGTTTTATAATGAGTTCCCTTTTCACCTGGTTCTCATTTTCTCTTGCCTGCCACCATGTAAGATGTGCCTTTCACCTTCTTCCATGATTGTGAGGCCTCCCCCTGCCACGTGGAACTATGAGTCCATTAAACCTGTTTTTCTTTATAAATTACCCAGTCTCAGGTAACTCTTTATCAGCAGTGTGAAAACAGACTAATACACCATGCTTTTGTGTATGATGTGTGCATGTGTGTGCACGTGTGTGTGTGTGTGTGTGTGTGTGTGTGAGTGTGTGAGACGTTTTCTTATGGGAGAGGAAAAAATATAGTTGAGGGAGCAGAGAAAGAATAATCCACAACTTTAGTAGAGCTTGTCTCAAGACTACAAGATTGCCTTAACATCTGAAAAGCAATCACTATAATTCATCATATTAGCTGACTAAAAAATAAAGGAAAATATGATCATTTTAGAAGATGCAGAGAACTCACTTGACAAAATCCAACATTCATTCACAAAAAAGACGCTAAACAAACTAGAAATAGTATGAAACGTCTTCAAACTTATAAAGGGCATATACAAAAAAAGCCAGCTAACATCACATTTAATGATGAAATACCAAAATGTTTTCCCCCTGCAACTGGGAGCAAGCAAGGACATCTGGTTTCACCACATCTTTTTAACGTTGTACCTGAAGTTCTAGCCAGTTCAGTCTGGCGAGGGAATAAAGAGCATGCAGATTGGAAAAGAATAAGTAAATGATGTTATTCTCACACTACATGATAACTGACATGGGAAATTTCTAAGGAATCTACAAAAACATGAGAATTACTAAGTGGATTTAACAAATTACAGGATCAATGCCAATGTACTGCATTTCTATACATTAACAATTGCATCATTGTGTATTGTATCAAATGTGTTTCTATGTGTTAACAATGGACACTCAGAAATTAACATGGAAAAACAGTAACATTTAAAATAGCATTAAACATACTAAATACTAAGGATGCATTTGATAAATAATGTGCAAAATGTGCCTGAAATTTTCAAAGTGTGCTGAACTTTCAGAAGTTACAAACACAGATACACTGCGTCCATGCCTCAGAAGACTTATATTGTTAAGATAGCTGTTCACCAATGGATCCACCTGGTCAATACGGTCTCAGTAGACCTCACTGTACTTTGAGAAATTGCCTGGCTGATTCTAAAGTTTATATGGAAATGCAAAGAAACAGTCAAGATAATTTTGAAAAGAAAAAAGTTAGAGGAATTATGCTATGTAATTTCAGGACTGACCGTGAAGCTGTGGCATTCCAGAGAGTGGGGTACTGGAACAAAGTTCAGAATAAGAATCAATGACACGTAAGAGTCCAGAAACGGACCCACTTGGGCCCAACTCATTTTCGGCACAGGTGTCAAGGCAGGTCGATGGGATAGGAAGAGTCATCAAAATCTGGCCCTGGAACAGCTGGTCATGCAGGTGCGGGAGACAGGCGCCCACCGTTATCTCACATAATAGATCTAAGTTTGAAGATAGAAAACTATACAACTTTTTGAAGAAAAATCTTAATAACCTTGAGTTAGTCAAGTGTTTACTAAATTCAATACAATAAGACACATTATTAAATAAAATAGCGGTAATTTGGACTCCATCAAAACAATACTATGAATAGCAATACTATAAAATGAAAAGGCAAACCACAAACTGAGAAAAAACATTTGAAATTTATGTATGTAACTAAGGACTTGAATTATATATAATGGACTTCTACAGCTACAAAAGCCGTTCTATAGATTGAATGCCCATTTCTAATTTTTAAAAGTTTTTTTTTTTTTAATGGAATTTCACTCTTGTCGCCTAGGCTGGAGTGCAGTGGCACGATCTTGGCTCACTGCAACCTTCCCCTCCTGGGTTCAAGTGATTCTCCTGCCTCAGTCTCCCTAGTAGCTGGGATTAAAGGCACCCACCACCACGCCTGGCTAATTTTTTTGTATTTTTAGTAGAGACGGTGTTTCACCATGTTGGCCAGACTGGTCTCAAACTCCTGACCTCAGGTGATCCATCTGCCTCAGCCTTCCAAAATGCCAGGATTACAGTTATGAGACACCACCCTCAGCCTAAGTTTAAAAACTTTTAATAAACCAATAATACAAAGAATCTTTTTTGACTTGCTACCACAAACCTAAACACCCTAATTAATATTGAAAATTCATAATATTTCCAGTGTCTAAAATAGATAACTTTCTGTTAGTCTCTTCTTATGCTGCTTTAAAAAGACTATAACATTTCTGTGGTTATCACCAGTGTGCCTACTGTCCACCTCTTTGTTATCTGTCACCCTCAGAATCTAAGTATGGAGTGACTTTGTTCCACACTGTCTCCCCAGGACCTGGAATATGGACTGGCATACAATCGGTGCTCCTTAAGTAGTTGTGGAATGAATGAACAGAAAACAAGACTCACAGTCACTGCTACTTACCTACGGAGGGGTTTTTAGTGCAATAATAGAAGACAAATGAACTGCAAGTGTTAAAAGGAAGAAGCTTTATAAGTATATATAATTATTTATAGATGGAATGATGGCATCTGAAAAAGCTGATGGATTTACATGGAAACTATTAGAACTATATCAAGGGTACAAAAAGGTGGCTAGGTGCAGAGCAAAACACTTTGACCTACAGCTTTGTCAACCTGTAGCCTACAATAACGAGGTGGAAAATTTAATATATCTATTACATCATATTAGCAATGGAAAACTCATAAGCTGAAAAAATGTGTATAAGAAATGCAATGTATATATTTAATATAAGAAAGTAATGACCATTATGGAAAAGACATAAAAGATGACTATCTAAATGTCAAGATACACCATGCTTTTGTGGGGGAAGATTTAACACAGTAAGGATACAAATTCTTCACAAATTACTCTATGAATTCAATGCAATTTCAATCCAAATCCCAATTTTGTCTTTGCAAAATTTAATATTAAAGCCTATTTGAAGTAGAAAGCTGGCAAGCCCAACCATGAACATTTAGATAAAGAAACAACAGAGAGAGGCTTCCAGCGAGATACCAAGCAAAACTGTGTAATAATGTAATCAAAAAGAGAGTATTGGCACAGGGTAAATAGAAAGATTAATAGAAAAATGAACAATAGCTGCAGACCCAGGAATACCTGGGAATTTGGCATGTGCTAAAGGTTGGGCTTCCAAGTAACACTGAGACGATAGTTTTAACGCATTGTTTGGGAAGCATTACAGTCTCCCAGGGGAAAATAAAGACAGAGGACTAGTGCAAGACGCAAGGAAACACATTCACCTTCTAAGCAACATGCAGACTTGAGGTGTTGTGAAGACAGACAGACTTGTTAGCCTGGAAGTTAAATATCTGATAAAAATGGCACCATAAGCAAAGTGAGTAGAAAGAGTAGAGAAAATATTTGCAATGTGTGTAAGAAGGTCTGTTTTCACAACGTTTAAGGAGATACACTCAACAAGAAAGAAAAAGGCGACTGGAGGAAAAAGGGCAAGAACATGAACAGGTAATTCACAAGAGATAAACAAAATGGCCGACATGGAGAAGCTCATCGCCCCCTACTGGGAATCAGAAAAATGGGAATTAAGACGTGGGGCCAGCACATTTGGCTGAACTGAGCAGCGGAAAGACAAGCCCGGTGTTGCCTCGCGTGGGTGTGGCACGGGAGTCAGGTGCCATGGCCCCGCCATTGCAGAGAGCACGTGACCACACTGCTCCCAACTTGAAGCTTACATTGTCCTTGCTCCAGTTATCACTTTGGAAAAATGAGGGAGACCCACACTTGTGTGCCAAAAGTGACGGGAAACACTTCAGGGTTCAAAAGAATGACAGAAACATGAGAGCAGCCTGATGTCACTTGCGTTCCTAAATCCGTCCACCTCTGCGTGCACGTGGGTGTGTACCGCCCGCAGCTACACAGGGCATCCGAGTGGCTGCTTCCTCTGGGACCAGGGAGCGGAGTGTGCAAGGGTGGGGTGGGTTTCACTTTTCAGGCTGTATTTGGAATTGTTTGAGGTTTTACTCTTATTTTTAAAAAATACAAGGTGGATGGAGTGAAGAATTAGGGGAAAAATTGTAACTAGTGTGGAGATATAAAGGATGTTTTAAAGTAGCAGAAGGAGGAACAGGAGGAGAGAATAGGGAGGGGAGGGGGAGAAGGCTATCCTGGGAAGAGGAGGGGGGAGAAGGGAGGGGAGGAAGGTGAGGAGGAGGAGCATGCAGAGGGTGGGGCAGGGAGCAGATGAAAAACTGAGCTAGAGAGGGGGACTCCATGGCCAGAAACAGCAGGGAAGAGCTGACTTTCACCAAGAGTGCTGGTGTTTTCTTTCTCTCTGCCTTTAAAAAAAAATTTTAAATTGTGTTTTTAATAGACAATAACTGTACATCCCTATGGGGTACAGTGGGATGTTTTGATACATACCTTGTTACTGATCAAATCAGGGCACTTAGCAAATCCGTCACCTTCGCCATTTATCATGCATGTGTGATGAGAACATGCAGATTCCTCTCCCTAGTGAGTATTTTTCAGTAAACACTACAATATTGTTTACTGCGTTCGCCTCACTGTGCCGCAGAACCCAGGACTTCCCTCTCCCAGCTGTGACTTTGTGCCCCTGACACCTCGCTGCCCCTCCCCCGTCCCAGCCTCTGGCAGCCGGCATTCTTCTCTCTATTTCTATGAGATCAGCATTTTTAGCTCCTACGTATATGTGAGAACATTTGATATTTGTCTTTCTGTGCCTGGCTTATTTTACTTAACATCATGACCTCCAGTTCTGTACGTATTACCACAGATAACAGGATTCTATTCTTTGTTTATGGCTGAGTAGTATTCCATTGTCTGTTTCTCTATCTATCTATCTATCATCTATCAATCATCTATAATCTATCTCTCAATTATCTATCATCTATTACCATCTATCTGCCTATCATCTTTCTATCAATCATCTATTGTCTCATCTATCTATCTATCTATCTATCATCTGTCTACCTGTCTAGCTAGCTATCATCTATCCCCATTTTCTTTACCCATTTGCCCACTGATGGACACTTAGGCTGATTCCATGTCTTGCTACCGTGAATAATGTTTCCGATATCATGGGAGTGTACATGGGAAAGTGCTCAGCATCACTGATCACCCGGAAAATGCAAATCAGAAGAATCACCATGAGGCCCCATCTCACCTCAGCTGGAACGGTGATGATCAGAAAGACAAAAACTAGTGAGCGCTAGAGTGGGTGTGGAGAAAGGGAAGCCGTTACGCGCAGTGGATGGGAATGTAAATAAGTAAAGCCTTTATGGAGAACAGTACAGAGGTCCCTCAAAGAATTAAAAACAGAACTGCCATGTGATCCAGAAACTCCACTTCCGGGTGTTTATCCAAAGGGAATGAAATCAGTGCCCAGCTCTGCCTTAGCGGCCGCCTGTAAACACAACACCCTTGTCTCTGACCGGGCTGAGTGTCCCTGGAGGGAGACTGCCTGGCCAGAATGAACTTTCCTTGTTCGGCTGGAGTCTCCCCCAGCCCCGGAGAGTTCAGTTGTTGAAGTCACAGACCCTGTTGTGTGTCAAAGGGGCCCTATTGCAGCTCGGGACCTCCCTCATGGGGACCTCCCTCCTGGGGTTGACCACCCCAACCCCAGACAGGCATCCCTGCTGCAGAGTGAGGCAGAGGGAGGCTCTCGGGTGGGGGGCTGTGAGAGGAGCAGGGGCCACGCATGGCATCCCTGGATCCCTGTCTCGGCCAAGGAGCGATTGGTTCTGGTATTGGCAATGGGTATTGACAAAGGCCTTCAAAGTCACAGGTCGACTCGCTGGATCAATAACGGTGCAGGGGAAATAATTAAAACTGTCAGATGTAGAAAGTATTAAAGGTACTTAGAGCTTTCTGCCAACTATGGAAAACAGGGATTAATGGTGTTCTCGTGAACACTTCTGAGCTGCGGAGCAAGTTATTAAAGTCCTTCTTTAATGCTCGTCTGCAGTGAAGGGTCAACATGAAAGGTTTCCGACGCACAGCATTTGAGTCCATTAACCCAAGCGCAGCTGTCTCCCACAGAAGCCCACGTGAGGGCCACACATTCAGAGACATCTTTCAGAAGAGGCTAGAAAATTAAAAGGCACTTAGAGCTCCCCACACCACACCGTCCCACGGGGCCTCTCAGTGGTTTTGATAACTGAGGGTCTCGGCTGTGAAGGGTGGGTCCCAGTGGGTGGGAGCAAAACTCAGAGAGGGAATTAGCCCAGGACAGGGGCCCCCATGGGATTCAGGCTTGCTCTGGGACATGTGGCTGCCATTTGGCTGCCGAGGACCTGGGTGGCCTGGAGGAGGGGCAGGGCCGCCGCGCCAGGGGAAGGGTCTGTCTGTGAGAACCCAGTGAGCCACTCTGCAGCAACCCTGTCCCTGGGTTTCGACTGGGTCTGGGAGCAGCAGGAGGTGTCCCCGCTGGACAGAGGCTCCTCTCCTGATGGCCTGGGTCTCTGCTCTCCCGACCTCTCTGGGCTGCGCCCGCCCCTCTCCCCCAAGCCCTTCCTCAAACCTCTTCCTCAGCCCCCCTGCCTTGCGGTCCCCCCCTCTTTCTCTGTAATTCTGCCGTTTAAGCTCCGCTTTCTCTCCATCTCCGGCTTTCTGTTGGAAGGAAGCCCCTGAGACCCCGAGAACCAGGGGCCACCTGGTTAGAGAGCAAGGTGCCCAGAGCTGCAGGGAATTCTTGGGATTGTCTCTGCCCTGAAGCTCACAACCGCCCCACGGCAATGGACCTCACTGGCCAGAGCTGGGGATGTCCTCCCATTGCAGAGGACAGAGGTCACAGTGGTGGTATGAACACCCAAGAGTGGCACCCACGTGGTCCCTTGATGAGTCACAGGTGCTGTGGGCTGGGTTTGGGGCCACAGAAACACATCTGACAGCGTGCTCAGTCTGGGAGGCTGGCAAGTCCCACAGGGAGTAGGCAGCATGACACTGTAAGTGGGTCTGGAAGGAGAGCACTGGGTGTGGGGGGCAGAAGGGGGCCTCGGGGCTGGGCCCCTCCCACTCAATACAACCAAGAGAGTGGGAGAAGGGAGCAATGTCAAGGACATGAAGGTGATATTAGCAGACAGCATGAACACTCAGGGCTCTGTCTGAGCTTGGCCAAGGAGTGCAGAATGACAGCCACGGTCAGCCACGGAGTTGGGGAGCCAGGATTAGCCACCCCCCAGAGGGACACTGAGGAATGACAGCCACAGTCAGCCACAGAGTCGGGGAGCCAGGAGCAGCCACCCCCCGGAGGGACACTGAGCAATGCTGGGTGCACTCTGGGGGGCCCGGGGGAGATCGTGTTCAGGGGACAAAGCATTGGCTATAAACAGTTGCTGCTGGGTGAGAGGCAGCTCCCCCACCCCCCGGGTCCCTGGGCCGAGAGCAGAACTCAGCTGTGACCCTCAAGCCCCTGCTGACCTGGGGTCTCTCACAGATGGACCAACACAGCCGTCCTTCCCTTCTGGCCAGATGTGGACCTGGGCACAGCTCCCTGCCTGCCTTCCTCAAGGCCTGCGGGTCTCCCTGTACTCTATATGACCCTCTCTGCTAAACCTGCATTTGGCCACTGACTTACTGGAGACCATGACCGCCGACCCCACAGGCGGGGACAGGACGGGCTGGGCTGCTTCTCTGAGGCCAGCACGTGCCGAATATGATCAGGCATGCAGCTGGTGCCCAGTGCTCATTTGCTGAGTGAGGGAGGAAATGAAAGAGTGAACACAGAGGTTATTTTAAAAAATGGCTGATGGCAGTGCTGGCCTGCAGATGCTGTGCGTGATGGCCGTTTTTATCCCATCTCTAGGTCAGAAGCAGTGGCAAGGTCGCGTCTACCTTGTGGACACCACCTGTGGCTTCAGTTGAGGATCCGGGAGACGTGGGGAGCTGCAAAGAAAGAAAAAAGAAGAAGAAAAAAGAAAAAAATGGCTGGAAGTACACAAACCGAAACCTTAGCAGTAGTTACCTGCGGGCCTGAGGCCCACAAGACATGTTAGATTGCTGTTTATTTGACTTACATAGTATCACTTCTACAAATGAGGAATAAAATGTAATATTTTGCCAAGTTGTCAGGCTTCTTTTTTTTTTCTTTTCGAGACAAAGTCTTGCTCTGTCGCCCAGGCTGGAGTGCAATGGCATGATCTCAGCTCACTGCAACCTCCACCTCCTGGATTCAACCGATTCTCCTGCCTCAGCCTCCCAAGTAGCTGGGATTACAGCGGGGCACTAACATGCTCAGCTAATTTTTGTGTTTTCAGTAGAGACGGGGTTTCACCATGTTGGCCAGGCTGGTCTCCAACTCCTGACCTCGGGTGACCCACCCACTTCAGCCTCCTGAAGTGCTGGGATTACAGATGTGAGCTACCATGCCCAGCACAGGTTTTCTATCTTTAAGAGAAATGTCTAAATACACAAGAAGGCCCATCTGCATTGAGTATTTGGAATATGTTCTACCTTGAGATGCCACAGATAGGCCACCTGTCACATGTGTTTCTCTCTTGGGACTCTCTGAAAGCAATGGGAGAGCTGGTCCTTTGGGGCCAGAGACCCTCTTCGCTGGGATTCTGTGTGAGTCTGGGCCATCAAAGCCTCCGGAGGGCAAGGGGTCAGAGGAGTGTGTGCATGAAGCTTTCTGTCCACATGAGCGCAGGGAGGGTCGAAGGTGGGCCAGTCTTGGGAACTATTAGGTGTGGGAGGCCTATAGTCAAATTCTGATTGTGTAACAAATCCATGATGAGATCCTAGGCTGTGAACATACAAATAATTATTATAAAATAATTCTAAACACAGTGATACTGCTGATGGTGGTGGGGATGGTGATGGTGATGGTAATGGTGGCGATGATGGTGATCACGGTGGTTACCGTAGTGATGGTGGTGTTGGTGGTGATGGTGATCATGGTGATGGGGGATGGGATGAGGATGGGGGTGATGGTCATGACATGAGGGTGATGGTGATGGCAATGATGATAGTGGTGATGGTGAGTGGTAATGGTAATGTTGTTGGTGATGGTGGCAATGGTGGTGATAATGTTGATAGTGATAGTGATGACAATGGTGGTGAAGGTGATGGTGATGATAGTGCTATAGTGGTGAAGATGGTGATGATGATGGTGGTGGTGGTATGACGATGGTGGTGATGGTGATGATGGTGGTGGTGATGATGTTGATAGTGATGGTGATGGTGATGGTGAAGATGGTGATGGTGGTGGTGGTGATGGTGATGATGTTGGTGGTGGTGGTGATGGTGATGATGTTGGTGGTGGTGTTGGTATGAAGGTGGTGATGATGTTGATAGTGATGGTGTTGGTGGTGATGACGATGATGATGATGGTGGTGATGACGATGGTGATGGTGATGGTGAAGATGGTGATGGTGGTGGTGGTGATGGTTATGATGTTGGTGGTGATGATGATGGTGGTGATGAAGGTGGTGATGATGTTGATAGTGATGATGATGGTGATGGTGAAGATGGTGATGGTGGTGGTGGTGGTGGTGATGGTGATGATGTTGGTGGTGGTGGTGATGGTAGTGATGATGAAGGTGGTGATGATGTTGATAGTGATGATGTTTTGGTTGGTGGTATGGTGATGGTGAAGATGGTGATGGTGATGGTGGTGGTGGTGATGGTGATGATGTTGGTGGTGGTGGTGATGGTGGTGATGAAGGTGGTGATGATGTTGATAGTGATGATGATGGTGATGGTGAAGATGGTGATGGTGGTGGTGGTGATGGTGATGATGTTGGTGGTGGTGGTGATGGTGATGAAGGTGGTGATGATGATAGCAATGGTAATGTTGATGGTGGTAATAGTGATGGTGATGGTGGTGATGATGATGGTAATGATGATAACATTTCCTGAGAACTGGTTTTGGGTTTTATATTCCTTACCTCCTTTAACTCTCACAAAACCCTATCAATGGTTGCTTGGTGAAACAATAGTACCCCACAGTTACGTTGGGGCAGCTCTCTACTGAATATATGCACACTCAGTAAACCTCCGCAGGCACATGGGATTATTTGGGGCATTTGTCATGGCACAGAATTGCAGGTTCAGAGAGGGTACGTGTCTCAGGCAGGTTCACCCAGCCCTGGAATCGGGATGACCCACTGCAGTCTTTCGGCTGAGTGCTGAGTGCTGCAGGTCTGTGCTGGCAGAGTGAGAACACAGCAAAGGACTGGGAAAGCAGAGAGCCATGTGGATGTTCCAGAACTGCGCACATGCATCCCTGGGCACCTCACAGGCACAGGCACTGCCACTCTGCATCTCCCCCACCTTGTCTCAGGTGATGTCTAAAATCCAGTGAGACATGGCTACAGAGCAGCCTGTGAGGCACAGCAGGGCCAGACTGTGCAGAGCAATAGCACAGCTCCTGTGCCTCCCTGAAGATGGAACAGATGCAGCCAGTCTCAGGCCAGGGGCAGGGACTAGGGCGGGCAGGAGAGTTTCCTGGGCTTGGGCCCAGCAGTTCATCATGGACAAATGGTCAGGAGGACCTTCCAAGTCATGTACCATCCTGCTCTCAGTGCCCTGGACATGCATCCCCATGCCATCCCTGTGCTCATGCCCAGCCCTCAGTGACCTGCCCTGGTCTTGCCCTCCCTGCATGCTGCCCTGCCCCAATCTGCACACCTCCATCACTGCCAGAGCCTGAGATGCCTTGCAGACCTCTGTAGAGAGTGAGCACGTTGCCATTGGGTGCAGTTGGGGGAAGAAGAAGAGAGCTGGCATGTGGGGGACATTGCCACAGCCCGGCCCCCTCAACCCAGCCTTGTTTTCCTCCTTTAAAAATGGGGATGACTTTTCTAAAAACTATAAAACAAACAGCCTCCTAGGGATATTGGAAAAGATCAATGGTTTCTTGCAAGGCAAAGAACAGGGACAACTTGGCATTTTACCCACTGGACCTCGTTCAGGGGAGGCCCTGAAAGGTGCTGGGACTGGGCAGGCTTACAGTTCCTCTGGTGTCTGTAGGAGGCCAGATTTTTTTTTTTTTTTTTTTTTTTTTGAGACGGAGTATGGCTCTGTCACCAGGCTGGAGTGCAGTGGTGCAATCTTGGCTCACTGCAGCCTCCACCTCCTGAGTTCAAGCTATTCCCCTCCTCAGCCTCCTGAGTAGCTGGGATTACAGGTGTGTGTCACCACCCCTGGCTAATTTTTTGCGTTTTAGTAGAGATGGGGTTTCACCATAGCCAGGCTGGTCTCGATCTCCTGACCTTGTGATCCTTCTGCCTTGGCCTCCCAAAGTGCTGGGATTACAGGTGTGAGCCCCCGCGCCCGGCCAGGAGGCCAGATTTGACCCAGGTCAGCTTCACCTCCAGCCACAGTCACTCCAGCCTCCAGACACTCTGAAAGCAAATACTGGCCTCCCGATGGGAGGCAGGAAGCGGGATGTCAGGCCTGCGTGCCTCGCTCAGCACCGGGATTCCAACTTCATCATGCCATGCTGGGAGCTCTGCAGAGACAGACTGTGCCATTCCACCCTGCATCCCCGGGGCCTGGACCCCCGGGAGGTGTTCTCGGCTCCTGACCTCCCAGCAGCCTGGGGACTTGCAAATGTCCTGGCTTCTGGAAGCCTCCCCCTTTGCCGCCTATGCACTGGGGTCTGAAGTGTGTGCAGGAGAGTTCACACTCAGCGAGGATGGGGAGGAGGGTAGAGGATGGGCTGGTGTCCAAGAATGCTCAGGCTAGGCAGTCACTGAACCCAGAGCAGGCCCAGCCCGGGACACCTCCTGGCCGCCTCCCTCCACACGGCCAGACCAAGATGCTGCATCTGTGGTCACGGCATTCTGCACGTGGACCACCCAGGGTACTGGGAGCCCATCCTCAGTCCCTCCATCCCAATCCTTCACCCTCTGCTGAATCAGCCCAAGGCTGTGAACACTTCCGGGCCATCTCTGAGCCTCACCCACCCTGCCTTCCCACCTGAGTGCAGGCCCCACACACAGCAGGGGTCCTTGTGCTGTGGACTCAAGACAAGTAAGATGGTTCGAGACGCCGAGGGCACAGCCAGGGGACACAGAAGGAGGAAGGGAGGGGAAGACGGACGGCTCCAGGGGTAACACCCTGGCTGGACGCAGCCTGCACCTGGGTGAGCATGGCGTGGTACATATTCACACAAACACACCACGCACAACACACACACCCAACATCACACATAAAACACAACACACACCCACCACACACAAAACGCACACCACACACACTACATCACACACGCAATACAAAACAGACACCACACACAAACCACACACAATATACACACCCATCACACATAAAACACAGCACACACAACACACACATATCACACACACACACCACACCACCCATCACATACACCACACACAACACAAATAAAACAAAACACACACATCACAAATAAAACACACCACACATCACACACAAGACACACACCACAAACAACACATAAAATGCACACACCACATATTGCACACAAAATGCACCCCACACACCACACCACACACAAAACACATACACCACACATCACACACAAAATATACCATACACACCGGACACAAAATACACCATACACACCACACCACACCATGCACACACACACACACGCACACTCCACATCACACACACACCACAAACACACGCCATCACACACACCACAGACACTCACTGAATGGGATAATATCCCACATCCTAGCCTTTATTGTACATAATTGTGCAATATTTTTGTTGTAAGTACGTATTACGGTTTGGGTCTGTTTATAATTGTGTAGCAAAGTTAGAGGCCTGTGTGCATTTTTTCTGAGTCTTGCTCTTCTTACCCAACACACAGTGTAACCCCACTTGCTCCCAGGCAGCCCGCAAAGGCCTTGGCATCCTCTCTCCACGGCTGGGGGACGCTGTGGGCCAGGGACGTTTCCTGCCTGTGCGAACTGCACGGCCGCAGCGATACTCCTGCCCACCGGGGGCTGTGCTGATTTCTGCGGGATGGAGACTCGGGATGGGAAGGCCGGGCCAGTGTGCTCGGTACCGTTCACCCTCTGAATCCCTGGCTTCTGTGTCCATGATTCAACCAACTTCAGCTAAAAAAATATTCGGGGAAAAAATCAATAAAAACGAATACTACAACAATAAAAAATTGTAAGTTTTAACAATAAAGTCTAACAACAATTTCCATAGTGTTTATGTCATATCAGGTCCTGTGAGGAAGCTGGAGATGACTGACAGGTCCAGGAGGATGTGTCTGGCTGACATGCAAACATCACACCATTCTGTAACCGCCCCTTGAGCACCCCCTGGATTTGGGCAACAGCAGGGGTCCGAGAACGAGTACCCCCGCGGATACCGAGGGATGCCTGCAGTTGTACTTCAAATCTCTTTTTCCAAAAGATCAGCTATCATTCACATTTCCAGCAATGATCAAAGAATGTTCTTTCCTTCACAACTCCCAGAAAAGGCGTTGCTTTTATATTTCTCTGTCTGAGAGGTGAAAATTGGTATCTCCTTATTAAAATAATTTGCATTTTCTGGCTACATGTAACTTTCTGTAACTATTCCTACCATTTCTGGCCATTTGGCAATTTTCTAGTAAGTGTCTGACCATATGTTTTGCCTAATTTTCAAGTTGTTTGTCTCTCTAAAAAATCAATTTATATAAGCTCCTTGTACGCTGTGGCTGTTAACCCTGTAATTGCACCCTGCGCTGTGAAATGCCTTTCTATCATTTTTACTTTTGACTCTGCTTCTGTCTTTTTTGCTAGATGTTAGTTTAAAAGTACTTACGTATGTTTCTCTGTGTATATATATTTTCATTAATAGCTTCCTAGTAGCTAATATTGATTTAAAACATTTGTGCAGCCAGGCACTGTGGCTCAAGCCTATAATCCCAGCACTTTGGGAGGTTGAGGTGGGTGAATCAGGAGGTCAGGGGTTCAAGACCAGGCTGGCCAAGATGGTGAAACCCTGTGTCTACTAAAAATACAAAAATTAGCTGGGCGTGGTGGCCTGTAATCCCAGCTACTCAGGAGGGAGTAGGGAGGGGGAAGTCACATAGGCCAGGCCTCAGCGGGGAGCTGGGGACACAAGTGAGTGAAAGAGACATGGTTGTACTAAGCATGGTGAGCCGTGCCTGGGCACAGCCACGCAGCCAGTGATCGCAGCCTGGGCAAAGAATTGCTTGAACTTGGGGGGCAGAGGTTGCAGTGAGCCGAGATCATGCCATTGCACTCCAGCCTGGGTGACAGAGTGAGACTCTGTCTCAAAAAAAAAAAAAAAAAAAAAAAATGTGCAAGCCACAGGCTATATGTATTTTCATTTTCTTTGAAGACTTTGTTCTTTTATTACTTTGTAATAGTTAGAATTTTATGTATCTGTTTATTCTAAGTATGACATGATCAGAAGCCCCATTTTCTTTGCTTCTCCCTGGCTAGGTGGATGGTCAGCTCAGATTGTTACGAAAAGCATCTTTTTCCCACAGAGTCAAAGCCCCATGGTTTTCATATATTCAGCTTCCGTGCATGCTGGGTCTCTCCGGCCTCTCCATTCAGTGCCGTTCTGTCCATTCCTCTGCAATCGTTTTGATTACAACAGCTGGAATTTCTCTAAGCCAAGATCCATCTCAAGTTTCTTTTTCACAGATTACTTAATTACTTTAGACATATATTTTGTTACATGAAGCTAAGATAATTTTAGCCAAATCAAACACACATCCATGCACAGACGCTGGAATTCCATTTGGAATTGCTTCCAAGTTTGCTGTTCATTTGTGGAGAGTTGATGTGTTTTCACAGGATGGTGCAAAGGTAATTTCGATTTTGTCATTCCTTTTATTATTATGTTATTTCTCCATCCAAGATCGAAGTGTTCCTTTGCAAACATTCAGATCCCCAATTTCCACCCTCTAACATGTCACGACGCTTCAGTGGGTCCTTGGCAGGCTCGGTCCCCAGGCCCCGGCCTCCAGCTCCCATGTCCTCTCCTCTCCAGCGAGGGCTCATTCCTGTGCCGTGTTTCCGGCGCAAGGCAGGTGCCTCGGTGTGCTGTGTCCTGGCATCTGTTTTGACGAAGGTCAGCATTTCCCTCCGGGTGACTCTTGTTCCTGAAGAGCCTGCCCATGGCAGACTTGGCTCATTCACTCAAGCAGCCCTCACCCCTCTCTTTCAAGCACTCATGGGGCCGCAAGGCTAGGCTGGCCTGTGCCCAGCACTGGGGACACAGAGGTGGTGGACATGGTCCTTTCCTTCAAATAGGTGAACATGTAGGCAGGGACAAAGGTGTCAGCCTGGGCACGGCCACGCGGTCAGTGATCTCAGCCTGGAGGCAGACAAGGAAACAGACCAGGAGGGCTGTGAGTTGGGGTGCAGCTACAGGTGGTCCCAATAGCCTGGAGAGGAGGGTCCCAGAAGCCTCCCTGTGAGAACATCGGGGAAAAGAGGGTTTGGAAGGGCTCATCGGGTGAGGACCTACGGCTCCTGCAGGTACAGACCACCTGTGGGGGCATTTGCATCCCCCGCAGGGAAGGAAGAAAGCGGTATCGAGAGAAGTCTGGAAGAGGATTTAGACCACCAGCTTAACCCCAAAACATAGCTGAGGACAGAGTTCTGGAATCTCAACTCAGGGGTCCTCTCTGCCAGAGTTAATCCACCAGCTGCCCTGCGGGCTCTTCCTGTGAAGGGAAATCGGACGCCCGCTGAGGGGGAGCAGGTGCAGGTGGACCTGGTACCTCATCTCTCTCTCTCTCCGTGGAGGCCTCAACCGACCTCAGCACGGGGGCGAGGGAAGGGAGGCCTGACTGGAGACAGCACAGCCGCCTTCAGGCAGCACATGAGGTCCAGAGGGGAGGAGAGAAATGAGACGCAGAGAGCTCGGTCCACGTCCCCCACTGCCCTGTGCACAGACGGAGAGGCTGTCAGCCCGGATTGATAATAAGCTGGGCATCTGCCTCCTGAAAGATAAATTCCAGCATCACCAGGGCTTCTGTTTCACTTAACTAAAACTGAGAACGAAGAAGGAGCAATTCAGTGCAACCTGAGGCAACCCAAAATATTACCCATCAAATGCGTCACGCCCAATCCTCTCAGCACGTTCATCAAATTGTCAGTTATCCCAAATACAGTTTTATCTTATTAATGCTAATTTCTTTCATGCAAAGACTGGTGATTTTACCTTTCAGTGGTTATTAGGGAGCTGGAAGAAGTGCTTTGCATTTTAATTCAGCAGGCTGCTTGTTTATTGTCAGCTTATTTACAGCCAGCTGCTCATTTCCTAAATTCTCAGCTGTGGGACCCCTTTCCCGAGGCTGGGCCAGGATGACAACCGTGAAGTGGCAGTCAGGGACAGCCAGCTCAAGACGGTCCTGGCCTCCCCCTTCCCTGCCTCAGTGCAGAAACCTTGGAAATGGTTGGTTCTGTTTTGCATGGCACTCTTGGTCCCGGGGAGGTGCTTCCATTCCTGAAAAGGGTACCGGGTACGTGGGGAGATGGGGCAGAGGTGAGGCCAGAGTGCACGTAGCTTGGCCGCCAGCCCCCCAGATGGCACGGGTGGGAGGCAGGACCAGTCGGGGCCACTCCCACGCCCTCCCCTCTGCCTGAAATTAACTCCTCCTTGGAGACGCTCAGGCTTCAAGCAGTTGGTTTTCAGTTTCACGTTTGGAAATGATTTGAAGAGTCAGAAATCAAGAGCCTCTTTGGCAGAAATGCATAATGAAGGGCCAGTCAGCAGATCTGGAGGAAATATGGTCGATAAAGACAAAAATAATGGATGAACAGCGAGAGACGAAATAGACGCGGGTACCAGGAGGTACGTACGGCAGGACGAGCCGCAGGAGGCGTGTTTATGTTTCTGTGCCACTAAAGTAATTTCCAAATGATCACTGGCATGAACAGGTTAACACGTTTACATGGGTTGGTTGTCTCTCTGCTATGGATAAGCTCCGTGAGGAGATGCTCCTTACATTCCTGTGATTTATGCTACGCCCGTGTCATACTTTCTCCAGCAGAGACGTGTGCTCCAGGAAGAGCCTCAGCTCTTAACCAGACTTGACGAGGACCTGCTCCACGGTTGGCCTGGGCTGGACTGGTGTGGGAAGGGCAAACCATGCTTGTGACCAGAGATGACAACTGCAGCTTAAAGGGCTCTAAGAGTGCCAGGTCTAACGTAAGTTACAGATCAAGAGAAAACCCTCCTGCCCCTCCAGCATTCCAGGTCCTTCCCCCCCACAGGCAGGTAACCATGGAGCAGGGCCTGCCTTCCACCCAACCCATTACCCCTTCCTCTTCAGCAGCAAAATCCTGAGTTTACTCTGAAAAAAGCACTTTCCACTAACAGAGCATTGGCTCAGCCACTCTTACAGCCAGGTTTGGCATTGAGAGATGGAGATGTAAGCCACCCTGTGGGGGGATTTTTGGAAATGCTGCTCAAAGGGAATGGAGCATCCTTTCATCCTCTTCCACTTCCTTCAGCTATTGGCCTGGAGAGAGATGAGATTGCAGGAATGGCAGCAGCCACCCTGTTACATGAGGTAACCGTGAGAACAGCAGTTGTTCAGAAAGGATGGAGCGGCAGGGAGTGGGGAAGCCCACAGCCCTCACATCACCATGGAGTCGCACACCAGCTCAGGGTGTTTGGTGTTTAGACCTCATTTTTTTTTACTTTTTGAGACTGAGTTTTGTTCTTGTCACCCAGGCTGGAGTACAGCGATCTCGGCTCACTGCAACCTCCGCCTCCTGGGTTCAAGCAATTCTCCCTGCCGCAGGCTCCTGGGTAGCTGGGACTACAGGCACATGCCACCATGCCTGGAAAATTTTTTATTTTTAGTAGAGACGGGGTTTTTGCTATGTTGGCCAGGCTGGTCTTTAACTCCTGACCTCAGGTGATCCACCTGGCTCAGCCTCCCGTAGTGCTGGGATGACAGGTGTGAGCCACAATGCCGGGCCTAGGCCTCATAATTTTATGAGAATAAAGTCATTTCCCATTGTGTTTTACTTCCTTTTACATAAGCTCCTGCTGTGCCACGCCGCTGAAGCTACTCCTAACGGCAGGGGCCACTCTCCCAAACCAGGTGTCTGTCAGCCTCTCACACCTTTCATATCAGCCTCTCATGTGGACACATGTGCCTGATCAGCACTTAATAGCATCCTGCACATTCTGCCCTTTATAAAGTCATGTTTTGCAGGACAAATCATTCTGCGCCTTCTCAGTCAACATGGCTTTTGAAACTCATCCATGTTCACAGACTCAGCTCTTCCTAATTCATTTTCACTAATAGTATTCCCAACTCATGCTGATGAACATTTGGGCCATTGCTAAACTTCCATGTCATTAAGGCAATGCTTCATTTCACATCGCTTCAGGCTTTTTCTGCGCGTGGCCAAAACCTTCCCTGGGTTTAAGGCTAGGGGAAAGAATTCTGGGTCACAGGACACGTGCCTTTATTTGCAGGAGCTCTTGTGAATGGCTGACTTACTGGTCCCTGTCTCCCGCCAGTGATCAGGACCCTGTGTCCCCATCCTCACCAACCCTGCTGTGGGCAGCTGTTTAAAACGTTGGTAACTGGATGCATGTGACTGTGTAGGATTTTGCCTGAATGTTTATGTTTCCCAATTACTATTACGTTCTCAATCGTCTGCCTGTCATTGGTCATGACTTTTGCTCCTTTCTGTGAAAGGTTTGTTTCCACCCTTTGTGCACAGTTTTGTTTAGTTGCTTGTCTTTATTATACTTCCTTGTGGGGGGTTTAAATGTATTCTGAATATCACAGCACTATCCGTGCATGCATTGCGATGTCTTCTGCAGGTCTGCAACTCGTCTTTCCAGCTTTTATGACGGGTCTTATTTCACAGAAATTTAAAATTTAATGTGGTTGAATTAATCAATCATTTCCTTTATGGCTTGGGTTTCTGGGTCTTGTTTAACACATCTTCTGTAACTCAAGGTCATAAAGATATAATCCGTATTTTATTCTAAGTGTCTTAAAATTTTACTTTTAAAAAACTAGTCTTGAACTCGCTTGGGATTTGCTTTCCCGTTTGAAGTTAGAGATCAATGTGACTTTTTTTCTATTTGAAAAACCGGTGATCCCAGCACCGTCTACCCCGGCCCGGCCAGTTCTTCCCCTGAGCTCTGGGGCGTCCCCTCTCTACGTGAATGTTTTATGTATCCTAGCCCCACTTTTATGCTCTCTTTCTGCTCTTCTCATCCTCCAGTGGGGATCTGTACTTTCTTTTTCCTAAAAAGATGTAACGTACCTTCTTTCACACCCTGCACGGGGGAGCTAACAGATCCTTGCTGAGGTAGAGGGGGGTTCTCTGCTGCATTTTCCCATTGGGTGTCCTGGGTGTCGAGAGCTATCAAAGTGGATTAAGATGGGGCCCAGGCCTGAGGAACCCTGAGTGGACAAAGCAGGCCGACCTCACGAGTGACCTAAGCCTTGCTCCATTTGCAAGCTGGCCCCATCCGGGGCCATCCGGGTCACTTGACACTCGGGACCCACAGAGACAGGCCTTCAACGTCCCCCCTAGACTCCAGGGCCACACTTTCTTCACTTGGCTGTTCACTTCGTCTTGGCCTCCTCCGGATCTCCCTCGGCTATCTTCCCAGGGACTCCCCCTGACCTACTGGACGCAGGACAGGACCTCACTGCCGCTGGGATCTCCCACTTACAGAGCCTCATCCCAGGCATCTGTGCCAGATCTGCCAGCTAAACTTTGCCACCTGCTCTGGTTTGGAGTTTTCTGGAGAAGCCTGATGTGGGGTGAGCAGGGAAACGGGGAGCTCCTTCCCTTGCATCTCCCAGAGCTGCCCTCTCCCCATGAACATGCTGTTGTAACCCCAATGTACACGGTCTCCCCCGTGGCAGCTTTTAACTCATCATGTTGTATACTCTCTTTCCAAATTGTCCTAATTATTTCCCTAATTATAAAAACCAGCATTTGAGAGGCTCCCGAGGCAGTTTACAAGTGTTCCTTGTTTTCCTGGGTTGAGGCACGTGGGGGCCCTTAGCTCTCAAGGTTTCAGCTTCGTGTTAATTCTCAGAGGGGTTAAGAACGAAATTGCAGTCTTGCCAAAATGGCAGGAAATTCTCTCTTCCTGTTTCTCTTTATTCTTCTTGTCATTTTTTTTTTTTTTTTATGTTTAGGGAGGGAAAATATCCGTGTGTTTTGGGCAAATGTTCTTTCTCCTGTCCCCATGGAAGGGCCGGGAAAAGAGTTTAAAATGATTGTCCTCACTCTTTTCTAATCATGGAAAATTGACCTATTGGGGAAAATGAAATTTGAATTTCCTGGAGAAGAATCTCACATGTTGTCGATCTGCCAGTTTTGTGAGCGTGCACTCCTCGGGGGGAGGAGAGGAAGGTTTGCCCGGGCCCCTCAGTGCTGCGTCTTCATCAAACGGCCTGACTTGTTCTAATTGGTTAGCTCAATAAAATAAGCAATTTTATGCTTTCTCTCAAAATATGTTTCAGACATTTAGTCTGAACGCTAAGATGTAATAGGCATGGCTATCAGTGTGTACATATTGGCTTTTGTAAAGACAATAATGAGATTCAGCTTGTAGGATATTAGGGATAAATTACGTGCCATCAAGTTCGCTGAGCAGCCTGGGAGGAAAAGCTATCAGAGCCCAGGTCTCAAAGCCTCAGACGCTCCTCACCTGAGGGCCTATCGCTGGGCAGCCGCACCTTGCTGGAGGCAGAAGGAAGGTTCAACGCAGAGGCCGGGCCTGGGTCCTGGGCTGGGGCACAGACATTCACAGCCTCTGTGTCGATCCAGGGCAGGCTTGGACATTATCCAGAGAAAGAGACAGATGGTCTGAGTGGGGCAGAGGAAGAAGATTCTCACTTGAAGATGAGAAGGATGAGGTCAGTGCTGCAGGATGCCTTGAGGGCCAAGGGGGTGCATGCCAGAAGTGGGGGCAGGGTTGCCTTAGCAATAGGGCTACCCCTGAGTGAGGTGCTTGAGGGAGCTGGACCGAGGAGCTGGGAAGCTGGGGGGACATGTGGTGAGGGGTGGGACCCAGATCCTGGAGCCTGCCTGACACTAACGCTGGCAGGCTCTCCACCCGGGAGGCCCCTCAGAGACCACGGGCTGCAGAGGGTGACTAGTCTCTGCGCCAACGACACAGCAAGGGGGTCTCCAGCAGCTCCGCACAGCTCCTGGCTGGACTGAGGTGCCAGGGCCTCTCTTGGTGGCCCCTCTCGGGCTGCGGGTGGCCTGGGAAGTTTTGTTTATGATGGGGTGTGAATGGCCTCGAGCTGTACCTTCAGCCTTTGTCACCAACTACTGGCCACGCATTCAGGATGCTTGCCTGGTGCTTAGAACGTGCCTGACACCAAGTGCCACCCAGGGCTCCTTTGTCTCCGGGCTGTGGCAGAAGGGGGCATTTCCTCAGCAAGGAAGCTGGAAGGGGGCTGCTCAGCCACTGCGAGCCTTGGGGCCCCTGCAGGTGGAATTATGCAACAAGACGCACTTATTCTGAGACCCACAGCTCTGTGAAGGAGCTGGTGGGAGGACCAGGGCCCTGGGTGGGGGCGTCAGGCAGAAGGGTCAGGAGGGACCCAGAGAGTGGGGGGTCAGGGGATAGGGTGAAGCCGACTCAGGGTCAGGCTCCCAGCACAGAGGAGGGGGATGGGGTGGGCACTGGGTTCTGGGAAGGAGGCCTGCAGCGTGGGGGCCTGCGCCTCACCTTCCCGAGTCCCCTCACCTTCCCGAGTCCCCCTCACCTTCCCGAGTCCCCTCACCTTCCCCGAGTCCCCCTCACCTTCCCGAGTCCCCTCACCTTCCCGAGTCCCCTCACCTTCCCGAGTCCCCTCACCTTCCCGAGTCCCCTCACCTGGGCCTCACCTTCCTGAGTCTCCTCACCTGTCTGTCCTCCCTCCCTGGGTGCACTCTCCTCATGGAGCCCACCTGTCGTTCCCTGGCTCCCAGACCCAGACCACACGCTGCCTCAGAGAAGCTTCTACAGGTTTCAAGAAGGAGTTAGAGAAGGAGCAGCAGCAACTGGATTGTCAGGTAACACTGTCATCCCCAACAAATCGACACACCTGCACAGCATGCAGTCAACAGTTAAATAAAGCCCCTGAGCCCAAAACAGCTCAGAGGAACTCCTGCGCCAGAGCCACGGCACCAAAGCCTGGCTGCGGGCTCCCCAGAACCGCATCTTCCGCACAGCCAGGCGGGCAGCTCACCTGTGTGTTCCTCGCGGTGGGTTCTTCCCTTGAGAATTATTTGACTCGAGTTTTAATTTACTTTTCTGTGGGGGAGAATTCCCGTGGTTGTTGGCGTGCAATGAGTGCATGATTTTCCGTGCAGTGTGTGTTCACCTGCAAATGTCTTCCAAGTGTTTTAGGCAGGAAGGAGCACCCCAGCTCAGGAGCTGCAGGGCCTGGGCGGGAGGGAAGGAGAGTGGAGGGACAGTGGGACCCACAAGATTCCAGGATGCTGGAGTCCGGAGCTGCCCAGGGACCCACGTGCCAACTGCTGGCCCCAGAGCAGGAGGGAGGGTGAGGAAGAGCAGGGAAGGTCCCCCATGCCCTTCAGTAAAGCAAATCCCGCTCTGCTCCTGCTGGGCACGACAGCTCCTGGGGAGGCCCTGGTGCTGGGAGCTCCCTCAGCATGTCTGCCTGGGGGATGCAAATCAATGGGACGGCCAGGAGAGGCTGCAGAGTCCCATCCACAGAGGCTTTCAATACACCGGCCACCAACTGTGGGTGGGACTCTGCACAGCTGGAGAGAGGGCCTCTGTGAGCCACTGAACAGTTTTTTGCTAAGAACAAAGAGAAACTTGCATCTGAATAGAATCTCCTGCCCTGTGAAGATGGCTTCAGCAAAGAGACCAGCGGTCCAGGAGGCGGCAAGACCCCTGCGTACTGAAAAGTGAGTTGAAACCAAGTGCCGGCCGCATAGACCCCAGGCAGGTGCTTCAAAGGTTGTGAGTCTTGTGAGATGTTCTGTGTTCCTGGGGCTTACCCTGTGGCCTCCCACTACTTCCGTCGCCCAGCACCCTTCTCTCTGGCTGGCCCCATTGATCCAGGTTCAAGCCAGGCACCTGGGGCTGGGGAGGCTCACTGGCTCAGGAATCCTAGACATACCTGCTCAGTGGCTCCTGGTCTCACAAGGCTCTCGAGGGTGGCAGCTCCTGTCTGGGCTCTCCCCACAAAGACAGACAGCTGGAGGAGATGCCATGGCCTGTGTGGGGGCAGGTGATATTGCTGCTTTAATAAAAACAAACTGATTTTCTGAGTTGTCAGTGAAAGTGCCCATATATTGAACTTAAACGTTCTTGCTTTGGTGAACACCTGATAGTCACAGGCTATAAAACCGGTTAACAGAAAAACAACCTGGAATGATGACTGGCCTTATCTACTGTCACGTTCTTATGAGTAATCTAGATAAACTGCTAAAAATAATCAACTGAGTAAATGTAAGTGAAATAAAAAGTAGATAAAACAGTGTATAGCTTAAAACAGCTTTTTCATGGTTTTTTAAAATTTGTTTTTAATAGGCTTTGGGGGGACAGGTGGCCGTTGGTGACTTGGATAAGTTCCTTGGTGTTGCTTTCTGACACGTCGGTGCACCCGAGCAGCGTACACTGTACTCGGTGGGTAGTCTTTTATCTCTCGCCCCCCTCCCACCCTTTCCCTCAAGTCCCCCACTGTCCACTGTATCATTCTTATGCCTTTATATCCTCACAGATTAGCTCCTACTTATGAGTGAGAATATATGATATCTGGTTTTCCATTGTGGAGTTGTTTCACTTAGAATAATAGTCTCCAATTCCATCCTTGCACGAATGTCATTAATTCAGTCCTTTTTATGGCTGAGTAGCATGTCATGGCGTATGTGTGTATTTGTATACACCACATTTTCTCTATACACTTGTTGATTGATGGGCGCTTGGCCTGGTTCCATATTTTTGAATTTGTGTTGCTATAAACGTGCATGAGCAATACGACTTCTTATCCTCTGGGTAGGTACCCAGGAGCGGGATTGTTGAACCAAATGGCAGATCTACTTTTACTTCTTTAAGGGATCTCCACACAGTTTTCCATAGTGACTATGCTAGTTTACATTCTCACCATCAGTGTAAAACTGTTCCTCTTTTGCTACATTCATGCCAGCATCTGTATTTTTAAAAAAATTTTTGATTATGGCCATTCTTGCAGGAGTAAGGTGGTATTGCATTGTGGTTCTGATTTGTGTTTCTCTGATAATTAGTGATGTTGGCATTTTTTCATGTTTGTTGGCCATTTGTGTATCTTTGAGAATTATCTATTCATGTCCTTACCCCACTTTTTGATGGGATTGTTTGTATTTTTTGTGCTGTTCGGTTTGAGTTTCTTGTAGATTCTGGATATCGGTTCCTTGTTGGATTCATAGCATGCGAAGATGTTCTCTCACTCTGTGTTGTCTTTACTCTGTTGATTCTTTCCTTTGCTGTGTAGAAGCTTTTCAGTTAAGTTTCATGTATTTATCTTTGTTTCTGTTGCATTCGCTTTTGGGTTCTCGGTCATGAAGTCTTTGCCAAAGCCAATGTCTAAAAGTTTTTCTGATGTTACTGTATAGGGTTTTTATGGTTGCAAGTCTTAGATTTAAGGTTTAGTTCATCTTGAGTGGATTTTTGTGTAAGGTGAGGTAAGGATCCGGTTTCATTCTTCTACGTGTGTTGTCAGTTATCCCAGCAGCATTTGTTGAATAGACTGTCCTTTCCCCACTTTGCTTTTGTTTGCTTTGTCATTGATCAATTGGCTGTAAGTATTTGGCTTTATTTCTGGGTTCTCTATTCTGTTCTATTTGTCTATGTGCTGTTTTTATACCAGTACCATGCAACTTGGGTAAATGTAGCCTTATAGTATAGTTTGAAGTCGGGTCATGTGATGCCTCCAGATTTGTCATTTGCTTAGTCTTGCTGTGGCTATGTGGGCTCTTTTTTTTGTTGTTGTTCCTTTTTTTTGTTGTTGTTCCATATGAATTTTAAGATTGTTTTTCTAGTTCTGTGAAGAATGATGATGATATTTTGATGGGAATTGTATTGAATTTGTGGACTGCTTTTGGCAGTGAGGTCATTTTCACAACATTGATTCTACCCATCCATGGGCATGGGATTTGTTTGTGTCTGATTTCTTTCAACAGTATTTTGTAGTTTTCCTTGTAGAGGTCTTTCACCTCCTCGGTTAGGTGTATTCCTAAATATTTTATATTTTTGCAGTTACTATAAAAGGGGTTGAGTTCTTGATCTGATTCTCAGCTGGTTGTGGTTGGTGTATAATATTGCTACTGATTTGTGTACATTGATTTTCGTATCCTGAAACTTTACTGAATTCATTTGCCGGTTCTAGGAGCTTTTTGGATGAGTCCTTAGGGTTTTCTAGGTACATGATCATAACAACACTTTGACTTCCCCTTTACTGATTTGGACACCCTTTATTTCTTTCTCTTGTCTGATTATATAGCACAAAATCTTAAAATTATTTTAGGTATTCATTGAATGTCTGGGTCATCTCCAATTTAAGAAGGGTTATAATGAGTCTGGAATATTTGACAGACCTCAGTAAGCTGGATAAAAACAAGGACCAAGTCCAGAAAAACCAAGGAACAAAAAGGGGATGGACCACAGGTGGCTGTACGCTTGCCCCAGCCCAGGCAGACGGCGAATGTGGGACAGTATCTCCTTCTGGGGATACTCTCAAACCACCCAGACAATTCAGGAATTACATAAAGTACAAATAGGCCACCCACAGCCCCCAACAGCCCTGTGTGGCCTGTGAAGAAGTCGGGGTGGCTTCTGGAGAATGATGGAGACTACCACGTGCTGAACAAGGTGATACCCTCCACCTTACATGCAGCTGTGCCCAGTATCCTCAACCACGAGGGCAAGATGCCTTTGAGCTGGGAAGTGTCTGTGCTGTGATTGACTCGGCTAATGCATTTCCAGTATCCTTTAGCAGAAGATGCACAGGACCAGTTTGTCTTCACTCAGGAGGACCAACAATGGGCCTTCTAGCTGCTACCACAAGGAACTTGCACAGCCCAACTGGTCATCGTCTGGTTGCACAGGACCTGTCTAGGCTCTTTGCCTGACCAAGTCTCCTGGTTTCACCATGTAAATGATAAGCTAACCTCAGTGTATCTTGCAGATTCAGAGACTGCCCTAGGAACCCTCTTGGATGGCCTAAAAGACAGGGGATGGGAAGTCAATCCCAAAAAGATACAGGGGCCTGGCATAGCTGTCAGACTCCTGAGAGTTACCTGGTCAGATAAGATGCAAAACAGACCCAGAGCTGTTATCAGTAAGGTAGCACAGCCACCTGCTCCCCCAGACAGCAAAGCAACTCCAGCTTTCCCTAGGTTTTCTGGTCTGCTAGAGAAATCTTTGCTTTCTGTTGCATTTGCTTTTGGGTTCTTGGTCATGAAGTCTTTGCCTAAGCCAATGTCTGAAAGTTTTCCTGATGTTATCTTTTAGGATTTTGATGGTCGCAAGTCTTAGATTTAAGTATTTGATTCATCTTGAGTTGATTCCTCTTATGACCCAAACCCTCTACCCAGGTCACATTCAACCTGTGCAGGACTGGCAAGTCGATTATATGGGCCCCTGCCCCAGAGTGCAGGGAAAAGGCATGCCTCAACCTGTGTGGACACAGTAGGGCCACTACAGCCCCTCCCAGTAAAATGTGCCACTCACCTGGGGACCCTCAAGGGTCTCACTGCTCTTAGTGTCATGTGTGGCATGCCAAGAAGGACAGTGACTATGGCCCCCGTTTCCAGGGTCATGATGTCCAACACTGGGCGTCGGGGCAAAACACAGACTGGAGGCTCCACTTACTATGTGACCCAACAGGGGCAGGCCTCATAGGAAAACGAACGGCTGGTTAAAAGTCCCATTACGCTCACTGTCTCACGATGGTTCTCTAAGACCCCAGACTAAGTCTCCTGAAGCTAGAGTCCCTCACTATCACACATGACGTCGCTCCCTGGGAATAGTTGGCAATGGCTGCAAAAAGGGTCCCATGGACTCTCAGGGTCACCTCCAAGGCTCTGAGCCATGGTCCTAGGGCGGACGGCCAGGCCGGGCTCCTGAGAACACCAGTGGGTCTGCAAGCAGCCATGGCCACGTGGACTGGAAGTGAAGCTGCAAAGTGACCCTGTGCTGGGTTGGTTTATGGTGCTGGAGCGTGCTGTGAAGACTTCCGGAGGGAAGGTGGGCCCACCTGTGTGCTTTGGTGGAGGTCCAAGAGCCTTCCCATGTCAACACGTGGCAGCACCAGTACCTACTGGAGTGATCATGGCACGGATAGCGTAGGTGAGGCTGAAAACTTACCGAGGGCCTCTTCTGCCTGCTCCTGGGAGGGAAGCCACGTGTGGGACTGTAAACCAGGTGTGAAGCCCGTGGCAGCCTCCCTCATAGGGCCAATGGGAGAAATTCAGTGGGAATACTGGCATAAGAAATGGATACGCCCATGAGGGTTCCTATTAAACACCTGTGTTTCTGCCCACAGGCTACCGTTCCTGCTGCCCCGGCAGCTGGTGATGCCTTTCTGGAGTGGGCTGTGAGCACAGCAGTAGTGAGTGACCAGTGGGATTGTTGGGCATGTGGATACCTCCCCTTATCAAATAATAATGCTATGCCTTAGAATACTCTGCCTTGGCCGGGCGCGGTGCCTCGTGTCTGTGATCCCAGCACTTCGGGAGGCCGAGGTGGGCCAGGCACGGTGCCTCATGTCTGTGATCCCAGCACTTCGGGAGGCCAAGACGGGCCGGGCACGGTGCCTCGTGTCTGTAATCCCAGCACTTCGGGAGACTGAGGCGGGCAGGTGGATCACTTGAGGTCAGGAGTTCGAGACCAGCCTGGCCAACATGGTGAAACCCCGTCTCTCCTAAAAATACAAAAATTATCTGGGCTTGGTCGTGGGTGCCTGTTATCCCAGCCACTTGGGAGGCTGAGGCAGGAGGATTGCTTGATCCTAGGAGGCAGAGGTTGCAGTAAGCCAAGATCGTATCACTGTATTCCAGCCTGGATGACAGAGCGAGACTCTCAAAAAAAAAACAATAAAATCAAACCACCTCTGTCTTCTCCCGACAGAACTAGACTGACAGCATTAATAATGTACTCCGGGCTCTCTGGGGATTGAATCTACCTGGAGGCCTGATCTTTGCCATGACAGAGACCCAACATGTGTCCTTGAAGGTACCACCAGTTGTGTCTGTACTGCTGATACAGAGAATAGTATCACCCCACTGAAGGGTGCCTGGGTTATACCTACTTTTTGGTTGTTATAAACAAAGTGGTCATACCTATTGAGTGTACATTTCTACAGGTTACATGCTTACAGGTCTAACTGCTGGGGTGTTTGGTCATTGCACAGTTAGTGTTTAAGAAACCACCACACCAGCCATGCATGAGCGATCACCCGCCTGTGGTGTTAGGACTTTGTTAATTGAGCCCTTCTGCTCAGCGTGAAGTGATACTCACTGTGGTTGTAATTTGCATTTCCTTCATGGCTAATGATATTGAACACCTTTTCATCTATGCTGCTTTGCCGTCTGTAAGCGCTTTTCAGTGAAACCTTTGTTCATGTCTTGTGCCCATTTTCTAATGGGATCGCCTGTTGCTTATGTCAGATTTAGAGAGTTTCTTATGTATTCTAGAGACTAGGTTTTTGTCAGAGGGGTAGTTTGCAGATAGTGTCTCCATGTAGCTCATAGTTTGTAGCTCATCTTTTCACCATCACATAGATTCTCGGAGAAAAAACTTTAATTTTCACGAGGTCCAATTACCAATTGTTCCTTTTTGGATAGTGCTTTTACTGCTGAGTCGAAGAACGTTGCCTAGATACAGATCCTGAGGGTTTTCTACCTTTTTTGTTTTTTATCTTCTAGAAGAGTTATGCTTTTACCATTTACACTTAAGCCTCTGATTCATTTTGAGTTAATTTTTGGAAGGTTTGAGTTTCAAGCGGAGATTTGTCATTTTTTGCTTAGGACGTGCGTTTGCTCAGGGACCATTGGCAGAAAGGCCATCCTTCCTCAACTGAATTTCTCTTGTACCTTGGTCAAAAATCACTTGTGTGGATCTATTTCTTGGCTCTTTTTTCATTCTGTTGATCTGTATGTTGCTAATTTCATAGTTTTGTTTCCTGAAGCTATACAGTAAGCCATAATATTGCTTTTATTAGTCTGTCAATATTGTCTTAGCTATCCCAGGGCCTGAGCCTTTCCAGATAAATTTAAGCATAACTGTCTATGTACACAAGACACGTCGCTGAAATTTTGACTGGAATTAAACCTAAAGATCAATTGGGGCTCATGGGAATTAACATAGTTACTATAGGAAGTATTCCAGTTCCTGCACATGGTGCCTCTCTTCATTTATTTAGGTCTTCTTTGAATATTTTCATTAGCACTTTATAGAATTTTCAGTATTTAGATCCTATTTGGTGTATATCAAAATGTAATATTTCATTTTCTTTTGAGTGATTATAAATGGCAGTGTGGTTTTCAAAGTTCAGTTTGCTCATGTTCTTTGTTAGTATACAGATTTGCAAATACTTTTTGTGTTGATCTTGTATCCTACAACCTTGACAAACTCATTAGTTCTAGGAATTTTTTGAGAATTTCTTGGGATTTTCTATTTAGAGGCAATCATGTCATTTGTAAATAGACATACTTTTCTTTCTTTCCAATCTATACTTTTTTTCTTGCCTTATTTCAGTGGTTAGAACTTACAGTACTATGTTGAATAAAAGTAGTGAGAGTGCCAGCTAGTTGGGAGGCTGAGGCAGGAGAATTGCTTGAACACGGGAGGCGGAGGTTGTAGTGAGCCAGGATTGTGCCACTGCACTCTAGCCTGGGCAACAGAGCAAGACTCCACCTCAAAAAAAGAAAGTAGAGTGGATGTCTTTGCTTTGTACTCCATGTTAGGAAAAACACATTCTGTCTTTCACCACCGAATATATTAGCTATCCACTTTTTGTAAGTGCTCTTTATCAAGAAGTAATCTCTCTATTCCTAACTTGCTGACAGGTTTGTTTTTTTTTTTTTTTTTTTTTTTTTTTTGACAGTTTCTTCTTGTTGCCCAGGCTGGAGTGCAATGGCATGATCTTGGCTCACTGCAACCTCTGCCTCCTGGGTTCAAGTAATTCTCCTGCCTCAGCCTCCCGAATACCTGGGATACAGGCACCTGTTGCCATGCCCAGCTAATTTTGTATTTTTAGTAGAGACAAGTTTTCTCCATGTTGGTCAGGCTGGTCCCCCAACCTCAGGTGAGCCACCTGCCTCGGCCTCCCAAAGTGCTGGGATTACTGACATGAGCCACTGCACCCAGCCCTTGGGTATTGTATCTTGTCAAATGCTTTTTCTGCATTAATTGATTTAATCACATGCTCTTTTTCAATAGCTTGTCAATAGGTTGGATTATATTGATTGATTTTTCAGTGTCTCATACCCAGAATAAATTCTACTTGGTCATAATGTATAATATGTTTATATGTTTTTTTATTCAGTTTGCTAATGTTTTGCTGAGTATTTTGCATCTAAGTTTATAAGAGATATTGCCCTGTGGTTTTCTTTTTCTTTTTTCCCTTTTTGGAGGGGGGAGGATAAGAAGGTAATCCTGACCTTATGTTGTTTTGGGAAGTGTACCCTCCTTGTCTCTTTTCTGGAAGATATTGTGTAAAATTAGCATTAATTCTTAAAGTGCTTGGTGAAATTCTTCTGTGAAACTGTTTAAGACTGGGCATTTTGTTTTGGAAGTTTTCCTATTACAAATTCAATTTAATGATTATAGGACTAGTTCGACTATTTCATCTAGGTGAGTTTAAAGTTTTTTAACATTCTACATTGTCTAATGTATGAGAATTAAGCTGTATTTCTATATCACACTTTTAAAAGCTACAGGTTCTGTAGTGATATGTTCATTGCAATTGTAGTATTAGTAATATTTTCTTTACTCCTTTTTCTTCAATCCTAATAGAACATTACCAATTGATTTTTTAAAAGAAACCTCTTTTTGTTTCATAGATTTTGTCTGATGTTTTTCCATTTTCAAATTTCATTGACTTTTTTGGTCTTCACTTTATTATTACCTTCCTTCTGCTTGTTTTGGGTTTAGTTTGCTCTTTTTTATTTTCCCTGGGTACTTGAGGTGGAAACTTAGATTATTGATTTGAGAGCTTTCATCATTTCTTATGTAAGCATTTAGTATTATAAATATTATTCTCAGCACTAATTCAATAGCATCCCACAAATTTTGATATATTGCATTTTTGTTTCAAAATGAAGTAATGAAACAAAACAAACTATATATATATAAACTTTTGAGACTTCCTCTTTAACCTACGAACTATTTAGAAATGTCGTGTTTAATTTCCACGTGTTACAATGTTTTTCTTATTTCTAGTTTGACTTCTTCATGGTCGGAAAGTCTGTATGATATTAAGACTTTGAAATTTTTTGAGGTTGGCTTTATGGCCCACGATATGACCTGCCTTGGTGCATGTTCCTTGAGCACTTGAAAAATAATACGTGTTCTGTAGTCATTGTGTAGTGTTCTATGTATGCCAGTTGTATCCCGTGTTTTGATTGCATATTTCAGCTCTTTTATAACCTTTTGAATTTCATACAGCTCTCTCAGTTGCTGAGAGGTCAGTAGTAAAGCCCCCAGCTACATTTATAGATTTATCTTTTCTCTTTTAAGCTCCATCGGTTTTTGTTTTATGTATTTTGAGGCTTTATTGTTTGATGGTACACACATGTAGGATTACCATGTGTTATAAGAGATTGATCTTTTTATTATATAAGGTCTCTCACTGTCTCTAGTAATTCTCTTGGCATTGAGTCTATTTTATCAGATATTAATATGGCCGTAGCTTCTAGTTTTGTACTGATGTCTGTATGGCGTGTGGCGTATCTTTTTCTGTCCTTTTTCTTTCAGTTGATTTATATGATTGATTCTAAAATGAGTTTCTTGTAAGCAGCATATAGTTGGAGTGTGTCGTGTGTGTTCGGTGTGTGTGTGTGTGTGTGTGTGTATCCACATCCACCCTGCAAATCTGTGTGCTTGTTGAGTTGATGTATTTAAACCATCTACATTTCTGGTGATTATTGATTGGTACTTGCCTGCCATTTTGTTATTTTTCTGTTTATTTCTTTTTGTCAGATTTTTACTTCCCTTTTCTTGCCTTCCTCTGAGTTACTTTATTGTATTTTAAGATTTTGTCTTGACTTATCTATAGTGTTTTTAGTATAGCTTTGGCACTGTTTTTGCAGTAGTTGCTCTGGGTATTTTAATACCTATCTGTGACTACTAACCGTCTACTGCTGTCAGCATTTCACCATGTCAAGTAAAGTGTGAAAATCTCACTTCTATTTAGTTCCTTCTGTCTTTCTTGTTTTAAAATATCATTATCTTGGATAGCAAAGGGTATTATTTTTAATCATCAAATGATTTGTGAAATTAATCAGGAAAATGAAAGTCTGTTGCGTCTACCCACACTTTTGCACTTTCCCTTGTTCCTGGGTCCTTCCTGATTCCCAAGATTCCTTCATTTGTCATTTCCTTTCTGTCTGAAGCACTTACTCGGCCAAGCTTTAAGGGTACATCTAGTCAGTGACAGATTCTTTGAGCTTTTCGTCATTTGAGAACATTTCTATACGTACTTCATTGCTGAAGGATAGTTTTGCCAGATACAGAATTCACAGTTTAACAATTATTTCAGCAATTGAGAGTGTTGTGCCATTTTCTTCTGGTTTCCGTGGTGACAGATGAGCAAACTGTCATTCAAGCTGGTGTTCCCCTATGGGTGACGTGTCGCTTCTCCCTGCCTCATTTACATTCTTTAGTTTTGAGAATTTTGCTTACAGTGTCTCTTGGTGTGAATTTCTTTTTGTTTAGTCTGTCTCTGCTTTGACTCACATTCACGGATCTATATCTTTGTATCTTTTGCCAAATTTTGGAAGCTTTCAACTATAATTTTTTTAAATGGTCTTTTAGCCCCACTCTCTTTCTCTTTTCTCTGGGATTATGGTATCAGTCTGGCTCTGTTGCTACTTTCCCTCAGGTCACAGACGCTGTGTCTGCTGCTGTTTTTCAGTCTATTCTCTCCCTTGTTCAGATTAGGGGATTCTATTGTTATGTCCTCAAGATCATTAGTTTTGTTCTCTGTTATCTCTACTCTGTTACTAAGCCTGTCTAGCATGTATTTTTATTTGTTTTCTGTATTTTCAGTTTAATATTTCCTCTTTGGTTCTTTTTTATAACTTCTATTTTGCCGCTCCTATTTTTTTTTATTTCCTTCAAGAGCATTTGTGATAAAATGTTGAAGTATTGTTTATGCCTGCTTTAAAATCCTTGTCAGACAATTCTAACATCTGATTCATCTTGGAATTGCTATCAGTTGACTGTCTTTTCTCATTTAAATTGAGATTGTCTTGGTTATTAGTGGGATGGGTGATTTTCCACTGGAGTCCTGACATTTTGTCTGTAATGAGGGGGAGGCTCTGGGTTCCACTTAATCTTTTATATTAGCAGACACTCACCTATTTAAGTTGGTCCTGGCGGTAATTCCAGTAACAGTTTAATTGTCAGTGTACCTGCTGTGTTCTTTTGGTGTTCTTGGTTTATCTGGTTCCACTGAGGGTCACACTGGTTCTTGCTGCTGTCACCTTAGAGGGAAGAAGGAGTTTCCCTAGGCCCCTGGGTGTCTACCAGTGGGAAGCTGTGGTGAGGCACCCCCCACAGGTATTGCTGTTGCCTTAGTCTCAGTGCGTGTGTGGCAGGGGAGTCTTGGGCACGTGGGAAGAAAGAGGCTTCCCAGGCTAGGGCTCTCCTTGCAGCTGGGTCTCCTCTGCCAGCTTTGCTGATTTATCTCTGTCCTTCAGTGGAATAGGGTATCTCGGGCCCACAAAGGAAAGGAAGTGCCTTCCCATCTACCTTGCTGCTTGTTTACTGCAGGGACCAAAATCAATCCCCATACAGGCGGTGTCAGAGGCACTTCTGCAGAGTCCAGAGGAGGACAGGGCCTAGCCTGGCCATCCCGTGTCGCTAAGTGAGGGGCCAAGTGAGGGTTATGGAGTCTCTGCGATCATGGTTTCCTTCTCTTGGTTGGGGGGAACATGAGAGACCAAACCAGCTTGTCTCTTCTTACCGTCTTCCGGGGTTGTCTCACTTTGTCTCTTGCACCTTTTCTGGAATTTACAGCTATGCTTAGCACAGAAGAGAGAGCAGGGAGACGTGGGGCTAACCCATGTGATCTGGAGCAGACGTCTGCACGTTTGATAAGCTTTGGTTTTGTGTCCCCACCCAAACCTCACGTTGAATTGTAATTCCCAGTGTTGGAAGAGGGGCCTGTTGGGAGGGGATTGGATCACGAAGGTGGACCTCCCCCAGGCTGGTCTCCTGTTTAGAGTTCTCAGGACATCTGGTTGAAAGTACGTAGCATTTCCCCCCTCCCTCTCTCTCCTCCTGGCCATGTGAATATGTGCCTGCTTCCCTTTCACCTTCCCCCGTGATTGGAAGTTGCCTGAGACCTCCCCAGAAGCAGAAGCCTGTATGGCCCACAGATCTATGAGCCAATTAAGCCTCTTTTCTTTATAAACCCAGTCTCGGATACATCTTGATGGCAGTGTGGGAATGAACTAGTACAACATTCTTTTTTTGAAGTTGAGATACAATGTACATACCATAAAATTCACCATTTTAAACTATATGATTCAGGAGTTTTTAGTATATTCACAGTATTGTGTGCCCGTTATCATTAATTCCAGAATATTTTTTATCACACTGAAAAAAGAAATGCCACACTTCTTAGCAGTCACTCCCAACTCTCTGAGCTCAGCCCCTGAGCTGGGTGCTGAGGTCACAGCAAAAGAAAAGAGACTGCGCTACCAGGAATTCACAGTTGAGTTGGTGGGTGGGGAAGAGAGATGTAACAAGTTTCCACTGAACACTGCATAATTACACGGGGTTATAAAAGGTGAACCCCAGAAGCGTGTGAGCGTGGCTGCCAGGATGGGAAATGAGTGCCTCCCAGCCTGGCTGATGCCAGGAAGAAAGGGATCCCCTGCAATTATGTGCCAGGTCCAGGGTTATGGGTAGGTGAGGGAGGTGCCCAAGGGGCAGAGTGTATTCAGGTGCCCATCCTCCAGAGTGTAAACAGAGTGAGGATGCCCTTCCGGCTTCTTTCTAGGTGCATTCCTTACCCCTACCCCCCAGCACTGCCTGTGACTCCGACAAAGGGAGGCTCCCCTCCTCACCCAGGCTTTCCACTTTACATTTCAGACGTTAGTCACTGAGTGCCATGTCCTCCACACTTATGGCCCAATGACAATGACTGGGGGAAACAACAAGGACAACAATAAAATCGAAGTCTGTTCAAGGGGAGAAATTACAGCCACTTGAGGCAGTGGGCACTCAGGGCTTTCCACTGACACCACAGCCAAGGGAATGTCATCACACCAATCGGGTCTGCGGGAAGGGGCTTGGGACTCCAGGCCCCAGGGGCAGGTGGTCCAAGAAGAGACAGGTGAGTGGGCTTGGGTGCAAACCTCCCAAGTATGGACTGTGAAAAATCCGGATGGAAACCCTCACTGGCCCTCACCCTCAACCCTGTCTCCTATGGCCAGAGGAGACATGATAAGAGTCGGACGCCCATGGCTGCACTCCTGGGCCTGCCTTCTGCTCTCCTGCAGGTACTTCAGGTTCCAAACAGTAAAGGGGACGTGATGATGAGAAGTAAACGCTTGTGAGCGGTACAGGGAAGCCGTTTACCATTTCAAACACCTCCCTTGAGGTACATACGCATTAATAGAGCATTTATCTTTATTCCCCTGCACTGTAGCAGCCAATCAAAGAGTCAGCTAATCTTCCTGACTATAAAACCATCTACTAAAACATTTTTATACAATGCAAATGTTCAAAATTTGTCATCTCCTGTACCCATAACTTAGAATGCATTAGGCTGGTGTTATCCATTTTAATAATAGGCTTCTTAGCTAAAATTTGTATCGTCACTGGGTTTTTACAGTTTTCATTACTAGACTCACTGAAAACACAATATCCCATGAAGAAAGCATATTTCTCTTGTCAAAACTAGGAATGGCAGTGCCGATAGCGGGCTGGGACTCCTTTCCTCCCTCTTAGAGTTCTTATATCATATCAGCTCATTTCACTTCACTGTCTGATATTGCTTTGCACTGGTACCCATGGGTTTCAATGGCTTTTCCCGGCTTCTATATTGTCAGTTAATCTACTAATACCTTTGACATGTTTTTCTTATAATTCCCAGGAAAAGAAGTGTTCATTTTCAGAGACTTGTGGCATCTGCCTTCACCATGAAGATATTCATGAAAACCCACCCTTCTAACCTCTTCGAAGAGGCTTCTTCATGTGACCTTGACCATGACCTCCTTCCTGGGGACTTGTGGTCAGTGTGGAGAAGAGTGCAGGTTGGGTTTTTACTGCCAAGACCAGAAAGCAGCTGAGAACTCTAATCTCTTCCAAATCTTCTGCTACCCAGTCAGGATCCACCAGTCTGCCCAGCAGCCAGAGGAGGGAGGTGGTCCTGGACTCCCCTTGGCCCTGGGGTTCCCCACACTCAGATCACCCTGGCCTGGACAATGGTCCAGTGGAAGGAGCCACATTCTCCTTGGAAGGCACATGTTGCAAATACCTTAATAGGGCAGGTAATGACCTTGGTTCATCTTTGGGAATGGCAGCATCAGTCCTGGATTATTGATGGGTTTGTGGCCCAAACTGGAACCCGGGTCTCATTGCGCAGGCCCCTCTCAGTCTAACACAGATACCCGGCATGCAATCAGCAGCAAGGTTCTCACTCCCCAAAGCTCACAGGTGGCACACTCCCACAACAGACGAAGGTTGGAAGAGATTCATAATGAATCAGTCAAACTCTCACTTTCCATCAGGTGTCAAAATATTCAAAAACTGGGGTGGGGAAGAGATCGCCGGGGGTGATGATGGGAATGGAAAGCAGTGGGGGATGACCTTGAGTTCTGTGGGTCCCAACAGGGAGGGTCAGGCTTTGGTCCCCCAGAAACGGCCAGAGGACCCCCTGCCTGGACCCAAGGAACAGCTGCACCATCCTTCCCAGTGCTCATGCCAACCTTGGACCTGGAGCTGAATGTTGTTTCTTTCTGGCAGAAGATGTAAAGTCCCAGCCCCAGCACCATCTCATGTGGCGGAATTGCACAGGGCAGGAGCCAGCTCAGCGGTGCCTCTCCAGAACCCAGCCTGCACTGGGCCCTGTCAGCTGGAGGTTCCCTGATGACTTCTGCAGGGTCCCTTCGAGAAGCCCGTCATCTCCTTGGGACCCAGGTGTGCACATGGGGTGAAGGTGGTGACTGCAGTGCTGGGTGTGTGTCGGGGGGTCATGGAGGAGACGCGGAGGCACATTCGCCGTGGTGCAAGGACTGTACACAGCCGAGCTGGGTCTGGAGGCTGCTGTGGGCCCAGGAGGACAGGAGCGCCCCCGGCTGGTCCTGGGAGTGGGAGGAGGATGGATGGCCTCTGCCTGGAGTTGGAGGTCTCTGCCAGGCCTCTCCCTGCGGCTCCCGCCTTCTGGACCTCGTGGCACAGCTGCTGCTTGGGGACCCTGTGTGAGAACTCCCGAGGCTTAGGAGGAGGCCAGGCGCTGTGGTGGAGCTGCTCCTTGCATGGGGCCTGGCTAGAGGTCAGCCTCGGATGCCATCACTCCAGGAGCCAGGAGTGGGGGCTTCCACCACAGGCCCTCTCTGCCAAGGGTCTCGCGTAGAGCGAGGCGCTCCCTCCACACTCACCCTCGTGGCGGCCTGGGGCCCAACATTGAAAGATGTGTGTCCTCAGGATGTCCAGACCAGCGGCACTGGTGTCAATGCTGTGCAGAGGGCAGTAAAAGGAGTGTGTTGGGGGTGCTGTGTGTGTGTGTGGTGCCTGTGTGAGTGCCTGTGTGTGATGTGTATGAGTGCATGTGAGCCTGTGTGTGGAGAGCTATGTGCCTGAGGGTGGGTGGGTGTGGTAAGTGGTGTGTGATATGGTATGTGTGTGGTTTGTGGTATGTGGTTGCAGGGTGTGTTTGTGGTGTGTGATTGTGAGAAGTTCGTGTGTGGGTGTGTGGTGTGTGCTGTGGGTGTGGTATGTGATGTGTGTGGGGTGAATGGTTGTGTATGTTTACGGTGTGTATACTGTGTATGTGGTTGTGTGTTGGCGTATGTGTGGTGTATATGTGTGCATGTGGTTGTGTTATATGTATGATGTGTGTGGTGTGTGTGGTGTGTGTATGTTGGTCTGGGATTGTGTTGTGTATGTGTGTGGTGTGTGTGGTATGGTATGTGTATGGTGTGTATGTTGGTCTGGGATTGTGTGTGTCTATGTGGTATGGTGTATGTGTGGTGGTGTGTGTGGTGTGTATGTGGTGTGTGTGGTGTGTATGTTGGTCTGGGACTGCGTGGTGTATGTGCGTGGTGTGTATGTTGGTCTGGGACTGTGTGGTGTGTGTATGTGTGTGGTATGTGCGTGGTGTGGTATGTGTGTGGTTTGTGGTATGTGGTTGCAGGGTGTGTTTGTGGTGTGGTTGTGAGAAGTTTGTGGTGTGTGCTGTGGGTGTGGTATGTGGTGTGTGTGGTGTGAATGGTTGTGTATGTTTATGGTATGTGTATGGTGTGTATGTGGTTGTGTGTTGGTGTATGTGTGTTATGTGTGGTGTGTTGTGTTTGTGTGGTATATGTGATATGTGGGGTGTGGGTGTGGTGGGTGTGGGTGTGGTGTGTGTGGGTGTGGTGTGTGGGGGGGGGGGGGGGGGGGTGTGTGTGGTGTTTGGTGTGTATGTTGGTGGTGTGGGTGTGTGAAATGTGTGTGGTGTGTGTGTATGTGTGGTGTGTACGTTGGTGGTCTGGGATTGTGTGTATGTGATGTGGCGTGTATGTTGGTCTGGGATTGTGTTTTTGTGGTGTATGTGTGGTGTGTGTGTTGGTCTGGGATTGTGTGTGTTGTGTGTGTCTGGTGTGTGTGTGTATGTGTGTGGTGTGTATGTTGGTCTGGGGTTGTGTGGTGTATGTGTGCACAGTGTATGTGTGTGGTGTGTGTATGTGCGTGGTGTGTATGTTGGTCTGGGGGTGTGTGCATGGTGTGGTATGTGTGTGGTGTGTATGTTGGTGGTCTGGGGTTATGTGTGTGCAGTTGGTGTGTGTGTGGTATGTGTGTATGTTGGTGGTGTGGGATTGTGTGTGTGTGGTGTGTTTGTGGTGGGGTGTGCATGTGCACATGTGCGGCGGGGCCCCTCCAACCTCTGCGCCTTCTGGGAGCTGGGAGCTGGCTAGGTTGGCCCCTGTCTGGGAGGAGCCTCTGGGGTGGACGCCTGGCTCCCGGGCCCAGGGGTGGTGCGCAGCTGCCTGCCCGTCCCCTCCTCTTCTCGTCAGGGCCTGGGGCTGGGCTGTGTCCGCAGGTGCAGAGCTGCACACAGGTGAGGGGCGAGCTGCAGGACCAGCTCAGGACCAGCCGTAGTGGAGTTAGGAGCACATCGAGGTGTTGTAGGAATGGAAGCAGGAGCTGGCTCTCCAGAGCCTCAGCCTGGCCTCTGCAGGCAGGTGGGCAGTGAGGGCATTTCGAGGGGAAGGCCACAGGGATGCTCCCAGGGAGCTCTGCAGGTGCCCCGGGGGCCTCACCTGTGGGCCTCCTTCTACGTGTCCCTGGGCAGTACTGACTCTGCAGTGTCACCAAGGTGAGAAGTACCAAGAACTCACCAGGGACGCGACTATAGATGGCCAGCCTCGGCCTGCACACTCATGGCGCTAAAGCCCCAGGCATCCCACCTAGAGGTGCTGTCGCAGGCACAGAGGGGCAGATGGCCGCACAGTCCCGCCTCCTTGTCCACGAGCAGCCTCTGTCCAGCTCCAGGCCTGGCGAGCGTCCCAGCGCGAGGTATCGTCAGGTGCTCCCACACGGCCCGCCCTTGCTTCCAGTTCTGCTTCTCTGCATAAGGACGGAGGAGAAGCCTGCGTTTTGCAGATCTTCACATCACAGGTGCAGTGTGCTGTGTTCAAAACCTAAAGCGACAGAGCGAAGAAACTCCGGGGAGGGATGGGCAGTGGGGCCTCCCCCCCACGCGTGTGAATGAATGAGCGTGGCTGTTTCTGTGAAGCCGGGTCACCTCCCGAGCCGCGGTGGCTGTGTGTCTCGGTGAGTAAGTGTTTCTGCGGCTCCCCCTCTCAGCACTTCACTCATACATAATCGTTTTAAATGGTCCCAGGAGACCCGCCTGGAGCCCTCCCGGTGCTGTGAGATTAAACTGGGACATCATCCACACTCGTTTTGAAGATGCGTGGTGATCAGAACCCTTAGCCCAGGAAAATAACAAGACAAATATTACTCGGGCTGTGGTGGCAGTGAGGAAACCCTGAACTCTGCGGCTTGTGACGAGGACCGCCGCACCCTGCTGGGCCGGGTTAAAAGTCAGCCGAGAGGAGTCAGAGCACCGGAGGGTCGCACCTGCGTTTATCCCCATGTGGGCTTGGCCGGTCTCCAGGTCTCTGAGATTGTTAAGAAACAGGGAGCCCCGGCCCCCCCAGAGGCCACCATGCGGTTCTCACGGGGTTTTACTTCTTTCCATTTTGCCAAGCAGCAAAGTCCAGACCTTGTGAGTCAAAATTCCACCTTCCTCTGCCCGCTCTGGCCAGGGCCCAGCTTGGGGGATGAGGACAGGAGGCCCTAGGGCCGGGGGACCTGATGGGGCCAGCACGGTGGGGAGGGAAGCAGACGGGTGCCAGGAGTTAGGGGAAGCCCAGCTTCCAGGGCTGGCTGTGTGTCTGGACGGTGGTTCCCCAAGCCATTGTGAGCGAGGAGAAAGACGTGCCAGTGTAGCCACAGGGGGGGGGCTCCTTAACTAAGGTGCTACGTTCCCACCACATCTTCACGGAAGATGAGAAAGCACCTCATACTCTGGACACCACAATTTACAGACGTTCCTTAGGGAATGCGGGCAGAGCGAGTGTCAGGGTTATCTTTTCTTAAATCCCAGCTAGCAATCTTTCTACTACAGAAGCCTTCGCCTTTTTTTAAATTGATTGAAACGACGAAGCTGATCCTCTCTGGAAATGCTCTGGGCATTGGGGGGTCCTTCTGCTTATCTAATCACTTAGAAGCAAAAACAGAGTAAAACAACCCAGGCAGGGTCCTGGGAAGCTCTGTTGGGAACTGCGCCCGCTTCCGTGCCAGGACCTCGCTGACGGCTTGCGCCCTGGTGACCGGTACCTGCTCTGCTGGGCACCCCTACAGGAAACCTGGCTTCTTTCTAGGTGGATGGCTGGTGACCCCAGAACCCCTCTGCCTTCAGATGACGTTTCTTATTTTGCAGAGGTTCAGACCCAAAAGCAAAATGTCTAATGCGATTTCAGGCTTGCAGATCTGAGGCAGTCACTTTTTATCCAAAATGGTTTCTTATCATAGACAACCAAATGGTCTTCTCGGGGGCATCGCACTGGTTAGGAAAATCTCATCTATTCGCTGTGAAAGTTTGAACATAACGGAAGGAAAGCATGTTTCACCCAGCGATGAGGGTGTCGGTTTCTGCTCCCCCGGGGGAGCTGCCGCTCCTGGGGGGGAGTCACGTGTATAGGCTTGGGAATTACACTGTCCCATCTTGCAGGAGCTGCTGAAACACCCTGGGCCTCAGTTTCCTCCTCTGTAACATGGGGAAATACTAGCACTGTTCTAGGATTCCTGTGTTGATTATAAGAGGTTGTGAGTAGAAATGGCTGAAGCCTGGGTGTGATTCCGCCTGTGCTCCTGCTGGGATATCCGCTCTGACGCGTGCCCTCTCCCTATATTACTATGGGGTGGAAATGTTCCTCTGTGGAACAGTCTGGGCTGAGAAAGGGATAAGGAAGGAACGTCGACCATCTGACCATGATCTGTCCACAAATTGAGAGTTTACAAAGTTCCCCTTTGGTCTTTTGACAGGGCGGAGTGGGTGCTGCTGTTTATCATTTTCATTTCACAGGTGAGATGAGTGAAAAAGCTGTCCAAACTTGTCCACCGGTGGCAGAGCCAGGAGCGCAATACCCAACCTTTGGGGCCCAGGCCCGAGTGCTTTGCCGCACACGGTCAGAGCCCCTCACCTGACATTAAACAATCCAGCCACATGGCTTCACAGCCACCACTCTAAATGGCCCTGGAGGCTCCTTAAGAGATTGGGGGCAATGCCTGAGCAGAAGGGGAGGAGAAGGGGCCCCGGCTCCCCTTTCTGTCCTTGAGACTTGATCTGCAGCAGCCCCAGGAGATGCTGTGGGTCAGGGCAGCCATGTGTCCAGTGCCAGCGGTCCAGGGCTGGGGCAGCTGTGGCCCTGGATGTCCCCTCCATTAGCTACGGCAGCCAGTGGGCATGCTATTCAGAGTCTGCTTGTGGGGCCTGCTGTGGTGCTTGCTTCTGTGCGTGTTGACTGGTGTTTCACTCAGTTTGGTTGCTCCACTCTGCGCCTCAAATTCCATCTGCGTTGTGAGAAGATGCAATTCTATCCTCCATCCATGACAGGATGGCTGGTGGGAGGAGGAGATTGATGCTTTCCGTGGGCTTCTGTGCAGAAAAGGAAACCAGGCTTGGAGTGACGCAATTCCCCGCTGGCATGAGCAGAGGCTGGCCCCTGGGTATTTGAACCTGGGCTATACAGCCTCCACCCAAGCCAAGCACCTGGGTCATGATGCCTGTGTCTCCTCACGCCTCCTATCCCACAGGCCATCGGGAGCAGCTGGTGGGTACCCTTCTGCCTGCTTCCCAGGTGGGCTGGGCCAGGTGCATCCTGTGCACCTCTCAGCCAGTGTGGCCTTATCCCAGGCTGTACCAGACTACGCCATGGGGCACAGCTTCGTCTTCAAGGTGAAACAGAGCTGGGGTCACCACCGGACTATCCTCCTCCATCCTTGCAGCTCCCTGAGGTCCAGTATTGAGTGCATCCCATGTACTGGGAAGGCAGCAGAAGGCTGGGCTCCACACAGCTGCTGCCCACAGCCCAGAAGTCAAGAGCCGCCTTGAGGGGCAGTCCACTCCACCCAGGACCCATAGCATGCCTCTCCCACCCCCGTTCCACGTGACCTCTGCATCCCATAAAGTCAATTCCACAAAGCCTCAGATCCTCAAAGCCTTAGCCCCAGGTAGGGCCTGCAGATAGAGAAGGGGTCTCAGAGGTGCAGGAACGAGCCAGCTCGGGAGGCCGTGCCCCGACACCAAGGCCAAGCCCAGCAGCCAGGAGGAGCCTTCTGTTGCTGCTGGACAGCCGATCTCTTCACAGGTCCCCCGTTGCTGGTCCTTCCAGAGGACACGTCACTGCACGAGCTACTGTCACCAGCCCAGTGGGGCAGTCCTCCCCCAGCATCTCCAAGGGAGGATGCTTCCTGCCTCTGCCAGCTTCTGGTGATGCCCAGCGTGGGTGGTGATGGCTTGTGGCTGCACCTGTCCAATCTCTGCCTTTGTCTCGTGTGATCTTTTCTGTGTCCCTCCTTTTCTGTGTCTTCCTTTTTTTTTTTCTCCCCCCTGGAGACAAGGTCTTGCCCTGTTGCTGAGGCTGTAGTGTGGTGGTGTGATCATGGCTCGCTAAAGCCTCAACCTTTTGGGCCCAAGTGATTGAACCTCCCACCTCAGCCTCACAAGTAGTTGGGACCAGAGGCATGTACCACCATGCCTGGATATTTTTTTTTGTAATTTTTCTGTAGAGACGGAGTCTCCCTGTGTTGCCCAGGCTGGTCTTGAACCCCTGGGCTCAAGTGATCCTCTAGCCTCAGCCTCCCAAAGTGCTGGGATTACAGGTGTGAGCCACCGTACCCTGCCCTCTTCTATCTCATAAGGACACCTGTCATTGGATTTCGGACCTATCCTGAGTCCAGAATGATCTCAGGGTCCTTCAGTGATGTCGGCAAAGGCGGTATTTCCAACCAGGGCCCCATTCGCAGGGTCCAGGTGTGTATGCATTTTGGGGGCACAGTATCCACCCACTCCAATGCAGAATTCCGTTTTCCAGCAGGTGTCCAGGCAGCAGTCACGGGTGTGGGCAGCCGGCATGGAGCAATGGCCCAGCACCAGCAGCATCTCCCTGAGAACCTACTCCGGACGCTCCCTGGAAGGACCAGTTACAGGAAGTTCCTGCCAAATGCATTTCAAGGAAAGGTCAGACTTTCCACATGAATACCCTGAATTTGTGTTTCAAATTCATGAGCTGTGTTCCCTGCAGTAAAACTTTCAGCTGAGCAGAAGATATTTTTCCAATGAACCATTTCCTAAAACAATCCCGTAAGTGTAGTCTAACGCCTCCGCCACGGCCATGGTGGCAATCAGTGGTGATTTGACTCTCCCATTGGAGATGGTCACTGATGGCCACACTGACAAATGGCCAGAAAGGCACCTGCAGGGGGAGGGCAAGACTCCTCGAAGATGGCTGCAGAGGAGCCAGCACAGTCGCAGAGGTCACAGACGGCACCTGTCCAGAGGCGGCTCATTGGCGCCCCTGCCCTTCACCTCTGCTTCTCACAGGCATCACCCCTGCTCTGGGCTTTGGGGAAAGCTTGGGATGGCAATTGCCTGCCTCCTCAGCAAAGGTTCCGAGCATCAGAATTTCTGGGGTCCTGGCTGAGACTTCTTTACAGATGACAGTTCACTCCAGTCTGCTCTTGCCGCGCTGGCCTGGCAGTACCTCCCAGGGACACTCCAAGGGTCCCAGCAGGACATGGGCCTGGCGAGGCCCCTCCCAGAGACTCTGCAGTGAGAAGCTGGGCAGAGCCTTGATGTGGGGTCCCACGGACAGGAGGTCAGCACAGACTCAGAGAGGAGGCAAGGCTCTGGCCACCGTGGCTGCGTCACTGTGCCACGTGATCTTCTGAGTCACGAGGGGGCCGTGGTCAGATGAGCTGAGCGCCCAGACCGCACGAGGCCTTGGGGGACCTATTTCAGCCTCAGGCCAGGTAATAGAAATCGTGACTCATATCTCCACTGTCCTGTGTGCCCCCAGGAGGGGCCTCTGCTCCTACCCCCACCCCAGAGTTTACTAATTAGTGGAAGCGGGCATGGGGTCCTCCACCATCACTTCTGTACTACGTGGGCATCTGCATTTTTGAGATCTGTTGCATCTACTATCTGTAAATGCTGGGTGTCGGGAACAAAGCCTACAAATCCCTCAAAGGGTGAGTTTGGTGCCAAGACAGAGGAATGCAATCTGTAAGCTGCTTTCCGGTGCTGGGAACCGCTGTCATGACCAAGATGCCAAAAACCTGGAGGAAGAGGTCCCTGAGGGAGGCCCCACAGGGAAAACCTCCCTTGTGTGGTTTTCATTGTGTCTCCCCAAAGATGTTGAAGGCAGAACCCCTGGACCCGTGAGAGTGGCCTCATCTGGAGGGAGCGTCTTTGCAGGTGATATTTGGATGAAGTCAGCAGGTGGGTCCTAAGCCAGTTTGACTGCTAGCCTCATTCAAACTTGGGCAGAAGAGACAGACGTGCATGGAGGGAGGGTGAGGAGAAGAAGCCAAGGCACATCAAGGCCACCAGAGGCCAAAAAGTTTCAAAGAACAGGTGGTCGCTCACGGCTGATAAGGAGGCAGCCAGGCCCAGGCTGTGGTCTTGACTTCCGGCCTCCAGAACCAAGAGAGAAAATGCCCACGTTTCAGCCACCTAGACGGCGTGGCTTTGTCATGACAGCCGCGGGCCCCTCATGCCCATGTCTCCCTCTCAGTAGCCTGGAGCCTGGAAAAGAGGTGAGACTGCAGAAGAGGGGTGGTGATGCAGGGGAGGAGCTGAGGCAGGGGGAGGGAGTGAGGCTGGAGGAGATGAGGCGGGAAGGCAGGAGGAGGGTTGAGGCTGGAAGAGAAAATGAGGCAGGAGGAGGGGGTGAGGCTGGAGGGAGGGGGGTGGGGAGGGGGGTGAGGCTGGAGGGGAGGGGGTGGGGGATGGGGTTGAGGCTGGAGGAGGGGTGAGGCTGGAGGAGGGAGTGGGGATGGGGCTGAGGCTGGAGGAGGGGTGAGGCGATGGGGGCCTGAGGCTGGAGGAGGGAGTGGGGGGGATGGGGGGGGCTGAGGCTGGGGGAGGGAGTGAGGGGATGGGCTGAGGCTGGGGGAGGGAGTAGGGGGGATGGGGGGGCTGAGGCTGGGGGAGGGACCAACACCCTAGCTGGGTGTGGTGTCAGGTGCCACTGCCCCTCGCATTCATTGTGATGTAGGACCAGCTCTTTGTCACAGGACCCACAAGTGTCAACAGGGTCCTGGGTGTCTAACACTGGCCTCCTGAGGCCCAGGCCTGGGACCTGTGCTGAGGCTCTGGGCATTATTTTGAGCTGTGGAGGCCGTAGATCACCTCCTACCCAGTGGCTCATCTTTGCAGGTGAGGTCAAAGCAATAATCAACTGTCTGGCAGTTCCACCCACTGAAGTCAAAAAAGGTTAAAAAGCCATTAAGCATTCTCTACATGTCCCTGTCAAAGTCATCTTAATTTTGCCAAGGCGTGTAAGGTTCTCTGTAGGGAAACAGGCTCTCAGGATTTGAGTGCGATCCCTCATTAGCAGAATGGCAGGCACAGAGTTGTGTGTCAAAACCCTGACGGACGGGCTATAAATCAGCTCATCCCCCAGCTGCCTCTGGAAGGTGGGCTCCCTCCAGGCAATGAGTGTGTCAGCTGTCACTCAGCATTATTTAATTTCCCTGCCAGGGGATGTCCACGGGCACTGTGGATTGATGCTTCATGTGCCCAGTGCCCACTGGAGATGTCTGACAATGCCCCTCATGTCTGCCCATTATCTCACCTACAGGCTGAGACACAGGAGCTCAGTATTGTTGGGATATTGATATTTTCCTGCACTGGCCAATCACACCTTCCTTGACTGCTGGAGACCTTGCATTTCTCTTCCTTCTTACACAACTACTGAAAGCAAAGTCTTTGGCAAGAAAGTGTTAATGCAGCCGAGGGTCCCATCCCCGGGAGACAGAGTGGAGCAGAGGACAGTTTCTAGATGTTGTCAGAGGGGCACCACAGCTCCACCCTCACCCTGGAGGTCCTGGTCACGATCGGGACACTGTCTCTCCCCAGGCCTTTGCCGACACTTGTCCAGCTGGCCTGCCCACCTCCAGACTTTTCCCCTATGAGGCAGGTGGCCGTGGTTGGGGAGCCTTAGAAGTGGAGTTCTGCTATGTTGGCCAGGCTGGTCTTGAACTCCTGACCTCAGGTGATCTGCCCGCCTCCCAAAGCACTGGAATTACAGGTGTGCACCTCACCTGGCCTAAAACCTTTAATAGTGTAAGTTTTACTACTGCCCCCTGCCACACACACCCATTGCACTTGCAGAGGTAAGAGCAGTTCGCTCCTGGGGGGGAATCGCTGCAGTTCTACAATTGGCGCTTCACGGCGCATGCACGTTGGGGTGCATTTTTCTCTCATCAAAGCAGTGGAGACCCTGCACAAAACAGACTGGACTGTTTTTATTTCACTTCTTGTCATGAGCACCATATCAGGAGTCAAGAGAGAGAGGATTGGGTCCCTGTGCCATTTATGCTTGTTGGAACACTGGCTCCTTTCTGTTCTGAGTTTGAAGTGGCTTCTGGTTTGAAGGTAAAGCACGGCCTTTGGTGGCCCTGAGGAGCACATGCTCCGTTGATGTGGAGCCTCACAGAGCCCCCACCCATTGTGGGCTTATGAGGCGTCATGAAGCCATTACGCACGAACTCTGTCTGCAAATGAGGCACGGAGGGGCCTGGGTATGTGTATTTCATGGATCTCCTCTGCCCACGCCTTCGTCTCATCGGACCTCAGTCATTGTTAGTTATCAAGAATTGCAGGACAGGACAGGCACGGTGGCTCATGCCTTGTAATCCCTGCACTTAGGAAGCCAAGGTGGGCAGATCGCCTGAGGTCAGGAGTTCAAGACCAGCCTGGCCAACATGGTAAAACTCCGTCTCTGCTAAAAATATAAAAATTAGCCAGGCGTGGAGGTGTACACCCGTAATCCCAGAGGCTGAGGCAGGAGAATCGCTTAAACCCAGGAGGCAGAGGTTGCAGTGAGCCGAGACTGTGCCACTGCACTCCAGCCTGGGTGACAGTGAGACTCTGTTTCAAAAAGCCGAATTGCAGGTCAGGGACAGTGAGCCTCAGACCAAGCACGGGGCTTTCTGAGCATCGCACAGGTTCCACGCCTGTGCAGCCAGCCCCAAAGCTTCCACAGAGGAGGTTTGCACCACAGGGGTAAGGGGTTGGTAGGGCCTCTGCAAAGTCTGGTGCCCACACTTCCAAGAGAGCCTGAAGGAGGGACCAGACACCCACTTTCTCTGGAATGGAGATGTCCTCTCCCCAGGCCCCAAGCTCCGTGGGTCCCAGCTTTGGCTGCCTGCCTTGTTCTCTCCTGTGATACCACCGATTTATGCCCGAGTCTCCCCCCCCCACCCGTATGCCCTGCTGCAAGAGCCCCACCCCATGTCATGGCAGCCAGGTCTGGTCTAGGGGTGAAGTCGGAGGTGAAGATTCTGGGCTGCAGAATCTTGCCTGAGCCCACCCAGGGACTCCAAGCTGTGACATCAAGGGCACCCGGAGACTCCCACGGGGAATACCTGGAGACCACGCTGCCTCCTCGATGGGCCAGCAGGTGAAGCCAGCACAGCCCAAAGTTCAGAGCCAGACAGGTCTATCTGGGCAGGACCGGCCCCCGTGCGCAGGCCTCGGTGCAGGGCAAGTTTCAAAGGCAGAGATGCTCAGTGTTGGGGCATGTGGGCTTGGGGTCAAACAGGACTGGCGCCATCCCCACCGCTGGGAGGCCTCACACACGCACCTCTGTGCACCCTTCTGCACCTGCCTTGCATGGACGTGTGAGGATCTTGGGGAGTTACAGGTGGAAGGACTCAGGCCAGCACCAGGTACGTCATGCAAGCTCAGGGCCTGAGGGCTGTCGGGAGGCTCCTGGGGACAATCATCCCTGGTACAGGGCAGACGGCAGCTGGCATATCCAGACACAGGAGCCTCCAGCCACAGCATCAGTTATGAGGCAGCGTCGCTGGGGAATTTCCAGCAGGACCCAGCTCTGGGCCCCACCCAGGCCCCCAGGACCGGCAGGAGCCAGGGAAGCCTCCCACTCTCCCCAAGATTCTGACGCAGCCCCTCGTCCTCCTGTCCCAGCTCCCCCTGCTCAGAACTCCCCCCAGAGGGGGCCCTGGGCTGGCGTCTCAGTCTGCGGGGCTCTGTGGCCAGCTGCCAGCTGGGTCCTGCCTGTCTGAGCTGCAGGGGCACCCGCTGGAGACAAAGCCTCCCCGGCCTCCGTGGCCAGCTGCCAGCTGATGTGCCCAGTACTGGCCTGAGTCCTTCCACCCATGAACCCCCTGATCCTCACAACGTCTGTGCGGGGCAGGCAGAGATGGGTGCACAGAGGCACATGTGAGGCCTCCTCGCCGCCAGCTGGGTCCTGCCTGCCCGAGCGCGCTCGCCGGAGATGAAGCCTCCCTCTAAGTTCCCGCCATGCCTTCTGCTCTGGCCCTTGGGTGGAACCTGCTCAAGACACGGGAAATGGATTCTGCCCCCTCAGAGCCTGGCAGCCTGTCTCTCCCGCTGCACAGCGACTCCTCGTCCCAGTTTCTCGGCTCTGGGGACGCTGGTGGCCATTAAGAAGGGGGACAGCGTGTGGGGGGAGTGGATCTGTTTAGAGGAGCCGGGCAGCTGTTCACTCCGGGGGGGAGATGCCCTCCATCCACGGAGTCCAGCTATGCTTCTAAGCTGGGCTGATGGCCTCACGCTCTGATTGCTGATGGGTTCTATTTAAAACGGGACTGGAAGAGGGAGGTGGGAAGACGGATGGTGCCAGGTGCTCAGGAGGGACCCGGCTCTGAAAGCAGAGAATGGAGTTTCCTTCTGAATGAGTCCCCTCCAGCCAGGGCCCAGCTGACCTCTGGCGAGGGTACCCACAGCACCCCGGGCTGCCGGCGAAGGGGACGGAGCACACCCAGGGTGCCGTTAGGGCCCTCGGAGAAGCTCTCCATGGCTGTCGGGCGGTTGCAGTGCCAAAACAGACATTTTAGGAAGAGCCGTGGGATTCCGGGGGAGGAAATGGCCCGAATGAGCCGCCCGTAGCTGCTGGGAAAGTCAACACAACCTCCGTGGCTTCAAACGGCAGAAATGTGTTGAGCTCTGGAGGCCAGAACTCGGGGGAAGAGGTGTCGGTCGGCAGGGCAGTTTCCTCCCGAGGGCTCTGCTGGACGGTTCGTCCAGGCTGCTGTCCCACCCCTGGAGGCTGCCGTCCCGCCCATGGAGGGTGCCATGCTTGGTGTTCCCGGGGGCATGGATGCACCCCTCGTCTCTGCCTCCATCGTGGTCACAGTGTGGCCCTCCCAGGGTGTCTGCCTCTGCCTGTCCTTCGAAGGACACCAGGCCTTCTGCACTTGGGGCCCACTGGGTTCCAGGATGTCTGCATCTTCATCTACACGGACCTTATTTGAAAACAAGCCTGAGGTTGGGGGCTGAAAGCTGCAGCACCTCCCTTGGGGGCCACATAGTTCCATCTCCGACAGGCCCCTCCCCACCAGCCACAGCCTGTGCAGGGGGGCTTCCAGGAGCCCCAAGCTGCTCAGCTGAGCCAGGGAGGCCCACGGGCCCTGCCCACTGGACGGTGCAGGGAATCTGCCGATGCTTCCCTCCCTGCCTGGAGAATGGGCAGTGACGGCGCAAGTCCCAGCACCCTCTGCACTGGAAGGGACCGGTCTGCTCTCCTCACCTCCCTGTGCTGGTTACCCCTGATAGATGTTTACTGAGAGCTTTGGCCGGACCTTGAACTGGCTTCATTCCTTAGTGTTGATCCCAGAAAGTTATTTTGTCCCAGAACTCACTGCCCTCGGCTCTAAGTGACGCTGCTCCCAGAGATGGCTGCATTTCCAGGGAGAGCTGTCTGAGTAATGGTGTGATTTCGGGCGCAGCGGTTCACCTGGAAGGGGCACGTTCCGGAGGCTGTGGCCCCACCAGAGCCTCTCAGATCATCTCTCTGACCCATGAGAAAAAGCAGGCCTGGGCTTTAGATGCCTGGACCCGAGCTGGCAAGGAGTCGTTGAGTTTCTAGGCTGGGCGCAGTATGGGGCCTCACCTCGACAATCTCTTGTTCACTCACTCACCCATTCACTCTCGCTCACTCATTCGCTCATTTGCTCATTCACTCATTCATTCACTCACTCATTCGCTCATTTGCTCATTCACTCGCTCATTCGCTCATTTGCTCGCTCATTCACTTGCTCATTCGCTCGCTCATTCACTCATTCATTCGCTCATTCATTCTCTCATTTGCTCACTCCTTCGCTCATTCACTCACTCCTTCGCTCATTCACTCATTTGCTCATTCACTTGCTCATTTGCTCACTCATACATTCATTCGCCTCATTCGCTCATTTGCTCATTCGCTCATTTGCTCATTCGCTCATTCACTCCCTCATTCGCTCATTTGCTCATTCACTCACTCATTCACTCACTCATTCACTCCCCTCATTCACTCATTCCTCCCTCCCTCCCTCATTCACTCACTCCTTCACTCTTGCGTCCAATCACAGATATTGACAAGCACTTACTCTGTGCGAGCACCAGTCCGTGCATGGGGGACGCTGTGGTGCCAGGTTGGTGAAGCGTCCTCCTCACAGTGCCCATGGCCCCTGGGGGAGAGGACCTGGACTCACAGCTTCGAGTCTGAGGATGGGGCAGTAGAGGGGCAGGCTGGGGGTGGATGCAGCCAGGCAGGGAGTCTTCGAATGCTGCCCATGGTGGAACCCTGAGCGAGGCCTGAAGGAGGAAGCAACCACTTCCACATTATCCTCACAGAAGATTCCAGAACACACCTCCCGGGCCCCAGACCCATCTCTGGGGGGGCCCTCAGTCTCTGCTCTTAGGAGGTCAAGACAAGCATACGTGTCTTCCTATCCAGAGCCCGGCGCCCTGTGACTATAAACCCTGGCGAGCAGCTGCTGTCCTCGGTGCTGACCAAACGCCCAGCTCTCTGCTCATCACTGCACTACCCCACAGTCTAGTAACTAATGAACCGGGAGGATGGGAAGAGGCAGGAGTTAGACCAAGCTAAGGGGAGGGACCTGGTGACAAGCGCCAGGAGGGGAAGGAAGGGAGAGGAGGACCTCCGAGCCTGCAGGGCGTCCCCCCTGGGTTTGTGGGCAGCACCTATTCAACAGGACGCCAACTTCCTCCTGTTCTGCCTCCAGAAATCTGGCCCTGACAGGCAGGGCTGGAGGCTAGATGGAGGTGCCAGAGAGTGAGTGAACCCTGAGACCAGGTTGGGGGGTGAGCTGCACCTGCTTCGGACCTGGACGGGAGCCCCACTTCTGAAATCTCAGGCGTGGAGCTGCGTGCATGTAGAGGGCAAAGGGCAAAGTGTGCCCACAGCAGTGATCAAGGCCCCAGGCCCAGGACCTGCACTTCCAAAGGCTTTTCTCCACGTCAGGTCTGAGTCTCCTGTCTGCAGCTGGGCCTGGCTTGACCAGCAATTCAGAGGGGGAAGGCAGAGCAGGGCCCTGCCAACCCCACTGGGGTCTGCTGGGCATTGGGGGAGGTGTGGCTCCGGGAGTGCTACAGTGTCCTGAGGGTGGGGTCTGAGTTGGGCCAGGCCATGGGTGGGTCTTCGAAGGCTGTCAAGGTCAGCTCTGCAGTGCCCAGTGTCTGAATGTGAGCCCCACATTGCCCATTGCAGCCAAGCTGCCTCCCGCAAACTTCAAGGCCAGCACCTCCTCCTCCCCTCCCCTCCCTGCCCCCCACCCCCCACTCTACTGAGAGCCTCTTTCGGTCCTGTGACCGCTCACCCTGCTGCCCCCATGCTGGTGCTGTCTGGCTGGAAACAGAACTCCAGCCCCTATCTGACTTTCCCTGGAGGCCTTGGAGAACTGATGCCTCTCACCACTGACGTCAGCCCTGGAGGCAGAGAGAGGCCATCCCTGAGAGGCGCCCCATGCCCGCCCAGCCCATTCCCTGTAACAGAAATGGGGACCTAAGTGGGCATGGGGCACCCCTCGAGATGGAGGCAAATGGCCTCAGAAGCCACCACATGCTGGGCCTCTCCCTGCAGTCAGGACAGGATCCTGCCCCCAGTGTCAGCTCAGCCTGCAGCTCCAGGAGGACCCCGGGCTGTTCTGGGCAGAAGAGAATCCATCTGGGGACCCTCCCAACCCGCCCTTCAGAGTCCTCCCTGAGCGCTTCCTTCTCCCTCTTTCCAAAATGGAAGCATCGGTGCGTGATGACCAACCCTCCTGGTGATGGTTCGGAGAAAAATAAGATCCCAGCCCCAAAGGACAGCAAGTCCCTGGCAGGGCTCCGTCACCCAGGCTGGGCAGTGCCAGGCGTGCTGCACCTGCTTTAGAGAAGGGCCGGCCACCTGTTCACCCCCAGAACCCAGGAGTCCTCATTGCCACAGGGATGGGTTCCCCAGCCCTCTCCCATCTCTGAGGCTCCCAGGTGTGTGAGCACACTCCCAGAAAGCCCCATCATTCCCATGCGCCACCCCCACCAGGGGAGCGAAGGAGAGAGAACAAGATCAGAGCAGGGCTGCAGGGCCACCTGTGGAGTATGAGGCAGCCCTCTCGTGCCTGCTGCGGAGGGACCCTCATGACTGGGCCACTCCTACCTGGGAGCACCTAGCAGTGAGTCCAGGTTCTCGGAAGGGTGACGGGGCCACACCCGGACCTCAGGGCACCCAGAGCAGCCCTCCAGGGAGGCCGGAGTTGGCGCCTGGGCCTGGCACCATTTCCTCCCCGGCTCCTACTGGGAGCCCTGACTCAGGTCCCAGTCTGCAGAGTGTGGGTCTGATGCTGGTGCTCAGAGGGCTGGGTACCTGGCCCGAGTTGCCCAGCTGACCCGGGCAGACCAGGTGGGCCATATCCCCCCCATGCACTTCCCTTCCCCCACCCGTCGAACACGGGACAGGGGACGCGTCACAGGACGGGAAGTCCACAGAGAAACGAGGGCCTTGCGAAGCAGAGCGCGCCAGACCGAGCGCGGAAAGTCCCATGACACGCGCATCGTGCTCTAGTTTCTCAGTCTTCCCTGGAAAAACTGCACTGCGGGTGTCTCTGACTTGGGATCTAATCTTAGTGCCTCCTACGCTGTAAGCCCGAAATTACTGAGCAGCACAGCGGAGGCGCCACTGGCCGCAGGAGGCCTGGCTCACTCTGGGACTCTGGGCGGCGTCTGGTGAGCCAGACCCGCTAAATGGCTCCAGCCATGTGCCTGAGCGCTGGGAGGGATGTGACAGCCGTCCTTCTTCCCTTGCAGGGTCCCCTCTGTGTCTCTACTTCCCCCAGTTCTTCCCTGGAGGGACTCATTCTCAGCTAGGCTGCCACCGCCTCCAGGCAGGCTTCCCTGACCACCCTGCCTCGGGCTGTGCTTCCTGGGCCCCGGGGCTTCCTGGTTGTCACTGGCTTCTGCTTGCCTCCCCCCACCAGACAGTGGCCCCCTTAGAGCAGCACAGAGAGGCCGCCTTCTCCTGCACAGCTCAATGCATCGACCTGAACCGAACCCTGACTCCCTGCGAGCTTCTGACAGATGAACCCTTAGTGTTTGCTGGTCTCTGCAGGCTCAGCAAGTGCTGTGCATAATTGGTAATAAGCGCCTGGTAACCTGGGAGTGAATGAATGACGAGGTGAGTGAACGAGCAGGGAGATGAGTGGGATGGCCTCTGGAGAGGCAGGCTGGGCCCTGGGGATGGGGACCTCCAGGGTCAGGGTGGATGGGGGGGTGCTGGGAGAGGCTGGCTCACCCCAGCACTGTGCCTCATTCTTCTCCCTCCCCAGTAAATAAGACATTCGTTCCCACCCAGGTGCTGCTTCCCAACATGATTTATTGCCTTATTACGAAGCCCCTCTAGCAGTATGGATTTTTTTTAATACAATTTACATTTTGGGGGAAAATGTTTCACTCTCTGGCCTCCTCCCCCTGAGTCTGAATGAGAGCTGCCTGCGGCTGCTCAGGCTCCCGGAAGCCTGTGACCTGGCAGGGAAATCCCAAAGCAGCCACAGCTGGGCCTCGGTGGGGGCGCCCAGGTGGCAGAGACACAGGTGTGAGAGCTCACAGGCCAGGTCTGCTCCCACCAGGCACCTGAGCCTCCCAGGGTAGGGTGGCCTGCTGGCCGGGCCTCTGTGGGGGCTGTGCCACTCCTGCTGGGACAAGGCTGGTCCCTGCCTTCCGCTGGGCCCCTGGCACTGGTCTGTAGCATGGGGGGTAGCTGTGCCGTCCCTGGAGCAGGAGGGGAACTCCGAGAAGAGCATGCTGCTGTTCTGAATTCTCCTGGGTGACCCATCCTAGGCAGCAGGAAACTCATCACCGGCCTGGGAAAGGCTGGTAAGTATCGATCCCCGTTTGCTAATAGGCCAGATAAAGGAACGCTTAGAGGAGGCCCCGGAGGCACAGTTGCTCTGTACCCTGCAAACCCCTTAGCGGCATTTAATTTTTATTGTTTGTATTAATATGAGATACTGAAGTAAGACCTTTGTAAATTAGGTGCTGAAGTATTAGTTATGAAGATACATGGTAAGAAATAGATGAGCTCACAGAGGCGCGAGCTGGGAGGTCAGAACCCAGGCCCTGGTCACTCAGGCTGCTGAAACCTTTTTCTTCCTGGGCCTTAGTGGACTGACTTTTTCAGCCTGCTTTGTAGATATGACTTGGCTGGTGAATATGGACGAGGAGTTGGTGCCATCCCCCAACCCTGAGCCCTAACCCTCACCAAGAGCATTCAGCTCTGTCTCTTTCCATCTGCTGGCTGAGCCCAGAGAGCTCCCAGGCTGTGTGGGAAGGAGCCTGGCTCTTGGGATGACCGACGAGGGGTGGTCAACATCCGCTCAGTGAACCAATGTGGTCAGAAGTGTGTTCTTTGTGAGTTAAAGCTCTGGAAACATGGGGCTGGCGGGTGGATCTGTGTGCTGACTCTGATTTTAGAGATTATGACCTTGGAGTTCAGGCTGCTGTACAAATAAAAACAGAAAATCACAAAATAAATACATATGGCATTGACTTTGGCAGGAGAGGAAAGAAAGAGGGGAGGGAAGGAGAGGTCGACCAGTGGCCTGACGCCTGGGAGGTCAGTCTCTGGCTGTTTGGGTTGCTGGTGGCTGTTATGACGAATTACTCCAGACGTGGTGGCTTAAAACCTCAGAAACATTCTCCTACAGTTGTGGAAGACAGAGACCCCCAAACTTGGTCCTACGGGCTAAAATCCAGGCACTGGCAGGGCCAGCTCCTTCTGGAGGCTCCAGGAGAATCTGCCCCTCATCTCTCGCAGCCTCTGTGCCTGCCACCATTCCTGGGCCTGTGGCCACATCACCTGGATCTCTCCCTCCGTCTATGCATTGGAGATTCCACCTAGAGAGAGGCTGGGCAGTGTCTGAATTTCTGTGTCTGCTTATTTCATTACACGTAATGTCCCCAGGTTCATCCATGTTGTTGCAAATGACAGATTTTCCTCCTTTTTTTTTTTTTTTTTTTTGAGACAGTCTCACTCTGTAACCCAGGCTGGAGTGCAGTGGTGCAATCTCAACTCACTGCAACCTCCACCTCCCGGGTTCAAGCGATTCTCCTACCTCAGCCCCCCAACCCCCTGTAGTTGGGACTACAGGCATGTGCCACCATGCCCAGCTAATTTTTGTATTTTTAGTAGAGTTGGGGTTTCACCATGTTGGTCGAGGCTGGTCTCGGTCTCCCGACTTCAGGTGATCCACCTGTCTCGGCTTCTCAGAGTGCTGGGATTATAGGCGTGAGCCACCGCACCTGGACTGTTTAGTCTCTTTTGAGATGGAGTCTTGCTCTGTCGCCCAGGCTGGAGTGCAGTGGTGTGATCTCGGCTCACTGCAATCTACTGGGCTCAGGTGATTCTCATGCCTCAGCCTTCTGGGTAGCCGGGACTATAGGTGCACACCACCACGCCTAGCTAGTTCTTTTATTTTTAGTAGAGTCAGGGTTTTACCATGATGGCCAGGCAGGTCTTGAACCCCTGACCTCAGATGGTCCACCTGCCTCGGCCTCCCAAAGTGCTGGGATTACAGACATGAGTCACCATGCCTGATCATAGGTCTAGAATTTATTATGAGTTAATCTTTGCATATGGCGTATAAGTAGGGATTCTTTTGCATGTGGATATCCAGTTGACCCAGAACAATTTATTGAAAAGATTAATCATTTCACATTGACTATCCTTGGCAACTTTGTTGAAAATCATTTGACCAAAATGTAAGCATTTATTTTTGTACTGTTATTTACCTGCAGGCATGTCCTTGTGCCAGCACCTTGCTGTCTTGATTACTGTAGCTTTACAGTAAGTTTTTAAATTGGAGAAGTTATCCTCTATTCTCAAAAATGTTTTGGCTATCCTGGGTCACACACACATTAATATGTAAAAGTTAGAATCAGCTTCACATATAAAATTCCCTTCAATAATTTATTTCAATAATGTCTTCTGGTTTTTAGTGGTGACGTCTTATAGTTCTTTTGGGAATCACATCTCAATCAAGTTATTTTTTTAAATGGAGGGGCTGCTTTGAAAGGAGATCAGGGTGGTAGGTCCTGGTGAGGCAGCTAGCTAGCAGACCCTGGTACAGACACAGCAGAACCGAGGGCTTGGGAAGCAGGAGGCACAGGGAGAGAGAAAGGCCTGGCTGTGAGCGACGAGGTCACTAACATGAAACCCACGGCCAGGCCAGTGCAAACACAGCCCTGAGCAGAGTGTGAGTGTTAAATATACTTGTGAATAGAATAGAAGCTGTCTATTTATGCATATGTAAACTTTCACAAAGTTACACACATACACATCACAGAGGGCAAGAGGTACAAAGAAACGTAATTGGGCCGGGTGCGGTGGCTCACGCCTGTAATTCCAGCACTTTGGGAGGCCGAGGTGGGTGGATCACAAGGTCAGGAGTTTGAGACCAGCCTGACCAACATGGTGAAACCCTGTCTCTATTAAAATTCAAAAATTAACCTGGTGTGGTGGCGCACACCTGTAATCCCAGCTATTCAAGAGGCTGAGGCAGGGGAATCACTTGAACCCAGGAGGCGAGTTTGCGGTGAACGGAGATTGAGCCACTGCACTCCAGCCTGAGAGACAAAGAGAGACTCTGTCTCAAAAAAAAAAAGTAATTGCCCTAATGTATTTAACTTACAACTAGGAGACTCCTCATAGTAGTTAGGTATAAAAGGCCAAATTTTAGATTTTTACAGGTATAAAGTTCTGTTAGAGGTTCTGTACAAATAAATGGCTGAAAAAATCAGAAAATGGTGACAATAGCTGGGAAACACTGAAATGAGCAGGTTTTCTCCTTTTACGTAGCAGGGGTTAACAGTCTGTTAAGAGTTGATAAATGTGGAAATAGGCTCTGAAAATGCTACTAAAAACTATAAAGATGGCAACCACAAAAACATAAGCAGATGAATTAACTTTCCAAATTTCCCGAAGGAAACCCATTCCCAGAGAAAAGCAGACGCAGGAGCAGAAGGCCGACAACCATGGGAGCCTGAGAGCAGCGCCATGACTGAAGAGGACGCCCAGGGAGATGCAGTCAGACGTGGATCGCAGCAGCAAGGGCAGGTAAGACACATCCACCCATTAAAACGAGGTTCTCAGAGTAGGGCAAACAACGAAGCCCACGTGTCCCAGCAGGCGACATTGACGAGACATAATCAGAAACGTGGAATTGAGGAAAGTGTGGCAACGCCACGCAGACAAAGGCCAGCAAGAGGGAGTTGGGATGGCCACGTGAGTGTCAGAGAGGCTGTGACCCGGACAAAGAAGCCCCGAAGAAGACGAGGAGCCACGTAGGGAGGAGAGAAGATCCGAGCCACTTAGACACCAAAAATGAGACTTCCCCATGCTCAACACCTAAGGAAACGCAGCGACTCACCCCATGCTCAACACCCAAGGAAACGCAGCGACTCACCCCATGCTCAACACCCAAGGAAACGCAGTGACTCACCCCATGCTCAACACCTAAGGAAACGCAGTGACTTACCCTATGCACATGGTCTTACCTGGGTTCCCCAGCAGCAGAGCCAGGAGCAAGGTGTGGCACGAGGGAGCCTGGGAGGCAGGAAGGGGAGGTGTGTGGGGCCACCTGTGGTGAGCTGTTGAAGGGTCACCTGTGTGGCATTGCTGCTCAGCCTTTCCAGGCCCTCAGCCACGCACTGGAGTTGTCCCTTTGAGGTGGAAGGCTGTGGCATTGGCATTCAGCCCCATTATCCGGGGCTGAAGGGTTGCTCCCCACTCCTGCTTGCCAGGGTTTTGGAGAACGCCTGAGGCAAGAGTGTGGCTTTGGGCATTGGCGATGCCTGCTTCAAAGAGGAATTGACACGCCTCTGCTCACCCATGAGGCCAAGCGAGCAGAAGCAGGTGAGCCTGTGGAGGAATGAGTGCCCCGTTCTCAGGAGGATGTGCACTGCTTAGTCCAGCTCCACCCTGAAAACAAGAGCACAGCTGCTTCTCACACCCTGCGAATGACCTACAGAAAACAACCCCAGGCTTAGACACAAAACACGGCTCCAGGTGTTATCAGGAGGTCACCTGAGACTGCAGAAGTCCTGGAGGAAAGAAAACAGAAGCAAAAGTGTGGCAGCCTTCCAGCCGCAGCACACCATCCACACACAGCTCGGAGCAGAGTTATTCACCATCAACGTCCCAAAGTTTCAACAAAAATAGTCATTAAGCAAATTAATCATGCAACTAAAAAACAGAATCACGGAAGCAAAATAAAGGTGTGGAAAGCAGGAGGGAAAAACAGAAATTAATGACGTATGAAAGATTAAAAAGTCATGTTAGTAAATAATTTCCAGAGACGCTTCTTTACAAAAATCCTATGAAATATATCAAAATTAATTGCACGAGGCAGATGCATAGGCGAGATATACAAACACAAAATGAGGAATTGAGAGGAGGAAATAAAAAATAGATTAAATATATGTTTTCTAGCACTATATAAAATACTCTGAAAAGCTGGAAAAGCTGATTATGTAAGAATATATATATATATATATATATATGTGTGTGTGTGTATATATGCATATACACACATGTACAGATAGAGAAGACCCAAATTTTATTTAGATGAAATTGCAAATCTAAATCAACCAATTGCCATATACAGAATTGAGAAAGTTGCCCAGGAGTAATTAGCCACTATTGCCATACAAATTCTTTGCTGAATTCTAGCAAAGCTTCAAAAAATAATGTGGAAGTTATTTAAACTTTTAGAAACCTTTCTCCTTCAAGTTTTCACCAAGTATGACCAAAATATTACATATATACACAAACATAAAAGTGTATCTCATTTTTGAATATAGATGCAAACATTCTACACAATATATTTAAAAAATAGGCTCAAAAGTTCATAAAAAAGAAAAAGATACAGTATGCTAAGTGTGGTTCTTTCCAGGAACCAGAAACGATTCACTATTTGGAATGTAATTAGCAGATTCTGTCCATAAGGGTGAAAACAGCAATTTTTCATGATTTAAAATACATTCTTGAGAAAACTGTATAAAAATATTCAAAACACCAACAACTGACCCTTGCAGAAAAATCAACGAAGAAGGTGGTTCTCAGCAAATGAGAGACAAGCACCAATACATAGAATACAAAGTGTTCAAACCGTGTGAGGTTGAAGAAATGCGCGTTTCCAGGCCGGCGATCCTCTCTCCTTCCATGCGGCTGACCCACGGCGCGCTGGGCTCATGAGGAGGAGCAGGTGTGAGCACCTGACGCTCCTGTACTGGCCACGGAACTCTCAGTAATCTCTTAGGAGTGCGATTTGAGGGCATCTGTCCCATTTTAAAAATGTCCTCACTGTTTGTCCCAGCACTCTGCGTTTAAAATCCAACTCTGCACAAATACGTTCACCTAAGAGCAAATATGTACTATAAAGATTTCCATTTGGTTATAATTACAAGTGCCTAGAACCAATCTAAGTATCTCTCATTATGGGAATGAGTAAATAGTTTATGGAACATCATTGAGCTATTAAGAACAATGCATTAGAATTGCATCTCCAAAATATATTGCTCAATGAGAAAAGCAAAATGCAAAACAGGGTGTATATAATGCCACTGTGAGTGCTTTTTAAAGGGTAATTTACATATGTAAACACGCAGAGAAATACAGAGATATTTATACTGCCCAGTACAGGCAAGATCTCTATGAGGACTGACAAAAATCTGTTAAGAAGCCTGCCTCCGGGAGGGAGAGGGCCTCTCAGGTGGCTTTTATTTATACAGCGTTTGAAATTGTTTGATGTATTAACCATGCTGAAGTATTACTTTTTCAAATGAAAGTACAAATATACATTCAGTGTATACACATGTTCATCGACACACACACACCTGCAGGTGCCACTGGGACTGTGGACTGGGGTTAGACTGGCCAACTCCAGCCCCCGGGTTCAGACCCCCGCTGTGCCATCTGATGTAAGCTGCCTACCCCTCTGTGATCGAGCGTTCTCATCTCCGAAAATGAAAACATTAGCACCTGCCTCCTATGATTGCGCAAGGATTAAGTTAATACATTTCAGGTGCTCAGGGCTGTGTCTGGCTTGTAGCCGTAGTTCAGGGGCAGCTGTTTTCACGTGATTTTTGTTCTTGTTATTAACATTTGCTAGGTCCAGGTCTGGTCTCCCACTAGACAGGAAGCTCCACGAGGCATCTATCTCCTAATTTCAGCTCCACAGCAGAGTTTCTGGTGCACCGTAGGGAGACGGGAACTGCCTCGTCATCCCCCCTAGGCAAAGTGCATTTGATAAATAACTGCTGCACGAGTCTGACAGGTCACACATCTGGCCACGCCCTCGCTGGAGAGGGATGGGCAGGACAGTCAGGGATCCCGCCCAACCAGAATATAGAGCCCAGTGCTGGACATCAATGAGGGAATCTGTGAAAATGCTTCTGTGGCTGAACTGCCTGGAAGCATGTGACCCAGCCTCAGGAGTCAGGAGAGTCTTCTGTTCATAGGTGGGAGGAAGGGAGGGAGGGAGGGAGGGAAAGAAGGAAGGAAAAAAGGAAGGAAGGAAGGGAAAGAAGGAAGGAAGGGAGGGAGGGAGGAAAAAGTGACGGAGGGCTGGTGGGCAAAGACATGCTGTGGCTAGCTATACCTGCCCCACATAAAGACATGAGCACAGCATAAAGTATTAAATAACTTTTCATGACATTGATACAGGAGCAATTAAATCCACCATGAGATAGGAGAGAGGGTCCACAAACATTTGCAAACACGTGTGCATGCTTGGCACAGACACAGATGTCATTGCAAACAAGTGGAGGAGGGCAGGCTATTCCATGAGCGACTCAGGGACAACTGGGTAGCCATATGGGAAGATGAAACTTTATCCCTTTCTCAAACCATACACAAAAATGAATTCCAGATGGCAGCAAGAGCTCAATGTTCTTTAAGACAAAACTTTAAAATCTTTGAGAAAAACATCTTTTGTAATTCTTATTCTTATTTCTTAAATAAAACAAGCACAAATCTTAAAGGAGATGAATGATATATTTTATCATCTCAAAATTTAAAACTTTACGTAGCAAAGCCACAAGCTTTTTTATCTGATAAAACCAATCATGACTTTTATGTAGAATATACAATTTATGCAAATCATTAAGAAAATGAAAAACACTAGATAAAAGATATCAATATACAATCAAAAACCTGGAAACTTAAATGCCCAAAAACATATGAGAAGAATTTAATCTCACTGATACTTAATGAAATAACCTTATTATTACATGATTATCACACATCAAGCAGATTTATAAAAATGTAAAAGACGATACCAAACCCGAGTGAGGAGTGAAGAAATGGTAGGAAACCACACACTGCTAATGTGAGGGGAAACTGGCACAGCTGTGTTTTTCTCCTCGCGACTCTCAGCAAAGTTTCAACCACCTGTGATGCAGGTCCTGGCCACTCGCCCTCCAATTGCCTATGCCGGGGCAACGCTCACTATGCACTCATGGTGACACGCACAGGATCATCACACAGCATCACTAGTTACAGCAAATGATGCAGGCAACCAACGTGTCCATCAACAGGAGGACCACCAATAAACATGCAAGGCCAGGATGGCAGCTCACACTTGAAATCTCAGTGCTTTGGGAGGCTGAGAGCGGAGGATTGCTTGAGCCCAGGAGTTCAGGATCAGCCAGGGTAACATGGCAAGATCCAGGAAGGAGGGGAAGGAGGGAAGGAGGGAGGGGAAAGTAGAAGAAAAGAAGAGGAAAGAAAAGAAAGAAGAGGGGGGAGGGGGAGGGGATGGGGAAGGGAGGGGGAGGGGAGGAGAAAATTAAACTGGTGTGAAATAGTGTAATGGGAAAGTTTAGAGTTGTTAAATGATTGAACCTTGAGTTCGTCTTCAGCAAGACTATATCTCACAATAGACTGTTGAGTGAAAAAGCAAATCTCCAAATCATAATATAGCACGTTACCATTCTGGTCAAGATTAGAAAGTCTGTGTGTCAAGGAGCCGAAGTCTGAATCATTGGACTCGGGCAGGTTGTGTGACATTAGTCATGGATCATGGGGTTTCTAGACGTGAAATGGATACGAAGCCTCCTGAATTCTCACTTAACTCTATGTGAGCAGAAAATTCCAAGTCAAATGGACAAAAGTCTAACTTGAATCCTGCGAACAGAGAGAGAGTCAAGGTCCCTCAGTCCATTCCCAAAAGTGAACCTGGCCCCAGCACCCCCTGGATGAAGAAGAGGCTGGATCCCCTTATGGAAGGACCCCAGAACGTTACCAAGATTGTACACAGTTAAAATGCAGGGACCTTCTACCACCATGAAATGTCTCTGTGTCCAGTTGGGAGGCCTCTGAGGTACCTAAATGAAGGACAATCTCCTGCATGAAGCCCTTCTTCCACCAAGAAGGAGGCACCATGCTAAGCAGGCCCATTTTGGAAGAAGCACATTCCTCATTGATGTGTGTTACTCCAGCCCATTTACCAAATAACCCTAAAAGCTGCTGGCTTTGAGCGGGGCCCAGAGCAGGACGGGGCTGTGCAGAGGGTCTGGGCTCTGTGCAGGCTGCTCTGCCACTCTGGCCGTGAGAGCCAGCAGACCCAGCAGTGCCCAAGATGCCAGTGGCAGACAGGGATGCTGCATGGAGCCCTTGGCAGGGCCTGTAGGTGAATGGCAGTGTAGACCCTTAGGATTTTAGAGCAAGGCCCCACCGTCCACCTTTTGAGAAACAGCTCTTGGCCTGCTGCTGGATCATTGTATATCTCGATGTTGACCACGGGCCACCAAATTGCCACATGACCTCAGTGGCCCATCATGAACTGACCCACAGACCCGTAGAGTGGGCGTGCACAGCAGCGCTGCGTCATCAAATCGACATGGTATCTACTGGAATGTTTACCAGCACGCCCTGAAGGCACGAGTCAGTTACATGAGGAAGTGGTCCATTTTCCACATTCCCCCACTCCTGCCACCCCGCCTTCTCTCCCCCAAGCCTGCACCGATGGCTTCCTGGGGAGTTCCCTGTGATCAGTGGACAGAGGAAGAGAAGACGATGGCCCGATTCACAGATGGTTCTGCAGGACCTGTGGACACAACCCAGAAGTGGACAGCTGCAGCACCTCAGCTCCTTTCTGTGACCCCCATGAAGGACAGTGGTAAAGGGAAATCTCCCCAGTGAGCAGAACCTCAGGCAATGCACCTGCTTGGAGGGGACAGATGGCCGGGTGTGCAGTTATCCACTGATTCATGAGCTGTGGTCATGGGTTTGGCCAAATGGTCAGGGACTTGGAAATAACATGACTGGAAAATTGGTGGCAAGAAAATTTCGGCAAGAGGTATGTGGGCAGAATTCTCCAAGTGGGCAAACGATGTGAAGAGTTTTTTATTCCATGTGAACACTCACCAAAGGGTGACCACCAAAGGGTGAACTTCAATTATCAGGCGGTGAGGATGGCCTGTTCTGCGGACACCACACAGCCTCCTCTTCCTCGGTCACCCCTGTCATTGCCGACGGGCTCATGAACAAGGTGCCCATGGTGGCAGGGATGGAGGCTGTGCCTTGGCTCAGCAGCATGTGCTCCCACTCACCAAGGCGCACTTGTCTACAGCCACCGCTGAGTGCCCATCTGCCAGCAGCAGAGACCAACACTGAGCCCTAACGTGGCACACTTCCCTCGGGGAGCAGCCAGCTGCCTGGGGGCAGGTTGATTACATTGGACCATTTCCATCCTGGAAGAAGCAGCATTTTGTCCTTACTAGAAAAGGCACTCTGGTCATGGATGTGCCTTCCCCATGCCCAGTGCTGCTGCCCAGACTACCATCTCTGGACTCACAGGTCCCTCATCTACTGCCACTGTGTCCACACGGCGTTGCTCCTGACCAGGGAACCCACCAACATCAAATGAAGTGTGGACATGGGCCCATACTCATGGAATTCACTGGTCTTATCCTACTTTTCATCCTCCTGAATCCACGGGCTTGGGAGAACCGTGGGATGGCCTTTTGACGTCACACCTCACAGCACCCAGCTAGCCAATGGTGTCTCCCCCGGGGCTGGGAGAGGCTCTCCAGGGTGGTCTCTATTCTGAATCAGGTCCAACAGGGGCAGCTGTGCTCTCCCATAGCCAGGACTCGTGCGTCCAGGAACCGAGGGGTGGAAATGGAGGGGCACCACTCGCCATCACCCCTAGTGACCTGCTAGCAAATTTTTTTGCTTCCTGTTCCCATGACTTTATGCTCTGCCGACCTAGAAGTCTTAGTTCCAGAGGGAGAAATGCTTCCACTAGGAGACAAAACAGTCATGTTATTGTCCTGGAAGTCCAGCCTGCTGCCTGGCCACTTTGGACTCCTCATGTCTCTGAGTCAACAGGCTAAGAAGGGATTTCTATCCAGGCCAGGGGTGACTGGTCCAGATTATCAAAGGGAAATTGACCATTGCTCATTTCCTACCTCAAGGAAGTAAGGAAGAGTGTGTCTAGAGATCCCATAGGGTGTGTCTGAGCATTGCCATAGGAAATTACAACGACCCAATCTAGGCAGGACTACAGATGGCCCAGACCCTTTAGGAATGAAGGTTTGGGTCTCCCCCACCAGGTAAAGAAGCAGGACCAGCTAAGCTGACTACCAAGGGGAAAGGGAGCACAGAACGGTTTGGAAGAAGGTGTTATCCATACCAGCTATGACTACAGGGCCAGTCACAGAAATGAAGATTGAATTAGACCGCCGGTGCTCCCGTGCCCCCAGCTTGCAGACAGCAGGTCCTGGGACTTCTCAACCTCAACATTTCTTGAGCCAACACCTGCCTTCTCTCTCTCTTCTCTCTCTGTCTCTGTCTCTCTGTCTCTGTCCTCTGTCTCTCTCTCTCTGTCTCTCTCTGTCTCTGTCTCTCTCTCTCTCTCTCTCTTCTCTGTCTCTCTCTCTCTGTCTCTGTCTCTCTCTCTGTCTCTCTCTCTGTCTCTGTCTCTCTCTCTCTTCTCTCTCTCTCTCTCTCTGTCTCTGTCTCTCTCTCTCTCTCCATATATATGTGCCAATTTCCCTTTGGTAGTCTGGATGATCACCCCAGCAGGGTAGAAATTCCCTTCATAGCCTGTTGACTCAGAGACATAATGACATGGTCTACCTCTGCCCACACCCAAATGCCATCTTGAATCGTGGCTCCCATCATCCCCATGTGTCCTGGGAGAGTCCCTGCAGGAGGTGATTGAATCATGGGGTTTCCCCCATCCTGTTCTCATGGTAGTTAGTTCTCTTGAGATCTGATGATTTTATAAGGGGCCTCCCCCTTCACGAGGCTCTTATTCTTCTTCCTGCCACCATGTGAAGAAGTAAGTACCTTTTTGCTTTCACTTCTGCCACAATTGTATGTTCCCTGAGGCCTCCGCAGCCCTGTGGGACTGTGAGGCAATGAAACCTCTTTCCATTATAATTTACCCAGTCTCAAGCAGTTATTGATGGCAGAGTGAGAATGGGCTAATACATATGAGGGAGTCCAAAGTGACCAGGCAGCAGGGCTGAACCTCCAGAACAATTGTGTGCGTGTGTGTGTGTGTGTGGATTGGTCCTCTGTATTAGTCCTTTTCATACTGCTATAAAGAACTGCCTAAGACTGGATACTTTATAAAGAAAAGAGGTTTAATTGACTCACACTTCGGCAGGGCTGAGGAGGCCTCAGGAAACTGATGATCATGGCAGAAGGTGAGCAGAAACGAAGCACCTTCTTCACCAGGCAGCAGCAAGGAGTGCCAAGGGAAGCAGGAGAGCCCCTCATAAAACCGTCAGATCCTGTGAGAATTCACTCACTATCCTGAGTGGGCTTCCCAGCCTCACGCTCCAGGGACATTGGCCAGCAATACTGGTGGCGACCAGCCCGTGTGACTGTATATCCTAGTTTTCCACAAGTGTTTCAAAGCATCATGCACGGAGTCCCTTGGTGCCTTGCTTCTATGAGCACTCACTGCAGATGTTTTTCATGTCTCTGTGAATGGTTCCTGCCACGCTCTGCCAGTGTTCTCTTTGTTACTGCATCAGGAGTCATCGGTGTCTTGACATCTGATTAAATTAGACAGCCCATTCCAGAAACCCCAGAACCAATTCAGAAAATTCATCCTTAGTGTTCTGACCTTCTAAAACCACTCTGAGTACCCAAATCTGTATGAGTCATGTTTCTCCAGAGACTCAGAACAAACAGGGTCTATTTGTAGATATATAGAAGAAGATTTATAATAAGAGATTTGCTCACACAATTATGAGGGCTGATATATCCCACAATCTGCTGTGTGCAAGCTGGAGGCCCAGGAAAACTGGGGGTGTCGCTCCAGTCCAGGCCCAGAGGCCTGAGAACCAGGGACACTGAGGTCCCAGGGCAGGAGACGAAGGGCCCAGCTTATGCAGAGAGAGGGGGCGAACTCCCTCTCTCACAAGCATGTGAGATCCGATTCTACTCAAGCATCAATGGATTGGATGAGGTCCAGCCACACTGGGGGAGGCCATCTGCTTGATTCAGTTCACCAATTCAAGTGCCAGTGTCTCCCAGAAACACCCTCCCAGACACACCCAGAAATCACATTTTACCAGCTGCCTGGGCATCTCTAGCCCAGTCAAGTTGACATCAAATTAACCATCACTGTGGGCATCAACCAAGCCACTGTCAGCCGGAAGAGAATACAGCAGTGAGGGAAGGTTCTGTTGGCTCTGCCTGCCTGTGTGAGCCGGGCATCCACCTTCTCCTCGCCTTGGACAATGGGGCTCCTGGTTCTCAGGTCTTGGAGCTGCGGCAACAGCTTTCCTGGGCATCTAGCCTGCAGATGGCAGATGCTGGGACTTCCCAGACTTCAGAATTGTGTGAGCCAATTCCTTTCTGCTCGTAAAGGAATATATGTATTCATAATTATTTCCGCTGGAGAACCCTAGCTAATAAAACTGGTACTTTTTAAAAAGCCAGATGTGCTGTACCTGTTGATAGGAACTGGAGTAAGTAGGTCTTCAGCATGAGGTTCCGTGCTGATCTGGGTGGGAGACGTGCTCAGTGTGTGCTGTGGTGCAGGCTCCAGGAAACTTTCATTGCTTTGCTTTGTCCATTCACTGCTGGTTGCCCCGACTGCACCTCCTGAGTGAGAGGGTGCAGCTTGCAGCTTTTCTGCTGTAATCCTCTACAAATGTATGGAAGCCCCGTTAGCGGAGCGGTGAATTGCGGGGAGGTGCAGCCTTTGATAATTTATGATTCTGTCTCACTTCCTAGTGGTTCTGTGTCTTTGGCTTCACCTCTACAAGCATTTCTTACCTTTCTTCCCCACTTCACTGAGACGAGAACCCAGGGGGAGCTGGGGTGAGCCCGTGCCCTGCCCCTGGGTGCATAGGCTTTGGAGCTGTTCTTCCTGACTGCTGAGTAGGCATCTGTTATAGAGAACGCTGGGCAGGTTTTGGAAGGGCTTGGTGGCCTTTTCCTGCCCAAACATTCGAAAGGTTTCCTGTGCTCTTCACTATAGAAACCTGGTAGGGTCCTGCAGGTAAAACCCACGCAAGTGTGGATCCCCTTCACCTGCAGTCCCAGGAGTTTCTCTCTCTCCAGCCAATCCACATTTGGCCTGGACAAGTCATGGAAACAACCGTGCATGCGTTCCCGCCCGTGTGAGGCCGCAGTAGCTTCCACCCCAGGTGATCGGCCTCAGCTGTGATGCTGACAGCCATCTGTCTTTCCAGATTGCAGGGAGGCAGTTTGTCCTACTGACTTAATTCTCAGATGGTGCAAGGAAAGTCAGAGATTTTCCGTTTGTTCAGCCTGTTTCTTGTCGGCAGGTTGGAAGTGATGACTTCTGAGCTATTTACACGGCAAAGCTAAAACTGGAACTCCTCCTTCTGGGCTCCCATGAGGAGGGGACTACAGTTAGGGTTAGGGTGGCCGGCTCTTTCTGGGGCATCTGACATTCTTCAAGGATGGGGCTTCTGCAATGAGCCCAGCATCCTGTAGACCAGCGTCCCTTCTCCACAACCCAGTGAGAGCCACATGGTGACCCAGAGAACGTCTCTTCTCCCAGCATCCCAAAGCTCACCTACAGCCTCCGATAAAGCCCACGGCTGCGGGCAGTTAGGTCTGAGTGTTGCCTGAAAGGTGCCTGATGCACAGCCCTCATCAGTGAGTCCAGGGGGAGGCCGTGGCTCTCACGTGGCTGATGACACACGGGGCATTTCCACAGAATCTGGGGTGTTCGGGGCTGCGTGCAAGCGTGCCCTGGATTTGAACCTCAGTTTCTTTGTCTCTGATCTCCACATGAATATTTATCGTGGGGAAAGCAAAGCCGGCACACCAGACCCCCATTCACAGAATTCATCAACAACGCCTTTGTGAAACTTGACCTAGGAGCTGCGGGTGGAGAAGGAATGAATGCCTGTCATTTTCCTCATCACAAAGGCTGTTACGGACAATGTTAAATGGGCTTTTATTCTTTTATTTCTGTGTGACCCAGAACCTTGGGAGACCAAAGTGATGGTGAATTTGTTGCAAAATAAAATGCAAGCTGATCCACAGAGACTCATAGGAGGCGGCTTCCACACTGCATTCAGGAGACGGGTCCCCATCCCGGATTTGCTCTGGCACCGATTGTAGGAGGGCTCGCGGGCCACCAGAAGAGCCCACCTGTCACAAGCTGGGGCTCTGTGGTCCCCTTCAGTCCCACGAGTGGGTGACCAGCACATCCTGGCCAGCAGCGTGGCTCGGAGAATAAACCTGGAGGTGCAGAGCCCTCCAGGACCTGGCAGGCCTCGTCTATGCCCCCATCTGCTCTGTGTCAGAACAGCCGTAAATCCAGCCAATCTGGGATGAGCAGTTTGTTTGATGTCCAGTAAGCAGCAGGTGGACCAATAAACGTCTCCTTCCTGCCGGCTCCGTGTCATCACCCACATGCACCCCAGGGCTCCGGGCCAGCCGTAGCGCCAGTGACCGCAGCCGCCAGGAGTACTCAGAAGGCCCCCAGCCTATGCACCCTCCTGGCACCGGCTTCAGATTAATTACCTTTTCCACACACAGTGAGGGGACCCTCCCCCACTTCCCAGTCTGGGAGAACTATTCTATGTGCACACAGAGCTGAGAGCAAAGCCTTTCTTTCCCGGGACGTGAATAAGGACACATTTTCCAGAGTACTTCCAGTGCTCAGCACATGATGACCTGCAATAAACATTTACTAAGTGAATGAGTGGGTGTCTATTAAATATTTATCCTACATAAATGACACATAACTTCTCTCCTTTAATCTTTCCAGTGGCGTAATAAAGTAGGTATTATCATTTTACCCCATTTTAGAAGTGAGGAAACCAGAGTGTAAAGAGGCAACGGCTGCCCGAGATAGAGTATCCAGTGGTGACGCTGGAGCACTGGCTCCGAAGTGCTCTTCAAACACAGGCAGAGCCCTGTGACCCTGCCTCACCCACGAAGTCCAACACCCATGCAAGGGGAAGACAGCACGTTCGTCTGCAGAAAGGGGATCATTCCAACCTCACCCACGCAATTCAACACCCATGCAAGGGGAAGACAGCACGTTCGTCTGCAGAAAGGGGATCATTCCAACCTCACCCACGCAATTCAACACCCATGCAAGGGGAAGACAGCACGTTCGTCTGCAGAAAGGGGGATCATTCCAACCTCACCCACGCAATTCAACACCCATGCAAGGGGAAGACAGCACGTTCGTCTGCAGAAAGGGATCATTCCAACCTCACCCACGCACTTCAACACCCATGCAAGGGGGAAGACAGCACGTTCGTCTGCAGAAAGGGGATCATTCCAACCTCATCCACGCACTTCAACACCCATGCAAGGGGAAGACAGCACGTTCGTCTGCAGAAAGGGGATCATTCCAACCTCACCCACGCAATTCAACACCCATGCAAGGGGGAAGACAGCACGTTCGTCTGCAGATAGGGGGTCATTCCAACACAGTGGGTCTAGGTTCTCAGGGTACAAAGAAAACTCACAGAAATGAACAGCTTGCACTTTCCTAGGTGGACTGATAAAGTGTGAATATTTTACTTTTTATATTATTTATTTAGTTAGTTTTTTTGAGATGAAGTCTCACCCTGTCACCCAGGCTGGAGTGCAATGGCACAATCTCGGCTCACTGCAACCTCCACCTCCCGGGTTCAAGCGATTCTCCTGTCTCCGCCTTCCAAGTAGCTGGGACTACAGGCATCCACCACCACGCCGGGCTAATTTTTTGTGTCTTTACTAGAGACGGTGCTCCTGATCTATCACATACATGCTGTAGTTTCTTTATCCAGTCTATCACTGATGGGCGTCTGGGTTGGTTCCAAGTCTTTGCTATTGTGAATATACTGCAGTAAATGAACGTGTGCATGAGTCTTCGTAGTAGAATGATTTATGATCCTTTGGGTACATACCCAGTAACGGGGTTGCTGGGTCAAATGGCATTTCTAGTTCTAGATCCTCGAGGAATCGCCACACTGTCTTCCACAATGATTGAACTAATTTACACTCCCACCAACAATGTAAAAGTGTTCCCATTTCTCCACATCCTCTCCAGCATCTGTTGTCTCCTGGCTTTTTAATGATCACTATTTTAACTGGCATGAGATGGTTTCCCATTGTGGTTTTGATTTGCATTTCTCTGATGACCAGTGATGATGAGCTTTTCTTCATGTTTCTTGGCCACATAAATGTCTTCTTTGGAAAAGTGTCTGTTCACATCCTTCACCCACTTTTTGATGGAGTTGTTTGTTTGTTTCCTGTAACTTTGTTTGGGTTCCTTATAGATTCTGTGTATTAGCCTTCTGTCAGATGGGTAGATTGCAAAAATTTTCTCCCATTCTGTAGGTTGCCTGTTCACTCTGATGATAGTTTCTTTTGCTGTGCAGAAGCTCTTTAGTTTATTATATCCTGTTTGTCAATTTTGGCTTTTGTTGCCATTGCTTTTGGTGTTTTAATTGCGAAGTATTTGCCCATGGCTATGTCCTGAATGGTGTTGCCTAGGTTTTATTGTAGGGTTTTTATGGTTTTAGGTCTTACATTTAAATCTTTAATCCATCTTGAGTTAATTTTTGTATAAGGTTTAAGGAAGGGGTCCAGTTTCAGTTTTCTGCATATGGTTAGCCAGTTTTCCCAACACCATTTATTAAATAGGGAATCCTTTCCCCGTTGCTTTTTTTGTCAGGTTTGTCAAAGATCAGATGGTCGTAGATGTGTGGTGTTATTTTTGAGGCCTGTGTTTTGTTCCATTGGTCTATATATCTGTTTTGGTACCAGTACCATGCTGTTTGGTTACTGTAGCCTTATAGTATAGTTTGAAATCAGGTTGTGTGATGCCTCTAGCTTTGTTCTTTTTGCTTAGGATTGTCTTGGCTATATGGCCTCCTTTTTGGTTCCATGTGAAATTTAAAGTAGTTTTTTTTTTTAACACCCCTTCATGGTAAAAAACACTCAATTAACTAGGTATTGATGGAACATATCTCAAAATAATAAGAGCTATTTATGACAAACCCACAGCTGATATCACACTGAATGGGCAAAAGCTTGGAAGCATTCCCTTTGAAAACTGGCACAAGTCAAGGATGCCCTCTCTCACCACTCTTTTCTCTTATTTTTAATACTTAAGTATTAATTTAACAAACTATGTGTAAGATCTATACACTGAAAACAAAAACATTGCTTAGAATAATTTAAAAACACTGTATTAGTTTTCTATCTTGTTCATAACAAATTACCCCACCTACCGGCTTGAAACGACACACTTAGTCTCTTACAATTCTGTAATTTTTGAAATCCTACATGACATGTCACTGAGCTGAAGCTGGCAGGGCTCATTCCTTTCTGGAGATGCCGGGGCAGAGTCTGTTTCCTGCTCTTTTCAGCTTCCAAAGCCTTCCTACATTTCCTGGCTCATGGCCCCTTCCTCCATCTGTAAAATCAGAAGTCACTTCTCTGTCAGTGTTCTTCCATGATCTCAGCTCCCTCTGACACACCTAGGGAAGGCTCTCTGCATTTAAAGATGTGTTTGATTAGATAGGGGCCACCTGGATCATACACGATAATCTCCCCAACTCAAGGTTCTTAATCGCATTTGCAAAATCCCTTCTCCCACGGAAGACAGCACAGTCATAGTTTCCGGGCGATTAGGACTTGGGCTTTGGAGGGGGTGGGCAGTGGTATTTTTCTGCCTACAGCAAATACCTGAATAAATAGATTAAACCATGACCATAAATTGGAAGAATAAATATTATTAAATTACCAGTTCTCAATGAATTCAATTATAGATTTAATGTAATAACCAATATCACAGTGGAATCTTTTTGTAGAAAATAATAAGTTGATGCTAAAGTTTATGAAAAAGCAAAAAACGCCATGAATCAAAACAGCTTTGAAAAGAACGAGGCTGCAGGCTAACATGGACCGATTTCAAGACTTACCATAATGCAAGAGGGAGGTGTTGGTGGAGACAGACACGGGGATCGACAGACCTGATGGAAGTCCAGAAATTGACCCTAAGAAATATGGTCAATTAATCTTTGACAAAGGTGACAAGATAATTTAATAGGAAAAGACAATATTTTGAACACATAGTGCTGCAAAGAATGCATGTCCATATGCGAAATGATGAGCTACAATGCTGACTTCACACGACATGCAGAAATTAACTTAAAATAGATAACAGAACTAAACGTTACAACTACCAATATTTTTAATATGGAAGCACTTAGTGACCTTGTGTTAAGCAAATATTTCTTAATAAGATATTCAAAACTTTATAACTACAGATTTAAAAAAAAATGATAAGTGAGATTTCATCAGAATTAAAATGTTTGCTCTTCAAACCACCTAAGAAAATGAAAAAGCAGGACTGGGTGCGGTGGCTCAAGCCTGTAATCCCAGCACTTTGGGAGGCTGAGGTGGGCAGATCACGAGGTCAGGGGTTGGAGACCAGTCTGACCAACATGGTGAAACCCGGTCCCGACTAAAGATACAAAAAATTAGCCAGGTGTGGTGGAGGGCACCTGTAATCCCAGCTACTCGGGAGGCTGAGGCAAGAGAATCGGTTGACCCGGGAGGCAGAGGTTGTAGTGAGCCAAGATTGCCCTGGGCGACAGGGCAAGACTCTGTCTCTCAAAAAAAAAAAAAAAAAAAAGAAAGAAAGAAAGAAAGAAAGAAAAAAAAGGGAAACCACAGACTGGTTTTTCACAAAATAGTTGAAAAAGCAATAATAAAAGACTTGTATCCAGAATATATTATACAGAACTCTTACACTCAATAATCAGATGGCAAACAAAACATTTAAGAAACGGGGCAAAATGTGAGCAGATGCTTTGGTGAAGAAGGCAGACGTGATTAACAAGCCTATGAAAAGACGCAGAACATTATATAACTTTAGAAGAATGCAAATTCAAACTGTAATGAGATACCACTTCATGCCCATTAGAACGGTTGAAATTTAAAAGACTGAAGATACCACGTATTGCTAAGATGTGGAGAAATTAGGATTTTCATACAGTGCTAGCAGAAATGCAAAGTGAGATGGCACTTTGGAAAAGTGTGCAGGGTTTTTTTTTTTAAAGCTCAGGGCACACTTGTCACATGACTTAACAATTTCCACCCTAGGTATTTATCTAAGGAAGTGAAAACATACACCCACACAAAGCCTTGTGCAAGAATATTCATGCAGCTTTATTCAAAATAGCTGGAAACGGTCAAAAAATGCTTTTCAACTAATGCACAAATAAACACATTGTGGTATATCTGTACTAAGGAATACTAGCCAGCAATAAACAGAATAAAATAACAATCTTTACCAAGGCCACACCACAGCATGGATAATGCTCTGTATCATTTATGTTAGATGAAGGAAGTCAGACAGAAAACACCAATACCAAAGGAAAAATTCTAGAAGGGTCAAAGCTAGAGTGCCAAAGAGGAGAGCCATGTGATGGGTGCCGGGGAGGGGCGTGAGGTCGCTGGAAGGCCGAGTGACTTTTGGGGCTGTAACAAATGTCACATGGCCTGATTGTGATGGTCACAATATTTACAGATTTATATACTTTGAAATGGTGCATTTGTTGTACTTTAAACATATTGTAATGAAACGAAAATAAACGGTTATTTTTGGTTTACCAATGAAATTGGACAACCAGTAGGATCAAACAACAGAAAGAAGTCATAGCGGAAGAAAAAGAGTGGTAATCAAAAAGACTGGTAAAATATACTCAATCAAGAATAAAGCGACAAAGTTAGAATGAAGAACATATGGGATACATTGGAAACAAAAAGAAAGATAGCAGACAAATCAAATCAAGTATAACTTTAAGTATAAATGGTCTAAGTGCTCTAATTAAGTCAGAGACAGAGTGGATGAAAAGAAAGACTTCTTTATACTCCGTTTATAAGAGATACAATTTAAATAAAAAGAGCCAGATAAATTAATAAAAAGTAAAAGCAAGTCAAAGGTACACAAGGAAAATGTGAGTTAATATCAAAGGGGACTTTAAGGCAACAGGTAGTTTCAGATAAACGAAAGAACATTTTAAAATGAAAAATAAACTCATTCAAAACCAACAGTTTTTGTAGCACATGTAGAGAGAGAGGGAAAGTGCTTTAAAAACTTAAAGCAAAGAATGAACAGAATTAAGAAAGAAAATAGATCCACAATTAGAGAGGGGGTTTTTTATAGTCCTCTCTAATTGTGAGGACTATAAATTAATCGATCATGAATGTAAAAATAATAACAGTAAAATTAGTGAGCTAAAGAAAGTGTGACTATCACTATCGACCCATTTTAACTAACTGAAATTTGTCAGCACTGCAGACCCAAACTGTGGAATTTGCATTATTTTCAAGTGCTCACAGGATTAACATCAAAATTCACCATAAACTGAGCCTTGAAACGAGTCTCAGTGAAGTTCAAAGGACTGAAAATCTACAAATTATATTTTCTAGTCACAAGGGAATTGAAATAGAAGTCAATAACAAAATTGTTATATGGAACACTGATATATTTGAAAATTAAATAACTCACTTCTATGTAATTCATGGGTTAGAGAGGAACCACGAGGAATATTAGGAAAAACAATGATAATGAATACAAAACATATAAAATTGTGGAAGAGATAGATAATAGTGCTTAAAAGGAAATTTATAGATTTATATTTTAGGTTTAAAAATAAGCAATTCATGCATTCAGTCATATATAATTCTGCCTTAAGGGTTTATGTCGTAAAGCAAATTAAACCAGGGGGAAGTAGAAGAAAGAAAATAAAAATAAAGCAAAATGTATTAAAACTGCATAGAGAATTCTTATTAATGGCATTAAAAATAACCTGTAGGTACCTGACATGTAAGCTAATCTGTTTTTAGCCCGGTGGTTGGGGAATATTGCTGGACCAAGTAGAGTCAAGCTTTGTAATAGCGGAATGCAAAGGCTGGGCATACATATTCTGTAAAACATCCCACATTTTACTACTGCCAATGTGGACCTAGATTTGCAAAAGCATTGTTCACTGATAAACGAATTACTGAAAAAAAAGAAAGAAAGAAAGAAAGAATAAATCCCATTACTGGGTATATATCCAAAAGACTATAAATCGTTCTACTATAAGGACACATGCACACGAATGTTCATTGCAGCACAGTTTACAATAGCAAAGACCTGGAACCAACCCAAATGCCCATCGATGATAGACTGGACAGGGAAAATGTGGCACATATACACCATGGAATATTATGCAGCCATCAAAAATGATGAGTTCGTGTCCTTTGTAGGGACATGGATGAACCTGGAAACCATCATTCTCAGCAAACTGACACAGGAACAGAAAATCAAACACCGCATGTTCTCACTCATAGGCGGGTGTTGAACAATGGGAACACATGGACACAGGGAGGGGGAGTATCACACACTGGGGTCTGTCGGGGGGGAGAAAAAGGGGAGGGATAGTGGGGGGGTGGGGAGTTGGGGAGGGATAGCATGGGGAGAAATGCCAGATATAGGTGATGGGGAGGAAGGCAGCAAATCACACTGCCATGTGTGTACCTATGCAACAATCTTCCATGTTCTTCACATGTACCCCCAAACCTAAAATGCAATAAAAAAAAAAGAAAAAAAAAAAAAGAAAGAAAGAATAAAGAGTTCAGGAAAAACGGATAAAAAAGAAAATAGACAATAAGAAAATAAAGTCAGAAAATGATTATTTGAAAAAGATTAGTGTATCCGGTAAACCTCTAGCTATATCAATGAATAAAAACCTTAGAAAAAACAAATTATCAGGAACAAAGGGACTCAGCTGTACATTAAAGGAAAATAAATAATACAAAAAACTTCATGTCAATAATCCTACAACTTAGCTTAACTGGAAAAATACATAAAAAGCCTAACTCAGCAAAACTCACATAAGAAGAAATGAAAAATCTGGGGAGAAACTTCAACCACAATAAAAGATTTCAGAAAGTTATACTTGTTTTGGGAATTCCGTCACACATTTAAGGAAAAATACACAGAAAACTTTTCAAAAAATAAAGAATTGCACACTTCCTTATAGATTAAGATTACACACTTAATCTATAAAGCCAGCACAATCCTGATAACAAAACCTGCTGAAGATATTACAAGGAAATAAAGTTGGACCAGGATTCCTAATGAACATAGGTTAGAAAATGCTTAACAAAAATACCAGCAAATTAGGTATTCCACTACTTATAAGAATAATACATCATAACAAAGGACTTAAAAATCAATCAACACAATCACAACTGTAAGCAAATTTAGCAACTTTATGAGACAGATTTATAAACATATTCACTTCTATACATTAGGAAAAAGAATTAACAAATGAAAATTTAAAAATATCATTTATATTTTAAAACATAACCTGCTTGGGAAATACATTTGAAAAGAGATTTGCAAGATCTCAACAATAAAAATGACAACATTATTAACAGAGAAAGAAGACACGAATACAAGGAAAATACATCAGGTTTATATTGGAAGACATGATGCTTATAAGATGTTAGTTCCCTCCAAATAGATTTATAGCTTAAAATCAATCTCAACAGAAGTCCAAGCGGAGTCTCTTTGGAGGGATTAACAAGCAGATTCATAAGGAAAGGAAATGACTTGGAACAGACAAAACAAATTTTCAAAGACAGAAGTTGCAGGATTTCAGTGCCTGAGTCCAGGCTTACTGTAAAGCACCAGGAACTGAGACAGCATGGTGTTTGTGTGCAGAAAGAAAAGCCAGTGGGCAGAATAAAAAGTCCAGAAATAGACACATATCGTCTTGCTCAATAATGTGAAACAAAGATTCTGGTGAAATTCAGTGGGCAAGAGAGATGGTGCTGGAGCAGGTGAGTTATCACTGGAAATATCTTATGCCCGCCTCACACTATACACAAAAAGTAATTCAAGATTCATCACAGACTTACACAGAAGGAGCAAAACCATTAAACTTCTAGAAGAGAACATAGAAGAATAATTCATAACCTTGAGATAGGCGTATGTTTTTTAGATGAGATGCAGAGAGCCTAACCACAGAAAACTCATAAAATTCGTCTTTATCATAATTAAAGCATCTGCTCAACAAAAGACACCTCTAAGAAAATGGAAAAGCAAGACAGAGGGGGAAGAAAATATTCACAAGGCACATATCTGACAGAGACACAGATCCAAAATAGAGATTAAAAAATAGCTTCCACAATTCCAGAGTAAGAAGAAAACATTCCAAAAAAATTGACAAAAATGTATAGAAACACTTCACAAAAGAAAATACGCAAATAGCCAAAAAGCACATGCGAAGTTGCGGGCGCGTTAATCATGGGGGGAAAACAGACATGCCGTGCCATTGCCACGAGGATGGTTGAAATGGAAAAGACCGGAAGCACGCAGGGGTGGGCGAAATTACGGAGGAGCTGGAATACGCACCCCTGCCTCATCCCCAGCGCGATCTCTTTGGAAGATGTTTTGTTGTTTCTCAAAACGTAAAATGCGTCTCTACTTCATGGTCTCAAATTCTACTCCCAGGTATGTGTTTGGGTAAAATGAAAGCAGGTTCATAAAAACATTGGCATAAAAAAGTCGTAGCAGTTTTTTCATCACAGTCTCAGATTGGAAACAATTTAAATACCCATCAGGTGACTTTGTTTTATAAACAAACTGTGGTCTCTTCATCCAGTGGAATATTACTCAGCAATAAAAAAAAACCCAGCCACATACACGTGATAACACAGACACATGTCAGAAGCATTCTACAGAGTAGAACAAGCTCCTGTATAAAGCACACACAGTGCTGTTCCCTTTCTGTAAAACTTCAGGACAGGACAGACAGCCAATGGAGATTGGCAGCAGGGCAATGGGTACCTCGGGAGGTATATAGGTGGCCCAGGGGCACAAGGAAGCTTTCAGGGAGGTGACATCTTCTTTATCTTGGTTGTGACGCGTGCTACAGAGGTTCGGATGTGTCAAAACTCACTGACGTGGACTTTTAAGAACTGGGCTTGGTTGGGCGCAGTGGCTTGTGCCTGTAATCCCACCACTTTGGGAGGCGGAGGTGGGCTAATCACAGAGTCAGGAGATCGAGACCATCCTGACCAACGTGGCGAAACCCCATCTCTACTAAAGGAATGCAAAAAAGTTAGCCAGACATGGTGGCATGTGCCTGAAGTCCCAGTTACTCAGAAGGCTGAGGCAGGAGGATGGCTTGAAATCGGGAGGCAGAGGATGCAGTGAGCCGAGATCCTGCCACTGCAGTCCGGCGTGGCCGACAGAGCAAGGCTGCATCTCAACAACAGCAAAAACAACAACTGTGCTTGTCACGTGTGAAACAAGCCCTCAGTTACGTAACTAGTACAACTAACTTAAAAATTGTGCATTAATGTTAAAATTGTATTCCTCCCAACCCTTAAGAACAGGGCAGTGACTCTGCCCACAGCTCTTGGCTTGGGTTTAGCTACTGTCACCACGGTGGGCACCACCTGTGCCATCACCCAGGCCAGGAGTGCTAGACAAACAGGGACAGCCATAGGAATAGGGAGAGAGACAGTGACAGAGCTAGAGAAAGGGACAGAGATAAGCATAGAGACAGAGAGAGGGACGTACAGATAGGTGTGTGGAGAGACAGGGGAAAGAGATAGAGAAAAAGAGAGGGTTTATCCTGAGAAGTGGCTGATGTGACCGAGCATGTTGAGAACTCCCACAATCCGGCCCCTGTCAGTTGGAGCTCTTGGAAGTGTAGATGATGGCTAACTCTCCCGTGAGGTTTAGAGATAATCCACGTTCATGCCAGTGCCCCCCCACACAGTCGGCATCCCGCCCATGGCTTTACGTGCTCCTCTTCCTCCAGGCTCCGGGACACCTCCGGACCCACAGTCCTCACACATCAGAGGCCCGGTCATCAGGGCGGCTGACACAAAGGACTTTCAGAGGGAAAGTCAATGTGAAGATGCGCTCTGCTCCCCCCTGCACTGAAAACGAGGGGCACTCGCCTTGCAGGGAAGCCTGGGGGAGCCGCACCACACAGCTGCCAAGCCCGTTCTCATCCTCGCAGTCCGCTGTCCCCAAAGTGCTCTTTCAGAGCATAATGGGCAGGCCGTGTTTCATTTTCCAGAACGAAGAAAAAAATGTAATATTGAAACAGCACCGGGGGACGGGTTAAGACAGATCCCTGGGCCGCCACGCGGAGCTGGATTTTATTTCATTTCCATATGAGTTTCTGCATCCTCCCAACTTTATTTCCTGCTAAATCAGAAGAGCCCGCAGGACCACCTGGGTTTGCTGGGTTGTGCTGTTCTCTTAATGGCAATGAGATTCCTATCAGCCAGAAGTTGACTGGAGCTGGGGAGAGCGCGTCAGGCCGGCAGCGAGGGAAGCGAGAGGTGCGGGCCCTTTCCCTGCAGGTGGATGACTCCTCAGAAATGCCATTTTCTATTTTTGTTGGCATCACTGTCCCCATCAGCTTCCCCCGTCACCTGTGGAAACTGCCAACCTCAGGGACGGGCAGTGGCTCTGGGGGCGGCTCTTTGCTTATTCTTACTCTGCAGGACCTCGGGGTCAGCGGAGGAGGCGTGATTGTCTTCAGAAGACCTTAATGGGGTGATGGGAAAGAGACACTGGGCCCAGGACCCTGCTGGTCCACCAGTGGCTGCGTCGGAGAGGAGACCAGTTCCAGCCACAGGAGCAAGTGCCCAATGGCGTCTGGTCCTGCCTGTTGCAGACCCACCCAGGAGGCCGGGAGCAGGCTGGACAGAAGGCCAGTGTTTGGGGAAAGACTCTGCAGGGGGAGGTGGTGCAAGCAAGGCCTTCCTTCACCCAAAAGAAGTGAGAGCCATGCTGTTCCAGGGCTCACATGCTTGGCCGTGGGCCTCACAGGTGTGGATACTGTGGGGTATTCATTCTCAGGGACCCCCAAGGGAGGGGACGGAAGTCAGCATCAGGTTTGTGTGGATGACTGGGTCTGGGAGTAGGAGGGACACCCTCCTGAACAGGGTGGGGACAGTGTCCACCCTGTAGTTTCTCCTGGCCAGGACCACCTACTCAAGGGACAGAGCAGGGCTGCTTAGGCAGGGCCTGGCGCTGCCTGGATTCACCGTGGGGCATCAGCCACCGAGGAAGCCACCGTGTGGAGTCCCTGAGCAACTCCCACAGAGGGTGGAAGAGCAGTGATCAAAATGAGAGAAATTCACTGAAAACACCCCGTTGCTATGTCCTCATCTCAGCAACACGTCACCAGAAATCTCTCCTGGACCAAGCCTGGGTCTTGATTTGAAGAAATCCCAGGCAGGTGTTGCTGGAGTGATGCTTGGGGGCTGGAGGAAGGGAGGAGCTGAGCGTGTCCCTGTGAGATCTCTGGGTGGCCATGCGACCCAGGGGGATGGTCTGACCCTCTCGGGAGAGGAACCCAAGGCCGCCTTCCCAACCTTTCAGCAGAGTTTGCAGCTGACAGAGCAGACGCCTGCTGTCACGGCCTTGCTGAGCTGCCCAGCGCAGGTGTGTGCTCCTGACCTCTTACTCCTCCACAGGGTCTCTGGTTCTCCCACGGGTCCACTGCCCCGCACACAGGTGGCCCAGTCCACTGGTGATGAGTCTGGGTATGTGAGGGGTGAATCCCTGCAGGGAAGACGCAGGGGAAAGTGGTCAACCTGAATGCAAGCCCGGCTACTGCTGTGGAGCGCAGACGACCCAGGGGCTTTGTCTGCTTTTGTTTCCCTTCAACGTGACGTAAGTTTTCACTAATGTGGTGGTCTTAGGAGGTGGGGCCTTTGGGAGATGAGGCCAGGAGGGTGGGGCCTCCATGAACGGGATTAGTGCCCTTATGAAAGAGGCCCCAGAGAGTTCCACTCTTTCCCTCCACTGCATGAGGGCACCAGGAAAAGGCGCCTTCTGTGAACCGGGACCCCCACCAGACACTGAATCGGCTGGTGCCTTGATCTTGGGGAGGAGTGAATGTCTGTGGTGGATAAATCCCCAGACACGGAAGTTTGTTTTAGCAGCCTGGATGGACCCAGACAGCAGCCAACCCGGAGACGCCAGGGTAGAAACTGAAGATGTGCTGTTGGAAGTCAGAGACTCTCGGAATTATCTGCCTCCAAGCATCAACAGCACCAGGAGGCAGTCATGGCCGGCCTCAGGTCAAACGTTCAGGACAGCAACTCCCGAAGCAAAGGCCAGCTCTCTAGGTGGTCGCTTCTCCCCTACCAGCATGACAGTGGCCGCAGTCAGAGGTGGCCCACTAAATGGGAGAAGGACTCAGGGGTGTGGCACCCTGCCCAGGCATCACTGTCCTCCCTCCAGTGACCCTGCCTCTCCCCAGGCCACCCACAGAGGAGTCCCCCACACAGGACCTGCTATGTGCCCTGCCCCACGTATCCACCCTCCACTCATTCTCTGTCCTCTGCACTCCAGGCTCCTCTGCCACAGGGCCACGAGAATGGCTGTCTGCACAGAAGCTGGCAGCCCTGCTGTGGCCATCTGTTGACCTCAAGGCACCCTCCTGCCACAGTGCTGGGTCCCGCCAGCCCTCTTGGTGGCTGCACCTTCTGCTTCTCTCCATGCAGCCAGGACGGGGCAGCGAGACCCACACTCCATGCTCTCTGGCTCCTGCAACAAAGGTTCACTCTGTGCTCACACTGCTGTCCATGGCTGGTCACTCAAGGTGAGACGGAGGAGCAGCCCCTCCCACTGAGTCCTACCCCACAGGGCACTGGGGTCTTCACCATCTTGCTCGGACAGGCAGGTGCTCAGCCCAGAAGAGGAACCTGCAGCTTCTCAGGGCGGCAAGAGCAAAACTCGTCTTCCGGCTGCACCCAACCACAGCAGGCCCAGGAAGCCACATGCTAAGATGACCCTGGAATTGGAGAAGGCCTCGTCTGTCACCCACCCTCCTGGGTGGCTCCCTTAAGGTCGCTGCCTCCTGGGTCTCCTCACTGGAGTCTCTCTGGCTGGATTCTGCCCAGTGCGCCTGCGTGAACTCATCCAAGCCTGCCACCTCATCCTCTTCTCCTGGGGTTCTGCAGACAGGAGCCGTGTGGCAGACCCTTAGCACTTCCTATTCTCCTGGAGCCCCAACGTCCCCAGGAACAGGCATGAGCGCCCCGCCAGGCCACCAGGTGCACGGGTGTCCCAAGGCCCGCACGGACACAGGTGCCCCCTCCCGCCCCGGCCCCCATGGGGACCTAGTGATGTCCAAACGCAGCAGTGCTGCCATCACAGCCTGAGTCCTCCCCTGCCCCGGTAAGGGCACATGCCTCAGGTCCTCACTCTCTCCTGAGGCTTCCTGTGGGTCCCCGGGGGCTGGTGGGCCTGTGAGTGCCACCAGCGCTTGCGTCCACACACCTCTCCCAGGGCACCGTCTCACCCCCTCGGAGGGAACTCTACTGACCCTGTTGGGGTGCCTGGCTCCCCACCTGCAGCTCATAAGACACAGCCTTGCAGCTCACAAGCTCCCACCTGTAGCTCGTAAGACACGGCCTTGCAGCTCACAAGCTCCCACCTGCAGCTCACGAGATCCCAGCCTTGCAGCTCACAAGCTCCCACCTGCAGCTCACTAGCCACAGCCCCGGCTGCCCTCCCTGAGCCCGGCTCCTCCACACCCTCATTCCTGAACCCAGCCCCCGCCTCTGCCTCTGGAATAAGCCTTCAGGCGTGTCCCCTCTTCCCTCCACCCCAGTAAAGCCCAGGTTAGGCTCCCGGCACTTCTTGCCTTGGCCATTCTGGCCACCCCCCACCACACACAGCTTTAACGTGGTCAGGCTGGCCTGACACAAGCATCTCACCAGCTCAACAGAGTCCTGCCCGTACCCAAGGTAAGATTTATCTCTGTTTGGCTTTATAATTTTAATTGTAAATTATAATATTATAGTTTTAATGATAAATTATAATCTCAATTATAATTTATAATCATATTAAGTTATAATTTAATTATTTGCCTTCTAATCTTAATACTTTGTCTATTATTCAACCCCTATACAACACTAGCTTGACGGGGAGAGACGAAAATCTTGTTCCGATGCTGTGTGTCTTCATGTCCTTTGCATTTTTTATCTTCTGCTCTTTCCTCTTTTGGTCTCTAAGGAGTCCAGCTTCGTCTCCGAAATGTTTGCGTGACTCTCTGCCTTTCCTGCAAGCGTCTCATCCGTGGTCTCTGGAAGCTGCCCCGGGTTCCCTTCCGGGAGCTGTTTGATGATGTTTGATCTGAGCCAGTGTCTAGACACCAGATCTCTTTTGCTGGCTCTGTTCTTCCTTCCAGCTTCTTACTTCTCATTACCGCTGTTCTCCATCGAGCTCTCTAAAGAGAAGAAGAGATTCAGATGTCCCAGCAATTCTCTGGTTTTCTATCTGGAACCTCGTACGTGCACCAGGCTTTTGGGGCGGACGTGCCTAAGCATCCCCAGGTCTCTCCTCATTTGTCCACTGATAGTCACGGCCCCCGGGGCCAGCAGACATCAGACCCACAGGAAAGGAAACCAGGGGACGAGGCTGCAGTGGGAGGCAGAGCCAGGGAGCCTCTCAGCCCAGGAGCAGGTGACACCCACAGGCACAGCTAATGGTGACAGACGAGTCTCCAGTGCTGCCCGGGGAAGGAACATCCAACACAAATTTGAGAAGAAGAGTCGTGGGGGCATTTTTCTGAGCTGAAATTTGGCGCAGAAGTTGGAGATGCCTGGGAGAGGAGTTGAGGGTGTGGAGAAGGGTGGCCTCCGGAGAGGGAGCCGCGTCCACAAAGCTGGGGTGGGAGAGAAGTCGGGGAGAGTGGGTGTGGGCAGTGCAGCGGGGCGTGGGCTTGGGAGATGGGAGCCGGCCCCAGAGGGCTGGAGTCACAGCAGGGACGATGGAGAGGCTGTTGGCACTGAAGAGAGCTGCCACGTCCTGTGGAGAAGGCGAGAATCGATCAGGTACCCGAGGGAGGTCATGGGAGGGTCCCCACGGGGACCGTGGGTGCATCTGCATTCAGTGGAGGACTCGAGTCTTAGAGGACAGTAGGACGGTGAGGCTGGAATCAGGGAGAAAAGAGGAATGGAAGTGAGGAGCTGGAAACCAAAGTGGAACCAGCCAAGAAGACTCCATTTGTTAGACAATGGCTGAGATTGAAAAGAGCAGTAACCGCTCCTGCAGAGGATCACGGTGTAGCCTGCGGAGGCCGAGGACAACAGGCTTGCAGAAAACGCACAGATGCCCCCACCGAGGTTTAGGCAAGGATTCCAGAGACAGAAACTGCAGCGATGAAGTTGGAATCCTTAGACACCAGTGGAAAAGGCCGGGTGCGGTGGCTCATGCCTGTAATCCCAGCACTTTGGGAGGCCAAGGCAGGTGAATCACGAGGTCAGGAGTTTGAGGCCAGCCTGGTTAATATGGTGAAACCCCATCTCTACTAAAGTACAAAAAAATTAGCTGGGCATAGTGGTGGGTGCCTGTAATACCAGCTACTCGGGAGCCTGAGGCGGGAGAATCACTCGAACCTGGGAGGCAGAGGTTGCAGTGAGCCGAGATGGCGCTACTGCACTCCGGCCTGGGCAACAAGAGCGAAACTCTGTGGAAGGAAGGAAGGGAGGGAGGAAGGGGGAAAGGAAGGAAGTGAGGGAGGGAGAAAGAGAGAGAAGGAGAAAGAGAGAGACCAGTGGAAAAAATGAAAGGACGCTTAGACATTTGGCATCAGGAACAATATTCCCGACTCCCGCTGTTGACCTGCTGTCAAGGTCTTGGACAATAAACAAATGGTTAAAGCTGCAAAGGAAACCAAAGACAAATCCTGCGTGGGGTGAGTCTCTGACGCTTGGTGAAGCGTCCCCTGCAGTGGGGGAACAGGGCATTGGGTGCTCACAGGGACATGCAGGGGTGACTGGCTTGACTGGCTTAAGGTGGGAACAAAGTCCACCTGCCTGGGCTGGAATCTGGGAGGGTTCCTGGAGCACCAGGACGAAGAAGAGCAGGAGGCAGGAGCAGCTCAGCTGCCGGGCGAGTGTCCTGCCCGCCGAGAGGAGGGCGTGAGCACATGGCTGACGCTCTGTGAAGATCCTGGATGAAGGTCCTGGGATGAAGCTGAGCCCTTCGCATCAACCCCACCCCATTCAGACCACAGCTCAAGGACAGAGGCATGGGGTTCCAGCGTCCGGTTTGAGGATTGCCCAGCGTTCAGAGCAGCGATTTTCAGCTGAGGAGTCATGGCACTCAGCTGGTGATGAGGAGGATGGCGGGCACTGAGGTTTGCGGAAGCTGCGGCCCACAACAACCCCCAGCCTCTCTCCTCCTCCTGAGCGCTCTTTTGGGAGAGACCAAGATGTCAGGAATACACCTCACATGAAGAACCGGGCAAAGCCCTGCATGGACCTGGGAAGACGCCGCAGAAGCCCAGGATGTAGCCATCCAGGCACCTCCCGGGAAAAAAGCAGGAACAGCAGCGCCAGCCCAGAGGAGGAGTTTAGCCAGGACTTCTCCCCGCAGAGGAGGGTGTAGAGCGCTTCAGATGCTGATCTTGGAGAATAGCAGATTTCAGGACATACAGGAATTCTTCTTTTCAAACACCCTATGGCCAGCCCTGAAGAAAGGATCGAATTGATTCTGTGCAGCTACAAAGGTGGGAGCAGAGAGCAGAAATTACAGGGAAGCTGGCTCTGCCCTACAAAAGGAAGAATTTCACAGCCAAGCCGCTCAGCAGCAAGACAGGCGACCAGGAAGGAGGAGTGGCCTGACCGTGGAAATTAAACAGGCCGAGCAGCCACCTGTCAGCAACACCAGGCTGAAGTCTGCAGGGGAGGGGCTGATATTCCCCTCCAGCTCAGGCTCTGGCACCAGCCCTGGTGTTTTGGGTGGACTTGATCAGCCCAGCCCTGGGTGTTTTGGGTGGAGTCTCACCAGCCCAGTGCTGGGTGTTTTGGGGTGGAGTCTCATCAGCCCAGTGCTGGGTGTTTGGGTGGAATTTATCAGCCCAGTGCTGGGTGTTTGGGTGGACTCTTATCAGCCCAGTGCTGGGTGTTTTGGGTGGAGCTTATCAGCCCAGTGCTGGGTGTTTGGGTGGAGTTCTATCAGCCCAGTGCTGGGTGTTTGGGTGGGATCTTATCAGCCCAGTGCTGGGTGTTTAGGTGCAGTTCTGTCAGCCCAGTGCTGGGTGTTTTGGGTGGAATTCTATCAGCCCAGTGCTGGGTGTTTTGGGTGGAGTTTCATCAGCCCAGCCCTGGGTGTTTTGGGGTGGAGTTCTCATCAACCCAGTGCTGGGTGTTTGGGTGGAGTTCTGTCAGCCCAGTGCTGGGTGTTTTGGGTGGAGTTCTATCAGCCCAGTGCTGGGTGTTTTGGGTGGAGTTTTATCAGCCCAGTGCTGGGTGTTTTGGGTGGAGTTTTACCAGCCCAGCCCTGGGTGTTTTGGGTGGAGTTCTCATCAACCCAGTGCTGGGTGTTTGGGTGGAGTTCTATCAGCCCAGTGCTGGGTGTTTTGGGTGGAGTTTATCAGCCCAGTGCTGGGTGTTTGGGTGGAGTTCTATCAGCCCAGTGCTAGGTGTTTGGGTGGAATTTTACCAGCCCAGCAGTGCTGTACCATTTTTGTCAGACCCTGCAGAGGGTGCAGCTTGGAGCTACACACATCTCCTGGTAGAGAAAGGTCGCAGTTAAATCATTACTAAATTATTCATGAAGTTGCGTGGGTGTTTTGTTTGTCTGTTCTGCTTTTGGTTTTTAAAATGCAGCATGTGAGTAGGGGTAGCCACCCCAGTGTGTGTACCTGGCATGTAGCATGGGTGCCAGCGGAGTCATGTGGCCTGTGACGTGGGTGTCAATATCCCCACAGACAGTCACAGAAACTGCAGTGAAGGCAGTGCCTCCGCCAAGGCCCCACATCTGCTACTTAGTGGAAACTGGCCTCAACTACAGGCCCAGTTGAACCCGGAAGAGTCAACAGTCCCACTGATTTGCTTTAGGGCAACGTGGGTTCACCACAGCGAACACCTGCAGCTTGTGTGGTAGCAGGTATTTGACTTACGCCACTAAATGAGGAAAATGGGCGCTGAGTGTGTGTCTTCCAGGGTGGGCAACGCCCTCTGTTCTGGGGCCAGTGCCCTCCCCATGGGAATGGTGCCCTCAGCGGCACAGAGAGGGTTTGGCTGGGGCGGCAGAGAGAACCGGCCGAGGAACACATCTCCCTACGAGGCAGTTAATTAACTGGAAGCCCGCTGCACGCAGCCTGAGGAGCACTTTTCGGGGAAGCCGAGGCGAGTTCATCAGGAAAGGAGATCGTTATTGGCGTAAAGGGCGTCTGTGGGGGACTAGTTCGTGCCTGGGCACTCCGCCTTCCAGGAACAGCATGCGATTGCAGCTTGAAAAATGGCCACCGATGAAGGGGTGGTCCACTTAGGCCGTGGCGGAGGGAGCCGGGCACAATATTAATGACATCAGTGGCTTCACTGAATTTCCATACCCCGAGGGCATTTGTGTGCCGTTATTAACACGGTTCCATTTGACAAGGCCTCGGGGTGTCCGTGTGCAGAATAATGATCGCTCAGGTGCCAGGACGGGTGCGTGTCCAGGTGGAAGGCACTGGACAGATGTAGCCGCCGCTCCTGGGAGGGATGCGTGGCCGGGAGGAGACCCCCGGAGGCAGACCCTGCTCTGGAAGCGTTTCCGTTCCTCATGCCCACAGCAAGGCTGTGGATGGGAGCCAGTGAGCCAGTGCAGACCCAGGCCTGGGAGGCGCCTTGGGGCTGTTGGCTTTTGCCCCCCATGGCCGTGAGCAAGTGGGGTAGTGCCTCAGTTTCCCTTTAGCATATGAGGAGTACAGGGTGATACTGAGGTTCAAGGGTGCGGCCATACATCCTTACCACTCACTCATGCCAGGAGCCCCGCTGGATGATTTCATGCTGAACACCCCGATGAGCCTGTAGGGTCGGGAGGAAATTATTTTCCTTTACAATTAGGGAAACAGAGGCACCGAAAGATAAAGCCGCTCACCCACAGTGACTCAAGCATGGAACAGGGGGATAAGATTCAAGCTTCCAGGGCACAGTCATTGTCTGTGTCCCCCAAGTGCCACACTGCACTATCTCCATGTATCAGGGTGGAAAAGTTTCCCCAGAGAGTAAAACTTGCAGCACTGGTGGCCGCTAATCTGGGAGCCCACAAACAGGGGCTGGGAGCAGGTGCTCACCCAAGCTGCCAGGGTCCCAGGTAGGTCACCCCGGCTTCTCCAAGCCCCAAGCTCTTCGTTTGTCAAGCACGGAGGGTGGCCCTGCCGCTGTTACAGGGTTCCTTCAGGAAGCAGTGAGGTGAGGCCCCTGCCCCCGAGAGCTACTGTGTGTGCTCAGCTCTGTGAGTGTCCCCTTCACAAGGTGGCTCAGGCAGGGCCACAGGATGAGAAGGGCCAGGCTGTGCGTGGGTTTGTTGTTGACTCAGTCCCAGGCAGTGCCATGGACTTGGGCAAGAAATTCATGTCCCAGAGCAGGGAAGCCCCGGTGGGAGGAGCCCAGCTGGGGGAGCAGTACAGGGTGTGGAGCCTCTGGGGCCATGTGCAGGGGTGGGCCCTGGGTTCAGAGCCAGCCAGAATGGGAGAGACCCCGGAGGCTCCCTAGGCACCCTGCGTGGCCTCTCATCCAACCTCCCTGTTCCTGAGTGCCTGGCCCCGTGGAGGTGCAGGCATTGGCGCTGTCTGGGTCCTGTCTGGCCCACCTGGTGTCACTCTGAGAGCCGAGGCCCCCACCACCATGGGGCCCTTTGCTGCCCTCCAATGGGAGCCCCTCAGAAGCCACAGGCTTCATCGGGAGGGGAGACTGAGTGCTGCTGTGCAGGGTGGATTCTAATGTTCTTCAGAACATGAAGGATTGAAATGTAAATACTGTCTGGAAAAGACCACACGCCTTCTATGAGAAAATAACATCTCACAATTTCCATCTCAGGCCAAGGACTGTAATGTTAATAGGAGATGATACAAATTGAATTCATTTTCATTCATGTTACAAGGATGGGTTACAAGTTGCTGTTCTAGACACTGGGTCCCTGGGAGGGACAGCAGTCCCAGCACAGAGCCCTCTTCTCCCCGGGACCCCGACAGAGCTCCAGCAGGGCCATCTTGCAGGGGACCTGGGGGTGGGGGGAGCCCAGGGAGGGGCAGGGCAGGTGGCAGGGACACATCACAGGGAAGGGGAGCGCCTGGCCTGGGCCCCCGTCACCCGCAGACTGTAGGTGGAAGTGGCTTCCTGTGAGCCCAGCACAGGAGGGTGCGGGGATTGCCCTGGCCCAGCCGTCTGCAGACACAGACATTCAAGATGGACCTGCTGCTTCACTCCACTGACTGGAGGAGAAGAGGAAGCCACAGCCCACCCCAGCTGTCGCCTAAAGCACCCCCAAGAGCTTGAGGGTTTGAACTGTGCCTGGGCAGGAGTGGAGGCCTCCGGGGCCTTGGAAGTTTGAATATCCCTTCTGTCACCTCCGGAGGCCCACATGTCACCGGCCCAGCCTGGGCTCCAACACCAGCAACCGGGTGAGTGGACCACTTGTAGGGGATGGCCCAGCCCAGACTGGCCTCTGTTCCCCATGGGCTCGGCAGGGCATCTGCTGTCCCTGTTATCAGAGGCTGGGTCAAAGCCAGGCGGGGCCCTTATGTCCCAGGGTGGGGTCTTCTGTCTGTGGAGCCCCCCAAGGTCAGGAGACTGGAGCCATCCTCTCCTGGGGCAAAGCAGGCAGGACCCCAGGCAGCCCTGTGGGGCAGAAGCCGGGCAGTGCAGGTAACGGAGGGTCAGGGCTGAGCTGGGGTGGCGTCCTGAATGCTCGTCCCAGACCCAGGAGCCTTTTGTGCTGGGGAAGAGGCTGCAGGCTCGCTCTGGCCAAGGTGCGTCCACAGATCTGGGAGTCTCTCAAAGGGAGCAGAAGGCGCTGAGTGTGAAGGAACCGGCAACTGGAGGGGACTCTTGCTTGACCTGGGGGACTGATTTTTGTAAACACTATTGTCTGATTGAAGCCAGTGCTGGTGGACGTGGGGTGCCAGACCTGAACACCTTCCAGTGGGAAGTGTCAGACCCAGATGGCGGCCGTGGAGGAAGCTTTGGGGTTCACAAGCCTCTGCATGAAGCTGAAGGACTGTCCTCCCTCTCCCTGGAACAGCCACTAAAGTGGCATCTCCTCTTCCCCCAGGAGCAGCCGTGGGAGGCCGAGGCTGTCCTGGATGCAGCAGGGCAGGTGCCGGGGTCGTGCCGCTGCTGCCAGGACCTTCTGTGGTGGCATCAATTGCTGAGAGAGCAACCACACTTGGCTGTGACCCAGACAGCGTCTCAGGAAGGGATGTTCATTACATCAGACTGTCTCCCGCTCTGGGAAACCTCCCTCCTCCCCCACCGGCCTCCATGTCCTTGTTAAGGCAGAGGGAAAGGCTGAGGCTCCCTGGCTGCCTCCCACACTGGCTACGCCGGAAATGAAATGAAGAGAGGTTGTCCTGCAAGAGAACCAGGACGCTGGCCTCACCCCCAGCCCCTCAGAGTTCCCACCACGCCAACCTGCAATTTCGGTTCCCGGCTCCCATTCTCATGTAACGCTTCCCATAATGGGTTATTTCAGTGTCTGCCCCAGCGTCCCCTCCAATCCCCTGCCCTGCAGGTCCTTTACCTGCCCTTCGTCAGCGCTTACGCCTGACTGTGTCCCATCCCTGATCGCTATGCCCCAACCCCTCTGCCCTATTCCCTCCTGCCCTCCACCCCATCCCCTCCCAGCCCTGCACTCTCCCCCATGCCCTCCATCCCCTGACCTCTGCCCTGACACTCCATGCCCTCGACCCTCTCTGCCCACTGCTTCATACCCTCTGCCCTCCACCCCATCCCCCCCTCTGCCCTCCACCCCATCCCCCCCCCTACCCTCCACCCCATCCCCCCTCTACCCTCCACCCCATCCCCCCCTCTACCCTCCACCCCATCCCCTCCTCTACCCTCCACCCCATCCCCCCTCTCACCCTCCACCCCATCCCCCCTCTACCCTCCACCCCATCCCCCCCCCCTCTGCCCTCCACCTCATCCCCCCCTCTGCCCTCCACCCCATCCCCCCCTCTGCCCTCCACCCCATCCCCCCCTCTACCCTCCACCCCATCCCCCCCCCCACCCTCCACCCCATCCCCCCCTCTACCCTCCACCCCATCCCCCCCCTCTACCCTCCACCCCATCCCCCCCCTCTACCCTCCACCCCATCCCCCCCTCTACCCTCCACCCCATCCCCCCCCTCTACCCTCCACCCCATCCCCCCTCTACTCTCCACCCCATCCCCCCCTCTACCCTCCATCTCATCCCCCTCTGCCCTCCACCCCATCCCCCCTCTGCCCTCCACCCCATCCCCCTCTGCCCTTCACTCTCCCCCGCCCTCCACCCCGTCCTCCCTCCCCTCCCTTTTCCACTGGCGTGGTGTCCTGCAGTTCCTCCTGAGCCTCACTCCCACAGGCTCACCCTCAAACACTCGGGCGCTGGAACCCGGCCTGTGTGTCTGGCAGAGGCTGAAGGAACAACACACATCCCAAGTGGACCCCACAGCGCGGCAGAACTTCAGCCCCAGCGAGGTTCCCGGCCCCTGCTGGGTGTCAGCGCCTGGGCTGGACTTCCCGGTGTGGCTTCCTGCTGGCAGCACAGGTACCCCTGTGGCTACTGCAGGCCTGGAGGCCTCCGTGTGTTCCCTGCCCACAGGCTTCTTCCTCTCATCGGCATAGATGCAGCTTCGCAACTGACCCCAAAGCTAATTTCTAGAAAAATCGATGGTACCAGTGACCACCCCACTACAGCCCAAGGTATCCCACAGGGAGGGAAGTCTGTCCAGAAGGCTAGTCCTGTGGGAGGTTCCTGCACCCCGCGGCCCCGGTCCTGGCTGTGTGTCCACGTCGCAGGTGATGGGCAACACCCCGTCCCCCTCCTGCCTCCGGCACACCCATACCGCCTGTTCCTCTCTCTCACCCAGCTCCAAGAAGTGTCTAGAAGCCTGGCTGTGCACCTGCCCCATCCAGACCCATCCTGTCGGGGTGCGGCCAGGGTCTCCTGAGCCTCCTGGAAGTCCAGGTTCCTGAGCAGTGTCTCCTACCTCAGTACTTTGAGGGGCGTGATTGGGCAGGGCAAACGCCTGTGCTTTGAAACCAAACGACCCAGGTTCAAACTCCACAAAAGGGCTGTGGGATCGGGCACCTTCCTGAGCCTCCACCCGAGAGGGGACAGGGGCTGTTCAGAGTGAGGCTCTGCAGAAGGAGCTGGGTGAGGGCTGATGAAGTCAATGAGCGGCTGATGTCATCTCTGCATCTGCACACACAGCCTGGGGCCTGCGCCACCGCCCCCATGGCTAGGAGTCTGAAGACTGAGGGTTCACGTGGCAGCTCCCCAGATGGAAGGCACTGGGGCCTGTGAGTGGGATCCCCCAATCCTGCCTGCTTTCTGGGGTCCAGAGCACAGAGGACAGGGTCTAGGTGCAGCTCAGAGGGTGGGTGGGTGTCCCTCAGGCAGCTGGCCTGGTCCTCACACTCACCCAGCCTTCAGGTCCATGTCTGCCTGTGGCCACCTCCCAATGCCCAGGGGCTGGGGCCTCCTGATGGGGAGTGAGGGACACATCAGGTGGGTTCGCCCTCCTGGGGATCTTCCTGGAGGGAGGAGGGGGCGTGGCCGCATTAGTGGAAGGGACTCAGCGTGGGGGAGCCCACGGCTCCAATCCCCGATCTGTGGCACCGATTTCTGTCACTGGGAGATGCTGTCACTGCTGCTGTGGCCCCAGGGGACTCTCTGTCAGCAAATGCAACACAAACAGGATGTGTTAACAAGCTGCTATTATACCGGGAGATTGTGGCTTCAGTGGGACTTAGAATGAGGAAGAAAAGCCCACTGCTACCTTTGTCCCCGGCAGCTTGCCATATGCAGGTCAGGGAGCTGGTGTGCCGCTGATTTAGACTTCACCGAGGCGGCACCGCCCCCAGAATGGCCGCCGACAGGAAGGGTGCGCCTGGTCTGGGCACCTGCAATGCCCACTACTGCAGCCTCTCTCCCTGGGCCCGATGCAGAGCAGGGACTGCAGGCGGCTTCCTCAATGCTCCTGCAGTCCTGGCTCCTCATTTTGATGGAGGAGAGGATGAGGCCTAGTGAAACAGGACTTCAGCAGTTCAGCTGCGAGGCGGCCAGAGGCCATGTGGAAAGGACCAGGGAGGACATGAGAGATTGTCCCCGGGAGGGAGGAGGGGGCACCGTCCTGCAAACGTCCTGCAGTGAGGGCTTGAGCCAGACACCGCCCAGGCAGAGGGGCCTCAGATGGGGACCGCTGAGGTGCCCTTCCTGTCAGCGGCCGTTCTGGGGGTGGTGCCCCTCTCCGAAATCAGCGGCAGGTCAGCTCCCTGTGCTCCCTGGGGCAAGCTGCGGGGACAAAGGTAGCAGCGGGCTCCTCTTCCTCATTCGAAGCCCCATTGAAGCGACAATCTCCAGATATAATAGCAGCTTGTTAACACATCCTGTGGACTGAACAGATGGGGACTGAGGCTCAGAGACGGGGCGAGGGAGGCACCTGCCCAGGGAAAAAGTGGAGGCCAGGAGGGCGATAACGGTTCCTAAGGATGGGCTCTGCCCTCGTGGGGGGCCGCCGAGCACGAGTAACGAGCGCAGCCCCGCCTCCGCCCCTGCACAGCCCCAGCCCTGGCTGGAACCTGGGTCTGGGCTGTCCTGTCACAGCTCCTCCTTGCCGGGGTCTGTTACAGCAGAAGCTTCTTGTCTCAGGAGGGCCTGAAGGATGGAGGCTATCACCCTTCTCGGCTGCTTGGAAGAGCAGGGGATTCCCCCCATGGTGGGTGGAACTCCCCCGCCTCCCCACACCCTCCAGAGGGAGTAGCACTCATGTCCCCTGCAGGAGTGGACCTCACTCCTGGAACACACGGCTGGCTCAGGAGACACCTCTATCTGCCACTCTGCGGACACCACCCAGCACAGCAGGGCACTGGGGCTTCCAGCAGAGGAGGGAGGAGGCCTGCCCAAGATGCCCCTCTCACTACTACAGAGCTGTGTTCTCCCTCTCGCCCTCCCTCGCTCCCTCCCCCGCTCCCTCCCCTTTCCTCTCCTTCCTGCTCTTGCTCTCACTTTTCTTCCTCCCCCATGACAGAAGAACACATGCACACCCCGGGTCTCCCAGCAGGGATCTGTCCACACCCGGGTCTCTGTGGAGTGCTCTGTCCACACCCGGGGCTCCCAGCAGGGCTCTGTCCACACCCGGGGCTCCCTGCAGGACTGTCTACACCCGGGGGCTCCCTGCAGGGTTCTGTCCACACCCCGGGTCTCTGTGGAGTGCTCTGTCCACACCTGGGTCTCTGTGGAGTGCTCTGTCCACACCCGGGGCTCTCAGCAGGGCTCTTTCCACACCCAGGGCTCCCTGCAGGGCTCTGTCCACACCTGGGTCTCTGTGGTGCTCTGTCCACACCCGAGTTTCTGTCCAGTGCCTGTCCCTATTTCCCACGGCCCCCAGCATGGGCCTCATCGCCGCTCTCCAGAGGAGATGCCTAGGAGCATCTGTGGAAACTCCTTTTGCATTGAAACACTGTTGCTTCTTTCTAGTTTTCCTCTCAGCCAAATTGTCTCTCACTTTGGTGTAAATTAACTATCCTCCTTTAGTTCTCTTTTCTGGTTTTCTATATGAAGCAACATCTTAGGAGACACATTAACGGTTTTATATTGAAGTAAAGGAGAGGAGACCACTTTCTCCCAGGAGAATCATGAGGCCTTGCAAAGCTCCCCCAAATATCCACATTTTCCCCATACTCCCTAGTATCCAGGGGAGGGGCACGTGGCTGATTTTCCTGAGTGAAAGGTGAGTGGACGGCACGCAGCCCAAGTTCACTGCGATCTGTTGCCCGACTCCCTCCTTCTCCCATTCCCAAGCGGGGCTGGGAATGAAGGGCTGAGATGGGGGAGTTGCACATGGAAGGGGCTGGGTTCCGCCATCACCGCCCAGAGGACCCAGTGCCGTGCCAGAGAGGCCGCTGGCTGTCCTCAGGGCTGGAGGGTTGGTGGTGCCCATTCCATTTCTAGGGATCTCAGAGGAGGAGGGGCAGTGGGGTAAATGGTTTTCATTTCCACTTCTGGGTGCTGCACACATCATGCCTGTTGCGAAAGGTCAGACTGGAAGCCTGGGCCAACCCCAGCTTGCCTCTGATCGCTCACTGCTCTTATGACACAGGGCACCATTTAACTCAGGGTAACAAAGCCTCCATTTATCTGTCCAAAGGCAGGGAGTGCTGGGCTGGTAGGATGACTCCACTACCTCATTAAATGGCTTCAGATTCTGAGCCCAGGATAGCTGCTCTAGCTCCTGCCATGACATCTGCATCCCAGCTGGCTGGAAGGAAGAATGGACCAAAGAGAGTTCATGCCCATTACTTTAAGGAACGTTTCCCAGAAATGGTGCCCATCCCTTCTGCCTAGGTCCCGTGGGACACATCTAGTCACACAGCCACACCACACTGCAAGAAAGCCCACAAAAGCCTGCCTCTATCTGGGCAGCCATGTATATGCTCAGTTCAACTTGGGGGGTACCTCCAAGTTTAAGAGGAAGTAGGTGACTGAAGGTTGGCAGAGAGCTGGCAGCCAAGCTGGGGCTCATCCTCCTGGTGGGTCTGAGGCCAGCTGGCTTGAGGCCTGGTGGGGCACTGCCATCCTGACCCAGAAGGCTGGTGGAGGTGAGGCTAAGATCCGGTGGAATTTACCCCAGAGAGGTGTTTCCAGAGTTCACTGGCCCATGTTTCTCTCCATATGGGCACTGCCTCCTGCAGCACAGCATGTCACCAGGGAGGGACCAGCACCCAGCGCAGCTCGGCCACTTTCCTGTTATCTGTGTTACCCTTGTCACAGACACAGTCTGCAGGTTTCAAAGTGTGTGGTGACCCTCGATGCATCCCAGGAGTGCTACGTGCCGGGGGCGGAGGTCTGCGGTGAACCTCCAACTGCACAGACGCTGGCCGCAGGAGCCCCGACCACAGCGCAGAGAAGCAGGGTTCACTCGGAACTCGTGTTGCTAAATGGCGTTGGATAATTCCTTTTCCCTTTTTTCCCAGCTGTTCAATGGCATGCTTTGTTTTGGAGAGAATCAGACTCCCTCCCCAGCACAGAGCAGGAGGCAGGCATTGTGTTATGTGTGCACTGAAGAAGCTGATGTTATAAAGACACCTGCGTGGCACGGCCTCATATTCCGGAGCCGCGCGGTGGGCAGGCAGGGAGGCACGCTTGGCTGTGTACCTTTTTAACAATCCATGACTTTGAACAAAAAGCGAAAAAAGTCTACATTTGTTATTAGGTTGGTGGTTGTTCCCAGTACCCAATGGGTGAATGTTGGACACACGTGGGAGAAGCTCATGGAGGCCCCACACTGTTAGCAGCCGCTCGAATGTGAACGTGGCCGGCCCACGGCCTATATCCGTCTCCTGCCTGCCAGTGACTCACCATCCCATCAAGACGCCAAGACACCCCAAACATGACAAACAGCAGAGGGAGGGAATGCTGCCCCACCCCCATCTTCCCTCCCCCGCCTCCCCTCCTCCACAGCTGCTGTCCCAGGTTGGAGCCCCAGGGCCACCTCCTCTTCCTTGTCCTTCTCATGCTCTGCCTGCCCAAGGCCACCTCGCAGCCCCTGGCCTCACGTGGAGCCCCTGCTCGTCCACCCCGCTGACAGACTGTGGGTAACGAGAGAGCCCAGAGAGGCCTTGTGATGCTGGGCAAATCTCTCAGACCCCCACCCGGCCTGCCAGCTTGATGAGTAAAATTCTGCAGAAAGGCGACCCAGACTCACTTCCTTCCCGAGCACGTGGCTTGGCTTCAACAGTTCTAAGCCTCTGCCACTTAGCTCTGGGGTCGAGATCACAGGGCCTGTGCAACGGTGAGATGGGGGAGCGGGGCCTGCTAGAGAGACAGTGAGTCCCTGGGGGCTGCTGGAAGGAGCCGCCACGAGCTTGGGGAATTAAAGCAAGTTGTGTTCATCCTCTCACACTCTGGGGCCAGAAATCCAAACTCAAAGTGTCTTCAGGCCTGCGCTGCCTCCTGGGGCTCTAGGCTCCTTCCAGCCTCCAGGGGCTCCCCACGTTCCTGTGGCCGCACAGCTCCATCCCGGCCTCTCTCCCCCTCTGTGTGTCCAAGTCTCGAATCCCCTCTCCATTCTCTGCAGAGAACACCTGACGCTGGGCTTAGGGCCCACCCCGGATATTTCAGGGTGATCTTCGCGTCTTGAGATCCTCAATTACATCTGCAAAAGCCCTTCTTCCAGATGAATCCAAACTCACAGCTTTGGGGGTTGGGACGTGGACAGGTCTAATGGGGCCAGCAGCCCCAGAGCACGGCGGTTAACAGGTGTCAACCTGGACAAGCAGAGTTATCCCTAGCCTTCAGTTTGCAAGTAGACTCACCCCTTTCCCTCTCCTGCCAGCTCAAGTTACCCCTTGCCTGCGAAGACCAGCCGGGCCTTTTCTCCTACCCCAAATCTCCCAGCTGGCCATGCCCCGCCCCCACCCAGGGAGCATTTCCAGCCCCAGGGACTGAGGACCGTGTCCTGCCTCTAGCAGGTGTCTCTACATCAGGAGCCGGCTCCACGTGGGGGCCTGGCTGTGTGGCTCAGAAACATGTGGCACGGAAATCCCGCAAAACCAGTGAAATAGGAGGAAGGCAAGGTAAACGCAACACGGCGGCCTAGACGCCCGCGGAGCAAGCTGAGCTGTTAGTCTGCCAGCCTGCACGAGGGAGGAAACCCGCAGATGGGGGCGCTGGAGGGGAGAGGGCTGACCTCGATCGGTGAGCCCGCTGCTCTGAGAGCTTGATTGAATGAGATGTTTGGTTTGGCTTCACTGGTTATTGTAGTTTTTCCATTATTTTACCGTGCAAATTCCTGGTAGAGTCAGCAGAATCAAGAGGCAAAGTGAGCAGCTACTGTGAAGTGTGAAAAATTACCCTCCACTAATACAATCACACTATTTGCTTACGGGATTACAGCATGGAAATGAGGCCTCAGGCTGGCGATTTGGCAGTGGACTCCGGTCACCTTCCCGGGCCGCAGCTCTGGCCCAGGAGTTGTGGTTCTCCTGACTTCAGTGGCAGGATGAGCTTTCGGGCTCCTGTGGGGCAGACATCGATCTTTTCTGCCGCACTGACAACACACCCCAGGGAGCTAGGCGGGGCACGCACAGGGAGCAAACACACCCATCTCTGCATTCACCCAGGAAACAGTGACTCACCTCACCCGAACACAGCACAGACCTTAAATCCAGGCAGTCTGGGAAGAAGAAGTAAAATCCTTTGAGTGCTGTAACGTCCTCCCCCTGCCCCCGCCGACGCTGGGATTCAGGAGGCAGGGGCCTAGCCTTGCTGCCTTTGTTTCCACAGCTGTAGTGAGGACGTCCTCCCTGATGCAGTGAGGGCTTCCACCTGACCCCACAATGCAATCAGCTGAGGCACTCAAAACACCCACCGCCCAGGCCACATGCCAAACCGATTAACTCCACATGCCACGGAGGGGCTGGGTTTCAGCATCCTTCCAAAGACTTCCCAGTGGCTTCATGAGCAGCCACTTCTGGGAACCACCATCCTAACTAGAGCTGTGGTGAGGGCATACCAGAGACACTGGAGATTCACATCTTCATTAGAATTCATGCCTGAAGGATGGACACAAAGGCCTTCACAGAGCACGTCTCAGTCTAGCACAGAGATACCTAGGGAGGCAAGCGTTTCCTCAGCTCAGGAAGTGTTCAAGAAGTGGGTGGTGTGTCGGCAAAAGGGATAATAAAATTTCGAATAGATGTTTAGATGGATGGATGGATGGATGGAGAAATGGGTAGGTAGACGGGTCATGAATGGAGGAATGGGTGGGTGAGTGGATGACGGATGGTGAATGGATGGATGAGTGAATAGATAGATGGTGTGTGGATGGATGGATGGATGGGAGATGGATGGATAATGGATGGTGGATGAGTGGATGGATGAGTGAATAGACAGATGGTGTGGATGGATAGATGGATGGATGGATGGGGACGGATGGGTGAGTGGGTGGGTGGATGAACGAATAGACAGATGGTGTGTGGATGAACGGAAGGATGGATGGATGGGCAGGTGGGGATGATAATGGATGGATGGGTGGGTGGGGGATGGATGATGGATGGATGGATGGATGGGCAGGTGGGGGATGATAATGGATGGATGGACAGTGGATGGGTGGCTGGATTGGTTAGTGAGTATGTGGGTGGTTAGATGGTGGAGAGACTGTGCATAGATGAGTATGTATGTGGTGGATGGATGGATGGTGGATGGATGGATGGTGGATGCATGGATGGTGGATGGGGATGGATGGATGGTGGATGAATGGATGGTGGATGGGGATGGATGGATGAGTAATGGGGAATGGAAAACACATGACAGATGGATTTTGTGCCGAAGACTGTACCGTATTCCGAGACAATCTCCCTGACCTGTTGGAACTTACAAAGATGGTGGTGTACTGAGGCAGAGTGTGACTCAGCCTCATCAGCTGAATTGTGAAGGGATGAGGAGATCCAGTGAGGGACACTTACTGAGCACCTGCTGTATTCCTGGTCAGGAGCATGCCACAGGAACCTCCACATTCTCCCCCCAACAGTTTTCACAAATGAGGTTGCCAGGAGGTGACAGGGTTGGACTCAAACCCGCTGTCCCTGACTGCAGTGCAAGAGATCATCATCGAACAGACAGCAAGGGCTCTGTGCCAGGCAGGTGCCAGCGACACAGGGGGCCTGCTTGTGAAACAAACAGGTGAGCAGGTAGACAGGTGGGCAGGCTGGCAGGTGGGCAGAGCTTCCCAACATCTAACCAGCTGTCCTTCCAGGGTTTCATGGTGATCAAGATAGAGTCCTGGATGTTGGAAGCCCATAGCCTGGTGTGGAGGAAGTCACCTGAATGGAACCTGGCCTGCTACAGGACACACGCCTCTGGCCCTCGGTGTCCCCAGCACCTGGGAAGTGGCCACTAGATGGACAGGTGTCCTGCCTGGGACTCTCTTCCGCAGTGTCCGCCTGCTGGACTCCAGCTCCTTGTTCCAGCTCTGGCTACACCAGCCCCTGGTGACTGAGGCTTCTGCCCCTGTAAGTAGAGCTCGCCTCGCCCCTGCCCTCCCTGCCCCTGAATCTTCCCATTTCTGCCCTGCGTTTCCTCACTTGCTGCTCATATTTATGCTTCATACGTTTAATATTTGTTTGTCATCTGTCTTCCCCTGACGTCAGTTGGAAGCCAGGCTTCAAGAGAGCAAGGACTGGCTTTTCTGGCATCACAACTTCCTTCGTGCCCAGAACAGCAGCGTAATATGTGCCACATGAACACTTGTTAACCACATTATTGTGTGAGTAAATATCATGTCCTTTTGCTCACTGGGGAATGCTAGTCCATAAAAGAGGAGTTCAGGAATTGTAGGGGCAGGGAGGAGGCTTCACACTAGGGGAGAGGGAGATTGAGGAGTTCCAGGGGCAGCTTAGCCTCCACTCTGACCCTCGGGCTCCTCCTCTGCTCAGCACAGGTGACACTAACTTCTCTGCTGTGGAGCTGCCTCGAGGATTTACGAGACGAGGCCCATCAGGTGCTGAGCACAATGCAGGCCCCGACTGTGTTCCATGCACCTCAGCTGCTGCTGGGGCTGCTGCTTTTATCTGCACCTGCCCGTTCTTCTGTACAGTGTATGGGCCTCTATTCATCTCTCCCCGCTTCCCCCTCTCCAGGGCAGCAGGTGTGTGTGGCCTGCATGTGTGTGTGATTTCCAGGAAGGAATGGGCTATTTGAAGATGGTGCTGGCTCAGAAGGCCAGGAGGGAGGGGGTGGGAGGAGGAAAGAGGGGGACACGGCAGATGGGGACATGAAGCTGACAGGGGCTCAGGGCCTGGCTCCGAGGTGCCGCTAAGTCAGGTGGGTGGAGATCCAGGGAGCAGCAGGTCCTGGGCTGCCGACCCCCAGAACCCAATGTGGGCATGGTGCTCCACAGCCTGAGCTTCCCTTTACTAGGGCTGTGCTCACGGGGTGCTGGGCCTGCCCTGGACCCAAGGCGAGCCTTCCCCCTCACAACCCCACCCACTGTCCTGGCAGAGAGAGGCTGTAGTGGACACAGCTTCCTCCTAGGCTGGGACTCGGGGGGCTGGGACCCCTGGCCTTGTCCCCCTGGGCAGGACATGGTCGCCTCCCTCTTGTCCCAGGGTCAGGGCCAGCCGTGGTATCCAGCACCCCCTAGGCGCTAAGTCAATGCTCTTGGGGGCAACTACAGGAGGAGGGGGAGGAGGAGGCAGGTGCGGGGCGTTGTCTGTAGGGGAGCTGTTCGAAGGGAGGATCCCACCCCCTCAGGGCCTCCCCCACAAACCTGGAGAGGTGCTGATTGCTTTAGCGGGGGTTGGGGAAGAGGCAGGTAATTGCAGAGATTTAAGGATATGACCTTCCTGTTTCCCCGACTTCTCAGCGAGGACGGGTCTGCAGGGAGCTGCATTCAGAAGGTGTTTCCTGCTTGCCTGGGTGAACCCTTCTTGGGGTTCATTGTTAGATCTCCCTCTTGGTGGCTCAGAGTCCTGCAGTTCCCCATCTTGGGAGGGAGGGGGCTTCGTTGGCCAAGGCTCCAGGGAACTGCAATGCCTCAGAGAAAAGCCCAGACCCACTGGAGTAGGAGGCCGGGGCCCTGGCTGCAGGCCCTGGCTCACAGAGGAGGAGGAGCTGGGTCCTCACTGCGGCTTTGCCTCTGGGGAGACTGGGCCCAACAGGGAAGGGCCGGCCAGGCCAGGGTGGGTCGGCTCAACCGCATTCTTCCCACATGCACCATCGAAAGCCCTCACAGACGCTCTGTGAGCCCCCTCCAGGAGCCGAGAGGCCAGACCCCACCATGGCACTTCCCAGAGTGGCCACGAAGGCTTGGCCCACCAACTGTGGGTGCCCACAATTCCTGTGATGGAGCAGAACAGCTTCCAGGCCACAGAGCCACACACAGGCTCGGGAGGCACCGGCCCCACGTCCACATCACGCCATGCCGTGGCCTGGCAGAGAGCAAAACAGCAGCCCGTCACTCAGCGTGTTACCAGTGGAGGGTCTCCACTAGGAATCAGCCAGGTTCTTGGCATTTTGAACAAAGAACTGGACAAATGCACACGCAAAGCGCTAAAAGAACAAAGTAACAGAAGCATCGACTTATCGAGACGAAAGCACACTCCGCAGGGCGGGAGCAGGCTTGAATAGTTACAGGATTTTCTGGGGTTTAAACACCCTGGAGACGTTTCCCATTGGCTACTTGGTTATGCCCTATGTAAACGAGAACTTGGCCTGCAGCTAATTTGGTTGTGGGAGGCAGCCAGTCAGAGGTACGTTCCATTTCTCATCTGCCCTACAGTGGAAAGGGGGTGACTGCAAAGGGAGGAGCCTCTGATCCTTTTGTGACTTGGGCATGGAGAGGTGGGGTTTTTCTTCTAGGAAGTCAGCGTGAATCGGCCTTAGGTTCCCTTCCTCCAGACCCTATTTTCCTGCCTCAGTGGGCTCCCAAACCCACGCCAACCATCACCTCATTTAACCTGCGTCTTGCTCTGGCCCGCTGACTAAGTGTGTTATCAGTGCAAACAAGGCACTGAGGCAAAGCTGGGTCCGCGATTTGTCCGCTGCCCAGTGACAGAGCTGGGCTCAGACCAGCACTGGCCAGGGGCTAGGCCGTGAGCACAGACGCCCTTCTGGGAGCTGAGTGTCCTCACGTTCATGGGAGTGATGTCACCCCGTGATGTGGGTGAAATGGGATAAGAATGCCCACTCCCTCTCCCTCCTGGGTCCCCCACTCCTCCTTCCCAGGCCCCGAGACTTGCTCTTGAAGCATCTTTGAAGAAACAGGAGAATCTCACAGGAAGGCAGCACTGTGGTTTGTGCCCTGACACTCCCAGTCACTGGACTCCAGAATGCCAGGAATCCCTGAAGGCATCGGAGGATGACCACGGGTCCAAGCACAGAGAGACCCGTCCTGGACACCGGCCACGTTGGGAGGCCTGGGGCCAGGCAAGCATTGGACTCCTGGATCCCACCGCCAGCTGAGAGCCAGCAGCACAGAAGACCACCCGTTAAATTTCCAAGCTGAGTTGTTTAACAAAGCCCTCAGCTACTTGTACATAAATCTCCGTGTGGAGAACCCCAGTGGGGGCTTAGCTCCGAGTATGGTTTCTGCAACAACCCTAATGACTCCATAAATCACCAAAGCGTGCACCTTTAATCTGACATAATTAAAGACCGAGTTGTTTCCAAATGAAACGTTTGAACTAAGGAAAGCAGCTCTAAGTGTCCCAGGCCTTATGCTGGCAGTGGGTCTCCGCAGCACCTCCTCCTGCCTGATGTCCGCAGGGGCAGCCGTGGCCGGGGCAGGAGTGGGGGATGGCAGGCCGGGGCCCCTTCCCCTTGGGATGGCCCCCAGACCACAGCCTGCTCAGGAGGGAGGGACGGAGGGCAGGGCTGCCCCCACTGGGCTGGGAGTGGGCCCGGTGCTCAGGCCGGGCAGAGCCGTGGATGCTGGGCACTCTCCCAGCTGTGTGGGAAAATAAACATTGGGGGAGTTCCAGTCCTGCTGCCTCCCCACTCAGGAGGGGACCCCGAGTGTGGGCAGAGCTGTACTTGTGTGTGATGTGTGTGCTGTGTGTGTGTAGGTTGTGTGGTGTGTGTGTGTGTGTGGTGTGCATCCTGCATGTGTGGTGTTTGTGTGTGGTGTGTAGTGTGTGCGGTGTGTGTCCTGCATGTGTGGTGTGTGCTGTATCTGTAGTGTGTGTGTTTGTGTGTGCTGTGTGTGGGCTGTGTGTGTGTAGGTTGTGTGGTGTGTGTATGTGTGTGTGGTGTGCATCCTGCATGTGTGGTGTGTGTGTGTGGTGTGTAGTGTGTGCGGTGTGTGTCCTGCATGTGTGCTGTATCTGTAGTGTGTGTGTTTGTGTGTGCTGTGTGTATATGTGTGTGGTGTGCATCCTGCATGTGTGGTGTTTGTGTGTGGTGTGTAGTGTGTGCGGTGTCTGTCCTGCGTGTGGTGTGTGCTGCATCTGTAGTGTGTGTGTTTGTGTGTGATGTGTTTGCACATGGGTTGTGTGTTGCATTTGTGTAGATGGTGGTGTGTGAGGTGGGTATGTGTGCATGTGTTTGGTGTGTGTCCTGTGCGTGTGGTATGTGATGTGTATGGGTTATGTGTGGGTTGTGTGCTGTGTGTGTCTGCATGTGGGTCCCGTGGAGGATTCCAAAGGGCGACATCGCCCAAAGGACGGCCCCAAAGGCGACTGACTGATCCCAAAGGAGAAGGCGGAGAATTGATCATGGAGAAGCCCTCACACTCAGCACCCTCACCACGCCGTCGCAACCATGGCACCAATGGCAGGGCAGTCCTCAGATTGTTCACCAAGAGGACACAGCTTCACTTCACTGGTTTTCCTGCCAAAAGTAGGGCACAGTGGGGGGGACGGACATTCTACAAAACAGTCAGCCTGTGACCCTCAAACATGTGGAGGTTGTGAAAGAAAGGTGAGCAGTTATTGTAGAATAATGGAGACTAAAATGTGACAACTAAATGCAATGTGCCATCTTGGCCGAATCCTGAGCCACTGACTAATAATCAAATAATTGCTAACGAGGAGGTGATCTGAGGAGGGCATGAAATGTGGGTATGACCCCGCGTGGCGCAGTAGGCTTGTGTCAGCGTTAGAGTTTGGTGAGACACTCAAGGTATGTGAATGTTCTTAGCAGATACGGAGGACGCATTTGCGGTAGGAAGTCATGGTTCTGAAGGTGACTGTGGGAAGCAGAAAAGTTCCTCTTTAAAGTTTCCTTTCTTGTTAAAAAATAAATTTGCTAATAACCCTTTGCGAAGCCCTATCCTCTGTAGCTGTTAGACACGCCATGCTTACAGGCATGTAGTACATTCTATGTCCTTATACTTTAACCAAGATATGTGTGCCGGATGTGTTCACAGGCATGTCCCAGCTCTCCATTGCCTTGACCTGTTTAGAAAAGTTTTAAATTGTTAACCAATCGGGTTTTAGTTTAGATTGTGAGGTCTGGCTTCAGCCAATGAAAATCAGACACAGCAGTAAGGACGACCCCAGAGGCGTAAGGAATAAATATGTCTGTGTTTTCTTTGTTCATTGTACTCTCATAACAAGATGGCTAGTGAGAGTACCCTTCCTGCAGTCCAGGAAGTAAAAAACGCTTGCTGAGAGATCCGTTGCCTCAGTGCTAATTTTTCTTTGTGGCACCAAGCATCTGTTTCCAACAGTTGCCTTCCAATGGCATCTCAACAAGAACCACCACTGTGAAAACAGAGACTAAACAGGACAGAATTGCAGCCACAGTGAATCCAGGCACATGGCCTGAGGGTATGCATCGTGCTATACTGTTCAAAATGTTTTCAGTGTGAAAAAATAAGACTACAGTGATGAAAATGATAAACCAGCAAAATATATATATATGTGAGATGGAGAGGAACCATGGTGTGAGACACAGCGGAGTTCCATGGCAAAACTGGCAGGACACAGAGGCCAGTTGTGTATTGGTAAAGGGAGCAGGTGACGGAGGAAATGTAATGACTGACCGTGAGCACAGAGGAGCAGAGCACACAGCCTCAGAAGAGACCAGCAGCAAGCGGCCACCTGCAGGATAGGAAGACACGCTAGCCACGCTTCAGAGGTTTTAACACATCGCTACAAGTAATTGACAGAACGAATAGGAAAAAATCAGCAAATTTAGATAACCCAATTAAAGAGCTCAAAGTAGAAGACAGACTAACACTGACAATGAGAAAATGCACATTCTGTGTGAACACACTGGGAACAGCATGTGCTCAGAAATTAACCATGAGCAAAATTACAGACGCATTTCCCCAGTTCCAAAGAATCATCTCCATACCTATTATCTTCCCCGCCCAAAGTATAATAAAATTAAGAGCTATTCATTGAAGAGTATTGTTAAAAAAATCTCATAGGAACCTAAATAACAGGCAACTCAATATACTTCGGGAAAAATAAAATCATATAAATTATGAATACCTTAGAGTAGAATGAAAATGAAAATGTAATATTCACTGGTAAGACAAAGCACTATGAGGAATTTATGAGTTCAAAATATATTTACCAGTGAAAAACAAGGTCTTCTAGATCTTCTAAGCAGTAAAAATCAGGAAAATTAACGAAAAAAAGAGATGAATGTCTGAGAATGTTTGCACAATAGTAAACTAAAGTCAAGACTAAGGGAGAAAAGAGAGAGGCAATGACAGCAAGATTCCTAAGACTGAAAGTGACAAAAGCAGACACAAATGAGATAGAACGACGTTTCCTCAGACAGTTCAGTATTAACGAATTGGAAAATCTAGATAAAATACTTTTCAGAAAACTGAAAATGACAAGCTTAAAAGATGGAAAAAGACAGGACTTGATCAGGACTGGGGCTGCCCAGTGCACCCAGTGGGAAGCTCCAGGCCCCGGCTGTGTGCAAGCCATGCTGACCTTCACTGGAAACACAGGTCATCTTCATCCTTCACAGGGAAGCAAGTAAGGAAGCCGAGGAAGAGATGCCTCTGCTTATACAACCTCCCTCCTGAACAGGACAACTGCCTGGCAAGGTCATAACATGTTAGGCCTGTTTTGCTTTGATGACAGACACAAAAGTTCTGAATGCAACGTTTACCAAACTTAAGGATGTGTTGGGAAATTATTCAGTGTGATTATGTTTTTTCCTTCCTTGCAAGTATGTTTTAAGATTAGAAAATCTATTCATGAAATTCCCCCAAATCAATAGACCAAAGGAAAAACACAAGAATGGAAAGCAGGAGAAATCACACACACACACACACACACACACACACACACACACACACACAGAGAGAGAGAGAGAGAGAGAAGTGAGCGAGACTGTGCCAGTCTTAGACTTCCAGGCTGTGGAACTGTAAGAAATCAGTTGTTCTTTTAACTACCCAGTATATCAATAGTATTCTGTTAAATACTGATTTTTATCTATTAAAGAAATGTTATTAGTAGCTAAAAGCTTTCTGGAAGAGAAATCTCCAAGGATAGTTTCATCAGCAAATTCTACCAAACAAAGCATTTAATGAAAAAAATGACAACTCTGTGAAGCCCTTCTGAAAGATATGAGGAGGCGACATTTTCAAACTTATTATAGATGGCCAGGTTTACCAGGATACCAAAATACACAAAGCCAGTACGAGAAAAACACCACCACCAACAAAAGCTACAGGCCTGTGTCCCTTATAAACACAGAGGCAAAGCAAGAAAATCCCCAATAAAGTAATTAGAATACCAGCAGATCGAATCAAGCAGCTTCCAAACGAGTAAAACATTATGACCAAGTGGGTTTTTTCCTTGAAACATATCAAATCTGTTTCAAGATATGAAAATAAATCAGTGTAATTCACCGTACTAACAGATTGAAAAACAAACATAATCATATCAATAGATGCAGAAAAATTATTTGACAAAATGTAACATCCATTTATAATAAGAACCATTCAGTAAACCAGGAGGGGAAGAGATGTTTTCCAGTCTGCTAAGTGGATCTACAGGAACCTGAGGGATAATGTCTTACTTAATGATGAAAGATTGAATGTTTTTCTGTGATAAGAATGCCCAGTCTAACACTGCTGTTCAACATCATGCTCAAGGCCCTCTCGGTTTAATTAGGCAAATTTTTTTAAATTTGGAAAGGAAGGGCCAGGCGCAGTGGCCCATGCTTGTAATTCCAGCACTTTGGGAGGCCAAGGAGGGTGGATCACGAGGTCAAGAGATGGAGACCATCCTGGCCAACATGATGAAATCCCATCTTTACTAAAAATACAAAAATTAGCTGGGCGTGGTGACACACGCCTGTAATCCCAGCTCTTCGGGAGGCTGAGGCAGGAGAATTGCTTGAACCTCGGAGGCAGAGGTTGCAGTGAGCTGAGATCGTGCCATTGCACTCCAGCTTGGGTGACAGAAAAAGACTCCATCTCAAAAAAATAAATAAATAAAAATTGGAAAGAAAGAAAAACAAAGTTTCCTATTGATAGTCAATATGAGTGTCACTAGAAGATATCCATGGCACTGCCAAAGATCTCTTACAAGTATCACATGAGCTTCAAGATGCAATGTCAATGAGTTATTAGAAGCTGAATTTCCTTAAAATGCAATTTATGGCTGGTTATGGTGGCTCATGCCTGTAATTCTGGAACTTTGGGAGGCTGATGCAGGAGGATACCTTGAAGCCAGGAGTTTGAGACTAGCCTGGATCACATAGTGAGACCCCCATCTCTACAAAAAAAAAAAAAAAAAAGAAAAAGTTAGCCAGGCACGGTGGCGTATGCTGGTAGTCCTAGGTACTGGAGAGGCTGAGGTGGGGGATTGCTTGAGCCTGGAAAGTCTTCGATCGTGCCACTGCACTTCAACCTGGGCAACAATGTGAGACCCTGTCTCAAAAAAATAAATAAATAAACTATGTAAAGGCTCAAAACATGGTACGAAACTAGCAGAACATGCACAGTATCCTACACTTAAAACTACAAAATGCTGATCAAAGAATCGAAGAAAACCTAAGCTAAGGAAGAGACATACTATGTTCACAAATTGGAAGAGTCAGCAGCTTTAAGATAAAAACTCTCCCCAAACTGATGCGTATCGAGTTAGATAATTTCTGTCAAAATCCTAGCATAAATTTTTGTAGATACAGACAAGGGGATTCCAAAATGTATATGGAAAATCTAAGGGGCTAAATTGATCAAAACAATTTTGGGAAAGAAGACAAAGTTGGAGAACGTACACGACCTACATTAAGAGTGACTGTGGTCCCAGCTACTTGGGAGGCTGAGGCACTGGAATCGATGGGACCCGGGAGGCGCAGGTTGAGTGAACTGAGATCGAGCCACTGCACTCCAGCCTGGGAGACAGAGCACGACTCATAAGTCAATAAAAGAGAAGAAAGAGTTCAAAACTAAGACGCACAGAAATGGCCAAATGATTCTTAATACATCACAAAGGCAATTCAGTGGAAAAAATAGGGTATTTTCATGACACTGAACACCCACATGCTGCAAAGAGTGCAAGTCAATATAAACCTCACACCCTATATAAAAGTTACCTCAAAATGACTCATAGGTATCAATGTAAGGCTGTAAATATTTTATGTTATTTTATTTATTTATTTTTTCTGAGACGGAGTCTCACTCTGTGGCCCAGGCTGCAGTGCAGCAGCGTGATGTTGGCTCACTGCAACCTCTGTCTCCTGGGTTCCAGTGATTCTCTTGCCTCAGCCTCCTGAGTGGCACCTGCCGTCCCATCCAGCTCATTTTTGTATTTTTAGTAGAGACGGTTTCACCATGTTGGCCAGGCTGGTCTTGAACCCCTGACCTTAAGTGATCCGCCCACCTCAGCCTCCCGAACTGCTGGGATTATAGGCATGAGCTACCACGCCTGGCCAGGCTGTAAATATTTTAGAAGAAATATAGGAGGAATATGTATGGCCCTTGGTTAAGGAAAGAACACAGACATATAGAACCATAAGCACATTTTAGTTAACAAAGATAAATTAAAATTCTATGTTTGCTTTACACTGAGACAGAACCTGTTAATGTTACTGAATGCTAGAAAATATTTACAAATCGCATACCTGATGAAATATGCACAATATGTAAAACTCTCATAATTCAGTAAAGAAAACAAACTGTTCAATGTTTAAAATGGGAAGGTAATTGGAGCAGATACTTCGCCAAATAAATTACCAAAGAAGTGCATGGAAGGGCCCTGAGCATCATTAGACATTGAGGAAATAGAAATTCAAACCACAGGGAGAGATCACTGCGTACCCACTAGAATGGTGAACACATATATACACATATGCACGACACTGTGCGAGTGAGGAAGCTGGGCGGCTGAACGTCTCATGTGTCACGGCTGGCAGGCATGCAGAAGCACGGCACTCTAGAACTGGCTGTTCTCAGTGAAGTTAAACATACACTTACCGGATGACAGAAGTTATAGGCATCTTGGCTTACTGCAACCCCCACCTCCCAGGTTCAACTGATTCTCCTACCTAAGCCTCACGAGCAGCTGGGATTACAAGCCTGAATCACTACACCTGGCTAATTTCTTTTTGTATTTTTAGTGGAGATGGGGTTTCACCATGTTGGTCAGGTTGGTCTGGAACTCCTGACCTCGGGTAATCTACCTGTCTGGGCCTCCCAAAGTGTTGGGATTACAGGCATGAGCCACTGCACCCAGCCCTGCATTTTTTGCTGAGAGGTGGACATATTGCAGTGGGTAAAAGAAATGGAGATAAACAAGCCTTTGTTGTTAGTTTGATGTTTCTCCAGCTGGGAATTAGGCTGTGTTTATGCAGCTGTAGGTGGTGAAGGTTAAAGCTCCTCTGAGGCTCTTGCTTTTGCCTTTCCTACTGTCTCTGGGTCTCCCCTTCTTAAATAAGGTACTGAGGTGTGGGGGAGGAATGTCCTCTGGTCCCTAATTAGTCTTCATTTTAGGGAGCCTGTGTCCCTGGGCTGTGCCCTTCACAAGTACTGCTCATTTCCTCCTCCTTAGACAAGACAGGAAAGGTGGAGGGGCCTTTCCTGTCAAGTCTAGGGTGTGTCTCCTCCCTGGGTCATCAGGCTCTGGTCAAACCCCAGCTGGTGAGAGATCTGGCAACACTTTTTTTCTGGAGAGCAGCCCCTATTAGGAGCAGAGCTCCATAGCTTTTCCCACCCCTGCTGGAAGCAGAGAGGAGTTTCCTCTGATATTCACTGTGAGTTCCGGACAGTGTGGGGTCTCCTAAGACTGGGGTTCCCTCCCGAGTGCTTAACCTTCAGGCCTCTCCACGCTGAGCCTCCATGGTGCTTCTCCCAGTCCTGGCTCCGGCTGCCAGCCTCTGCTCTGGGCCGCTGTTCCCGGCAAGGTGATTCTCTGGACCCACCTGCACTTCTCTGTGACTCTGGGAGCAGTATCTTGCCTTGTCACCTGAACTCTCTGATAGATCTGGGAAGGGCTGCTTTCAGTTTGTTCAGGAAAGACGTGGTGCCTGCCTGTGGCCCCAGCTACTTGGGAGGCTGAGGCAGGAGGATGGCTTGAACCTGGCAGTTCAAGCCTGCAGTAAGCTGCGATCGCCACTGCTCTCCAGCCTGGGCGACAGAGCGAGACCCGGCCTCTAAAAAAACAAGCCAAAAAAGAGAGAGAGTGAGAGAAACGAGATAAGACATAACAATATTGTGAGTTAAGGAAGAGACTCATTACAGACACAATATAAATTAAAAGGATGAAAAGAAACTTGAGTAAACGTATGCGATAAATTAGACAACAGAGACAAAGTGAAAATCATCCTCAAAAGGCACAAATTATCAAATCTGAATAGACGCTGGATGCATAATGTATCATCCCTCCTCGAAGAAAACTCCAGACCTGGGTGCGTTGAGCGACGAATTCTATCAAACACGGGAGGAAGAAACAGCACCTGTCCTCAGCGAGCTCTTCCAGAAATCAGGAAGGAAAAATCGTGCCATCTTGTGATGTGTCCAGGATTACCATGATTACAATGAGAGGAAAATCACACAGTGTCAACTTTAAAAATATCATGAACATAGAGGCAAATATGTTTATAAATTATTAGCAGATTGAATCTAGACACATACGTATACAAAGACGTAGACACATGTACATGTACACATGTGTGTGTGTGTCTCTGTGTGCCTGTGTATATTCATTCCCAGGAATGTCAGGTAGATTTAGAAAGTTGATCAATGTAACACCCTATATTAACAGAATATAGAAGCAGTCAATAAATGTGAAACAGGTGTTTGACAATATTTATTACTCATTGACAGAAACAAATCTGGACGTGCAGCTTGAAGAAGGAATGACGTTTTTATGTGAAGGTGACATGAGCATGTCTGCAGAAATCTTCTGGAATCTGGAGAACAGTGACAGCAAGACCACAAAGGTAACCGTATGTCTAAACACTAACAGTGAAGGAATGGAAAATTTAATTATAAATATTTACAGCGGCGTGAAAAAAGCGTGAAAGATTTATGGATAATTTTTTGAAATAGTCTAAGGTCTGTATACTTAGAACCACAAACTATGACTAAGGAAAACACGAAAGCGAAAGCCCTAACTAATGGGAACGACAGAGAGAATTCGTGAATTAGAAGAAACAATATTGTCAGCGTGACTTACGCAGTCATCGCCATCCCAGCAGGCTTCTTTCTAAGTAGAAATGTGTCAGTTGGCGCTAACATTTATAGGACAATGCAAAGGGTCTAGAATAATGAGGACGATTTTGTAAAAGGACAAGATTGGAGGCTGGTGGTTACCTGGGTGTAAAAGAGTCAATGCTCGTTACACTGCCCTGAAAAGAGCTGCAATGTTGTGGTGATATCATGTCTCAAAAAAGTGATTTTAAAAGAAACAGCAGTCCCTTCACCACGTGACTGTGGTCATGGCCTGTGTGGGGAGCAGCCCCTCTCTTTGTGCATGTGATATTTCCAAAGCTGAGACAGACCCTGGGAAAGGGGAGGGACCCAGTCAATTCTCTCTGGTTTTCATACAAGACTCTGCTGATGTTAGTACAAAATGCAGAGTTCTGAATTAGAGAATGGGGAATTAACGGGATTTTCATTTCACAGAAAAATTTCTATGACACGTGGCAGCAATGCCGATGCCCACACAGTCCGTGGGAGCAAGGCCAGCCTTGGGCATGACAGTCTTTCTCAGGGGCGGCTCTTGCAACTCCTCAGCCCCCGGGCTGTGGTCCTCAAGAGACGACTGCTGAGGTTCAGCCCTTGCTTGTTCCGAAAGTTGTGCCTCACTTCCAGGTTCATTTTGGAGTCAGGGGGGGCAGATTTTTTGAATCCGAGCAGGTGGAGACATCTGGCCCATCAGACAGGACAGCCAGCAATCGCCCCAGGGAGGGGGTGTCCCTGCCATCAGCCCCTGCTGCAGCAGCCCCACTCTGTACAACACATAGAGGCTACTGAGCATGAGTCTGGGAACCTCACAGAAAAGTCACACATTTGGAAGCCAGTCCTGCGCACCGGTAGTGGGATGCCTGATTCAGGGGAGAGAGAATAAGAAGCCTTTCGTAACTGGCCAACACATGGGTCAATTCATTCATTTGCTTAAGCCTTGAAAACATACCCTATGCCAGGCACTGTACAAGGTGCTTGGAATATAATAGTGAGAAGGAAGGAAGGAAGGGAGGGAGGGAGGGAAGGAAGGAAGGAAGGAAAGAAGGAAGAAGGGAGGGAGGGAGGAAGGGAGGGAGGGAAGAAAAGGAAGGAAAGGGAAGGAGGGAAGGAGGGAGGGAGGAAAAGAGAGGGAGGGAGGAAGGAAGAGAGAGGGAGGGAGGGAGGGAAGAAAGGAAAGAAGAAAGGGAGGGAGGGAGGAAGAAAAGGTGGGAGGGAGGAGGGGAGGGACGAAGGAAGGAAGAGGAAGGAAGGAAGGAAAAGGAGGGAGGAGGGAAGGGAGGGAGGGAGAAAGGAAAGTGAAGGAAGGAAGGAGGGAAGGAGGGAGGGAGGAGGGAAGGAAGGAAGGAAGGAAGCAGGGAAGAAAGGAAGGAAGCAGGGAAGGAAGGAAGGAAGCAGGGGGAGGAAGGAAGTCCCTGCCTTCACAGAGCTAATATTCTAGCAGAAGACCAGCAAGACAAGAAAGGAGTCAATTATTATCACGTGTGTATCTGGGGGAGGAAGCACGTGCTGAAGACCCTGGCCTGGTGCCCAGCTGCTCTGTCCGCTGCCCCCCTGGCATTTCCCTTGCCGAGTGAGGCTTTCTGCTGGATGAGCCTGGCATCTGCCCCCATCTGTGTGTGCGCCGTTTGCCGGGAGGGTCTCTAGGGCTCCCTCAGTGAACAGGCTCAGGAAATGTTTACCCCGAGTTGCTGGAGGAGGAAGGGGTGGGTGTGGATCTTCAGGGTCCGGAGCTCAGAGCACCCGGGACTGAGCTCTGAGCGTCACTGCCTCGGGGATGCAGGAGGGACAGGGGGCCTGACTGGTGCCTCGTGTCTTGGGTGGCACATGCTGTCTCTGAGGCCCAGAGGCTCATGTTAATTTCCCCAGTGCCCTACACTACAGCTATGCTCCTCAGTGAAACAAACAGGGTGGACCTGGCAAAACCAGAGCCGGGAGGGACCATAGAAGCCACTTCTCAGGGAGCCAGGGGAGGGGCCGGACCAGCCCAGCCTCCTGAACTTTATCAGGCCCTGCGCTCTGCAGATGCTGGAGCTGTGGCTTTGGGGCCTTTGTCCTGTGTTATGCTTCTGCTGTGGAGACCTCCGGGGTTCTCCAGACCAGGAAGAGCCTGAGGCCCTCAGGGAGCAGGTGCACACGCATGCCCGGGGACGGGGAGGCCACGTGGGGTGAGCAGGGTGGAGGAACCTGAGCCCTGGCCTCCCCCAGTGGCATCCAGGGAGGAAGCTGGGAGGGGCAGCAGGGCGGCAGGTGGAGGACAGGAGGACTTGACCTCACAGGAGCCCAAGAGGGACAGGACTGGGAGGAAGGAGGCCTGCTGGGGGCGTTCAGAGGCCGAACAGGAGACCAGACCAGAGCTGCTTCCTGGGGCGCTGGGATGGATGTCCAGCTGGTGGGGGGAGGGGGAGGGGGGCGGCTGGATCTTACAGTTTTGGTAAACATGTGCGAAATAAGAAAATAACAGCAGGGCAGGCATCAGCTCACCACCTCCATGACACCCCAAACTCCAGTGTTCAACCCGGCCCTCCCTTCTGAGCCCCTCCTGCTTCCCGGGAGCCCCTCTCCCCAGCTGCAGAGACAGAGGATGTGCTGCCTCGGAGAAGCTCACGCCCTGCTCAGAACAGGACACCCCCATATGCTGCTTAGGACAGGATACTCCCAAATGGATCTCAGGTCCCTGGAGAGACAGATGGGGGCTGCAGACTGGCTCAGCCCTGGGAGGGCACCAGCTCGCCCCCTCGGGCTGAGAACCCAGCATGGAGAGTCTGGCTTTAAAAATAAAAGCCACCTCTGGACGAGACATCACCAGTGCATGGAGCCCTGAGAGCCCTTGAACCTGTAGCAGCAGGAAGCCCCCAGGTCAGGGTGCGCCCCGAGGCCCTGAGAGCCCTTGAACCTGCACCAGCAGGAAGCCCCCAGGTCAGGGTGCGCCCCAAGGCTGCTGGAGTGAGATTGGACCGCGCCCACACACCATGAGGCAGAGGTGCCGTGGTCCCATGATTCCAGGGCCGTGCCATTAGGAGGGGAACTTCAGCTGAAATGGCGGGTGGCGTGGTGATAGGTGGCCCCTCTACAGTGTTAGGGACACTTAAGCTGCCTGTTTCTCCATCTCAAGCACGCATTCGATTTTCTATGCATACCTGCAAGGAGAAATGACTTCCAATGAAACCGTTTTCATTATGTCAGCTGGCTGCTTTCTGGGTGCACAGTTTGGGTGGTCATTTGAGATACTTTGGCAAATTTCCCCGAAGGGAAATTGGCGGCTTGGTGGCTCCAGCAGCTCAGGCGAGGAGGAGCTGAACTTCAGGGTGGCCTCGGTGGCCTCAGCCTCACATCCCCGCCCCGGCACAGCCGTTGGCTCCCCACATCTCTCCCCCAGCCCCCCACAGGGGGGGCCCAGGGTGTGTTTGGTTCTCTTTCCCCCTCCTCAGCAGCAGCCGGGGTGTGGCCCTCGCAGCGCAGCCTTGAGTTCCATGACAAGGTTAAACCTTCTGCCCCTCCGTGGAGCCTCGGGCCCATGAGATGAGCAGTGCATAGAGCAATAATGCATTTGACGGCATGAGACTGCTGCAAACGCTGTATGTTAGGGGCATCAAGAGTGACGGAGGAATCAGGCAGGTGACATAGGTCATGTTCCCAGGAGCTGGAGGGGAGGAGGGCAGGCACCCACCCCGGGGGCACACAGGCCGCACCTAGGCTGCCTGGAGGAAGCGGGATGGAACACGCTGTGGAATCTACCTGGGAGAGTGACGGGAGAGATGAGGGTGGGGACCAAGCAGACGCTTGTAAGGTGGGGGAAAGAGAGAGGCGTCCTGGCAGGGGGTGGGCGGGGGGTACCAAAGCAAGAGGGCACAGGGCCTTTTCAAGGAGTAACAGGCAAGAAACAGTAAAAGAGGAGAATGAAAAGTTAGGAAAGAAAAAGAAGGAACATTGGCCTATCCAATGCGGAAGATCACTTCGGTCTCCTGCACAAATGGGTGGGGCAGGGGCAGAGACGGGGCGTGGAACCCTCCAGGGCTCAGGCCCCTTCTCTTACAGCCCTTGCCTCCTTACTGAATTTGCCTCAGGGTCCAAGACGGTTGCATGTGCACCAGCCACCACGTGTGCTATCCTGGAAGAAGGGTCCCTCCCAGAATACCACCACCCTTCTGCTGACCTCGCCTTGGCCAGAACCTAGTGGTCTGGACTTATCTAGCTGCAGAGTAGGCCTGGAGATGGCCTCTGCTAGATGAGTGTGTGGCCATCCTGAATAAGATCATGGCTCTCTAAGAAGGAAGGAAAAGATGATACTGGAGCAGCCACTCTCAGGAGGCTGAATCACCACGGCCACCCACGGTCCAGCTAAGAACACAAGCCAGTTTCAAGTTTATTAGAAGCAGGCAGCACAGGCTTTTGAGCAGGAAGGAAAAGTGATCAGGTCTCACTGTCAGCCCGGAGCCCTGGGGGCCACGTGGAAGGTGGACTCGGGGGCAGTAACGCCAGGCTGTTTCCGCACAGATGTCCTGAGTGCTGTCGGGTCCAAATCCTGTGCCAGTCAAAATAATTAGACAAAAGGATGTCTTGGCAAAGTCCGTTCCTTTCCCCCGCTCCCCTCCTAACCTGGGAAATAACGCCCCAACCCACCGGCTTTCCATGGCCCTGCAGATGTGACAGCCTCCCTTCAGCCCCGCAGTCCCGCCTGGTCCCGATCGCCTGGGCGCTGCCGTCAGCCCTTTGCGAGCCCCGTGCATTGCATGCCCACAGGCCTGTACCCACCCACAGCCAGGACTCCGGGCATCTCCACCACCCAGCATCCCTCTGTAACCTCCGCTGCACCGGCAGAGGTTGCTTTCCAGGTAAAATTCAGTACAGGAAGTCCCACTTGAATTTCAGGTCAACAAAAAATAAATTTTAGTGTATGTCCCAAATATTGCATGGGACACACTTAGACTAGAAATAAGTTCGCTGTTTATCTATCATTCAAGTGTGACTGAGCCTCCTGTATTTTTACTTGCTAAACCTGGCAAACTGAATTTGATGGGTGTTTCCTGAAACTGTGTGAGTGCTCCTCAGCCACATTTGGGTTAGAACAAAGAGCCAAGGTCCAATTTCCAGGTAAAACCCAATGGTGCCCTTGCGCCCACCTGCTTCCACCCATGGACACGTGCCAGGAATATGCCAGACGTTCCTGGACCCAGGACTCCCCTAGCTTAGGGGTTGTCTCTGACACCTTCCAGAAAGGACCACTTTGGAGATGGCACCTCACCTCCCTTCCTGGGAAGCCGCGGGCCTGAAGATACCTTCCAGGGCTTCTCTCTGCAGCTGTAGAGCTAATTAACGCCAGGCCTCCAGGCCAGGGACTGGCAGGGGATTCTGAGGGCGTTTCAACATCAGGCAGTTCCTCCCTGGCCCCCCATCTGCAGGACTTGCCAGTGGACACCGCTTCCAGCCGTCCCGATGAGGCAAGATTATTCCTCTCCACTGGTGCCAAAGCAAAATGAAATTCCATTTGCTTTTTTGACACATTAAACAAGAACACAGGAGTTCTGCAGGGGTGACCATATTCTAATATGCTTGGAAACTTTGGCAAGGGATGTTAATTCCCTTGCCTGTTTGTACAAGAGAAACAGTGAAAGATCTCTGAGTCAAGCAGCCTGCAGGGAGTAGAAAGCTGAGACTTTTTTTTTTTTTTAATAGAAAGTGGTGCTTAAAGTAATAAAGAGGTCACAGGGAAAGTCTGTAGCATGATGAATACAGTTATTGCAAAAGAGCTGTTTCCTTCAGTGTTCGAACGCTGATGATACGCGTGCCTGGGCGTCGCTTCTAATTTCAGGGAAGCTAAGCCCAGGAGCGAGCACGTTGGAGGCATTGGCATGGAGCTGGCTGTCATGGTGGTGGGGTCTGCACCCTGCGGCCCTGCCCCACCAGGCAGCACAAACAACAAAGCACCCCTTCCCTTCTCCAGCACGCTCTGTTCTTTGCATGCCCTCAGGGTCACACAGGTCATTCCTGCTTCCTGGAAAGACTCATCTCCCCCCAGATTGTTTTCTAAACTCCTGCTCAACCCTCAAGACCCATCTAGCAGCGACCTTTAATGACTTAGGCTCAGGCTAGTCCTGCCTTCCCCTGCAGACGGCCCCGTTATGTTCCAGGCAGCTTCATTCAGAAGTTGTCTTCTACTCAACAGTGGCTTCCCCAGGAGCAGGGACCTGTTTAATTTGAACCCTGTCCCCAGTGTGTACCACACAGCGGGCAGAGTGTGGCATTAGTTGAAGTCATTAATGTCTCTAAATATTTAATCTTTCCCACAACCCCAGCAGAGATCCAATTCTGATGTCAGTGGAATAAAATGCAATTAAAGTTTAACTTCAACTGATTCTGACAGTTCTCAGCAGAGACACCCACCGCTCCCAGGCCCCGGTCCCTTGGCTGGCTTTTTCTGCTCCAAGCTGATGGCTTCTTCCTCGGGGAAGGTGCTTCGGGCAGCAGGGTGCCAGGACGGAGGCCTGGAAGATTCTGTACTATGCAGCATGGGGCCACATTCAGTGGCTGGAAACGAGCCATGCTCGTCCAGCTCAAGGGCAGGGCCGGTGGGAGTCTGTCCTCACACCAGTGTCAGAACCCTCTGAGTGGCATTCCAGGGCGGCTGTCCTCTAGACGGGGACTCGGAAACTTTGTGCTCTGACTTCATGACACCAGCATCTAAGCTCACAGCTCTGGAAGTCAAAGCACAAAGTTTCCATGTTGAGTTGGGGGAGGGGTCCGGCCCATGCACTGGGGGAGGAAAGCCTGTAGTCTCCACACCAGCAGAGGAGAGGGGGCGCAGACGCACACACCTGTCCCGAGCAGGGAGAAGGCAGATTCAGGATGGAATTAGCAAGATGTACTCCCTGGCTGATTGCTACTTTTAAGAAAGCAGCCGGCCGCACTGCCAGCTGTGATAATTGACTTTATTCTAGCATTGACTGATAAATTGATTGATGGATAGATGTCAGACGGGGGCATGATGCAGGTGGGATTAGATGTGCACAGAAAGAATGATCAGCTCTACTTATTCAGTGCTATTCATAGTTTCAATAAGCCACAGACACACATACCCCAAGCACTAAACACACAGGCACACACATGCACACATACATGAGCACACACACACAATACTTTCAGGAAGGACTGAGTTTATGATTCCAAAGCTGGGGGGAGCAGCTCAGATGCTTCCCTCTGAGACCCAGCTGGAGGGGGTGACCCAGCCCACGGGTCACCTTGGCTCACAGGGGCGGGTGCCGGGCATGGGGGCAGCTGCTGGCCCCTCAGAGTCAGGCCTGCCCATCAGGAACTGACATGGAAACCACAACATGGCCACATTGGATGCAGTGCCTTTGCCGTCATCCCCAATGCCATATGCCCCAGATTCTACCATGGCCAGGACTGGCTTCTCACACAGCACTTGGCCAAGCCAGAGTGTCCCCAGCTGCGTCCAGGGTCACCAGAGTCCCTGCTGTCCTCTGTGCAGGGAGACACTCGGGCCCTCAGGTGCTGATCTCCTCAGGAATGGCGGGTGACTCAGCGTTGAGCGGGCCCTGGAGAGGAGACGGTGCTGGCCTGTGCACCGTTCCCTCCTTCTGGAAGCCGAGTGCTGGGAGGTCCACACCAGCCTGCTCTCCGGACCCCTGCTCCACCCAGCAGCCCCCGTTTGTCTTAGAACAAGGTCAGGAGAGGTGCCCATGTTTGTGCCACTGTGAGAAGCCATCTGCTTCTTCTCTTTCATAATTTCAATTATTTTATTTTTGTGAAAATTACACACGTGCATTAGGACAAGCTTGGGACCCAAGATCTGAACCTCAATCTGACAGCAGTCAATGCTCTTCAAGAGTCTGGGAGTCAAACTCCACCCCAGCCCTGCACTGAGTCCTGTCACTTTCAAGGAGTTGGTTCTTGGTCCGGCCCAGGACGAGGGACACGGCCAGGCACACGCACGCTCGCACAAACACCTGCACACACGCTTGCACACACTTTGTTAATTCTGTCGCGTTCCTCACTTAAAAACTGTATTTCAATTTCTTTCAAACTGATCTATTGCCAAAAATTCCTCTAACTTACCATTACAAAAATAATCATTACAAACTCCATAAATCACGAACTTAAAACGATGATGGTAACCGCTGATATAATGGTTGTTATATTGAGATAGATGGCATCCTAATCACAGGGGCCTTCATTTGTGTCACAGCCAATATTAACTGCAAATCCTTCCTCACGCACTGGGGGGACAGGTGGCCCTGTCCGGGGCCTGAGGCCGTCTCTCCAATCTGAGTCCCCCAGACAAATGCCTGCTCCCGTCAAGACTAGAGCAGGGTGGGATCTGGGGCCCCTCCCAGGGCTCCTGCGCCGCCCTCCAGCCTGAATTTCCCACCTGAGCGGCGAGCGCCTGCAAGTGTGTGCTCTCCCACGTCATGGTGCACACCGCCGAGCTGTCCCTGCTGTACTGCTGATGCCACTGGCTGTCTGCTTCCAGCAGCACTCCACAGAGGGGACGTTCCTCCCTGCTAGACCGGAATGGCCATGTCCTTCTAGGGTCCCAGCTGGAGCGGGCCTCTTCCCCACCTGGGCAGCAGCTAAGGAGGAAGATGTGGGGTCACTCAGGCCTTGTGCCGGTGTGCCCAATGGACAGGTGACACAGGGTGGGGCGTGGCAGTGTCATTTAACACATGCATGCACTTCCTGTATACAGACACACACACCAGGGCACAGGGCCCTCTGCAGTGAGGCCCAGGCCCTGTTCTCCTTGTCACCGTTTATGGCACAAATCTCAGCACTGTGTCAGGACGCCAAGGGGCTCACAAAGGCCCCACGAAGGCCCCTAGATATCGAGGAGAGAGGGATCCAGCGCAAAGTGACTGAGACCTGGTCCTGGGTGGCCCCGTGAGCAGTCCCCCTCGGCTGGATGGCAGCCTTGCTCTTCTGGGGCCAGCCATCACCTGTCTGTAGGACCCCCCCACCCATTTGCTGTGGGCCAGTCAGCTGAGGGCACAGCGCCTCGTAAACGGGAAGTCGCTCCCTGTGTCCCCACAAATGTCCCTTATGGTTCTGTGAGTCTTCTCTGCCAGGACGGGGGGTGGGGGGATGAGGCACAGAGTCAGCCTGGACAGCCTTGTCTTCTCCATGAGTGCTTTCTGGAACAGGTGGAGTTCAACGGATACGCCACCACCCAAACAGGAAACGTCAGGACTGCAGGTGGTGAGCGCCGGGAAGAGCCCCTGCCCTGCACGGTCAGCCCCCAGTGCCCACGGTGGGGAGTGTGTGGTGTGGGCTTTGGGGTGCAGAATGTGGGGTGTGGGGCTTGGGGTGTGGGTTGTGGGTTTTGAGGTGCAGAATGTGGGGTGCAGGGTGTGGGGTGTGGGGTGTGAAGTGCAGGGTGTGGCATGCAGTGTGGGCTGTGGGTATGGGGTACAGGGTGTGGGGTACTGGGTGTGGGGTGCAGTGTGGGGTATGGGTATGGGGTACAGGGTGTGGGGTGCAGTGTGAGGTGTGGGTATGGGGTGCAGGGTGTGGGGTGCAGTGTGGGGTGTGGGTATGGGGTGCAGGGTGTGGGGTGCAGTGTGGGGTGTGGGTATGGGGTACAGGGTATGGGGTGCAGGGTGTGGGGTGTGGATATGGAGTGGGTACAGCTGCAGGTCCTCCTGTGGGCTGGTGGCCTTGAGGCTGGGTAAGAGGAAGTGGCACACACCAGGAGCAGGCACTGCCCCCGGAAAATTCACCATCCAGGCCTGAGCCCTCAGGTGAATTTGCTGGGATGGCGCGGCTAGCAGGGGGCACCTTTGTCCAGGGAGCGGAATGTGGGCCACAGAGGCGCCTGGAGCCTCACATTGAGAACACACAGCTTCTCTGAGGCAGAGGCTCCGCCCAGAAACTGACACCCCAGCGCCGACACACACCCACCTCCAGGTGAGTCGGGCGAGTCAGAGACAGGACGCACTTGTCAGCGGGTTTGAGTAAAAACAACATTTCTGAGGAGAATATTTTTAACAGATCATTCATTTGCCGAAAACCAGCAGCTAATAAATATTGAATTGCACTTCTCCACAAATACACCAATTATCTCCCCAAAAGCAGGAATTAGTGCTGCATAGCGGCGCATTAATAAATGTCATTCAGCTCATTGAATTTCTTGATTGACTAAAATATTCCCGGTTCTGAAATTTAGTCAGACAACAGGGGAGGTTTCCATGACGACAGCTCTTCCCGGGCGGCGAGGTGGGGAGCAGCTGTGGTCCCCCGCTGCTGGGAGAACCCCAAGAGTTCCAGGACTCCCCTCCAGTGAGCAGGGCGAGGGCAGGGTCACCCCATTGGTGAGTGCTCCATCGGGTGGACATTAGCGCTGGGGTGCCCGGACCCTGGGACACGTGGCCCCACTGTCCTCGGCCCACTGCTTCCAGCCTCTTCTTAGAGATATGGGGTGGCCTTCCCCACCCAGCCTCCCTGTCTCATTGCCCAGTTTGGAGACCTCCAGAGTTCCCACGTGCTAGGAGGAGGAGCTCCCCACCCCAGGCCTCCATACCCCTGGTCCTGTGGTCCTGCAGCCTGGGTTCCCTGACCCACCCACGGCTTTGGAGTATCCCCCTCGCTCTTCATGAACAGAGCCCCCAACGCGCCAAGGGCTGAGGAGGGCTGCCTGAGTCACTTCCTTCCCTAGCACCCAGCGCCAAGGAATCTCCCCTCCCCTCCAGCCTGTCTTCCTCTCCACCCTCCCGTCCCTCCCTTGCTGTCCTCCTTCTGTCCACAAGCCTTTGGGGGAGCCCAGTGTACCACCATGTCCTCTCACATGCTTCCTACCCACCCACACGTGGCTGGGGCTCCATCTCCTCCTGGCACCCAGCACCTGCCGTTGTGCGTGAAATAGGACATTGAGACCTGTCCTGCCTGGGGGCCGCTGGTCCGGGCCCTGTACCTGCCAATCTGTCCTTGTCCTCTTTCTGGGATCTCATTTCTTCAGTTTTCCCTCTCGTGTGTCTTCCAACGTTTCCACCTCCTGGCCCACTCTACCAAACTGCTAAACATGTTCATGTCTCTTCCACCTTAAAACCAACCACAAAAGCACACAGGAGCCTTCTTACTTCCACATCCTGTTGACCTGCCAGAACCTCTCTCATCCTTCTGAGCCACGCTCCGTGGGAAAGCCATCTTCCCGTCCAGTCCCCTCCCCATCGGCCACTCAGCCTCAGCCTAGAGCACCCCAGCTGGCATCTGTTCTTGCCAAGGCCACCGCCAGGCTCTTCTGATCCTCCAGGGACCGCCGCTGGGTCTGGCTTCTGGGCCGAGGAACAGCTGCTTCTCTTCCTGCCTCCCTCGGCGCCAGCCTTGCAGGGAGCGCCTCCTCGTCCAACCTTCCCCACCCCAAGCGGAGAGGCCCTGTAAGAGGCCGGGGTGGGGCCATGAGCTGCTTTCACCCAGTGGAAAGGAAGAGCAAAGGCAGACGGAAGGTGGAGATCGTGCGTTCTGTTCCTGAGAATCGTGCTCGTATTTGCTCCCGGCCTGCTTCAGCATCCCTGGAAAGGATCGATCTGGCAGCATTCATGTGTCAGGGGTTGTTGAGCACCTGGTACGCTCAGTGCTGGGGATGAGCGACACCGCCTCCCTCCCTCCTGCGAGCACAAACTCGGACACCCCAGTGTCGGGGAAGGGTTGGCAGCCTGCCCACACCCCACGCTCCTGGGGCTGCCTGCCCACCCTGCCGACAGCCTTGCAGCCTGGAATCCCACCCAGGTGAGGAGACTCCTGGGTCATTGTCAGCTGTTTTGATGAAGGGCTGGAGTTGTGCCATGAGTGACCCTGGGAAGCTGGCGCAGTTCCCCAAGTGTTATGGGGGACCCTGGGAAGCTGGCGCAGTTCCCCAAGCGTTCTGGGGGACCCGGAAGCCGCGCAGTTCCCCAAGCGTTCTGGGGGGACCCCGGGAAGCCGGCGCAGTTCCCCAAGCGTTCTGGGGGACCCCGGGAAGCCGGCGCAGTTCCCCCAAGTGTTCTGGGGGACCCCGGGAAGCCGGCGCAGTCCCCAAGCGTTGTGGGGGACCCCGGGAAGCCGGCGCAGTTCCCCAAGCGTTCTGGGGGACCCCGGGAAGCCGGCGCAGTTCCCCAAGTGTTCTGGGGGACCCCGGGAAGCCGGCGCAGTTCCCCAAGTGTTCTGGGGGACGCCCTCTCTTGCCTGCACACGCACAGCCCATTTGTCACCAGGAAGTGGTCGTGCAGCTGATGTGAAAGTGGAATGCAGTCCATCTGGGGAGGTGTGTTCTCCGGGCACATCAAGCTACTCTCAAAGTGCCATCAGGCCCAAATGTTCCAGAAAGCACCGACCCCCTGGCTGACCACTTTGCTGTGGGGCATCCCTCTCGGGGGAAAGCAGTAACACCTCCAGGCCTCAGCATAGCAGTCACTGCCCCAGGAGACCTCCCTGCCGCACGGGCCTGGTTAGGTGCCCCGAGATCCTCCCCTGTGCATCCCCACAGTCTCTGTCCCTCACACTGCCCCGGGTTCCCCTCCTGTGCCCCTGACATCTGCAGGTTTCTCCACGTTCTGTGACCTTGGCATCCGACAGTGCTGCCAGCCATGCTCACTTGCTCACAGCTGTGCTCCCCAAGTACACACATGGGCATTGGTGCAGGCAGGTTGAAAGCACCCCAAAAGCCAACTGGAGCATTCTGACGGTGTTCACAGATTCATGGGCCCCTTGGGGTTTCTGCCTCCATCCCATTTGTTCTCCTCTTTAGATGGGAGAGGGAGGCTGTTTCTGGGCTTTGTGCAGCAGGTGACGGCTTGGTGGCTTTTCCTGCTTTCTCTCTAGTAACCCTCCAAACCTCCCAGGATGGCACCACCGGGACTCCCCAGCTGCAGGCAGAGGGCTCGGGATCTTCACCCATCCCTGTTCTCCTGAGAACTCACGCCTTACAGATGAGAGGAGGGGCCGAGGTCCAGCCAGCAACCCCCACAGCCTGGCAGCTGACAGTTAAACAGGAAGCCTGGCTCAGTGAGGCCTTGGGTCCGCCAAGGCCAAGTGACCCATGGGTGCTCGCACTGATTCTAGTCTTGTGAAGATGGGCAACCTCTGAGCTGGAGGACTCACAGGAGGCCCACGGCCGGGGCCCGGGCAGAGCTATCATGGGCCTGCTCCGTGAAGAGACAACAGATCTCTCCATGGGAAGGGGCAGGCCCAGGCGCAGGAGGAGGAAGCCCAGCCGGCGAGCTGATGGGACGCCGGGGCGGCCATCATGCATGGCCACCGTGAGGTACGGACCAGGCCCAGAAATCTCCGTGGAGAGCATCCCAGCTCCAGAAATTACCACAGGCAGTGTCGTTCTGAACTTGCCAAGGTATCTGTGGTCACCAGGCCCCCCGGGCGTGCTGGGAAATGGGTCTGGAGCCCGAGGGGGACACCATTTCCGTCTCAGACCTCAGCACCTCTCTGCTCCGACGTGCAGATGGCAGCTCCCTGCTTCATCCCCACGCTCCACCCTGGGGATGCAGGAGCCTGTGCAGGAGCCAGAAGGACTGTCACCATGGTGCCCTCCCCACATGCCTCCCAGCTCTGTGCGAGACTGTGGGGGCATGTGGCCTCAGGGGGGTGCTTCAGGAGCAGACACCCTGCAGAGTCCGACAGGGCGCCGAGCCCCTTCCCTGCTCTGCTGAGACAGGCTCGGGCCTCATCTGTTACTGACCAAGGGACGCAAGGAGCCAGGGGACGTGTGAGGTGTGCACCAGAGGTGCCCCTTCAGTTAGGGACGAAACCCTGGCAGAGCCTGGAGTCACAGTGTGTTTAATCTCAATGCGTGGTGTCGGCAGGAGCAGCAGGCTGGTCCCAGTGCTGGATCTCTGGTCTGTCCCAGGCGTCCTCCCGGGCATCCAGGAGACCTGCAGCTCCCGGCTGGGGCTGTGGTCTTCTCCCTCTGTCCTTGGGTCCCCCTGCAGCTGCCGACTGGATTAACCTTGAGGATGGACAGTGGTGGCCTGGCTGCTGAGTGACAGCCAGGAAAGAGCAAATATTGACTCCTCACCTCAGGAAAGGGGCCAGCGTTCCTTTGCAGGCGCACGCTGACCTTGCTTGCACGGGAATCGATAGAAACCTCTCGAGTCAATAAATCTCCATGTTCCTTTCAACAGAAATCCATGCACCTCACTAACGTTACTGCCCTGCAGTGCTGGGCGGGAGCAGGCCCAGGGCCTGTGCCGGTGATTAGAGGGCGGTTTCCCCTCAAAGCTTCATCAGACCCTCCTGACTGAGACAACTGAAGACTCCTCCTCTCCGAGAGTGCTGACAGCCCCTGCAAAGTATTCACAGCCCGCTGGGCTCACCCCTGCCTGCAGGAACAGCATGCCGAGAAAGCGACGGAAAAGCCACACCCTGTCCCCTGCACAGGACACAATCTCTCTCGTCTGCCAGGCAGGTGACTTCACCCACCCTTTGAGGGAGCTTTGAGGAATAAGACACACCCTCACTGTGGAAGGCCAGAGGTCCCCTCTCCTCCCTGGAAAGCTCCCCCAGCTCCATCTGCAGAGCCTCCCCTAGCACGGCCCAGAAGCTGAAGACCAGGGGCCCCAGGATGCAGAGGGGAGGGGACAGAGGCCACTTGGGGGGTCCTGGGACCCGGAACAGCCTCGTGGAATTCGAGCATCACTAAGAAGGAAGCTGAGGAGCCCTGGCGTTCCTGGGGTGTGAGTGTGTGGTCCTTAAACACATCCCTCATATTTAAAAACAGCCCTTCCTCTCCCACCCCCGTCCGAGCAGCTCTGGATCCTGCAGGCAGCCGCTTCCTCCCATGAGTTCACTGAAAGCAGAGATCGCCATCCCAGCCATGCACCTCTGAACCCCAGGAGCTCCCGTGACTTTAACCAGAGACTGTGTGGCTGGAACTCCTCTAGCGCAGATACGGTTAGGTTTCGAGTCTCATCCGAATCTCATCTTGAGTTGTAATTCCCGTAATCCCCACGTGTCAAGGGAGAGACCAGGCGGAGGTAGATGGATCATGGGGTGGTTCCCCATGCGGTTCTCATAACAGGGAGTGAGTTCTCACGAGATGTGATCGTGTTATAAGGGGCTCCTTTCCCTTCATTCAGCACTTCTCCTTCCTGCCGCTTTGTGAAGAAGGTGCCTGCTTCCCCTTTACCTTCCACCATGATTGTAAGTTTCCTGAGGCCTCCCAGCCAGGCTGAACTGTGAGTCAATTAAACCTCTTTCCTTTATAAATTACTCAGTCTCGGGCGGTTCTTGATAACAGTGTGAAAACAGAACAATACAAATGACAAAGGCAGGTGAGGCTCATGGGTCTAGGAGGTCACAGGGAGGCCAGGGCAGGATGGACCCCTCCCATCTGTCCTCACACCCAGGCCCACAGCTCTGCAGGCAGCACTGGGCTCCGGGGGGGCACACGTGGAGATTCAGTCTTGGGGGCTGGAGGAGCAAATGTGTCACGCCCTTAAGACCTGGCTTTGTCCCCTTGCCATTCACTCACTCACTCACTCACTCACTCACAGGCCTGAATTTGTTCAAACACCCAACAGAGTCCACCCCGGGTGCACTGGTGCCGTTCCCTGCTCAGAGCCTGCTCTGATTCTTCTGGGGGAGATGGGCCAATTCCGCGGGTCCCTGCCTGCCCCATCAGCACCTAGGCCCCAGTCCCTGGCTGAAGCCCACAGGCCAAGGCTATTTTACAAGGAAATCCCTTCTAGATGGTGAAGGGGAAAGAGAGGAAAAGCTATGCAGCAGGGTGTGGAGGGAGGAGGGCGCGGAGGTGGATGGGGAGGGGAGTGCACCTGCCGTGCTAGGAGGTGACACAGGTGACCGTGAGGCTGCCACTCTCATGGCGTTTGCTGTTTTTGGTGGCGAAGGCTGTGCACGCTCCACCCTGGGGATGCAGGAGCCCCCATACCTGTGTGGCCCCCTCTTTCCCTTTTCCCATTCCCACCTCCTTCTCCCAGCTCAGAGGTGTGTGAGTCTCAGCCACTTTCCAAAGCAAAACCCTCACAGTGAGCCAGGGACCCAGGCAGGCGTCTAGCAAGGCCCCCCTCCCACCTCTCAGACTCTCGTCTCTAGAGACAGAACGTGCACACGGGCATGGCATTGACTTTGGGAGCTGGCCGTCACCCCAGGGCCCCACATAGGACTAGCCTGGTGGGTGCTGACTCTGACCATACCTGGGAACCCCCTTGCACCTGGGTCTCAGCTTGTGGTGACAGTCCCCTTGGTTCCTCCCTGCCAGCCCCTAGTCTTTCAGGGGCAGCAACGCACCTGAGGGATGTGGGCCCTACCAGCGTCCACACAGCGCTCGCCCACGCGTGTATCCAGATCCTCGAGTGGCATATGTGCTGTGTGCACAGGTGCTACAACCTCAGCTGATGGATTATGAAACTGAGAACCTGCAGATCCGAGCCCCTTGTCCGAGACCCATGCTCTCATTTCCTGATCCACTTCCAAAGGCATTTTCCCCCTACGAAGGGCAAGACTTTCAGCCAGACACCAGGAGGATTTGAGGTACGGTCTTTGCCTTTTAAAGGAATCCCATCTTGAAGTCTGAATGAGGCATATGCAGAGGAGCATGGGCTACAAGACAAGCTGCAATAATACACAACAACCAGTCAGAAGACACAATGGAAGGCAAGGCTCCATTTACCACAGCAACAAAAGAGATGAAATGCCCACGAATAATTTAACAAGAAATCGGCAAGACCCGTGTGAAGACAACTTCATGACATTCATGAAAAAAACAAAAATGGAAATTGACATGGTCAGGAAAACTTAGTATGGCAAAAATATCTATTCTTTTAAGTTAATTAGCAAATTGAATGCAATCGCACTAAATATACCAATGAGTTGCTTTCTCTGGGATTAGTCGAGGGGATTTTACCTTCATTGGGAAAAATAAAAGCAAAAATACTCAGGAAAACTGAGGAGAAGGAGACAGTGGCTGGCTCTAGCAGGTAGGAGCGATTGACGGGGGAGTCAGCTGTGGTCCTGGAGCAGGGTGATGGCAGACCGGGCGGAGGCACAGGTAGGAAGCCCAGAAACAGCTGAGTCAGGAAAGTCCTTCCTGGAAGTGTGACCACGACACAGTGGGGCAGGATGACCAAGATGAGGCGCAGCCCAGAGGACAGCCCCCACCTGGCGACCTGTGTGTGTACATGTGTATGCATGTGTGTGAGAACACATGTGCGTGTGGACGTGTGTGCATGTGTGAAGATACATGTGTATGTGTTTATGTGTGTGTGATGTGTGAGTGTGCACGTGTGTGCATATGTGTGAGGACCCATGTGCTTGCATGGAAGTCCATAGTGTGAGGACACGTGTGAGTGTGCACACATGTGCATGTGTGTGGGGACACATGTATAGTGTTTATGTGCATGTGTGTGTGAGGAAACCTGTGAGTGTGCAAATGTGTGCATATGTGTGAGGACTTATGTGCATGCATGCATGTCCATAGTGTGAGGACACATGTGTATGCATTTATGTGTGTGTAAGAACACTTGTCAGTGTGCACATGTGTGCATGTGTGAGGACTCGTGTGCGTGCATGCATGTCCATAGTGCGAGGACACCCGTGAGTGTGCACACATGTGCATGTGTGTGAGGTCACATGTGTGTGCATTTATGTGTGAGGACACACATGGGTGTGCATGTGTGTGGGGGGACATGTGTGTGCCTGTGCACACCTGCATGTGCATATGTGAGTGTACATGTGTCCCAGCCTGCCCCAAGGCTCAAACAAGCTTCCCCAGTGGAGCTGCCATTTTCCTCCAGAAACGGGATCTCCTCCCAAAAACCCAGGAATTACTGACCCCCAACCCAGCGGGAGGCTCTGACAAAACCCCACTTGCCCCGCCCTCCCCACCTACTGCCCCAGACACACAACAGGGGCACCTCCTACCCCCACATTCCGCAGAGGATGTTCCAGCTGCAGTGGTCCCCGGGCGGCCCAGTGAGTTCAGTCACGGAGACCTGGAGAAGCATGAGGTGACCTCAACGTGGCCCCACTGCCATCTTTTATGGCAGCCCCGTCACCCCTGGTTTCACTCCAGCAATGAAGCTGGCAGGTACCTGGGCATCTGGAACAGGGCTCTGAGTCACTGAAAGAACGACAGGACAGATTGCTCAGGGGGAGGTTGCTCGGGGGCGCTCAGTGCTGGTGTCGTCGCCCTGTGTTGATGGGAAACTCCAGGGCAGCACCCCATGAGCTGGGACAGGGCCAGGCCTCTGGTTTGAGACAGGGCAGGCCAGGCGAGCTGGGCCTGGATCATAAACATGGCGGTCATGGCCACAGGGGGAGTGCTCAGCACCTGCAGGCAGGGCGGGTGTGCAGGTGTCTGCCCAGGTCACAGAGGGGAGCGCATTACCTGCATGCAGCCTCTGCTCTCCCACCTGAGGGTCGGCAGCCACTCCCAGGAGCATGCACCTCTGCATGGCTCCACGGGCCCGATGGCTGCGGTGATGGCTGGGAATATCTCTGTGCGCTCCGAGTCAGAAAGCAAAACCAGGCATCCACATGAGACCGTCACAGGCACCCAGTACGTGGCCGACGATGGATGGGATACGGCATGGTGAGCAGGGCCGCCCCCTCTTGCCTCACAGGTCCCCCAGGCTGGCAGGCGGCAGCGGCTCCATCATGGAGAGTGGGAGCACTGGTTTACAGGGAGTGACCAGTACACCAGCCTGCAGGCTGGAGCAGCCTGGAATCCCCGTTCTCATGCCTCGGCGTGGCACCTGCAGCCTGCTGTCCAGCCTTGAGAACACACCGTGCTGGGCAGGGGATGGGCTGGCAAGGGCCCGACTCTCTCCTAGTGGCTTTGACCAATGCAGGTGGGAGAACTAAGCCAGAGCCGGCCCAGCGAGTCCCAGAGGGGAGCCTGACGGAGCCTGACCATGAGCAAGGCAACGAACAGTCACGCAAAGCTCCAACCAGCAGGCAGGGTCCCGCACAGCCCCCAGAGCACACAGGGGTGACACCAGGGGTCTCACCGTCCAAGAGGAGCCAGATCACAGATGCTGCAGGCACAGCGAAAATGAATCACGTTGAAGTGCAGCAGGTGCACTTGGCTGCTAGCTCTATTTCTGAAACATTTCCAGCACCCCAAAAGGAGATGTCAGCGCCAATGCCCCATGCATAGACCGCTGCCGATCTGTGCCTGTTGTGGATGGACCCGTTACGGATCTTTTGTGTGAATGGGGTAACCCAGGTTGCTACCTTCGGTACTGGCCTCTCCCTCAGCACCATGTTCTGAGGCTCATCCACCTCACCGCTGTGTCAGGCTTCATTCCCGTTCATGGCTGCATAATATTCCACCACACGGCTCTCCTGTGAATGCACCATCTCCCTCCATTCTAATTTTTAATTTTAATTTTTTTTTTGAGATGGAGTCTCACTCTGTCGCCCAGGCTGGAGTGTCGTGGTGCAATCTGGGCTCACTGCAACATCCACCTCCCAGATTCAAGCGATTCTCCTGCCTCAGCCTCCTAAGTAGCTGGGATTACAGGCACCTGCCACCATGACTGGCTAATTTTTGAATTTTTAGTAGAGACCGGGTTTTACCATGTTGGTCAGGCTGGTCCTGAACTCCTGACCTCAGGTGATCCACGAGCCTAGGCCTCCCAGAGTGCTGGGACAGGTGTGAGCCCCTGCGCCCAGCGTCTCTCCATTGTAAATGTGATTTTCTGTTACCATTACCACATTGAAGAAACCATCCCTTTTTTAATTGACAATCTTGCTTGTGTTCATTATTGTGAAAATGACCCTTAGTAACTACCATGGATTTATGTTACAGATAGCCCCTTAATATATTTAAAGGATGGTCAAATGCTGAAAATGTTGTTTGCTTGCAAGTTTTTACTATTTCAAACAAGGCAGAGATGGGCATATTTATAGCTAATTCTTTGCATATATCTTTATATATATATTTAGGACAAAATCCTAAGAATGAAATTTCTAGGTCACATCATGCCCATTTAAAGGCTTTTTATAGAGCTTGAGAAATTGCCCTCCTTAAAGACAGAGGAAGCAGTGTGCCTCCTCCCTCCAGCTGTGTGTGAGTCTGCTCCAGAGGTGTTTACCTCGGTGCAGATGTTGAGGAGGAGGGACACAGCTTTGCAGATGTTCTGATGGCAATCGGCAATGGCAGCAGGCTCAGGTATACAGAAACGTGAGCTAGGAAGGGTGAGAGAGAGAGAGAGAGAGAGAGAGAGAGAGAGAGAGGAGAGACTGTGTCTGCTGCTACCATGACCACTTCTGTTTCCGTGGATTTAACTGCAGAACTTTGGCTCCACTTAGGTGGTCGCTATGAGAGGTCCACATCCCCAGTCTCTCTACCTTCCTGGGCCACTGTATCCACAGCAAAAGATGTCCTGGCTGCCACGCCTGGATGCATCTTTGCTCTGAGCTGAGTTAATTCACAGCAATTGTCAATCAGCCTCCTGAGGGGCCGACCCTAAGTGGGTCCCTCTGCGGGGCCGCTCCCTCACCGGCACAGCCGATCTTGGCCCGGCGGTGGCCTCTTGAAACCCCGCGGGTGTCGTAACTGCTGCACTCTGTCTCTGTTCTCGCCACCCCTGCTGGCCGGCTGGCTGATTCTTTCCTTAGCTTAGTTCTTTCTGGAGGATCTTGTGAAACGCAGCCGCAGCGACCACGAATCCATCTCTGTGGCCCCTCCGACCCTGCGTCCAGCTAAGGCTGCCTGGAGATCTTGAGTTTGGGCAGACACTCCAGCCCCACACAGACCACAATTGCAGTCTCCTCGTTTTAAACCCAAATTCCCAGCATGGGCAGAAGGACGGGCTGGGCTGGGTGAGCCAACCCATCACCCCCGCGTGGCCGAGGACTGAGCGGAGCTGCACACACGGCCCTCCGAGCGCCATCCCTGGGATGAGGAGGTGGCAGGGAAGAGGACTCGCTGGGAAAAAACTTTCCAGAGATGGAAGTCTCAGGAGCCTCAGCTCCACACCCCGAGAGTGGGAGCGGAGCACACACGGGGCACTGGGTGAAACTTTTGGCAAGAGCCACCAAGTGTCCCCAGGACTTCGAGAGAGAGAGAGAGATGGGGTCCTGCCAAACGTGGCCCAGTGAGTGGCCTGGACCCCAGCCAGGCATCCATTCTGCTTCCCTGAAGACCCCGCCCAGCGCTCTGCAGAGCCCCCGCCCACCCCAGCCGCAGACCCTGGGATTAGACGCCCACCTGGAGAGGAAAGCGCTGGGGAGGAGACAAGGTGGGCGTGGAAAGGCAGGTGCCCTCCACCCCAGGCGGGCGGGTCCAGAGCACCTGAGAGCCAAGGGCACAGGCTGACCACGTGGGGCCTTGCTCCTGGCTCACGGCTTGAGGCCCCTGCCTTGCCCAGTTTCTCTCCTAATATTTGTTTTTATGCTGCTATCAACTAAATTGAAGCTTAATCAAAGTCATTAGTCTCCGCTTAACATTGCCCTAAATGAGCTCCGTCTCGAAGCCGTGTCAGGGCTGCCTGCCCTGGGATGGGCTTATTAATCACTGCTCACAGCTGGGGGAGCTAGCAGCCTCCCGAAGATGCTTCCAGAATGAGCCACGCCGGAGACAGCAGGACCGCTGAGACAGGGCACTGAGCGGGGAGGAGGAGGAGGAGGAGGAGTAAAGGAAAGAGGGAGGAGGAGAAGAGGATGGGGGAGGGGGAAGGAGGAGATAGAGGAGGAGGAGGAGGAGGAGAGGAAGAGGGAGGGGGAGAAGAGGATGGGGGAGGACAGGAGGAGAGAGGAGGAGGAGGAGGAAAGAGGGAGGAGGAGAAGAGGATGGGGGAGGGGAAGGAGGAGACAGAGGAGGAGGAGGAGGAGAGGAAAGAGGGAGGAGGAGAAGAGGATGGGGGAGGGGAAGGAGGAGACAGAGGAGGAGGAGGAGGAGAGGAAAGAGGGAGGAGGAGAAGAGGATGGGGGAGGGGAGAGGAGGAGACAGAGGAGGAGGAGGAGGAGAGGAAAGAGGGAGGAGGAGAAGAGGATGGGGGGAGGGGAAGGAGAAGACAGAGGAGGAGGAGGAGGAAAGGAAAGAGGGAGGAGGAGAAAGAGGATGGGGGAGGGGAAGGAGGAGACAGAGGAGGAGGAGGAGGAGGAAAGGAAAGAGGGAGGAGGAGAAGAGGATGGGGGAGGGGAAGGAGAAGACAGAGGAGGAGGAGGAGGAGAGGAAAGAGGGAGGAGGAGAAGAGGAGGATGGGGAAGGGAGAGAGGAGGAGACAGAGGGAGGAGGAGGAGAAGAGGAGGGAGGGGAGGAGGGAGAGGAGGAGGAGGAGGAGAGGAAGAGGGAGAAGGAGAGAGACAGAGGGGAGGAGGAGAAGAGGAGGAGGAGAGGAAAGAGGGAGGAGGAGAAGAGGATGGGGGAGGGGAAGGAGGAGACAGAGGAGGAGGAGGAGGAGAGAAAGAGGGAGGAGGAGAAGAGGATGGGGAGGGGGGAAGGAGGAGACAGAGTAGAAGGAGGGTGGAAGAGGGGGAAGGAGGAGAGGGAGAGAGGGAGGAGGAGGAGGAGCAGAGGGTGTGGGGGGGGAGAAAGGAAAACTGTGCACATTTGAAACAAACAAAACCCAGGGCTCCCACGGAGCCTTTTCTCCTCTGCCCTCTGTGGAATCTGATCCCGGCACCAGCCTCAGGGTTCAGCCAGCGCTGAGTCGGGAGTCAGTCCTGCGGGGGCAGCCCCAGCCTCACAGAGCTGCAACTCAGCCTAGCAGATGGCATGGCCGTGGGCCTGCCCAGCTCCTTGAGTGGACAGCAGGCCCCAGACCGGGCCTCTCTGGGGAGCTGTGCCGGAGAGGTCCTGGCCAGGAAGGTCCTGCTGGCCGGGTGGGAGGTCCCCAGGCCTTAGGGAAGGCACAGACCCTCCCGAGGGGTGAGAGGCTTAGAAGGCAAAGGGCAGCCAAGGAGGGAAGAGGGAGAGTGCGCAGGGCCTGTGTGGGGACTTTGGTAAAATGCTGATTCCTGGGCCTTGCCTGCATTTAGCGTGCCCCCTGTGTGTTTCCAGGGTCGCCACCACACAGCACAAACTGGCATCTGAAACCACAGCAATTCATCTCCTGCACAGAGGCTGGATTCGGAAACCACAGTGCCCATGGCCTGCTTCCTCCAAGGGTGGTGTGTGTGTGGGGGGGGGTCCTTTCTGCCTCTTTCAGCTCTCGGTGGCCTCCAGGGTCCTTGGCTTGTGGAGCCACCCCTCTCCCCTGCTCCCATTGTCACTCGGCCCTCTCCTGTGTGTGTGTGTGTCTGCCCCCTCTACGCTCCCATGAGGACACGTGGCCTTGGATTCAGTCCCCACGGGGCGAATTGGGCTGCTCTCCTCATCCCGACCTCCTGACTTACATCTGCAAAGTCCAAACCAGCTCACGCTTCCGGGTTCCCAGTTAGGTCGTGGGGAAGATGTTTTGGGGGCCGCTTGGCTTCACCCCAGGAGTGATGTAGGTCCCCTCCCCCCAGGACCATGCGGGACCCGGCCCTGGGAGCTCTAATGTCTGGTCCGATGGGGGCCTCACTGAGTGTTTCCTTCAAGTGCCACTTCAGACTCACGGGAGGACTGGGCATGGCCCCTAACCCTTCACTTGCTCACTCTAAAAGCCATTCCAGTCTGCTTCACTGAAAAAGGAAAGCAAGGAAAGGAAAAATAAAATGAAACCCAGAACCCCGGGAGCTGGTGTAGAGGAGCAGGTTCAAGCCCTGGCCTTCCAGAGGCTCAGGCCGGCCCCACTTGAAGCTTCCCTGGAATTTGGAAGCACAGCCAAGGAGCACCACAGCCCCCCGGTCCCCTGACCCTGCTGGGAGGCCCCTGCCCCTCCGCCAAGGCTTCTGCCCCTCTGCCCCCTTGCTGCTACCATCGCCTGAGCACCCAGCCAGGAAACCGGTGGGGGCAGAGGAATTCGAGTCCTTCGACACCTTTCAAATAATCCCAGTGAGAAGCGCTCTAAACAAACTGGCACCGTCCTGATAATTGGCCAGTACGTTTTGTCCTTCAATATCCCTAGGAACATTGGGAGGCAGGGTTGATTTAAAAAAGCTTATCTTTTAAAGTATTCGGGGGTGGGGCATAATATCTTTGTGGAGTGAAATTAATACCTCGTTGATAGCTTTTGCTATTATGTATCTGTCTCTCTCAATCTAGCCACAGGAGGTGACCTCCAAATACAGTTAATTTAATCTGCAGCAATAACCCTGCAATTGACTTTCCCGAAACTGGTATTAGATGAAATCTCTGTTCCACTGAGCCTGTCGTTAGCTATTCCCTGTGAAAGGCCTAATGTACAGCGTTTAAAAGCACCCCCAATGCTGTCAACTTTCATAAACACACTCTTTTATTAAGGAATTAGCAGCCAAGTGGGTTGTGGGGCGTGGCGGTATTTGGGGGAGATGATCAGGACCCTGCCATATGAAGACAGGATGTCTGTAGACCCAGGCTATGAGTGGCGGGCCACAGAGACGCCAGTGCCACCTACCCCCTGGAACAAGGAGGATGTGAGGACCCCAGGGGAACAGAGAGGAAAGAGGCCGGCTGCCCAAACCCGCAGAACACACACTGCTGAGCAAGGCTCTCATCTCCTCCGACGTGGGGTCAACCCACCACTAACCTCCTCGGACTACAGGCATCCTGTCTGCCCACAGCAGGGTCCTGAGAATCTGCCCAAACACCGCCATGCCCCACACCTCGCTTTGCTGCTAATTCCTTAATGAAAGAGTGTGTTTCTGAAAGGTGACCACGGCAGGGGGGGAGTTTTTTTTCTTTTTTTGAGACAGAGTTTCACTCTTGTTGTCCAGGCTGCAGTGCAATGGCGCGATCTCGGCTCACCGCAACCTCTGCCTCCTGAGTTCAAGCGATTCTCCTGCCTCAGCCTCCCGAGTAGCTGGGGTTACAAGCATGTGCCACCACGCCCAGGTAATTTTTTGTATTTTTTAGTAGAGACAAGGTTTCTCCATGTTGGTCAGGCTGGTCTTGAATTCCCGACCTTAGGTGATCCGCCCACCTCAGCCTCTAAAGTGCTGGAATTGCAGGCGTGAGCCACCATGCCCTGTCAACAATATCAGGGGGATTTTTAAACACTGTACATTAGGCCTTTCATTGAATAGCTAATGACAGGGAGCCCTGTTTGCTCCGGGGACACAAGGCACACACTGCCCACCATGGCTCATACACCCCAGCCTCTGTCCTGAGCCCAGCCTCCTCCCACTGCGTGGACCACGTGGCGGTGCTCATGGGGAACGTCTCACGTATGTTTCTGCATAGCTGTCAGGTGACTGTACACGTGCGTTTCAGGTTCTGGGTGGGTGGGGTACCCTGATTCCCAACACACACCCACTCCTCCCTGGTCCAGCCAGAGCTGGCGTGGGATCTCACGTCTGTCGCTCTCTCTGCAGCTTGGGGAGGGTTGTGCTCCTGTCTGTGTACCAGGTTCCACATCTATAGCACAGGTGAAATGAAGGCCACCACCGGGACTCTTTTGGTCAGCACTTTAGAAAGGTCAGCCGTGCGAGGCACACAGGAGGGGTTAGGACACGTGAACTGGGGTCGATGCTTTCCAGGGCTCAGGAGGTGTCCTGACCAGAAAGTGTCTTCACCTCTTATTATTCATATAAGTAGGAGAAAGAGCTTGCTCGGGTCCCCCACAGCTCACCTGAGTCTGATGCGGGGGCTTAGCACAGGGTGCAGAGGACCGATGGGTCTCCAGCCCAGCCTTATGGTCAAAAAGCAATTCCCATCCAGACTTTTGACTATCTCTGCACTGATATCCACAGTCACCCTGGCAGGGTGCACGGAAGACATTCAGCCATGTCACCAACGTGCACCTTACTATAGTCCACACTGTAGAAGAATGACACAGGACTTTTTAAATTTCAAGACTATTTTTGGTATTAAAATTGTATTTAACAGAAATATTAATCATGTGTAACTTTGATTTAGCAATACTTCACTCTTTTAAAATGTGCTCAGGGCCAGTAGTGGTGGCTCATACCTGTAATCCCAGCACTTTGGGAGGCCGAGGCAGGTGGATTGCCTGAGGTCAGGAGTTCAAGACCAGCCTGGGCAACACGGTGAAACCCTGTCACTACTAAAACTACAAAAATTAGCTGGATGTGGTGGTGGCTGCCTGTAATCCCAGCTACTCAGGAGGCTGAGGCAGGAGAATGGCTTGAACCCGGGAGGCAGAGGCTGCAGTGAGCCGAGATCTTGCCACTGCACTCCAGCTGGGCAACAAGAGCAAGACTCCATCTCAAAAAATAATAATAATAAAATAAAATGTGCTAGGAACATAGGAGAAAATGTTTAGGATCTAGGGATAGGCAAGGAGACCTGAGACTTGACACTCAAACAAGATTCCTAAAATGAAATATTGACAAATTGGACCACATCAAAATTAAAATCTTTTGCTCTGGGATAGTTAAGAGGATGAAAAGTTGAGCTAAGAACTTGGAGAAAACTGTTGTAAACCACATATATGACCTAAAATTAATATCCAGACTATATAAAGGACTTTCAAACTCAATAATAAAAAACAAAGCAATTTTAGCATCCAGGAAATGGGCAGAAGACACATTGAAATGACTGTTCATGTCTTCTGGAAAATAAGCACATGAAAAGTTGCACAGGAAAGCAGAGGAAAAATTGTCCAACTTCATTCGCAAGTTTAAAAAATTATCTAACAGGGGAAGTTGGAGATAAAGGAAGAAATGAATAACAGTGAAAAGTATAAATATTCAGGTAAATCCAAATGAACACTGACACTAATCATATGTTGAGGTGTTTAAAATAGAGAATTTAAATACATGAAAATCTAAGCACATGAAGAGAGAAGGGTCAATGGCATTCAAATGTTCTAAGTTATTCCTTTCACTAGAAAAGAGGGTAAAATACCCATTAATATTAGACATTTCTGGATCCAAAATGCATGCCACAATTTTTAAGATATCTAACAAAACAATAGTAAAAAGCTATATAACTTTCAACCCAGAGGAGAAAATTGAAATGATTAAAGTAATAGGAAATAAAACAAGAAATGAATCGAAAGGAGCCTATAGCAGGTGGGACACTTACGTGAGGTCATAACTAACCCCAAATGTATTATTAGTTATGTCACATGTAAACAAGTCAAGCGCTTCACTTAAGAGGCAATTAGTTTTCACAGTGGATAAAATAACAGCACTCTTCTATAAAGCATTTACAAGACATACATCTAAAATAAAAGGACACAGACAGTTTAAGGGAAGAAAATGTAAGCAAGAAATCACATAAAACATTAAGCAAAATAAAGCTGGTGTAGCACAATTGCTATTTGGAAAAGACTGTAGACAAAAAAGTCCCGAAGATACAGAGACCCACTTTATGTTACTAATAAGGCTGAAATCACTGTAGATCTAACAATTCTGAATGTATAAGCACCTCCCAATAAATGAAAGCTGTGGTATTTCAAAAATTAAAGGAGAAAAATCAGAGGGTCCTCTCAACAGTGTCACAGAAGCAAAAACAAAAAAATAATTGTTAACAAACTCAAGGGAGAAGGAAAAGGAGTTTCATTCTGTTGCCCAGGCTGGAGGGCAGTGGCGCGATCTTGGCTCATCCCAACCTCAGCCTCCTGGGTTCAAGTTATTCTCCTGCCTCAGCCTCCCAAGTAGGTGGGATTACGGGACCTGCCACCATGCCCGGCTAATTTTGTATTTTTAGTAGAGACAGGGTTTCTCCATGTTGGTCAGGCTGGTCTCGAACTCCCAACCTCAGATAATCCGCCCACCTTGGCCTGCCAAACTGCTGGGATTACAGGCATGAGCCACCATGCCTGGCAAGAAAACTTTCTTAAGCTCAACAACAACAATAAAAAGAAAAAAAAAAAATGAGAGAGAGAGAAACCTGCAGGAAGCATGTAAAAATGGAAAAGAATGTTAAATATTTATTTCTGAAGCTGGAGGCAGAAAAGGGAAAGTCACCATCCACATTTTAAGTCAAAGGTAGCAGAGGATCAGGCCAGAGCAAGAAGTCAAGAAAAATAAATAAAATCTGTAAGAATTGAAAAGAAAGAAATAAAACTGTCATTATTTCCAGATGATATAATTGCTTACATGGAAAATAAGAAATAATACAATTATACTATTAGAATTCACATATAAGCTTAGCAAGGTTGTTGAATACAAAGTCAATATAAATTAAATTGATATTTTTCTAAACAGTACGATCAATTCTGAAAGACATTTAAAAAAGATAAAGTTTCTAAAAATACCAAAAAACATAGGAAAACATCAAACAAAATATGCACAAGCCCTCTGCACAGATCATAAAACATGAATGGGAAAAATGAAAGATGACCTAAGTAAACGGGGAGACATATTTATGGATTTTTGAACTGTATTTGAAGATGTTACTTCTGCAAAAATTCACCTGATAATACAGAGTCAATGCATTCCCAACGAACACTCTACTGAATTTTATTTTGTTTTCTTGCTTCTGTGGCAACTGAAAGACGACCCTGAATAAGAGCAGGTGGTTTGATTTCCCCGTTAGAAATCAAGACCTACTATAAAGCTTCAGTCATTTGGAGAGTGTGGTGTGAAACAAGAATAGCCCAACAGAAATTAGGGAGGAAAACAGAAGCCCAGGGGCAGAGCCCAGCATACGTGGACTCTGAATCATGACAAGGGCGACACCACGAAGGCGTGGGAAAGGGGGCCTTACACAGATGCTGCTGGAATAACTGAGTGTCTGTGCGAAAAAGTACAAGTGAATTTGAAATGCTGGTCGCACCACATATAGAAATGAAATTCAGGTAGATTATAACCCTAAAAAGATAAGCAAAGCGGTACGTCCCTTAGATGATAACAGAAAGGGTAACTTCATGACCAGGCAGGGGAAGATTCCTTAGACACAAAAGCAAAAACCATGGAATACTATGCAGCCGTAAAAAGAATGAGATCATGTCCTTTGCAGGGACATAGAAAGAGGGAAGCCATCATTCTCAGCAAACTAACACAGGAACAGAAAACCAAACACCACATGTTCTCACTTACAAGTAGGAGAACAATGAGAGCACACGGGCACAGCCAGGGGAATATCACACATCGGGGCCTTTCCAGGGGTGGGGGGCAAGGGGGAGGGGAGAGCATTAGGACAAATACCTAATGCGCTCAGGGCTTAAAACTTAGATGACAGGTTGATAGGTGCAGCACACCTCCATGGCACATGTATACCTATGGACCAAACCTGCACGTTCTGCACATGTATCCCAGAACTTAAAGTAATTTTTTTAAAAAAGTGGAAACCACACACATCATAGAAGTAACTGAACGTGTTATACCTACAGCAGTCCAAAGCTGCACACACGGGGGGACAATCATAGACAGAAACATGGTGAGCAGGAGGAAGCAGACGTGAAACAGTGCAGACTGCAGGGCCTGCACATGGCGTTCCGGGCGGATGTTCGGATGCTTAACTTCACACATTTTTAAAGTATTTCAGGGGTGCAGATGCTTTCAGGGCAAGAGTAGGGGGCTGGGATCGGGGTGCTGCATTTAAGGTGGGTTGGAGCAGGGGCCAGTTCCTCTGTGCCCTGGTGTTTGCTGCTCATTTGAGACATTTAATTAAGATATGTGTGACATTTTATCTACTGAATACATTTTATGTCTCAGTCTTCACAATAAAATAATTAAAATGGTGACATCTACAATTTACATCACACTGCATTTGCAAAAATGTGATTTTTCAGTGTATTGTAAATAGTAAACAAAACCGTTGCGGCATTATTTAAAAGGTTTGCCGTGGAATCTAAATACACAGCCATCAATATCAGGTGGCATCTGTGTTTTAAAGAGCTGAGTAAATTCTTGTTTTACAGTTGAGACTGAAACTAAAGCACTTACTTATTACCTTACACTCATATTTCTATGCCAGTCCTCCACAAAATCATACCCTGAGATAAGAGATTTTATGTTTCAAAGTTGTTATTGATAGTCCTATTATAAACCCTATCACAATATTCAGAAATATATATAGATATGTCTATAAATTGATTTTGTTCATTTCCAGGTGCCATTGAGCTTTAAATACCAAAACCAATTCTTCTAGGTTGAGTTATTATTACAATTTTTATTAGCGACACTGGGTTAAAATCACATGAATGTGTTATACACGTGGACAAATAATTTGTAAACATAAGAAGCTATTTTTTTTAACTGCATCCTCTAATATGATGAACGGGGCTTCTCACCACATGTAAGTCATTTTTAAAATGAGATGGCATTCAACTTAAATAGTATTAATTTTAGTGTGTATTTTTAATCTAAATAACTGAGAAAATGTTCATATAAATGAGATGAGCGTGGAGGGAACTCCCAAATTAGACATACGTCAGCTTGTTGAAACGGTAATGAGTTCTCTGCCAGGGAACACGCTACGTGTACTGAGCACAGTATCCCACCGATGTGCGGTTCCTACCATGAGATGGTGACCTTCCTTTGACAGACAGAGCCTGCACTCGCTGCCCGGGGGATCCCGGCAGGGCTGCGGCCTCAGCAGAGGTGATGCTACGTGATTTCCACGGCTAAGGCACAAAAAGTGATACCACAACGAGATTCCATCTCATGTCCTTTTGAATGGCTCATATTAAAAACAGATAAACAGAAAAAAAAGAAAAAAAGTATTAGTGAGAATGGGGAGAAATTAAAAGTCTTGTGCATTGCTGGTGGGAGCACGAAAGAGCACAGCTGTGGGGAAAGCAGGATGGCACGTTCCTCAACAAACTAAACATGCAATTACCATATGATCCGGGGATCTCAGCCTTGTGTGTATCCCGTGAAGGATTAAAAGCAGGGTCTTAAAGAGATACTTACACAACCATGTTCACAGCACGTTATTCACAATGGCTAAAACATGGAAACCACCCAACTGTCCATGGGCAGATGAATGGATAAGCATTCATTCCATACATAGGTTAGAATATCATTCAGTCTTCCAAAGGAAGGACATTCTGACATAGGCTACAACATGGATGAAGACGGATGTGATGCTAAGAAGGTCAGCCAGCCACAGAAGGACAAACGCCGTGTGACTCCACTTACATGAGGTCTGCAGAGTAGTCAAACTCAGAAACGGAGAGTGGAATGGTGGGTGTTAGAGACAGGGGCCGGGGGTTTGGTGGGTGCAGAGTTTCTGTTTGGGAACCTGAAGAATACTTCATGATTGATTACACAACAGTTGACTATACCAAACACTACGAAACTACGCACTGTTACGTAATGGCTAGCGTGGTAAGTTTTAGGTTGTGTGTATTTTACTACAATTAAATTTTAAATAAAGTTGAGCAAGCAGAAACAAAACAAAAAAACCCACACAAAGAAAGTGATTGTCTGGTGTCCTTCAGATCGATTTTCCACGACGTGTCTCAGTATGGAACTCTGATACCCTGGCATTTATAACGCTTTCTGAATGTGAGGATTCGTGTGTTCACCAATTCTAGAACACTTCTAGCTCTTACCTCATGGCCATTGCCTATGCCCAATCTTCTCCCGTCCACTGCTTTGAAACTACAACTGAACTATGCCACATTGTTGGATTTGTTCTTCCTGTTTTCTCCTGCTTCTCCAGGGAAATTTACTCAGCTTTAGCTTTCATTTTTGACAATTCTCTCTCTTTAGAAATAAATAGGGCCAGGCAAGGTGGCTTGAGCCTGTAATCCCAGCACTTCGGGAGGCTGAGGCAAGAGGATTACTTAAGCCCAGGAGCTTGAGACAAATCTGGACAACATAGCAAGATACCCTCTCTCAGAAAAAATTAGCCAGGTGTGGGGGTGTGCACCTGTAGTGTTAGCTAATTGGGAAGCTGAAGTGGGAGGATTGCTTGTGCCCAGGAGATGGAGACTGCAGTGAGCCAAGATTGGGCCGCCACACTGTAGCCTGGGTGACAGTGAGATTCTGTCCCCCCCCAAAAAAGATTATTTTTCCAATTCTTAAGGTTTCAGGTATTTATTTTTTAGACATTCTCATGGGATTTCTTTAGGGGGTGTTACTGATATGTGCTAATGTTTCTAAATCCTCTTTTATCTTACTAAATATTGAAAACATTTTATATTTAGCCTTTTACACTTCACGTGTCCAGCATCTCGGTGGTCAGCTTCTGCTGTCTGTTATTCCTCCTGGTGCTCAGGACAAGATGTGTCCTTGTGAGTTTTGTAATTTGAGATTGTGAGCTCAAGTTCATCGGGGGATTGGGCTTCGAGAATCCACAGGCCCTGGGATGAGGCTGTGCCCTGCTGGAGGCTCATTGTCGTTGCTTCTGCGGGGTGGCCCAGTGCATTAAGAATCTAAAGCACTTGAACCTAATTCCTTGTCATTTTGATTTCACAAAATCTGCAGGTAGTATGCATTTAAAACCCGGAGGATGATGGTACATGCCTGTGGCCATCATTTCCCTCTGCCCTTAGGTGATGTTTTTCCCTTTGAGCCTCTCACTCCGGCAATGCCCCTTTGAGGGGTACCTGGAGGTGTCCTGAAGAGATTTTGGCTCCACGCACCTTAAGACAGAGTTGGTTGCAGGGTTTGTCTTCTCCTCCATGGGAATGGCCCCTGGGGGAGGTGGCTTAACTTGACCATCTTGCTGAGTCCGAGCTGTTGGCTGATGCTGTACTGCCCTCAGGACTCCCTTCCCAGGACCTGAGCCCTCATCCCATCAGCCCATTGCCCACCTTGGCTGCTTCCTCTTCCCTCTGGACCTGCCTGCCGACCTCAGAGTTGGGAGGAGGTCCCTGGGCAAGCTGAGGTGATCACTCCCTCCATCCCTTGAAGGCTCTCCTGGCTCTTGCACTGGCTGTGGCCATAGCCTCGATACTCAGGCACTCCCAGGGGTGAGGGGTGGGAGTCCCCTGACAAGACACCTTCCTATTTATTTATGCAGGAGTCTGTATGCAGGAGCGCCCACCCCAACCATGCCACGCATTAACCGTTTCCTCCTACTTCCTTGAAGTCTTTGGAAACCAGGCCCCTTGGTGACTAAGGTTGGCAGGCAGCTCTGAAGCCATCCCAGCTCCCACAGAAGCCCAGCACTTCTGCCTCCAGGTTCCTCTTCATTTTTGGTTCTTGGGGATTCCTTTTACTTCATTTGGAGGTTAGCTGTGCATTTTAAAAAATACTTAACGTCTTTATCTTTTCTAAGTGTTTTGATGGATAGTATATCTAATTCCATTGCTATAAATGGAAGCTTCCCATGATCCCTTGGAGCCCACGGCTGGCCACGTTTCCTCCCAGCAGAGGTTCCATTGCCAGGACAGGCCTGGGAGAGGAGGGTGTGGATGAGGGAGTGAATTGAGTCTTTTTTTTTTGAGATGGAGTCTCGCTCTGTCCCCTAGGCTGGAGTGCAGTGGCGTGATCTCAGCTCACTGCAACCTCTGCCTCCCAGGTTCAAGTGATTCTCCTACCTCAGCCGCCTGAGTAGCTGGGACTATAGGTGCCCGCCACCAGGCCCAGCTAATTGTTTTTGTTTATTTTTAGTAGAGACAGGGTTTCACCATGTTGGCCAGGCTGGTCTCTAACTCCTGACCTTGCCATCCGCCCCCTTGGCCTCCCAAAGTGCTGGGATTACAGGCGTGAGCCACTGCGCCCGGCCTGCCCAGATGAAGTTCTATCATCCAGGAGGAGACACAGCTGCTGAGCACCTGCTGGATGCCGTAACGGCATCAAAGAACTGAGAAGCCAAGAGCATAAATCAACAAAGCACACTCTGTGTTCAATGGCAACGCGTCTTTCCATGGTAGCCTGTCACTGCCTTGCCAGTCAAACATTTCCCCGTGTCTTCAACTGCTTGTTTCTGGCTCTGTCTACTGTACGAGACACTGGAATTTGCATCCCCAGCGTGTGCAGACTATTTTATCCGTGTCTGTTAGCACCCAACTCAGTAGCCAGTGTAAAGCCAGGGTTTCATAATTTGGTGAATGAGTCCCTGAGTTTGGCAAATCCAGAAGTGGGTTTTAAAGCAAGGATGTCTTGGGACCTGGTGACCTTCCTCCAGTCATCCCCACTCTGGCCTCCCTCTGCCTCCAGCATGGGTCCTGATTCAGTGTGGCATCAGGCTCCGTCATCCCACTTGGGCACCATCACAGACACTGAGGGAGCCCAGCATGGGCCACACCTCCTACAGCTGCCTCCTCGACCTGCGGGTCTGGGGCTAGGGCTGGGCCACTCTTTGGTTCAACCAAAGTAACCTGGTGCTTTCATGCACCCCTGCAGAGCCCAGATGAAGACAGGCAGGTTGCATTTTGGAAGCGCAGCACCATGCTGTGAGGGTCCTGGGGCCTGGTATTCATCCCCCGAGGCCTGGCTGGGCCGTGCACACCCTGACCCTTTCAGAATGCAAGTTCGAGTACATCTGGAGGCTCCAAGTACCGGTGCTCTGAGCCATAATCACCCACAGAGGAGGGCATTAGGGTTCCAGGTGGGTTCCAATGGGGACCCTCCCCCTCCAGTGCCTTTCATATGAAATCACCCTCGGGGCAATGCCCCGTCACCCCAGGATTCTGTCCCCCTGCTCCCGAAGCTCGCATTCCTTCCCCTCTGTGTGCCCAATGTGGTGTCAGGCGCCTTATCAAGGCCACCTGTGTCCTGGGGATTCTGACTCCGTGGAGGTTGGGACACACTGGAGCTGCAGAGTCCCCATGCTCTCCCCCAGGGCAGGGCCCCCAACCCCAGCGGTGCCTGAGCGTCGGGGCCATGGTCATAGCCAGTGCAGGGGCAGGGAGAGGCTGCAAGGGACAGAGGGAGCCATCACCCCGCCTGCCCAGGGGCCGCCTCCTAACTCCGAGGTCTGCAGGCAGGTCCAGAGGGAAGAGGAAAGCAGCCAGGATGGGCGGTGGGCTGATGGGATGCAGGCTGAGGTCCTGGGAAGGGAGGCCCGAGGGCAGTGCAGGGTCAGACAACGCCTCGGGCTGAGCCAGGCCACCCAGGTGAAGCCAACTCCCACGGGCGGGGGCTTTCGACAGAGCAGAGAGCCGGGTGAAGGCGAAAGCAGACCCCACACCCGCCTCTGCCTTAAGCTGCATGGTGCTAAGATCCGGTCTCCCAGGACACCTCCAGGAAAAACAAAGACAGCTATTAAGGAAAACAAATCTACTTTCTAATTCCTCTGTGTTCTTAAAGGCACTCCGAGGGCAGTTTCTCATTCCGCAGTAAATAATTCACTCAGACTCCAAAAAACAACAGTCAATGTTCTTCCAACCACCAAAAAAGAACAGGTGAAACGGCCGCAGCGAAGGCGAGGGGCCGGAGACCCTTTGTTCCTTCTCAGGGTGCCCTGTCTCCACGGTCCCCATCAACATCGCATTTCCACGGCCAGCAGGCTCCAGGGGCAGCCGTTCAGAGGAAGAAATTTCTGAGGTCACCGAGGGGTTAATAAAACTGCCTGGCAAACCTTTCTCCAGCGACCCCATCCCCCATCCCTTTCTTTGACTTCAGGACCCAATTCTAGGGAATATGATTGTTTATCCATTAATCTCCGGGAGTTTCGGCTGGGAGCCAGCCTGGTTCTCGCTGGGCAGAAACCACAGATGCAGACAGTGGAGAGGAATGTGCTGGGAAGCCTGAAGCCCGGGGGTCGCGCCAGCGCCAGCTGTAAAATAACCCCTGAATGCCACAATTCGCTCTCCGAGCCCTAAGCACAGGGAGTTTTGAGTTCAAGGGGCCACGGTTGTCCCAGAGTGGGGCCTCCTCTTTTCTTTCTTTTTTTTTTAAATAAGGCGGAGTCTCACTCTGTCACCCAGGCTGGAGTGTAGTGGTGTGATCTCAGCTCACTGCAACCTCCGCCTCTCGGGTTCAAGGGATTCTCCTGCCTCAGCCTCCTGAGTAGCTGGGACTACAGGTGCACACAGCCATGCCTGGGTAATTTTTTGTCTTTTAGCAGAGATGGGGTTTCACTGTGTTGCCCAGGCTGGTCTCGAACTTCTGAGCTCAGGAACTCCGCCCACCTTGGCCTCCCAAAGTGCTAGGATTACAGACATGAGCCACCAAGCCTGGCTGGGCCTCCTCCTTTATGGGTGAGGGACAGGTGTCCGGGCCAGCTGGGGACCCAGCTCCCCGGTCCAACCTCCCATCTCAGGGCGTGGGTCAGCCTGATAGCAGGTCCTACAGTTCCACAGCCCAGACTGTCCTTCCTCAACAGAAGTTCACTGAATACCGGCTGTGCCAGGTGCTGGGAAGCCAGGTGGGCAGGGCTGCTGCCTGCAGGGGCACCTGGTCAATGGGACAGTCGTGGTTCGGCCAGACCCAGGCCCTGGTGGGTTGCTCAGGAGCCACACAGCCTCCCGGGGGAGAGCAGCTGCCCTTGTCCTGGAGAGTGCACACTCCACAGGGCATGGGGACAGGGAGCACTCTCTGCAAGGGCCAGGGAGATGAGAGGCCAGAACAGGGAGTTGGGACCCCAGCATGGAAGGAGGGTTGTGACGAGAGGAAGGGAAGGAAAGGATGGACTGTTGGTCAGAGGCTCCTGGGACTTCCCAGAAGGTCAGGTCTGGAGGCAGGAGTGTGGGGTCATCAGTGCCAGAGTTTAGAGAGGAGAGCCCTGACAGCGAAGCCTGGCATCCACGGGGGCGGGGTGGGGGGGGTGGTTGGTGGTGGGGGAGCGAGCAGAGGAGACAGGGGGGAGGGACAGCGAGGGGCGCGGCGGGGACAGGCTCCTCCCCTCACAGGATTCTGGTTTTAGACTGGTGGGGGCTCTTTAGACCTGATGTTTCACAGCTCAGTTATGTGGAAACAGGCCTGAAATCCAAAAGCAAAAGCAATGGCCCAAAGACCACCAGAGTATGGAGAGGCTGGGGGCTACGGCTTCAACCCCATCAGCTCCACCTGGACACGCAAAGGCACCTGGATCTCAGCGCACCTGCTCCGTGACCCTCCCATGAGCAGCAGCTCCAGCCTGCCTTCCCATCTTACGTCAGGCACCGTGGCACACCCAGCAGTGGGCCCAGTGTGGCATCACTGTGGCGTTCCCTCTCGCTCCTGCCACCTGCCGCCGGCCTACGGAAAAGCTGCCCACTTGAACGACCTTCCAGACACGCCCGGAATCCAACCCTTCTCAGAGTGCTCTTCCCCCAGGCCGCTGTCTCCTGCCCGTTTTCTGCATCGGTCTCTGGATTTCTGCACAGAAACCAGGAGGAAATCTGGGGCCGAGCGTGACCTCCCCTGCTCAGGACCCTGCAGTGCCTTCACCTCACCAAGGGAGAGGCACAGCGTCTGTGCAGTGCAGCCCTGGGCACCCTCCCTTCCTGCCAGCTCCCCCTTCAGCCAGGCTGGGTTTCTTGAAGCCCTCCAAAAACAGCAAGTCCCCAAAGCCTAGGCTCGGCGTCCCAAGTCTTTTCTGTTCAGGATTCTCTCCTCCCACCCACCCCACATGACTCACTCCAGTGTTTCCTTCCAGACTTTTCTCAAGTGTCACCTCCTCCGAGAGGCCCTCCACGATTGCAGCATCTGGGCTAGCTGCCCTACTGTGCCTGATCCCGATCTGCTCGGTTTTTTATAGCGTGAGGCTTCATTCTAGCCTTTATTTGCCCCTCCCTTTCTGGTTCTGGCCTTCCCCCTCACCCCCAGATGCTGTGTGAGTCCAGGCCCTCCCTCTCACTCCCTTCTTTGGGGAGCCTGTCAGAGGCACTGCCTGCATGATCATGGAATGACTGAACTGAGCCCTCACAGAGGGCTGACACGGGCCACACAGGGCACATCTCACCATTGTGCCAGCAAGCTGGAGCCGGCCACTGCCCTCCATCTCTCTGGGGAGACCTCAGGCCCCCAAGCCCCTGCCCCACCTCAGAGCCCTGGGAGGAAGGAGGTGAGAAACCCAGCAGTTGCGGCTGCCAGGGGCCCCGGTGACACCTCTGCCTTCCTTCCTCTCAGTCCGTCTTTGCCAGCAGCTCCCCGACCCCATGCCCACGATGTAAATACCGCTCCGAATTCAAACACAACGCCAGGCTGTAATTGTTCCATGAAACTGCGTCCTCGCCCTGACATGCCTTTTACCACTCAACTCATCATTAACTGATAGTTTGCTGCGTGGAGATAATATTTCTAATATGTAATGCGATTTCCAGAGTATAGAAAGCGCTTACAGTACAAAGCTGTTATTATCGGTCGTGGACCTGTATGGAATGGATGAAGACGGAGCCTCCAAAGCCTCTGCACGGCGCGGGGACATGCCCACAGGCCCGGCGCGAGTGGTGTTTATCTATGCGGAAGGCGTATTTGTAAATGGAGAAGAAAGGAAAATCAATGAATTCGCATCTGCTCTCCCTCAAGCCCATTAGGTGTACTTTATTTAATGTGACGTTCATTTGTCGGCCATCACTTAGGGTGATGCATACGGGTCAGGACCTACCAATAATTTTAATCCCCTAAAAGCACATTTCTATGCTAATTTTTAATTACAATCAGTGCCAATGTCAGCTGTTAGCTTTGGTGACCGACTTAATGATCTGCCTGTGTCATGCCTCTGATGTGAGACTCTAAGGCAGAGGTCACTGGGGGCAAACAGTGATTTGGAGGTTAAGTGAGAGAACTTGGAACTCACAGGGCTTGGCGTTCATGCACCTGCTGTGGATGCCTCGGTCTCAAGACCTGGGTGGCTCAGCTGAGGCTCTGCTCGGCACCAAGGAGGCTCTGGGTGCTGCTGGTCACTCACTCTCTGCCCTCCACACATCTCTCCTGCCTTGGACGGTGTGCACCCGACTGTCTTCAAGGAGCTCGGAGCCGCCCTTCTCCGCAGACAGGGCCTTGTCTTGGCATGGGCTTTGAACAGCTTTGTGCTGGAGTTGAGCCAAACCCCCGAAGACATTCATGTCACCCTGGGCTGAAGCCATGACCAGCTCACGGCCCTTCCAGCCCAGCGTTGGGAAGCCCAGGGGACTTGGCACACCCCAACCTTCACAAACATCCAGAAACAAGTCCACTGATAGCCCTCAAAGACTGCTGGAAGCCTCAGACCCCGAGAACTTTGAGGGTCTCCAGATGTTTCATGTGGCTGACTGTCTTTATAAGCCTCTAAGTTCTTGTTAAACACACAGAGTTAGAGAAAGCTTGTCCAACCCACGTGGCCCGCGGGCTGCATGTGGCCCAGGACAAGCCTGTAAACTCTTTAAACAGTATGAGATTTTTAATGATTTTTTTAGCTATCATTACTGTTAGTGTAGATTTTATGTGTGGCTCATGGCAATTCTTCCTCTTCCAGTGTGGCCCAGGGAAGCCCAAAGATAGGACACCCCCTGAGTTAGAGCCTCTGAGCTAGGGGAGAAAAGGGGCATTCTAAGAATAGTGACTTTTCCCAAAAGAGAGTGACATGTTCACAGCAGGGAGAGCTCTGCCTCGGGAGGAAATGAGGCTGTGGCTTTGAGGCCATGGGGCGAGTCCCTATGAGAGTCACCTTTTAGAAAACTCACAGTTGAAGAGAGTTGTTTCAGAGAAGGTGTCACTAGCTTGGACTAGAGAGGGAGACAGCTGAGGGTGAGAAGCAGCCAGTGGGCCTCCAACCTCTTGAGGGCACAGCTGAGGAGGCAATGCCACCAGACACACAGGCCACTTCTGAGAAAGGGAGACATCTCCACGGGTGGAGCCCAGAGCCCAGGGGGCAGAGCCTCAAGCTGAGGACAGCCAGGGAGGAGGGCAGGGATGGGCAGGCTTTCTCTGAAGGTGCAGACAAATTGCTCAAGCCTTGCCAGTCCTGGGGCACAAAAGCAACCCAACACAGCACATAAATGAATCAGCATTGCTGTGTTCCGATAAAACTTTATTAACAAAGCAAGCAGTGGGCCAGATTTGGATTAAGGACTAAGGAAGAGTCCCACGAGGAGAGCACTAGGCGTGGGTCGAGAGCTATTTCTAGGCCTTGAGTCTGGGGTGGTGCGTGCGGCGCCTGGCTGGATGCTAGCACTGCGCTGCCCCTTCCGCGCCTCTGGTCCTGGCTGGAACACCCGTCCAGGGCCCGTCCTTCCACCATCACCGCAAGGTTATGTTGCAGTCCCCAGGCCAGGAGAAGCCACAGCTGGACCTGAAGCTGTTCCTGCAACGGAAGGGGTCCTTGGGGCCTCGGGTTAAAGGGGGGGACATCTCACAGCCACCTCCACAGGGGAGAGGGCCAGGCTCCCTGTGGCCTCATGTGGACTGCCAGATGGTCTTTGAAGATGGTGGCCACCCACGCCCCGCCCCTCCCGCTCCTCAAGGGTGGGTCTTCATGGATAGTGAGTCTCATGGGTGGGTCCCATAAATGAGTCCCCTAGGTGAGTCCTGTGGGTGAGTCGCTGGGTGGGTCCTCTGTTGAGTCTCATGGGTGGGTTCCACGAATGGGCCTTTTGGGTGGGTCCCATAGGTGAGCCCTATGGGTGGGTTCACTGGGTGAGTCCTGTGGGTGGGTCTTGTGGGTGGGTCCCCTGGGTGGGTCCCTGGTGGGTCCCTTGGGTGAGTCCCATGGGTAAGTCATTTGGGTGGGTCACGTGAGTCTCAGGAGGTCAGCTCAGCAGAAAAACAGCCCAGTCAAGATGCAAAGTGGTGAGGAAGGACCACTGTCGTCTTAAGCCACAAAGTTTAGAGTAATTTTTCACCCAGCCAAGAAAACAGTGCAGGAGAGCGCCCACCCGTCCATGCCCACACCGGGGGGCTTTGCACCTGCTCATGCCCCTGCGCAGGGGGAGACGCTGGGCTTCTGGGCTTTGCTCCAGGACAGCGAGGAAGGGAGAGGAGGAGGGTACATCCCCCCCCAACCCTCGCGCGGAGGAAGGATGGGACGGGGCGGTGTGCGGATGGGGGAGGGAAGCCCGCGTGCTCCGTGGGGCAGCAGCAGAGGCTTCAAGGGAACTGGGAGGGCCTGGTCTCCCCTGCCACACACTGCACCAGCCCAGGCCGGGCCAGAGCCCCCCCGTCCACATCCCCCCCAGATCTGCAGTTCCCCTTCATAATGAAAGCTGACAGAATGCAAATGAGTTTCTAAAGGAACCAGCAAAAGTGGCAATTTTTCTCATTTAATGTTCAGATGAGCTGTCTGTCCCCCGAGTGCACAGTCTCATTAGAATTCAAGAGACTAATTTCGTCCATCAACATGAGATGATTGGTTTGAGAAAGGTTTGGGGTGTCCTAGAGCGAGGCTGAGGGACAGTGGCAGAGCCGCCAGCTGGGGCTGGCCAGGGCAGGGAGGCCACTCCCCACCGCCTAAGGGCTCTTTGGGCAGCCCTCCCCCCACAGCAGGGAGAAGCCAGGGCTAGGGCCTCAGGCCCCACGGACCCGACAGCCCCGAAACCCTCAAATGCAGAGGGCTCTGGTCCCGGGGCTGGACTCCTCCCACGGAGGACTCAGCTCTCAACCCTGTGTTTCACTAACAGGTTCTTACAGCTCAGTACCCACCATGGTCTAAGCACCGTCAGAGCGAGGCTTGCGGAGCGACTGAAGTCAGCCAAGCCCTGCATCCCCTTCTCCTCGAAGAAGCCGCGTCTCTCAGGGAGACACAGAGATGCTAGGGGCCAAGAGAGGGGCAGTGCTGGGGCGTGCAGGTCCCCCCTGGCCGGGCACTCAGTGAGCAAGTGGCTGCCATCCCCCCCTTCATCCTCACAGACCTTCGGAGTGGGGGGGTCAGCTCCATTTACAGAGGAGGAAATTTTGACTCAGAAAGAAGTGACCTTCCCAGGGCGCACGACCAGCCCTGCATGTGGGGGGAGCCAGGACGGAAACCAGACCCATGTGGCCCTGAGATCCATGTCCACTGTCACTGTGGCCAACGTCCCGCAGCCAGAACTCCAGGGATCAATGTCCAGCACCGTGGAGCTCCTGGGAGGGCATCGTCAGGGAGAGTCAGGGTGACCTGAGAATGGAGATGGGTCTTGGCAGGTGTGGGAAGGAGAAAAGTTCCTCCTTAAAGTTGCCTTTCTTGTTAAAAAATCGGTGTGCTAATAACTTTGTTAAGCCCTATCCTCTGCAGCTGTTAGACACACCATGCTTACAGGCACGTAGTACATTCTGTGTCCTTGTACTTTAACCAAGATATCTGTGCTGGACGTGCTCACAGGCATGTCCCAGCTCTCCATTGCTTTTACCTGTTTAGAAAAGTTTTAAGTTGTTAGTCAATCGGGATTTAGTTTAGATTGTGAGGTCTGGCTCCAGCCAACAGAGATCAGACACAGCAGTAAGGACGACCCGAAATGCGTAAGGGATAAATTTGTGTGTTTTCCTTTGTTCATTGTACTCTCGTGACACGATGGCTAGTGAGGGTACCCTTCCTGCAGTCCAGGAAGTAAAAATTGCGTTGCTGAAAGATCCTTTGTCTCAGTGCTGATTCTTCTTGACAGCACTGAGCATCTGTTTCCAACAGCAAGCAAGCGGGTCTGAGTGGGCACGTCTGGGGGTGCAGAGGCTCAAGGCTGGTGTTGGGATGGGCAGTGGCTCTGCAGACAAGCCACCCCCTTGCCCCGCAGCTTCTGTGCTCCTCCCACATCTCCATTATCCCCAGGGTCCCCAACCCACGTGCAGCTCAACTGTGTCATGGAGCCAAGTTGCAGGTGTGGTGTTGAGAGAGGGGTTGAAACCCCCCACCACGGTGCAGGCAGCCCACCGCACAGCCATATCTGCCAGTTAACCTCCAGGCCTCTCCATCTCCCACGCACTCACCCCCCTGGAGTCCACCTTCCCTCTGTAAGTGGATGGTGGCTTTCACCTGCACCAAGGCACACGCCGAGCCAGTAGCTGAAGTGTGACACTGAACAGGTGTCTCCCACCTGCAAACATGCAGACGACTACCAACACAGTGCAGGTGAAAATCTATTGAGACTGAAGGAAAGCCAACAGCATCACAAAGTCTCAAAACTGTGTGCTGGACGCCGTGATCAATTGCTATGTGCCGAACAGTTGCTGCGTGCCTGACACAGTCCTCACAATCCTGTTATGGAAAATGCCCCAGGACCAGCCTGTGGTTACGGGTGAGACCTCGGAGTCACTGGGGGTCGACTTACCCTGCCCCCCGTGCACCATGGCTAAGGAGCGGCAGCACAGAGGCAGACGCAGGCGGGATGGCTGAGCGCCCACACGCTCGGCCGCCAGTTTAAACTGCTTCCTCAGAAACATGAGATAAAAACAGAATAAACGACACACTGCAGGAAGACAGCAAGTGACAGGCAAAGACGGGAACTTCCGTTTTCATGAATATGGCAAAGAGTGACCTGACGATTCTCCTCTGTGGGCCCCTGGAAAGTCGGGTAGCATGCAGCAGTCACAACAGTCAACGTAACAACAGCTCTGCACAGGCAAGGTCACCGCGGCAGCGCTGTTCTTCCTCTCCCGAATCCCTGTGGACAGAAGCAAACAACTGGGACAGGTTAGCCGGGTGTGGTGGCGGGTGCCTGCAGTCCCAGCTACTTGGGAGGCTGGGGCAGAAGAATCACTTGAACCTGGGAGACGGAGGTTGCAGTGAACCAAGATTGTGCCTCTGCACTCCAGCCTGGGTGACAGCACGAGACTCCATCTCAAACAAACAAACCTGTGATAAAACCAGGACAGGTGCTGACAGAGTTCCCAGACAGTATCTTTAGGAGACGGCTCCTCTCCCCGGCAACCCTGCTCATCTGCGGACAGAGATTGCAGCAGGACTGCGTGGGCACGCTTCGGGATGAAGGGATGCCAATGCCCCACCTCCAAGAGAGTCCCTGACACAGGAACCCGAGCAGACGCTCGCCCAAGTGAGAGCCACACATTTCCAGCAGATGCCCCCTTGAGATGACCTGAGAAGACCGAGACACCCAGAGGGAGCTCTGGCACCTCGTTCTGAGGTGGCCATCGGAAGAGGAGGGGGTTCTGGGGCAGCTGAGGCCATCCAGGATGCAAAAATCCCCAGCAGAGTCACCCTCCTGAAGGAGAGGCTGCACCCTTCGAAGCGTTCCAGCGTGGATTCCTAATTGTGAAGGGTGGGATACAGTGGGAAAGAGGGCGTTGCTCAGGTCTGGGGCCAGGCACTGCGTAGGGGCCCTCAGTATTGTAGAGGTGTCTATACAAGAGGCTGTGGCTTCAACACTTTTGATGGTAACAGAGGAAGAATCCTTGGGGTGTGAAGCTAAGAAAACCACCTTGGCCCCGCCTCGCCCTCCCCCGCACACGGACATTCTCTAAAACACAGGAACATCCATCTTATTTCAAAGTAAGCAAGAGAAAAGGGCTGTGAAAAATTCCACACAAAGACACCCTTGTGAGAATGAAAAGTAAACAGGAAGTGAATAATGTGCTAGTCAAGATCCTGGACTGAAAAACATGGCCTCTGAGCAGATGCAAACCGACCCGATGGGATGGACACACTGAGTGAATTAGGGGAATGACAGATGCGTGGAAGAACACAAGAAATTAGAACAGAAAAGCACGGAAACGTGCTAGCTCCACAAGGAGGGGAAGGAACAAGACGGAAGAGCGCAGAAAGAAACGTTTTGAAAGAAAAAGGCACATTTCGGAAACGAGAATTGAAACAGTACATACACAAGAGTGAAGAGACACCAAGAGACTACAGTCAGATCAGTGGGGGGGTAGAAAGGAGAAATGGCCGGTGGCAGGGGGGTAAATCTCAAAGTAAAGACAATGGAAAAAAGTCACAGTCATGGGATAGAAGGAAAGATCAGATTCAGGGGGAACAGAATCGCCCAAATGTGGCGAGGAAGAAGATGGAAGAGACATCAGGCTCACCAAGTGCAGAAAGCCATCAGTGCTGAACTCGAGGAAGATGCCTCAAAGGAGAGCATTCTCCCGCCCAGGACCTTAAATCGCCCGGAATGGTCAACGCTGGACAATGTTCTAGTAAAACACTGGGCTTTAAGGGTAGAGAAGACGTCTGTGGGGCATTGTGGGGTGACGATAGAAGCCATCAGCCCATAGGGAATGTCTGAGCTAGAAGGAAGCCAATGCCATCAGTCAGGACTGTCCTGGGCAAACAGGGACACACAGCCACTGCGCGGGCAACAGAAAGGTGAGAGATTGTCATTCGATTTCTCGACAGCAAGACTTTCGGACCAGAAAACAGTGGGGGGACGTTTAAGAACTCAAGAAGCAAAATGCAAGTCAAGGGTGTTTTTGTTTTTGTTTTTGTTTTTGAGGTGGGATCTTGCGCTGCTGCCCAGGTTGGAGTGCAGTGGCACAACCTTGGCTCACTGGAACCTCCGCCATTCAGGTTCAGGCAATTCTCATGCCTCAGCCTCCCCCGGTAGCTGGGATTACAAGCTCTTGCCACCATGCCCGGCTAATTTTTAGTAGAGTGGGGTTTCATCATGTTGGCCAGGCTGACCTTGAGCTGACCTCAGGTGATCCACCCAACTCAGCCTCCCAAAGTGCTGAGATTACAGGTGTGACGCACCGCGCCCGGCCAAGGCAAGGGTCTGTATACTACCTACCTGACCTGCAGGTGTAGACCACAGACAGTTATGAACAAGTAAGAACTCAAGCCCTGCATCCCCCATGGGTCATTCTTGGGAACCAGCTCCAGAAGGGCCTGCAGGCAAACCCAAGGTTACGGCAGAAGCCTCAGCCTAGGACCCGGGCTGAGCACGCACAGCAGTGATGCATTGCTGCTCACAGAAAACACAACTACAACTAATTTGCAGGAAAACCAGAACATGTGGAAGATGGGAGAACTCTGATTGCCTGCTAGATCTTGACCGAGAGCAGCAAGACATGACTTTGTGTAAATGCTGAAGAAAAGGGTGGGAAGGGAGAAGAGGTTGCTGGCTTATTTCACAACTGCTCATTATGGAGACCGATACACAGCAACCTCGCATGAGAGAAGAGCAGAGATGAAAAAAACGCAAGGATGACTGTATCAGAACCACATTCAAATCTTCCCAGACACCAGAGACAGCCAAAGAAGCAAGAATTACAAAACACAGCGAGACACACCTGAGTGTGCTGGATGCAGCCATCCAGGCTGCGTCCGCGCACGCACCAAGGCTTCACTCCCCCAGTCAAAGCTGTGGGAGCAAAAAGACCTACCTGTACGCTACCTGCCTAAGATCTGCGGGACACAAAGAGGTTCACACAGATAAAAGTAAAAACGTGAGACGACGCTAAGAAAACACAGTCAGAAAGGGAGCGGGGCCGAGTGGCTGATCTCCGGCAGGGCAGGAGGGATTCAGACCAAAGCTTTCAGCAGGGGCGGAGGTGCAGAAAAGAAAAACGTTATTAAGAAAATCGTAAGGAAGAGAAAATGTGTTTACTGTTCCTCAGGTGGAAGGGGGGTCACGTAAAGGTTTGCACCCCTCATGGTCCTCATGTTGAATGGGCTGAGGAGGAGGAGGAGGAGGAGGAGGAGGAGGAGGAGGAGGGGGGCAGGCCCTGCTCTCTCAGGGGCAGAGGCAGAGGAAAATCCATTTAAACGTGGCCCACGCAGTTCAAACCCATGTTGTTCAAGGGCCAACTGTGTAAAGTTTTTTTGTTTTTTTAATTTTAGTGCATTCAATAATGAACCAAAGTTTGATAAAGAGAAACTACAACATCTAACAAATGCTGATGAATACAAAATACATCTTTGACAGACACTGCTAAGAAAAGTAAAATACACCTAACGGTAGAATAAAACAGATCAAATGGACGGAACACCAGGTTGCAGTCAGACCTAAATGGCACGTAGATTCTACATACAGATTCTGAATTTTACACTGTGAGCTACTTTTTTAAGTGCACAGAATGTATTTATAAACACTGACCACATTATTAGGCCAAAATAAAAATAATTGATGTTCTGACTATGGTATGACCATGACTAAAAGAGGAAATTTAAAACAAAACTACAGAATCCAGGTATACCTCCGAGAGACTGCGGGTTCAGTTCCAGGCCACTGCAGTAAATCGAAGATTGCAATAAGGTGAGTCACCCACATATTTTAGCTTCCTAGAGCACATATAAGTTAGATTTACACCATATTGTAGTCTATTATATATGAAATAGCATATGTCTAAAAATACAATGTGCATACCTTATGTTAAAATACCCTAGTGCCCAAAAAGTCGTCACAATCCTCCAAGCCTTCAGCAAGGCATAATCTTTCCGTTGATGGAGGGCGTTGCCTGGATGTTGGTGGCCGATGACTGATCAGGGCGGTGGCTGCTGAAGGTTGAGGTGGCTGTGGCAATTTCACAAATAACACGGGTGGGGTGTGGTGGTTCACACCTGTAATCCCAGCACTTTGGGAAGCTGAGGCAGTCACATCACAATGTCAGGAGTTTGAGACCAGCCTGGCCAAGACGGTGAAACCCCGTCTCTACTAAAAACACAAAGAATAGCTGGGCGTGGTGGTGGGCGGCTGTAATCCCAGCTACTCTGGAGGCTGAGGCAGGAGAATCGCTTGAACTCGGGAGGTGGAGGTTGCAGTGAGCCGAGATTGCGCTACTGCACTCCAGCCTGGGCGACAGAGCGAGACTCTGTCTCAAAAATAAATAAATAAACAAACAAACAAATAAATAATTTAAGAAAACCACAACAGTGAAGTCTGCCACATCAATGGATCCTTCCTTTCACAAAAGATGTTTCTGTAGCGTGCAGTTCTGTTTGATAACGTGTCACTCACAGAACTTCCTTAAAAGTTGGAGTCAATCCACGGAAACCCTGCGGCCGCTTTATCAACTAAGTGTAAATCATATTCCAAATCTTTTGCTGTGTTTTCTTTTTTTTTAATTTATTTTCCTTTAGGTGCATACTATATCTGGCATTTCTTCCCATGTTATCCCTCCCCACCCTCCCCTCCCTCCCCACCCCCCATTATCTCTCCCCTGCTCCCCTCAACTGTCCCCAGTGTGTGATGCTCCCCTCCCTGAGTCCACGTGTTCTCATTGTTCAACACCCACCTATGAGAGAGAACATATGGTGCTTGGCTTTCTGTTCTTGGGTCAGTTTGCTGAGAATGATGGTTTCCGGATTCATCCAAGTCCCTAGAAAGGACACGAACTCATCATTTTTCATGGCAGCATAGTATTCCATGGTGTATATGTGCCACATTTTCTTTGTCCAGTCTATCATTCATGGGCATTTGGGCTGGTTCCAGGTCTTTGCTATTGTACACAGGGCTGCAATGAACATACGTGTGCATGTGTCTTTATAATAGAATGATTTATAGTTCTTTGAGTATATACCCAATAGTGGGATTGCTGGGTCAAATGGAATTTCTATTTGTAGATCCTTGAGGAATAGCCACACTGTCTTCCACATGGTTGAACTAATTTACACTCCCACCAACTGTGTAAGAGTGTTCCTATTTCCCCCACATCCTCTCCAGCATCTGTTGTCTCCAGATTTTTTAATGATCGCCATTCTAACTGGTGGCTGTGTTTTCAATAATGTTCACATCGTCTTCACCAGGAGAAGTTTCCATCTCAGTAAACTACTTTCTTGGATCCTCCCTAAGAAGCAGCTCCTCATTCATTCAAGTTTTATCATGAGATTGCAGCAATTCCATTACAGAGGCACCGCTTCTCATTCTAGTTCTCCTGCTGTTCCCACCACACCTGCAGGGATTCCCCTCCAAACATCTTCAGCTCCTCAAAGCCATATCACAAGGGCTGGATTCAACTTCTTCTCAACTCCTACCAATGTTTATATTTTGACATCCTCTCATGAATCATAGATTTTTTCTTACTGAAATCTAGAATGGTGAGTCTTCTCCACAAGGTTTGCAATTGACTTTGCCCAGGCCCATCAGAGGAATCACAATCCAGGCCAGCTATAGCCTGATAAAATGTATTTCTTAAAGAATACGACATTAACATTGAAATGACTCCTTGACCCACGGGCTGTGAGATGGATGTTGGGTTAGCAGCATGAACGTAGCGTTCACCTCCTTAAACATCTCCATCACGGCTCTTGGGGGGACGAGACACCTTATCATGAGCAGTAACATAGTGAAAGGAATCTTTTTTCTTAGCAGCAGGTCTCGACAGTGGGCTTAAATATCCAGTACACCATTCTATAAACAGGTGTGCTGTCATCCAGGCTTTGTTGCTCCACTTACAGCGTCACAGGCAGAGTAGATTTTGCATAATTCTTAGGGGCCCTAGGATTTTCTGGATGACCAGTGAGTATGGCTTGCACTTCAAGTCCCTCACAAGAGAGTCAGCCTGTCCTTCGAAGCCAGGAATCGACTTCTCCTCTCTAGCTATGAAAGTCCTAGATGGCATCTTCTTCCAGCAGAAGGTGGTTTTATCTTCATTGAAAATCTGCTGTCTGGCGTCGCCACCTTCATCAATGATCTCGGCTGGATCTTCTGGAGAACTTGCTGCAGCTTCTCCATCAGCCCCTGCTGCTCCACCTCGCACTTTCATGTAGTGGAGGTGGCTTCTTTCTGAAAGCTCACGAACAAACCCCTGCTAGCTTCCAACATTTCTTCTCCTCTTTTTCTCACCCTTCACAGACTTGAACAGGGTTGGGTCTTCCTCTGGATTAGCCTTTGGCTTAAGGGAATGTTGTGGCTGGTTTGATCTTCCATCCAGACCACTCAGACTTCCTCCGTATCAGCAAGAGGCCTGTTTGCTTTCTTATCATTCATGTGTTCACCAGAGTAGCACTTTCAATCACCTTCAAGGACTTTTCCTTTTCACTCACACTGTGGCTGACCGTTGGGCACGAGAGACCTTGCTTTCTGCCTATGTTGGCATGGGACCTGCCTTCCCAACCAAGCCCCATCACTTCTAGCTTCTGATTTAAATGGAGAGACTTGTGACTCTTCCCTTCACTTGAACACTTAGAGGCCATTGTAGGGTTATTAACTGACCTAATTTCAATGCTGTTGTGTCTCAGGAAATAGGAAGGCTGGAGAAGAGGGAGAGAGATGGGAAGCAGATGGCCAGTGGGGCAATCAGAACACACACATTTGTCTATTAGGTTTGCAGTCTTGTATGGGTGCAGTCTTTGGTGTCCCCCAAAACAAGTACAATGGTAACATCAAAGATCACAGATCACAGTTCACCATAACAGATATAACAATAATGAAAAAAATTGAAATATTGAAAAAATTATCAAAATGTGACATGGAGACACAAAGTGGGGGTACACGCCGCTGGAAACACGGAAGCAACAGGCCTTCTCAACGCAGGGTTGCCCAAACCGTCAATGCGCAGAAACGCAATTTCTGCAAAGTGTAATAAAACAAGATGTGCCTGACTCTGGAAAATGACGATAATTAAAAACATGAATCCCAGATCTATGAAATGCATCTATAGCTGTGCTTTGAAAATTTCCTTAGTATTTTTGCAAAAATGAGCAAAATAGATACTCAACGTAAAAATGGGAAAAATATCCATATAGTGCCTGGAAAGAAACAGAAGGAAGTAATTAATAATGAGATGAGAAAAGAAATAGACAAGAATGACATAATGCAGAGAATCTCTGTGTTTTGACTACACTAATCAGGCAGGTACCTTTGGAAAAGACAAACTCCTGACCCACTTTTGGGTCATGTTTAAACAGGATGCCTTTCTCATCATGTTCACTCTGCAGGTTCCCTCCACTACATTCTTTTCCTTGCAGTTAAACGGTTGAATAACTGGGCCATGCAGTTCAGCCATTCCCTCTGTCCTTTGTCCCGGGAATTGTCAACTGGATCCCAATAACCAACTTCATTTTTTTAAAGGAAAAAGTACAAATGTGCAAAGTAGGAAATGACAAGGAATAAACAGCTGTCAAAATGGAAGAATTTTTAATTTAAATATTGTGTACATTTCTTTGCAAATAAATTGAAGACCTAATTGAAACTGACAACTTCCAAGAAAAAAAAATGTCAGTAATTTCAGCCAGTTACTGAAAAATGGCTCAAGTCAAGCTAGGAAATCTAAAAAGGCCAATTTTCTGCAAGAAGTGAAACTATAGCTATTTTCCATGAAACAAGCCAAAAACAGGCAAAGTGATTTCACAAGGGAATTTTAGCAAATCTCTAAAATCTTATTACTACTTGGAATACTTAGAAGCGTAGATAAAGAGGGACAATCTCCAAATCCTATTTGTGAAGCAAGAAGGCATTCATCTGAATCTTTTTCAAGCACAATAAAAATACAGATTAATATCACTTACCAACACTAATGCAAAATGTCAAATATGATATTGAGAAATTTTCAAACAATAGAGTAGATAATTTGTGAACAAAACCCCAATCACATTAAAAATTAAATGTAACATGACAATTGGGCTTTATTCCAGGAATGCAGGGATAATTCAATATTAAGAAAAACATTAATACATTCATCATATTAATCAGTCTAGGCAAAAAATATCATCCAATCATATCTATAAAAGCTAAAAGGTCATTTAACAAAATTCAACACTCATTCCATATACAAAATATATTTAGTAAAATAATAATTGACGGATGTTTTTGACCTGATAAAAATTACATACTTTCATTCAAAAGCCAGCGTTTACTTAATGGAGAAATGTCATAGGCATTTCCACTAAACACTCAGACAAGGCTAGGATGCCCACTCTTCCCACTAGCAGTGGAAGTAACAGCCAATGCAATTAGACCAGCGAATTCCATTCCAGTATTAATAACTGAAAAGAGAGAGAAGCCTATCTCAATTTGCAGGTGTTACGATTGCATGTTTAGAAAACACAAAAGAATACATGGAAACTATGACAAAAAATAATAGAATACAGAAAAGCAGTGAGTCAGCATGCCCACTTGCAAGGATCTACTTCAAAGACGCACCTGTCAATATATGAAATGGGGCTTGCACTCACTGATGCGTCATGTCACCACTTTAACAGCAAAACTCGGTGTGGGGCACCGACTGTCCAGCAGCAGGGAGTGGAGAAATAGACAAGAAGGCACACAACAGGGAAGGGCAGGTGCACTGGTGTGCACAGCAGCCTCCTTCCAGCACGCGACAGCATGATTTCCCAGAGCAGGTGAAGCCATGACGCACATCTCACTGTTAACACTTTCTTGGTACCCATTAAGGCAAATGGAAACATCAGCCACCATCCCTATCAGAGCTACACTCATTTGCCAGGGACAGAGATGGCTTCTTTGCTGTATGGGTGACAACAAACATTTATTCACAGACTGATTTTTGTCAATTTATGGTTAAATTGCAAACCATATGTGGGCTACAGGTTCTAGAGTTTGGCCAAAATCAGCAGAAAAGTTCTATGAGAAGTGTTCGTGCAGAATTAACAATAAAGATGACCGCACATTTCATTATCATTTGTAAACTATGCTAACCATCCTTTATATCATAAGAGAGCTGAAGAGCGAGCTAGGCAGCTACACAGGTAGGTAGATAGATACATACATAAATACATATGTACATAGATACACAGACAATACATAGATACATAGATACACAGACACGATAGACAGCTACATACATATATACATAGATGATAGATAGATACATGCATAGGTACATAGACAGATGATACATAGCTACATACATAGATACATAGACAGATGATAGGCAGATACATACATACATACATACATACATAGAGATACATAGACAATAGATACATACATACATAGATACATAGACAGATGATAGATACATACATAGATACATAAAAGATACATACATAGATACATAGATGATACATACATAGATACATAGATACATAGATAGATACATACATACATACATACAAAGAGATACATAGACAATAGATACATACATACATATCCCCTCGGCCACATACATACATAGACAGATGATAGGTAGATAGATAAAAATCTAATTACATTTTTCCAGAGGCCCAGTTCTAAACATTTTCCAGCACATACCACTGTCCACTGTGGTAAAAGAAACCGTGGAAATGAGGAGACTATTAATATTTTACTACAGAGTTTTATATACATATATTTTAAGACAGGGTGGGTCTCACTGTGTCACCCATGGCAGAGTGCAGGGGCACAATCTTGGCTCGCTGCAGCCTCAAACTACCAGGTTCAAGCTATCCTCCTGCCTCAGCCTCTAGTGTAGCTGGCATCCCAGGTGCGCACCACCATGCCCAGCTAAATTTTGTATTTTTTGTAGAGACGGAGTCTTTCCATGTTGCCCAGGCTAGTTTCAAACTCCTGGGCTTAAGTGATCCACCCACCTCCGTGTTCTCAAGTGCTGGAATTACAGGCGTGAGCCACCACCCCAGCCTACGATATATTAAATATGTATTTAAGTTAGTGAAGCAAGGCTCAGAAGAGGATTCATGAAATGTTAATTGTTGTGCAACTAAAAAGATAACACAAATCTGTGTCCACATTTGCTTATATTTTTAAAAAGAAGCAATGCAATAATAAAGAAAAAGCTGATTATAAAGGAGTGACCTAAGAGAAGGGGAGGCAGCCGGCTAGAAGAGAACGGATGGAAGGGGGAGCTCTGACGGTGCCTCGCTCTTTGTTTTGACTGCAGAACCAGATAAACGTTCTGTACAATAACAGACAAAATTAAAGCAAAAGAGGAAAATGTCACCAATCGTTTGGAAGCAAGCTGGGAAAAAAACTGAGTCTAACGGTATGACAAGTAGGTGGCACACCCACATACATTACATCAGTGTCCCATAAATCCAAACGCACGGTGTTGAGCACACGTTCCTAATGGAAACTGCAAAGGATGCCACGAGGAGCCACCGTGAGTGGCCTTTAGCATCTGTGTCTTAGCAGTGCACTGGGTCTGTGATTTTGAACTATTACATTTGTGTTGTAGAAAAAGGCAAATATATTCAACATAAGTAGTGAAAAGAGACAGATATAGCCACGCATGTAAATTGGAAATCTCAGCATGATGGTTTTACCTTATGAAAGTCCAGCATCAACAGGCATCCCGACGCCCAGACGCTTCTCTCTAAACACTGTTTCCTTCTGGAAGGAACAGGACTCCAGAGAGGAGTGGCTCATTGTGGGGGAAAATGAACAGTAGAAGGTCAGAACGCAAGGCAGATATTAAAGCTTAATGAGATGGCATCGAAAGACACAAGAGTCAACTTGAAGTGTTTCCACCAACCCGACACGACACAATTTGGACATTAAAAGAATAGTGACTGCAATGGATTGACGTACATCAAATATGCAAAACCCCGCGAGTTCTGATGTTACGTAAAAGTAACAAACCCCATGGTCATTCTTGGAGGTTGCCAGGGTATCAACCCATTGCTTCTAAAAATTGATAAATGAAAGAATCAAAATAGTTTTGCTGCCTTTCCTGAAAAATCTCGATTTCACAGTGACCAAATGGTTGAAGAGCAAAGTGTCTCAGTGTTATTAAAAGTGGGATGAAACACTGTGTATCGGGATACAGTGAACCTGAACTTCGGCGTACTTCTAGACCTACCTACAGGGAACAGAAGAACATGCAAGCATCACCACAAGAAAGCCAGCAGCCAATAAATCACCACGTCGCTCTAACAAATCGACTGCCAGGAAAAAGTGGTTAATAAAATAAAAGCACTTTAGAAGCAAGAAAACTGTCAGCTTCTGCTGTGTAACAGACAACGAAAAAGCACAATCACATACGGCAACAAAAATGTTTTTGTTATTCAAGTGTCTGAAAGTCAGCGAGGGTGGGTGTGCTTCAGGCTGTGGGTCTGATCTGCAGGTCGGCTAGGGTGCGCCTGTCCTGCCTGCCTTGTTCTGGGGCACCGGGAGGAGCAGCAGTAGCCACCTGGGTATGTCCTGATGCTGGGAGCAGAACCACGGGAAGCCCAGCCCGGCCACACAGACACCTCCAAATCTGCTCACATCACGGTTCCTATTATCTCATTGTCCCAAGTGAGTCACGGTCCCAAGCCCAGTGGCAAGAGGCAGAGAAGCTCACTCTGTGAAGAGGGACACCAGGGCACGGGGCGGCTGGGTGATGGCACAGCAGGGGAGCTGGACATGTAGGCAGGATGATCCGACCACCATCATTCAGAGGAAAAAGCAAAGACAGGAACAACGACAGATGAAAGCAGTACCGAGCGGCTCCAGAGAAGCCCTGACTGGAGGCCTCGCTGGGGAGAACACGCTGGGGTTCTGGCTGAGGAATCCCTGCAAGGCTGGTGGAGGGGCCCTGCCTCCCCACGCATGTGGGTTTTCCTCCTGGGCTTCCCAGCTAGGGCTTTCCCACCCTGCTGGGCCCACAGGAGGATGGAAACCCTTGCCATCCCACATCTCCCTGGACCGCATGTCGGGGAGAGGCTACAGGGCGAGACACGTGCACACTCGTCCCGTTTGAAGCAGAGGCTCAGCAACCTCTTCTCCCCTGTCCCCCGGCTCCCTCTGCCTCTCCCCATTCCCTGAGTGCACGAACAGGGAATTCCCAGAGGAAAGAGGGAAAAGGCGGGGTTTATGGACCAAGCTGTCTGCCCAGACCAGAGATTCCTGCTGTTCTCTGAACCTTCGGGAGGTCCAAGCCCACCTGGTGCCTCCTGGCAGGCCTGGGCCAACGCCCAGTGGTCTCCACGGCTTCTGCAGCTTCATTGAGCGCCTGCTTCCTCCATCGGGGCTCTAGGTTCTAGAGAGCTCTGCTACAGCCAGCTCCCTGCTTTTCCTCTGCTCTTAGGAGGATGAACCCCCATTGGACCTACCATGCTGCTGAGACCCCAGCTGGAGCCACAGAAGCCACGTCTGTGTGGCCCTCCGTTCTGCTCTTGTGCCACTGCCTGGATCCTCTGGATAGCCTGGACCTCGTCCCCAAGAGTACAGCACCAGCTCCTAGAACATCCTGCCTGCACAGAGCGGGCAGAGCCGTTCTGCAGCTCATTTGGTGCCTGGTCAACAGCAGGGGACCGAATATGTGAGGTGAGCCGGGTCCTCCTCCTAATTTTGCTAAGAGCAGAAGCCACAGCCACAGGCAGCCCTTCCCAGTGGCAGGTTCACCTACAGACCTTGCGTCTGTGCCCCCAGCAGATCTTCCCCAAACCTCATGGTCCCTCACCGAACTCACCCACGTCTGCAGGTCCCAGCTTCACCCCAGCCCCTGAGGCCCCTGCATTCGACCCACACATCTAAACCCGCCTCTGAGTCAATCCCTGAAAGAGGGTCCTGGAAAGGCCTACCAGGGCTCAGCCTCCAGCATGAATGCAGCCCCTCAACCCGTCCCTCTGCTCTGGGCAGTCCCCAGAAGCCCTTTTACACTAGACTGAGTGTGGGCTGAAGGACGGGCAGCCAGGCAGACCCCCAGGCCACATCGGGCCAGTCAGCGCAGGTGCATGTGTGCCTGGCTTCAAGGCCTGTTCTTGGCGGCCCACTGAGGCACTCTCCAGCCGGGCTGGTGCGTCGGAGCACTGTATTTCTCCACTTCTGACTCCGTAAGCGCCACTGTTTCCTGACTCAAGGCTGCAGCCAGGTGCCCTGATGGATGTGAATGGGTGTCTGGAGGAGCAGATAATCTTTTAATGTTTTCCAAGAGGCCTCCACGGGAACCGCTCTTTATTCATACACCTGAGGAGTCAATCCCTGCTTATCCTCCATTTAGAAGAACGTCTGATTACAGGGTTTGTGGTGGGCTCCGGAGGGAGGCCCAGCAGGCCTAAATCCGGCTCTTTGGAGGCGAGGACAAGACCGCCTTCCCTCTGGGGGAGTGGAGCCTGCAGACCGAGGGGGCTCTCCGGGTCCTGAGGGGCCTCGGCATGTCCCAGCTGGAGGGGAGGAAAGAATTCTGGGTCCAGGCAGAAAAGTTCCTCTGCAGAAAGCAAGAAATCCAGACACTGAGAGCCCAGGTCTGACGGAGGAAAACTGACCTGGACCCCTGTGCCCCAAGCTGAGGCCGTGACGGGCCCCTCGAAAGAAGTCCAGGCTCTCTCCCCACTGTGTGGATGGGGAAACCAGCTTCAACCAGTTCAGGGAGCGGGCATTCAAGCCAGGCCCTGCCCCTGTCCCACTGGTCATCACCACCTGACCCAGCCAGACAGGGCCCAGAGCCGGGGAGCAGGGGTCAGAGGAGGACCTGTCATCTGCAGCGTCTCCCACCGGGAGCCAGGTGGGTCTGAGCATGATGGTCACTTGCGTGAGGCCAGGGCAGACATCTGAGCCCCACACTGCGTAACACAGGGAGCCCTACCCCCTCCACAAGATGAGGCCATCCCGGTCCCTCTGCCCCTGGCTGTCCTGGCAGTGAGCCCTGGGGTCCGGCAGTGGCTCAGATCCGGACTTGGCATCTCCCCAACCCCCACTAGTCCACAGTGAGCCCTGGGGTCCAGCAGTGGCTCAGATCAGGACTTGGCATCTCCCTAACCCCCGCTAGTCCACAGTGAGGCTTACACCCACCCCAGCCCTGGGGGCCCCTTCATCGTTTACTTCCAGCAGGGCGGTGCACCCTGGAGTCAAGGAGGGAGCTTGGAGTTCCCGATAGGACCAAGTGAGGAAGGAGCTACTGAGCACAGTCCAGGGAGGCTTTGGAGTGGGCAGTGCGGTTGAGAGTCGGTGCCCTAAAGGATGGTCCCAGAGCTGAGGACCAAGAGCTTTCTGCGGGCCCTGAATGCCCAGACGAGCACCCTCCATCAGTCCTTCCTCCGGGAAGGGGCTCTCCGGGTCCTGCCTCCCAGGTGACCTCCCGGGCTCTCTCCTGCTCCTCCTCTTTCAAGTCGTTGGGGGGTTCACGCATTCATTTCTTGTGGATATACAGTAGGTGCATCTTTATATGGGGTACAGGAGATGTTTGGATACAGGCATGCAATGTGAACCAGCACGTCATGGAGAATGGGGTGTTCTGAGTTACAACCAACCCAACCACACGCTTTATTTCAGAATATACTACGTGTCCATCTGTTTACCGGGCAGCTGCATGGCTTCACCCGTTGAGGGGGAGCCCAGGACACCAGGACGCTGAGGTGGTGACTGCCCTGGGGGCCCCGGCTGGCTGGGGAGGGAGAACAACCTCTCAGACAGCAGCCAGAGTCTGGCTCCAAGGACTGCACCAACTACTGAGGCTTAAAGCTGCTGCATGTTTTTCCTAACTTAACATAAAATAGCAGATTTAAACATTTTCATTTTAATGTTTTAAACTGCTGGTGTGTTGTATTTGTACATGTTTACGGGGTGCCTGTGACCTCTTGCTGCCTGTCTGGACTGCATCATGATGGAGTCGGGGTGTCGAGGGTCTGCGACGCCCGAGTGTTCACCACTTCCACGGGATCCTAGGTTTCAGGTCCTCTCGTGGTTTCGGAAGGTATGTTGCTGGTCACCCAGCTCTGCTCTCAAACATTTCCAGCCCAGAAACACTGGCTGCTGTGTGACCTTGGGCCCCTCCCAGTGTCTCTGAGCCCCTGTTTTCTCCTGCCTGGAGCATGGCTGTCCTGAGAACCCGGGGTACCGCTGGGCATCACTGCCCTCATGGGGGCTGGGTGATAGTCACAGACCCGGGACACAGGCTGCCCCTCCCCGAGAGGCCAGTGCTGCGGTCCAGGAGGCCCGGAGACCCCTTCTTGCCATGTCCAGTGCCTGGAGAGCTGCATGTATTTGGCCCTCATCCAGGAGAAGACACCAGCCCGCCCGCCCTGCCCAGGAAACAGGCCAGTGCGGTGGGCCGCAGCCATCCGTCTCCTTAATGAGCCCATTTGTTACGGGGTCCCACATTGTTCACCTGCCAGAGTGAATGGGTCCGTTCTGGTCCGGATGAGAGCCAGCCAGGCCCTGATTGTCTAGGGGGTGAGTCTGCAGGCTGCTCAAGGCGGATGGGATGAGGCTGTGCAGCCCCCCTGCCCCCACCTTCGCTGTAGACTACAGCCGTCCTGAAGGTACCCGGAGTGTTTTGAGGATCTCTTTGTCCAGAAACAATGTGGTCTGACTGGAAGTCAGGCTTTCCTGTCACCAGCAGAGGGGACATCTGCCATGTCCCAGAGCCAGGTCTACGCCTGTGAAACACGCTGTGAGGACACTCAGGAGGTGAGGCACACGAGGGGAGAAAACGTTTGCAAAACAAATCTCAGGTAAAGAACTGGTTTCCAAAATACGCAAAGAATTCGGAAACTCAACAAGAAGGGAACAAGGCAATTAAAAAGTGAGCCAAAGAACTGAAGAGATATGTCACAGAAGAAGGTATCCAGAGGGCAAATGAGCATGCAGAGGAATCCTCAAGATCATTCGTCATGAAGATACTGCAAATTAGCCGGGTGCGGTGGCTCACACCTGTAATCCCAGCACTTTGGGAGGCAGAGGCGGGTGGTGCACCTGAGATCAGGAATTCGAGACCAGCCTGGCCAACACGGTGAAACCCCGTCTCTACTAAAAATACAAAAATTGGCTGGGCATGGTGACACATGCCTGTAATCCCACTTACTCAGGAGGCTGAGGCAGGAGACTCGCTTGAACCCAGGAAGCAGAGGTTGCAGTGAGCCGAGATTGCGCCACTGCACTCCAGCCTGGGCAACAAAGAGTAAAACTCCGTCTCACATACACACAAAAAAAGATATTGCAAAATTAAACAGCAATGTCTTCCCACTGCACACCTATGAGAATGGTTAACTCTGAAACCCTGACAACACCCCACACAGCAAGAAGGCAGAGCCAGGGACCCCTGGTTCGTTGCTGGTGTACGCGCAAAATGGCACAGCCATTCCGGACGAGAGCTTGTCAGTTTCCTAGGAGGTTAAATATAGTCGTACCATATGATCCACCAATCACACTCCTACATATTTATCCAACTGATTTGAATACTTATGTCTACACGAAAACCTACATGCAAATATTTATAGCCGTTTTATCTGTAATCTCCAAAAACCGAAAGCAACCAAAATGTCACTCAAAAGGTAACGAGATAAACAAACGCCGGTGCTTCCCTACAAGGGAACATAATTAGTGGCAGGGAGGAGCCACCAAGCCAGGCAGAGAGAGGAAGGGTCACCGAAGCTTGTGCCTTGAGTGCATATTTTTCCTGAGAAGAAGTCAGTCCAAAAAAGGCTACACTCACACTCTGTGATACTAATATTTTCAAGTATGTGAGAAAAGGCAAAACTACGGAGATAAAGACCAGTGGTCCCCAGAGGTTGGAAGGGGAGGAGGAGGGCTGAACGGTAAAACAGCAAGGACTATTATGGCGGTGAAACTGTTGTGCACCAGGCTGTCATGGGGGCACAGGACACTGTCCATTTGTTCTAACAGGGTTGGATCATAATTCCAAACTCCGTAATCCCGAATGTTGAAATCCCGAAAGATCAAAATCCCTAAAAGGAAGTGGGGAAAATTTAATAGGGAACACCCACCTCACTGTATATCGAGTCACAGAACAATTTCAAAGAGAGGAGCAGCAGCACCACATAGAAAATTAATGTAGCTCACGCCTGTGATCTCAGCACTGCGAGAGGTTGAGGCAGGTGGATCAGGAGCTCAGGAGTTCAAGACCAGCCTGGCCAAACGTGGCGAAACCCCGTCTCCACTAAAAATACAACAATTAGTGAGGTGTAGTGGTGACACCTGTAATCCCAGCTTATGGGAGGCTGAGGCAGGAGAATCGCTTGAACCAGGGGGGTGGAGGTTGCAGTGAGCCGAGATCGAGCCACTGCACTCCAGCCTGGGCAACAAGAGCAAAATTCCATCTCAAAAAAAAAAAAAAAAAAGAGAGAGAGAGAAAAGCAGCTTTCCATTACGATGCAAGCCTCCAAAATACAGTTAATGGTCGTGAACATGGACAGCTCTTGTGGACAACTCTGTGCAACTGTCTGTAATCCACCCCTGTGATATATGTTTTTGTATATCAAATTTTCTTTTCAGGTTTTTAACCTTGTTTAGTTTGTTTTTACTATTTTAAGTGGTTAGAATTTTTTTTTACAATTTTCTATGCTATGAATTTTACCATTTCTGCATCATTGCCAGTACTGGAGGTGTAAATTGTGCTGAGACTTTAGAGTTCCAATAGGTTTATGCCTTTTTTGCAAAGCTGACTCTATGGAAGTGCGGTATCACAATACTGACTTTCTGTATAAGCGATGCCCATGTACACACAGACATTGAGACTTCCTCAGTAAATGGGGAGATGTCCTTTTTGCATGTCTGTGTGTATGAAAGATGAAATTTCTCGGGATCGCGGCTCTTTGGTCACTGTCATGATGACCCATCACAGTTTTAGACAGAACCTCCCCAAAGACTTAGTTGTTCCTTGCAGTATCTCAGATGACTGCAGTTACTGAGCTGGGTGCTAACAATTACCAACCATTGTGGTATGTGTTTATACACTTCCCTTTTTCACCAGTTTCTTTTCTTTCCTTTTTTTTTTTTTAAGACAAGGTTTCACTCTGTCACTCAGGCTGGAGTGCAGTGGTGTGATCATAGCTCAATGGATCCTCCTGCCACCGCTTCCTGAGTGGCTGGACCACAGGTGTGAGCCACCTGTCCTGTTTCATCACAGACACAGCTCATGGTCTCATAACTGTCATGCCCATGTGGCTGTCCTTAGCTTACTGTTTATGCTTGCAAAAATATGTATGTGATTATTGCCGATTTTATTTTGTAAAGTGGCCTATAAAAGCCACTTTTTGACTCCCCTTTTAAGTGGAATGGATTTAGATTCCACTGATAAGTGAGAAAACGTGGCATTTGTCCTTCTGTGTCTGGCTTTTTTCATTTAGTGTCATGTCTTCCGGATCCATCCATGTTGTCAGGAAATACAGCACAGTTTCCTCTTTTAAGGCTTAATAGTGTTCGTGTGTGTGTGTGTGTGTGTGTGTGTGTGTGTGTGTGTTGTGACATTTTTAATCCATTCATTCATTGAGAAATTCTTAGCTTTACTCCATAACTTGTCTATTGTAAATTAGTGCTGCCGAAACAAAATACCGACAAAAATAAAAATAGACAAATGGGATTACATCAAACTAGAAAGCTTCCACACAGCAACATAATCAATTAACAGTCAGAAGACAACCTGTGGTCCGGGGAGAAAATATCTGCAAGTCATACATCTGAATGAGGGGGTTGAGATCCAAAATATATAAGGGACTCAAACAACTCAATACAAGGAAACAAACGAAGCAACCTTAAAAACTGGCTTAGGAGCCAATAGAGATTTCTTAAAAGACGACATACAAACGGCCAACACATATATAAAAAACACTGAACATCATTAATCATTAAGGAAAAGTAACTTAAAGCCACAGTGAGATACCCACTCACGCCTGTCAGAATGACACTGCTATTGAAAAGATGAAAGATGGTAAGTGTCGGCCAGGCCGTGCAGAAAAGGGGGCCCTGGACAGTTGGTGGGACTGTAATCAGCACAGCTATTATGGAAGACAATATACGGCTTCCTCAAAAGCCTAAAAACAGAACTCCTATATGATCCAGCAATGTTACTTTTAGTATGTACCCAAAGGATTTGAAACCGTATGTCAAATAAATATATGCCTTTCTGAATCTCTGGCACACACAGAATTCCAAGCCAGACGTGGGAACCAGGCACAGAGGATGCAGGCTCAGCCCTGCCCTCCAGAAACTTTAGATAAAGGGGAACTGGGTACGTTCAGGGGCAGCTCACCCCAGGGTGGACCCACAGAGGGCTGCCCAGAGGGGCCAGGGCTGGGGGAGGCCTGGGAGCAGGAAAGCCACAGGGTCCCCGGTCTCGCTCAATGGCACCAAGAACAACTGAAGCCCCATGAGTAGCCAGGCCGCCTGCCCTTGCTGTAAGCCTTGCTGAGTGGGCAGCCGGGAAAGCCACAGGTGGAGAGGACCTTGCCAGCCCCGAGGCTATGAGTCTGTTTGGAGGAAACTCAAATCCCTTGTCCTTAGTGAGGCGGGGGCAGCTGCTGTTACAGGGACGGTGCTTGGGACCTGTGGTCAGTGATCCACTCCTCCCTCCTGGGACCCTGCCCTCAACCGGCACACAATGGTGGTGGCGGCGGGGTCGTTCATGCCTCGGGGCCTCAGCCTGGCTCACAAAGGGGGGCTCCTGTATCCGCAGCGCCCCCACCCGCCTCACTAATGGGGGCTCCTACACCCCCGGCCCCCGCCTGGCCCACTGTCCCCTCCTTGCCAGTGGGCTGCTGTTTGGAGCCTTCACCTGGGAAGGGCTTCCTTCCGGAGGCCTCCCCCACCTGCTAGGTGGCCCGCCTTCCCCTGCAGACCAACCTTCACCGTAACTGTGTCTCCCCTGGAGGGTGGCTCTGTGAGGATAGGACTGGCCACTGAGTGGACATCACGTGGTAACCCAGACCCAGGGATCCCTCAGCAGACAGGAGAGAGGAAGAAGGCTGGACTGAGTGCCATCTCTCAGGAGCATCTCAGGGAGGGCACACGCTGGGTGCCGATAAGCTCCGAAAAGGGTCACGGCGGCTCCAGCACCTGGCCTGGGGCATGCAGACTGCAGGACAGGGGTGGGGTCAGGAGGGAGCTGTTTGGGATTCCTTGGAACTGAGTTGAGGCTCCCTCGGGTCTGTGATATTTGCAGCAGGAGAGTGACATTCCCGAGAAGGAGAGAGGCTGGCCCTCAGGTGTGTGATGAAGGTGCCCAAAGAACGTGGCAAACGCTGTCAGCCCCACCCCGTGATACCCCAACTTTGTTTACACTTCGGGGATCCTCGGCCTGCCTGTACTGCTACAACGAAATACCACGGATAAGGTAATTTCTATTCATTCGTTTATTTCTTTTGATTTTACTTGTTTTTTTTTTTGAGGCAGAGTCTTACTCTGTCACCCAGGCTGGAGTGCAGTGGTCCCATCTCGGCTCACTGCAACCTCCTCCTCCTCCTGGGTTCAAGCAATCCTCTTGCCTCAGCCTCCCGAGTAGCTGGGATTACAAGCACGCACCACCACGCCCAGCTACTTTTTGTACTTTTAGTAGAGATGGGTTTTTGCTATATTGGCCCGGCTGGTCTCAAACTCCTGACCTCAGGTGATCCGCCCGCCTCAGCCTCCCAGGGTGCTGGGATTACAGGTGAGAGCCACCCCACCAGCCAATTTTCAATAAACAGAAATGTATTAGGTCAGGGTTCTGGAGACAAGAAAGCCCCACCTCCCAGCACCGCACTGGGGGTCGGGGTCCCAACTCAGGCTTCTGGGGGACTCCTTCAAACCACAGCAGCCCCCAAAGGCCCTTCATGCTCCTTCTGTCCTTGCTTCAGGGTGAGAAGCTGGGGAGCAGAGTGAGAAGGGGAAAGGCACCTGGGACTAAATCCAGGGGTGCTTGTGGCACCGTCTCCATTAGCTCAGCCACATTCGGCCGTGACGGAACCCACAGTCCAGGAGGCTGACATGGCGGCATGAGGCCCGCGCAGCCCTGGAGGCTGGGAGTCTGAGAGCAAGGTGTCGGCTGGGCTGGTGTCTGCGGGAGGGCCGCCTTCTCGTGGTGTCCTCACGCAGCAGAGAGGGAGCTCAGTCCTGTGGGGTCAGGCCCTTCCTCCTGCAACCTCTTTAACCCTAACCACATCCTCACAGGCCTCTACTTCAACCTGTGAATTGGGTAGGCGTAATTCAGTCCATAGCAGGCTGCAGAGAGCAGGAGGGGGCTGCAGACGTCAGCTGAGGAGGGACCTCCAGGCAGACCACCCAGGGAGGTTCCCAGTCAGAGGGAGACGACTTCTTGGGGTCAGGGGGCCATCAGCCCTGTACTGGGAGGTAAGCCCTGCCCTGGGAGGGGACCTGGGAACTAAGCTGTGTGGCCGCCCCACTCCCCCACGTCTTCCCAGCACAAGATGTGCCCAGCCTGCCGAGGTGATGCGCTCAGCTCACTATTTTGAAACGATTTCAAGCACAAAGAAGAGCTGCACAAGTAGCGCCAAGAGCCCGCAGGGTTGTGGTGGGCACAGTGCACTCCACGTGCCCCTCTCTGTCCCTGTCTCTCCTATACACACACTGTTTCCTGATCTGAGAGTGAACCGTCCTGAAGATACAAAGTTCCTAAAATCAGGAAATCCTGTCTCTTAACCAGGGCAGTTAGCGCCTTGGGAAGTCCCACATTGCACGTGGCCCCTGGGCTCTTTCCTGATCTGTGGTCTGTGGTGGGGCCACGCCACACCACACAGGAGGTTGGGGGAGACCATGCGGCGGCCTAACTGGGACCCGGGACCTGGGACCTGGCCTGCCTTTCTCTTCTTGGCCGTTGTCTGCTTGATTATTTGCGTTTTCTAGATATTTTCACAGCATCCAAAAACTGTATTAATAATTTACATTCTCCACCTGATCCTTTCCAAAAATCCAGGACACAGACTGCCCACCCCTGTGGCCCTGGCCTGGAGGTCCCTTGAAGATGCAGAGTTCCAGGCCCCAGCAGGCTCAGGGAATGGGAGGCTCTGGGGTCAGGGCCCTGGGCTCGCTGTTTTATCAGACTTCCTGATCATTCTCCAGCACAGGGAATTTTGAAAACCACCGCTTTGCCTGAACTTTGGTCTGAAGCAGGACGATGGTTTAACCAGGGTGGTGTGAGCTGCTGCTACTCATGACCTACGTCCCTGGAATCATCTTAGTGGAGCCAGTAGGGGCTGACTTGTGCCTGGAATCTTCACGTTCCCTTATCTGGAGCAAAGTCCACAAGCTGGCCACGCCCCAGCCCCAGGACAGCCCAAGGGCTGAGCAGTCCAGCCAAGGTCAGTTCCAGAGAGACCTGTCATGACAAACCTTCCATCCCAGGACACTTGATGAGTTTTATGAACAGACAGTGCATTTCATTGCTGGGATTATTTTTTTAATTTTGAAATTAATAATCCAAAATTCCTCTACATATTTTATGAAAAGCTCTATCTTCCATTTAATGAGCTCTGTGTGACTAATCAGAAAATAAAAAGTATAAAGGAGAATTATTTAACCTGTAAAATGAGAAATGAGAGCGGCAAATTAAACTTAGATGGGCTAGATTTTCCTGGAGTTGACCTTGGAGACGGTTTGGGCTGAGGGAAGCTTTGGAGAGGGCAAAAGGTGGCCCGTAGCAGTGGGGCATGTCCAGAGGTGGGCACCTGGAAGGCGTGGTCCTGCTGGCCGGGAGGTCGCCTGCACCCCGCAGTCCTGCACCCTCCAAGAGTGGGGCAGGAGGTGACCAGCCGTGCACACCATGGGGGCTTCACTTATGGGTCCATCCCCTTGTCAAATGCGTACGGCGTGCCCCGCCCAGCAGGGGATACAGGGATTGGCAGAGTCTCCTTGCTGCCCCGCAAAGTGCGCCCTCTAGTGGAAGAGAGTGGGTGGAGGCATGTTGGAAAAAGTTGACCAAGCTGCTAGCCACCATGTGTGTTGATTGTTGGCTTAGCTTTAAAGGCTCCAGGGCTGAGCTCCCCGGCTGTTCAGGGTGCAGTCTTTAATTCTTTGGTCTGGAGCAGAGTTCCCTTTTGAAATGCAAATTTCCTGGAGCCGAGATCTTGCAGGGCCACCCTCCTGCATCCCCGAGACTGTGTATCCCAGAGGGAGGGCTGTGTGAGCGCACAGAGCAAGCGGGGGAACACGGGAGCCAGAGGCATTCTGGAGGGGCTGCCTGGCCACAGCGCTGGGCTGGAGCCTCTCTCTTCCTCCGCCCCTGCCCTCTGTTCTCAGTGCCTGGCATTTTAAATGGCTCCGTAACTGTTAAGAATGTATTTACATAAATGGCCAATAAACATATGAAAAGATATTCAAACTCAACAGTGATCAAAGACATGCAAATTAAGGCAACAAAGAGATTGATACCTTTTTCTGTTTAGCAAATTGGCAAAGATTAAAAGAACGATAATCCCTGGTTTGGGTACGAGTGTGGGAAAAGTGGGCACTTTCCCCTCCAGCTGGGGGGGGCCTGTCAAAAGCATCCGCTTTCCTGGAGGGAGATTTAGCAACGTGCAGCCCATGTTAAGATGTGGAGACCTATTATGTGTCTTCACCTAACGGGGACACTGCCAAGGGCTTATCATAAAGACATGATTAGGTGAGATCGCAAGGGTTACACGCTGGTGTGTCCATCACGGCATTATTCATTACAACAAGGAGGGGCCCGTAAGAATGAGCAACAAGAGGGCGTGCCATCCTTGGAGGGACTCCTCCTCTGCCATTCTAAAGGACAGGGCGCACTGCTGTTTATCGACGTGGAACAGTGGCTTAGTCTTAATGCAGGGTTCATGAAGAAAGCAGGGGACAGACCCTCTGCGCAGAACCCCCATTCATACAGCAGGGTTAGTGGGGTGACTGCTAGGTGCCTAGAAAATTCTAGCACGCTGGAGGAGAGGCCTCAGGAGGAGCCAGCCCTGCCTACAGCTTGAACTTCCGGCCTTCAGAGCCTCCAAGCACGAATCTCGGTTGTGTTTGCCACCGGTGTGGTGTGTGGTCTTTGTTTCAGGAGTCTGGGCCGACCCGCAAACCCACACTGCATCTCCTTGAAGCTCAGCCAAACTCTCAGTGAACTGATTCTGCTGAAGCTTCCAGCAGAAACAAGCCAGCTAAGGTTTTTGCCCACGAGAAGCAAGTACAGAAAGACAGTGCATTAATTTCCCAAGGCTGCTGTAATGAGCGACACAAACCAGGTGACCGAACCCCAGAGGCCCTAAGTCCGGCAATGGGGGGGCCTTCCTCCGGCTGAAGGCTCTGGCAGGATCTTCTTCCGCTCGAAGCTCCTGGTGGCTGCAGGCCGTTCTTGACATGTGACTGCGCCGCTCCCCTCTTCGTCTCCGTCGCCACGTCCCCCTTCTACAAGTCTGCTTTTCCAAATTTTCCTCTTCATATAAGGACACCGGTCATTCATTCAGGAACCCACCTAATCCAGAATGACTCCACCTTAACGTGGTCACACCTGCGATGCTCTATTCCAAAGAAGGGCCATTCACAGCTGCTGGGGGTCAGGACTTGGACGTATCTTTTGGGGGACCAAAGTCAGCCCGCACTAGACGGTCATTACGGATAACAGCTGTCCTGCTGCCCACCCAGCCCTGCACGCAGAGTGTCCCTTCAGCCCCCTGAGTGAACCCACGAGTGAGGCAGCTCTGTGGCTCCATGTCACAGCAGGAGGTTCCGGGAATCACCCAGCACCAGGCAGCTCACCGTGGGCGGTGGGTCTGGATCCTCACCTCCGGTCCCCAGGAACCCCAGAGCTCGGAGCAGCCCTGAAGACATGCCTGGGCTGCTGTGTGCTTTGAGAGGGTTCGATTTTGGGGTGAGGACACCTCCATCCCCATCATGCATCTCTCCTCCCTCCATGGCCCCTTCCTGCTCCTGGGGATAACCCTCTCTGTTGTTTTCCGGCCATACATTCCTTGTGTTTCTTTTTAGTTCCACTGCCATGTCTACATCCTGAAAAGCAAAGCACAGTTTTGCCTCTTTTTGAACTTCATAAAAATGGAAGCAGGCCGGGCATGGTGGCTCATGCCTGTAATTCCAGCACTTTGGGAGGCCGAGGTGGGCGGATCACCTGAGGTCAGGAGTTCAAGACCAGCCTGATCAATATGGTGAAACCCCGTCTCTACTAAAAAATACAAAAATTAGCTAGGCGTGGTGGCAGGCACTTGTAGTCCCAGCTACTAGAGAGGCTGAGGCAGGAAGATCACTTGAACCCAGGAAACGGAGGTTGCAGTGAGCTGAGATTGTGCCATTTGCACTCCAGCCTGGGCAACAAGAATGAGACTTCGTCTCAAAAAAAAAAAAATAAAAAGGAAGCACATTACTTCATGTATGCTTTTGGTGCCTGCCTTCTTCCACTCAGCATCACAGCTTTGGGGATTCAGCTTGCGTTTCCCAGATCTGGGGCTCCTGCATTCCCGTCACTGAACTTACTACAGTCTGCTGATTCTTTTTGCGGCTGAGGTGCTTGTGGCTTCCTCCCATTGGGGGCTGTGATGAGACCTGCTGCTGAGGCAGCTGTGCTGTGGGACCCGCAGGATGGGGGGTGAGCTGCTGGGGTGCACCCCAGGTGGGGGGTGTCCCATCTGCACCATGAGCACAGCCCCCTCGTCTCTAGAAAAGGTCAGACTCGTTCCCAATGGGGCTGCACCGGGTTTAACTTAACTTTCCCCTCTATCCTTTATAGAACGCTGGCACATTCGAACATGTATTGTTTAAATACTTAGATTATTTTGGAATGGTGGAAGCCGGTGGGAGAGAGTCAGCAGCATGGTCTCATGTTGGAAAGCCTGGGCCGGCAGCCAGGCAGCCAGCCACTGTCCTGTCCTCGTGGGCCTCGGCTTGGGGTCCTCAGGGGGATTCAGTGAGTCGCTTCCATAGTGGGGCTCAGCAGGGCCTGGTGTGTGTTCAGTGCTGGGTGCAGGCTTGCTATGACTGCTGTTGTCATAAAAACAAAACCACTTTCATTTGGGAAAAAGATTAAAGCCATGACGAAGTGTGGATGAACGGAGGCCTGTGCACCGGGCTCCACGCTCTTCATGGGTCCAAGGCCCGCACCTTTCCCCAGCGCAGGGGTGCGCGCCAGAGCCTCCGCCCTGGCTCCAGAACTCTGTGTCCTGCTCTGTCCCCACCCCAGTGTATGTGAATTCTGCCCGCACGGAGCCAGCCTCGTAAGAGAGAACTGTGCCCCTTCATCTCAGTGACCCACAGCCAGCCTAGGCCTGGGCTGGGACAGAAGCCACCCAGTGATCTAAGCTGCTCAAGCCACATCGTCCCAGCCAGGCCCACGTGTCAGACGCCGGCTCACGACTGGGACCCAGTTTCAGAGCTCAGGACTCAGTGAAGAGCCCGTGCTCCTGGGTCCCCCTCCACCTCCATGGCAGCCATGTTGGGAACCGTGGCCCCCCTTTCACAGATTCATTGTCGGGCTGGACTGCACCCCAAAGTCCACCTGTTGAAGCCCTAACCCCCGATGCCTCAGAAAGAGGCTGCATTCGGAGAGAAGGCCTTTAAAGAAGTGACCCAGTTAAAAGGAAGTTATACGGGGCGGGGCCTTCATCCAACAGGTCGCGTAAGGAGAGGCACTACAGGAAGAGACGAGGACGCACACAGGCACTGAGGACGCCCTAGAGAGGACGCGGGGAGAAGGAAGGCGCACACAGGCACTGAGGATGCCTGGAGAGGACGTGGGGAGAAGACACCGCCTGAAACCCGAGGGGGAAGCCTCAGGAAGGGCCGGCCCTGCCCACACCTTGACCTTGAACTTCCGGCCTCCAGAGGCTGTGAGCACAAATGTCGGTTGTGTCTGCCGCTGGTGTGGGGTGTGGTGCTTTGTTTCAGGAGTCTGGGCTGACCAGCAAATCTACACTATGTCTCCTTCAAGCTCAGCCGAACTCTCAGTGAACTGACTCTGCTTTGACTTAAAAAGGTTGATTTTTCCTGTATTTTCTTCTTTCTTTTGCTCCTCAAATCCCAGTGGGTCCCTGTGGCTACTTGGTCATTCAGGCCAATGTGGAGTTTTGCCCCCAACCCCTGATCCTTGGGTGACGGTATGGGCTGCACCTGCTATGTGAAAGCTCTGTGGGTGTAAAGAGCCGGTTCCTGCAATCGGGCAGCCTGGCTGCACATCTGGCCATGCTCCCCATAAGGATCAGGGCATCTCTTGAAACAGGATTTTCCTGTAAAACACGGGGTCTGAGGGGGCCTGCCTGGAAGGGTGTCATATGGTTTAAGTGAAATGAGCAATAGGTCCAGCCATGCTGCATGCGCCACAGCCAGGCAGGATGGGATCTCCTCCATTGTCTTAGAGGCTAGAAGGGAAGTGGAGGGTACAATGGCCCCGGCTGCAGCCTTTGGGGGACTCCACAGCAAGGGCTGAATGGGCCAGGCTGGACTCGCGGGGTCAGCAGGAACTGTTGAGTCATATTCTTTGCTGATGTTCAGTTAAATTTCACGTAAGTTGCTCCGGGTTTTGCAAAGTCCAAGGTCACAGGAAAATAAAGGCAAATAGTCCATTTTATGATTTTACATCAGTTATCCACGTGTGGGAAGGGGGCACGTCGCTGTGGAATGGATGGATTAATCTCCTTTGTGCAGGTTCCTGGCTCAGGGAGCAGCTCCCCTGTCTCTGTCTTTCATGAGCTTTGCGTCCCCAGTGGGCCAGTGTCCCTGGCAAGGTCCGGTGTCAGGGAACAGGCTTCTAGGACAGTCCACAAGCAGGTGTTAGCCCCACCCCTGCCACCATGCTGCTCCCAGCTCCCCCTGCCTCCCCCACTTCTGCCCTGGCCTCCCCAAAGGCCAACAACCCCACAGCAGCCATGGGAGCTGCGTCTTCTGGGTCACAGCATGTCCTTCTCTGCTTAGGCCCTGCAGTGGCCCCGTTCCCAGAGGAAGAGCAGAGTTCCTCATGGCCCTAAGCCTCCACAGTCTCCACTTCCATTGCTCTCTGACCCTGCCTCCCCACCACTCCTCCCTAGGGTCCCGCATCCCTCCACGCCCCTCTCCTGCTGTGCCTGGAGCCTGACAAAGCCCCACTGCTGAGGCCTCTGCAGCTGTGGCCACCTCCTTCCCCAGCTGCCGCGGCCGCCTCCTTCCCTAGCTCCGCGGCCACCTCCGTCCCCAGCTGCTGCCGCCACCTCATTCCCTAGCTGCACTCAGGGCTGTTCCTCGCCTCCTCCAGGTCTTTGTGTAAACACTCATAACCTGTGCAGCCTTCCCAGGCCTCCTCCTGGAAACAGAACTCTCACCTCGGCACCCCCAAACCCAGCCACCACCCCGACATCCCTCTTTGTCTGTTTCACTTTTCCCCCCTGGTGCCTTTTGCGTCTCATATAGTTTACATGGTAACTTCAGGAAAGGATTTGGGTCTGTGTAATGAGTGCTGCATCCTTGGTACCCATGACAGGCATGGGAAGGACAGCCCTGGCTTCTCACCTCCCTACTTCCAGGCTCCATAAGACCCTGCTCAGGTAGCCTGACCTCCCTGAGACGCAGAGCAGCTTGCTAAGAAACTTGCTGAGCTGCAAACCACCATGACGAAGTGCTCTCTCCTCACCTGACGCCAGTGAAAACCAGGAGACTGAAAAGCTGGAAACAGCAGCCTCCTGCATGAGGGGCATTCCTTACTCTGGACTTTAATATACTTGTAAAATCAAAATGCTAAGAGGGGGTTGCAATTAGATAGGGGCAGGGAAGCCAGGGTCACTTTGAGAGAATCAGCCAAACTCACTTGGTTTCCAAAGCAGCTGGCTCACTCTGGGGGCTGGGACCAACAGCAAAATGTGTGAAACAACATGAACAGGTATGTGCACAGACTACAGGGGCCTCCCAAAAACTACCGACGCTGCAAAGGGCCATGAGGCTGGGGGTGAACAAAGCTGGAGGTGTCCATCTTTGCAGGACACAGTGGGTCCCACATGTGATGGGAAAAAGGAGTCATGTGGGCAGGAAGCAGCTTTGAACTGCTGAAAGAATGAGTGGAAAGTAAGACCACCCCAATCTCATATGAAATATCACATTCCTGCCTGCACAGACACAGACACAAACACAGACACACACCTTGTATCACACAGTGCTTAACTAGGCGCCAGAGGAAGATGTGTGGATGTGCTGGCCAAGTACACACTTTGGGCCCCTTCTCTACACTGTCTTTCTACAGATACCTGGCCTGAAAATAGCTCTCCTCATCCAAACACAAGTAAAAATAACAAGAAAAACAGGAATAAGTAGAGGAGGAAACTAAAAATATACTACAGAAAAATTTGGCCAGGGAGAGAACTGAAAAAATATTATGAAGAAAAAATAGTACCACATGGATTTAAAGATGATTTTTTTTAAGTTATACTAAGTCAGGAAATCAAAGCCTTCAAAGCAGAGACACAAGAGCCCATGAAGGCAATAATAAAACAGAAGAAAAGGATAAAAATAATTTGCCAGACCTCAGGAGGAAATGACAAAGAACAAGAAAGCCATCACAGAGAAGGCCATATTTGAAGTATCGTAAGGATGGAACAGCCATACCCAGGGGAAAAATAGGCTAAAAAATCTTCAGCAAATGCAATAGTTTTAGCTTTTAAATATAAGAAAGAATATGATAGCAATAAAATACAAGGAAGATTTCCAAAGTACATATAACTGTTAGCCCTGAAGAAGAGGAAATGAAATTACTGGTCTTGAAAGTTAAAGAAATAATACTGAGGGGAATTCACACCCCCTAAAGCTGTCATAGGACTTTTCCATAGGAGACTCCGATATCAGAAGTGTGAAGCAGTATCCATAAAGACTTCAATGAAAAAAAAAAAGTCATTCAGTAATTTTATACCTTGCTAAACTATTATTCCAGTATAAAGAGATATATTTATATATATATATATATGCAAGAAGTCCCATAAACATGCTTGAAGACATTGCCAAGGGACAAAAGTCATCCAGGCTAAGAGCTGGATAAAGAGGCTGTAAAAAATAAATTGGTAGTGAGGTTTGTATGAAGACTTGTAAGTTAATACTAAGGCTAAGACTGTGGAAATGATGCTTATGGAGTGAACAATAAACATTCTAAGGCCTAGTAATGTAGAAATAATTACATAACTAAGCACTGGGTGGATGGAAAAGGCAAGCAGGAGGCTGAATAGGCAGATTTCATCATCGTTCTTAGTACAGGAGGTCAACAGTTGTGGTGTAAAGCTCATAAACTAAATAAAAGATGGATGATTGTATTGTGTATAATACATAAAGATGTCTAGTAAAGTATGTGGGGAATAATGATGGAGCTAGCAGTACCGCACAGTGTGTGCTGACCCTCTGTCTTTGTAGTCATTTGGCCTAAGTGCTGGCTCTTCCCACATTAAATTCACACAGACAGAGAGATAGAGAAGAGATAGAGAGAGAGAGAGAGAGAGAGAGAGAGAGAGAGAGATTGAACTTGCTTTTGAGAAAAAGCAAGAAAGGAGGAGGAGAAAGCAAAAAAAATCCAGATAAGGCAGAAAAAATATCATAAAGCTGTGTATACATAGATAATATTCAAATATAACTAGTTATAACAAGTGTAAAATTTCTTTTTTAAAAAAGGTCATACACAAAGTATGCAACATACCTAAAATATAAGAAAACAAATTTTGAGAGTAAAGAGGACAGAACTTTGGTAGCAAGTGAAAAACAAAGCTGCCTTGGCGTAGCTCTTTTAAAAGCAGAATGAAAGTTCTAGGAGTGAGGAAGACTATTTCACAACAAAAAAGTCAAATCCATCAGGAGAACATTTTGCATGCACATAATATAGCTTCAAACTTTATAATGCCAAAGTTAATAGAACTGCAAGGAGAAACAGATAAACCCATCCCCATGCTGGAAGATTTTCATAGAGCTTTCTCAGTAAATCAAGGCAGCAAAAATATTTATAAACACATAAACGATAGAAACAACACAATTGACAAATATAGCAGATGAAAATATAGACTATATAATCCTGTACCTCAAAATTGCAGGGTATTCGTTCTATGTATACATAGAACACTCATGAAAATGTACCTGTATTAGAACATAAGTCAAATCTCAGCGTAGTTCCAAATAGAGTATTAGTATTAAACTGAATATATTTTATGTTTTATGAACATAACTACACTGTCAGCTAATGACACGCAGGTAAGTTAGCAACAGACACAGTTATTAATGAAACAGTTAAACAGATTGTGGTATGTCCATGCCATTCAGCAATATAAAGAAACACACTGTTAATACAGGCAAGCAAGCTGGGTGAATCTCCAGGAAATTGTGTGACCCACAGGAAGTCAATCTCTAAAGGTTACATAGTGGATGATTCCACTTATGTACAGTTTTTTAAATGGCAGAGGTTTAGAACTGGAGAACAGAATGGTGGTTGCCCAGGTTGAAAGGGAGGAGGAGGGGGAGGGAGGCAGCTATGACAGAGGGCAAGGGATGGGATCTCTGAGAGACTGGAACTGTTTGGTGTCTTGACTGTGATGTTGGGTACATGAACCTACAAAGAGGATAAAATGGTATAGAACTCACTGCACACACACACACACACACACACACACACACATATGCACACACAAATGAGCACAAAACTGGGGGAAACCTTCATCAGCTTGGTGGCTTCTGTCACTAGGTTGCGCTACTATAGCAGAGTTTTACGTAACGTGTGCACGGGAAAGAAGTGGGGGAGTGTGCACGGGAAGTTGGGGAGTGTGCACGGGAAGTGGGGGAGTGTACACAGGCTCTCTCACTATCATTTCCTACAACTGCATGTGACTCTACAACTAGCTTAATAGAAATTTAAACTAAAAATTTTCTACATTAAAACATTAAAAACAAACATGAAAATTAGCTTTGGTTTAAGGAAGACACAGCAGTGGGAGTGTACGATGCTTACATTAAAATAATCAGACAAATGCTGGGTAGCAAAACGTGGGAGGCAGCTGAGGCAAAATGAGACAAGGTGGAAATCCGGGGCTGGGCAGCTAACTCCAGAGGTCTGGGGAAACTCCAAAACAAAGAACAAGTGTGAATTTTAAAAATTAGAATGAAGACAATACGAAGGAACTAGCAGAAATTAATAAAACAAAAACCAAGTTAACAAAAAAAAAAAGCGAGGACTCCCATAGCTAAAAGTTGGTCTTTCGAGAAAAAAGAGAATTACTGAAATTGTCAACCTTTTAAGAATTCCATTTAAAAACCCCTCGAAACACTAAAAGCTCATTGCACAGCCAGAACAGATCACCAATATTAGAAATGTAAAAGAGAATTGTAACAATAGATCTGGTATGACCAAGTTAGCTCTTTGAAATCATTTAAAAGAATTGGAAAGGACGGGAGGACAAGAAAGAAAATTTTTGAAGATGAGAAACAGATGACCGACCGAGCCAGCCAGAGAGGCTGGACCGCAAGCCTCCGTCGGGAATGCTGGGAACCCGGCGATGTATCCTATGGAATTCCAAAGGGAGCAAGGACAGGAGGGACAAGGCGAAGGGGGGACAGGAAGAAAAACAAAGGACCTGGCAGAGGAAGGGAAGAAAGAAACCAAGGCACAGGCCGCCCCTGCACCTGCCTCTGGGCGTCGGAGTGAAGGCAGGGCTTGAGGGGGCAGCGTGGGCGAGGCTGACACGGCTGGACCCAGCTCTTCTCTGCCCGCTCTTGCCTTCTCCTCTGCCCCTGCTGAAGTCTGGAGCTGTATTTCTGTGCATGGTGAAGCTGAGATGCGGGTACTGTATGAAGAAGGTAAAAGCAAACTGGCAAACAAACTTAGCTTTAGGGCAAGAAATGAGAAGACAATTTCCTGGGCAAGACCGGCTGCAGATGAAAGCTCTGAAACTACTGCCAAGCTGGCCGGGCGCGGTGGCTCACACCTGTAATCCCAGCCTTCGGGAGGCCGAGGCGGGTGGATCACGAGGTCAGGAGTTCGAGACCAGCCTGACCAACATGATGAAACCTATCTCTACTAAAAATGCAAAAATTAGCTGGGTGTGGTGGTGCGTGCCTGTAATCCCAGCTACTCAGGAGCCTGAGGCAGGAAATGGCTTGAATCTGGGAGGTGGAGATTGCAGTGAGCCGAGATTGCACCACTGTAGTCCAGCCTGGGCGACAGAGCAAGATTCTGTCTCAAACAAACAAACAAACATCTGAAGAAAGACCTGAACAAAGCTGGGGATTTCCCAGTCAAGAGCGCCTGCAAACCACCTGGCAGTAGAATCAAAAGTCAATGCACTTTGCCCACACACACATTTAGCTTCCAAACAGCCTTGAGGACCAGCGCTCTCAACCTGTGTGCATGGTCACGTGTAAGGGAGGCCTGCAACGTGAAGACGGAGGCCATGGCCAGAATCAAAGCAGACTCACTGGGAGCAAATGGGGACCTGACAGAGTGAAGAAGCTTTCCAGAAAGGTATCCAATACTCCAGAGAAATAAGAAAAATATTGCGATAATAAAAGGAGGACGAGAAGCTATCTATGCACGAGGAACATCGAGAGAACAACAGCAAAATCGCTGTTGGAAATTAAAAACATGGCGGCCCAGATGAAAACTCTACAGGAGGTGTGCAAGATAAAGCTGAGGCTGTTTCAGAATCTTACTAAACGTTGGCAGAGGTAGAGAAAAAGATGAAAACCAACACATGAAACTACATCCGAATAAGAAAAGTTACAGGGGAGAAGGCTAAGAAAGGACATGAGATGATAGAGTAAGAAGGCTCAATAAAGGCTGGGCACGGTGGCTCATGCCTGTAATCCCAGCACTTTAGGAGGGCGAGGCAGGTAGGTCACCTGAGGTCAGGAGTTCGAGACCAGCCTGGTCAACATGGTGAAACCCCGTCTCTACTAAAAATACAAAAACTTGCTGGATGTGATGGCACACGCCTGTAATCCCAGCTACTCAGGAGGCTGAGGCAGGAGAATCACTTGAACTCGGAATGTGGAGGTTGCTGTGAGCTGAGATCGCGCCACTGCACTCCAGCATGGCGACAGAATGAGACTCCATCTCAAAAAAAAAAAAGGCTTAATAGGAATCCAGCACATGGGTCCCACACACTGGCTCACACCTGTAATCCCAGCACATTGGGAGGTCAAGGCAGGCAGATCACTTGAGCCCAGGAGTTTTTGAGACCAGCCTGGGTGACATAGTGAGACCCTGTCTACAAAAAGTAAAAAAGATTAGTCAGGCGTGGTGATAATACCAGCTACTAGAGAGGCTGAGGTGGGAGGATCGCTTGCCTGGCCAGGTCAAGCCTGCAGTGACCTATGAGTGCACCACGGCACTCCAGCTCTATCCTGCAGTCTTGCATATAGATAAGGCTTGGATAAAGGGACTGGGAATCAAAAAGACTTAGGGCTTCTCGAATAGCAACACGGGAGCCAGTGACTCAATGGAGCACTACGCTCAAAAGCCGGAAGGAAAGTGGCTTCCAAACACAAATCCTCTACCCAGGCAGACCCAGCAGTATGTATTTGAGGAACATGAAATCCACTTTGGATGGGCAGGGTCCCAAATGCTTGCCTCCTTTGAACTCTTTTCCCTCGAAGCTCTAGAGGCTGCACCCCACTGAGTGGAGAGTAACCTGTGGGAAGGCTGCCCCAGGACCCAGGGGACACCTGGCCAGATGCAGGACAGTCAGGGGCGTCGGCAGGAACAGGGACAGCTTTTGATCACAGGCAGGAGTTCACCCGCCCAGGATGGTCAGGGACATCGTAGGGACAGCTGTTCACCACAGGCAGGAGTTCACCCGCCCAGATGGGAGCGTCCCCCCCGAAACAGCACCTGCAGGTGAACTCACAGCCTCATCCCCCGCTGTACCATAGACGCTTTGCTGTGACTTCCCTTGGCCGTGTGCTCATGAGTTCTCCACTCTCCTCTCCATGACCTGAATTCCGGGCCAGCGAAGGACCTGCGTCCCCACCCTGCACTCCCGTTCTGCTTTGATGAATCCTGAGAGCTGGAGAACACGGCAAGCCAGAGACACCCGTTTCCTTGCCTGCGTTCCTCCGGGACATGCAGCCCTGAGTCTTGCACATGGCCCCCACCCCTGCCCCCACCCCCTCCTCCATCAGCTGTGGGGGTCCTCAGGCTCCATGGAATTCTGCAGGAGGCTCCGGTAAACTCTCCAAGAGGCTGGGACCCCGCTTTGGCCCACCAGCTCTCTTAGCTGCCTTCCTCTGAACAGCTGGAATGTGACTCTTTCCTTAGGAAGTTAGTTCTGTCCTTAATACTCACACTTTAAACTAAATAACATAATGTTTACAGATGAACAAAGAAATACAAGAACGTGCTTGCACAAATTCAGACAGAACAACGGTAACTCTGGGGACGGAAAGTTAAGAAGAGACGGGTGGGCTGAGACATGGGGGCTTCGAAAGTGCTGGTGAGGATCTGATTCTTAGCACAGGTGTTGGACAACAGAGTGTTTCATTTTTGCTGTTGTTTAAACTGTCGTATACAATTCTGAATGCATGATAAATTTCATAGCAAAGACATCAAAGACAAGAGAACTTTACAAATAAATACATGAAGGCCAATAAATGTGAAGATGTAATTAAAGCAAAAACATTCCTGGAAAAATTATAACTTCAAAAAATGACCCAAAAAGGAACAGCAAGGATAAACAGACCTACAACATTGAGGAAACTGGCTCCGTATTTTAAAGCCCACCCATAGTATATGTTCAATTTTAAAAGGAGGCATGGGTGGTTTTATGGGTGACTTCTACCAACCAGTCAATGAATAGATCATTCCAATTTCATAAAGAATTTTCCAGACAATAAAAAATGAAGGAACTCATTTTATGAGGTGAGTTTAATTTTGATTCCAAGCCAGGGAAGGACAGTATAAAAAGGGAAAATTATAGGTCGATATAATTTATGAGCATAGATTTTTAAAAATCATTCAAAATATTACCAATTCAAATGGGGTAACCCACTAAAAAAATCACTCATGACCAAATTGGATTTTGTTACGAGTAAAAGAATACATTAACACCACATGCTATAATTCACTACATAAAAATCACACAATTATTGAAACAGATACAAAAAAAGGACATTTCAAAAATTTAACTCAATTTTTAATAAAAGCTCCGAGAAAGCTATAAATGGGAAAGAACTTTCAAAGTTGATACAGGTTATCTACAAAAATTCACAGCAAACACAATACTTCAGGATACAACCTCTGGACAGTTCCTCATTAACATCTGGAACGAGCCAAGGATACTTGAATCCAGTAGGGTAAGAGAAACAAACAAAAGGTATAAAAAGGAAAAAAATGACATTATTGCCAGTTTCATTGCATCAATGGGTATATTATTCAAATTAATAAAAGTTTCCCAAAGTCTCTGTGTTTAAAAACAAAAGGAACAAAAATTGAAGGTACAAAACTCTGTTAAAGAGAAAATAATAAGTGTTACTGAAGGACAGTGAGGAGACCTAAATAAAGGCAGAAATCTGTGATGCTCATTTACGTGAAGGAGTAAATGAAGGCAGAGATCTATTATGTTCAATATCTTTAAAATGTCAATTGTGCCACTTTAATTCATAAATTCAATGCAATTCTCATCAACATTCTTATAAGACTTTTTATGGAACTAGACAAACTGAAATTAAAATGTATATGTCCGATATGTGCTAATTAGAAGAGTCATTCCTCAGACTTACAGACCTGCAAAGACTAAAAGTGGAAGGATGGAAAAATGACCTTTCAGAAAAATGCTTACCAAAAGAAAGCTGGTATGACTACCCTAATAATATTCAACAAACCTTAAGGCAAAAATAATATTCTTCACGAAGAGGGTTATGACACAGGTAAAAATATTTTAATTTACCAATAAGAGATAGCAATATTTACCATGCATACTCTTAGTAAAATAGCTTCCAAATATATAAAGAAAGAAATTAATAGACATCCAGGAAAAAAATAATCCAGTATGTACACCCTAATCCGTAGATGTAAACAATAATATTCTCCTGGGATATTTCAACACCCTCTATGTATAGGCCAAGCAGAGGAAGAATCAGCAAGGGTAACTTACATGGACACAATTAGAGTTTGGCAACCAACAGATGAAGAATATTTTTTCCAAGTATACATATAAAAAATACAAAAATCAATTATGCACAAGGCCATAAAGAGAGTCTCTGTGTATGTCTAAAGACAGACCCTCTCTGACTTACCATGGCTCCATCTAATGATTTTTTTGACTTTACGATGGTGCAAAACTATTCCATTTTCACTTTCAGTACAGCATTTAATACATTATATAAGATATACAATACTTCATTACAAAATGGGCTTTCTTTAGATGATTTAGCCCAACTGTAGGCTAATGTAAGTATTCTGACCATATTTAAGGTAGGCTAGGCTAGCTACGATGGTCAGTAAATTAGGTATATGTACTATTAAATGTATTTTTGACTTACAGTATTTTCAGTTTTAATGGGTTTATTGAGACATAACTCCATCTTAAGTTGAAGAGCATGTGTGTGTGTGTCTGTGTGTCTGTGTCTCTCTGTGTGTGTGTGTGTCTGTGTCTCTCTGTAAATGTGTGTCTGTGTCTGAGTCTCTCTGTATGTGTGTGTGTGTCTGTGTGTCTGTGTCTCTGTGTGTGTGTGTGTCTGTGTCTCTCTGCATATGTGTGTGTGTGTCTGAGTCTCTCTGTATGTGTGTGTCTGTGTCTGTGTGTCTGTGTGTCTGTGTGTGTCTGTGTGTGTCTGTGTGTGTCTGTGTGCGTGTGTGTGTGTCTGTGTCTGTGTGTGTCTGTGTGTCTGTGTCTGTGTGCGTGTGTGTCTGTGTCTGTGTGTGTGTGTGTGTCTGTGTGTGTGTGTGTCTGTGTGTCTACGTGTGTGTGTGTCTGTGTGTCTGTGTCTCTCTGTGTGTGTCTGTGTCTCTCTCTCTGTGTGTGTGTGTCTGTGTCTCTCTGTAAATGTGTGTGTGTCTGAGTCTCTCTGTATGTGTGTGTCTGTGTCTCTCTGTATGTGTGTGTGTGTGTGTGTGTGTCTGTGTCTCTCTGTATATGTGTGTGTGTGTCTGAGTCTCTCTGTATGTGTGTGTGTGTCTGTGTCTCTGTATGTGTGTGTGTGCCTGTGTGTCTATGTGTGTGTGTGTGTCTGTGTGTCTGTGTCTCTCTCTGTGTGTCTGTGTCTCTGTGTGTGTGTGTGTGTGTCTGTGTCTCTCTGTAAATGTGTGTGTGTGTCTGAGTCTCTCTGTATGTGTGTGTCTGTGTCTCTCTGTATGTGTGTGTGTGTGTGTCTGTGTGTCTGTGTCTTGTGTGTGTGTGTGTCTGTGTCTCTTGTAAATGTGTGTGTGTGTGAGTCTCTCTGTATGTGTGTCTCTCTTCTCTCTGTATGTGTGTGTGTGTTTGTGTGTGTGTGTTTGTGTCTCTCTGTATATGTGTGTGTGTGTCTAGTCTGTATGTGTGTGTGTGTGTCTGTGTCTCTCTGTATGTGTGTGTGTGTCTGTGTCTCTGTGTGTGTGTGTGTGTGTCTGTGTCTCTCTGTATATGTGTGTGTGTGTCTGAGTCTCTGTATGTGTGTGTCTGTGTGTCTGTGTCTCTGTATGTGTGTGTGTGTCTGTGTGTCTGTGTCTCTGTGTGTGTGTGTGTGTCTGTGTCTCTCTGTATATGTGTGTGTGTCTGAGTCTCTCTGTATGTGTGTGTCTGTGTGTCTGTGTCTCTGTGTGTGTGTGTGTCTGTCTGTGTCTGTGTGCGAGTGTGTCTGTGTCTCTCTGTATATGTGTGTGTGTGTCTGAGTCTCTCTGTGTGTGTGTGTCTGTGTCTCTGTGTGTGTGTGTGTGTCTGTGTGCGTGTGTGTGTCTGTGTGCTGTGTGTGTGTGTGTGTGTGTGTGTCTGTCTGTGTCTGTGTGTGTGTGTGTCTGTCTGTCTGTCTGTCTGTGTGTGTGTGTGTGTGTCTGTGTCTGTGTGCGTGTGTGTGTGTCTGTGTGCGTGTGTGTCTGTGTGTGCGTGTGTGTCTGTGTGCGTGTGTGTCTGTGTCTGTGTGCGTGTGTGTGCGCGCACGCAGAACAAGATCTCTGACCACTATGCAATCAAGATTTTAAGATGAAAAGACAAGTTAAAAATCACTCGTATATTTAGAATTGAAATACCGTTACTAAATAACTCCTGGGTTCAAAATAATAAAAACAATTAAAATGTAAAAGGATCCGTAACAGATTTACAACATACACACTACGCACCAGAACCTCCTGGGTGTACTCTTCTGACACAGCCATGTGAGCCTCCACAGAACCATCCTACTGCTAATAATACTATAAACAACAGACGGAATGCAAAACCCAACCATCTCCGTGAACTAACGATGCACGCAGACTGCGGAGTGGCACCAAAACCTGGAGAAGCAATTGACAAGGGAGTGAGTTTCTCCTTGCTGGTGGCTTTACAGTCAAGGACCAGTCAAGGAAAGGCACACAGCAACCAGCTGGAACTCTGTCTGGCCTGAGACCGAGGGCAGGAGTCCTAGGAAATTTCCACTGGTGCAGAGTAAGGAGGTGAAACTGGAGGAGAGTCAGAGAAGGAGAGCCTCTACTTCCATGTATGAGTCCCACACACAGCTCAGGTAGACCCTTAGACCAGGCAGGCGGAGGACAGAATCAAAGCAGCACACCAAAGTTTTAGAAAATTCAACTAAAATTTAAACCTCTATCTTCAAAATGTGGTTCAGGGATAAGAGTCTGAATCTTACTGGATTAATAGCTTAAAAAAATCAACACTCTTCAGAGGAATATATCAGAATGCAGAATGAACAAAGTGGACAGAATGAAATCCAGAATAGACGGACATACATGCAAAACAAAATACAAAAATGTGACAAATTCTCAAGGGACAAGAAAATCAACAGTCTAATGCCCTCAATAAACAAGATGTCTGAATTATCAGAAAATAACTTGATAACTACAATTATACCTACACTTAAAATAAAGAAAAATGTATTTGAAATAAATCAAAAGATAAAAATCTTAGCAGAGACACAGAAAATATAAAAAAGAAACAAGTCTAAAATCTAGGACAAGAAAAATACAATATGTGAAATAACTCACTGGATTGAGCAGACAGCAGATGACAGAGGAAACTGATTAAACCAATAAAAGCTAAGAAGAGAGATATAAAAGTTTTTTAATAAAATTAACAGAGCCTCAGAAGCTTGAAAATAATATCAAAAACTCTAATATACAAATCCTTGGAGTTCCAGAAAGAGAACTGAGATAAATTGGGGCAGAAATAGTATTTTAAGATTCAATAGCTAAAAACACCCCAAATTTGGTGAAAGACATGAATTTACTGACTCAAGAATCTCAGCAAACTCCAACTAGAATAAATTCAAATAAAACTATGTTTAGATATAGTAAATAAAATTGCTTTTAGGGAAATTTTGAAAGTAGCTGAGAGAAAAATGATGTGTCAAACACTGGATAAAAAAAACTCAAGAGACTGTGCCTTTCTCATCAGGAACAGTGGAGGCCAGAAAATCACGTATCAACATCATTACAGTGTTTAGAGTGAGACACACACACACACACACACACACACACACACACCAGTCAGCCTAGAAATCCATGGCCTTTGAAAGTATCCTTCAAAAATGAAGGTAACATAGCAGCATTTTCAGCTAAAGGAAATGAAGAGAATTAGTTGCCAGTAGACCTTTGTTATAAGAAACGCTAAAGGGAGATCTTCAGGCTAACATGAAATAATATCAGAGGGAAATTTAGATTTTTCCAGGGATGAATGAAGATAATTTGAAATGATCAATATCTGGGTAAATATTTAAAAGATTATTTTTCTGTTAAATGAATAGGTATAACTATATAAAGCCAAAATTAGTACATTATCCGAAGGGGTGTGTAATGTTTGAAGATGTAACACATAAGTCAGCTATAAGATAAATGACTGCAGTGGATGAGAAAAAGGGACCCCACATGGCTGCAAGCTTCCTAGATTTTACGTGAAGTGGTTCAACCCTGACTTGAAGTCGAGTATGAGATATTAAACATGTATACTCTAATCAGTACAGCAACCTCTAAAAAGAAACAACACAAAGATGAATGGTTACCTGCCAAAGGGTAGTTAAAATAAAATTATGAAAAAAATTTTTAAATATAAAAGAATGCAAGGGTGGCCGGGCATGGTGGCTCACACCTGTAATTCCAGCACTTTGGGAGGTCGAGGTGGGCGGATCACGAGGTCAAGAGATCGAGACCATCCTGGTTTTCACCAACATGGTGAAACCCCGTCTCTACTAAAAATACAAAAATTAGCTGGGTATGGTGGTGCACACCTGTAATCCCAGCTACTCAGGAGGCTGAGGCAGGAGAATTGCTTGAACCCGGGAGGTGGAGGCTGCAGTGAGCTGAGACTGCACCATTGCACTCCAGCCTGGGTAACAAGACAGTGAAACTCTGTCTCAAAAAAAAAAAAAAAAAAAAAAAGAATGCAGGAGCAGAAGAAGAAATAAAAAGAGGGTACAAAAAATAAACAAAAAACAATTAAATGGTAGACTTAAATATACAGGCATATCAATCATCACATTACGTGACAATGGTCAAAAACTCCAATCAAAAAACCAGAGATCACCAGATTTTAAAAATCACTATGTAACTATATTATGCCAATAAGAAATGTACTTTAAATCTAAAGACACAGACAGGTGGAAAGTAAATGGATAGAAAAAATACATATAGCATTTAAAGAGTAAGTATAAGATGACTGGACGGACTTTATCAGTATCAGATAAAATATACTTCAATATTATTACCACAGTTAAGAGGGACATTTCACTAAGATAAAAGGATTATTTTTTCAGAAAAAGAAAATAATGATAAAACTTATGCTAATAACAACAGAGCCTTTAAATACACGAAGCAAACAATAAAATTTAAGGGAAGAACATACAGTTCGAAACAGGAGAAGACTTTAACACCGTCTTTCAGAATCCTAAAGGAATTAAACAAAGAACCAGGAAAGACAGGCGGGATCTGAACATGCATACCAAACATTTTCATCTCGTTGATATTTATAAGCATTAAGAAAAACTTCTCAAAATTAAAATTAAAATGAGCAATTTCACATTATAGTAGATTCTAACAATTTTCAGCAATTCATTAAAAACTTCACAAAAATTTAGTAAAGACAGAATATTTGAAGAGCATTATCAACCACTTCCCCCTTCTTGATATTTATAAAACATTATACCCAACACTGATAAAATTCATATCTATTTCCAGTTAGTATAATGCATTTATGATTCACCATGATAGGTAATGTGATTGGCCATAAAACATTTAGTGTCAATAAATTTAAAAGAATTGAAAATATACAGAATACTTTCTCTGATTGCAATGGAATTAATTTAGAGATTAATAACACTAAACATTTAGAAAATACATAAATATGTAGAAATTGGGACAATTCATGGGTGAAAAAAGAAATAACCAAGGAAATCAGATTAACTGAACAACAGTGAAAATACAACAGATGAAGAGTTGTGTGATGCAGAAAACCCAGTGCTTTAGAGGGAAACTTACAGGTTTAAATGCTGATATAAATGGATACGTACAAGGCTTCACGCCTGGGTGAGGAAATAATTGGTACGACAAACCCCCACGACACACATTTTCCTGTGTAACAAACCTGCACATCCTGCACATGTACTCCTGAACTTAAAAGTAAAAAAAATAAAAATAAAAAAATAAATAAAACAAAAAGAAATGGTAAAATTAAACAATATTATTTGTGTGTATACATACACGCACAGCAGGGCCTCAAATAATATTGTTTGATATTAATTGACATTGGTCAACTGTCGAGTTTTTATAGGAGTGTTTATTCTACTTATTCTACTTATTTTTTAAAATAAAACTCAACTTTAATCTGGAAATATATATCATTATGTATAATAGCTATGTATATATATACAATTATATATAATGTATTATATAATTATCATATATTATGATAATATACTATTTAATGATCATATCGTATATATTATATACTATATAATTTATATATTATTATATATATCTCCAGATTAAAAAGTTGAGTTTTATTTAAAAAAAATAAAGTACAAAATGAAACACAAAAGTTTTCACCTTTATAAGCTAGAAAACCAGGGCAGAGCAAACCCAAAGTTTTACAGAGAAAAGAAAATAATAAAGATAAAAACATTGATCAATGAAATAGAAAAGAGATAGGTATGAGGTGAGGAGGGATAGGAGAACACTTTGAGAAATGGTAGCTGTGTTCATTATATTGATTACTGCCACTATGGATGAAAAGTTTATGTGCCCCACAATTCATATACAGAAGCCCAAATCCCCAGTGCGATTGTGTTTGGAGATGCGGCTTTGGGAGGTAATTAGGGTTACATAAGGTCGTGAGGGTGGGGCCCTGGTTTGATGTCTTGAAAAGATTTTATATAGAGTTCACACCTTACATCGATTAAGATGGCTAAAATTAATGAACACTGATCAGATACATTACAACCACTTGTGAATCCAATTTGGCAATTTAAAAAAATAGAAGCATACCCTACCATATGATTCAGCTGTCCCATTCTTAGGTGGGCTCTATTTGCTGTTTCTGCAAGTGTCGATTAGATATTGACTGATATTGTCCAAGTCTTCTACATACTTCATGATTTTCTATCTGTTTGTCCTGCTGATTACCAACAGAGAAGAAATAAAACCTCCATTTATCATGGCGACATTGCCAATTTTTCCTCTCTGTTCTGTCAGTTTTTCTTCATGTATTTTGGAACTATTATCGGGCACATGTGCATTTATGATTTTTTTATTTTCCTGCTATACTGACATTTTATTGTTCTTTTTGTCTACAGTAATATTCCTTGTCTAAAAGTATATTGCATCTAATATTAACAAACCCACTCCAGGTTTCTTATGCTTACTGTTTGCATGACATGTCCTTTCTATCCTTTCAGCTCCTGTGTGTTTCTGCAGCGAAGCTTTTCTGTTTAAAGCACGTATTTTGTTCTTGTTTTAGCACGTCAGTCATTTCTTGAGGTTTTATTTGGAGTGTTTATTCTATTTATATTTAACTATCGATGTGTTTGGATTTCAGTGCCACTTGGCTAATTCGATTTTCTCATTTTCCTTCCCATATTATTCCCTTTATGACTTTGTGGCGATCAAATGTTTTAAGCATACCATTCAATTCCATGTTTAGGTGAAATTTCTTTGCAGTATTTTCTAGTGGTTGCGCTATGGATTATAACATGTCATCACAACCACCTTAAAGTTAATTAATATTAAATGATTTCTGAACAAAGTAGGACACTTACAAGGGAATATGTTCTATTGCGCCATCTATCCTTTGGGCAATAGACTGTGATACAGAGATATAGAAAACATCTGTACATTTTAAACCCAACAACACAGTGTTATAATTTTTGTTTTAAACACCTATGCATGTTCTATAGGAATTATAAGATTATGCACACATGTATCTATATTTATATAACACTTTAGCATTTCTTGCAGTGAAATCCTATTAAGTAAATTTTTCTCACTTTTATTTTGTCTTTATTTCACCTTCACCTTCGAAGAACAGTTTTTCTAGATATAGAATCTTTGCATGACAGACATTTCCCTTCCTCAGCACTTTCAATATGTCTCCTCAAAGCCTCTGGACTCCACTGTTTTGGATGAGAAGTCAGCCATTAGTCTTATCATTGTTCCTCTCTATGAAATGGCCCATTTTTCTCTTGCTGCTTTTAAGAATTTCTGCTCGCCTTGTTTTTCCGAGGTTTGACTATCATATTATCTAGTTGTGTTTATTTATTTATTTATTTATTCTGAGACAGAATTTCGCTCTTGTCAGGGCTGGAGGGCAGTGGCCCGCAACCTCCACCTCCCAGGTTCAAGCAATTCTCCTGCCTCAGCCTCCTGAGAACTGGGATTACAGGTGCGCGCCACCACGCCCAGCTAATGTTTGTATTTTTAGTAGAGATGCGGTTTCACCATGTTGACCAAGATATTCTGGCTTTCCTGACCTCGTGATCTACCAGCCTCGGCCTCCCAAAGTGCTGGGATTACAGGTGTGAGCCACTGCATGCAGCCTCTAGTTGTGGTGTCTTATGTTTTATCCCACTTTGGTTTGTCGATCTGAATAGGTCTGTAAATATTCTCACTGGTTTGGAAACTTTTGGCTTTATTTCCTTAATTTTTTTAAAAAATGGATATTGCATTTTCCCTTTTCTCTTTCTGGGGCTTGATTTCACCTGTGTTGGACTCCCTGATATTGTTCCAAAGTTCGCTGAAGCGTTTCCATTTTTTTCTCAATCGGTTTATCTGTTTCTCAGGTTGGACAATTTTCATGGCTCTGTCTTCAGGCTCACTGATTCTTCTGCTATTTCTGATCTGCTATTGAATCCATCTGGTGCATTTTTCAATTTATTTTCTGATATTGTATTTTTCACCTCTAGAACTACTAGGTTTTAAAAATAGTTTCCATTTCTCTGTTGAAATGCTGTACCTACTAACTCATTAATGCCACATGCTTCTTTAATTATTTATACATATTTATATTAGCTCCTTTGACATCTTTGCAAAATCCAATATAAAAGCTGTCTCGGAGTGGGTTTCCATGCCTGCTTTTTTTTTTTTCTGAGTACAGATCACATTTGACTATTTCTCTGCATGTCTAGTACATGCTGGAGGAGGCTTGTCAATGGAAGTCATATTTTGTATATGAAATGTCTGTTATTCTTCTATGCGTGGTTTCTTTGTTACCACAGGCAGCTAATATGCCTGCTTTCAAAGCTGTCTTCCCTGAAAAATGCAGCAGGTAGCCTCTGCCTGGCTTCATGGTTGCTGTTTTGTGACAGAGAGGGAGCTATGACTGTGTTTATTTTTTATCCTGGTCCCATGTGTTAATCCTGCAACTGTGTGGTTTGGCAATCAGCTATGTATTTGGGCAGTGTATGTACTCAGATTTGGGGGCTCACCCCCTCTCTATGTCCCTTGCTGCTGAAACTACCTTGTAATTCTTAGTTGCTCTGGCACCCCCCAGTGTCTTCCTTCTTTGACCCTGAACAGCTCCCTCCTTCAGTAACATGGACCATGCAGGCTGGGGGAAAACTCTGTCAAGGGCACAGAATTCTCGTGAATATCATCAGAGGCATTTTCCATCCAATTTCCACCTCATTCCTCCAGGTCGCCCATGCTCATTCGCTGGTTAGTAGTGAGCTGGGCATTTGGGCAAGTTTGACTCTGACTCTGGGTCTCAGCCCATCTGTGTCTCCGTGCACTTCCAGCTGTTCTGTTACTCCAAAGGCTGGTGTCTGCTCCCTGAAGCTGCAGAGCCATGGTTTTCCTATAACTACAGGTGGTGTTTCAGGAGCTGCCTCCAGCAAGGAGCCACGATGGAGGAGTCCTGTCCTTACCTGATGTGGCTGCATTCCTTCCAAAGTACCTTCTCAGTTTCTTCCTGCCTGCGTTCAATTCCCAGTGCTTCCAGATGGTTGCGCTGGGTAATTGTGTTTGGATGTCACCGCTGTTGCCCGTGAATGGAATCACCTGCCCCATCGTCTTCTAGGACTGCTCTCCTCACCTTCCCCTGCTTGTTCCTTCCTGAACCTCTGGAAGTCCACCTAGGATTTTTTTTTCTGTCTCATTTTTTAGTATTTCCTTGAGTAAGACCCTTCTGGGACTCTATCCCTCTTCATTTTTCTTTTTCTGCAAGTATCTTTATTTTGCCCTCATTTTAAAAGTATATCTTTGTGGATGTGAAGTTTTAGCCTGGAAAAGATTGATCTTTCTACCCCAGAACTTTTCAGCTATTCTGCTGCTGTGTGGCTCTCAGTGGCTGTCAGTCATCTGAAAACACCTTTGTTGAGCGTTTGTTCCCTGAGTCTGCAATCTGGGCTGAGCTCGACTGGGGGTTTCTTCAGCAGATCCCGGCAAGCTCCCTGATGGCCATCGGCTGGTGGCTGGGCCGGGAGCTGGCTGTTTTTTGACAGCTCTGCTGGGAGGGCTGGGGTGGCTTGTCCTCTCCTGTGGTCCCTCCTGCTGCAGCCTCAGCCCGGCTGGCTCACTGGGTGGCAGTTCACTGAGGGCATGCAGGGGGACGGCACTCTGATGAGCCAGGACTTTAAAAATGTCTGCCTGCATCACATTCGCTCTTGTTTGTTGGACAGAGGAAGTCATGCCAGCTAAAGCTGTGTGGGACGACTCCTTCTGGGAGATGCGAGCCGGGGGCGCTGTCAGCGCCACCATCTGCAACAATCTGCCGTGAACACCTGGCGCCGACCGTTCACGTCTCCAAAGGCTCCTCCCATTAGGCCGTCACCTTACGGTCTGTGGTCCCACCTTATCTCATACTCCTGGCACACTGTGTGTCTGCAAGCGTCCGGGGTGGTGCAGCCATGATATCGGCTCCGTAACTCATGCCAGTCTGCCCCATGGCACAGGCACTCATGGAACCTTCTGGATCCCACACACTGGGCGGGCAGGAGACCATCTGGTTGCAGAGGAGCTGATCGTGCTGCACAGAGTTGACCCTCCTTCACCCAGAGCCTGGCCAGTGGGCTGCTGCAACCCCTCCCGGGAGCCTCAGCTCTGAGACTTTGGGACACAGAACCCAGTTGTCCTATGACCCTTCAAATGGAACCTTCATGAACACCCAGCACCCCACCCATTCTGCCTATGCTCACAACACCGAGGTCCTTGCCTGTAGGAAGTTTATTCCAATAAGCATTTGGACATTCCCTTAACAAATCGACACCAGGTTGTGGCAAGATGAAGAACGGCGCTGTGGGTCTTCTTTCGAGAACCTTATCTCCCAGTGAAGAAGAAAGACTTGAGGACATAACGCCTCTCTGGAGAGAGAGAAGAGGAAGGAGAAGAGAATCCTCATGGCATCAACATTTAAGAGGCAGGAGCAAGAGCCATTTCCTGAAAAGCCAAACATGGAATTTACACCAAGAAATAGGGTTGACCTTGGACCATGAGAGAGGGAAGGTTGTGAAGTCCAGAGAGCATCTGAAGAGAGAAATTAAGTAGGAGGAATTAATCCGAGGCATGCCAGGGAAGACGGGTGCATAGGAAACTGCTGCTCATTGGATCTGGGGTTGGCCCAGGTCTTCCTCCTGCTCTGCTGGAGTTGCATTTCCAGGCTGTCTGGCTCTCTGGGAGCTCCCCATTGTTCTTGTTCTTAAAGGCTCCTTTGCAAATTAAAAAAATATATATTTTTATTGTATATATTATATTTTATTTGTATATATATGTTTGTTTTGATGTACAGAAGCGTAGAAAAATGATGACTACACAGAAATTAATATACTCATCACCTCCACACACTTCCTGTGCACCTGTGCATGTGCGTGTGCGTGTGTGTGTGTGGTAAGAGGACCTAAATTGACTCTCTGAGCACATTTTCGGGACACAGTACGATGTTATTAACTTGGTTCGTCCTACTGCAGAGCATCAGATTTCTCGACTGGAAATGGACAGGACACAGGCTGACCCACGTGGACCCCTCTACGCCACACGCCTTCCTCATAGGTGGGTCCTGGGCCCAGGGCACCCCGGGGTTTGTGGTCACCGTGACCTCACAAAGCCGTGCACTGTTCTCATCTGCCATCTGGCCCATGATCTGGCTTGGGCCTGTCTCTCCGGAGGTGGGAGGAGGACTTCTCTTTGAATTTGTCTCATTTCAGGCAGGTTGGTATTTGCTTTGTAGAGTCAGGAAATGATTGAACAGAACCCGGGAGGTGACATGCATGGTCCTCTCCTTTCTGCCAAATCACCCTGGGCCGTCTCCAGCCATCTTGGAGAGATACCCACACACTCCGAGCTGCTCCCTGCCTATGTAGGTCTCGATCCACCATCATGTCTCGCCTGTGTTCTGGAGGGAAGGCAGGCAGTGTCCACAGGGCCCGGGCCTTGGAGCAGCCAAAGGAAAGCACCCCTGAGATTCACCCTGGAACTGGGCCCTGGGCCTTGGTGACACTGCTGCAGCCACCTGTGGGCAGAGATGCTGGTGGCCACACAGAGACCCACAAAGAGTCAGAATGCAGTGTAGACAGGATCTCCACAAAGCTCAACAGGACAGGAAAGCCAACGAGAGCTCAAAATTCTACCTCCAAATGTCCTAAAGCAGGTGACCCCAGGCCACGGGGTTGGATAAGTTACGAGGTGGCAGGTGGTGAGCCCCAAATCTTAGAGGCTTCAACAAAAATGGTCTGCTCCCTCCCCCATTTCCGTCTGCGGTAGGTGGCCAGGCGGGCCCTGCCACCCGTGCTGTGGCTTTGGCCAAACAGCCCCTGTTGAGGACTTGCCTGTTTGGTGGCAATGGGAAAAGAGAAGATACAAGACCCCAGCAGGACTTGATGGCTCTAACGCCCCTGCTCAGAGGCTGTTGAAATCACTGCTGCTCACCCCGCACTGGCTAAGTGCAGGGCTGGGAGGCACTGGCTGGGCTCCAAAGGTCCCGGCACAGCCTGTCTCAGCTGCCCTCCAACAGGCGCTCTGGGGACCACCTTGGGGGACTGCTTGACCTTGGGGTTCCTTGACCTTGGGGGACCACTTCCCATTCCTGAGGGGATCTTTCAACTCAGGAATCCTGCAGGGCTCCTCCCTGGACCCCTAACTCAGAAAGTGCTCAGTACATGAGGCTGCTCATGAAAATAAGCACATACACGCACACACACAGAGGCACACACATGCACACACACATGCACACACATATGCAGACACATGCACACGCAGTCACACACATGCACACACATGCACACAGTCACAAACAGGCACACACATGCACAGTCAAAAACACACAGGCACACACATATGCACACAAACATACGCACATACATGCAACACACATACAGGCACAAACCCACAGGTGCATACACACATGCACACACATGTACACACAGGGAACACAGGCACACACATGCACAAACACAGGCACAAACATAGGTACACACATGCACACACACAGGCACACACACGACACGCGCACACATGCACATACATGCACAGTTATACACATTCACATACACACACACCGCACATGCGCATACACCACACAAACCACAGGGGCACACACTCACATTCATACTTATGTACACACTCTTCTCCCACAGAGCCCTTCTGCCTGCTCTCTGCTGCTGCTGGGCCATCGCCACCCATGCCAGCCACTGCCTCCTGCCCTGTTCTCACCCAGGTGGGCCCCCATGTGGATCCAGCCCCTGGGACGTGGATCCCATCCAGTCTGAACTGGCCAGTCTGGAGGGGTCCCTCACGGCTGAGGCAGGGCCAGCAGCAGGAAGACCTCATAGGAGAACCTACCCTGGCCCGGGACCTCAGGAGGGCAGAGGCTTGCGGGGCCCCGCTTTGTGATGCAGCAGCTGAGGCTCAGGGAAACCATGTACCCCAGATCACACTCCTCACTAGAGGGAGAGACAGAGCTCAGTTCAGACAGCAGCTCCGAAGGCCAGCACTCAACGAGGAGTTTCCGGGAGACGCACCCCCCGGAGCCTGAGGTTCCATGAGGCAGGGGTGACGGGCAAGCATCAGTGTCCAGGGCCACTCCTCGAGGGTGACATGGGGCCTGGGAAGGAACTGCGAGACTTTGATCGGGACTGTGAGCACCTTCACCCCGAGTGCTGGTCACCCTCCACCTCCTGACACCTCGTGAGCTTGGCAAGTCCTCTTTATTCTACCAATGGGGAAACTGAGGCTCAGAGAGGCAGCATGGCTGGCCTCAGGCCATCGTGTGGAACACCACGCAGTGTGGCTTCCAGCCAGGACTTCGTGACTCTGCTCCGCTGCCCAGGATGAGAGGATGGAGACTCCTGGCCCCGCCCCTTAGACAGCCGTGGCCAGGGCCATCCCTAACCAAGGCCGTCCCCTTGGGGTGTGGCCTCAGCCTGCTCTTGTTGTCCTGCTGGGGCTGCACCGGGTGGCCAGTGGGGGCCCTGGGCAGAGGGTCCTGGGAGGCCGAGGACTGTCCCTGAGTGTCTCATTCGCAGACTCTGCTGTTGGCTCGGCTGGCCCGCGCCCCGGGAGGGCGGCTCTCGGGCACAGAGGAGGCTGCGACCACCCCCACGGCACTAGCGGATGATGTCCACCTGTGGGTATCTGCGCCTGCAAAGGACTCCTCCCGGATCCCTCGCCTCAGGGACCCAGCCAGTTCTCCCCTTGGATGGGGCTGACAGCACTCTCACCAGCCTGAGCTAGGCGAGGCAGTGACCCTCTTCCCTCAGCACACGGGGGAGCCGACGGGGCTTGTGCAGCCAGCGCTGGGAGCCCAGGTGCCTCCTGACCCAGGTGGCAGGGAGCTTGCCGGGAGACTCGCAAGCCTGCATGGGGCTCATAGCAGGAGGACAGGCCCAGGGTCAGGCCCCTGTGCTCAGCCTCTGGGCGTGGGGCTGATCCTCAGGTATCATCAACAGCGGGGGCTGCTCTCCTCCCAGCTCTAACTGTGACACAGGAATGGGCTGGTGGCCCTCTCCTGGTCAGGCTGCTCCATCCCGTCTGACTGTGCTGACCAGAGTCTGACAGCCACACTCCAGGCTGTGCCTCCTCTGTGGGAGGGAAGCGAGGACCCTCCAGCCCCGGCACTGGGGCTCCTGACTGGGGAGAGGCCGGCCTGGGTGCTCCCGCGGCTGCTGTGGCCCTGCCTCCTGCCCTTCCTCCCAGGATAAGCCCGGCCCCTGGCAGGAGAAGCTGAGGCCTTGTCTGTCCACCTTGGTGGCTCCAAAGGCCAGTGATGTCTCCTTGGAAGGAAGTGCAGACGGCCAGGCAGCCCATGCCCTAGCCCCTCAGCCCAGCTCTCCCGGCTGAAATGCTCTATGAAGAGCAGCTGGGGAAGGGGCCGGTGGTGCCACCCAGGTGGCCTCAGGTGTGGGCAGCAAGGCGGCCCTGGGCTCCAACGCTGCTCTTTGGGGATCCGGGTGGACGTCTCCGCAAAGTGGGTGCTTCAGTCCTGAGTCTCCTTGGGGAGCTCTGTGTCCGGGGCCTGTGTGGGGCCAGCTCACGAGAACCTGGGGCCAGCTTCCCACTGGCGGCCTGGGCTTCCCCATCAGCCGGGGGAGGAATGAAGGAGAACCGAGCCGAGGCACTCAGGTGGTCGCACGTTAGACCCGTGGAGGACTCAGGGCACGGTGTTCAGGCTGGGATGACAGCACCCCAGAGGGCTGCAGTCAGGCACTGCCCACTCGTCTGGGGCTGGGCTTCAGAGGCCATCCTTGTGGGTGCAGAAGGACCCAGGGCTCACAGGCGAGGATGAGTCCTGCACAGGCGGCGCCGGCCACACCGTGAGGGCCACGGGCACTGTGCGGTCTGACCCCGGGGGTCCCTGTGCTGGCCCCCACCTGTCTTCCCCACAAGCCACAGCCTCTCCAGGACACCACGGCCAGGGAACAAGAGCCATGCTTATCAAAGGAGTTTTTATTTTTCATAATTTAGCTGAATCAACACAAAATTGAATACTGTAAAACAAGAAAAAAAAATATGCTGTAACATCTGAAATCTCCCGATCTCTGCCCTCCACGTTGGCTACACTTGCTTTCCAAAGAAACGGGCGAGGGGGGAGGCCGTGAGGACACTGGCTGGCAGAGGCTGCGGGCGAGGCCGAGGAGCGGGGCAGCTTAGGAAGGGCCCTGTTCAGGCCCAGCCCCCCTGTGATGACAAACTCAGCCCCTTCTTGTATTCCAGGATACAAATGCCTGTGAATGTGTGGTGACTGAAAGGTAAATGAAGTCCTCATGGATACTGGAACAGGTCTTAAATACATGATTTTCTTTCCTATCTAGTCTATGGTTGCTGGAACAGCTTCTATATAGTTATTTTTTTACGTTTTTTTTTTAGTAGGATAGAGCTAGCATGATACTCATGTTAATGGGACTGGTAGGTAGTATACTTCAGCGGGAACTCAGGAAAACGGGGGAGGCTGTTGTACGATGGCCGGGGGAGAATAAACAGAACTGACCCTCAATCCTCAGCCCCGCCGGCCCCGCCTGTGCCTCTGCCCAGCGCCGCTTTCTGGACCTACTGACACGAAGACAGAGGACTTCTCAGAACGCGGGGGACACGGACGTGGGGAGAATGGCCGACAACTGGCCACAGGGTCTGTGAGTGGGGAAGGGGCAGGAAACGGGAAACAAAACCCATTGGAAGAAGCAGGTTGAAATACTGTACACTCAGCGCTGACCAATACGGAGACCGAGCGGGGGTCAGGAGCCACCGAACCCGGCCCGCAGCGAAGGGGAACCCGGCCTCCCCGGGCACGACCCACACGTCCAGGACGCCACGGTCCTCCGCACGCTTCTCCCGAAATCCCGCCTCCACGCCTGACACCCCGGGGTCCTCGGGCAGCACCTCCCCCACCGGGAACCACCCGCGGAGCCTTCAGAACACACGGGGCTCAGCCCGACCCTCCGGATGGCCGGGCACTGCCACGTTAATTGTTAAATAGGATTTTCTACAAATATACAACATATAAAAACTGTTAAATATATAACTTTAGGCTTTGCAAAATACATTTAATGATCTCTTTCAAACAAGTGTTACTCGCGTGTTCTTTGCTTTGCTTTCTGGAGCTAAATGGAGTGTCGATGGGGTAGCAGTCACGGGAGACCCAACATGCTCTTGGCAGATACCGGATTGTCCAACTATCAAAAATGGAGCTGTAGAAGAGGCATGTTTAACTGGTTAAAACAGAAAGTGATTTTAGTACGGTCAAGTCATCTAAGTACAGAGGAGTAAAGCGGTCTGTGTTCCCGGGGGCCTCTCGGCATCTGTGTGGGGGCCATCGCCGGCCCCCGCCCGGGCTGCCTCCCGCAGGTGCGCCGCGGCCTCCGCGCAGCCAAAGGCCATCCTCCGAGGGGGCGCCGGGGTGCTCCTGGGGTGGAGGCCGCCGCCACGGCTGCCCTCTCCGCTCCGCCGGGGCCACCAGCATGTCTCTGCCACCACGCCCTCCCCGCCCCCACCGGCGACCCCAGGGACCCCGACAGCGAGGGTGCGTCCACGTTCAGATAGATTTTGCTCTTTGGTCTATGGAGTATACTGAAAGTATAAGAAAATAAAAGCAATTCGGACAGTCTGGGGCACAGGAGGAGCCGATTCTGCGCCTTACAGTCCCCTGGGGCGGGCGTCGCGTCTCAGGTCGGCGGGGCTGCAGCCTCCTGTGGCTGCAGGAGCCTCCTCCTCCTCCTCCGAGGACCGCAGGGTCAACGCCAAGGGCGGCGGGGGCTCCCACAGACGGTGTATTGCTGGTGCCCGGAGCCGCCCCCACCTGTGTGTCTGAGTCCGGCCTCTTTGGGTCGGCTGGACAGACCGGAGCTCAGGACGCTGAGGCCTGGGGCCGTCCTTCACGGACCACAGGGGAAACAGAGCGGGCGGGCGGCAAGAGAATGGGCCGAGTCCGAGGCGGGCGGAGAACTGCGGCTCAGGCGTGGGCTCTCCAGGGAGCCAAGGCCACTCCCAGGGCCCCTCAGGGGCTGTGTTTGTCAGGAGACCTGAGGAGCAAAGAGAGAGCGCAGGTGAGCCTTCTGCAGATGCTGCTGCCCTGGGCCACACAGGACGCAGGCTCCTCTTCCCTGCCTGCCTGCTGGAGGGCCTGAAACTAAAAGCTCATCCTCAGTCTGCCGGACACATCCACGCTGCCACATAGCACCCCCAAATCACCCACCCTTCCTTGTGACTCAGGAGGGTGGTGTGCCCTCTGTGCGTGACCTGGAGGAGCCGTCAGCCTCCGGCGTAGCCCTTCCCACTCCTACCTGCTGGCTTCCTTCCTCTATGCAGCCATATCACTTTGCCACTCCCCAGCTCAAGAACCATCTGTGGCTCTCTGTTCCTTGTATCCTATTCAAACCCCTCCCAGCTTCCTGGGCCTCTGAGGCCATAGACTGTGGAGCTCAGCCAGAACAGCCGCTATAGGCTAGGGGACCTGGCTGTACCCCCGCCACGGAGCCACCCTCCCCCAGCCGTCCACGCTGGGCCTCTGCAGGTCTCTGTGCCTCTCAGGTGGCTGCCCAGGGAAATGACTACACACTGGGGGATGGGATCTGAAACAGCAGTTATTCTTCTTGCCCAGGCTCAAGGTGTGGACAGAGCTGGTTCCGGCTGCAGGATCTGAGGGAGGGTCCACTCCAGCCCCCCTGGGGTTTCCGGTGCTCCCGGCAATCCTTACTGCCCCTCACCTAGGAGGCGCATTGCCTGATCTGTGCCTCCATCTTCACAGGGTCCTGTGTCCCATCTGGCCCCTGGAGGACTCTTGGGCTCCGCTTCCCCCGACACCCACCCCTTCCCTGGGCCCCAGGCAGCCCCGAGACTCTGCCCTTGAGCCGACCGTGGTCAGGAAACTCATCTCGGGACCCTGGCCCTGCTGAAAGTTCTGAGCCCACCCTGATGCTGCCTCCTGGGCGGGCACCTCCAGGCACCTGCTCACCTGGGTTAGGCCTCAGTTGCCTTTCGGTAAATCCCTTCCTCAGCCAGGGGTGGGGATGATGGGGGTCTCGCAGTTGTGGGGCCTCCCCAAATCCCAGGTTCCCTCAGGGCCGGGCCATCTCCAGTACCCTGGGCAGCTGCAGTTCCTGAGCTCCTGGGAGCCGGCCACTCCTCTGGGAACGAACTTGCAGTCACCTTGCCACAGCCTCGTCCACTGAACAGGGCCGTGGGATTAGAACCCACACTCAGCAGGCCCTGAGGCTCAGGGGTGAGGGCCAGCCCCGGGGGCAGAGCCCCACGCTCATACCTTGAGACCGGGAGCCTTGGACGCCTCCCCCTCCTGGCTTCCTGGAGCTGCTGCCACGGCCGTCCTGTGGCCAGGTCCAGCCAGCCCTCCCTGCCTGTGGACGCTTGTGGCCTGGGTGGCGGCTGGTGTGCCTCCTTACTGCACCCCCGGGGCCAGGAAAGGGAGCTGGCTCTGAGCTCCCCCTCTGCTGGGTGCCTGGGCGCTGAGTCATCCACAGCCCCAGGCCGAGGTCCGCCTCCTCCAATCTGCGGCCGCTCTTCCGGAAGCAGGTCCCCAGAGGCTCAGAACTGGCCCCAGAGTGAGCTTGCCATCACACCGGGCTGCGGGCACCCGATGCACCGACGTGAACGGGGTGGCCGGAGCTGCCCGCTTCACCTGCAGGCACCTGATGCTTGGCCCACACAAGCCTTTCCATCAGGAATGAGCGGAGGGCAGGGTCCTAGCATGTGGAGCATGTGTTCAGCTTACATTAGAGGTTTACCCTGTGCTCAGACACAGACAAGAAAACCAAATCGCCCAGCCCCATTCAAACAAGTAAATGATACTTTCTCTTCCTCACTAGAAGTTTCCATGTGACGTTAAGGTCAGGAGGAGCCTGCTGTACTAAGGAAAACAGTTTTTTTTTGTTTTTTCTTTTTTAGACAGATTCTTGCTCTGCCACCCAGGCTGGCGTGCAATGGCGCGATCTCAGCTCATTGCAATCGCTGCCTCCCGGGTTCAAGTGATTCCCCTGCCTCAGCCTCCTGAGTCGCTGACACTACAGGCGTCCACCACCACACCTGGCTAATTTTTATATTTTTTGTAGAGACGGGGTTTCACCATGTTGGCCAGGCTGGTCTCGAACTCCTGACCTCAGGTGATCTGCTCACCTCGGCCTCCCAAATTGCTGGGATTACAGGCACGAGCCGCTGTGCCGGGCCTGAACATGCTGTTCTGAATTAAGCCTGTGTAAAGGTTCCAGTGAACAGCAAAAGAAAGTGGCAAGACGGTGTGACGACCGAGGTCCCACCTCCATGGACGCCTGGGACGAGGGACACCGCACCGTGGGAAAAACCCAAGGGAAATCAGGGCAGCAGCTCTGGAAATATGTATCACGCCCCACCCATAGCCACAGAAGCTTTTGGCTTCTCTTCTGGGGCTGCTCCCTGAAGGTAGAGCCAGGTCACAAGCAAAGCCCGGGCTCTTCCTACGGCTCACTGTGCCACACCAGGCTTCTTCCCACGAGACTCCAAAGACATTTCCTTTTCCGGAGGTGAGGCTGTGCCAAGGGTGGCCTTCATCTGGGGTCACCAGAAAACCACAGTCCGTGCCCCCCGCTTTGGAGCCGTAGTCAGCCACCCCCTGTGGAGCGATGCTCAATGTACAGGGCCTAGAGCTCCCCCTCGGTCTCCTTGACCCCACCGAAAAGTGTCACGAACTAAGGGCTGTCATGGGGCCCAGAGCTCCCCTCCATCTCCTTGACCCCACCGAAAAGTGTCAGGAACTAAGGGCTGTCATGGGGCCCAGAGCTCCCCTCCATCTCCTTGACCCCACCGAAAAGTGTCAGGAACTAAGGGCTGTCATGGGGCTACCATGGTCCTCAGGACCAGCCCCTTCCTCATAGCTGAAGACGCACGTTCTGGGAACTAGCCTCCCTCCCCCGTGCCGCTGGGCTGCATGGGCAGGGTTGGGGTATAACTCCATCTCGGCAGAATGTGGCAGGTGCAACTCAGAGCTTCCCTGACGGCAAACCCAGCCCTGTGAATAAAGCTACGCAGAAAAATTCACAAGTAAAATCCCCCAAACTCGTCACAACTGGTGTGATCCCTCATGCAAAACAGTGTCCTGGGCCCCCAAGCAACACTCGGCAGCTGCCTGGCACATGGAGGCAGGCGGGGGCGGCGGCTGAGGATGGTGCTGAGGATCATCTGTTCCCCCATCAAACATTTATTGATCTGCCATAAACAAGGCGGGTGGGAGAGCCGAATGCGGGCAGGGTTCTTTCCCTCAGGGTGGAGGGGCTCCCCCGACGAAGCTGGGCTGGCAGATCGCACATCAGCTCCCCCAAAGTCCGCTGCTGGCCGCGGTACGCCAGAACGAGGACACACCCTCCAGCCCTGCCCCTGCTCCACGAGCTCAGGAGCGGAGACGTGCTGTATTCCACTTAGAGCTGTGGTCTGCAGTAACAGACGTGAAGATCCTGACCCCTACCTGTGAATGGGTCTGACTCGGCATTAGGTTCTAGCAGATGTGATCGGGTTAGAGTGGGGTCATACCAGCTTAGGGTGGGCGCCACTCCCTTGCAGGGAGAAGGAAATCTGGACTCCGAGCAGACGGCCCCATGTAAACAGACACAGAGGCTGGAGCCGTGCAGCCACAGCCAAGACCCGGAGCCACTGCAAGAGGCAGGGAGGACCCTCTGCTGGAGCCTCCCAAGGGAGCAGGCGCGTCAGACTCCGGGACGGCAGACGTCTGGGCCCCCGAACCATGAGAACTGGTTTCTGTTGTTCGAAGCCACCCCATACGTGCTATGCTGTTCCAGCGGCTCCTGGAGACTCACACAGCCTGGACACCGTGCCTGACTCGAGCGAGTCCTGGGGACACTGATGGAACCCGGAGGCCTCTGAGCCTGCATCCCAGGGCTGGGCTGAGGGTGGGACCAGGCAGCACCGCCCCAACATCTCCGTCCTGCCGGGGCCCAGTGTGTGGGCTTCAGGGAGGCAGCAGAGGACCCGCCTCACGCTCTAAGCCCTTGGGCTTCATTGCACCTCAGCTCCCAGCTGGGGATTCAGCCCCAGGGAATCCCGGGAGAAATCCTGACTGTCCTGGGGCCCCTCCCCCGCTGAGCATCCCAGGGCTGCCTCTCCTCTTCTAATCCACCATGCCACCCGGCCCACTGTGATGCTCACTCCACTGCGCTGCCAGCTCCACCACGCCTCCAGGCCCACCACGCCACCTGGTCCACCACGCCACCAGGCCCACCACATCACCTGGTCCACCACCACGCCACCTGGTCCACCAAGCCACCAGGTCCACCACATCACTTGGTCCACCACCACGCCACCTGGTCCACCATGCCACCAGGCCCACCACATCACCTGGTCCACCACCACGCCACCTGGTCCACCAAGCCACCAGGTCTACCACATCACTTGGTCCACCACGCCACCTGGTCCACCATGCCACCTGGTCCACCAAGCCACCAGGCACACCACATCACCTGGTCCACCAAGCCACCAGGCCCACCACATCACCAGGTCGGCCACGCCGCCTGGTCTGCCACACTGCCTGGTCTGCTGCACCGCCCGCTCCACCACACCACCCAGCACACCCATCTCCTGCCCGCCCTGCTCTGACTGGGCTCTTTCTGGGTGGGGCCTTCCCCAGCCCCTCCATGTCCCTGTGTTAACGTCAGCTCCAATTAAACCGTGCTCCATGCTGCTGCCGGAGTCCTCCACTGTGAAGCAGGTTTCTCAACAGCAGGACTGTCCTCGTGGCGGGGGGCTCAGTTCTTTTCCTGAACCTGGCAGGGGTCGCTGTACCTGTGCCTGGTGAAGGACTGAGGGAGGAACTGTAGGGAGCCGTGGGTGGGGCAGGGGGAGCTAGTGAGACAGACACCCCCAGAGCTCGGCAGGCACCTCAACCTCCCACAGCCTCCCGCTGGAGCCTCTGGGAGCCCCCATTTCCCCCGTCTGTAACACGGGATAGGAGCAGTGTATACTCCCAACCATGGGGTTCTTAACATCAACAAAAAAGAAAAACTGTTGTCAAGAGCTCAGCATAAGCGCCAAGGCGGGGCACCTTTTACGTTGTACATTATAACTCAGAACAAGGAGAAAAGCACAGCACCTTCCTCATCAGCTTCTACAAGCTTTCATCCAGGAGGCTGCCATCACCAAGCACCCCGGACTGGACGGCCTGAACAAGGGACACTGGCTGTCCGCAGCCCACGAGGCTGATGTCGAGGATCCGCAGGTGTGCGGGGCTGGGTTCGAAGCCTCTCTCCTCGGCGTGCAGACGGTGTCTCCGAGTCTACACAGGCTCTGCTCTGCGTGTCTGTGTCACCTCCTCTTCTTAGAAAGACAAGGTCCTCTGGAATCAGGGCCCACACCAAGGACCCCACTTAACCTTCTCTCCTTTAATGTCCTATCTCCAAAGGGCACAGATGAGGAAACAGAGGCATGGTGCTCGTAAGTAACGACCCGGAGGCCACCCATGAGCAGCAGTGCTGGGGTCCTACCCAAGAGCCGGGAGCTGGAGCCCCTGATGTCCTCTGGCCACCCCGACTGACCCCAGAACCCCAAACACAGGGCAGTCCAGTCACATGCGTGAGACCAGAAGGCAGAGGGCAGCATGGGGAGGAGGAGACCCACTTCCAAATCGAGTTCTCCTTCCATTTCCACCACATCTGCAGTGATTTCTGCCACCGATATCTTGAACTCTCTCAAAGCCATTTGTGAGGGTTGAAATCAATGTCTTCCAAATTTTGATGATTCTGACCTCCTCCCATGAATCACAAATGCTCTTAGTGACGTCTGGAATGGTGACCCCTCTCCACGAGGTTTGCAATTGACTTTTCCTAGGTCCATCAGAGGAATCACGATCTGTGACAGCTATAGCCTTACAAAATGTATTTCTTAAAAAACAAGACTTTACTGTCAAAATGACCTCTTGATCCACGGGCTGCAGAATGGATGCTGTGTTAGCGGTATAGACACAGCGTTCATCTCCCTGAACATCTCCATCTGGATCTTGGGTAACCAAGTGCACTGTCAATGAGCAGTAATATCTTGAGAGGAATCTTTTGTTCTGCGCAGTAGGTCTCATCAGTGGGCTTAAAATATTCAGTTAACCATGCCATAAACAGATGTGCTGCCATCCAGGCCTTGCTGTACATTTTAGGGAGCGCAGGCAGAGGTTTGCTTAATTCTTCAAGGACCTAGGGTTTTCAGAATGGGTAATAAGCACCAGCTCTCCAACTTCACGTCACCAACTGCGTTAGCCTCTCACAAGAGAGACAGCCTGTCCTTTGGTGCTTCAAAACCAGGCAGTGACTTCTTCTCTCTACTGGGAAAAGTCCTAGATGGCATCTTGTTCCAGTAGAAGGCTGTTTCATCTACATTGAAACTCTATTGTGTTAATGTGGCCACCTTTATTTTCCTAGCTGGATCTCCTGGAGAACTTGCGGCAGCTTCTCCATCAGCACTTGCTGCTCCCCCCTGGCACTTTTACGTAGTGGAGACAGCTTCTCCCCTTAACACTCGTAAGTCAATGTCTGCTAGATTCCAACTTTTCTTCTGCAGCCTCCTCCCCCTCTCTCAGCCTTCACAGAATTCAAGAGAGTCGCGGCTTTGCTCTGGATTAGGCTTTGGCTTAAGAGAATGTTGTGGCTGGTTTGATCTTCTCTCCAGACCATTAAAACTTTCTCTACGTCTCTTTCTTATCATTCATATATTCCCTGGAGTAGCACCTGTAATTACCTCTAGTAATTTTCCTTTGCTCTATAACTTGGCTGACTGGTGCAAGAGGCCCAGCTTTCAGCCTGTCTCAGCTTCCAACACGCCTTCTTCATGAAGCTTGATCATTTCTAGTTTCTGATCTAAAGTGAGAGGTGCATGCCACTTCCTTTCACTCGAACACCTAGAGGCCACTGTAGGGTTACTGATCGGCTTAATTTCAATATTGTTGATTCAGAGAACAGGGAGGACCGAGGAGAGGAGAGACAGGACCAGCCGGTGCGTGGAGCAGTCAAAACGCAGAAAACATCCATCTGTAAAGCATGCCATCTTACACGGGCATGGTTTGTGGTGCCTGAAAACAACTGCAATAGTACCATCCAAGCCCAGAGATCACAGGTCACGGTAACAGGTACAGTAATAAAGGCTGAAATATGCAGAAACCACCAAAACGTGACACAGAGACACAAAGTGAGCACATGCTGTGGGAAATACGGTGCTGATAGACGGTTCCAGGCAGGGCTGCCACAAACCTTCAATCTGTGAAAACGGCAACGTTTGCAAAGCGTAGTGTAGCCGAGCACAACAAAACGAGGTGGGCCTGTGGCAAAACGCACTCTCACGGCTCAGGTGGGCTCCGCCGCGTTGCTGGTGGGCTTGTTTTCTTTTAAAGTTCTCAGAATGCAGTGTGCTGTTAGTTTATGGAGGTGCGAGCGATATGGGTGTCACACAGCACTGACACCAGAGGATGCCCATTCCAGGGGTGTGGATCCCCCAGATGTGTCTGCTGCCCTGGGACAAGGCTGGGCCGGTGTATATAGACAGGAGGCTGCTCCTGGAGGAAGCTTGTGCCTGACACAGTGCCTGGCCCTCATCACAGGTTCAAAAGTCTTTGCGGAAGGAAATGATTATTGGTACTTTTTTATCTTTTGGGATACTTCCTAAAATATTTTAGTTCCTAAATATATATATATATATATTTTATTTATATATACTTATATATATATATTTTATATATATATATATATATTTTACTTTAGGTGTATATTATATCCAGCATTTCTCTGCATGTTATCCCCCCCCACCGTCAAAATTTATAATTATATATTTAAAATTTATTATTTGTTTTATATAATTAAAAATTATATAAGCCAAATTTCCAAATGTAGTCATCAATACACTAGCTACCCATACACTTGTGAATAATTTAATTTTTCCTTTGCAGTCCATCTCAGCCTCGTAATCTGATTCCTCCTTTCAGGTTTATATTGATAAATTGATATTTTATACAAATTTATAAAATTCATATAAATATTGTATATTTATAAATAAATATAAAATGTTTTAGTTCCTAAAACAAACTGGATGATTTTCCATATTTTCTAGTATTTGGGGAAAGATACCCGAACACTACACAGTTTAAGTAGTGTGCCTATTAATGTATTTCTGTCTGAAAATTTTACTGAAGGATATTAACATTTATTCCTTCAGTTATGTTTGGTAGTTTCCCCCCCCTAGAAAAATGTATATATTTAATCAAAATTTCCAGATTTAGTGATTCATACACTTGCTACACATACACTTGTAAATAATTTTCCCTTTGCTCTACAACTTGGCTGCCTGGTGTAAGAGGTATAGCTTTCAGCCTATTTCAGCCTACTGATCTGATTCCTGATTTCAGATTTATTTTGATATAAAATAATTTGTGTAAAGAAGTAAAACCACATTTTTATAGGTTTGTTAAAGGTGCAATGATAAATTCTATGCCTTTTTAAAAAAAATTCAATATTTCTTTTCATCTGTACCAGATGTTTGCTCCTCCTTGGGGGAGAGGTGGCTTTTCCCCCCACTTAAGTTCTTTGTGTTCACTTTTTCTATTTGAATATAAAGGTATTTAAAGACACACATACACTGATGAGTACACTTTTCACTCTATCTGCAAAAGTACCATGTGTTATTTCTATGACATTCTAAATGGGATCTCAGTAACTAAAATGCATATATGACACTGTTCAGAAGTGCTGGACCTGCTCAGTCACTTTAATATACAAAGTCATCCAATGATTACAAGAGCCCTAGGAAGTGGTATTTTGTGCATGTTATAAATGTAGAAACTGAGGCATAGAAAGGGAAGTTTGCTTCAAGTAAACCGGCTGGCAGTTGCTCTATCCAGCACTGGACACCAGCAGATGGACTTCAGACACTGCATGTGACCTTTTGTGAGAGAGGCTTCTTGTTTTATTATATTGTTCAATCAACACATTATAAGAAAGTCCTGGTTAATAAGGCTTTTATTTTTTGGTATAAGTCTCAGTTTTAAATACAGTGTATTACCATCGGAAAAGACGGCTGGTGCATTTCTTCTCCTAGTGTGATTTAATTCATGACTTCGTTTATGGCTCTTTTTTGTAGAGATTTCAAAAATGATTGAAAATTGGAAGCAGCCTTGTTTGTATGCCATAATTTAGACACATGGCTGAAAATTTAATTTTAGTTAATTGTGGGATTCAAAAGATCTATGCATTGCTTCTTTTTATTGTTGTTATTGGTGGTATTTACTTGACTTTAACATAGATTGAAAAGTTATTTAAATCTCAGCTAAAAATTGAGTTTCTGATTTGTAATTATGTTTACATAATCTATTCTTATATATGCTAGTCAGTGCATAAAGATTTCTGAATGTGATACTTCCATTACAGTCTGAACTGTAAGGCATAAATGTGTCAGTAAGCAAATGTATCAATATATGACAGTATTGTTCCCATTTAATGTTTTACCTCTCAATTTCCTTTCAACTGCATCTGCCTGATATATCTTTATTTACTTACTTTTTGCTTTTAACCTTATTGTTTTTTGTAGGATTGCCCTTAGAAAACAACAAATATTTGGCTATTTTCGACACTTCATTTGATAGTCTTTGCTTTTTAATAGATGAGACTAATCCATTTACATTAATGTCTTCACCGATATTGAAATTCTGTCCTAGCACTATGATCCAGGTTGATTTCTGGTTATGTTCCTTTCATGGTTGAGCTCACCTTTACACACGTGCACAAGTTTCACTTGCTTTTTACTCTCAGTAGTTTAGTTGAAATTATATTTTTGTGTCTATTTGTGATCGCCTTTATGTTAAGCAAATGCACTCTGAATGTCTATATCATTTCTCTAGTGACTTAAATCATCATGGCTCCTTCTATCCCAAGAGTGACTCCAGCCTGCCACTGCCTGCTCCCTACAGCCTTTTTTAGTTTAACTAGAGGTTACAGACCAGTTATTATCATGCACCAATTGTTTCTCATAATATACAGAGTATATTAAATAATAGTGCTGTGAATCTTATATTCAATTTTATAACCATAGCTATAGGAATTATTTATATCCAGCTCCATGTATTCAGCTGGGATCATTGGTCACCATTAATCATCTTATATGTGACCTTTTCAATGTTCAGCTCCGGATGTTTCTTTCTTTCCTGATTTACTCGAGTGCATCTTTTATTCACCTGTTCAGGAAAGGTATGTGGTTGGCTGTATGATAAATGTACCTGATAGCAATGATATAAGCATACCCTGCGAATGATCTGTATGGTAGATGCAACTGAATGTGTGCTCTGAGCTAGGGAATCCAGGAGCGGCCAACCTGGAGCTTTGTTCCTTGTCTTTGAGGAACATGTGAGCCCCCAACCCATCCTGTGGAACATGGCCTACACAGGGGATTGAGGTTCCAGATTGGGGGTTGAATGAAGACTGCCAGGAGGAGCCTGCTAGGGGAAGGTGCTATTCAAAAATGCTATATAAACTGCGAGCATTTTGCAATGGTTGTGGTCCTCCTGCCCAGCTTCTCCTGTGGGTCATGCAGTCATTCTGTGGTCCTGTCCACACCGCCATGACTACGTTGTTTCTGTATGTCAAGCAGGTCTCCTGTCCAACCCACTGCCATTACCCTCTCTCCCCCTGTATGTGAGTGCCCCCTATGTCTCATCTGCTGGCTCTGGGTCTCTTCTTCGACCTCTTGAACTGGTACCAGCCCTACCGAGGTCCATAGGGGATCAGCATAACTGATAAGCTTTCTAAATCCTTGCAAATCTAAAACTGTCTTATTTACTTTGTCCAAAAACAACAAAACAAACAGAAATCTGAACGTCATAAGTAAAACGATTTTTCAATCAAATTCTTGATTCTCCCTCTTGTCTTCTGGTTGTAAGTCTCACTGAGTTCGGAGGACAGCTTCCGTGTGTTTGTGGGGATTCTTGTTCTCCTGTCTTTTTATTTTCTTAATATTCCCTGGATGCTGATCACAAGGGTTTCCTTTGTTCTTGAAATTCAAAGATACCACCATAAAATGGCTAGGTCCAGGGTGGTTGTGTTCTGTTTTTCACTGGCAGCCTCCTCCAGCTCAGGTAACTTTCCTTCCAACACTACATTTTTCACTCGAATATGCTTCTTCCTTCTGTTCATGCCGTTGAGGTTCCCACCTCAGGAGCATCCACGACTCTTCAGTTAGATATTCATCCTCCATCCCCTAGACCTACCAACTTCTCTCTCTCTGTTTGGCTCCATTTCTTGGCTTTTTTTTTTTTCTTTCTGTGAATTATCTCTTGGTTTTAGGATTAGTCCCCATATCACTGTTTTGATTTTCTGCAGTTACATTTATGTTGTTTGCAGCTCCCGATACACAACTAAACTCTTCTTTTACATTGCTGGTGTCTCTGTATCCACCATCTCTTTCATTCAAACCCTTGGATGCCTGCCTTCATTCCGGGGCCTGCCTCACCTTGGGTTCCTGGCTCCTGGGTCACAGCCACGCAGCCCATCTCTGTGATATCAACAAGCAGACACTTTCTATAACAGTCTCGTCTGTTTACTGCAGAGATCTATTTTCAGAGCTACCCCTGCCCTTAAATCTTTAGGACAGGATTGCTTTCCATAGATAGTGCTTTTTTTTTTTTCCTACAGGTTCATGCTTGAGTTTTGACTTTGAGACTTAAAAAAATGCCCTTTTAAATAGGCAGGTCAGTCAATCCTGGCCTAGAACCAGCCGTGAGGCATGGCGGGGAGCTAGTCTTCAGTCTTGCTCTGGTTTCTGCAGGTGTGCGGAGCCCTGCCCACTCCGGATGGCCTGAGAGGTCTGGGTGACGTGCAGCAGGCCCTGATCTTCACGGGATACCTGACAGCCTTCTGACCAGCTGGAGGCGGCTCCTCGGGGCTGGGCTCTTCTCCCTTTGAGAGGTCAGACTTCTGTCTACGCTGCAGAGTTTTCTGCTCCTTTGGGAATGAGAGCTGAGTGGAAGACACAGGCCCTGCTGTGCTCCTGGCCCTCTTGCGTGCTCCTGCCCTAGCTAAGAGGCTCTTCTGCCATCTCTGCGCCTCTTCTGTGAAACTTGCCTCCACCCACCGCCTCTCCTCTCTGCCACGCTGCAGGCTGGGAGCTGAGTCTCTGTGGGACAGAGCAGGGAGTGCCCCCCGGGCTGGGCAGATTCACCTCTGCTGCCTGTGAGCCCTCTGATCCCCAGTTTTCCAGGTCTTATGGTTTGACCCAGGCCTGAGAAGAAATCCAGGGCTTTTTCTGCGTTACAGGAGGTCACTGTCATAGCTGGGGCTCGGAGGGTAAGAAGAGGGCTTCCACTCCTGTGAGCACCAGGAGGCTTTCCCCAGAGCTCAGCACTCACTTGTTTCTTTCTTTAGGTCATGGTGTTATTAGCAGTTGTTCTTATTTCCAAAGCATATGTAAAACTGGACGCTGGGCAGAGGCTGTGCAAGAAGTGAGTGTGTGGCTACATTAATCCAGAAAGCCATAGAGGCCTCTGCGGACTTGCAGGGGAACCCATCTTCCCCCCTCCTCCAAACGCTGGAGAAGCTCATTCTCTCTGTGAGTGGAGGGTCCCGGGTATGGTGCGGGAGGGAAGCTGCACACCCCGCCGCTCCACTCCTCTGTTCCTCCTCTCTTGAAACCTCATCAGTCACATGTCCCTGTGTCCTAGAAGAACCTGAAGCCACAAGGCCATGAATACACAGGGCCATATCCAACCAACAACAAAATGAAGCTTTTGAGAGATGCAGCAAGGGAACCAGCACCCCGGGTCTCTCCTGCTGCAGCAACAGCGTAACCAGTACCCGGAATCTCTCCTGCCGCAGCAACAGCGTAATCAGCACCCGGAATCTCTCCTGCCGCAGCAACAGTGTAACCAGCACCTGGAATCTCTCCTGCTGCAGCAACAGCCTAACCAGCACCCCGGAATCTCTCCTGCTGCAGCAACAGCGTAATCAGCACCCGGAATCTCTCCTGCTGCAGCAACAGTGTAACCAGCACCCGGAATCTCTCCTGCTGCAGCAACAGCGTAACCAGCACCCGGAATCTCTCCTGCTGCAGCAACAGTGTAACCAGCACCCGGAATCTCTCCTGCAGCAACAGTGTAACCAGCACCCGGAATCTCTCCTGCTGCAGCAACAGTGTAACCAGCACCCGGAATCTCTCCTGCCGCAGCAACAGTGTAATCAGCACCCGGAATCTCTCCTGCCGCAGCAACAGCGTAACCAGCACCCGGAATCTCTCCTGCTGCAGCAACAGTGTAACCAGCACCTGGAATCTCTCCTGCTGCAGCAACAGCGTAACCAGCACCTGGGAATCTCTCCTGCTGCAACAGCGTAACCAGCACCCGGAATCTCTCCTGCTGCAACAGCGTAACCAGCACCCGGAATCTCTCCTGCTGCAACAGTGTAACCAGCACCCGAATCTCTCCTGCCGCAACAGCGTAACCAGCACCTGGAATCTCTCCTGCTGCAACAGCGTAACCAGCACCTGGAATCTCTCCTGCCGCAGCAACAGCGTAACCAGCACCCCGGAATCTCTCCTGCTGCAACAGCGTAACCAGCACCCGGAATCTCTCCTGCTGCAGCAACAGTGTAACCAGCACCCGGAATCTCTCCTGCTGCAACAGCGTAACCAGCACCTGGAATCTCTCCTGTAGCACAGCACCAATGACCAGATAGACAGGGATTTCCCAAAGAAGAAGCTGAGGGTCTGACTTCATTCTAATGCCAGATTCTAATCAGGGATGTGGACATTCCAGAATATTCAGGAAGATGCCATATGTGGAAAATAAGAATCTTTTTCCTACACAGAGACCTTGTCTGAGCCTTAGGTAGGGCAGGAGCAAGCAGGAGGGCCAGGAGCACAGCAGGGCCTTAGAAACCTTTCTCGTCCATCATTTCCTTTTTCACCATCCCAGGATCATGCAGGGTCAAGCCTGGGGGTACCCTTACCCCTTTCTACAGATGAAGAAACGGAAGCTCTAAAGATAAACTGACTTCCTCATGTCTCCCACCCTAGAATGCCAAAGAGCTGTCCCTCTTCCAGGCACAGGGAGGACGGTGGGATCAGACCCAGGAAGTCCCATTGGTACAATGGCTGTGTCCCTGGAAGGGGCCTGTCCGTCTGGGAGGCGCAGAGTGGTTCAGTCACACCCGATGCCTGTGGAGCCTGAGATCTACGTTCCAGTTCAGGAAGAGGCGATGTATGAAGGGACCCAGCGACAGAACCGTAGTGACGAGGATGCCAGCGTTCACAAACACGACGGGGCAGAGGTGTCATCCAAGGACCTGAACCGCCCGCCATTTCTCGGGTTTAATGGGGAGTTGACGTTTAATTTGGATGCAGACACAAACCCTCCCATTTCAGTTTTAAACACTGATCTCTAACAAACGCCCATGCCACACGTCGCATCTCATTCCCACTGCGGATGCGGGAGGCACTTGGAAGGGGTTGGCTGCAGAGCCCTCGTTTCCTGTGTGCTGCTATCTGGGTCCGAAGAGCTGGGCTGAGAATGGGGCACATCTGGACATGCTGGCCACAAACATGGCACACACAGGCGCCATGACGAAGGGACCGGTCCGGCATGACCGGAACCTGGGGCTCGGGACAGGCTGGGTCCAGGTGGAAGGTGGCCTAGGGCCTGGGAGACAGCACCTCACCCTCAGGATGGGGACCCGGCCATGACTACCCGTGGCGTGCACCCAGCTGATTTCCCATCTTACATGCTGATCTTACTTTCTTTTTTAAAAAAAACTTTTTTGAGATGGAGTTGCACTCTGTCGCCTGGGCTGGAGTGCAGTGGTGCGATTTCAGCTCACTGCAACCTCCGCCTCCTAAGTTCAATTGATCAAGCGATTCTCCTGCCTCAGCCTCCCGAGTAGCTAGGATTACAGGCACGTGCCACCACACCTGTCTCATTTTTGTATTTTTAGTAGAGACAGGTTTTCACCATGTTGGCCAGGCTGGTCTCAAACTCCTGACCTCAAGTGATCTGCCTGCTTGGCCTCCCAAAGTGCTGGGATGACAGCACTGCCCTGACCTTACTTTCCACAGTACAGGCAGGAAGGAATGAGTTCACCTTTGTCCTTTACAAAAACATTAATCTCTAAGTGATGTCATCCGTGAGATTACGAGGATTATAAACCAATAGGAGAAAAACATGTTTTCCAGCACTTTGCTGGCACCTTCTGCCAACCAGTTCATGAGACTTGGAGTCAGATAGTGGCACCAGTTCCAACGGCCCCGATGGGGACCCGGTGTCACACGCGGTGGGCAGCTGAACGGCGGCATCGAGGCCCCGGCGGCTCTAGAATGGCCAGGGAGGTTGCTCCTCACAGGCTCCTCTATGGGGGAAGACTCCAGTGTCTAGGGCGGGACCCCATCCTTCCCCTAGGACTGTGCAGATTCCAGAACCATTTGAAAGTCCAGCATCCCAAAACCTCACGCATCGAGACGGAGCTCGTGTCCACCTTCCTGCCTGGGCGACCATGCAGTTGGGCTGTCCAGGAGCTTGGCCCAGCAGGGGACAGTGGCCTCAGGGCCCTCGGGAGAGGAGGCCACACGGGTTCCTCATCCCTTCATGTGGGTGTGACTCCACTGTACATGAGGGACCTGAGGCAGGTACCGGAAGTGCTTCTTCTGGGATCCACCCAGAGAGGGCCCCCAGGGGCCAGGGCAGGCCTTGGAACCTTTCCAGGACATTCTGTGACCGGCACTGTGAGCAGGGTTCCTCGAGCCCATAGCCAGGCCCTGGAAGGTGCTGCTCGGAAATAACGTCTGGAGTACAGGGAACCCTGCGGAGGCTCCGTGCCCAGATGCCAGCATGGTGAGGGCCAAGGCGCTTTGTTTCCATTGTTCACATAACGAGAGCTTCTGGGAAGCCTCCCTGCCAGCAACAAGATGGGGGCGTCTCCCCCATGTCTTAGAGACCAAGATCCCCACCGCTGCACAGACGGAAGATGGTCTCCAGCTAGAAGGACCCTTCTATCTCCTCACTGCACACGGGGGATTCGAGCACACTGCCGGAGTCCTCGCCAGGTAAACAGGGTGCTGTCTGCTGTTTACTCACCAACCACTTTCCATCTCGGTTCCCAGTGACGTGCTGGACTCAGAAGCCAAACAAACAGGCCCATTCGGTGACAAAAGCAACCCCTCCAGCGATTTTGAGGGGCATCCCTGAGATGCGGGGTCAGGGATCTCATCTCTGCATCCCAGGTTCTGACTTGGCATCAAAACAGTGTCAGATGGATGGGAGTGCTGGGGGAGAAGGCAGGGAAGCAAGGGCAGGGGAAGGGAGAGGAGGCACTGATTGTGTCCCTCAGACAAATCCTAAGCCCGATCCTCACCCCATCCAACCTGACAGAGCCTGTGGACACAGGCCGCTGGCCACTGCCGGCACCAGGACATCCCCAGCCCCACCACACTCACTGGGTTTCCTCAACAGACCCCATCCTCCCTTCTGCACCAGGCGAGTGTCCTCACATTTCGCCCATTTGCCATTTATGTATTTAAAATGATTCAAAGAACAACTGCTTTAAGGAAGATGGAGCCTAATGCAGCGTAATTACGGTAAATAGCATCCCGAGAGCAACGGCCCCCATTACGAAATTGGCCCAAAGTGCAGACAGAAATCATGTGGGTTTGGTCAAACCCATTTTTTTTGTTTCTGGGCTCACTTCTGCTGAGAAAATGAAGAATGTCACTGCTTACAATACCAGCTGATGTGGAGCCGGCTGTACACGTTTTGTTTACACACAGAATCTATTAAAACGTCCGGCTATTATGGCGGTGATGAATAGCAGCGATTCAAAAGAACGCAAAATGGATTGCAGACGGGTCAGAGTAATGACTTAGTGTTTTTCATTGTTTGTGCAGAACAGATGAGTTAGGCGCAGGTCCTGGCCACTTCTGGCTAAGGACCCAACCCTGCTCCGTCTCCCGGGCATGGTTAAGCCTCAGCCTTCTTTGTCCTTGGGAGAGAGACGCAGATGGATCTTGGGGTCCCCCAGCCCATCTCAGCTCCCCACGACCCTGCTCTCTCAGGTTTGTGAGATGGGAGGGAATGTTCTTCTCTCTCCTGTCCCTTCCTCTTCCCTGGCCATTGTAGTCACTTAAGAAGCTGTCAGAATCTGAAAAGGTTGCCTGGATTCCTGGCTGACCTCACGGGGCGGGGCCAGGGGGAGGCCTGGCTGAGACCAGAGTCCCTGTGCGGGAGGGGGTCCCAAGGCCCGGCTTGGCTGTGCTCTGGGGAGGGGATGGACCACAGAGTCCTGGTGGGGGTGGGACGGGGCACACAGGGCGCTCGGGAAGTTGGAACCCACACAGCTCTGCCAGGCCGTGTCCCCCCCTCCCTGTTTGCCTGCGGTTGGCTGCCTGGTGACTGTGGATCTTCCCCCCAAGACACTCTCAACTTCCCTCCACAACCACAGCCACCGCCTTCCTGCCGGGAGCCTCCTCGCTGCCCCCCACAGAGGCTTGGTGTCAGCTACAGGGACCTCCTTCTTCCTCCATCAGCAGCCCCCGCCTTTGCTGACTGATGGCTGCTGCAGCGAGGCTGAGTGTCTGCTGTGCGAGGGCAGGAAGTGGCCACGGACATCCAAGGAGAGGTCAGGCGGGGACACATGGGGACACTGACACCACCTCGGCTCTCACCTGCCTGCGTCTGGGAGAGGGCACTGCAGACCCTCCCAGGCCCTTTATCCTGCTCAGCCCACTGCCTGCCATCCGCAGCAGTCCCGCCCCAGCCATGCAAGGCCATGGGCCACACAGGCTCACAAGGCAGCTCTGTCTCACTCCTGGATAAAGTGGCTCTGTGTCCTCCGCCACCACACACAGGACAGATGGCTCCCAGGACCTGCCGATGGACGCTGCCCAGCCTGGGGCCTGACTCACTCCTGGTGACGCCCTGGTCCCTCTCGACACCTAAGCCAGGTTCTCCTGGGTGCTGGCCCAGAGCACCTGTGTGGACGTTCCTCCCTTGACTGTGCCCTGACCAATTCAGCTGGGCCATCGTGCCCTCAGAAGCTGTGCCTGGTGATGACAGCCCTTCTGTGGCTCCTGGAGAGCAGGGGGCCGTTCCTGCTCTGGGGTTCCCCAGAAGCACTGGACCTCTCCAATGGCATCTGCAGTGCCTGACAGAGAAGGGGGCCTGACGAACACGTGGGCAACAGGTCGGGCTGAGGCGATGCCGGCTCAGCCACAGCTCCCCAACACTCCCACGCTGGAGCCTCGGGGCATTTTTGCTTATTTTCCTAGAAAAACCTTCATGTTTTTCCCTCCCTGAATGTCTACATATTTGGAATTCATGTGCAAACTCCTGCTAAAAGCATCCATGGGCTGCGTCTTCACTGCCTTCTCCCTGAAGGACCCCTCTTGTCCCCTGATCCTTCCCCTCATCTCCCCAGCATAGCTGCGTGCAGGGATCCTCCTGGGACACCCAGGGCTGGAGCCTGTTCTCCCCTGCACCCTCGATGGCCCGTTCCAGGTTCCAGTGGTGACGGAATTCCAGGTCAGGGGTCGCAGCCTGAGCTCTGGAAGACCTGGTGCCACTGTTTCCTGGCCTTGGCCGTCTGCTGAGAATCCAGCGATACTCTGCTACAGGTGTCTTTGTCCATGACCTAGTTTTTCCCCTCTGAGTTTTGGGGATTTTTTTCATCTCCCATGGCCTGAAATTTCATGCTGGCATGCTTTAGGACGCGGCTGTATTCATTCACTTTTCTGGGCTTGGTGAGTACTCTCACAGGGGAAGACGACACCCAAGTTCCGGAGAGGTTTTCACAAAACATTTCTTTGATAATTTCTTCTTCGTTTTCCTCTATTTCAGGTTGTTATATCCTTCAGAACTCCCGAATCAATCTTCTGATGAGCTGTTGTTTTCCCTTCCTAGTTCCCATTTCTTTTAGAAAAATCTGCTGTCTGCTTTCTGAGAGACTGCCTCAATTTTATGTCCCAAACATTCTATTGGGTTTGCAGCACGTTCTGCTGTGACACACAGGCAGGCGTACAGTACCTGTAGATATACCCGATGTACATGTAGGCACGCATCTTGCCATGTATACATACACCCGTCTGCACGTGGACAATTTCCCAACGCGCTCCTCCAGCTCTTCTTTAAGTTCTGGGATACATGTGCAGAACGTGCAGGTGTGTTCCATAGGTATACATGTGCCATGGCGTTTTGCTGCACCCATCAACCTGTCATCTAGGTTTTAAGCCCCACGTGTATTAGGTATTTGTCCTTATGCTCTCCCCTCCCTTTTCCCCCACACCCGACAGGCCCCAGTGTGTGATGCTCCCCTCCCTGTCTTCTCACTGTTCAACTCCTACTTATGAGTGAGAACATGCGGTGTTTGGTTTTCTGTTCCTGTGTTAGTTTGCTGAGGAGGATGATTTCCAGCTTCATCCATGTCCCTGCAAAGGACATGAACTCATCCTTTTTTATGACTGTATAGTATTCCATGGTGTGTATGTGCCACATTTTCTTTATCCAATCTTTTACTGATGGGCATTTGGGTTGGTTCCAAGTCTTTACTATTGTAAATAGTGCTGAAATTAACATGCATGTGCATCCTAAGCAAAAGAACAAAGCTGGAGGCATCATGCTACCTGACTTCAAACTATACTACAAGGCTACAGTAACCAAATCAGCATGGTACTAAAACAGATATACACACCAACGGAACAGAACAGAGACCTCAGAAATAACACCACACGTCTACAACCATCTGATCTTCAACAAACCTGACAGAAATAAGCAATGGGGAAAGGATCCCCTGTTTAATAAATAGTGCTGGGAAAACTGGTTAGCCATATGCAGAAAACTGAAGCTGGACCCCTTCCTTACACCTTATACAAAAATGAACTCAAGATGGATTAAAGTCTTAAGTGTAAAGTCTCCAGGCTCTTGGTGCCCCTTTACCTCTCCACCCCATTTGTCTACTGCCAGGCCACCAGCAGCATCCAGACCCTGTCCTAACAGCACCCTAACTCAGAGATGACATCTGTGGCTGGGGCTGGCCTGCTGGCCAGGCTCACCTCTGTCTCATGAAGCACTTGGGCCCAGCCAGCAGGCCCAGCTGTCACCCAGTCCGGGAATCCTCTGTTCTCTCCGGCAGGACAGGCTTAGGGTAATGACCCGCAGGGCTCAGGGCTCACAGCCAGTGTTCCAGGCAGCGCGTGGGTCATGACCGCACCCTTCCACTGGCCACGCACATCCCCTAAGGCTGAGAACCAGAGGGGGGGAGCAGAGCACCTGAGCCTCCTCGCTGCCCTGCCCCCGGCCTCCGCACCTCTCTGCCTCCCGGCCTCCTCGCCGCCCTGCCCCCGGCCTCCGTACCTCCCTGCCTCCAGGCCTCCTCCTGTGTCTGCATGCATGTCTGCCCTCTCTGAGGCTGAGCTGTGGTTTCACTGGTGTGCTTGCCCTTCCTCTGCTGCCTCAATGGCTCCTGCGGCCTCTGTGTTCCTCACTCCTCCTTCAATGGCTCCTGCGGCCTCTGCGTTCCTCACTCCTCCTTCAATGGCTCCTGCGGCCTCTGCGTTCCTCACTCCTCCTTCAGTGGCTCCTGCGGCCTCTGCGTTCCTCACTCCTCCTTCAGTGGCTCCTGCGGCCTCTGCGTTCCTCACTCCTCCTTCAGTGGCTCCTGCGGCCTCTGCGTTCCTCACTCCTCCTTCAGTGGCTCCTGCGTCCTCTGCGTTCCTCACTCCTCCTTCAGTGGCTCCTGCGGCCTCTGCGTTCCTCACTCCTCCTTCAGTGGCTCCTGCGGCCTCTGCGTTCCTCACTCCTCCTTCAATGGCTCCTGCAGCCTCTGCGTTCCTCACTCCTCCTTCTTTGGTTTCTTCTGGTTTTATTTTTCTCTCCAAACAGTGACCTTTGCTTTCCACCATGTTTAGGAGCCTGGCGCTGAACAGCTGTCTGGGGGCAGGTGGGCTTCCGAGAAGGGCCCTGTGGTCCCCGGCTCATGGCACCCGTGGGTTCTGATCTGGGCTTGGTGAGTTCAGTGGGTGGAATGGGGCCCCCCAAAGTTCATGTCCACTGGGGAACCTCAGAATCTGACTTGATTTGAAAATCGGGTCTTTTCCTATGTGACTAGTAAAGGATGTTACCATGAAAATCATCCTAGATTTAGAACGGACTCTAAATCCCGGGGCTGAAGTGTTTATCAGAGAAGGGAGAAGGAAATTTGACAAACAGAGCAGGCCACATGAAGACGGACTCAAAGAGTGGGGTGCTGCGGTCACGAGCCAAGGAACACCTGGGGCCACCAGAGCTGCGAGGGGCAACGCGGGTCCTCCCACAGAGCCTCCCGAGGGAGCAGGGCCCTGACCACCAGTCTTGGACCTTCTGGCCTTCAGGACCTTGAGATAATATGTTTCTGCCATTTCCAGCCACTCAGAATGGAGCGGCCTCAGGTCACACAGGCAGGAAGTGTATCCAGAAAGAAGCCGTCCGTCTCCTGACTGAGCCCTCGGGGAGCTGAGTGGGACTCCCATCTCAGAATGTCGATTTTCACCTAATCGCCTGGTTTCCAGAAGTTCCTGCCGCACTTGGCCGTGTTTCCACTGTAGGGTCCGGCGTCGCCCAGCTCTCTCTATCTCCAGCAGGAGCCTCTGTGAGTCCATTCTTCTTTGGGTTCCACAGGGAGCTGAGGCCAGGTGCCTGGGGTGGGGGAGGACCAGGGGCCTCTGACTCAGCCTTTCAACTGGTTCTGCCTCTACCACGCTGGGAGGAGCCTATCAGTGCTGACTGCATCAGGGTGGAGGTGGGGACCACACACTGCTCCCAGCATCTCAGCTCTCCATGTCAGCCCCATCCACCCGCTCCCGTCCTTCCAGACCTGACCTGCAGAGTTTGCATTCAAAAGAGGATGCCATTTTCCCCGTTTTGTGTACCTGTCACCTTACAGGGGGTTCCGGAAGGTGCGTGAAGGAAGTGTGAGCGTCCTATCCTCTCTAACTGGGACCCTCGTGCATGCAGCTGCTATTTCCCCGGCTCCTCCAAGAACCACGGTTCAGGCACAGGCCACTAACACTCTGTACTTCAGCAGGGCCTCCTTGGCCCTGAGATCCTGGCACGGGAATGCACTCCTGTGCCCCAGCCGCCTGCCGGACTGGCACAGACACGGGAGGGCACCTCCTTCTTCATGCTGGGGTGCTCCAAGGCAGAGTCCTAGCCTGTTCTTCCCGTGGATCTGTTAGTGGGGCCACGTTTGACATGCTCGGTCGTCGTGGATCTGTTAGTGGGGCCACGTTTGACATGCTCGGTCGTCAGCATCCGAGAATGAAGAGACCTCACGGTTTGAGCTCGGTTCCGCCATGGGCAACTCCTCCAGGTTCCAGGCTTGCAGGAAGCTCAGGGGCACAGTGGCCTGGACAAGGCAAGCCACCCACTGGGACAGGGGCCACACAGCCAGAAGGCCCCTCTCTGTAGCAAGCTGGCTCCTAAATCCCAAACAAGGCCACCGTGGACAAAGCTCAGCACTGCAGGAGATGCTGATGGGAGAGCTCCCGGCCACGAGGCGACCACAGAACCAGGAGATGCTGAGGGGAGAGCTCCCAGCCACGAGGCGACCACAGAACCAGGAGATGCTGACGGGAGAGCTCCCGGCCACGAGGCGACCACAGAACCAGGAGATGCTGATGGGAGAGCTCCTGGCCACGAGGCGACCACAGAACCAGGAGATGCTGACGGGAGAGCTCCCAGCCACGAGGCGACCACAGAACCAGGAGATGCTAATGGGACAGCTCCCCCGGCCACAAGACCACCAGAGAACCAGGAGCTGCTAACAAGAGAGCTCCCCGGCCACACGATGGCCACAGAACCTTTTCCAGAGGGTTGGTAGGTGATGTGAATCATCCGTTGGTGGTGAGTCTGACTTCCAGAACTTGCCGGCAGGCTGACAGCGTGAGCTGCCCGGCCCAAGTCAGCAGCAGTTTACGGCAAGATGAGAGGAGAGACAGCATTTTGGCAGGCTGCTTGCCGGGCCGCTGGGCCCCAAGGAGACCTGCGTGTCCTCCTGTCTGGGTCCAGCGGAGGCCCTGGGATGGCCTGTGGATACCACACTTCTGGAAAGCCTGGTCAGGGCGGGATTTAGACATCCAAGCCCCCAGGAGATTAGTGGCTGCTGCTGTCTGCACTGCCTCGGAGTCTCTCACGTTGGGGAAATGGGCTCTTAGTGTAGTGAGTTTCCATGAAATACGAGTTCCCGAAGAGAACCACACAGAAAGCCCACTGAATTTCTCCACCTCCACAACTGTGATTTCACGCAGCACAGAATTAGAATGTGGTGCTTGCTGGTGAATGTGCAAATGGGATTTCCATCTAGCTGGTTGATTCTGATTTAGGAGATGGCACAGCTCACTCACAAGTATCTTGCAATACATAAACATTCCAAACACGTGGCAGAGCAGACACTGATTAGAGTATTTCCAAATGCCAGACACACATGAGGTACACAGCCCTGGCTGAGGAACATCTGTGCAGAGATCTGCTCCCCTCGGCCCCACCAGCCCTTCCTGTCCCTCCTTCTCCAGCTCTGTGAGCCCTGCTCAAGGGCAGAGGAAGCCAGAGCAAAGCTGGGGAATGGGAGGGAGGGTGGATAGCAGCTCTAGGCCCGTCCCCAGGGAGCAGGAGGCAGAGTAGGGGCCAAGAAGGGGCACTGCCCACACCTTGGGGCAACCCACAGCACCCACCCAGGGTCTCCTTGCTTAGGGTAGGTGAACGTCCACAGGGCAAAGCCGGCTCAGGACAGTGCCTGGAAAACCACTGCAGCAGTCAGTTTCTCTCAAGTCCCCATAGGACGTGGATTTCCGGCCTCTCATAGCAATCCCGTCTCTACTAAAAATGCTTCTCCCATGTGACCACGCGTGAGCAGGCGTGTGCTCCATCACCGGGCGCTCACCCTCAAGACACAGATGCAACTGCCACATTTTCATTCTATTCCTTCCTCCTTTTAAATGCTGGTTGTGACCTATTAATTCCACAACCCACTAATGGGGTGACAGCCTGCACTTTCAAAAGCAGTGATCTTGGGCCAGGGAGGTGTCTCACACCTGCAATCCCAGCACTTTGGGAGGCTGAGGTGGGTGGATCACCTGAGGTCAGGAGTTCAAGACCAGCCTGGCCAACATGGCAAAACCCTGTCTCTACTAAAAATACAAAGATTAGCTGGGTGTGCTGGTGGGTGTCTGTAGTCTCATCTACTTGGGAGGCTAAGGCAGGAGAATCACTTGAATTCAGGAGGTGGAGGTTGCAGTGAGCTGAGATTATGCCACTGCACTCCAGCCTGGGCAAGAGTGAGACTCTGTCTCAGAAACAAAGAAAAGCAGTGATAGAAACCCAAGCATAGCATGTGCCTGGGTCTATGCTCGGTGAGTCCCTGAATCCACGTGTCACACACAGCATGTGCCTGGGTCCACGCTTGCTGAGTCCCTGAATCCACGTGTCACACACAGAGGCACAGGTGCTGGAAGGGGACAGGCAGGAGCACCCATAGGCCCGGCACCTGTGCCAGGTGGCCCACACTCTGGTGGGCCCACACAGAGAAGTAAATGGCAACCACTCACGCAGGAAGGGGTTGGGGCGTGACAGGCGCTGGGCGCGATGGTGAAGCGTAGCCTGGGAAGGCCGGGGGCGGGAAGCCTCCTGCATCAGGCCTGGGGTCAGCATGATGGTGGAGTGCAGGTGGGCAGGCGGGGGCGGGGAGCCGCCTGCATCAAACCTGGGGTCAGCACCATGGTGGAGCGTAGCTGGGCAGGTGGGGGCAAGGGGCCGCCTGCATCAGGCCTGGGCTGGAGGCGGGTGCTAATCTGAGAACGTGACCATTAGGATGGAATTAGTAGCAACCCCATATCCACTGAGTCTCTCACAGCCAAGTTATGAGAAAACCATCATCTCTCGGAAAACCAGTTTATGGTAAAGTGTGAAATCTCATGTAGTGCTAATTCACCATCTATAAGAAAACTCAGATGCAATCACGCAACTGGGATTGTAACTTCCAATTCTACGCTGTTTAGTTCAAGAGCTCAACTAACCTTTCCAGAAAGCTTTGAAAACAGGTCACCACAGGCCAGTGATTCTATTAGGAGCCAGCTCTCCTGCTGTTCCCAGAGCCTTCTCCCGAGACACCCGGGGAGATTATAGGGCCAGGCCCAGCCCCCTGGAGCGAGCACATGGTCACTCACAGAGTTCCACCAGCCCCAGCATCCGCAGCCCACGGACACGACATGCCCGCGCCACGGCAACAAGAGGCTGCCCCAGGACAGATTGTCAGGAATCCAGCCCCAGAGACGGAGGTGGGGGAGGAGACCGGCCCTGGGCCTCTCTGCCCGAGGATGGAGTGAGCAGCTGCCACCTGCCCCCTCAGAGCCAGGATGGCGTCGGAGGCCTCACAAGCCCCACCCCAGCACACCCATGAGGACGCCAAGGGCCACGTACCGTGGTGGTCTTTACCCTCCCGCCGGGCTGCGTGCACGTCCAGCCTGACCGGTTGATTAACAAGTCACAGCCTTCCCCCTCCAGACACGGAAGCATGTCACACCACTGCTTGGTCTTGATAATTCTTGCTGTGGGAGAAAGAGACAGGCAGTCAGCGTGCTGCTGTCATGGGTCGTGAGGGTGTTACTGGGGGGACCTGGGTCCTGGCGCTGGCTGAAAGGGCGCTCAGGCAATGCTTGGCATGGCTGTGCCCAGGGACCCTCACGCAGGGACGCTGGGCCCCGGGGCTTCGCCAGCTTCCTGGCTTCCTGGTTTAGTGCTTACTCCCCCAAGTCCTGCTCTGCCCTCGGCCAGTCATGGAGCAGTAAGAAGTGACCAAGGGGGCTGGAGACGACTCCGTGGAGCCGTGCCCTTCCTGCAGCCCACTGCCTCACTTTCTCTCATCTGTAATGTACCGAAGAGCCGGGAAAGCAGGAGGAGGGGGTTCCCGGCCAGGACGTCCCTCAGATACAGCAAGGGCAGCCTGTGCCTGGGGGGGACCAAGGGTGCCCAGGCTTGCTACTCGGAGTGAGGCCGGGCAGGGGATGGAGAGCTGTTGCCCATCACTGATGGGAGGATGTGACAGCAGCCCCTGCCCGCGATCCCCACCCGCGCCACGTCTCATATGCAGATGCCGGGCTCACCGCCGGGGCCCGCCCCGCACCAGCCACATCAAGGTCCCAAAACTAAAGGACGTGAGTCCTCATCACGACCCCTGGACGGGGCAGACGGCGGGCAGTGGGGGTGAGGGGCCGGGTGGATGGGCCACTGGCTCCTCCCAGTACAGGGACTCCGAAGCCCACAGCAACTTCTTCCATGCCACAGAGTTGCATTTCTCTCTTCCCTGAAAGCCCACCCCATTTTGTGGCCATAGGATTAGGCAGACTGGAGATTACTCTCCACCAGAAAGGCTGAGAAGCAGGGAGTTAGAGGTGACTGTGTCAACATAACCTTCACTGCAGGAACCTCAAGAGAACAATTAGTCACTTCTCAAACTGGGAAAAAATAGTCCTTCCTAATGCACACGTGATTTCTTCTATTAAAACAGGACCTACAAACAGAGGTTGCAATCCAGTTGAAAACACAGGCATTCAGATGAGATGCAGATCCCTGCCAGGCATTCTTAGTTCAAAGTTAAGGTAGAAACATGCACACTTAGATACACAGGATTCCACCACCAACTTTAACACTATGGTTGGAAATCAGGGAAAACTTTGGATCTCACATGAAAAAGAAGTTTGAAGGTTTGGGTCATTCGGGCAGCGTGGCTCACGCCTGTAATCTCAGCACTTTGGGAGGCCGAGTCGGGTGGATGAGTAAGTCAGCAGATCGAGACCATCCTGGCTAACACGGTGAAACCCCGTCTCTACTAAAAATACAGAAAATTAGCCAAATGGGGTGGCACGCGCTTGTAATCCCAGTTACTCAGGAGGCTGAGGCAGGAGAATCGCTTGAACTCGAGAGGCAGAGGTTGCAGTGAGCCAAGATTGTGCCACCGCACTCCAGCCTGGGTGACAGAGCGACACTCTGTCTCAAAAAAAAAAAAGTTCGGGTTCAAGGCCCTAGGCGAACAGATGACGTCATCAGACACTGCACTCACTGGTGAGAGCCACGCACCCCACGCTATGCGCGAAGTGGATGGACTGCACGTGGCTCGCTTCACACCAGTGCAGGGAGGCCATGGGGGCCTTCACCTCCCCCTTCCTCGCCTATTTCCTCGGGGTCCTCACTGCTCCGAGTAGCGGCTTGGAACTCACCTTGTCGGATGCGGGCAATTTACACGTGAAGCCCTTTCGTGTTTTCCTTTAGATCCCTCCCTCCTGGGGCTCAGTGTTTGATGGGTCTACTGGCCTCAGGGACGCAGAGAACCCAGTGTCTGGGCTGCCTCCGTTGCCAGGCTTGTAGATGGGGAAGGGCTCCCTGTCACCCACACCAGGCTGAGCTGCATGGACATCCAGGCCCAAGGCAAGAGTGGTTCCCCATGACCCCCAGCCCCCAACTCCTGTCTGCAACCCTGGTCCCTCTCACGATGCTTTAAAACCCTTGGCTTCCTCCTCTCTCCTGGGTTTTCTCTTCCATGTCACCTGTTTTTCCTTTTCTAAATAAAGCACAGGACTCTCAATTTGCATAAACCAGAAGTGTACTTCCCCAGGATACGTGTTTACAAAAGTTTCCGAGATTCCTTAGCACAGGAGGGAAATGGCTACTGTATAGACAGCTCTGCAAATGCACGTGTGTGCACGTGTGTGCGCTGCTATACAGACAGCTCTGCAAAGGCATGTGTGTGTACACGTGTGCGACTGTTTAGACAGCTCTGCAAATGCACGTGTGTGCACGCCCCTGTGCTAACACGCTGTCCTCCAGACATGCGGCTGGTGGACTTCATGACTGTGTACCCAGGGCTGCTGTCCGTGGTCCCACGTGCGGGAGGACCACCACTTGGACAATGCTCTGTGGTTCCCATGTCTTGAAATTCTGAATAATTTGTAACAAGGGCCCCACATTTCATTTTGCACAGGACCAGCCAATCACATTGCTGGACTGCAGGCAGTGGCTGTCCCTGCAGGAGCAGTGGGCAGCAGAGGACAGGACCCTGGGGGAGAGCTCACTCTTCACCCTAGGAGGGCGCAGGCCCTGGGGTCATTGCAGGGGAGGCAGGTCTGGGAGGTCAGGGGCCCTTGGAAGACAGACATAGGGACAGCATTGCAGCCAGAATGACCGGGCTCTGGTCCTCAGTTCTGACGAGGCGGGAGGAGCTGCCTGAGGCCTGCGTGAGTGCTGTGGAGAGGAGTCAAGACGCATGGGTCATGCCTGTCACGGCACCCACACAGAGGACGCTGTGGGGTGCTGCATCCCGGCCAGTCCTGCCCCGCCCCACACAGGCCCCATCACACCCCCGTCATACCCGGCATGGCTGGTACCAGCCCCTTTACAGGCCAGTGCTGTGGATGGAGTATCCTCTCAGCGCAGCCTAACCCCTGTATCGAGATGGGGCCTCCAGGAGGTGAGGAAGGTTAGATGAGGCCATGAGTGTGGGGCCCTGACCTGCGGGATCCCTGTCCTTAAGAGAACAGACTCCGGAGAGTTCAAGCATGTTCTCTCTCCACATCCCCCCTTCCCTGCTCCCCCCTCCTCACCCCAGCATGTCAGGACATAGCAAGCAGATGCCATCTACAAGCCAGGAATCAGATCCTCACAGGACCCAAACCTCTCAGCACCATGATCTTGAATGTCCAGCCTCCAGAACTGTGAGAAAATAAACTCATGTTGTTTAAGCCCCTCAGTCTGCGGAGATTTGCTACAGCAGCCTGACCCAGCAGAGACAGCCAGGAGACCAGGAGACAGGGGAACATACCTCATCCACCTGAAGTCAGGTGAGGAAACTCTAGCTGAGAATCAGTGGCTTTGCTCCTGAGGGAAACTCCCGGCTTCCCGGGGCATCTCCAGGATGAACAAGCCACCCAGGCAGTGGCTCCCAGACCCTCAGAGAGTCCCAGCCACCTGCTGCGCTTCCACCAACCTGAGGGACAGCGCCAAGAGGGGGCATGGTGCCATGAGGAGGACAGCTGGAGACTGTTGGGTGTCTTCCCGGGGCCTCTTTTCTTGTCTGTTCCCCTATTCCTGCAGAAAGCCACCAGCAGCTGTCTCCCCGTCCCCGATGCATCGTTCTGGGTGACAGTAAATATGGTAGAAAAATCTCACACGCACACAAATACGAACCTTAAACCTAGAGGAAGCTACAGGTGAAACACACACTCCCCAACCCCAGAAATCCCCTTGCAATGGCTGGGAAAAGAAGTGAACAAATTATAGAAAGCATCGTGTGTCTGTGTGTGTGCGCATGTGCGTGTACGTGTGTGTGTGTGTGCGTATGTGTGTGTGCGTGTCTGTGCCTGCGTGTCTATGTGTGTGTGTGTGCATATGTGCGTGTGTGTTGTGTGTGTGTGTGTGCCCGTGTGTGTTGGGGGTGTGTTTCTCTGGCACCAACGCTGAGGGACATGAGAGGCAGAGGCTCCAGTGTGGCTTAAAAGAAACACCCATGTGTGCTCCCATCTGTCCTAACCACAGTGCCCAGGGTGTTCTTCAGGGCAGTGTGGCTCCTGCTCTCAACCTGAGCTGAACGGGGCCTCAGAAACCCCCCTGGGTTCCCAGTGCCTGTTGTCTTCTGCCCTAAGAGGCAGAAGCAGAGACAGGGCTGTCTTGGGTGAGGAGCCCTTCAGCTGCTGCAAGGAGGCATCTCAGCGTCTGCCCCGCCTGCTTTGGCACACTGCAGCACACGGTGGGGGCTGGGCCATCAGGAATGGGGCTGGCACAGCCCAGAACACCTGGGCAGGGCGGGTGGCATCCGAGGGCCTGACCTATCTGTAGGGCAGACTGTGAGAGGGTGGACAGATGGTCTGGGCTCAAATCCTTCACTGTCCAGCTCAGCAGGGACCTTGATGTACACACACACGTACACATCACACACATGTACACACCACAGACACATACATATTACACACGCATATATACCACACGCAGAGGTCTGCAGGCACACACACATGCACACATGTCCCATTTAAACGCATGCTCACAAGCATGTATCGACAGGTGCAGCACATACATACACATGTGCACACACAGATGTGTATCTGCACATGTACCCATGTGCATACTCTCATGTAAACATGCATGTACACACATGCAGGTCACTATGTGGGTTCGCCTGCTCTCAGCACTCGCAGAACAAATGGACAGGCAGGCAGCAGGTTGCCCTGTCCCTGGCCTGGCCCTCCCGGGGGCACCAGCGGGCCGGCCCTGAGCACACAACATCTTTTGTTTGCTGGCAGGAGCCGGGCTCACCCACCCCAGCCCACTTCCTGCTGGAGGCGGTCAGAGGCACAGCGCCCGGCCACCATGTCCTGGGTGGGGACAAAGGGGCCCTTTCAAGCCCACATTTCACAACTCTCTTTACCCGGGCATGGGTGAGGAGGCCTCTCCTCTGATCCCAATGTCACAGTAGCTCTCAGCGAAGGGAAGGGGCGTCCCCAGGGGCTGACAGAGCTTCCTTAGGTAGTGTGAGTGATAGTGACTGAAACCTGGGCTCTGGGCAAAAAAATGTCATCGCCCATCCACATGAGCTAACCCGGGGGGTCCTGAGCACATGACAAGTAAAGGGCATGGGGGGTAATGGGCACGGGGGGTAAAGGACATGGGGTAAAGGGCACGGGGGGTAATGGGCATGGGGGTAAGGGGCACAGGGGGTAAGAGGCATGGGGTAAGGGCACAAGGGGTAAGGGGCACAGGAGGTATAGGCATGGGGTAAGGGCATGAGGGTAAAGGGCAGGCAGGGGTAAAGGGACAGGGGGTACAGGCATGGGGGGGTAAGGGCATGGGGGTAAAGGGCACAGGGGTAAGGGGACAGGGTATACAGGCATGGGGGGTAAAGGCATGGGGGTGAGGGCACAGGGGGTAAAGGCACGGAGGGTAAAGGCATAGGGGTAAAGGGCATGGGGGGAGGCACAGGGGTAAGGGGACAGGGGGTACAGGCATGGGGGGGGGTAATGGACACGGGGGTAAGGAACATGGGGATAAGGGGATGGGTAAGAGGCACGGGGAGTAGGGGTCACGAGGGGTAATGGGCACGGGAGTAATGGACACGGGGGAAGGGCATGGGGTAATGGGCACAGGGGTAAGGGGCATGGGGGTTAAGGGCATGGGGGTACAGGCATGGGGGGTAGAGGCACGGGGGTAAACGGCATGAGGTAAAGGGCACGGGGGGTAAAAGGCATGGGGTAAAGGGCACGGGGGTAAACAGCATGGGGTAGAGGGCACGGGGGTAAATGGCATGGGGGCAAAGGGCACAAGGTCTCAAGCATTCCTGTGTCTGCAATGTCTGTCCCCAGGATGGTAGGAGCGGGTGCTCAGGACATGGCTGGAGAAGGGAGCCAGGGAGCCACTGCCTAAGATGGAAAGGGGGTGCAGGAGGGCATCTCAGACTGGGTTTGTCCAGCCTGAACCTAGGGGTCTCACCAATCTTGAGCCTCTGTAGGACCCCACAGCCCCTGAGACCCAGCCCAGCCAGGCCCTGGGCCAGCAGTGCTCTTCTCCACCTGGAAACACTTCTCCAAGTACCACTCAGCCCCAGTGTCCCTCCCACACCACACTCTTCATCACACACACATATGCCACTCACATACGTAGATACATGCACACCACACACAGTCGCGCATCCACACACACGCACACGCGCACGCACACACACACGTCTTCGGGGTGCCCCCTCACAGACTCCCCACCCACACGTGTACATCATCCCCCCAGGCCACCTGGCTCCCTGCCAGTGAGTCCCAGGTCTACAGAGGGGCTTGCACCTTCCACCACTCCAGGTCCCCTCTGGGTGCACATTCAAGCTGCTTCCCCAGGTGCAGGCTCCACCTCCCAGCCCTCCCGCGCTCCCCGGGATCACACAGCCACTGTACCCAGATCCTTGCCAGTGGCAGCATGGAAACCTTGGGCTCCAGGAGGGCAGAGGGCAGTGTCCTCTGCCCAGTGCAGCTGGGAGCATGTTTCAGGGAGGGAGGCCTCCAGGTCAGGGCAGGAGCCGGGCTCTCCCTGCAGTCTCGGAGGGGAGCGACCTGTGACCTTGCCAACAGCCTCAGGGAGGAAAGGGCTGCGAGGTGGGGGGCGGGCGGGGCTGGCTGGCCACAGGTCCTCAGCACAGAGTGGTTCAGGCTCCCAATTTGCTGAAAGTCCAATTTGCCACAAATAGTGGGGCGACCCTTGAGTGGAGTTGAAGACACAACAGGGTGGTTGTTTGGGTGAGACACGGGCACCATGCCCAAGCGAGGGTGCCTCCTGCAGATGGCCAGCGTGTAGGCACCTCTAACCAACGTTCGGGGTTCCTGGGTCTGTCTTTTCTGAGGCTTCACACAGCGAGGGAGGCTTGGGGAACACTCAGCCTTAGTCCTGCTTGTCTTTTATGCCATCAGGACTGTGAAGCGACAGGGAGACACGTGGTGCCGTCCAAGTCTTCTGCGGCCAGTCAGAAGCGTGCTTGCCCGGGGGGATTCAGCCCTGGGCCGCGGCCTCCTGGGGACAGTGCTCTGTGGCCTAAATGCTGGCCACCGACCTCTTCTGAACAGGCTGTTTGTGATGGCCATGTCAGAGTGCAGGTATGTCCTGCGTGATCTGGAGGACACTCATTTCCAAATGCCGTCCAGGGGGCCTGTGTGTGTGTGGTGTCTGTGAGGTGGTGTGTGTGTATGGTGTGTACGTATGGGCTGTGTGTGTGTATGGGGTCTGTGTGTATGGTGTGTGTACGTGCTGTGTGTGTATAGTGTGTGTGAGGTGGTGTGTAGAGTGTGTGCGTGTATGGGGTGTATGGGGTGTGTGCGTATGGGGTGTGTGTATGGTGTGTGATTGTGTGTATGGGATGTGTGTGTATGGCGTGTGCATGTATGGTGTGTGTGTATGGTGCATATATGGTGTGTGTGTATGGTGGGTGTATGGGGTGTGTGTATGGGGTGTGTTTGTATGGTGTGTATGTATGGTGTGTGTGTATGATGTGTATATGATGTGTGTATGGTGTGTGTGTGTATGGGGTGTGTGTATAGTATGTGTGTATGGTGTATGTGTGTATGGTATGTGTGTGTATGGTGTGTGTGCATATGGTATGTGTGTATGGGGTGTGTGTATGGTGTGTATGGGGTGTGTGTATGGGGTGTGTGTGTGGTGTGTGATGGTGTGTGTGTGTATGGGTTGTGTGTATAGTGTGTGTATGGTGTATGTGTGTATGGTGTGTGTGTATGGGGTGTGTGTATGGTGTGTATGGGGTGTGTGGGGTGTGTGTGTATGGGGTGTGTGTATAGTATGTGCCTATGGTGTGTGTATGGTGTGTGTGTGTATGGGGTGTGTGCATGGGGTGTGTGTATGGGGTGTGTGTATGGTGTGTATGGTGTGTGTGGGGTGTGTGGGGTGTGTGTGTGGTATGTGTGTATATGGCGTGTGTGTATAGTATGTGCGTATGGTGTGTGTGTGTGTATGGTGTGTGTATGGTGTGTATGGTGGGTGTGTATGGGGTGTGTTTGTGTATGGGATGTGTGTATGGTGTGTATGGTGTGTGTGTATGGGGTGTGTTTGTGTATGGGATGTGTGTGTATGGTGTGTATGGTGTGTGTGTATGGTGTGTGTGGTGTGTGTGTGTATGGTGTGTGTGTGTATAGTATGTGTATATGGTGTGTGTGTATGGTGTGTGTGTATGGAGTGTGTGTATGGGGTGTGATTGTGTGCATGGTGTGCGTGTACCATGTTCCTGTTCACGCAGACATTCACACCATGCAAATGTCCATCCACCCCCAATACCCCGTATGAATTCCAACAGGAAGAGGCGGCAGGAGCCAGATGTGTCCCTGGGACATGGGAGCCTCTCTCCGGGGCTGTGGGCGCTGCACCAGGGACACACTCCATGCGCTTCCCAGCCTCCCACTCATGGTCTCGGGGCAGTTCATTAGAAGTAAGTGCGGCAGTAAATATGCAGTGAAAGTTTCTTCTGTTCACAGTCGCAGTGATAATTGGATTATTCCCGTTTAAAACCCCGCTTACTCACGCTGCAAGGCAAAGCCTGTCTTCATCTGAAGGAGCCATCATAGGTGAGTTATCAGGAACCCGCTCATAAAAGTGCCTTCTGGGACAGCTCCGGATTAAATACAAGGTGTGGTGACAACACACAAAGCCACAAGCTTATTAAGACGCCTTCATGTGGCACATCCTTAAGGGTGTGAGAGCAGAGCTCACGGAGTGGAACGCAGGGAATGTACACACAGCAAGCAGGTCCCTCTGCCCTGGAGCTCACGGAGTGGAACGTCGGGGAATGTACACGCGGCAAGCAGGTCCCTCTGTCCTGGAGCTCACGGAGTGGAACGCAGGGAATGTACACACGGCAAGCAGGTCCCTCTGCCCTGGAGCTCACCGAATGAAACACGGGGGAATGTATACACACGGCATAGCACGTAGGTCTCTGCCCTGGAGCGCGGCGAGCAGGTAGATTCTATTGATTGGGGTCCGGGGCAGGTGGGGTTGAGGGTCTGAGTGGACCCCAGTTGACCCAGCTCGTGGAAGCCCCAAACAGCCTATGTGCTCTCCAGAGCTGACCTGCGTCCTGTCTGCGTGACCATGGGTGGGGTGGCTGTGTGGCCCCATGGTGCTTGAAAGCCCTTGCTAGGGACTGAGCAATGCTGTATGCAGAACTTAAAGCCAGCCGCACTGACTCCCCCTCGCCAGGAATCTGGTGATGCCAAAGGGCCTGCCGATTTGTTTCCAGCACGAGGAAGCCCCAGCCAATCTCTGAAGGAGATTGCAGCTCAGGAAGGCGCCCCCTGCTGCCCACACCCTGGCCAGGTGCCCTTGCCCGCCCCAAACCTGAGAACCTCACAACCCAGGAAACACACGAAGAGAAGCCAATTGTCCAGAAGACCCTTCCCCGGATTGACGCCCCAGGGAGGAACATGTGGGCTACTCCAGGGGACAGATGGACAGGGACACACAGTGCTCCTTCACCTGGGACTGTGGCCGCGACAGCGCTCAACTCAACACCCAAGCCCCGTGGTGCGCACGAACTGCAGGCTTCCCTTGGGAATAAACTGTTTCCTCACTTCCATTAACACGCAGTTCTGCTTACTGTACTCAACAGCTTGGAAAATGAATCACCCAGATCCAAACAGTAGGATTCCAGGAGAAATTCTGGGCACTTGCTCAGATATCATCAGAAACACTCTCGACTGCCTGAGCTGGGCGGCCATGCTCTCTGGCAGTGTCTGACCCAGAGGAGCGTCCCCCAAGCCCCCCAGATCTGGCTGGGGACAGAGGATTCAATCTACAGCCATGCACACGGGAAAAGGGGGTGGTCAACATTAATACACACAAATACATACAACCCCCCCCCCCCCCACACACAATATACACACATACACAAATGCACATGCACTCCACACAGACACAAAGACCACCTGGCCTCATGGAGTGAAATGGAGTTGGGGTCTATCAGAGGTCCCCCCAGAGAACCCACGGGCAGGAAATCCCAGACACAGGCACGGAGGGCGGTCACTATGACACTAATCTCTGCAGGGCGTGTTGGAAGCTCACAGGAGGGCCCTGGGCTCCCGTTTCTGCCCCGTGGGAGGTGGCATGTTGAGGCCTGACCTCCCAGGTGGCCCCAGCCTGGGGTGGGGAAGGCGGGCAGGGGGGTGCGGTTGGACGTTTGGAGCGGTGGGCAGCTTTCAATGGTTTTGGAGTTGCTCGTAGGTGGCCTCCCTCGTAGGTCAGCCCTTGCCAGGGCAGTGTGGCCCGGGGGACACAGAGGGCATCAGATGAGGCACTGCCTGGGAGTAGGACTAGATACCCACAAGCTTGGTGACCTGTGACCAGCACATGGGGCAGGGAGGAGGCTTTTGGGGTGAACTGGCATAGCCGGGCCTCCCAGGCTTGGGGCTCAGGGAAAGGCGAACAAGCCCAGAGCACTGGCTGGGAAGTGGCTGCGTTTCTGGGAAGCATCTGTCTTTCTTACACCTCCAGAAGAGCCTCCTCCATGCCAGGAGGGCCCCACTGGAAACACCGGGGCCCAGGCACACCCGGAACCGTGCAGGGTGGAACAGCAGCGCCAGCCTTCCTGGGGCTGCGTGGCACGCTCATTTCCACGTATTCATGTGTATTGTCGACCGCCTCTTCCCCAGCGTTGTGAGCGTCGGGGTCTCGGATGGTTGCCGACCGTCAGGGCCGCCCTGGTGGTCCTCCCAGGGGCTGGCATGCTTGTTTATGACTGGAATTTGGTCATTGATTTCTACCTATGGGGGAATCAATTAGCTTCATCTTCACATTACAGAAGAGGACAGGGAAGCTCAGAGAGCTCAAGAAGTCTGCCCAAGGTCACACAGCTTACAAGCGGTGATGCCAGAACATGGGATGCGGTCAGCCTCCGCACGGCCTGTGGACGGGGACCTCAGAGGGGCCCACGGGCTTCCCAAAGAAAGGGGAGAAGCCGACAGCCCAGTGGAGATGCTGAACTGTCTAGAGAAGGGAGGAGGGTGGGATTCAGGAGCAGGGGACCCCACAGTCTCTCCACCTGGGAAACACCCAGGGCACTATCTTGTGAGCTGTGTCCATCTGAGATGAGGGGAGGTGGCCACACAGCACAGCTGGGTCAAGGGGTCATTGTGTGAACAGGAGGAGGTAGGGGTGGGGGAAGGACCATATCCAGGAACCCCGGCTGGGAGCCCCGTCCCCTTGTCAGGCAGCCTCCAGGCCAGGCAGGCCGAGGACAAATGCAGTTAGGTGTATCTGATGGTGCAGGAGGGGTGGGGACACCTGGCCTCCAGCTGACGCCACAGGGGAGGGGAGAACATGTCCACATCCACTGACCCTAGCCAGCCCACCAGCCAAGCCCACCTCCCTCTGGTGCTGTGAGGCCACCTGTGACGGATGTCAGGCCACCAGGGAAGAGTCTGCCAGGCAGAGCCATGTGCAGGGAGCGCTCCCTTGCCGTGTCCCTCATCCTGGAAGGACTGGCTCCTGGTGGCAGCAAGGACCTTGCCGGTGACTGAGGGAAGCACCCAGCCTGGCTCAGAGACACTTAACCAACCGGGGACAGGAGACAGGGCGAAGCAAGGAGGACCACGGCTATGGCCCCCGTCCCCGTGACGCCAATGACACCACCCCATCAACCCCCTCCTTCCTGTACAGTCTGGGCCTCAGCCCCATGACAGCACAGCTGGGCTGCCCCAGGGAGCTGGGGTGAGTGGGTAGGGGACGGGCCAGTCTGTCCACCCAAGGGACTACATGGGTGACCCAGGACCCCAAATCAAGGGCCCGCGGATGAACTTAGCTCAGACACAGTGAAGCAGCAGGCCCGAGACCGAACAACATCTCACGCAGCCACTTTGTCTCCACCCGAAGACTTGCTCCACAGGTTCCTCAGTGATGGAACCTGGCCTGGTCTGAAGGTACAGGCTGGCCTTTTCCAGGGTGAATGTGTGTCCCAAGTCAGGGAATCGCTAAATCCTGCCCAGAACTCAGACCCTGAGGACAAGAAGGCCAGGCGGAGGGGGGAGCTCCAGACATGGACCCGAGAGGTGGGGTTTGCAGGTGGGTAGAGGCACCCCATCTCCAGGGTGGGTGTCAGACCAGGTGCCCTATCAATGTTTCCCTGCATCACACTGCCCCCCGCATACCACGTGCAGAGGCAGAGGGAAGTTTCCACACATTTTTGAAAACCACGCCTCCCTAACTGCCCCAGCTGTTCTGCACATTTGCAGTTGAGGACTTCCGTGGGCCCTGGGTCCTCCTGGGAGGCAGGTGCAGAGGCCGTAGTCTCCCACACTGAGGACACACACGGGCCATTTCTCCTTGTGCTTAGCAGAGAAGCTGCGGCACACCAACAAAGGCTTTCTCTTTTTTTGTTTTTGAGACAGAGTCTTACTCTGCGGCCCAGGCTGGAGTGCCCCTTGGGGTACATAAGGCTGACACGGGGCAACAAGGGTCCAGGAAAACAAAGAGAAAAGGGCAGTGGCGCGATCTCAGCTCACTGCAACCTCCGCCTCCCAGGCTCAAGTGATTCTCCTGCCTCAGCCTCCCAAGTAGCTGGGATTACAGGCGCGCGCCACCAAGTCCCCTAATTTTTTGTATTTTTAGTAGAGACGGGGTTTAACCACATTGGCCAGGCTGGTCTCGAACTCCTGACCTCAGGTGATCCACCCGCCTAGGCCTCCCAAAGTGCTGGGATTACAGGTGTGGGCCACCGCGCCCGGCCTTCTTTTTCGTTAAACCAGGACGAACTGCTTCTCAGAAACTGAGAAGTCAAGATTCTCCTTTCAGCTAAGAAAGAGCTTGCTTAGAAATGAACCAGGGAGGACTGGGCAGGGAGAGGTAAGAAGCCTGAAGACCTGGCTCTCACGTGGGAGGGGCCAAGACAGGGCCAAGGCCTTGGGGTCCGTGAGGCTGACACGAGGCCAGAGTCCAGGAAAACAAAGAGAAAAGGTGCTCCGGTCCTTGCTGTTCAGTGGTGATCTGTTAATCACTCAAGAAAAGAAAAATCTGCAAAAGCCAGATTACATCTTAAAATCAGATAAAATTTCCTTTCTACAACTTCTAGACAGCATAATTTAGTGAGAACAGTCTTGATAATTATTTTCTCTTTAAATAGTTACAGTAGAATGTATTAATTTTCAAGATGGCTCTCTGATGAGAGTGATTCATTAGCTCCGGGAACTGTCCCCACCGTGCTCAAGAATGGAAAAGTCTCTCTTTATGATGAGTGCAGCAAACCACACCAGTGCAAAACACTCCAAGTCTGGGTAATCAAATTAGATGACAGGGGAAAAAAAAACCAAAAAAACAAACAAAAAAAACCTAAGCCACCACTGTAATGAGCTACCTGTTCATTATTTCATTAAGGTTAAGACATGCAAGTGGAAGAAAAAAAAACACTCTAATCATATTCCTCGGGCAAATTCCTATGAATTGACAGGAGCTATTTAAGAGGGAAGACAGGAGACGCAGCCCGCAGTTTTTAATTTTAATGTATGGAAAGGAAAGCTCCTCCTGTCTGGTTCCAGGAGGCCCCAGCGGCTGGTGGAGTGGCACTCAGGGAGCCTGGGGCAGCCCAGGGAAGGAGGGTCGTGGCGGGTGGGGCAGCTCCACATCTCCCCCTAGAGGTGGGGCGCTGCTTCACTTAGGGAGGTGACCTGAGGCCAGCTGGGTGTGTATGGAGCTGGGTGCTGCTGGTTGTGGGTCATCACTGGGAGGGTGAGGAGGGTGAGTTCCTGGGGATGGTCCTGTTTACAAGTGGACGGCCACTGCCTCAAGGGGAGGCGCTGGCTATGGCAAAATGAACACGGAGACTGACAACTGACTGCCTTCTCAGGGAACCCACTGCCCTCATGAGGACCTGGACACATTAAGGCTCACAGGAGGCTTCATAGCTACACTCAGGAAACATTTAGCCATCCCCATCCATCCATCCACAGGCCCCCCAGAAACCCATCCATCTATCCACCCACCCACCCACCCATCTATCCATTCAAACATCCATTACTATTCATGCACCATCCATCCATCATCCACTAATCCATCCACCTACCTGTCTACCATTCATTCATCTACCCACCTACCCACCTATCCACCTATCCATCCATCAACTCAGCCATCCATTCACCGTTCACCACCCACCCATCCTCCCATCCATCAATCTACTCGTCCATCACTGACCCTCCACCAATCCATCCATCCACCTATATATCCATTCAACCATCATTCCATTCCACCATCACCATCTATCCATCCATCCATTCATCAATCCATCCATCCATTCATCAATCCATCCATCTATCCATCTATCCATTCACCCATCTATCCATCCATCCATCCAACCATCCATCCATCCATCCACTTATATATCCACTCAACCATCATTCCATTCCACCATCACCATCTATCTATCCATCCATTCATCCATCCATCCATCCATCCATCCATTCACCCATCTATCCATCCATCCAACCATCCATCCATCCATCCACCTATATATCCATTCAACCATCATTCCATTCCACCATCACCATCTATCCATCCATCATTCATCAATCCAGCCATCCATCAATCCATCCATCTATCCATCCATCCATTCATCCATCTATCCATCCATCCAACCATCCATCCATCCATCCACCATCCATCCATCCACCTATATAGCCATTCAAACATCATTCCATTCCACCATCACCATCTATCCATCCATCCATTCATCAATCAATCCATCCATCCAACCATCATCAGTCCATCCATCTATCCATCCATCCATCCATCCACCCACCTGTCCATCATCTAGCCATCCATCATCCATCTGTCCATCCATCTAGCCATCCTTCCTCCATCAATCCTCCATCAATCCATCCATCCATCCACCTGTCCACCATCCATCCATCCCCCTACCCATCTATCCATTCAAAAGTTGATTCACCATCCAATATTCATTCATCTACTTATTTGATTTGGTGAATCAATACTAGCCACTTTCTATCAATCTATCCATTCATCTACCCACCGTCCATCCATCCACCTGTCCATCCATCCATCCACTCATCCCCTCCATTCTTTCTCCTATCCACCTATCCAAACATCCAAACACCTGAGCATCATGTACTATGATTTGAAGTCTGTGTCCCTCTGCAGTTATGTTGAGAGCTAACCCCCAAGTGATTGTATTAGGAAGTGGGGCCTTTGGGCAGTGATTGATTAGGCCACGAGTGGAGCCCTCATGAATGAAATTTGTGCCTTATAAAAGGATGAGAGAGGCCCCTCATCCCTTCCAGTACGTGAGGACACAGCCAGAAAACAGTCATCTGCAAACCAGAAGACAATGCTCACCAGATCCGACCCTATGGCACCCGATCGCAGATTTCCAGCCTCCACAACTGTGAGAAACACATTTCTGTGGTTTCTAAGCCCCCAGTCTATGCACTCCGTCATAGCAGCCCCAGAAGACAAAGGACAGTGAAACCTAGGCTTGTCTCTTTTCCCTCCTGGGCAGAGACCCCCGGAGCCTCAGAAGCCATCCTGCCTGCTGCCCACGGCTCAGGGACCCCCTCCTCCTCCCTGCTGGAGAGAGCTTTGAAAGTAGCGGGAGTGACCTTGGCCACTCGTGCTGACCCCACTCAGTAGCCCCTTCCAACTCCCGGGGGCGCACCTGGGGCCTGTGTGTACTCAGGGCACGTCATCTGCATTTCCAGGCCCTGCCCTCCTCTTAGCTTCTGGAGCTGCAAGGAAGGTTGGCCAGTGGTGACGGATGCACCCGGTGACAGGGATAGGTGCAGAGGCCTCTGAATGGGGTGTTTTCTAACTGGCAGAGAGCTCTAAACCCAAAATGAAACCCTAAGCCCCCCAACCAACTGAACAGACACCCCCATGGGCCAAGGGTAGGTACAGAGAAACGTGACAAGATGAACCCCCCCGCCATGATGAGGGGAGAGTTAGACACCCCTCAATACACTCCTCCCTTTGGAGTTTAGGCTCAACTCACCAGCAGCATCATTAAAAGAGAGATCGCAAGATTGACAACATGGATTATTTGCAGCAGTAAGATACCAAATTCCAACCTGCCTCTGGTGCAGAGTCACACGACACAGAGCAGGCTCTAAAGGAAATCAAAGTATTTTACCCCGAAGAACATTACTCTGACATATTTTGAAATGGCTCTGCAACACCGTCTCTTGTGCGGAAAATTTGCATCTCCTTTTTCTAGGTCTTTCCTGGATCCAAGAGAGATCTGACTAAGAGTCTGACACCTTTTAAGGTCCTAAGAGAGACATTCATTTTCTCTCTTCATCTACGTAACAAGCACCGTGGTTTCCACAACCTCCCATCTTAACTCCAGCATTCCTTTCTACTGATTTCTTAAGTCTTAAGACAAAGCTTAACTCTTTCAACCAACTGCCAGTCAGGAAATCCCTGAATCCACCTATGACCTGGAAACCTCACCTTGGAGATCTCCCCCTTTCCCAGGCCAACCCAACGTCCACCTGAGTGCATTGAGTTATGCCTTTGCCTGTAACTCCTGTCTCCCTAAAATGTATAAAACCAACTGCAACCCAACCACGTGGTCTTCCTGAGACCACCCCCATGCCATGGTCACTGGCTGAGCAGAAATCTCCTTACATGTTTTAGAGTTTGGTTTCTTTGGTAAACATGGCCTATCAGCAGAGAAGCTCTGGGAAGCTCCTCTGGGAGCCACACCCCGAGAGGTAAGTGTGGGGCAGAGAGTGTGAGCAGGTCGGTGCCTGGGGTCACCATGAAACACGGGAACCTTCGCGTTTCCATGGACTCCGAGGTCTCAGCCACTCTTGCAGGATTTCGCTGGGACCCAGACCCAGCCTCAGTCCTTGTTTAGTGCCTTGGGCACTTGTGCATCCCACGTGACAGCCTCAAAGACCCCGGAAGGCAGGCGGGAGGGTTGGGAGGCCTGCAGAATCTGAAATGAGCCAAGATGCTTCTCTGGGGACGCAGTACACACGGTTACTCTGGAGGCAGCATCAACCTTGTTCCCATCTGAGTCCCAGGTGTCCAGTCTTGTGAATGGGAAGGGACACTGTCCTTCTCAGCCACAGTTAGGTCACACCATGAGACATGGAGCCTTTACGGATCAGCTGCTGCGAGTTCTGAGCGGCTCCCTCGCCGTTCCCTGGGAGGCCACTAACATGAGGCTTCATGGCTGTCTCCTGGCCTCATGGGCTCCATCTCCCTACTTTCATGTCCCTCTCAACACAGCGACAGCACCCCCCCTCGCCAACCCATGAAGCCTCCAAAATCACTGTCCTGTGAGCAAACCCTGCTCCCCACAGGGACAGGAAGGGCTGAGGGAAGGCAAAGCCAGGTCACCCCCACGCACCTCTGCTGCCACACGCTGGTTCCCTTCCCAGGAAAACACCACTGCCTTGAATTCCGGTAACGACCTACTCCATGGGAAGGAGACTCAGGGCCTTGGGTAAACTACAAAACTGCTTGTACTGGTTAGTTTCAAACTGCTCTAAATAACTACCTGAGACTGGGTAACTTATAAAGAAAAGAAGGTTTAACTGACTCACAGTTCCGTATGGCTGGGGAGGCCCAGAGGAAACCTCCAATCATGGCAGAAGGCAAAGGGGAAGGAAAGGAGGTGTGTCTGACACGGTGGCCGGAGGGGCAGACAGGGACGGGGGACGTGCCACACTCTTAAACCATCAGATCGCGCGAGAACTCAGTCACTATCACGAGAACAGCACGGGGGAAACGCCCCCATCATCCAATCACCTCCCACCAGGCCTCTCCTGCAACACGTGGGGATTACAGTTAGACGTGAGATTTGGGTAGGGACGCAGTTGTTTTCGAAACAGTTCTGTGATACGCAGGTTGAACTGAATGACAGCCTCCTGGGCAGTCCTGGCAGTGGAGGCTGAACTAGTGAGTGCATGACCTGGCTCTGGTCTCAGCCCATCCCTTCGGGCAAACTCACATTGGCCAACTGAGCCTCTTGGCCTCATCTGAAGAGGAGGGTGCGAACAGCACCTTCTAAAAGCAAAACAGGGGAGCAGCGTGGCGGCTCAGACTGGGGTGATACGCTGATTAAAGGGTGCAGTGCCCAGCAAGCGCCGGACCTGGCGCTCTCCCACCACCGGCCCCAGCTCATTAGCATATCGCGTTGAGCTGTTAATCAGCCCTCTCGTCTGTCTGTGCAGAGCCTCTGAAGAGTCTTCATCACGTGGGAGCAACATCCAGGCCTGTCTGAGATCACTCCTGCACCCCTGCACCCGAGTGTGTGTGTGTGTGTTTACAAGAGACCTGTGTCCGTTCGGAAACCTGGCTGTGCTACTGCAGCTGCTACCGTTACTGGGACCGTATAAGTTAAGTAGAATCATGTAAGTCAATGGAATGTAAGTGTGGAAAGCAAGGAGCTGTTTCTGTGAACGTTCACTGAGTATTACCGAAATACGCAACAACAGTACATTTCTAAAAAACAATCTGCTGTGAATTTAGGTGTGGCCAAGACAGGTGGAGAGATGGGATCAAAAGCCACAAACGGCCAGGGGACTCCACGCTCATCAAACCTTCCGGTCTCACTTTAATGAAACACAACTTTGAAATCATCCATTATAACTGGGAGCCTGGCTTTAGAAATAAACAAACAAAACCCCGATGAAAGCAGCAAGCCACAGATCATCCCCAAAGCGAAGGCCTCATCCAGACACGTCAATCCCGTGGCAGTGATGGTGCTTCCGGGACACGAAATGAGACATGCAAATGGCGTCATGGAGTTCTGCTTTCACCACCTTGTGGGTCAGCTGGCCAACCACTGGCCAGGACGTCAGGAAGGCCTCTTTTCGGCCTCAGCCTGGTCCTGCGGGATGTGGGGTCACCAGGCAGGGCACAGAAGCCCATGACAGACATCAACATGACTAGCAACTTCAGGTGGCTTGGGATGGAGAGGCAGCTGTTCCCAGAGCTGCCTGCTCCCCTTCCGCCCCAGCCCCTTCCTCCACGGCTCCTTGGGTGTGGGGGTCTCACCTGGGTGCCATCTGCCATTTCATCCCCTCATCATCACAGCTCTAGGGGGCACCTGGAGAAGCCGTGGCTTCCAAGGTCAGGTCACTCCCGAGGTGGGAGAGCCACAGGGCTGGCGTCCTGCCAGCCACTGGTGTGGGGAGGCCAGGATGCTGGCCACAGTCTGGAATGGGTGGACAGAGGTCTGGACCCTCTGCACCTGTCTATAGGGGGTCCAGAAGTTGTGATTTGTCATCAAAAGTCCACTGTCCTCTGTGAATGGGATCAATGGGAAACTGAGCCACAGCCACAGGCCCTGGCAGGCCCCGAGTCTCCAGCAATTCCACAACAATCTCTGCTTGACGGGGAGCCCCCGTGCCCTTGCGAAGGCTCCACATCTCCTAGGAGAGTGGACTGATCTGTGCAGGAACCTCAGGCCATTTCCCCTCAACATCCAGCCCCCAGCGAGGGGGTGTCGGTGTGTGAGCATGCAGGAGTGGAGAAGCTGCCTGTGGACACCCCACCAGGATCTCCAGTGTGTAAAGGAGGACATGGAGGACACCCCGCCAAGCTCAATTCAACTACACGTGTGCTCTGTCTGACAATCAGAGAAAGCGCCTCTCCTGGAAGCTTCCCACCTCTGGTTTTGAAATGGCTGAAGTGAGGGGGAGCATCTCTGCAGAGAAGCTGTGTGTCCTCGCTGGCTGGAGCCCCTCATTTTCTGTGCTTCTCCTAACTGGGGGGGGACTCAGTTCCAGGCATTTGGATGTGGTTTCTTTGGTTACAGCTGAACGGCCAGGGCTGCGCCTCCCTACAATTCTGAGCACGCTGTGTTTAGGGCTGACCTGGCCCAGGCCTCGCCTCCGAGGGCTGCACCCTACGTCACCATGTCTTCCAGCATCCGCTAACGTTCTGAGCGATCCACTGAACCCCAGAGGAAGGGCCCCGAAGAAAAAAATGAACGCTCAGAATTCAGGCACCACGTCTACGTTCCCAGGCAGCCTGAGCCAGGCTGGTGTCCTTCCGGAAGCCGTGGCTGTGGCGCTGGTAGGGCCCCGGGCCCCTTTCTCCATCATCCCCCAGTTCTTGCCACCCGGGCCCCCAGAGACGAGAGCCGACAGATCGGGGTGCCCGGCCCAGCAGTGGATGGCGGCACAGCGGGGCTGAAGCAGGCACGGGTGAGGCGCCCGCAGCACTGTGCTCCCAAGGCAGCTGCAGCAGTAAGAGCCGGGGCATCTGGATCCTCCTTCACTCGCCCCGCACCCTCCCCAGTCAGGACCACATCCTCACTCCTCCTCCGCCTCAGAGGCCTGGCACGCACAAGGGGCCCAGCACAGTGGCTCAGCACCCAGGTCACAGATGGCAAATGTTGGGAAACTGCCCTGTCCAGGGGCAGCAGCGCTGGGTCCCTCAGCTCCTCCGGCTCCCCATGCTCTGTGTTTGGGGGTGCCCACTTCCCCTGGGTCCCTCAGCTCCTCCTGCCTCCCCGTGCTCTGTGTTTGAGGGTGCCAGCTTCCCTGGCTTGGCGGCCCCTCTCCATGTCCTGCCCCTATCACGTCTCGGGCCCCTCACCCTCCTCTCCTGCCGCCGGACTACCTAGACTTGAATGGAGACTAAATGCCACGAGGCCTGGGCAGCAGGGACTGGGCAGGCACCTGTGTGGCAGGCGCGGCAGGCGGCTCTGCATGGAAGCCTCCTCGAGGCCTTCCATCTTCTGTTCCAGAACCCAGCAAAGGCTGGCAGCAACCTGGGCCATGGGACACGCGCCCCCGCCAGCCCCACAGAGCTGCAAATTGGAAGTTATTTATAATCCTGCTTCCAGCAAGAGGACAGACCGCCGCCAGGGCCTGGGGTCTGGGGTGGGCAGAAGAACAAAACGGATTCTCAGAATTAGGCAACATGTGGAGTTTCAGCCTCAGACATGATCCCCTCCCTGCATACAGGGTGGGGGCAACGTGCCACCCCCACACCTACCAGGGGTGCAGCAGCTGCAGTGAGGCCTGGGGTGGGTGCCAGCTGACCCCGGGCCCTCTGCAGCCTCACGAGGCCTCTGTCACTCCTGGGGTGATGTTATCAGCTCCCATTACAAGTGGGAAACTGAGGTTCAGGGGTCCACCCAGGGCCATCTGAAAGGAAGGGACAGAGCTGGGAGTGGACCTGGTCACCCCTGGGCTAAGCTGCCGGCCTGCAGAGACACCCAAGAGCACTTGGGCAGGGCTGGCCTCGTGAGGGTAGCACTTCAGAGTGACACGTCTTCGACCTCACGGGAGTGGGATGGACGGGGAGTGGGGATGGACGGGGACCGGGATGGTCCCCTGGCGCCGGAACTCAGAGGCAGGCTTCCGACACTTGATAGGGGCTTCCTCTGTCATCCTCCTGGGCTCATGCTCTGAGGTCTTTAAATACGCCAATGTGCACACCAGCTTGGTTTCTGCCTGGTTTTCCCTTTTTCTTTCTTTTTAGAACAGTTTCCATCCTGTGTTCTCCCGGGACGTTTTTTCTCCGGCCTCCTGCCTTGAGTGCAGGGCTTCTGCCCCTGTCGGGGGGCTGGGCCCCTTCTCCACGTGTGGGACAGAGGCCGCACTGCCCCCAGCCCCGGCCCTGTCTGCCCCAGCCCTGCCCGCCGCAGCCCTGCTTAGGTCACACACGAGGCTCCCCCACCCCCCAGGGCTCTTCCTGTTTCAGCTCTGCAGGCTCATCCAGACCCCATGTCCCTGCAGGTGCCTGTTCTAAGCCTTTCCCTGGACCACCGGACTCAGGGTTCTCGCCTGGCACCCAGCCTCTTCCTGGTTCCTCTGCACAGGGCCCTCGGATGGATTTGAGGCCTGTGTTCCTGCCTGAGGAGGGTCCGTTCCCCTGAGGGTGGCTCCGCCGGCTCGTGGCACCGCTGCATCCATCCAGGCGTGGAGCCTGGGGCACAGCAGGATCCCCAGAACATCAGCTGCAGGGAGCCAGGAGGGAGGGGCTCCGGGATGAAGAAACACGGGAGATGGCCCCTCCTTGGGGGCCCTTGCAGGCCAGCTTAAAGGAACCAGAAAGAGAAGCCACAGAAGCCCGGGGCAGAGGGAGCCTGGGGCCCAGAGCAGCCCCAGGAAAGAAGTTTGAAGGAGGAGGCTCGGGAGGACCAGGAAACTGGAATGGTAAGGGTCAGAGTCAGAGAGCACCTGAAATCAGACAGAGCAACCAGGGCGGGGCGGGGAGCCCTGCGGAGCAAGCTCGAGGGGTCTGGGGGAGGCTGGGAAGGTCTGCTGGTGAGCCTGGACCTCCAGAGTAGCGCAGCAACATGGCAGGACCACTGCAGGGCTCCTCTGTCCTTCCCCCAGGGGCCAGGACAGCTGTCTGCACTGGGCTTGTGTGGCCTGTCATCCAAAAGGGGGACGCCACAGTCACCCGACCTGACCCTTCCTGCGAGCGTGACTCACTTTTTCTTCAGTTTCTTCCTCAAGTTCTTCCTGCAAATTTCCAACCAGGAGCTGCTTCCTCTGGGCCTTGGTGCTCAGGGGTGGGAGGCCTGGGGGAGGGAAGACCCAGCCTGGACTCCAAACCCAGGCAGGTGGACCCAGGAGGGGAAGGAGCAGGCAGAAGCCAGATCTGGGCTGCCCACGTTGCTGCTGTATCTCCACCTGGCTGGCTCACTGTGCCTGGAGAAAGCCTAGCCCCTCTGATCAGACTCACTGGAGACAAAGACTTGGTGGGGAGCAGTCCCTCAAGAACACGTGAAAGTCACTCTAGCCTGGTGCAGGTCCCTTCTGTGATCACGTGGCCCGGCCACCCTGGGCTGCCTCCACGGACCCCGGCCTCCCAATCCCCAGAACTGCACATCTGAAGCCAGCATCCGAGCCACGGCATGGTGACCACAGGTGTCAGGAGCACAGCGAGTAGGCAGAGTCCTGTTCCCCCAGGCCTGGGGGAAGCCACGAGTGGATCCTGCCCTGACAGCAGGAAAATGAAATCGTTTCAGCCCATCGGCTTCCCCAGCGGGTGCCTGGAAGGCAGTGGCATTCACAGCAGCTGGCCTGTGCGGGAAGCAGCTTTCTGTCCAACGTGCAGGAGAGACTGTCCAAGACAAATCTGTCTTAATACAGATTTACTGCCACCGATGTGGTCGGCTCTGGGGTGGGGAGGAATGGCGTCCAGCAGAACGCCAGGCAGGGATGTCCTCCACGAGAACAGAGTCTTCTGCGGGGGCAGAGCCCCACCCAGGGCTGCCCCTGGGAGCCCAGTGGTGACGACAGCTCAAGAAGGTGACCCCACCTAGCCAGGCCATCCCCCGCCCTCTGATCACTTCACACTTGCAATGGCCAGGGCAATGGCCAGGGAGGCTAGTCCCAGGAACATCCCATTTCCAGATGAAGAAACTGATGTTAGAGAAATGAACTGACGCCCTCAAGGTCAATGGCTGGAAGTGGAGAAACTGGGACTTGAGCAGTGTTCTATCAGAGTCCCAGCCATGAGCAGCGCACAGCTGCTCCCTGGCTGCAGAGTCCACACTGGCTCATGAAGGCTGGGCAGAGGGTGGCTCCGGCTACCTCAGCCTACAGATCTGGGTCGCAGTCCTGTGTCCTTCCTCGTGGGGCATTTGCACGCAGGGCCAGGGCAGAGGAACTGGACGTCACACAGGCTTGGAGAACGGGAACCATGTAGAATCCTGAACTACCAGCACGCATACCTGGGAGAATCACCCACAGTGGGGACGGCTGGTCCCCCTCACCTCTAAGTGGGAGCCACAGGAATGCCAAAGCAGGGATGAGGCCCCGCCTCCCTCCACTTCCTCCTTCACCTGCCTCCGCACCCCACTAAGAGGCACGTCTGCTGGCCCTTTCTCCCAGGACAACGTCCACCCTCCTTGGCCTGGTGGACACCCCCACTCAAAGGCTCACCTGGCCCAGATCCAGCAGGCACCCTCTCACCTGCGGCCTGTGAGCAGCCGCTCCCAAATCCCAGATGGCTCTTGGAGCCCAGGTGGGAGGGCCAGGCCAAGGCCATGAAGTGGACACTGTCCAGGCTCTCTGCTCCCCCGAGAACACTCCATTCCTTTGGGCAGGCCAGGGAAATGGCTGGACCTTTGAGGCTGGCCGTTGTGGCCCAGGGAGGCTGCCTGTGAGCCTTGCCTGGGGGCTGAGATCAGCTTGTGCCCTCTGTGTTTCATTCCAAGCCTCAAATGATCCAGCCAAGGCCACCTGCTGCTGCCCCACTGCCAGCTGCCTTCAGCAGCCTTCTGGAGGCAGAACCCGCTTGCCAGTGCTGGGCGCCAACTCCCTGCTCCGGGATGAGGGTAAATGCTGCCTGGTGCCTGGGCATTGGGGTGCACTGTGATGCACGGGCCGCGAGTCTGGGAGGAGCCGCCTCCAAGGCCATCAGACTTCAGGGCTGCACTCCTGTGTGCAGTGGTGCAATGCTGACCTGGAGACTGGGGAGGATGGGGCGAGTCTTGACGAGCAAGAGAGCAGGCAGCCTCGGGCCTCAGCCAGCAGGCAGGGCTCCCAGGCAGCTGTGAAGGAAGGGAAGGGCCAGGCAGATGCTTGCAGACCGCAGAGGGAACCAGGCTTTTATACCCAGCGGCATCAGAGCAACCTGAGCACATTCCTCCTGGGTCTTCCCCAAGCTTGGTGCTGAAAATGACCACACCAGGGCTGTCCTGCTGAGATGCCCAGCTGGGGTGGGGGGTGTCCACTTGTCTCGGCAAAGCGTCTCTGGCCCAGTTCCCCTTTTGCTGCCCCAATAACAAGAATATGCCTTCCAGGATCCCATGAGTCGGTGGGTTGCTGGGCCGGCTTCGTCGAGGGCAGCGGAGATGCCCTTTCCAGGCTGGTCCCTGAAGGACGACTCTCCCGCCTCAGCCTCCCAAGTAGCTGGGGTCTGCGTCCCCTGCTCTGCCTCCTGCTGCAATCTCTGAGGCCCAGAGCTTGGGACGGGGGCCCCGCCACAGGAAGCCTCCCTCCTGAGGCCTGCATCTCTGCCACTTGGGATTACCCGTCTTGATCTTTATGTGAACAAAATGAACTCTGATTGGAGGTCATCTGGCAAACTTTTTATTAAAAGGTCAGAGAGCTTGGGAGGCTGAGGTGGGTTCGAGACCAGCCTGGCCAACATGGTGAAACCCCATCGCTACTAAAAATACAAAACTTAGCTGGGCATGGTGATGGGCACCTATAATCCCAGCTACTCTGGGAGGCTGAGGCAGGAGAATCACTTGAACCTGGGAAGCGGAGGTCGCAGTGAGCTGAGATTGCATCTCTGCACGCCAGCCTGGGTGACAGAGCGAGACTCCATCTCAAAAAAAAAAAAAAAAAAAAAAAAGGTCAGAGAGCCAACTGTTTGGCCTCTGTGACTTACAGTCTCTATCTCAGCCTCTTGTCTGCCACTGTGACACAAAGCAGCCACAGAAACGCCAAAAGAATGTTGTGACAGTGTCCCAGTAAGACTCTGTGCATAGGGAAGGGCTTGTTCTCATAGGCACTGCCAATGCTACAACCTCCCATCACGCTGCAGACCCAGTGGCAAGGTAAGGAGGCCCCTCCCCACAGCGTCTCCCTGAACAAGGGCCCCCTATTGGGCGCGCACACCTCCCATGCCCCTGCCTTTGTGCTGTGTGGTTCCGGGGCAGGCCGCCATCAGGGCCCAGATGCAGCATCTAATTGCATTCATTAGATCAGCCCCAGTGTGGAAGCCCAAACAGCAGCACGGGCTGCAAATGACGCGGCTCAATCAATAACCCTGAGCCCACGTTCGTGAGAACTGCAACTCGCAGGCCGAGGACGGACATGCCTGAAAGGTCACTCAGATAAAGCTCCAAAGGCAGGGAGGGCTGGTCATGGGCCGTGTGAACACAACAGTCCACACAGCCAAACCACGGACACGCATGCACGGGAGCTGGAAAGGAGCTGCCGGCAGAACAGAAGCCCTGCCCTGGGGAGCCCCAAGTTTTGGCCGGGGCAGGCGGGGGCACGCAAGGCAGGAGGCACCCATGTGACGTACAGTCTCGTTTTAACTAACTGCTGGAAACATCTCAGCTGGGAGTGAAGTTTAGAGAAGATGAAACTGGGACCCCCATCTGCCCAGCGCGGCCCGAGGGGAAGGAAGGTCCGAGAGCGATTCCTGCAACGTCCCATGGAGTGGAGATGTGAGGTGGGTGAAGAGCTGGGGCAAAACCAGCCCTCACTAGACACCCAGCCCCAGGGTCGGGTCCAGCCCTCCCAACCCCCAGTGCCTACAGAGCTATACCCGGCTGTGATGCATTTCCCAGGCGGTGTTAGGGGAACGCGCCTTTAAATAACCTGTGGGTTGGCAGGACAGGTCAGTGGGCGGTGTCTCTGTGTGGACCACATCTCCACAGAGTGGGCATCAGAGCGGAAAATAACCTGGCCCCACGCACCTTCACCTTCCACCCTCCCTCACCTGCTACATACCCAGGAGCTGAGGTCAGCCTGTGCTCTCTGTGTTTATTCCAAGCTTCCAATTATCCACTCGACATCCAAGCCCTGCACACTGCCAGGCGGTCCACCTCAGAACGCCCCAAGCCTCTCAGCCCAGCAGCAACGGGGCACCAGCCATCCACTGTCAGAAGAAGGCCAGCCTCCTCCTGGCCAGTAGAGCCCAACAGCCAGTCCCCCAGCTTAGGGGAGAAGCCTGCTGCAGAGGCAGAGGTTCCCAGCCACCCTCCCAGGCTATGGGCCTAATTCTCCGTTGCCGGGAACGAGGTGGAGACAGGCAGGGCTGCCTGGGAGGGAGCAGAGGCACAGAGAGGAGTGAGTAGAAAACTGACCCCAGAGGAAGCAGAGACACATGGGGGCAGAAACTCTGTTTAATCTATTTGAAAAAACATCTGTGGAGATCCACAAGGGTGCTGCCATATCAAACCAGAGCAGACAGCTACGCAAAGCAAGAGTTCCACAGAGTTCAAAGTGGGGCTGCTGGAGGAGAAGACACCAGTGACGGAGGGGACCTTCCTCAGAACTGGAACGATGAGACCAATGTCTTCTAGAGAGAGCACAGTGCCCCAGACAAAAAGGAGATGAGCTATGTAAAAGAAGACGCTGGAGACATGGAGGCACTGGGGCAGCGTTCCTCAGTGGGGTGCCGTCAGCCTTGGGGTCTGGGTATTTGTCTGTTCCACACCGTCCTGGACATACTCAGGACTCAGAGTCCAGGGCTGTGAGCACCAACTGCCGTTAGCACCCTGGTCTCTATAGTGATGAAAACCACCAGTACATGCCTGGGCGTTGAGGTTCTATTCCCAACTGAGAATAGCTGCTCTAATCAGGGTCCCAAGGGAAATAAAGACAGTGGAGGAAAATAAATAATTGGATAACATAAGCAGAATTCCCTGAGCTAAACCTGAACTTCCCATGCAAAGTGCCCAGAGATGTCCACATACCTAGATGTAATCCAATGAGGGATCTGAATCAAAAGGTCAAAAGGATGGTGAGTGGGTTCCTGAGAGGTGATCAGCAAAGGAGTGAGATATCACACTTGCAACAGAATATAAAGCCATCATGTAGGCTGGGAGAAGGCAAGGAAGTGAGGTCTTCAAAGCTCCAAAAGAAAATCTGTTTGAGCTGTAATTCTATACCCAGCCATGGTATCATCCACAACACACCATGCTTCGAGGAAATGCTTATCTGACATGCACCAACTTCTTCAGTCTCACCCATTTCTTTTTTACCCCCGATAAATGTAAGGAAAACCGATACATTCAAAAAGGTTAATAGAAGTTTCCTTAGGGCAATGAAAGAATTATTTCCATTTTCTTCTTTAGGCTATACTTTACTGTCCAAATTCTCTACCATAAACATTACATTTTGGATGCCAGTTGTGAATAACTGAAGTGGACCACTGTATTACACGCAGATGCAGGCAGCAGACGTATGAGAAGCAAAAGATTTCCCACAAACCAGCTTCCACAGAGTCCACTGGCTAAGGCTTAATAATCGGGAGTCCAAAACTCAAGCCAAGAACAAGGGCTATTCACACTCAGGGTCCAGAAAAGGAAACTTATAGATGAAAATCTCTCAGTATCAGCTGAGATCTCAATCACTCAACTGAAATAATCTCTGGTCCCTGAGGCAGGTGTTACAAACACCCTTTACAAACCAGAAAACTGAGACTTGGAGACGTTCAGGGGTTGCTTCAAAGACACACAGCTGCTGTGTGCAAGACCCAGGATCTGGGCCCCAAGTGAGTGGTTTCACAGCCCGGGCTCACTCCCCCCTCATCAGATATTGTTTGGGTCTTGGAAAGAGGCACCTTCTCTCTTTGCCTGTAATCCTGGGCCTGGTCACACAGCAGGGGGCTGATTACTGAGTCACAGTTGAGGGACTCTCCAGGGACATGTGCCAGGGACAGCAACAGAAGGGAGCTGTTCTCAGAGAGGGGCCGCTGTTTGCGTGTGTCCAGGATTGGAGGTACCCTGAAGGTCTCATTAGGCTTTGGGAGGCCAGGGACTCTCTGTCAGATCTGTCTGTTAATGTCCGGTTTAAACTCAGGTTTACTGGCTCGGATGGCAGGTCCCTCTCCAGACACTGTTCCATCCTAGCGGTCACGCTCCCAGAATACAAGCCTCTGAAGGAATCACCACTCCGGATGGCTTGGTTGGGCTGAGCAGCGAAGAAGAAAGCTAGAAACACTCTAACTTTTCCCAAGAGAGCGGAGGGCGCCCAGGCTGCGTGCCTCAGCAAGCCAGCACCACTTTCGGCTAGAATTTCTGTGTTTCTCAGTAGAGCACCCCAGATGTGAGAAATACCCTAAGCAGAGAAAGAAAGGTGGAAGGGCTGGTGTGGCTTCTGGGCCGGGGCAAGTCGGCTCCATTCAGCACTGGACATGGAGGAGGACTCACCGTTAGGACCTGCTCAGCCTGGTCCTCCTGGTTGTTTCCCCCTGTGGCTCGAGCTCCTGGGGAAGCTTAACAGGGTGAGAACCCAGCTGGAAGCTAAGGACACGGAGGGTGCAGGCTTCCTACACTTCTGTGCAACCTGAACTTCAAAGGCAGGATTTAAAGGAGTGTGAGCCTACGGCATGGTCTGTTCCTCCCAGGCTTGGTGTGCCCCTGGGATACAAAAAGATCCTCTGGCGTCTTCTAACAAATACCTGTGGGTGATGCTTCCCTCTGGCCTCCTAATTTATGGATAATGAGCAATGGCAGTTTGACTTAACAAGGTTTAAGATTTTCATTCAAACAGATAAGTTAGCACCAACTGTCCCAGGCTCTGGGAGCGGTGCTTCCTGCCTTATTTATTGTACAGAGAGGCCCCAGAGGCCCATAAAGCTTCTGCAAAGAAGCTTCTGCGGGCTCCTAATGGTCTCCCTCACAGAAAGTCGCCCTCACATGACTTAGCAGGTGCTTTCTCGCCTTCAGGCCGTGACAAAATACCTCAACCCAGCATTTTCCTACATCCTGATGAGACGGCAAAATTGCCGGGGTCATTAACCAGTCGCTCTTAAATCCTGTCTCCGCTGCACGGAGCTTCGACCTTGGGTTCGACTCTGCCCAGGCCATGTGGCTACCGCACCTTCTTCCCCCGCCTCCACCGATGGGTGCCCCCCGTTCTCACTCTCCAGAGCCTCAGCGCAGGGCCGGGCGTGGGGCTGAGCCCAGCCAGCAGCGCTCCCGAGTCTGAGCTGACAGCTTGCCACGGGACTGGCCACTAAACGGCTGACGTGGGCGTGTTACACAGTGCCCACTGGGCCTGGTCTCCCAGAGCCCGCTTATCCATTCTGTCCTCTGAGACTTGGTCCAGCAAGAGCCTTCATGAAAAAGAACGTTCCAAATTCTGAAAACCAATTCATAATGACTTCTTCAGAGGAAATGTGCCCTAAAGACATGGTAACCGATACTGCAATTATTTACCATAAAAGCCACAATTAAGGAGGGCCAACCCCCAAGGCGCACAGGGCCATTACCAGTCGATGACAGGATGAGGGGCAGCGTGGGGCCGTCCCTGAGCATACACACAGCCCCGAGGGCTGCCCTCCGAGAGGGGCTAAGTGCTAACACGAGGCCAGGGCTGAACATCTTGTTCCGGGACACCATCCTTCACCTTTCTGCAGGCGGGATCTGCAGGCTGGGACAGCTGAGACAAGCTGCTTGGGAGCGGAGGGGCAGTGACGGCCAGGACTGGGGACCCGGAGAGGTCATAGTGTGTTTGCTTTTCAATCTCCAGCTAACTGATAGAGAAGCCAGCTAAGGCAGGAGGCAGGGCTGCCTTGGGGCTCCTGAGACACGGAACCACAATCTCAGCTTTGCAATAGTCTACTTATGTGAGGGCCACAAAGCACTACGGACTCTGAGCTGTGGTTCATTCCCGCATGCACGTGGGCGACACAGGGCTGGGAAGAAGGTGGGCCTGGTGGCCAATGACTTGCTGGATTGAAAGGGGCTGCCCCGGGGCCAGGGGCTCCTTTTGCCTGATAGTTGTCTGGGTCTCCCCTGCAGGGAAGGCTCCTGGGCTGGGACCTGCAGCCGCCTTCTCCTGTTTTAGGAGTCCGGAGATGAAGCAACCCTGGCCTTAGTGTCTTCGGGCTCCCAGGACACCAGACCACAGACTGGGGGCTCAGAAACAACCAGTTTCTCTCTTTCCAGTTCCATAGACTGGAAAGTCTGAGATCAAGGCTTCCCGGATTCGGTGCCTGGTGGGGGCTTCCTGGTTCACAGATGGTGCCTCCTGGTTGCGTCCTCACTTGGGAGAAGAGTGGGGGAGGGGTTCTCTGCCAAGGACACTAGTCCCATTCCTGAGAGCTCCCCCTCCGACGACCTACTCACCTCCTTAAATACCACCACCTTGAGGGTGAGGATTTCAACACGTGAATCTGGGCTGGTCGCCAGCACTGGGACCATGGCAGCACCCGTTCAGCTTGGTCCTGCTCTTCCGTCTCCATTAATCCACCAGAGCTGACGCTGAGCTCCCCCAGCAGCCTCCCACCACCAGGAGAGAAGCTAATCCCAGCGGCAGGTGGGCGGTGTCCTCGCAAAACTGCAGCCGGCAGCCCTGAGTACTGGGGGGTTACTGCACCCCGTGAAAACCCGCGCTCACGACAAACTCTGCAGCCCCGGCGGCCAGAAGCCGATTACTTTTGTCAGGGGAGTCAGCATATAAGAGAAATTGAATTAACCAGGCAGGAGTTATAATGCAGTTCGGAGTCTCAAGGAGCCTCAAGATTCCAGCAATGCCCGTGAGATAAATAAACATCAACAGGGAGAGCAGGAGGGGGAGGCGGGAGGGGGGCCCTCACGTGGAAGACGTTCACTAATACGCAGCACCCGTATCAGAACCAGTAAGACTGCAAATATATCAGGATCACAGTTACGGCTGTTTCAGGAAACGTAATTTTAGTAGAAGTTTTCCAATCTTTCCTCCCTTCCTCCTGGTCTATCTCCTGACTCTTGCCCTGCAAATATGCTCTGTTCTCCTGGGTGAAAGGGACCAGACAGGTCAATCACCACACTGTTAGGCAGTAGCCAAGCCATGAGTGCTCGGCTCTCAGGCGCATTAAGGGGCTGGCTGGGGAGGGCGGGCAGGCTCCAGGCTTCTCCCCCGGGCCTCTCGGACGGCAGACGTCATCCCTGCTGCCCCTGTGCTGCCCTGGAAAAGCCCCAGGCAGGAACGGACCTGCTGCATGCTGGGAGGGCTGAGGGCCAGGGGTGCCACCTCTCTGAGTCGGGATCTCACCCAGCTTGCCCTCCTCACCCTCAATCCCAGGCTGTCCTTATGTGGGCTTCCCCAGACGGACCGAGTGACATTTCTCTGGAAATCACCTGTGCAGCTGGGGTGCTGGGGTGACTCTCAGGACACCAACTCCCTGGGTCCCTCCCCCCTCACTCCAATCACTCAGCACCATAGGGTGAGGGAGGCGGAGACAGTTGTCCACCTTCCACCTCCTGGGGTCTGGATAAAATGTTCCCCATAGCCCACACGGCAGGTGCCTGTGTCTCCAGCAGGCAGGAGGGAGGCCTGCTAATATCACCACCCCCAGGATCTGGGGCACGGTGAAACCCACTCTGGCAAGGGGCTTCAGGGCAGTGGAACTGGTGGGTGTGACGCTGTCCTGGGGGATTCCTGACACTGCGCATTTGGCAAAGCCCATGACGTGTGCCACACCAAGAGGGGAACCACAGGGTACACTGTGAACACTGGCTGGTCACGGGCCTCAGCACTGCCTGGTCACGGGCCTCAGTATTGCCTGGTCAAGGCCTCAGTACTACCTGGTCACGGGCCTCAGCACTGCCTGGTCACGGGCCTCAGCACTGCCTGGTCAGGGGACTCAGCACTGCCTGGTCACGGGCCGCAGTATTGCTTGGTCATGGGCCTCAGTATTGCTTGGTCACGGGACTCAGTACTGCCTGGTCACGGGACTCAGTATTGCTTGGTCACGGGACTCAGTACTGCCTGGTCACGGGACTCAGTATTGCTTGGTCACGGGACTCAGTATTGCCTGGTCATGGGACTCAGTATTGCCTGGTCATGGGACTCAGTACTGCCTGGTCATGGGACTCAGTATCGCCTGGTCATGGGCCGCAGTATTGGCTCATCAATTGTAACCAGTGGACCTCGACAATAAGAGAGACCAGTACTGGTGCCCGTGGTGGGAGGGAGCTGTGAACACCCTCTGCTACCTCTGCTCTTTCTATAAACCTAAAGCTTCTCTAAAAAAAAATAAAGTGAATGAACTTAAGATGTAACAGACAAAACACATCCATGGCAGTCAGACAATGGAGAAGAAGCCCCATGGCCCGTTTCTCCACTGGGAAAGCAGCTGGCATTTCCCCTGTGAGCACAGAGAGGGGAGGACAAGGCCCCACAACTCTTCCTGGCTGCAATCATATTGGAACGTCCCTGACCATCTGTAGGGTCAGCTCCCCTCTAGGGACCTAGGGCACACAGTGGCCTCTGCAATACTGAGCATCACACCAGGCCTCTCTTCTGCCAGTCAGGCCATGAAAAAGGCCTCCAGGCTGGGGACCCCTCTGAGTCCACACCCTCCTGGAGGCAGGCCAGGCTCCTTGTTCCCATGGGAGGGATAGGAAGCCAGGGCTGGGCCGGATGCAGAGTTGGGGCGGTGGGGGCAGGTGGGGGAGCACCTATGGCCTCCCCACTGCAAATCCCCACCCTGGATGTTCATGCAGGCAACCTAGGGGAAAAGGAAAACAGAAAGGCTCCTGGTTCACCAGCATTCTGGGGAGGATGTCTGCCTCTAGATAGGAATCTGTGTGTGATCTCAGCTCCCACTTTCAGCTGATGAGACACAGAGATGATTCGCTAATTAGATAAAATATAATCAGGGATGAGACCCAGTCTTCCCTTCTGTCTCTCTAAAGCGTTTCAGAACTTTGCCTAGGACCATTATGAGTGAAAGGCTAGAACTTTTCAATAAATGATGTTGGATCTGTCAGGTATCCATGTGCAGAGAAAAAAAATGAACTTGAGATCGATCTCATAGCACATAGAATGTTAATCAGAAATGGCTGGCAGACGGAACTGTATGATGTCAGGCTGGACAGCCAGTATGAGAACACAAGAGAACATCTCACATACTGGGAATAGATGGCGTTTCCTACACAGAAACACGAAACACATGACCTGTCAGGGAAAAGATGAATAAATAAGACTTCATTAAAATTAAGGCGGTCCGCTCATCAAAATGGACAATGAAGCAAATGAAAAGACCACAGCCACGAACACACAGGCGCGAATGGAGACTACAGGAAGAGCTCCCGAAAATTATTTCACAAAAGGACCAGCAACTCAGTAAACGTGAGTGGAAGATGCAAATGAACACCTCGCAAAAGCAAGCTACTCGGCCACTCCAGACGGCTGTAAGGTCTGGACGCAGCAGAGAAAACCAAGTCCGTGAAACACCACTCCAGGCCCGGCAAGATGGCTGGAACAGAACAGGCTCACCGCTGCCAGCGCTGGCAGCACCACGGCGCCCACGGAACGGTCACGCCTGCTCACGGCACGTGAAAAGGGACGACCGCGTTGAGGAACGCTCCGCGGGGCCTCCTGGTCCCGGCCCTGCCACCCCGAGGCGTGTACTGGAGATAAGTCAGTGGACACGACAGTCAGTCTGACAAGCAAGACAGCTGCTTAGTAACTAACAGGCAGGTGACGTGGACAGCGTGGAATGCTGGGAAACGGGGAGGGCGGTTCACGGACTGGATGGGATAAAGCAGAATGGCGCAGAATTTTCGCCATGCTACTCAGAATGACGTGAGTTGTGTCACCGGAGACGTGCACAAGTGTGTTCACAGAGCTTCACGCACAATGACTACAAATGCAAAAGAGCCTGCATGCCTCCTCTCCTTGGCACAGACAGATAGATGGCGGTGCAGGGACACTTCACACGGCGATGACATGACCAGAATATCGCCACACATGACAGCACGGGCGGCTCTCACAGGCATAACGCGGGAAGGGATCCAGGTCTGAAAAGGATGCCTGCTGCCTGCTTCCACAGATGGGAAGTTCTAACAGGAAAATCCACAGTGACAGGTCAGGGCTCCGTGAGCCACGGGGGAGGGGTGGCACTGGGTCGGGCCAGCCGCCTCAAGGTTCACACTTACAGTTTCTAATCTGCCTGTAGAGATGTGTCAACAAAACATTTTTTTTTTAAAGTTACAATTTAAAAGAGAATCATCACCTATTTTGGACTTCTAAGTCCAATGTAAGATCAAGAAATCTTTTCAGAATATGTCCACACAGGCCTATCTGTAAAGCAACAGAATTGCATAGATGGCCGGGTGTGGTGGTTCATGCCTGTAATCCCAGAACTTTGGGACGCTGAGGCGGGTGGATCATGAGGTCAGGAGATCGAGACTAGCCTGGCTAACACGGTGAAACTCCATCTCTACTAAAATTCTCAAAAAAAAACAAAAAACAATTAGCCGGGCATGGTAGACGCCTGTGATCCCAGCTACTGGGGAGGCTGAAGCAGGAGAATTGCTTGAACCTGGGAGGTGGAGGTTGCAGTGAGCGGAGATCGTGCCACTGCACTCCAGCCTGGGGGACAGAGTGAGACTCCATCTCAAAATAAATAATAAACAAATAAATAATTACATAGATGTAGTTTCATAAGGGGCATCAAGGATGGTCCGATGGAGGGAAGATCATTTCCTGAGACGTGACTGCATTCACTGAGCCTAGGTCTGGGGGCCCTTCCTCATATCATTCAGGCATCAGAGGCAATAATCCAAGGAGAGGCAGCAGCCCCTCATTATTCACAAGTGATCACTCCAAGAGCCCAGTGGATGGCTGGAGCTGCAGAGAGTACCAGACCCAGCTGCCATCAACCAAACCCACTTCTGTTCATGTATTCCATCCACAAACTGAATGTCTCCTCCATCTTAACTAAGCACTTTGCATGCACCACGGCCTACCTTTTGCAGTCTGAGGTGCAACAGCAAAGCCAGCATGAGTGTCTTTTCTTCTTCCTGGACAGAATATTCGTTTTTATTTCTAGATCTTAGCAACCTCAGCATATGATTTGTTTTCCTTCCTTATTAAGTTGAGGACTCTCGTTTTTCACTTAAAGGAAGCACTTCAGAGCTCTTTCTGGTGTGTCTCGAATCGCCACCATCACTGCTCTTACACTTGGGGCCCATAATTAAGTCAAATAAGGGTGCCTTCAACACAAGAACTATGATACCACGACAGTCAGTCTGACAAGCAAGACAGCTACTTAGTAACTAACAGGCAGGTGACGTGGACAGTGTGGAATGCTGGGAAACGGGGTGGGGGTCATGGACTCAATGGGATAAAGCAGAATGGTACAAAATTTTCATCATGCTACTCAGAATGACGTGCAATTTAACACTTATGAACTGCTTACGTCTGGAAATTTCTATTTAATATTTTGGGACCACCTCTGACCGTGGGTAACTGAAACCACAGAAAGCAAAGCTGTGTGCCTACCTCCGAAAAGTATGCCTGCAATTTCGAGTCTGCTGCCACCAGGTCGTGATAGACTGAGTCGGCTGGGTAACGTCACGCCTGCACGGGCCCTAGTCCCCAGGTGTCCACTGCTGCACTGTGGCCTTTGTCTACAGTGGCACCTCTCCCCTCCTCACACAGGCTGAAGCTAGAAGGCCCCTCAGCACTTGGGTGACTGGGCACCAGCGGGAAGGCGACTGGTCCAAGGTGACTTGGGCGGTGAGGCACAGGACCTACAAAGACATAGGCTACTTAACCCCAGTGTGGCCCCTCAGCCCACTCCAGTGCCCCAACCACAGGGTCTGGCTTGACCTTCAGAAGCAGCACCCTGTTCACACGTCCCTAATTCAGAAAAGAAATATCCTTCCCTTCCCAATGATACATACAATCTTTGTTAAGTCACCTGGCTCCAAAATGAGCCACAGACAGTTTAAAATGACACAAAGTTAAAGCCAAACCAAAGCACAGCTAAGGCTCGCACAGGGGCCCAGCACCCGCTCATCCGGCCACCCTGTGTCCCCAAGAGTCCCCCACGTCCCCACGTCCCTCCAGCAGCTCCTGCTGCCATCAGTCAGGCTCTGCTCCTATGGGAGGCTTGAGCTGCCAGATCGGCCGGGCGGTCTGAATAATTAAAGGAGACCTTTATTTACCTCTTGGGCTCCCTGCGTGGGGAGGTCTCCTTCCTTCCACAGGCAGCCTCACAGGGCAAATATGGGGAGAGGCCACCACTGCAGCTGTGACAGTGGCCAGGAGGGCCTCTCTGTGGGCTGCTGGGTGTCCACCACCCAAGGCCCCGTGTCCTGAGCTGCCTCCTCAGTTTCCCTGGTGACCGCAACACTCCCACACTCACGCAGGTTTGCCAATCTGACCTGCTCCCAGCCTGTGCCTCTCACCCTGTGCCTGCTGGATACCTGCTCAGGTGAGCTCTCGACAGCTGGGGTAGGGCAGGGGCAGGACAGATACACCAGGTGTGCCTGGGCCTCCTGGGGTGGACACAGAGCATGGCTGCCCACACACCCAGGCCTGGGCTCGGCTCTGCCCTCCACACGGTCTCACGTCTCTACTGGAGCCCCACCTCCTGGGGCCCTGAATCGCCCTCATCGCCCACTTCCCCACACGACCACCGTCACTGCCACTGTTTGCCCAGCCTGACCTCTGCCAACTCCTGTTGCTTCCCAGAATTTGTGGTCCAGAGAGCAGTGGAGAGATTTTTGTAGGCGGCCATCAGAGTGGTCTGCACCTCCTGGCACCCCTGAGGCTCCCAGCACGCTTGAAGCAGCCATGTCTGCTGGCCCGCAGAGCCCCTGCCCGGGGACCTGCCGACTCCCTGCCCCACACCAACCTCCAAGCCCGTGCTCCCACCACGTTCCTGCGGGCTCCTCCTGCTGTCCCCGCAGGCACCAGGCACATCCTCACCACCCACGCCGAGCCTAGCCCCACCTCCACCTGGAGCTGGATTCCAGGTATTCACAAGGCCAGCGGCTTCTGGATTTGCAGGTATCAGCCACAACACCAGCTCCCCAACATGGGCACCCCAATGAGCCCGCAGTCACCGTCTCCCCACGGACTTCTCTGCGGGCTCCCAGGCCCCCTGCTTAATTTCCAGGGACATGCGTGTTTGTCATTACTGGCGTTTTCCAGCCCACCGTGTTCTGCGGAGCCCCGGATGCTCCCAGAGCATTACCCAGAAAGATGTGCAGGGAGGAGGGCGCTGCCCAGGAGGCTGGGGGAACGAGCCCTGTGGGCTCCCCCAAATCTGCCCCCCACAGCCACACACTGCCCCTCTCCGTCCCTGCTGCACTGTCCTGGCAGGGCGAGACCAGGCACTGATCAGTGTCCAGCAGGCTCTGAACTACTGACGTGTGTCAGACCACCGACGGGAAACACGGCACGAGGGGGCTTTGGAAGGATGCAGATGAACCCTCGGGGCACTGGCTGGCCCCGCATGGTCAGGAGGAAACCTTGTCCAGTTTCACCGCATCGGGGTGCGTTGTGCAGATGGGGTCCCGAGGCCTGTGCACCATTCAGCCTGGGCCTTCTTCTGTAAACTCGGCAATGGCACCAGGAAAGAGGGCTGGGGCGAGGTTCCCACAGGCAAGAGGCACCCAAGGAGGCTCAGGGCCGAGGGTGGGGCATGGGGAACGTCCCTCTCTGCGCTCCAGTGGGACACCGTGCCAGGTGGCCGCACTCCCTGACCGCAGAGCCGGCAGCATGCTGGCCACCCTGATTGCAGTGTGGACCGTGCATGGGTTCAGGCGATGTGGACGCACACTCCACGTGTGCTCTCAGGATTTGCTCAGCAAGTCTTTCTTCCCACAAAGGTCACCTGGAGCCTGATCCAGTGTTATCCTGGACGCCACAATAGCGGACTGGAATGAATGAGCCTGGACTGTATCCACCATGCCTGCTCCTGCGCCAGGTTTCCCCTGATTCTGCGAGTCCAGCAGCTGGCCCTGGGTTTCAGAGGCCATTAAGAGCAGCTGTGTGCACGAATCAAGGTGCTCACAGGGCCAGGAGCTCTGAGCGTGTCTGTGCCCTTCACCTCCTGATCCCCAAAACCCACCTGGAAGGAAAGCAGCCTCCCCGCCTCCGCCAATGGAAGAGGAGACCCCGGCCTGGGAGACGGCCAAGTGCTGGGTCGCTGCACAGCTGGTGGGTGCACGGCCACGGTGGGGGCCCAGTGGCGCGACCCCAGCACCCCCTCTGCCCCTCCGGTCATCTGCCTCCATGAGGTGCTAAGATGAATTTGCCGGGGACCTGCAGCTGTTCTGAAAGAAGGAACATCAGCTCCAACGCCATGGCATTCTGCTGCTCAGGGGGCTGCCCAAGAGGCCATAGCGTGGCCACAGGCCTGGTCCTTTCTCTGCACGCCAATGCCCTAGGTCTGGGCCAGCAGGGGGCGTTTCCAGGAGAGAACAGAGACTTGCTACGCAGCACTGACGCCCCCGTGCCTCCACTGTCCAGCTGTGGGCTTGGGGCCAGCTCCGCCCTTTGTGGGACTCAGTTTCCCTGCTTTTAACAGGAGGTGACAGCAGTACTTCCCTGGGTGGGTGTTTGTGTAATGAATGGGGTGATCCATACAACCATTCAGGAAGGAGCCAGGACAGGCCAGCCCTGAGCCCATCGACGGCTCACCGTGCTCTGTCACCTACGCAAGACGCAATGTGGCTTTCAGGATGTTGAAAAATATCGCCGATATTTAGACTCCACCCAGAAAGGCAGGGAGTTGCAGAACTGAGTGTCCTTCAGCCTCCTTCCAAGAGGCCATGGACTGTGCCTCTTGGCCACGCAGTGACTGCCACGGACAAGGAATGCTGCAGGCTCTGCACAAGGGACCTGCTCCGCCCTCCTCAGAAGAGCCTCGGAATCCCCCAGATGGGCCATAACAGGGACACAGTGGTCATGGGACCTTGCTGCCCGCCCCCTTCCCCCACCCTCGGGAATGTTTATGGGGCTGAGTTTCGGAGGTGGAAGGGGACAGGGCAGCTCAAGGTCCTCTGGCATCAGGCAGACCCCATGAGTGCTTCCCTGAGGTGTCCCAAGTGTCCCTGTTAATGGCCGCAATCAGGGCCCACAGCAGCACCACACGCTGGGCCCTCCGCTCTCGGCTTCCTGGAGAGAATTTCCTCAAAGATTTTTCAAAGATACTTCTTCTTGTAGATGCTGATTATTCTCAAATGCTGATTAACGTATGTAAGATGAGGGAAGCGATATTATTAGCAGAGTGTAGTGGGCGCTTTAAACACCATCAAGGTCCTGGAAGGCATCACTCAGACTCAAGAGCGGCGGCGCCCCCCATCCTTCCCTCTGCCCCCAGCTCAGGCCTGCAGGTTCACTGGCTCTGATGACCATCGGGTGTCCCTGAAAACCTGCTCTAACCAGGCATTGGGGAGGTACCAGGACCCACTGACAAACATTCACAGAGTGCCTACACACGCAGGCCACAGGCTCTGTGCTGGAGATGCAGGTGTGGATGGCACCATCCCATCACAGTGGGGCTGCAGGGCTAGCTGCAAGAGAGACACACGCCCCAGGGAAGAGGTGTGCTGTGGGACTGCACCGAAATGCACACAAAGTGACGGAGCAGGACCAACCAGCTGGGCTGGGGATGTGCGGACTCCCGTGCTCAGCCTCGGCCCCGGCTCTCTGTCCTGTGGACGCGTGGATGGCCGTGCTGAGCCTCGGCCCCGGCTCTCCGTCCTGGGGACACGTGGACGGCCGTGCTGAGCCTCAGCCCCGGCTCTCCGTCCTGGGGGATGCGTGGACTCCCGTGCTGAGCCTCGGCCCCGGCTCTCCGTCCTGGGGATGCGTGGACTCCCGTGCTGAGCCTCGGCTCAGACAGTGCTCCCCGAATGCTGGGTCTCCTCTTCTTCACCCCAAGCCATGCTCCTTGGAGCTGGGAGTGTGGGGGCTTACAGTGGGGGACACCCAAGAGAGTCCATGTTCTAAGCAGAAGGACACCCTGGGTCCACAGTCCCATCTCTCTACAGAGGCGTCAGAGCCATGCAGCTGCTGTGTGCTTTTCCAACAAGCGCACCAAGATCTGGAACTATCTACTGGCTAACTTGCTGGAGAAGGACGGGCTTCCTACCCCCTGGTAAAACAGGACTCTGATGAGCAAACTGCCTGGCCTTTCACACGGTGGCCACCATCCTCTGAGACCACAACCAGGGCTGGGCCGAGCTGTCAGCTCCTCCCCGAAAGAATTCCACCAGAGGGGCCCTGGGCTGGCCAGGGCACTGTGAGCTGAGGCTCCAGCAGCAGCCACACCTGCCCCTGCCCGTCTGCTGGGCCGGACATGGCTGCGTGCTGTGGACTGAAGCAATTCTTATCCACGTCCTGAGGGAAGCAGGGGGCAGGCTCTCTGCACATCCCACTGTCTTCCTCCCAAACCAGCCGTGCTCACAACCGAGGGGACGTGGTGCCCCGCATCCCAGGGCGTCTCCAACCCCATCTGGATCAGGCAGGATGATGCTGAGGGATGTGCCCGGGAAGGAAGTGTCGCCAGCAGCCCCCAGGCACCGCTTGCCAAGCATTTATAACACGCCACCCTCTCCCAGCAGCCCTTCCGTAACTAAAAGGCCACGGGTGGCAGCAGTCTGCGCGGAGATTGTGTCCCAACAGCCCCGTCACGGTCGAGCCAGTCGGCGGCTGGCAGTGCCCGCCAAACGGAGGGCCATGCCGGCACCCACAGCTTCTGTGCGCAGAGCACAGACCCCAAGCCAGGAGGGGTCCCGGGGTGGGCAGAACCCACAACCTGGCCGGGGATGTGGCTGCAGACCCAGTTGCCCGTGGTCTCAGGAAGCCTCTGGAAATGCGGGCTCTCCCTGAGCTGGCAGAAGGGAGCCAACATGTCCACGCCCCCCGCAGTGGTGAGGGCACATCCTGAGGCAGGCAGGGGCCCAGCTGGCCTCCGTCACGTGCTGGAAGGTACCTGGACCATGAATCCTTTCCTCAGGTTAGGGGAGCGAGTGGCCAACAAACAGCCCAGAGCAAAGCCGGGGTACTCCACATGGAGGTCGGGCCCCTCTGAAGCCCCCCCGGCTTCTTATCCTTCCTCAGATCAGGGCCTCCGTGAGTTGGTGAGGGCCCCAGACCCCTCCTAGATGGTGCCGGGTGGTCAGTGCAGGATGCCGGCTGCCGAGGGCGGTCAGGGCTCAATGCAGGAGGACCACCACAGACAGCCCCTTCCTCCCACAGCCTCCCCAGACCTCAGTCAGCCCGGGTGTCCCGCACCCCCCAGTGGCCACTGCGGCCCCGACAATGGGTCTGCGCAAGGCCATGAGTGCAGCCCGCCCACCCCAAAGGCTTCCAGGGAAACTGCCCAGGTCCCGGACAGAGGCTGGAGGCCACCACCCTTCACCCCGAGGCTCAGCTCTGGGGCCGTCCTGTTCACAAACCCCACCCTCTGCTGCCCCACACTGGCCTGCCATCTTCACGTTGACTTTATACTCACCAGAGTCTCCGTGTTGTGTGAAGACTGTGGGGAACCGGGGCCCCTCTTCTCATAAACACCACTCGCTGAGGGGGATGAACGGGGAGGCAGGGCCGGCCACAGCCTCTCCAGCTGCCACTCTGGGGCTCACCCCTGGCCAGGCTGAGTGCTGACTGGTCGGGTCAGGCTGAGTCAGCCATGAACACCACATCTTAGGGGACCCTGGCGCACTCTCAGCCTCTTGTGTACAATACAGCAGGTGATTCTCATCTCTCCCCGGGGCAGAAACCCCCTCGCCCTAATCCCAGCCACAGCGGCTTCAGCTGGCCCTGAAGGCCCCGCCAGCACCTCGAGGTGGAGACCTGCTGTGCTCTGCCGGCCTCTCGCAGCTGAAAGGCTTTTCACTTCCCCGCTCCTCTGATTAAACTCCACATTTCTAGGGCTCGATGAGCTGCCAGGCATGATACGGCCAACAACGGGGGAAGGCAAGGGAAGAAGTGGCTTCCCTGCCCCCTCAGCTCCTGCAGTCACTGCCCGGACCCACAGCCCCCCCCAGCTCCCACGGTCACTGCCCGGACCCACAGCCACCCCAGCTCCCGTGGTCACTGCCCGGACCCACAGCCCCCCCGGCTCCCGCGGTCACTGCCCGGACCCACAGCCCCCCGGCTCCCACGGTCACTGCCCGGACCCACAGCCCCCCCGGCTCCCGCGGTCACTGCCCGGACCCACAGCCCCCCCCCGGCTCCCGTAGTCACTGCCCGGACCCACAGCCCCCCGGCTCCCGCGGTCACTGCCCGGACCCACAGCCCCCCCGGCCCCCGGTCACTGCCCGGACCCACAGCCCCCCCCGGCTCCCCGCGGCCACTGCCCGCACCACAGCCCCCACGGCTCCCGCGGTCACTGCCCGGACCCACAGCCCCCACGGCTCCCCGCGGCCACTGCCCGGACCCACAGCCACCCCGGCTCCCGTGGTCACTGCTTGGACCCACAGCCACACCGGCTCCTGAAGTCACTGCCCGGACCCACAGCCCAGGGGCCCACGGCCCTGCCATCAGTGTGGTGCCCCATCCCCACACCAAGGGCAGGGACTGTCTCCAGACTCCCGTAGGTGGCCAGGGCACCCTCCACCCTCCCATGCTAACCTGCGGCTGGAGGACCAGGGCAAGGCTGGGGACCTGGGGTGGAAGGCGACGCTGAGCACAGATGTCCCTGGCTGTGCCCCTTCTTCTCTGCACCTGGGCTCTAAAGCACATGTGAAGCACAGACGCCAGACACCACGGCCTCAGCGTCCACCCCTGCTAAGGCTGTGCGTCTACGACCACCCATCCACGCTGCCTGAGAGTGGGCGGGGCCTCTGTTTCCCATACCTGCCTCAAACTCCCAGCACTGGAGAGGCAGACTCCAGTCACCACACCTCTGCCCAGAACCCAGCAGTGTCCACCTGTCTGCTTTCTGTCTCTCTTTCCCAGCCCAGGGACCCTGGTGGCTTTCAAGGCCTCATGCCTGGAGAATATTAGGCCTGCCCAGCCCGCACCTCCAGGACCTCCGGCCCTGCCCCTTCCTGGGCACAGCCTCCCCAGACCTGTCAGTCAGCCGGGCTGTCCCCGCACCCCCCAGTGGCCACTACGACCCTGACAATGGGTCTGCACAGGGCCCTGACAGCAGCCCACCAACCCCAAAAGCTTCCAGGGAAAATGCCCTGGCCCAGGCCTGAGACTCGAGGCCCCACCCTTCACCCCACGGCTCAGCTCCGGGGGCAGCCCTGTGCACAAACCACCACCCTCTGCTACCCCCATACTGGGCGGCAGTCTTTACTTTGATTTCCTGGAAAAGGAGTTTCAGGAGGACTGGACTTGTGGGAGACAGAACCTCTATTCATAAAGGAAGACCCTGCCTCAGCAAGGAGGGCTGGCCAGGCACAGCCACCCTCTGCACGCCTGGCAAGGGCTGGGTGAGGGCCGGACTTGAGGGCCGGACTTGGGGACCAGGTCTCAGTCCTCAAGGCAGCGCTGCCGGGGCTGCGGGGAGCCAGCACGTGTGTGCTGATGGGAAAAGGGAACATCTGCATAAACCAATAGAAAATAATGGAAGCAGGACCTGCCCCCTCCCGCCAGGGCATGGTCAACCCAGTGCCCGCCTGGGAGGGCAGCCCTGAGGGAGGGGCCAGTGGCTGACATTTGTGTGTAAGATGGAACGCACTGCAGTGAGGGGCTGGCTTGTGTCTGACTCTCTCACTGCTGGTCCTGTCAGTTGGATCTCACATGCAGGCAGGTGTACAGGCTCACAACCTTGCCCTGTACAGGCTGAGACCAGGTTCACCCAGAAATGTTTTAGCTCAGAGACAAGGCCAGGGAGTCTGGAGGCCAGAATTCCTCTCTAACCACTGGCCCCCTCTTTACAAAGAGCAGCATTTCTGGTGAGCTCCTCTTGATCTCTCAATACCCTGTTCAAATGCTCCCTCATGGATGCATCTTTGCTGAGGTCCCGGCAGGAAGAAGTGACTACATTCTGGGGCCCCAATCTCAATTCCCGCACCTGCCGGCTCTGCATGGCTCTCTGCATCGGGTGTTTGGAGCTGATTTTCCCATTTACCTCCCCTGCGGTCATGGGCATACACCTTCCTTCAACAGATGAGTGAGCGAGCAAACGTATGGACAGTCAAGCAGCCAGCTAATGAACAAGTGAGCAGAGTTAGGTTTGCGCCAGGGTTCCGGGCTCCTGCAGTCACGGAACACGGGAGGGTCAGCACGCGCCTTCCCCACTTAAACCCTACTCGCATTCAGTTCAACCCAGCCCGACAGGGCACACATTTTCTCTTCAGCAAACACAATTCACATGCGAGGAAACTTATTATGCACACAGAGCAACAAAAGAGAAAAGCAAAAATTAAATTAGACGGCAGCCTGGAAAATGCCCACTGTGCAAAAAGAAGCAAGCTAACTAATTTGTTTGGCCTCCCTTGAAAATGTCGAGGTTTTAATTTGGGTCTCTGGGACCTGGCTCCTGAGGCACCAGGAGGTTCGTGGTGAGAGGGAAGTGAAGGCGGTTTCAGATGAGCAGACTCAGATTCGGTTAGTAATCAACTTTGACCCCAGCTCTCCCCACAGGCGTGCAGAAGTAATGAGAAGAAAGGACGGACCTGGCTGTGAACTCCCGGGCCGTGCAGAGCAATGCTCTCCCCCTCCCAGTCCTGCAAAGAATCAGTGTCCCCCGAGAAGGCACCGCGGCCACCATGTGCTCCGGTCGCTCTAGATCCAGGCAGCTGGGAGGGCAGTGGCGGTGGGAGACGCAGTCCCCTTCCCTGGAAAGACCACCACGTCTCTGCCCTAGCTCGCCCCGGGATCCAGCACTGCAGAACCTCGGCCTGGGAGCCACAGAGCAGCCCTGAAGCCCTGTGTACCTGCTGTTTAATCAGATGCCTTCTACAGATGCAAATTGATAGATGTGTTTAATAAGGACGGAAACAAGGCTCCAGCGGCCCGCTCCTCCCTGCCCCAGGTCCTCAAAATGCACCAGCAGCCTCGGATGGCTCCTTTCTCCTCCAGCGCACTCTAGCAAGCTCAGCCTCTCGCCCCACAATCCCCTCCCAAGTGCCAAAGAGGCTCCCACAAAGTCTAGGGCTGGTGGCAGGAGGGCCGGTGGTGTATGGCTGCTGGGTCCAGGGCAGACAGCCAGGGTGGTTCAGCTGAAAGCCCGCCTGGCCCGTGGGTTCTCCCTGGGCTCCCACCTGGGCAGTGCACCCAGCCCCAGTTACATAGGGCATCTGCAGGCAGGAGCCCCAGTTACACAGGGCATCTGCAGGCAGGAGCCCCAGTTACACAGGGCATCTGCAGGCAGGAGAGGCACAGGGTATGAGTCCTGGGCAGGGCGTGACCCTTCAGCCAAGAGCCCGAGGCTCCCTCCCTTCCTTCCCTTCCTGCAGAGGCCTCACGGGGTTAGGGGCCCAGGCAGTGGGCCCTGGGGCAGACTCACGGCCTGTCCTGTTCCTGCCTCACGGTCCTAGGACAGGCTCATTGGAGTCACCGGGAGACAGCTCAGTATCCGTCAGCCCTCATCCTGCTCACCATGCCCTGACTCTGCTGGGACAGCCCTGGAGGGACAGCTCAGTATCCGTCAGCCCTCGTACTCCTCACCATGCCCTGACTGCTGGGACAGCCCTGGAGGGGACAGCTCAGTATCCGTCAGCCCTCGTACTCCTCACCATGCCCTGACTGCTGGGACAGCCCTGGAGGGACAGCTCAGTATCCGTCAGCCCTCATACTCCTCACCATGCCCTGACTGCTGGGACAGCCCTGGAGGGGACAGCTCAGTATCCGTCAGCCCTCATCTTCCTCACCATGCCCTGACTCTGCTGGGACAGCCCTGGAGGGGTCTTTCTGGCTTTCGAGGATCCAGGGCCGGGCCTATCAGATACTGACATTCTTTTTATTTATTTATTTCTTAGACGGAGTCTTGCTCTGTCACCCAGGCCGGAGTGTTAGTGGCACGATCTCGGCTCACTGCAACCTCCGCCTCCCAGGTTCAAGCCTCAGCCTCCTGAGTAGCCGGGATTACAGGCACCTGCTAGCACGCCCGGCCAGTTTTTGTATTTTTAGTAGAGACGTGGTTTCACTATCTTGTCCAGGCTGGTCTTGAACTCCTGACCTCGTGATCCACCCACCTCGGCCTCCCAAAGTGCTGGGATTACAGGCGTGAGCCGCTGTGCCCGCCCGATACCGGCATTCTTATTCCCAGAGCAGCCGCCTCCCCGGTGGAGGGCTCAGGACGCCTGTCCCTGTCCCTGTGTGCTTATCCTTCTCCAAGGACCTTTACCAGTGTCCACACAGCAGCAGGCTCTGTCCCTGACCCCGTGTTCCAGATCACAGCACACGGGCAAGGCTGCCCATGTCAGGCTCCTGAGCAGAGGCGGTGGGATCTCAAGCTGGGCATCTGGAGCCCCTGCTGGGGCAGTCGGGGAGAAAGGCCCTGACCAGAGTCAGAAAACCTGGACTCCAAATCCAGCCCTGGGAGGCCTGGCGAGCGGCTGCCCTCCACAGGGCGGACCAGCTGTCCGGGGGACACATCTTCACAAGTCCCCCCCCGCACCCCATCCCCAGAAGGGCCATGAGCACTGCGCCGGGCCTGAGATGCCCACACCCATGTCTCAGTGCAGGATGCCACCCATACAGCTGCCCTGAAGTCTACCAGGCCTGGAGGGGCCGCTGGCCAGCAACACCTCATATGTCCTCCGCCCTACTCCATCTGCCAGTTCTTGCCTGTCTTCACCTGGCTTTGCAGGGCCTCTGTCCCCACCAGGCCGCAGCTCCAGGGCAACCCCACAGCAGCCCGAGTCTATGCCCGTCACTCAGAGATGCTGGTTTCTCTCCACCCCAAGGAGGTGGCCTCAGAGCCCCCCACAGAGGGGACTCTGAATCTTACCCATGGGGGACCCTCCCCTCCTTGCACTCTCTCCTGGGCTGTGGTCAAGCTGCTGTGCCTGGAACAAAGGCTTCCAATACCCCTGCGTGAGGTCCTTCACCCCAAGCTGCCTGGACTGGCACAGGGCTACTGTGCCCAGCAGCCCCCATGTCTGCCCCAGGGAGGGGTCTCCCCACCCACTCTGGTCACAAGGTGGGGCCCAGCCTAGATTTAATGCCTGCCCTACACGCCCACCCCTGACCTTTGGCTGGTCTTGACACTGGGACACACTGGGCCTTGGGGAGGTCCTGCCTGTGGGGTTCCCAGGTCTCACGCTGACCCCTGAGCCTGGCCGGTCACCAGCCACCTTGGTAAAGGTCACTCTCTCCCCCATGGCCAGGCACAGCACATGCACAGCAGACTTCCCTACCAGCGGACAGGCTTCCACCAGATGCCGGTACAGCCCCTCCCAGGGGCCCCTTTCCCCTTCCTGCCCCATGCCGCTCCATAGCAGGTGCCCCTTCCAAGTGCTGACTCAGCAAGGCTGAGCCACGGCGCAGCTTGTCAGCAGCTTGACTTCTAGGGGGGGGGACACTGCTAGCTGACAGCAGGAGCTCACCTGCACGTGCTCAGAGCCCGTGGGGGCGGGGACTGTGGCCTACGAGTCTAGGCACGAGTGTCTTGAACTGGTCAGACCCAGAGACAAGGAGCCGGGTCCCACTGGCAGCCTTAGCCAGACCACACACAGACGACAGACCGGCACCCAGGGGACCTCGCCATCCTGCAGACAGCCCACTGCTGTCCTTTCCCCTCCCTCTGAGGCAACACCAAAGAACCACAGTCTCGGGCCAGAGACCCCCACACACAGGCAAGTGAGGCAGGGCGCCGGCCTCTCCCTGACCAGCCCCCAGGAACTGGAGACCGCACCCAGCCAGTCCCCAGGCGCACAAGCTCACAGCACCCATCATGAGAGCAGCTGTACTGACAGCCGGGGGTCTGACCCAAGGCTGCATCGAGGCCTGGGGGCCTTCAGGGAAGGGGTTGTGTCAGGGAAGAGGCACCCTCAGTGACACCATGCTCAGCACCCGGAGGGGTCCCGGGGCTGCGGGTGCTTACCGTCCACACAGGCGGGCCGGGCTCTCGTGGTGCCGGCGATCTGCCCCTTTCTGCACGCACAGCGGGCGGTCTGCCGCGCAATCGTCCTCCGAGGCTGGCTGCTGTCCCGGTCCAGGGTCACAATCTCACAGGTGCCGGCGGCCAGCTGACCTGCAGAGAGGAGCAGAAGCCACTGAGCGGCCACACATTACAGACACCCCACAGCCAGAGCCCACCCAGAGCCCACCCACAGAGGGGCCCTCGGTGGCCAGGCCACAGGGCAGGGGACCGCGTCACTCAGAGCGAGCTTCCGAAAGCGCCTCGAAGGCTGCTAGCAAGGAGCGCTCAGCGGAAGCCAGAGGCGGGTCACGTCGGCGATCTCCACCCTGCGCCCAGGCTGGTGTTCAGGCGGCACTGCCCTGGCAGACAGGAAATTACCCGCAGCCCCATCGCTGTCACACCCGGAAATGAAAGGCTCCGATCATGAGGAGGAAGCTGGCTCCCCTGCACACAATCGGGCGTCTGCAGGAGGGAAGCCGGGCTGCATGTGGCACACTGCTTGGTCTCCGTCCCCAAACACCAGCACACTGGCCTCAGGGCGTGGCACGCTGGAGTCGGAAAACACGTCAGACCCCCTCTCAGCCTTGTCAAAGGCTGTGTGGAACCAGGAACTGCCGTCCCTGCCTGGGTACACAGGCACGAGCAGGCAGGCACCACGGTGTGCATCGATGCCAGAGGGTTGAGGGTTTCCTCTGCCCTCCCACAGCCCAGCGCATGCCCACACACACGTGCACACAGGCACACATGGCGCACGCAAGGCACAGATGTGCACACACCGCACCCCTGGAGTGAGCCACAGGCCTGCCGGTGTACACGGTGGCACCCAGGTGTGAGTACACCAAGGCCAGGTGGCCCAGGCTCACCAGCCACACCAGAGGACATGCTCTGCCGGGTGCAGGTGCCCATGCAGACACGGACACACACAAGCTTCATGGATGTGCTGCACAGACACCCACCACCCATGGGTGCCTGTGGACAGGCTCCCACAGGGGCACCCTGCATCCCCCATCTCCCTTGTCCTGCTCCCCCACATTACAGACCCTTGGAGAGATGACCTTCTCCCTGGGATTAGGGGACGTGGGGGGTGAGGAGAGCGGGCGGTGGGAGGTCTCCAGGAAAGGCTCCAAGGGGGAGGCTGGAGAGTTCCAGAAGCACAGGGCCACATGAAGGGCCAGGAAAAGGGGCAGGGAGGTCCGGGCCAAACTCGAGGCCCGAAAAGACTGAGGCTCTCTGGAATCAGCAGATGTCCTGATACAAATGGGTGGCAGCAGTACTCACACCCCAGGGCGGGCATTTCCAGCAGGTCACACGGCAGGGCACACCAGGGGATCAGATACCAGACGGGTGTGGCACTCAGTGTCCAGAAGTTAAGCGAGAAGGAGCCTCTGCCGCTGTCAGCTCCATCTGCTCAGCGTGTCAGCTGGGCTCAGGAGGAGCGTGCAGGGTCATCGAGGGCATCCGCTGTCCTGCATCTGAGTCCAAAACCCCGGCTCAGAAGGGCCCCCAGGTCACACAGGCAGCATTCAACAAGATGAACTGACAATCGGGTCCTCAGCCAGCCGTCCACACCCAGAGCCGCAGGCAGGCGGACACACCCCACACCGGTGCTCCTTTCCTGTGGGATGAGCAAGGCCCAGAGCCAACCACACAGACCCTCCGCCACTACGGGCTGGGCCACCATCGGCCCCCGACACCAGTCTCAGGGGGAAGGTGGCTAGGGAGCCCAGACCCAGGGCTGGGGTGCAGGACTGAGTAGAGGCCCCACCCTGCAGAAACCTGCAGCTGAGCCCCCCAGCAACGACGGCAATGAAGAGAGGGGAGGTGTGCCTGCCACCCAGCACAGCTGTCTCCTGCCTGCTGGCCCTGCCCGGCCGGGCTCCCCTCACTGCACCCGCCACAGCCCTGCAGGCAGCACTGGCATCATGCTGCAATTTCAGGAGGAGGAGATCGAGGCACACAAGAGCCTGGGACCTGCCCACGGGGATGCAGTGGTGTGGGCGGGGCGGGGAGGACGGGAGGGCATGACCGTGCAGACCACACTGTACACACAGAGTCACACACACAGCATGTACACACACACACACTCTCCCACCCACTGTGAGGCGTTCGGGGAGGGGTCCAGGCTGGCCTGGTCTCCAGGCTGCAGCGATGGGGTCCTCAGGGATTGGGCTGTGAGTGCTGGGCAATGCCCAGCCACCACCCAATGCTGACTGCCCCCCTGCTCACGAGCTCCAAAATCACCTCATGCTTAGAAACGGGGGTTCAGAAGGGAGGACGGGCCCACCACGAGTCAGGAGCTGGGAGGCCTCGCCACGGCTGCCTGTGGGGTGGGAGCCCCGAGGCGCTCTGCTGTCTGGAGGTGCAGGATAGACCAGGGTCCCTGGCCGCCACGTTGCACCTGCCGACCTTTCTGGAAGAAGGCCATCTGGGAGGTTCTGGGGTCCCCCAGGGCTCCTGGCAGGGCTGGGACCGTGGCAAGGCCTCCCCCACAGGGCTCAGCACCTTCAGCACAGCACAGGCCCCCTCCACCAGGTGCCTCCCGTCAGTGTGCTGCTGGCCCACCCACGGTGCCGGCCTTCTCCGGAGACAGGGGTGGTGTTTCTTTCTCTTCTCTCATTTTTTTGTTTTTAAATAAGGAGTTTGCATTGCTTTGAAAACCAGAAGGAAAAACACTCAAAAATAAAACAAGTGACCACAATTCCTTCTCCAGCGCCAGCTCCCACAAAACCCAGGTGGAGGACGTGGGAGTCTCCTCCCGAGAGGACATGGGACCTCCACCCTCAGCCTTGCAGGTCCCCGGCCACCTTTCCGTTGCACTGGTCTGGACCAGGGACTTGCAGAGGGCTCACAGTAAGTGAGGCTGTGTGCACACGTGTGTGCGAGGGACGGCGTGCGGAGGGGGAGGGGCAGTCACCACCACTGAAATGGAAAGGAACACGGCTGCCTTTGGGTGACTTTTCTCAGAGAGAAAGGCAGTGACATCACCGTGTGGCAAAAATCAGAAGTTGGAGAGACAGATTTTAAAAAGAAAGAATCCACCACTCCAGCCTGCAGGCACACCCCCAGACTCCACTTTCAGCAGGGGTGTATACAGGTTGATCACGTGAAACTTTTCCATAACTGGTGTTAGTCACCCATCATTTCACAGAAACCCCCTTCCGTGGAAAGAATGTGGCCACCTGGTATTCTAAGGCAGCAGGGAACCACCAGAGACCATGGCCAATCTTCCCACTGCCCCTCGGGGGTGCCACGGTGCCACCACAGCCTCAGCTTCAGACAGATGCTGTCCCATAGGGCACACCCCCACCCACACCCCCAACTGGGGAGCCTGGCGGACCACTTCTCAGCTGGTCCTGGCCTCTGATTTAGGGAGGCAGCCTAGCCCCATGCCATACGGAGAAGACCCCTGAAGGCAGAGCTGGGTGTGAGCCAGCACCGTCTGCAAGCCATGCGGCAGGGGAGCCTGCACTTAGGAGCCCCCGCCCAGCCTCTGCAAGAAATTGCCCCAGGGAAATGCCTCTCATCACCCACGGCCCTGCTCCGCCCTGTCCGCCCAGCTGGCTGCATCTGAGCCAAGGAGGGAGACCACGTCCGGGGGAAGCCCCCACCTTAGAAGCGCACCCCACTTCACAGGTGGGATGAGCCAGCCTTGGTTGCCGAGGGAGCCCCCTGGGCTTTGCGCTGGTGCGGAGGCTGGAGGAGCTCCTGTGGCCCATTCATGCCCCTCATCAGCATGTGGTGGCGGTGGGCGCCGGCGTGCCCCATGCCCACTCAGACGCCAGCTCTGGGCCAGCTCTGACTCCCACACAGCGTGGAGCCCCTCCAGCACGGCTGCATGGGAGACCTGCCTGGGAGCCCTGCTGCGGCCAGACCGAGCCCCCACTGTCCCACGACAGGGACTGAGGAGTGGTCTGGTGGCTTCTGCGAGCCTGAGGCCTGCAGAGCCCACGAGCCTGGCACCGGCCTCCACTTGCTGCCCTGGCACAGCAAAGCACAGACACTGGGCTGGAGTGGGTTTAGGACCGTAGCAAGCCCTCCGCAACCCACCCCAGGCTGACACCATCATCAGCTGGTTCCTACGAGCTTTACAGAACAGCTCACAGAGCTGACATCACAAGGCTGGGGGGTCATGACTTGGGACCCGTGGATGAGCGGAAGGGCACTGCAGAGAGTATCTGTGCAGCAAAACTCCCAGAGCCCTGCCCAGCCCCTGGGGACCGCCGGCTCTCCGGGACCCCGGCAGGCGATGGCAGGAGGACACTGTGGTTGAGGACAGGCGGGTACAGGTCCACGTCCAGACGCTCAAGTTTTTATGAGTGAGCCAAGTTCCGACGGGGAGATGGCTGGGACCAGGAAGGCCACTGGCGGCTACAACACCAGCCCCTCAAGTCCCCCACGAGCCCCTCAAGGGCAGGGGCCACTCAGTCTGGGCAGGCCACGGGAAGGTCCAGGGAGAACGTCACAGAGACAAGCAGTGCCCCCTCCTTCCAGGTGCTGGGTGGGGGCTGGCAGGGCACTGGGGGCACCAGGAAGTGGCTTCAGGTGGGCACAGACCAGGCCCAGGCTCCAGGAGGTGTGACAAAGGGAGTTGCTTAGGGGCCGGGCCGGGGCCGGTGCCAGGGCCTCCCTGGCGGGACAGAGGCCCTCTGGGCGTGTGGAGCTCAGCCTGGGCCCTCTGGAGCACTTCCTGCCACCTGTGAGGCGCAGACAGGCAAACAGTGGAATCCTGCCCGGCAGTGACACAGACCTGGGGGGGACGTGTGATGTGACAGATGACAGAGGAAGATCCAAAATGACTTTGACAGGCACAACAAGAGGGTGGCATTTACCAATCACAAACACCAGCACTGTGCTGGGTCGGACCAGAAACAAGGGCATGGGGCGACCAGAGGCAACCCACAGTGCCACTGGGAAGGTGGGGCCGGGGGCAGGTCCCCAACAGGGTTAGAAAGGAGGCGCCATAGGGCCGCCCGGAGGAGCTCCTGTGCGAGTGTTCACAGACCAGCCTGTGTCCAGGTAGTGGGTGGGGCAATGGGGTGTCCTCAGCCTGTCCTGCCCACCCACATGGGCACCACCTCTGAGCTGGGCCCCGGGAGGGAATGAGGCCAGGAGAGGATCTGGGCCTGGTGTTAGGGTCCTGCCTGTGTGGTGACCCAGGGCTCAGTATCGGGGGGTCCCGCCTGTGTGTCGGTGACCCAGGGCTTAATATCAGGGGGTCCCGCCTGTGTGCGGTGACCCAGGGCTTAGTATCAGGGGGTCTCCGCCTGTGTGCGGTGACCCAGGGCTTAGTATCAGGGGGTCCCGCCTGTGTGCGGTGACCCTAGGGCTTAGTATTAGGGGGTCCCGCCTGTGTGTGGTGACCCAGGGCTTAGTATCAGGGGGTCCCGCCTGTGTGTGGTGACCCAGGGCTTAGTATCAGGGGGTCCCGCCTGTGTGTGGTGACACAAGATTTAGTGTCAGGGCTCTAATAAGACACGTGTACCCTGTGACCAGTCATTCGCCTTATAGGAGTAGCTCTCAAGGAAAAAGGTGTGAGCAATGCCAGCAACTGGACTGGCATGCCTGGGGCGTGGTGACAGACAGGACACCCCGTGTGCTCTCGGAGTCCCCCACACCACAGGCAAGTGTTCTTCGCCGCTGAGAATCTCGAGGTGGGCGGTCTCTAATACCCTGGGCGCCCCTGGCACTATGTCCTCAGCGACTGTCTCATCAGTTTAGCAGGACAGGACTCCCTCTGCGGTGACTCCCCTCTGCAGGACAGCCTCAGGATCCCAGTTTCCAAATATGGGCTCGGCTCTGTTTTCAAGGCGTTACACAGGGAGAAGACTTACTCCTAAACCGGAAGGAGAAAAGGCTCAGGGAGTGAGTTGACGCTGTGGGAAACTGCTTGGCTGTGCTGGGGGGGTGGGGGTGGGGGAGGGCTGGGAAGGTGCTGGGGACTTTGATGGCTTGGCCTGGACACGAGGCTGTGTGTTCTGTTCTGCCTGGTTACAGACACACCACATGTCCCACACGCACACAGCTGAGACATACACCACACAGCCCACACGCACACTTACCTAAGACACACGCCACACCCCCACACGTGCACACACCTGAGACACACACCACACGCCTCCAAGGCAACTTACCTAAGACACACACCACACCCCCACACGCGCACACACCTGAGACACACACCACAGCCTCAAACGCACACTTACCTAAGACACATACCACACCCCCACACGCGCACACACCTGAGACACACACCACACACCCCAAATGCACACTTACCTAAGACACACCACACCCCCACACGCACACACACCTGAGACACACACCACACGCCCCAAACGCACACTTACCTAAGACACACGCCACACCCCCACACGCACACACACCTGAGACACACACCACACACCCCAAATGCACACTTACCTAAGACACATACCACACCCCCACACGCGCACACACCTGAGACACATACCACACGCCCACACGTGCACACACCTGAGACACATACCACACGCCCCACACGTACCACACACCTGAGACACATACCACACGCCCCACACGTGCACACACCTGAGACACATACTTGAGTGAGGGTGCAGGATTTCATTAAAGATCCTGGACCAGCGGGATCCAGGCAGAGCTCAGGCTGGCGAGGCCACCTCGTGACCAGAGGCAAAGGCACTTTGCTGCCCATAACGCCACTCCGTGTGTCCATTAGGAGGTTACTATTATTACCGCTTTTATTATGGGTGAAACTAGCCAGCCAGTGTGGACCGAGGCCAAGAGACAAGGTGAGAAAGGCGGACAGGCGAGGAAGGGAGGGCGGGAGCCCCTTGAGCTGAACACCAGAGCTCCAGAACAGAGAGCAGCCCCGTCAGGCTTCCTGCCATGGGCACCACACATATGCATACACACACACGTGCACACGCGGCCCTGCTCCACACTCATTTAGCGATGTACCTGCATACACACAGATCCTCACACACAGGCACGCCCAGGAGCCACGGCCCTGTCCAGAGGCCCCCACAGGCATCCCCAGCCCTGCCCACCACACAGGTGTCTGTGCCCTGACAAAGCAGGTGCTGGGGCAGAGCCAGTGACTCCGAAAGGCTGCTCACCTGCAGACACCTCCCCGTCCACCCTTCCAGAAGCCCCCAGCCAGGGCCCCTGCAGCTGGCCAGGCACATGATCAGGCAACCCTGGCTCTCCTCACTGGGACCCCACACCGTGGGGCAGGGGCCAGGAGGGTCCAGAGCCCCGGCCTCAGCCTCCCCGGGCCCTGTGCCCGTTGCGCCCGCCCCGCCCAGCTGCACTGCACTCTGCTCTACACTCGGGCTGTCCTCCCTGGGCACAGCTGCCCCGTCCTGTCACTGCTGGAAGAGGATGCCAGACTCCTGCTCAGCCAGCGCACCAGCCCGCTCCCACACTAGCTCTACCCCAAGCTGTGGGCCTCAGGCCCAGCCGTCTCCAGGCTCCACGCAGGTGCCCAGGGGGCGCCTGGGGTTCAGAGGCAGCAGGGCACTGTCACGAGTGGGGGCACCATCCAGGCCAGAAACGCGATTTCCAGGGAGCCTCTCCCCACAACGGAAGTCCTCACCTCCAGGTCAGAGCGATCGACACAGCTCTGCCCTGGCCCATAAATGAGATGACCCCTGGTCACGGGGGACACTAGTACAAGGATTAAACATATAGAAAACGCGCTCTTTAAGACCTCATGGAGTATCACAGTCTCAGCATTTAAGTCACAGTCAGATCATTTGTCACCGTTTCCCAGTGTCAACCCTCCATCACAGTCTGACTCCAACATAAGCAGTCACGTGTGTCCGGAGATCACGGAAGCCCGGCCCCCCCCCACGCAACAGCCAGGGGCTGCCCCCGCCTGCCCTCGCTCACACAGCCATGAATATAACGCTGGCATTGCTAGCAAAGTCAAAGAGCTCAGGAAAACAGCAGCTGAAGTGGCCCGGCCAGCTGATGGCACCTCCTCCCTGGCGTGTCCCCCACTGCCCAGCCCCTCCCAGGGCCCTTCTGGAATCTTCAGCTGGCTCCCACCACTGCTGAGAGAACCTGCCTGCGGCCTGGCCTGTCCAGCCTCCACCTGCGGACCTGCAAATGTGGGCAGGACCCACAGGAAGCGCATGGGTGGCTGGGAGGGAGGAGGGAGGTGCCCGGGGCCCACAGCTCCTTCCAAGCTCCGCCTGGGCTAAGCGTGCCAAGAGCCACCTGTGAAATCCAACAGAAGCAGGTAGAGAAAACAAGAATACAAATAAAAAAGCAGCCATGGCTGTGATTACGACAATGACCAGGGCTGCCCAGCACCCCAGGACCCCAGCCACAGCGTCTGCGGTTCAGCTCCCCTGCACTGGCTCCTCGCCGGCACTGAATCAGAAACGCCTGGCGCCACCCCAGAAGCCCCTTCCTTCTCTCCCAGGTCCCCCAAGCTGTACCCGGAGAGGCCTGGGAATGTGTCCTGCATACACAGAAGGGACCAGGCCAGCAGTGGGCGTGGGTGCAATGCCCGGGAAAGTGGGGATGTGGGTGGGGACGCTGCCCCCCTTAACTGGGATGGAGGCCTCAAAACAGAAACTCAGGGACTGCTCACAAGCCACTGAAATGGGCTGGGCAGTGATGCCTGGGAAGACAGACACCCTCAGGGAGAAGGAGCTGCTTCTGGAAGGTTCTGGGCCCCCTGGGGCAGGGACTGGGGGACAGTTGCAGAGGTGTCCAGGGAGGCAGAGCGGCTGGAGGTCTGCCTGTGCGTGCCCTGAAGAAGGCTGGAAGGGAGGCCGCAGCTCCTCCCCGGCCCTCACCAACCTCAGGGCCCCCTGCCCCCAGTCCCCAGCCTCTCCTTCCGAGGCTGAGCCCTCCACCAACTAAGCCTGCCCCCCATGCTGCCGAGCACAGGTCCGCCTTTCAGGCCTGGGACAGGCTGGCTCTGCTCCTGGCCCCGCACGGTGCTAGGTGGGTGCAGCTCTGTTCGTACACACCAGGCCACACCGGGAACAAGGCCGGCCCTGCTCTGCATGTCTCTGTCCCCAGGCCCCAGGCCCCAGGCCCCAGGCCCAGAACTGCCTGGGCAGGGACGGTGGGCGGGGCTGCTGCCCGTGCACTCCTCTACCAGGGCGGAGACTCCTCCAACCTCAGAAAAATGCCTCCCTAGGACCCCACTTTGGGCGAGACTTGCTTCCCCTGTTTGATGTGGATGCACAAATCACAGGGTGCAGCAAGCTCCTCCCCAGATGCCCAGGGCCAGCTCCTCCCAGACGCCCAGGGCCAGCTCCTCCCCACACGCCCAGGGCCAGCTCCTCCCCAGATGCCCAGGGCCAGCTCCTCCCAGATGCCCAGGGCCAGCTCCTCCCTGTCCCCCAAGCCCAGCACGGAGTGCACTTCATGAACGACTGCAAACAGCAGGAGAAGGAGGACTGTGTGAGTGCACGAGAGTGAATGAACGAGTGACTGGGTGACTGACTGGGTGACTGAGTGAGTGAGTCAGTGAGTGAGTGGATAAATAGGTGAGTAAACAGTGAGTGAATGAATGAGTGAATGACTGAGTGAGTGAATAAGTGAGTGAGTGAATAAGTGAATGAGTAAAGGAGTGAAGGAGTGAATTAATGATGAGTGATTGAATGAGTATGTGAATGAACGAGTGAGTGAGTGAATGAACGAGTGACTGGGGTGACTGGGTGACTGAGTGCGTGAGTGAATGAGTCATGACTGGCTGAGTGTGTCAATGAGTGAGTGGATAAATAGGTGAGTAAACAGTGAGTGAATGAATGAATGAATGATTGAGTGAATGAGTGAGTGAATAAGTGAATGAGTAAAGGAGTGAATTAATGATGAGTGATTGAGTGAATGAGTATGTGAATGAATGAGTGAATGAGTGAGTGAGTGAATAAGTGAATGAGTGAAGGAGTGAATTAATGATGAGTGATTGAGTGAATGAGTATGTGAATGAATGAGTGAGTGAGTGAATGAGTAGTGAGAAGGAAAGGAGCAGAAACTCTCCTCCTGGCTGTGGCTTCCGCCTGCTGAGTCTGTGCATTGGGTGGCTAAGGCAGTGGGGACAGTGGACCCTCTCCAGGCCCTGTGCCCCTAGGCCCTCTGTGTGACAAACTGCCCCCCACGAAAGAGTGGGGCCCTTGCTCAGGCCGGCTCTGGAGTCCTCCAGGAGGCCCAGCCTCCTCCTTGCTGCCCAGTGGGGGACGGCCTGGCTCTCAGGGGTGCTGGGAGCCCCTGGGGAATGTCTCCATGGGGCCTGGCCCCACCCTCACTCATCCTTACCAAAGCCCTGCCCCTTGGGCACCAGGCACCAGCCCTGGGGGATGGCCATGGGTGCCATTCGCAGCCCCAGGAAAGGGCACGGCTGCAGCTGTCTAGCGGGACTGAGGTTGCCACAGGCCCATGGGGGTCTCAATCAGTAACCTCACCACAGCCCAGCTTCTGCCAGGGGCTGCAGACACGGCCCTGGAGCCTTCAGTTCTCTGCAGGTATGACGAGGTGGTGGCCAGCCTCTGCTGCCCCCCCATCAGGACGGGTCAGGGCCCCAGCAGCCAGGTGCCAAGGCATATCCGTGACTGAAAAAACCACCAGGGCCAGGGCCCTACCAATGCCCACCCCAGGCAGAGAACGGCCTCCAGAGGGGTCTCCCCCAGGGGACCCTCCAGCACCGGAGTGCTCTCAGCCTCTAAAGGGGGGACCCTCCAGCACCCGGGGTGCTCTCAGCCTCTCCAGGGCCCGGCACATTCTGCAAATTTAATTCATCCCTGCAAGAGTAGCAGACACCGAGCTCAGAGATGCAGGCCTCAGCCCGGCCAGGCAGCAGCACAGGGGCTTCAGGGTGGACCACAGGGTGTAACTCGGGACCCCGCCCCAAAACTTGGCACCAAAGGGATCGGGGCAAAGCAAGGGCAGTGGCCTGGGCTTCCCACTCTGCAGAATTACCCCACAGGATTAACACCCATCCGTCTCTGGACTGGGTCAGAAAAGCCTCGGCCCACACCGGGCAGGCCTGTGGTAGGCAGGAGGCAGGCAGGGTCGTGGCAGGCGGGAGGCAGGCAGGGTCGTGGCAGGTGGGGAGGCAGGCAGGGTCGTGGCAGGTGGGGAGGCAGGCAGGGTCGTGGCAGGCGGGAGACAGGGAGGTCCGTGGCGGTAAGGGCTGAGGACAGTGGACGGAAGCTGTGCATGTCGGGGGGCTCCCCCGGGCCACAGGAAACACCAGCACCCCAGCTGCTCCCAGAGCCCCAGTGGGAGACGAGCCTAGGAGGACAGTGTCTGGCCTCGGCCCTGGAGAATGTGGTTCCGTGTTCTCAGGCGCCATGGAGTGACAGCATGAGGAAGGGAAGGCAGGATTCAGGCCCTGCCCTGAGCCGTGTGACCAGCCGGACCCCCCGCAACCCGCACTGCCTGTGAAGTGGGCACACGTGTCTGCATTTTACAGGGGCTGGGCTCGGGGTCCCATCACCCGTTCACGCTGGATTTAAACGGGCTGCATCCCAGCCACCCCCCAGGCCCCCTGCTGTCCTTCCCACACTGCCGCACAGACCCCCCCACATTCTGCAACGTCTCTAGCAAATGTCAGGAAACTCGAGGGCGTCATGTTTCCCCTAAGTCCTCTCAACGTGAGATCCGGCCAAGAGGCTGCAGTCCGGCAAGAAAAGCTAATTGCCCGCTCGCAGCGCCCGAGTCTGGCTGATTTGATCTGCAGCTAACACAGTGCTCGGGAGGCCGGCGTGAAGCCGGGGTGGCGCCTCCGGGTAATGAGGCAGCAGGGGCCTTGTCCGAGAGCTCCCTCTCACTGCATGGCTGGAGACACTGGCAGCAGTCACGAGGATGCAGCCGCCTGGCAGGGGAAATCCAGGCGACCAGCTCAGCGCCCTGCTCGGGCCGCACCAGTTCCAGACACCAGGACCTCGGGGAGCCCCTCCCACCAGAGGCCTGTGCACATCAGTTCCTGCTGGACAGGCCAGGGAGGTGCGTATCCAGTGTGGCCCTCATGGAGGGCATGCGGGCGGGTGGGGCTGCCCACCAGGGACCGTACACCTGGGGGGGATTGCAGCTCCTGGCAGGGGAGCCTGAAGTTGCTCGCTTCACCCTGGCCTGGCCTGGCAGAGAGGCTGGGACCCCAGAGCACGCCCAAGTCCCCCGCCTCTCCCAGCAGATGGTGGGTCATCGCAGCCCCGTTCTCCTGACCCTCGGGGTAGGTGAACTGAAGGACCCGCAGACCTGCCTCCCACCTGGCCCAGGAGCTCTGTCCTCGGAAAAGGCAGGGCGAGGAGATGGGCCAGAGCCCCCATGCGATGTCCCCCGCAGACCAGGGACTCCACACTGCATCCCAGAGTGCCCGGCCCTGGCTGCACACGCTCCCCTGCCCTCAGTGGCCCCGGGCAACGCGACCAAGAGCCAGCCAGCATGCCAGGCTCCACAGGTGGCCCTGGGGCACTATCTGGGTACAGGGGACAAATTTGGGCTCACTTTGCTTTGTCCTCGGGGGGCCTGGCTGGCTGGTTTCAGGTAGAAACAAAAGGAGCCCCACAGCTGGCACCCCAGCTTCCCTCCCCAGTGCCTGGAGCCGGGTTCACGGCACAAGTGACTCAGGCCAGGTGAGCGAGCCCTCAGCCTGTGTGGCTTCCATGTAGCCCCTGATGGAGGGCGGTGAAGACATGGACACTGCCATTGCTCTGAAGGCAGCACTTGCTGCAGAGAGATGGCCACTATTAGTGCCTCACTGTGCCCACCTGGTGCCCTGCCAATTATCCCACGAACCTTCGTCGTCGGGAGCACGGTCACCTGCCCTGGGCCCGAGCAGGGCTGGAAAGTGTGGACACAACAGTGCACACCTGGTCATCGCACGCCGCTGACGACTCTGCCAAGGGCAATGAAGGCCATGCCGCTCCCCAAAGCCAGGGCCGAGGGAGCAGTGAAGCGAGGCATCCCCCTCTCTGTGCCTGGCTGCTAGCACCCCTTAGAATCTCCCCCATCCCACCCACAAGTCATCCCCCTCTCTGTCCCTGGCCACCAGCCCCCTTAGAACCTCCCCATCCCCACCCACAAGGCATCCCCCTCTCTGTGCCTGGCCACCAGCCCCCCTTAGAATTTCCCCACCCCACCACAAGGCATCCTGTGCTGGTCAGTGCCAGGGCCGGGAGCAACCTGGGCAAAGAGCAGACATGTCATCCAGTGATCTCTCCTCCAAGCAGAGCCGCCCAGGCCCTTCTGTAGGCAGAGCTCCCTGTTTAGAGAATTTGGAATTCGCTGCCTCCCATTCCACCTGCCCTCCCCGCCCCCACCCCAGGCAGGTCAGGTCCTGCTGGGTCAGGACTGGCTTCCCTGGGCTGGCTCGCTCTCTCTCTCTCTCTCTTTTTTTTCCAGACAGAGTCTCACTCTGTCACCAGGCTGGAGTGCAGTGACGCGATCTCGGCTCACTGCAACCTCTGCCTCCTGGGTTCAAGCGATTCTTCTGCCTCAGCCTCCCGAGTAGTTGGGACTACAGGTGTGTGCCACCATGTGGCAAAAAAATTAGCCCAGCTAATTTTTGTATTCTAGTAGAGATGAGGTTTCACCATGTTGGCCAGGCTGGTCTCGATTCTTGACCTCATGATCCGCCTGCCTCGGCCTCCCAAAGTGCTGGGATTATAGGTGTGAGCCTCTGGGCCTGGCCTCTGGCTGGCTCCCTATGCAGCTTGCAGAGTGACCCAGGGATCCGTGGCCATCTCGGGGTCCCTAGACAAAACTGGAGCCCAAGAGATTTTAAAGCACGTGACCCCACCTCAGCTCTAATTTCCCAGGTGCCTGCATACCTCCGCCGGGAGGGCACTCAATGTGGCCGGGTGTCCTCTGTCCTCTCCCATTCAATGGGCCGTGACCCAGGGTTTCCTACAGTGGCAATGGGGACCTCAGGGCTGGATCTCCGTGTGGGGGCCGCCCCACGCATCCCAAGCTGGAACAACCCCAGCTGTCTCCAGACATCATCAGATGTCCTCCGAGGGGCAAATGTCCCTAGCTGAGACCATGCAGTGTGACCCAGCCTGTGACTCCCCCAGCTTTTAAAACATGCGCCCACTCCAATCCTAAGCAGATGCATGTGCTTTCGGGCCATTTCTAGGCACAAGGGACACAGGGATGAGGTGGACTCAGTGCGACCAGCAGCAGCAAGTGCTGGGGCTCAGGGAGCTGGGAGGGTGGGCCATCTGGAGGGCTGCCTGGAGGCAGAGCCGTGGGCTCAGCTGTGCTCTACAGTCCCCTGTTCCTGAAGCCCCATGGTACCAAGGCCAGGACAAGGAGGGGCCGCTGGGGTGTCCCCGGCTCCCTCTCTCCTTCCTGAGCTGGAAGGTGGGGAGGCTGGGGAGAGGGCTCCTGAGCTGGGTGAGTAGGGGAGAGTCTGCCCAGGGCGGGCCCTGAGGGTGGGAAAGCCTAGGTGGGGGCTGAACCAGAAAACCCCAGCAGGCCCAGCCTACAAGCGAGCACTGCTGAAGCAGAGCCCACCTCAAGGGGAGATGCCGGGGCCCCAGGGCACCATCTGGTTGGTCCCTTCCACCAGGAGGCCACTGGCCAGGGTCACCCATTTCCCCGGCAGCCTTGAGTGTGCTGCGGCCCTCACTGCTCCGCTCCTCTCCCCCTTCACTCATCTCTCAGGGAAACGGCGCCCGGCTCTGCCCGCCTGCGCTCCCAGCTGCCACTCACGGCCCCCGGCCACCATCGCCTAATTAACTTGACGCCTTCCACCTCGCAGGAGGCCGGGCACATGTAAGGATTGGCAAACACACGACGTGTCTGATACTTCCCAAAACTGTGGGTGGCCACGGAGCTGTTTGCAGCAGTGACTATTTGTCTTAGGGACAAACACCCCTCCAAGGGGCCTAAAATGCTCCCGGGAACAGTCACGCGCTGTCTCTGGCTCCAGGAGGACACAGGCCACGGCAGCTCCGCTTCTCCACGCTTGTCCAGCTCGACAGCACATGTGGGAGCACACCAAGTCCATGCACTGCCTCTCCTGGAGGGGGGTGGCGGACACCCCTGGGGCTGCACAGAGAGCCAGCCCGTCTACAGCCCCTTAGCAGACTTGGCATCTCACCTGGGAGTAAAACTAGGCACAGGGCATCTGGGTACCCGCCGAGGCAGCTGTGGTCGGTGATAGGACCTGAGTAGGGCAGAGCTTCCGGGCCTGGAGCCTGTGGGGACCCCAGCAGGGGGAGGGCAGAGGGCCACACTCCAGAGGCAAAGGGGGCGAGGGCCAGGAAGCAGGAGGGCTGAGGCTGGCACAGAAGGTGTGCCAAGGTGGGGGCTCCTCAGACACCCCAACAAGCTGGGTCCTGTGGGGCAGCAGCTCACCTCCCCCGCTCCCACGAGCCTAGCCACGGCCTATGCAGAGGTGGAACGTGGTAACCTGTGCCATCAAATGCCCCCAACTGCCCTCCTGCCGGCTGCCTGTCACCTCCCAAGTCCACCTCAACCCCAAGGGCCCACCGGAGCCTCAGGCCAGACCTCACAGCGCCTGCGGAGCCACTGCCTGCCTGTGCGCGCCCCAGCCCGGCTTCCAGGGGCAGCAGGCCCCAGCCTGACCAGGATCTCGACCTCCGCTCTGGGCAAGGTCCCCCGCACTGAGCCTCCGTTTCCCTGCCTGGATGGTGGGAATAAGGAGTGCACGCAACTGCCTGCTGGGTCACCTGGGAGCAGCCGGCGAATATGCAACACTCCTGCCTCATCCTTGCTGGGATGTGTTGCTGAGGTCGGCCTAACATGGCTCCACAGGCAGCCTCAGTGTCCAGGCCAGGCCTGTGCCTCCGTTCCCCCTCGTCCTGGCCACGGCCCTGAGGCCCTTCGTACTCCCTGCAGCCTCCACACCCACCCAGGTGTGGCTCAGGGACAGACCCGGAGGGTCCTGCCTCAGCTTCCCCCAGTGTGTGTGTGTCTCATTTTGGATGAGCCAAGAAAGGAGGCTGGTGAGTCAAACAGTGGGGCGGGGGGTCTCCATGACAAAGGCTGCAGTTTCCATCATGCTACTCGCTCCCATTAGGAAAGCTGCTCAGCCTCTCTGCGGCTGTCTGCTCTCCAGGTACAGCAAGAGGGAACTACCTGGGGGGCAGGGCTGTGGTCACAATGTAGGGAAACCACCAGCAGCATCACAGGGACCCTTTGCGTGCCCCGCCACGACCCCCAGGACGTGGCCCAGCCTGCACGTGGCACCCTCTGGGTGCTGACACATTTCCCCATCCTTGGTGCCCGTGGGGCTGCCTCCCCCGTCACCCAACCCCGGACCTGCAGCTGCTGGGCATGTGCCGACAGTGACGGGGGCACCTCCTTCGCCGGACCAAGACTCCTACTGCAGACGTTCCTGTCTTGGGAGGAGCCAAACTTGGGAGGTCCAGGATGGTTCAGAAAAGACTGAACTCCCAGAAAAATTCAACCATTATCTGACTTCTTCCGCTTAACTGTCTTTAGACACACACAGGTGGTGCCAATGCCAAGATGAGTGGCAATGGCGTCTTCCAGCCTGGGTGTGTGTCCTGGAAGATTACAGGAAACAGGAACCTGCCGCATCGCCAGGAGGGGCAGCTGCTGATGCCACCGTGAAGGGAGGGACCCCCCGGCCGTCCTTCCAACGTCCGCGGAGCCCACACAAACCCACACGACCTGCAATCCCACAGAGGACAGGAGGTCTCAGCACAGGGCTACAGCAGCTGGAAGTCCCACAGGCAAAAAGGAAAAACGGCATCTCAATGCCAACGTCACACCTTCACAAAAACCGAGTCAAAATGAATGTGAGACCTAAAGACGAAACACAATGCTATAAAACTTCTAGAAGGAAACACGGGAGAAAAATCTATGGAACCTTGAAGGGGGTGATGAGCTTTGAGATAAGCCTCAAATGCATAACCTGTGAAAGAAAACCATTCGCTCAATTAGATTTTACTAACATTACAAACATCTGCTCTGCAAAGACACTGTTTAGAGGATGAAAAGACCAGCCGCAGACTGAGAGGTGCTATTTGCAAACCACGTATGTGATGAAGAATTGTTATCTGGAGTGCACACAAGAAAACCTTTCCATGGAACATACCAGCACGGACAACCCAATTAAAACACGGGCAGAGGATCTGAATGAGCCCTTCACCAAAAAATGGCAGATCTGCATATGAAAAGGGCCCCCACATCATCTGCCATCAGGAAACTTCAAACCGAAGCAGGGCGGTAACCACCACACACCTACCGGAACGGCTCAGTTCCAAAAACCACAAAGTGTCAATGCCGGCGACGACGTGGCACAACAGGAACTGTCACTCGCGGCCAGCGGGGATCTGAAATGATGCAGCCACTTTGGAAGGCAGCCTGGAGACATACTCCTAACCATACGATCCCCAAAATCACACCCCTTGGTATTGAGCCAATAGGTCTGAAAACCTCTGCCCATGCAACAAGCTGCGTGTGAATGTTTATAGCTGCCTTATGTAAAATCACCCCAAACTGGAAGCAACCAAGGCATTTTTCAATAGGCGAATGGATAAATAAATGGTGGAAGGCTCATAGCGTGGAGTCTTACTCGGGAATAACAAGAAAGACATTGCCAAGCCACAAGAGACACACCGAAACCTGAAATGCTTACTAGAGTGCAAGAAGCCAGTCTGAAAAGGCTGCACGCACCTGAATCAACCCCCCAGGCCTTTCTGGAGATACAAATATCTGGAAAGCCAAAGGATCGGGGGTTGTCGGGCATTCTGGGGGAAAGAGAGACAACGACCAGGCGGACCCAGGGTATTTTTAGGGCAGAGAAACTCTTCTGTACGATACTGTCACGGCAAACACACAGCATCACGCATTTGCCAAAATCCCCATGATTTCACTAAAGAGTGACTTCAGTGGAGACACACTTAAAGGATCATTTACTAGGTTGGGCATTCCAGGCGAGAGTCTACACGGTGATGGGAGCATCTGTGTTATAAATGTGTGAAATAACCTCCCGAGGGAGCTGGGGAGAAAAGGAACCCGCCTGCGAGATTCTGGAAAGGGCTGAGGTCTGTAAGGCTAAAAGCAGGAGGACCTGATCGAAAGCACTGTGTGTTACTTGTTAAAGCTGTTTCCCGTAGACACAGACCCACGGTTCTGACACTGCTATACACGCACACTTGAACTCAACAGTGAACTGCATGGCTGGTGGCCGCAGGGAGCCAGTTTCTCACTGTTGCAGCTGGGAGTTTCCTGACAAGCGAGGGGATGGGGCTACAGCAACCCACGGGCTGATGATCAGAGGTGGAGACACCCACGTGAATTCCCCCTTTAACCTCACACGATACGGTGGTTGCACATGAGCGTATTCATGGCTGACAGGCGGTGGGTCCTTCACATTCATGCGCCTCCTCACCTCTTCCCTCTGTCGGCCGAGAGGGCTCAGAAACAATGAAAGACACTCACTCCACTAGCAACGAAGATGCCGGACACCAAGATCGAGGTTTCTCTCTGTTTTTGGTTTGTTTATTTGTTGAGACAGGGTCTCACTCTGTTTCCTAGACTGGAGTGCAGTGATGCAGTCTCGGCTCACTATAACCTCCGCCTCCCAGGTTCAAGCGATCCCCACGCCTCAGCCTCTCGAGTGCCTGGGATTACAGATGCCTGCCATCACACCCAGCTAATTTTTTTTTTTTTTTTTTTGTATTTTTAGTAGAGACGGGGTTTTGCCATGTTGGCCAGGCTGGTCTTGAACTCCTGACCTCAGGTGATTCACCCACCTCTGCCTCCTAAAGTGCTGGGATTACAGGCGTGAGGCACCAGGCTCGGCCACAACCTAGCTTTCTAATACTACTCTGTGATGAAAAACCACACTCCCTAGGGAAATGGCTGTTTCTGAGACTAGTGCAGGAACTAGACAAGATGAGCCAGGAGTGGCTGGTGATGTCAGAAAGTGAAGGAGTGCTCAGAACACACAGTCACTGATGGGCTGTGCCAACGGGGCCGTGAGTGCCAGGGGGGAGCGCCCATGCCCAGAGCTAATGTACCTGGCAACCCAGTAAATAAAGCAGCCTTGGATTGCAGCCCAAAGTCCAAACGTGCCTGTTGGTCCACACTGACAGAAATAGAGTCACCAAATCATTTACGAAATGGAGACAAAACGCACATCTCCGGTGCTGAAGAATCCAAGTACAGTGGCTGCCCGCCCCAAGGAGGCGGCTTGTCCCTCCCCCACTCCGTAAGTGAGCGCTGCACCCACGAACGCTCGTCCAGGGGGCACGCCATGCGAGAAAGAGCGACTTCCCAGTGCCGAACCTGACCGGCAGGACCCCGGGCAGGTGCCCAAGGTCAAGTGCCTGACACTGATGTCAGCAGATGCCCCTGACAGGATGTGATGAAAAGGACACTTCACTTTGACAGCTTCTTCCCAAAACCCCCCAGCCCGAGTCTCATCACGGGAAAAGCATGAGATTCCGAAAGAGGGGCATTTTCTCTTCAAAACGGACTTCACTCTTCAAAACCATCAGGGTCATCAAAAACACGGAAAGTCTGACAACTGTCACAGCCAAAGGGGGTCCCAGGAGACGTGACAGCTAATAATACCAGATGGAGTCCTGCATGGGATCTCAAAGGGAAAAAAACTAAGGCATTCTGAATCACACACCAACGTTCTCTCAAGATGACATGCCAATGCCAGTTCTTTAACTGTAACAGAGTGTATATAGATGTTAAAATGTCCTACTGTGAATTATTAGGCGAAAAGTCGGTGCAGAGTATATGGGAATGTTCTGAACTGTCTTCAAGTTTTCTATACATCTAAAATTTTCCCTAAGAAAACTCACCAAGGTCTCTTAAAATATCTGTAGGAAACAGGAAGGGCAATGGGCTTTCTGACGTGCCCCCTGAGGCACCCAGCAGAGGCCGTGGGCAGCCGTGCCAGCCTGCGATGCGGTTAATGGGGTGTGCTGGGCCTGCTGGGTCTTCCGCCCCCCACACCTGTCTGCAGGCTTTCCAAGAAAGACGTGGAGCCCTGGGAAGTTCACCTCCGCCTGGCACTCAGCGACAGAGAATCTCCTTCTTCTACCCACCCACTCCAGGGACCTGGCCAAGACACCTGCTCACCAGGCAATACCCGTACCCGTCACCAACACCCCGTGGGCCACGTCCCCACCCCGCAGGTCATGGCACAGGCCATGTAATAGGCTGTGGCTGCTGGAGAGACCGTGCCCACCCCCACACGCGTCAAGGCGTCCTTCAAGGTCAACGCGACAGCTGCCATTGGTGCCCACCTCTGCCACCTCCTGCAGCCGACAGAACATGTTTCTGCAGGGCCATACTCGCCTTATTCTGGGTGATTACACAGAGATGGAGAGGGTCGTCTGGAGGTAAGACCTTTCGGGGGAGGAATACCACATGGGCAATGGAGCAAAGCTTCCACAGGCCAAGGAAGGGAATGTCAGGTCTGCGCCCGCCCAGCGTGGGGCTCAGCTGTCACGGGCAGTGCCAGGCAGGAAGGCGGCCCTGTCCACACAGCCGAGACCACAGGTGCCCTGGTCACACGTGTCGACGGGACTCCAGAGAAGCAGCCAACACTCCGAGGCAGGGTGAGGGGCCTGTCTGCTGACGGAGGCTGCCACACTAAGTGCCCCTGCAGCGTGGGCTGCCCCGTGGGCACACCACCTCCTCCGGGAATCCTCCTCCAGCCGCAGCGTTCTCCAAACACCCCCAGTGTAGCCCCACGGCAGGTGACAAGGACTCCCTCCAGCTGTAGCTTTGTCAGGCTCCTCCGAGACCTCTTCTTGGCGGGCCTTGCCCTCGGCCAGCTGAGACCCCTCCACGTAGCTCCAGCTCCTGTTCCTCCTCCTGACACCAAGCCCAGCTCCTCTGCGTGGTTTCTGTCCACTCCTTCACCCCGGAAATCCGGAGCCATCCCCTGCTGTGGAGGGAGCAGAGTTCAATCTCTCCCCACTGCTAGAGTCTCCAGTGGCGCCCTCCTTGCTGTTTGCTAACAAGAGGCGGTACAGATTCTTTCCTGCAACATAGGTAGGTGCCCGACCAGGCTGTCTGAGGTGCCCAGAGCCTGCCCACCACGTGAAACAGCCACTCACCATCCTAGGTATCCCTCACCTCCGGGTCACTGAAACACGGCTACACAAACATTTTGGGGACAGAGCAATCAGTGGGACTCTGGGAGCTTCTGAACCCGCATACAATGTGGTATCAAGGTTGGCCCCCTGGGTGCTCATTTCACCAGCTTCTTCTCCCACTCATGGTGCAGGAGAAAGGAAGGCGTGTTGTGGGGGATTTTGCTGCTGTGAGAACTGGTTCTGGAAGGGATGGTCCAAGAAATACCTGGGCCCTAGCTTCTGACACTTCCGACATCCCCACTCAGCCTCACTAGCCAGCGAGAGCCCAAACTCCTCATCTAAGAAGAGAAAACAGAAACACACGCAGGGGTCCAGCCACCTCCAGAGGCGCAAGCCGTGCCAGCCTCAGAGGTCTGCAGATGCAACCCTGCTCCGGGCGAGGCCTCTCCTCCTCATCCCCAGTGACACGGAGCCCTCGTGGCTCTCAGCATCACAGGGGCTCGCCACCCCTGCCCACAGAGGCCAGTCACATGTATGTTTGCAAGGTCTCAGGGCAAAGCTGCTGTCACATCGTGCCTCACCCTCTTCATGAAGTGCAAGACTCTAAGGCCATGGGCCTGGGCCTGGGCTCTCCCGATGCTGCAGCCTGCGGTACTCTGGAGCCATAGCCAGACTTCTTCCTGCTTCGCCCCGGGACGCTAGGCTTCGACCCACTCCTGCCACAACCTCGAAGCCCCTCACAAAGCATGGGCCCTACAACCCCTACGCCAGCCAGTGAGTGCCCATGAGCACCTACACAATGGCCATGGGTGTTCCTGTGCCAGCCTGCCCCGGGCACATCTGCTGATGCCTGCTGGCATGGGTGGAGCACCCAACAAGGATGGATGGATGTGTGGGTGAAATGATGGAAGCCGGCATGGATGAATGGAAAGACTGGGGTGGGTGGGGGTGATGGACAGGATGGGTGGGGATGGATAGTACGGTTGGGTGGATGATGGACAGGATGGGTGGGTGGGTGGATGGGGGATGGTGGGTGGATGGTGAGTGGATGGGGGATGGTGGGTAGGTGGATGGTGGATGGTAGGTGGGTGGATGGGGGATGGTGGGTGGGTGGATGGGGATGGTAGGTGGATGATGAGTGGATGGGGGATAGTGGATGGGTGGATGGTGGATGGGTGGATGGGGGATGGCGGGTGGATGGTGGGTAGGTGGGTGGGTGGATGGTGGATGGTAAGTAGATGGGTGGATGGGTGGATGGGGGATGGTGGGTAGGTGGGTGGGTGGATGGTGATGGTAAGTGGATGGGTGGTGGATGATGGGTGGATGGGGGATGGTGGATGGGTGGATGGGGGGATGGTGGGTAGGTGGATGGGTGGATGGTGGATGGTAAGTGGATGGGTGGTGGATGATGAGTGGATGGGGGATGGTGGGTGGGTGGATGGTGGATGGGTGGATGGGGGATGGTGGGTGGATGGTGGGTAGGTGGGTGGGTGGATGGTGGATGGTAAGTGGATGGGTGGTGGATGACGGGATGGGTGGATGGGGATGACGGACGGGTGGATGGGGATGACGGATGGGTGGATGGGGATGACGGATGGTGGATGGATGGCGGGAGGGTGGGTAGACAGGATGGGTACGTGGATGACTCAGGGATCAAACTAAATTGTCTTCAGCAACAACATTAAAAAACCAAAATAGAAGAACAAGAAACTTCCCTTCTCTGAGGAGGCAGCTGTAGCAGAACTAACTGATTGAAAACAGCCTCCTGAATTTTATGAGCATCAGAAAAAGTCAACTCCAAATTGAGCCACTTTGAGACAATTAAGTCAAAATATGTGAATTCATTTACACAAATCTGGGAAGGAAAGTTGCCCCTGGTGAAATGAGAGGGGGAGATTTGTAGGGCCTGAGGAAGAGGCAGGAGATACCAAGGGTCAGGGACGTGGAGATGCTGCAGGCCCTGTGGAGGGAGGGGGCGGCTGGGGTCATCAGAGAGGCCACCAAGGGGGGAGTGGGCACAAGGAATGACAGGAGAGGAGGTGAGGCAAGGGTGCCCCTGCCCTGCCCCCATCCCAGAAGGGTGTGGACTGGAGGGTGGGAGAAGCAGGAGCCGAGATCACCCCACTGCACTCCAGCCTGGCAAAAGAGTGAGACTCCATCTAAAAATAAATACACACACACAAACACACACACACACACACACACACACACACACACACACAATACATAAAATAAAGCGCAGGTCCACGTGCCTTCACGCACACCCTCTCCCCGTCTGAGGTCCAAGCATCCGGGCTTCGGGCTCCTTCCCACATGGACAGATCCCTCCCTGACGGCACCCTCTAGAGACAAACGCAAGAAGGCCAAACTCTGTATAGCCTGACCACTGACCCTGGGCAGAGATGTGGCATGCTGTGGCTACACTCAGAAGAGGGAGAAAAGACCACCAGATACTTTAGCTGCTGTATTTTAAAAATCAGGACACTGAGGCTGGAAACAGACCATGATGCTGGAAAGTCACACAGCTGATGTGTTTATTCACCCGGTTCATCACTCCTTTATCCGTTCCCCACTCCCTCGTCCAGCATCAATGGGTCTTCGGCAGTCCCTGCTCTGACACCCTCACCCCAGACATTCACTCTGCCCTGGTTCTCTGAGGTCTTCTAGAACCCAGGACTCCACCAGCCTCCCAGGGCCTAGGTGGAAATCTGTGCGCAGGAAGGGGGACCATGGGGAACCCAGGGTGTCAGGAGAGGAGACAAGAATGGGGGGTGAAGCAGCCTCATGGAGCAAGGAGAGCCTCCTAGGCACCGCCCCCCAGCGCAGCCCCCCAGGATCCCAGATGGGCCACGAAAGCCACCTGCCTGCTCCCAGTGGCCGCAGGGCCCGGGGAGAGGCCACACCGCCTGGCAGAGCTGCAAGGGCCCGCGGCGCACGCTGCCTCCAGGACCTCCCAGATGGAGCTGATTCCAGATGACGAACGTGAAGCAGTGCCCATCGGTTACCAACTCCGGCCAAAGCCATCCCCGGCAACTTTATGAGCAAGTCAATCCTGAGCTTGCTCCAGTATTTACGAGGTCTCTTGTTTCAAAACTGCACGCATGGCCTTTTTCTAATTCAATCTGTCTGGCAAAGGTAAATATGAAGCCTGGGCGGACGCGAGCCTCAGTGCACAGGCTCCTGGCCGGCCACGTGCGGTTCGGTTTGGTCCTGGGGGAGGCGGGAGAGCCTGAGACAGCGGATCTGTGTTGCCGCTAAGCCTGTGGGGGGATGGGGTCAGGTGTAGAGCCCCTGGGTACCCAACTCCCACCCTCCTGCGTCCGGGGCCGTGGCCAGGCTCGGCTGCACCTGCAATCCTGAAAGAGCACAGAAACAACCTCTCTGAAACCAGAAACCCCAGCACTTCCTGCTGTTAGCCACCTCGTGTTCACACAGAGCCTGGCGCCACACTCTCTGGGTTCAAATCCCAGCTATGCTACTTACCAGTGGCCTGAATTTCGCTATGTAAAAAAACGGGTATAAAAACCGCACCCAAGAGGCAGGGCTCTTAAAAGAGAAACAACTGAGGTGACCGTGGACAGAGTGCTCAGAACAGGTCCCCACGGTGGCACACCATGTGAAGACGGGCTGGACCACACGTGCTGTGCGCCTCCAGCCAGGGGGTGGGACAGAGGGGGACTCAACGCCAGGGCCCTGGTCCGTCTTCCCGAACACACAGCCCAGCAGGCATGTGGTCATGTCGCCAGAGATGGACCCTGCCAGGCTCCGTGGCAGCAGAACGGGGCTAGCTCCGAACACCCAGCCCCGGCCTTGGGCATGGGGCAACTCTACGTTCCCAGGAGACGGGCGCAGGGACAGATCAGCCATTCTTCCTGCTGCATCCCCCGGCTTCCTTCACGGGCCGCTTGGCCTGAGTGGTGACAACTGTGACAGCGGTGGATGCCGAGGTTCTGTGAGAGGTGCTTCCGGGGCCACTGAGGCAGGGACAGGAGTGCCTTCAGGCTTCCAGGAGCTCCCCATGGCTGTGGTAACAGCCTCAAAGCACAGCCCTGAAGCAGCATCCATCTATCCCCCTCACCACTCTGAAGGCCGGAAGTCTGAGCCCAGCCTCACCGGGCTAAAGTGAAGGTGTCACTGATTTCTTGTAAGGTCTCCAGGAGAATCTGTTCCCGTGGCTTTTCCAGAGCCCAGAGGCTGCCACATTCCTGGGCTCCTGGCCCTGCCTCACCCCGCCCCCACCTCTGCTGTGTCCTCATGCCCCCTTGCCCCCCCTCTTACCAGGACGCCTGTGATTGCCTGGAAGACTCACCTGGATAATCCGCAGTCACACCCCCACCTCAAGATCCTTGAATCAATCCCATCTGCAAGGCCCTTCTGCCAGGCAAAACTACATGTCCGCAGGTCCCAGGGATGAGAAGCTGGACATCTTTTTGGGGGGTGCATCGTCCAGCCAACCCCACGCCGGGTCTGCAGAAGGCATCCCCCAAGTGACCTCAGGCATCGGCACTCCCAGCACAGCACTGGCTTTCTCACTGAACAATGAACTCGCTCTGGACGAAGCCCAGATCCACGGGTCCACCAGTCCACCAAAGAGACAGGACATCCACAGAAGGCCTCTCTCGGACAAGACGCTCCCACCCCAGCCCTGCCCACGGAAGCCCCGGGGGCCCCATGGACCTACAAGCAGCGGATGTCTGCTAAGCCCAGAGCCTTGCAGCCCTCGGAGCTGGCCAACTCCCTGCTACCAGGATCTCACTGCCCACCCACCCGGCTGTGCTTTCTGCAGCCCTAGATGGAGGGTGGGATAGGCAGGAAGTTTTGGGCTTCTTTCTTTTTTTCTTTTTGAGATGGAGTCTGGCTCTGTTGCCCAGGCTGGAGTGCAGTGGCGCTATCTCGGCTGACTGCAACCTCTGCCTCCCAGGTTCAAACAATTCTCCTGCCTCAGCCTCCCAAGTAGCTTGGACTACAGGTGTGCGCCACCATGCGCAGCTAGTTTTTTGTATTTTTAGTAGAGACGCGATGTCACTGTGTTAGGTAGGCTGGTCTCCATCTCCTGACCGGTGATCCGCCCATCCGGCCTCCCACAGTGCTGGGATCACAGGCATAATCCACCACGCCCGGCCTGAAGTTCTGGGCTTCTAAGTGGCCACTCTGGGAGGACAAAGTGCCCCCCATCTGGCCTCAGCGACACCACTCTCCCATTTGCACAGAGGCAAAACCCCACCTTCCTGCCCTGGGCTCTGACGTGCAGGAAGGAGGAAGACCTCTGAGTCCCTGTCCCGAGCAGCCAGGCTACAGGAGCATCCGGAGTGCACGGACGGGCGATGCATTAGAGACGACCCCAGGCCTTACGACGTGCTCTTAATCCAGCAGAACCCTCGGGTCACTGCAGAAGACGCAGATGACTGGGCTTCCAGGCTCATCAGGACTCAACCAGCAAATGCTGGAATTTTGAGAAGATTGGCACGGCGGTGTTGACACACACAACATGAAGGCATTCCACCTTCCCACTCAAAACCTCTGTCCCTTAGCTCTGCCGGACTGCTCCTGCAGATGGGACATTCACTCCCTGCTGAGCGTCCACCCCACTCCTGAGCAGCCCTGGGGCTGGCGAGCTGTGTCAGAGTGATCCCCGGCCCCAGGCCAGCTCCAGGGTCCCAGGGAATCAGCATACCAGGTCAGTGTTCTCAAAGGAAAGGATGACCCCTACACCTTTGGGAAACACTGGGGACGTACCTGGCTATACCCCAGATGCCCAGGACCACTCTTCACAGCCTCCAGCAGTGTAGAAACAGACCTGACCATCCCTGCACAAACTAGAACAGAAGGGCGAAGCCTGGGTGGGGGCTGGAGACCCTCAGGCTGCTGCAGGGGGACCCCAAGGCCTTCTGACAGCTGTAGGAGGGATGAGTGAGGCAGGGACAGCTAGCTGGGAGGGAGGTCTCCGAGGGCCAGGGGCTGCACCCATGGTCACTCAGGATGACCTGGGCCTCCCCTGAAGCCCGGGTGGAAGAGGCACTGCCTTTGTTGTCATATCCCCCGATATATAAGCACCCGCCACCATGACCAGCTAATTTTTTGTGTTTTTAGTAGAGACGGGGGTTTCACCGTGTTAGCCAGGATGGTCCTGATCTCCTGAACTCGTGATCCACGTGCCTTGGCCTCCCAAAGTGGTGGGATTACAGGCGTGAGCCACCGGCAGCGCTGGGTTCTTATAGTGCCTGACTTCCTCCCAGGTGGCCACTGCCACACCCTGCTGACCTATGGCTCAGCACTCCCCTCCAGGGCTGGCTCCATCTGGCCAGCCCCAGTGCCACCCCCTGGTGCCCACCCTGGCCCCCACATCTGTCTCACATGCTACAAGCGCTGGAAGTGTGTGGCGCAGAAGGTGGGAACGAAGCTCTCAGCCAATTCCATGAGCAGCACCCAGCAGTGCCAGCTTGCAACAGGGGCAGGGTTTCCATGGACGGCCCAGCCTGGGTGGCATCTCAGAGGGGCTTTTACAAAGGCCTCCCCCAGCACGTTTCCCACCCATGACTCTGGACACACCAACTGCAGAGTGAGTCTGGCCTCTGCCTCCCTTTAACCACGAGGCAGGGGGCTCTGGGGGAGGGCCCTCGTCTCCTGCCCGGGGTCCTCCTGCCTTGCCGGGACTCAGGGCGTTGGTACCCAGCGGGATTTTCAGTTTTGAAAGCAGGAAGTCTTGTGCAAACCAGGACGTGTGTGTCTCCCCGAGTGTCAGCGCGTCTAAGAATGTATCCGCGGATCTGTGAGTGGATAAATGTGTCTGTGTTTAAACATATCCAGGAATGAAGCACATTTAGCAATTTTTTAAGCAGCTGTGGAACCCACACACGGTGTAAACAGTTGTGGGGGGCAGATGGGTGTCTGCAGTGCGACTCCCTTCGAGATTTTGTATGTGTGACAATTTTCACGATGAAGAGTTGGGGTGAGGGATGGTCCGGATCCCCAGCTCTGAGCAGGCCTTGCAGGAGAGAGCAGCCGGGGGCCCCAGACAGGGACCCACCGGCAGACAGCGACAATGGAGCTAAACACACCAGCTGTCCTGAGATAAGCCTGGCAGCTGGGATGTCAGGACCGCCTCCCAAGTGCAGGGTGGAAATAAACCAGGGCACCAGGCCCGGCCGCTGCCACAAGCTCACGAGCGGCTTTGTCCTTCCACAGAATCCCACCTCGCAGGGGTCAAGAGGCGGGAGTGGGGGAAGCGGGCCTGGAGGTCACAGGCCAATCTCTAGACTGGACCCAGGAGCGCTTTTCAGCCGTGGGGGCCTGGAAACCCCGTGCAGCTGTGACGCATCCTCTTCTTGTCCAGGACCCACCAGGAGCTCGAGGGGGCCACATTCTATTGTGACAGTCACAAGGGCAGGCAGGAAGGACATCAGCCTCGCCTTGTGTCAGGTACAGGGAGGGAGCCCCAGGCTGCGGCACAGCCACAGGGCAGCCGGGTAAAGGCCAGAGCAGGTGGAGCCCGGGTCAGACTGGACTGGGCCCTCAGCCATGCCCCAGGACTAGCGCTCGGTGGAGGAGGAAATCCTTTCCAATTCGCGGAGGAGGCTGGGAAGGCGGGATGAGCGCCCGGCTGAGCCAGAGGGTCAGAAGTCTGTCTTGGGTCCAGAGGACCCCAGGCTCAGGAGATGAGACAGAGAAGAAAGAAGAAGGTCAGAGGGACAAACACAGGGCCGGAGAGACGGACCCGAGACAGGCCGGGAGGCCAAGATGGCAGGGCCTGCAGGGGCATTCACAGGGGCTGGGCAACAGAGGCTCAGGGCAGGCTTGCCCAGGTTAACGGAGACGGGGTGTCGGCGTCAGGAGGTGAAACAGTGTCACAGGATCCCGTGCTAGGGATGGCCCAGCAGAGACATAAGGGGCCAGATTCAGGTCCTCAGATCATCAGTGAAGGGACCTGCATTGGACAGAGGACTCCAGGGAAGAAGAAGGATTACCAAGTTGACTCAGAACAGCCAGAGTGCTCTCTAGAGCTCAGTGAGGGCAACGGGAGAATCTTCCAGCATTGACGTTAGCACATTCCTGGGCATGGGAACCTTCTGGAAGTAGCAGGGCTGCACCACAGAGCCAAGAGCTGCTGGTCCCTGGGCACCAGCTACAAAAAGGCAGCAAACGCCCTGCCAGGGATGCTGGAGGAGCCCCGCCTCCTGGGTCTGTGTCAAGCTCAGTCAAAACTCAGACAAGCCAGGCTGGAGGGTGCCCAGGCCACCCGTTCACTGTGACCTCCTGCCCAGCCACCCACGGCTCCCCGCCACGAGCAGGTGGCTGTGGCTGTCAGAAAGCCCCTCTTGGGGGACACTGCTGTGCACAGAAGAGGGACACGTGGAGACGCTGGAGTTCTCTCTCCAACACAGGTCCCGTCACCAATGATCTGAGGACCTGAGTCTGGCCCCTTACGTCTCTGCTGGGCCGTCCCTAGCACAGGACCCTGTGACAGTTTCACCTCCCAACACCGATGCTCCATCTCCGTTAATGTGTCCAAGTCCGCACTGAGCCTCTGCCACCCAGCCTCTGTGGATGCCCCTGTGGGCCCTGCCATCTCGGCCTCCCAGACCCTCTGGGGTTCGTCTCCCCTGGCCCTGTGTTCATCTCCCTGGCCCTGTGTTCGTCTCCCTGGCCCTGTGTTCGTCTCCCTGGCCCTGTGTTCGTCTCCCTGGCCATGTTTGTCCCTCTGTTCTTCTTCTTTCCTCTCTGCCTCATGTATCCTGAGAACATCAGAAAAGCCCCCCATGGGAAGGTGGAGGGGTTGCCCAGGAGGGCTCCTCAGAGGCAGGGATGCAAACAGAGGAGGGGCTCAGAGAAAGGCACTCGGAACAGCAGACAAGTGGGGGGGGGGGTCTCCCCTTAGGGGAGGGCTGATGGGGGGTGGGAAGAGCCCACAGGATGGAGGGACCAGGAGGGACGGGGCCCCAGGGAAGGGAAGGCTACAGGTGGGTATGCTAAAGGGACACCCTGGCATACACTCGAAATGTCAGTGTCGCAGGGAGGGAGGTACCATGGGCCATTTCACCCCTTTGAAGTCTCCCAAGATGTGCACAGGCTGTGAAACACTCGTGGCCTGCTGTGATCTCACATGCTCGCCTTGATTACACTTTAACATGCAAATGAGCGTCCTGTGCTTCAGGGGCGTGCACTGCAGTCACCCACGCGGTCGGCCGAGGATGAACCGCGCCAGGTGAGGAAGGCCCTCCGTGGGCAGCACAGGGCCCCTGCACCTGGCTAGACGCACCCTGGAATGCTGCCAGGACCACAGCCACAGCGTGCTGTGCTGCTGCCAGCCTTGCCCCGGATCTGAGAGCCACCCTGTGCAGAGGCAGCCTTTCATTCTTCTACAGGTGGGGAAACTGAGGCTCAGAAAGGCATACAGCAGTAAATGAAGACCCAGGATTCCAGCAGAGCTGCCAATGCCCAGCCCCCTGGCAGCCAGAGGTGGCCCCTGCGTCCTGACCCTCAGCAGACCGCAAGGCTGGACATCTGGATTGAGGCTCACGCCCCAGGCACTGCGTCCACCCACCCAGAGGCCTGGAACAGCAGCTGCCCAGGGAAGGGGTGTTGCAGACACTTTCCCTGAAGAGTGAGTCAGAAAAAGGTGGAGGAGGAAGGGGGTGGAAGGAAGGGGGATGGGTGGGTGGCTTCCAGAAAGTTCTACCAGGAAAGGCAAGAAAGGCTGCCTGGACACAATCAGAACACCAAAGGGGCGACATCTCTGAGGGTCTCAGGGGACACAAAGTGGCAGTACACGGGGGGGTCAACAGACTCTCAGGAGCCCTGGCCATGGAACCCACATGGCTGAGGCCCCAAAAGCCCCACCAGGCACCTCCTGCGGCTGATCCCAAAGATCAAGTTCCCAGTTTAAAAGAAAGGAGATTTCCAGAGGTAGCCGCGTCTGCTGCTCTGTCTGAGCTGACATGCCACAGGTAATACATACCGAGTAAGTGAATTCTAACAAAGAATAAAATGAATCACCTGGGCATATGAAAGGCACCGCAGAACAGCATCTCCACGAAAGGGGACCAGGAGAAGCAAGGGAGCAGAGAGGCTGTGTTTTGGGGTCTGGTGCAAGCTGGGTTTTCAAAGCTATCAAAAATAGGCCAGGTGCGGTGGCTCACCCCTGTAATCTCAGCACTTTGGGAGGCTGAGGCAGGTGGATCATCTGAGATCAGGAGTTCAAGACCAGCCTGGCCAACATGGTGAAACCCCGTCCCGTCTCTATTGAAAATACAAAAAATTAGCTGGGTGTGGTGATGTACACCTGTAATTCTGGCTACTAGGGAGGCTGAGGCAGGAGACTCACTTGAACCCAAGAAGCAGAGGTTGCAGTGAGCTGAGATCGTGCCACCGCACTCCAGCTGGGCAAAGGAGCGAGACTCCTTCTCAAAAAAAAAAAAAAATCTTAAGAGTCACGCAACCGGTCGTGAATGTACTGGAGTGGGACGGACACAACTCCGATCTCGGAGGCCTCTCGTGCTCCCACCACAGCCCGCGACTGGGAAGCAGATGGAGGGAAGGGGCTGCAGTGGGGCCAGCTTGGCTGTACGCACTGTTCTTCCCTCCCCATCCTCATGAAGCCCTTGATAATGGAGATTCTCTGCCAGGCGGAGCCAACACACACAGCTGGGACCAAGCCCGAGCCTGGAAATCACACAGCCCAACCCGACAGTCAACACAACCCAAAGCCCTCCGGTAGTCCTGCACTGCCTGCAAGCCGGCCCCTCTGCTCCTGCATGCTGGGGGATGGGCCTTCGCCAGTCCCTGGGCACCCCCGGAGCCAGCATGACCGTCTGCAGTTCACTGGGTGCGTGAGGGAGCTTCCTCTGTGTACCTTTCATTGTGACTTATCTATACGATGGCCAAGGCTGGAGGCGAGGACTTCGTGACTTCTCAGCAGTGGACTCTTAGCGTGGGCGGGGCTGAACCCCGCTCCATAAACACAAAGAATCGCAAGAAACCGGCAAGACTAGCCCACTACTGATGAAGTCCACGTGCCCAACCCTGAGATGCAGCCTCCGGCCTGCCCTTCAGCACCCTCGGGCATGTGCCTGCAGCGGTGGAGACAGGCCTCCTTGGGGGCCACGGGGACATCTCACTGCCCCGCCTCGGGCCAGACCCTGCTGAGGCGACCTCAGGGTCTCCTGGGGCTCATCCAAAGCCACACAGCCTCCTCCACTGGTGTTATGGGTTCAATTCTGTCCCCCAAAAACCGTCCTGAGGTTCTCACCCCTGAGGCCTGCAACTGTCACCTTATTTGGAACAGGGTGTTTGCAGATGTCACCGAGTTAGGCTGGGCTCATGAGGGTGGGCCTCAATCCCATATGACTGATGACGTCACAAGAAGAGGGGATTAGGACCCACAGAGGGAGGATGGCTGTGCGTGGTGGAGCAGGCGTTGGCGGGGGGCAGGAGGAAGCCAAGGGGCACCTGGGCCACTGGCAGCTGGGGACTGCTGGGAGCAGCTTCTCCCCCAAGACCCTCAGAAGGAAGCAAGACCTCCCGGCCCCTGATGCCAGACCCCGCCCTCCAGAAGCGCAGGTGGCTCCACGTGGGTCCTTTAGGCCGCCTGGCCTGTGGTTCTTGGTCACAGCAGACTCAGGCAACTTGGACACCATCCTCGTGTCTGTGACCTTCTGAAACCTGGTGGTTCTTGTGCAGGAGAAATGGGGCAGCCCCGCCCTAGGTTCGGAGCTGCACGTGAGCAGAAGTGCACAGATGCAAGGCCGAAGTCCTGCCCACTCCTGCCACACCACGGACGACGCGTGGCCGAAGTCCTGCCCACTCCTGCCACACCATGGACGACGCGTGGCCGAAGTCCTGCCCACTCCTGCCACACCACGACGACGCGTGGCCAAAGTCCTGCCCACTCCTGCCACACCATGGATGACGCGTGGCCAGTGACGTCACCGCTCTCAGGCCGGGCAGCTGCCGAGCCGAGTGTCCACTAAAGTCCCTCAACTCGGAGGGCTCTGTCCTTGGTATCTGGATGTTGTCACCACTTGTCTTCGATTCTGAGAACACCCTCTCTCTCTCTGCAGGCCTCACCCAGGAACCTGCTGAGCTGGGAGATGTGCATTTCACACCCAGCTAGAGGCTCCTCCTTAGAACCCACCGCGTCCCCCTGGGTCCCCCTGTTTATGCAGCATCCGTCCTGACAGCACCACTCCACAAGAAGGGAAGATGCCCTGGCTATCTGCAGTCTGGGGGTCTCCCAACGCTCCCCAACTCACTCAAATGAACCCAACCCACCTGACTTGTAAGAGTAACTGGCTGCCTCCACCACGCCTCAGGAATGTACAGTGTCAGGCTGACGACCCACCCCATACTGCAGACAGCCAAGCATGGGCCTATTCCACTACAGTACGAGGCCCCAAGCCCCAAACCTGGGTGTCACCAGAGAAAGCTTTGCGATGGGCACATGGCTCCCTGCCCTCTGCTGGAACAAAGGCCTCCAGCTGTGGCTTCGAGCAGAGAAAGGCCAGCGGGCTTCGGGACCCCCTCCACAGTGCTCAGCCATTCCTCAGGTAACCAGGGCTCCACCACCCCCAACCAACACCCGGCACACTCAGGGAGGAACAGCCCTTCCTCCCTCAGGACTGGCGCCAAGAGGATTCTCTAAAACGCTTCCACCATCCCGGTCAGCAGGATGTGATATGCAACACCGGGAAAGCCACAGAACATCCGGAGAGAAACAGACGTAGCTGTCACTAAGGTGATTCCGACACAGACACCGATCCACGCGGCTCCAAGTGGAGGGAAAACAGACGTAGCTGTCACTAAGGTGACTTCCGACACAGACACCGATCCACGTGGCTCCAAGTGGAGGGAAAACAGACGTAGCTGTCACTAAGGTGACTTCTGACACAGACACCGATCCACGCGGCTCCAAGTGGAGGGAAAAACAGACGTAGCTGTCACTAAGGTGACTTCCGACACAGACACCGATCCACGTGGCTCCAAGTGGAGGGAAAAACAGACGTAGCTGTCACTAAGGTGACTTCCGACACAGACACCGATCCACGTGGCTCCAAGTGGAGGGAAAACAGACGTAGCTGTCACTAAGGTGACTTCTGACACAGACACCGATCCACGCGGCTCCAAGTGGAGGGAAAACAGACGTAGCTGTCACTAACGTGACTTCTGACACAGACACCGATCCACGCGGCTCCAAGTGGAGGGAAAAACAGACGTAGCTGTCACTAAGGTGACTTCCGACACAGACACCGATCCACGCGGCTCCAAGTGGAGGGAAAACAGACGTAGCTGTCACTAAGGTGACTTCCGACACAGACACCGATCCACGTGGCTCCAAGTGGAGGGAAAACAGACGTAGCTGTCACTAAGGTGACTTCTGACACAGACACCGATCCACGTGGCTCCAAGTGGAGGGAAAACAGACGTAGCTGTCACTAAGGTGATTCCGACACAGACACCGATCCACGTGGCTCCAAGTGGAGGGGGGGTGAGTCAACTTCGAAAGACAGGCTCACGGGAGAAAAAAATAACAGTATCATGTGTTCATGAGTGAGAAAAAAAACATGCAAAACTGTATTTCAGCACACACTTCAACCGCATGAAAGCTCAGAGAAGAAGACGCTGGAAGGAGGCATCGTGAATGCGGCTGAGGCTGCTGTGCTGCCTGGCGAGAAAGCAGGAGGCTTCCTGGAGGCCGGGGTCTCCTGAGCTGTTTCTGTTTCCCAAACACGTCGCATACATTTACCGACTTCAGAGCAGAAACAGAACCAGCACCGGTGGTGGGTCCTGAGACCGAGATCCCCCGAGAGGCAGGGGTCTGGCAGCCCGGAGCCGTGGGAGGGGCGGGGACTGTTCCTCCTGCCTCACTCCACTGTCCATCCCCAACTGCTGAGCTGCCGAGGCCTGAGAATTCCCTCCACATTCCCCAGGCTGGAGAGGGGTGGGTCTGGGACCTCCCACTACCCAAGGAGGAGCAGAAATTCTCCAAAGAGAAACGACCCCCCAGACTTCACAGCTCCCCTCACTCCTCAGGACCCCCAGGGTGGTCAGAAAAGGGCCAGGCTTAGACCAAGGAAAAGATGGAAAGCTCTGGTTTGAGTTTTTAATCAACTAGACCATCTCCTTTGGGTCTTTCCGCTGCAGACCCTTCCGGCACCCCCCGCCTTCCCCACCCACGTTTCACACTCGACTCTGAACATCTCAAAGGCACCAGGGATGAGTGAGCTGGCCCTAATCAGAACCTGGGACAGGCCTGCTCCAGGCTGAGGTACCTGGGGTGGGTGGGCCAGCCCTAATCAGATCTCAGGACAGGCCTGCTCCAGGCTGAGGTACCTGGGGTGGGTGGGCCAGCCCTAATCAGAACCCGGAACAGGCCTGCTCCAGGCTGAGGTACCTGGGGTGGGTGGGCCAGCCCTAATCAGAACCCGGGACAGGCCTGCTCCAGGCTGGCCCCAGGGCCATGCACTGCCTCCAAGGCTCATGGGGCCGAACCCCGCCTGTGGGTCTGGGTGAGGCCCCACTGTGTAGGAACACAGCTTCTCCCTCAGATATCCCCAGAGTCTGGCCTGAATCCACCCCCAAGACCCCCCGAGGACACGTGGTGACTGCATCAATGGACCACTCAGCAAAAGCAGTGCACGACACGGGTTACCATTTGCTCCGAGCGCGGAGTAGAAGCGAAACTTGGACAGAAGCGAGCCGGCACCAACTATCACGAGAAGCGGGCTGGGCACTGGCCACCTCGGGCAAGGGCCTGGCTCGGAGCCCCGGCGGCCGGCAGCACTAAATCATCAGAGTGCTCCAGACCCCGTTCCTCCCGCCAAGAGCATCTCCTTCCCTCTGCACCCCAGCCTCCAGGTAAGCCGGGGCAGGGGAAACGCGCTGGCCCTCCTTAGTGCGATTGCTAATCCAGGGTGAGTCCCAGAAGCCAGTTCCACGGCAGAGAGAGCAACAGCCAGAGCGCTTTTCAGTAACAGGCTTTTGCATATAAAAGCAAACACGGCTTTTGTACAAAAAGAAGAAAATGAGAGAAGAAAGTAAGTCCCACAGATAATCCCCCCCACTCTAGTAGCCACTATGAACGTTTCGTCAAATCCTCATTTCAGCATTTCAGCTTTCCGGATGCCTTCATAGAAACACGCACATCTAGACCCAGACAAATACCTACAGCAGCACCGCAATCATCCTGCCTACTGCTTAAATCTACTTTTTCTCAGTTCTCAAAATATCACGAATTTTCTCTGCTTGTGGAAGGAAATGTCCCTTGGGGCTGAGACCCACTCAGTCTGCAGCCTGGAGTGCACGCTGTCTCCGACAGCTCTCCACTGCGATTCTCCCGGGAGGGCATCCCTTGAGATCTCAGTCTCTCTCTCTCTGTGCCACAGGACAAATTCCTGGAGGTGGGATTTCGGGTTCCCAGCGTTTGGTATAGGGGCTCCATGACCTTCAGGAGGTGGAGGATAGCGGAGCCCTGCTGCTGACTCTCACGGGGCACTCAGAGAGGGTGCACCAGCCGTCACATGGCAGGACAGGTGCCCAGCTCTGAAGTCTTCCAAGGTCTGACCTTGTGCTGACTCATGAGGCTCACCAGGCTGAGTCATCTCCCACTGCCGCCTCCGCCAGCCGCCCAGAACACAGAGCTGGGCGTCCACCCTATGGGGCAGGACCTTCCCCGTCCACTGCGGTGGCTGTGAACCCATGAGGGACTCTGGGCTTCCCTGAACCTGCCCTCATGGGCTCTTACACTCCAGGATTAGCACTAGGCATCCCAACTGTGGGTGGGACATGGGACAGCTGTGACAAGATGCAGGGACCCTACAGCCTTCTAAGTGAGTTTTAATCATGTTCAGCACATGTCTCAGGGTGAGAAAGGCAATGCCCCAATTTGGGACTCAATCAGGCTCAAGGTGAAGTTCACATTTAGAGGTCTGCAGGTGTAAGCACTGGGCCTTGGGCAAGCTTCTTAACCTCTCAAAAACCTCAACTGTCTCATATGTCAAATGCCTGCCTGCATCCCTAGTTGGGCTGTTAGGATCAAAGGAGATGATGGATGAAATACAGGAAGACTTTAAAAAGTAGCCCCTGTCACCACAACAACCATCACTGCCATTACCATCACCATTGCCATCAACACCACCATCACCACCATCATCGCCATCATCACCATCATCACAATCACCACCATCACCACCATTACTGCCATCATCACCACCACCACCATTGCCACCATCGCCACCATCACCACCATTGCCACCACCACCATCACCATTACCGCCACCATCACCACCATCATCGCCATCATCACCATCATCACAATCACCACCATCACCACCATTACTGCCATGATCACCACCACCACCATCACCACCATTGCCATCATCACCACCACCACCATTGCCACCATCACCACCACCACCATCACCACCATTGCCACCATCACCACCACCACCATCACCACCATTACTGCCATCATCACCACCACTGCCACCATCACCACCATCGCCACCATCACCACCATCACCACCAACACCACCATTGCCACCATCACCACCACCACCATCACCACCACCTCTACCACCATCACCACCATCACCATCACCACCATTGCCACCATCACCACCACCACCATCACCACCATTGCCACCATCACCACCACCACCATCACCACCATTACCGCCATCACCACCACCACCATTATCACCACCATCACCACCATCACCATCACCACCATCATCACCACCACCACCATCACCACCACCACCACACCATCACCACCATCATCACCACCATCACCATCACCACCATCATCACCAGCACCACCATTATCATCACCACCATCACCACTATCACTACCATCACCACCATCACCACCACCACCACCATCACCACCATCACCACCCATCACCACCATCACCACCATCGCCACCATCATTCGGTCCTCCACCTCTTCCTTACCAGCATCGTCAGCATCATCACCAGCAGCACCACGGTCTCCTCCCCCCACCATTATCATCCTGGTCATCATCAACACCGTTATCACCACCACCACCAAGAGCTCCTCGCTGCCATCGCCACCCATATCCTCATTACCGTCATCATAACCACATTATCACCAACCCCCCAACACCGCCATTACCATTGTAATATCCATCCCCTCCTCCCCAGAACCTAAAATGAAAACGCTATCTGCAACAAGCCCAGAAAGCTCCTCCATCCCAAATCCGGCTGCTAAGAAGCACACCTCTCACACCCTTAGAGAGGCTCCCAGCCTGCCCCTGGGCCCTGAATCCTCCTCAAAGTCCTGTTCCTTGGAGGACACTGTAAGAGAGGAAGGAGGGAAAACTCTGTGGGCTGCAGCTATACCAGAAGGACAACACAAGCCAGCCGGGAGCTCACACCCCTCCCACATGCGCTCACCTTCCATGGGAGAAATTTGGAAAACAAAGCAAGAGGACCTGGCCCAAGCCCAGTGAGTGGAGGGATGAGAGCCAGGGCCCAGGAGTGCAGCCTCCAAGCTTGAGCACTTCTGCAGCTCCACAGTGGCCAGGGAAATCAGGTGGGTACCAGCCTGGGGCCTCCCACAAGGGCCCTGCTGGGCTGGAGTCATCTCCCGCTGTCCCCACCACCACAGCAGCTCCAAACCCAGGACAAGTCTGGAACACCATGAGAAAACACCATGGACTCTGCAGCAAAATGCAGAGGCCATATCTGAGTGTCTCACGTCACAAATGATTCCAGAGGCACTAAAGGCCCGCAAGGCACACACGAAGGGTGACAGTGTTGTCTTCCTAAAACAAAGGAACGTGGTGCCTGAGATGCAAACACGCGGCAAGGTTGCCTGTGCTGTGGCCACGGGGGCCACGTGGCTGCCTGTGCTCATGGCCGGACACGTTGATGCCCCTTTCTGAGCTGTGATTCCTTCATTTATAACACGGGGAGAATTCATCCCCCGGCAGCTGACATGCCTGTTGCAGGGAGCGAAGGACAACATGCGCACTTCAGCACTGCTGCTGTCCACGGGAGACCGGGGTTATCAAAACTCAACTCACGGGTGGATGTCAACGGGGGCCACGGGGGTACCTGCATCATTAAAACTAAACTGAGGTGAGTGGCATAGGGGCCCACAGATGCCCAAAATAATGAGTAAACTGAGCAATGGGAAGCATGCCTCCAGGGCAATGGGGCTCTGACCAGTGACCCCATTCACCTTCTCCTCTGTGCACTCCCTGAGACGCACAAGTTGGGGAGCCAGACACGGGACCACAGGCAAGACCAGTGCCTGTGTTACGACAGAAGCTGCTTTTTAGGAAGCAAAACCTTCTCCCCCAGAATGTAAAACTCCAGGAAAAGAGAGAGCAGCTGCACCCCTGCGTGCTGGCTAGGGGGAGACCTGCATGCCTGCCCTTCTGCTCAGCACAGACCCAGGCCACTGCCCTATGGAGAGCAGGCCCCTGGGAGAGGCAGGCCAGGTCCAGAAGATACCCTGGCACCTCTGAGCCATCCCCCTGGGGCCTGCAGTGTCTCCTCCTGGGGCAGGGGTGGAAGAGCAAGCCCTGCCCTAACCTCCCACCAGCAGGCAGGGGCACAAGGAGACTGTCAGACACCCGGCACCACTGTCCCCCAGGCGACCGCCCCAGCCACGCGTGCCTGCTGCCCGGCACGGTCATGCTGTGGCTGTGCTTCGTGGCCGCCTCCCTCGGGTGGGCATCTCATCCATCCACGACTCACCACTGAGTGGGTGGGCTCAGCAATGCATGTGGGCAGAGCAGCCTCCGGGCACTCAAGCCCTCCCCACCTGGAACTAAGGACAGGCAGTGCACACAGGGGATGGGGATGGGAGGACAGGGCCAGAGAAATGCATGGGTGCCCACCTTTCCAGGGCCACCCTGCCCACAAGCACACCAGCCAGCAGGTCCTGGACGTGGGGGGCCTGGCCTGGCTCCAGGGTCCTTGGGTGATAGCTGTGTAGCTTTCTTCAAGTCACTGAGGCACTGTGAGAATGGGGACTAGTGGGGTGGCCCCGGGGACCTCACTCAGGCTGTGGATGGAACACGCCCAGGGGGCATTGGTAGAGCTGGGGCTGGGGGTTCCCTGTCTGGGCCTCTTGGCCTCGGCCTCATAGATCTGCAGAGGCTCACCCAGCCCCGCACATCTCAATGGCCCCATGTGACACCAATAACCTCTCAGGGCCCAGGTTCCCACCTGTGAAAAGCACATCTGGCCACACCGTCTCTCTCGGCGCCCACTGACTTATTCCTCCACCAGGTCACCGGACACCGCAGGGCCACACGGTCCAGAGAAGCAGCCACAGCCAGCGTCCAACAGCCACGTGTGGCCAAACGTACCCGCACCGGGGCACCAGTGGTCCAGGATACGGCGTCTGTGACGACAAAGACGCAGCGCCCACGTCACCAAAACCGAGTCTTACGGTGAGGGCGTGAACGTTCCCAGCAAAACGGGCCAGGAAGAGAAACTGCAAGGGGCTGAAAAAGGACACAGGGTGGAAACGCTGATGGCCCGCCACCGGTGCCTCCTGCACATGTTCAGTGACCTGGAGAAGGCTACACAGCGTCACCCAGGGACCCTGGAGCTCAGGCCAGGCCCCCGCCATGTTTAGGACGTGCTGGCTGGACGGGCAGGGTGGGAAAGGCGGTGCCCGCGTATTCCTCTGGGCCCTCCCCTTCTGTCTCCTCCCGCATGTGCACTGCCGCTGAGGACGAGGCACAGTCAGACTACAAGGAGAGGCCCCTTCACTGCCTGCGGCTTGGGGAGGTGCGGAGGACCGAGGGTGTGTGCCCCGGAGGTGGGCCGGGGAGTCAGCCCATTCTCCCACCACCCACAGGGTCCCGTAGATGCCCTTGATGGAGGCTGGCACCAGCCACAGACATCCAAGGGCGTATCCCACCAGCATGCTCACTCACAGGGACTGGAAGGTGCCCGGGGCTCACATCGACATGGTCCGTACGTGCCAGCAATGAGGCAGCCCATCAGCGAATCAAAGCCTGCACTCGACGGAGGGGTGTGCAACTGTGCGAAGGACGAGGCTGCTCGCTGCACACAGCTCTAGGGAGGGCTTCAAGAAATATGCCAAAGGAGTGAACCCGGGAAGGGCATAGCGTGCTCTGGCAGGAGGGGTGTGCGTGTGTGCGGGCATGGCGTGCTCTCACAGGTGGGGGGTGTGTATGCGTAGGCATGGCATGCTCTCACAGGTGGGGTGTGTGTGTGCGTGGGCATGGCGTGCTCTCACAGGTGGGGTGTGAGTGTGCGCGGGGCATGGCGTGCTCTCACAGGTGGGGTGTGAGTGTGCGCGGGCATGGCGTGCTCACAGGTGGGGTGTGAGTGTGCGCGGGCATGGCGTGCTCTCACAGGTGGGGTGTGTGTGTGCAGGCATGGCGTGCTCTGGCAGGTGGGGTGTGCGTGTGTGCGGGCATGGCGTGCTCTCACAGGTGGGGTGTGCGTGTGCGCGGGCATGGCGTGCTCTCACAGGTGGGGTGTGTGTGTGCAGGCATAGCGTGCTCTCACAGGTGGGGTGTGCGTGTGTGCGGGCATGGCGTGCTCTCACAGGTGGGGTGTGCGTGTGCGTGGGCATGGCGTGCTCTCACAGGTGGGGTGTGTGTGTGCAGGCATAGCGTGCTCTCACAGGTGGGGTGTGCGTGTGTGCGGGCATGGCGTGCTCTCACAGGTGGGGTGTGCGTGTGCATGGGCATGGTGTGCTCTCACAGGTGGGGTGTGTGTGTGCAGGCATGACGTGCTCTGGCAGGTGAGGTGTGCGTGTGCGTGGGCATGGCGTGCTCTGGCAGGTGGGGTGTGTGTGTGCGGGCATGGCGGGCTCTCACAGGTGGGGTGTGCGTGTGCGTGGGCATGGCGTGCTCTGGTAGGTGGGGGTGTGTGTGCAGGCACGCACTTGTGTTACGTAGAACACACACACCTGGAGGGGGAGGGAGAACTAGGTTTTGGGGAAAACATCACAGAATGCTGCTTTGCACTCTTTAAATTCTGTACAATGTAAAGGATCCGTTCAAAAGATACAAGCCTGGCACGGTGGCTCCCACTTATAATCCCAGCACTTTGGGAGACCATGGCGGGCGGACCACAAGATCAGGAGTTCAAAACAAAACAAAATGAAATGAAAACGATGGCATCCAGCACGGGGCAGCCCTAGGACGGGGCGCCCCTCTGTCTGCTACAATCTTGGTGGACGCATGTCATGATACGCTGGTCCAAACCCACAGAGCGCGCCCCCTGACGAGTGAGCCCTGGTGCGAACCGTGGCCCTGGTTAATAACAGCGTGTGAACGTCGGCTCCTCACTGTCACTCACGCGCCTCACTCGGGCCACCTGTTACCACAGGACCCTGTGGGGATGGGAGGGCAGGAGAGAGGCCAGATGGAAGCGGTACCATCTGCACCATTTTTCTATCACCCTGCAACTGCCCTAAAACTAAAGATAAAGACTGTAATCGTCGAAAATCGTAATAAAACGACAGCATCAACCTTGCTGCTTGACAGACTGTGCTGTGCTGTGGAGCACTAATCAGTGAGGGCCAGGCCAGGAGGGGGGCTGCTGAACCTTACCCCCTGATGGCACCCCAGAGCCCAGAGCCCAGGGCCCAGACCTGGACACGCTGGCCGTGGAGGCATAGCAGTGGTCAACAGAAACCAGCGCTCAGCCCTGGGCCCCAGAAGGCTGGGTCTTCAGCACGGCCTTTTGCCTTCTCTGAAACAACTTTATCTGGATAACCTTCAGCAAAACAAGTTTTTGTTTTAATTAAATGAAAAAAAAAAGATCCGGCATAGCTACCATAATTTCTACAGATTAGCCGAGCTTTGAAATTCCGACATTCGCTCCTTGTTAAACCTGTTAATTCAGGCACTGCTTTCAAGATGCATTTCAAAAGCTTTGGAACACGCTTTCTTAACATAAAAGTTAAGATTCAAACAGTAATACCACTAATTCCTCCGGAATGGAGCTTAAATAGAGCAGAGTGAGCGATAACAAGCGTCCTGAGGCAAACCACGGTGAAAGGTGCATTATCGTATTAGAGATTTTTGCATAATCTTGCCACTTAATAAGGCTACGAGATACCATGTACGAGAAGTTTTAATTTATGCAGCTTGTAAGTCAGCTGTAGTCGGAGACAATCTCAGTTCTTAAAGGATTAGCGCACGTTGAAGTTCGCATGGCCTCGTGCAGACACTAATTAAACAGCGCAAGGGGGCATCCAGCATGGCTGGGGAGGACCCGGTCCCCAGAGGCACCCCTGTCCCGTGCAGTCTGATGGGCAGGCTGCCCGCTGCCTGCTTGTGGCAGCACATCTGAGGATGTGTGACATCCCCCTTATTGTGGCTTGTCCACGGAACGGATGCAGGGTCTCCTGGTGGCCTCCACAGAGCCCCAGTGGCTTCAGTCCACAGAGGAGACCTGGGTTCCCCAATCCGGGAGCTCCCCCAGAGCTACTGGCAGCACTCACGGATCTCTCTAACACACACGTCCACGTCCCTGGCCTCCTCCGCGGGACACGGATACCCCTGCTCCGCCTGCGGCGCCCACTCCCGCTAACTCCTGCTGGAGCCTTCGGGCACGATCACACCCCCGCTGAGGCGCAGGGAAGAGGGAAACCTGGAAGGGGCAACCATTTTGGGAAAGGGTGTCTCCCTGGGGTTTGAGGTTGGAGTCGATCGGGGTGGTGGTGGTGCCTCCTCCCAGACCTCACGGCCGCGTGTCCCCTGAGCAGATGGAAAGGGAACTGCTTTGCAACTGGCAGGTCCCAATGGGGGCACGCGGGCTGTAAACTCAGAGCTACGAGCGCAGCAGGGCCACACTTGGGGCCTAACTCCAAAGCCGGGCTTGGGCTCACACCACCAGCCAGTCACCGGCTCAAGGCAGCACCTTTCTAGAATCGACTGGGCATGGCTTTGTGTGCCCCATGCGAACAGGGGGGAGCTGATCTACAAAGTCCCTCAGGGCTGCAGGCACCCTGGTCAGCTGCAGGTGTGCTGCGGCACGGGGCAGTCCCGAGGGCCGCTCTGAGCACACAAAGACCTGCCAGGAGGGCTCAGGCTCCAGCCGCAAACTGCCTCTGGGGCTCAGTGAGAGTGGCGCATCCCGGCAGGGTGCCCGTCCTCCGCCCATCTGTCTGTCCGTACTGCTATCTGTCGCCCTCTTAAAAATACAGACAGGGCGTCTGGTAGACAGCAGACATGTGGGGACCAGCGAGTGGCAGTGTGGCCTCTGCGGAAGGCTCCGGACCCCCACAGATGAGGGCTGTGCAGCTGCTCAGCGGCGGGACGGCCAGCAGCCGACGGGAGCTCGAGAACCCACAGGGCAGTCACGCCGGAGCCACCCCAAGGACCATGTGTGAGGCCCTGGAGTCCTGTGCCGCCCTTGTTTTCAGGACGTGTCCCTGAAGGGTGGGGCCCAGTCCCCCATCCCAGCACCCCTGTCCCAGCCCCTCCATCTCAGCTCCCCTATCCCAGCCGCATCTCCCAGTCCCCATGGGTGCAGCTCTTGGAGGCTGCCTGTACACTCGTATGTGCCCCAGAGCTTGTCAACATATGTGCGTGGGACGCTGAGAACACACCAACAGCTTCCCCTCATGTGTGCACCCCAGAACGTCCCGCTGGTCCCCCCCATTTCTCTCCTCGCCCAGCCGAGTGGGTCGGACAGCCAAAGCCTGCCGGGATCTGCCAGGCAGCCTGCAGTCCCCGAGCCTCGCTGGGTTTCGGCTACACCCCAACATCGGGCCGTTCCACCAGCCAAGAGCAGGCACCTGCCTCCCCTCTTGCCACCCCTGCACGTCCCCAGAGGAAGAGAGCACACACAGGGCCACTCCGCGGGCACAGGAGCGTGACCGGGGCCTGGGAGGATGCACAGGCCCCAGTGCCCTGGCAAAAGGCTTTTGTTTTCTGGCGTTTATCACAATGGGTCTCCCAGGAAACCACAATTTCTTACATAAGGACTTCAGGAGAAAATAATAGGAAAGATCACGAACATGAGAGCCGATGCTGACACTGATAGGGTCTCCGTGGGCTGCAGTGCCGTGGACTCTGTGCCATGAGTCCCCCCCTCACCACCTTCACCACCCTGAGATGCTCACAGCCGCACTGGGGGTCATGGCGGGGCAGGAGGACAGAACTTGACCTCACGGGAGCACTTACTGTCCCATTTCACAGATTGGGAGGCGGAGGACTGGGGAGGCCGCGCTAAGGGATGGCTCCAGCTGTCCTGGCTGGGGACTCCCTAGTGCTGCCGCAGCTCCCAGAATGCACAATGCCCGAGGGCACGGTGGGGAAGGTGCCCAACAGCGGCTGCACAGTGAAGCTGCAACGTTGAGCAACTGGTACCAACACGGCCACTTTGGGGGGGGGCTGGGCCAATGGAACATTTCTCTCAAGTTAGCACTAGCTATCCTCAGCCCCGCAGTCGCGAAGCCCTGACCCCAGCCACCCACCTCAGTCCTCCGCCCTGAGACCCCCAGCCTGGACAGCCAGCTCAGAACCTCTGCCTGGTGCCAGGCCCACAGCAGTCTCCCTGCCTGAAAAGACACGTCCCCTCCCGTCGGTCACCATCACTAACTTGAGGCCCATGTGGCCTTGGACAAGCCACTCCCCTGCCCTGTGCCTCCATTTGCCCACCTGCAGAATGGAGGGGCTGGGCCCGACCAGCTGCATCTCAGCTTCTGCAGCCTTCCTCTCCCGGCATCCTCAGCTACCAGCTCCGAGGCACCGCTTTCTACACCGGGCCACTGGTGACATGGGTGGGGTCCTGGGCTGGCCTTGGCTCAGGACATCCATCCGGGAAAGGGTGGTGGTGTCTCCCAGGTGACACTGTTCATAGACATGACTTTGGGCACCCACCATGCCGCGCCTGCTGCAGCGCCTGTCGGGATTCCTCGAGGACATCTCAATTCCCATGGCTGCAGGGGACGCCTCCCTCCCTCAGACTCTGCCCCTCGTTCAGCTACCTCTGAAGAGTCCTGGGTCCAAGACCCAGGACCAAACCCCACAGCCAGGTCTGCCCTAAAGACTCCAATCCAGCCAGCCAAGACACCACCAGGCAGGTGTCTTTCTGAGACCCCTGGGACCAGCATGCAACACACAGGAGGGATTCCAGGGAGGCTCCAGGAACGCTCCCACGCCTGCATCTCTTGCTGATTCCCAGGAAAACTGTACTTCTGCTCAGTTTCTCAGCAGCACAGGGCTTCCTCACTCTAGACTGGCCCAGGCCTCTGTCCAGGAGGGCACACAAGAACCAGCCTTCCGAGGACCGAGTCAATCACTGCGAGGAGGGGGACGCCAGCCCGACGCAGGGAACCAGAGTCCGCCCCAGAGATGAAGAGAAACGACAGTGCCCGCAGCACCCGTTTCACGGTTCTTCAGCCCAAGTCAGAGGCTGGGACAGCAGGAGGGGGGAAGACACCTGGACCCGGGGCTGGCCATGAGGCAAGGACACAGAAACCCACGCACAGTGTCCCGAGCCCCCTGCCTGAGGTGGCTCACTTCACCTGCCCCACAGCCTCCAAGGTCCTCTTACTATCCCCTGTGCAGGGGGAGGAGACGGGGCATGGGGAACATAGCCCCAGGTCACACACCAGCAAGGGGGACAGCCAAGCCAACCCTGGGAGGCCACAGGCTCTGCCACCCTCACTCCAGAGCCACCGTACAGTGTCGGGGGACGAACCAGCTGCCCATGGAAAGGAGGCTGGCACAGTGCCCTGGGCACAGCGTGGGCACAGAGGTCAGCGCCGTGGCTGGGTCACTAACCACAACAGCAACTCTACCACTGGTTCAGGCCCAAGCCGGACCAAGGCTGGCCCCACAGAGTAAACCAAGGAGGCCCCATCAGCCTCAAGACCTCCCGGGGACCCCCTGCCTCCTGCCGTCCAGGCAGAGGCCTGCTAAGGAGGGGGAGGTGCCCTGGGCCGTGGGCATCACCTCCATCCACCACACCTCAGTGGCTGAGCGGCACTCAGGGCCGTGAGGCTGTGGTACTACACCCCAAGCACCTGCCTGGAGAAGAGACGCCTCGCCCAGGGGCCCAGGAAGCTGGCTGCCCTGAGAGGGAGACTCCGTGGGGGGAGTGGCCGTCCATGAGCCCAGTGCCTCCTCCTCCTGCCACGCCACCAACTCCTGCCTGGGAATATGCTGCTCATGTGAGTTCATGGCTCAGCTGGCCCAGGCCCCTCCCTCAGGCCAGCCCAGGGTCAGGCCCAGGCTCCGGCATTCACCCTCCAGCTGCTCTGGGTCACCCCCGACCCTCTGACCCCACTGCCTGGGAACAGGCTCTCCCCCTGTCGCCTGGAGCCCTCAGGGCGCCTCCTGGTCAGCGCCCACTCCCTGCACCAGCAAGATGACTCTGTCCAAGGTGAAGACGGAGAAACGCCTGCTGCCTCTGTCTGTGCCTCCCTCCAGGGCAAGGCCAGAGCTGGGGGGTGACTGAGGCATCACAAGCCCTGGGGGTCAGATGAACTGGGGTAAAGAGAGCAGGCAGGGCCCAGAGGGGTGGCTTGTGACGAGAACACCCACTCCTGCCTGTGGTTCTGAGGGCAGTGTCCACCCAAGGGGAACCACACTCCCATTTTAGAATATTCGCTAAGGAAACGGGAACCTTACCCTCTTCCTAGCTCACAGCCCGTCCCAGAGACAAGAAACCACCTCAATGCACAGAACTCTTCACGCTGCTCTCCAGGCCAAGCCACTAACTTGGGAGAAAAGAGAAACGTGTGTCTCAGCTAAGATACATTACTGCATTAAGAACAAATTATGACTTTGGGAGGTCAAGGCAGGCGGATCACCTGAGGTCAGGGGTTCAAGTCCAGCCTGGCCAAAGAGGCAAAACCCTGTCTCTACTAGAATACAAAAATTAGCCAGGCCTGGTGGTGGTGGGCGCCTGTAATCCCAGCTACTCAGGAGGCTGAGGCAGGAGAATCGCTTGAACCTGGGAGGTGGAGGTTGCAGTGAGCCGAGATCACACCACTGCACTCCAGTCTGGGTGACAGAGCGAGACTCCATCTCAAAAAAAAAAAAAAAAAAAAAAAAGAGAACAAATCACGAAAAAAAGACTGAACATCAGACGTATTTTGGTAACATTAATAACACACCAGGTAACTGTGAAGCTGATCACAACCGATTCCAACTGGAACAGGAAACACCTTGGAGGAGGCTGGACACAACAGTTGTTCTTTTTCACAGTTTTCTCTTGGATTAAAAAAACAAAAATGTAACTTTCAAAGGGACACCAGCCAGTGGGCTCTGGGAGGCCTGAGTCTGCAGGTGGCAGCCTCTGGAGGTCAGCTCGGCCCAGGCTCAGCCCGTTCTGCGCAGCGGGTGTTGAGGAGCTCCGGAGAAGCTCATGGTGTCTCCTGGGCTCGGGCCACGCTGTGAACCCCCCCAGGGTTGCACCACAGCCATATATCACCTCACTACTAAAAAGAAATCTTCCATCACCCCGTGAATGGAAAGCCAGTGCCTTTGCCATAAATAGAAGGCACCCATAAAAGCAGATACAAAGCTATTAAAATAACAAATGCCCATCCACATCCGCACAAAGCCAGCTTGCAGGCCAACAGCAGTGCGTGCCCTCGCTCTGGGAAATGCTGGATTTATGGGAGGACGAGCGTTCAGAATTTCCAGGCTGTCCACCCCAACCCCAATCTCCTCGGGAAAACCAGCTTCTTCCTCAGCCCCCAACTCAAGGGCCCCCACTCCCGTGGCATCCCACCTCTGAGATGAGAACCCGGGTCTTTCCCTTCATGCTGACAGAGCATCTGCTCCCTCCGGGCCCTCCTTGAGACGAGGTGGACCTGAATCAGACCCACGCCCCATCCGCCAGCCATGCTGCCTGGAGATTCCCCCACACACACACGCGTGCACACACACACACGTGGGCTGCAATCTCCTGTGACAAGATCCTCGGTGTGTGCCTGCTCTATCTGGTTCCTCTGGCCGCTGTGACAAATCACAAACCTGTGGCTTAAAAACAGGAGTTTCTGCCCTCACAGTTCTGGAGGATGGAAGTTGGAAATCAAGGTGTCTCCAGGCTGTGCTTCCTCCAAAAGGGGCAGGAAGGATCCTTCCTGCGTCTTCCAGCTCCTGGTGGCTGCCGGTGGCCGCAGCACTCCAGCCCCCACTCCGCCTTCACCAGGCCCCTCTCTCCTGTCCGTGCACCTCTCTTCTCTTCCCTTGTGAGGACTTGTCTTTGGACTGTGGGTGGATCCTAATCCAAGGTGACATCAGCTTGACATCCTGACCTTAACAACTTCTGCGAAGATGCTTTTTCCAAATGAGAGCACCCTGGGTTTCCAGGTGGCTGTCTTTGGGGACCTCCAACCGACCCCTACAGGTGTGCATGACTCACAGGTGCAGACTCAAGTCCTCACTCTGCCTTTTCACATAAACGATCCCATGAGACCCATCAACCCCCCAGCCGGTCATCCCCCATCTACCTTTCGCCAGCATGCTGCCCGTGGCTGGCATACACAGGTACTCAATACATGCATGCCAAACTGAGGCTGGCGTGTCTATCGAGGTTGCCCCCAAGGCAACCGGCAGGCAGGAGCAGGGAGCTGTCACTGTGCAGGCATTCCCTGGGGGACAGGAGGGTCTGAAGATGGATTTTCTGGTTCTGCAAAGCACAGAGTTATTTATAAGCAAAGTCTGGGTTCTTCCATCAGTGAAGCGAACCTGTGGGCCTGCTTGGGCGCTTCTGTCATCGGAGGAGAAGAAAGGTCATTGGCTAATAAAATCCACCTTCCCGAGGCAGATGCTGGCTTTGGAGAGTGTGGACTGTAAAGGCTGCAGGACCTCTTCTAAATACACCCAGGGAAGATCACATGGGGGCCAGGCTGCCTCCACGCGGTCCAGTTGGAATGGTCTTGGGGACGGGTCTTCCTACGATTTCTGAGTCTTCTGCCAGGAGCGTCCCCGAGGGTACTATGTTCACCTGCCATTCCCCAGCTGGGAGGCCGCAGAGGGAGGGAGGTGCCACTGAATCATGACCTCACCCCTCCAGGTCCCTGTGGTCACAGCAAGGAACCACAGCCCAGAAACCAGTCCCGACACCCAGCGGCCACCAGCCTCAATCCATGGGGACCCACTTTGAGTCCAACACAGGGGATGGGGTGAGGGGTCCTGCTGTCAACTTTGAGAGTAGCACCCGCCCTGCTGAGACCCTCTGAGGGACCCCTCCTCCTGCGAGCAATGCCTTCCTCCCACCAATGCCTCTGCAGAGCCTTCCAGGATGGTAGCGCAGCCCCATCCAGGCAGCAAGGTCGGGAGAGAGGGCACCTGGTTCTGGGGCCGCGGCCAAGACACTGCACTTTCCGTCCTTGTGTTTCCTCAACGGTGAGTCGTGCAACAATCACGCCCTCTGCACAGGTGGCCTGAGGAGCACAGGAGGCAACAGCAAGAGCAGCCGCTGAGGTCACGGCCAGGCCCCCGTCACCAGAGGCCCCCGTGCTCAGCCCACTCACCGTCTTACCATCTCTGCCGAGATGACCCTTCTCGTCACTCCAAGGCCAATGCGGACCCCTGGTGAACATCCAGTTCTCTCCTGGACCGACCCCCCAACCCACTGGAGCCCCCGTTATGCGCAGATGGAGCTCGGCCGAGGAGGCTGCTGGCACCTGCAGGATAACCCAGGCCTGCCTGCTTCTCTCTGGAGTAACGCGGGCAGGAGCGAGGCGATGGCCTGGCTGGGATGGTGCCGGGGCCGAGACAGCAGGTTCAGCCTGGGAGGGGGGGCCTGCTTCTGGGAAGCTTAGCAGGCCCCCAGCGGAGGCAGACGGCAGCCTCTGCGTGGGTCCTCCAAGCCCCAGAGGCCTTCCGAAGCACGGATTTGTTTTTAAAAATGCAAAAGGAGAAGAAGGAAAGGCAAGGGCAGAAGGCCGTGTGTGAAGCACGCTGACGTGGCAACTGGAAGGGTGCGCGTGAGGGCGGGGGGAGTTGGGGAACCAGCACCCTCCCCTGAGGGTCTGGGAGCCAGGGCCTGGCCTACCCCACAAGGCAGCCCCATCAGCCAGAGGACCAGGTGCCCCTGGGCCACTTCTGGTGGCATCAGCTTCCCTGGGGGCCTCCAGGGCTCCATTCCACGGGCTAGGAGTCCACAGAAACTCAGCAAAAGGGCAGGGCCAGCAGCCACTGCCTCCCTGGTGCCTCGAGCCGTGACTTCCCTAAATGCCTACCTGCAGCCCATGCCTGGCCTCCCCCAAAGACCACACCTGGCCTCCCTGCAGCCCACACCTGGCCTCCCTGCAGCCCACGCCTGGCCTCCCTGAAGACCACACCTGGCCTCCCTGAAGACCACACCTGGCCTACCCACCAACAGCTGGTCCTGTTCCACTCGAGGGCAGCAGCTCCCAGTGTGGCCGAGGACACAGCCCTTCCTTCCCCACCAAAGCACGCACAGGAGCTGCAAGGAAGCTCGAGTCCCTGCAGTCTGGGACCCTCTGCCCACACCGGGGCCTGTGAGATGAACCTAGGTGTGCAGACCCCTCCGGAACTTGTGTCCACGGCGTCTCAGAGCCCCGCGATGCATGGAAAACCGTCACGGGCTCTGCACAGAAGGTCACCCCAAATTCGGGAGGAAGGAGAGCTACCCATGCACAGAGCACTCTCAGCTGGCGACGGCCTCCACACCCTAAGAACTGTACCCAGAGTGTGGAGAGAGACCTGCACGCGCCACGAGGCCACAGGGAAACCACAGGGACACAGACACAGCTGACAACACAGCCCTGCCTCCTGCACCCTGGACAAGGGGCCGGGTGGAGGCCTGGCTCTCACCAGCATCCCCCATGTGGGGTGGCCCCTGATGACCTGTGGGTGCACTGTAGCTGCCCCACATGCTTCAGCCCAGTCAGACACGTGGTGGGAGCCCGTCCGGCCATCCAGGGGACACAGGACAGGCGTCCCTCCCTGCTCATGAAACACTGTGTCTGGACAAAGGGGCCATATCCTCAAGGAACTCTCTAGAAAACACCATGGGCACTGTCAAGGTCACCCAGCTATGCATGCAAGATTCCAAACACTTCAAAGACTCCACCCACCAGGGGCCAAGCCACCTGCCCAGGAGCTTGGGATCCAGAGAAGTGGGTGAAACCCTGAGAACACCAGCCCTGCACCTCTGCAAATGTCTGTGAATCCCTCTCCAGACAGGGTGGCCCTGCGTCCAGTGCCTGCGGCCTCATCTGCTCCACAGACACACCCAGCACTTGGCAGGAGCGGCTCCTGGGCTCTGCACAAGGTCACCACTGGGGCCATCGGTCAGGGGCCACCTGTGGAATTGCCCAAGGCTTCCACTCCTTTTATCGTTCCCTTCCTGCAAAGAGGAGACCGAGGGTCCCAGAAGCCCGCCCCTCCCTGGCCTGGTATCATGCTGCATGTGGGCTTCCTCGTCCTGAAGGTTATTTGCAGAAGTGGGTATGACCCCTTGGGACGGGCACAAGGCATGCAAGATGGGCATCGCAGCCTGCAGCGGGAGATGGGTGTGCCAGGCCCAGGCACCACCCATGCTGCCCCTGCCTGGGGTCACAGAGAGAAAAGACAGAGCTGCGCGTCTGTGCCTGTCCTGCTGTTCTCTGGACCTGGGCCCTCCCTTGGTCTCACCGGACCACAGCTGCCCACACTGTGAAGGGCAGGGCAACGCCCTCCTCCCCCAGGAAGCCTCTGCAGAGGCCCAGCCAGCAAGGGCCAGGGGCAGGGTCCGGGTGAGGGCGGGGACAAGGCCACAGGGGCAGAAACCGAAGCTGGGTCCGCCGTCCTCTCCCTCCTCCAGAACCCGAGGCAGAGCCCACGGGGTGGGCTGGGGACTGTGCGGTGGTTGGGGTATGGTGTGTGTGCGGCATGACAGGTGTAACATGTTTGTGATGTGTGGCTCTGTGTGTGTGTAAGACGTGTATGTGGTGTGGTATGTCTTGGCATGTGTTTGTGTGGGGGTGTGTTTGTATACTTTGTGTCGGGGGGGGCATTCACAGTGTATGTGTGGTGTGTGTGTTCATTTGTGTGATATGTATATTTGGTATATGTATGTAGTATATTTTATGTGTGTGTGTGTGTGTGATGTGTGTATGTGGAGTATTCTATGTGTGTTTATGTTGTGTATGTGGTATGTTTGTGGTGTCCATGGCATATTGTGTGTGTGTAGTGTATGGCATGTGGTATGTGTACATAGTGTGCAGTGTGTGTGGTATCTAGTATATGTGGTGTATTTTGCTGTGTGTGGTATCTGTGTGAGGTATTTTGTGTGTCTGTGATGTGTGCTATGTGTGTGGTGTATGCTGTGTGCATGCTGTTTTTTGTGAGTTGTGTGTATGTAATATCTAGTGAGTGTGATGTATGTGGTGTATTTTGTATGTGGTATGTGTGTTTGGTGTATTTTATGTGGTGTGTGCTGTGTGATGTGTTGTGTGTTATATGTGGGTATGTGTGTGGTGTGTGTGTGCTGTATTTTGTGTTGTGTGTTGTGTGGTGTGTCTGTGGTTTGTATGTGGTAAATTTTGTGTGTGTGCTGTGTGTGGGTGTACTCTGTGTTTGTGTATGTTGTGTATGTGGTATGTTTGTGGTAGGTGTGGTGTATCATGTATGCACGCTGCTGTGGTGTGTGTGTGATGTATGTATTTTGTGAGCACTGTGTGTGTGGTGTATATGGTGCATTTTGTGTGTGGTGTATATGGTGTATGTGTATAGTGTATTTTTGTGGTGTGGGGCATGTGGTGTGTGTGGTGTGCATGAGGTGTATTTCATGTGTAGCATGTGTGTGGCATATTCTGTGTGGTGTGTGTGGTGTGTGTGTGGTGTATTCTGTGTGTGGTACGTGCATGTGTGTGGTCTGTTTGCATGGTATATTTTGTGTGGGGTGTCTGTGTGTGTGTGGTGTGTACTGTGTGTCTCTGCATATTCTATGTTTTGTACGTGGTATGTTTGTGGTGTATGTGCTGTATATTGTGTGTGTGTGTGCTGTGTATAGTGTGTGTCTCGTGTATTTTGTGTGTGGTGTGTGTTTGGTATCTGTGTGGCATATTTTGTGTGTGTGTGGTGTGTGGTATGTGTGTGAGATGTATCTGGTGAGTGGTGTGTGTGTGTGGTGTCTAGTGTGGTATGGTGTATGTGGTGTAGTTTGTGTGTGGGGTGTATTTTGTGTGTGTGGTGTGTGGTGTATTTTGTGTGTAGTATGTGTGGTGTATTTTGTGTGTGTGGTGTGTGGTGCATTTTGTGTGGGGGTGTGTGGGGTGTGGTGTGTGTATATTTTGTGTCTGGCGTGTAGCGTGTGTGTGGTGTGTTGTGTATTTTGTGTATGGTGTGCATGTAGGGTATGGGGGCATAGTGTGTGCATATTTTGCATGTGGTGTGTGTGTGGTACATTTTGTGTGTGGTGTGTAGTATGTGTGGTGTATTTTATTTGTGGTGTGTTATTTTGTGTGTGGGCTGTGTGGTGTGTGATATATTTTGTGTGTGGGGTGTGTGGTGTGCAATGTGGGTTGTGTAGTGTTTGCAGCATGTGAGGTTTGTGTGCAGCATGTTGTATGTGTTGTGTGATGTGTGTGGAGTGTGATATCTGTGTAGTATATTTTGTGTGTGTGTGTGTGTGTGGTGTTTGTGTGTGTAAGATGTATCTGGTGAGTGGTGTGTGTGTGGTATCTAGCGTGGTGTGGTGTATGTGGTGTAGTTTGTGTGTTGCGTATGTGGTGTGTGGCATGTGCTATATATCGGTGTGTTGTGTGTGTGGAGGGTGCGTATATGTGGTGCGTGTGGTGTGTGGTGTATATTGTGTGTGGTGTGTATGTGGTGTATATATGTGTGTGATTTGTGTTATGTGTGTTTTGTGCATTTTGTGTTGTGTGTGGTGTATTTTGTGTGGTGTGTGTATGTGTGGTATATTTTGTGTGTGGTGTGGTGTGTGTGTATATGTAGTTTATTTTGTGTGTGGTGTATTTTGTCTGTGTGGTGTGTGGTGTGTGCTGCATTTTGTGTGTGGGGTGTGTAGTACGCAATGTGTGTTGTGTGGTATGTGCAGCATGTGAGATGTAATGTGTGTAGCATATGGTATGTGTTGTGTATTTTGTATGTGGTGTGTGGGGTATTTTGTGTGGGGTGTATTTTGTGTGTGCTGTGTGTGGTGTGTGCTGTATTTTGTGTGTGTTGTGTGTGGTGTATTTTGTGTGTGGGGTGTGTGGTGTGTATATTTTATGTGTGGTATGTGCTATATTTTGTGTGTGGGGTGTGTGGTGTGCAGTGTGTGTTGTGTATTGTATGCATGTGAGGGGGTAGTGTGTGCAACATGTGGTATGTGTTGTGTTTTTATGTGTGGTGTGTAGTGTGCATGTGGTGTGTGCAGTGTGTGGGGTGCATGGTATGCGTGGTGTGTGTGGGGTGTGGTGTGTGTATATTTTGTATGTGGTGTGTGTGTGGTACATTTTGTGTGTGGTGGGTAGCGTGTGTGGTGTATTTTATGTGTGCTGTGTGGTGTATTTTATGTGTGGTGTGTGGTGCATTTTGTGTGTGGTGTGTGGTGCATTTTGTGTGTGGTGTGTGTGGTGTATTTTGTGTGTGCTGTGTGTGGTGTGTCGTGTGTAATGTGTGCATGTGGTATGTGTTGTGTATTTTGTGTGTGGTGTGCAGTGTGTGGTGCATTTTGTATATGGTGTGTGTGGTGTGTAGTGTGTGCAGTGTGTGGAGTGTGTGGTATGTGTGGGGTGTGTGGGGTGTGGTATTTTATATGTGGTGTGTAATATGTGTATATTTTGTATGTGGTACGCAGTTTGTTTGTAGCGTGTGGTGTATTTTGTATATGGTGTGTGGTGGGTAGTGTGTGCAGTGTATGGGGTGTGTGATATGTGTGGTGTATTTTGTGTGGTGTGTGGTGTAATGTGTGCAGCGTGTGGGGTGTGGGGTGTATTTTGTGTAGTGTGTGTGGTGTGTAGTGTGTGCAGCATTTGGGGCATGTGGTATGTGTTGTGTATTTTGTGTGGTATGTGTGGTGTGTAGTGTGTGCAGCGTGGGGGGGTGTGGGGTATGTGTAGTGTATTGTGTGCATGGTGTGTGGTGTGTAGTGTGTGCAGCATGGGGGGTGTGTGGTATGTGTGGTGTATTTTGTGTGGTGTGTATGGTGTGTAATGTGTGCAGCATGTGGTATGTGTGGTGTATTTTGTGTGTGGTGTGTGGTGTGTAATGTGTGGTGTGTGTGGTATGTATGGTGTATTTTGTGTGTGGTGTGTGGTGTGTAGTGTGTGCAGCGTGTGGTGTGTGTGGTGTGAGTGTGTGCAGTGCGTGGGGTATGTGTGGTGTATTTGGTGTGTGTGGTGTGTGGTGTGTAATGTGTGCAGCGTGTGGTGTGTGTGGTATGTGTGGTGTATTTTGTGTGTGGTGTGGTGTGTAATGTGTGCAGCGTGTGGTGTGTGTGGTATGTGTGGTGTATTTTGTGTGTGGTGGGTAATGTGTGCAGCGTATGGTGTGTGTGGTACGTGTGGTGTATTTTGTGTGTGGTGTGTGGTGTGTAATGTGTGCAGCGTGTGGTGTGTGTGGTATGTGTGGTGTATTTTGTGTGGTGTGTGGTGTGTAATGTGTGCAGCATGTGGTGTGTGTGGTATGTGTGGTGTGTAGTGTGTGCAGCGTGTGGTGTGTAGTGTGTGCAGCGTGTGGTGTGTGTGGTATGTGTGGTGTATTTTGTGTGGTGTGTGGTGTGTAATGTGTGCAGCATGTGGTGTGTGTGGTATGTGTGGTGTGTAGTGTGTGCAGCGTGTGGTGTGTAGTGTGCAGCGTGGTTAAGTGTGTGCAGCGTGTGGTGTGTGTGGTATGTGTGATGTATTTTGTGTGTGGTGTGTGGTGGGTAGTGTGTGCAGCATGTGGGTTGTGTGGTATGTGTGGTGTATTTTGTGTGGTGTGTATGGTGTGTAATGTGTGCAGCGTGTGGGTTGTGTGGTATGTGTGGTGTATTTTGTGTGGTGTGTATGGTGTGTAACGTGTGCAGCGTGTGGGGTGTGTGGTATGTGTGGTGTATTTTGTGAATGGTGTGTGGTGTGCAGTGTGTGCGCAGCATGTGGTGTGTCTCTGTTGGGGGGCATCCTGTGCGTGTCTCTGGGAGGGGTGGGCTCTCACACGGAGCCCAGGTGAGAGGAGGAAAGGAAAGACACCGCCACCCCCACCCCCGCATTGTGAGCCAGGTCAGGGCTCCCGCAGTACAAAGGCTACCGGCTCCTAAGGGTTGGTCTGAAAGGAGCCCCCGTGCACTCACTGGGGTCTCACGTGAGTGAAGGTTCCACGCAGACCCCAGCTGCCCGCTTCCCGTGTTTTCCGTCTGTTCGGATCATGGTGCCCTTCCTGTGGGCCACAGATCTCCGTGTTGATGTGTGAACAAGGAGGTGAGGACTGCCCCCCTCCCGGAACACCACTGCCTGCACGCACGGCTCCCTAATTAAGGGGCTGTATTTTACATCAGGTTTATAATGCATGATCCTGTATTTATATGTTTAAGAAGATAACACACAACTCTGTGAATACCTACGAGCGTTTAGTTACACATAAGTAGGCACGTGTACACACCCACAAACATGCACACCGAGGAAAATGTCAGCAGTGAACCCTTCCAAGAAGGCTGCCCGTGACCCTGCCTTCTCCAGGCCCAGGGGCTCTTGGGCTGTGTCTGCAGCCAGCATCCCACCGGGCAGGGCACATAGGCTCCCTCGTGCCCCTCACCTACAGTGCCGCGCCCACAGATCACTGCATGAGGAACTAAAAGCTCCACACGGCTCACTCACACCGTGCTCAGCACCGCAGCACCATGGGAGACAGGTGAGTTTCCACAGATGCCGGCAGCAAGATCGGCCCCAATCCAATCCTCCCACGTGTGGCAGGAGCGACCACCAGCTGGCCCAGCCCGCTGCCAGCCTGGCCCTCTGCAGGGAGGTCTGGGAGGCCGGGACTCCAGCCTCCCAGCAAGGCATCGAAGAGCCAACCTGTGTCTGGAAGTCACCTCCATTTGCAGCCCTTTTCCAACTTTTACAGTGTCAGAGACACAACAGACGAGAAACCCATTCCAGTGAGTGTGAGTTTTATTTAGATTCTGTGTCACACAAAAAACGACAGTAAATGATGATAAAGGAGTTGGTTATTTTTCATGCCTTTTCCTTTCCACCCCTCTCGGCCGCCGCTCACACCTCCCTGTCCTTGCAAACAGCGTCTGCCAGAGGGTCAGGAAGAGGCAGGCCGAAGCACACCTGCCAGGTGGGGGCTGGCACTATGCCGCCCCTGCGCCCCAGCTGCCTGCACACCTCATCAGGGCCGTAAAAAACAGTGCACCCAGAAAGTGGGCTGCGGAAGCCCCTGGGGCCCCTAAACCAAGCCCAGGACCCCTCCACACGCAGCCCGAGACTCAAGGAGAAATGACCAGCCAGCTCCAAGCTCAGAGCCTGGGGGGTGGGGGCAGCCCTACGCCAAGGCTAGGTGCAGGTGTGCGGGCACAGCTGGCCGTGAGCCGTGAGACAGAGCTGCTGAACACCACCCCTTCCCCTACACCCCGTGGTTAGTTCCTCCGCCACCGTTAGACACTCAGAACAGAGTCCGGCGCAGCCTTGCACCCTAACCAAGAACAGCCTTGCCGCTCTGGAAAACCTCAAGGACGTCTACCCAGCCCTCACCCAACCCATGACGGGCCACCCCCGATGCCTCGGGGACACACACCTGTGCTCATGAACCTGGAATGGCTGTCCGTATTCAACAAATATTTCTGATGGAGTTTTAGGGCCAGGAACTGTGCCGTGTCTCCTAAGAAGTTCTCTATCCATTTCTTAAAAAATAAACGGATCCATCTGACAGACACTGCACTGGCCGCTCATCCTGTAAAGACGACACCAAGTGATGAACGAGCAGCGCCTCAACAGTTAATACCACACCGTCCACTGCCTTGACGGCGTTGAGGATGCAGCTTGTTACGGGCCCCCCCCCCGGTCTGCAGGACGACGCCTCATTTCCAAAAGAGCCAGCTAACTCAGTACATGAGAGTTGAATCCTGTCGACTCAGTCAACGGTCTGCCCTCCAAGCAGCCGCGGAAAGACACGCCACAGAGGTTCCGAAAGCGCCTCTGGAATCCAGGCCCTGGTACACCGTGCCGGGGCAGCCCGACAAAGTTTTCAGCATTCACCTGCAAAAGAGGCTTTTTAACAGCACGTTCAAGCCATCGCATGCACTCCCCTGCCATCAAAAGGACTGGCACAGAGAGCTGAACCTCAAATCCACATTTAAAGGAAAGAGGCACTAGGTTCTCCCTGCCACGCAGAAAGCATCAGGCAGAACGATTTCCCCGGCTTTCTCCTGCCCCTTTGGGTCCCAAAGCCCAGAAACCTGTCTGCCACTGTGGCCTGTCCCAGGGCCCCGCCGCGCCCCCTGCTCTTTCAAGTACTTTCCTATTCTTCTGGTTACACGAAGCATGCACACCAAAGCCTGCTAATCTGTGCTGAGTCCAAGTGACTCAAGACTTCCCAGAAAAATATTGTAAAGTCTTTGGAAGAGGGAGGTGGAAAATATTTTTATACTTCTAGCTGTTTCCTTAACTCCGTATTTGGAGGCCAAACATGAAGGAGCTAAAGCTCTGGCTTCCCGCTCCCGTCTCCGTCCTCTGCTCCCTAAGGAAGCGGCTGCTCTTCCATCAGGGTCCTGGGACTCCCGCCCTCACCCCGACTCTAACTGCACCGTGCACACGCCAGAAGAAAAGACGACTCTCCCCTCCCAGAGGAGGGTCTAGCGTGTCCTAAGGATGACAGGGCACGAAGAGAGGCTGCCCCTGCCCCGGGCCGGATCCCCACACTGCGGCTCTGCTTTCTTTCCCGGCCGGTGGCTGCCCAGCCAGGCCTGGTGCGGCGGGCAGGACCTGTTCCCACAAAGCTCGGACGCACCGAGGCTGCAATTACGGACCACAATTTGCCTCTCTCTCGGATCACAGCCCTATTCATCTCCGCAAACCCTGGAAGACAGAGTGGCCAGAGGGGGCGAGATTAGCCATGGGGTGGCCTCTATCTCCACACAAAAGGGGAAGTATAGAAAAACGGCTCCCTGGGACCCCCATTCTTCACCCCTGAAAAAAACAGATTCATGGAAATGGCCATTTAAACAGCTCTTTCCCATTCAGCCCCAGACAACAAGTCACAATTGTCCACCCGCCTGCGGCGCTCCTGCCCTCCTGCTAGGACAGCGCGTCGAGCCCATCAGCCAGGAACCAGAGTGGGCCACCCCTTCCTGTGCCTCTCACCGCTGCTCCCCAGGCCTCCCCTGGGGCTCCTGACGCCAAAGGGCCAAAAGGGCATCTCAGCAAGGATCAGGGGCCGCCCAAGTCCTGACCTCCAGACAGACAGGCAGCAGGGGCTCCAGCCCAGGGGAAGGCCACCACTTTGGGATGGGGAGATGGGACTTCAGGAGTCCCAGAGGGCTGCACAAACACCCAGACCCCACAACCACTCTTTCAAACGTACCTGTGCCCTCAGTGCACAGCCGACCCCAACCCATCCCACCTTCCTATGACTACGCGTCTTCCACACACTGACACACGTGTGTCTGCTTCAACATAAACATGAGGTGTCCGTGAATGGCTAAATCCACAAAAAACACTCCGCTCAGCAAATACAACCAGTATTTAATCCTAGGCCTGGTCCTAGACCTTCCTGAGAGTCAGAAACTCTGTCTTCTTGGCTAATAAAGAGTCCTTTAGACCCAGAGCCTCCGGGGGACAGCAGAGCCCTGCCAGACACCTGCACTGGTCAGCGCCACAGGGAGAGGCCAAAAGGAACGCTCGCCACACGCCGGCCACGGGGCGAAGGGCTTCCCCTCTCACTAACTCACAGCTTAGAAGTCAGTGGAGTGTCGTTTCGTCACAGAGTATCAGGACACAGCTGGGCACTAGGACCTCAGACAAGCACTGAAATTCTCACATGCACGCCCTTCCCACAAGCCAGTCCCCCAAAGAATTCGACATCAGCCGAAGAGGTAGAGAACCTGGGGGCGCAAACACACACAGGCCCGGCAGAACAGGGACCCCTTCGCCAGGTGCCTGGAACGCACCAGGGGTGGCTCCCACAGTCCTGGCAGAGAACACCAGCGAAGGGCAGCCCTCACCGGCCTTCCTGGAGCGAACGACTCCTTGGCAGGAAGGATGGCCTCCCCAGCCCAAAGGACCACTGCCCAGGGCCGAACCACCCACTCCAGAAGTCAGTCAGTAAGGCAGCAGGAAGAAGCTGGGCCTCCCCACCCCAGGAAGGGTCCCCCCACAAGCCCAGGCTGCCACGTCAAGCCTGCAGCAGAGTCCTGGGGTAGCCTCCTCTCCCTTCAGACCTGGCCCTCCCTCTTCCTGGGTGCCCACATCCAAAACCAAAGGGGGGGGAAGTGGACACCAGGCCCTCAGAGGTCACAGGGCCTAGGGCCAGGCTCCCCACACCTACCTGCTTTCCCAAGCCTCCAGCGGCTCATTAATTAGTCAGGGAAGCAGCTGAATTTGCAAGCCCTTCCTTTGCAGGAGCCCAGAGCTAATGAGAACCCAGGCAGTTACCAGCCACACAGGCTCCCTCCAGAGCTCAGCCTTCCCAGCCGACCAACGGGAGCAGCAGGCAGGGCTGGCCCAGCCTGTGTGCAACAGCCCAGTAACCAGGAGCAGGGGTGCCCCGGGGGAGCTCAATGCCTCGGTTGCCCCTGGTCTGCTACGACAGGCCAGGCTGATCCTGGGTGCCGCAGGACCTCTGCAAGGGGAGCGTGGCCCTGAAGCCAGGAAGTTTCCAGGAGTGCGCCTGGGGTGCCACGGTGCATCAGGGGAGGTGTGGCCCTGCCTCGACCCTCAGGGAGATGCTTCCGGGTCCACAGGGCCTCTGCAGCCACGAGGATCCAACTGTTATTCTGGGAGCCTCAACAGTCCCAGACTGCCCTGTAGTCTAGCAGGGACCAGGAGGGCAGAGGCAGAACTTGGTGCCGGTGCCTCCGCACCCGGGTGGCAAAGCCCCTGCTCCCCGAGCCTGTGGGTCCCCTGACTCGGCCCGAAAGGCGGTGTGGGCCCTGGGGGAACGGGTGCTCAGGCCTGTTTCCCGATGCTCGCGGGCCCCCAGCCCCGCGCCCACCCCGGCGAGTCCCAGCTCCGCTCCCGCCCCGGCCCGGCCCCCTGCCCGCCAACGTGGAGCGCTGGTGCCATCTACCGAGGGCCACGGAGTGCTGGCGGGCGCCGCTGCCACCGAGCCGTGCGGGGCAGGGGATGGGAACGGCAGCCACGGCTCGGGCCGGGGACCCGGGGCGGCGCGAGAGGAACCGAGGCTGCAGCGCGCCCCGAACCCGCGCCCTGCCGGTGAGCCCCGAAGGCCGCGGGGCGGCGAGACGTGCAGGTGGCCGGTCTCCGGGCAGGGTCGCGCCGCCGGCCATTCCGGCCCCGCAGTGGCGCTCCAGGAGCCTCGGGCGAGCGGCGGCGGCGGAACGTGCTGGAAGCCGGGTCGGGCGAGGAAACCGCCGCGAGCCGGGCAGAGCTCGGAGGACGGCGCCCGGGGACAATTACCTTCTTTGAGGAATTGCGCGTGGATCACCAGGACGAGGAAGCAGCAGAGCGCGGCCCCTGCCAGTGCCCAGAGCGCCTTCAGGAGCTGCATCGCGGAGTGCCCGCTCGGCCGACGCCCCCGAAGTCGCGCAGCGAAGGTCCAGGCGCCGCATCAGCGCCCCGCCGGGTGCAGCCGCCGCGGCCGCCCGCTCGCGCCCTCCATCCGCCGCCAACGCCGCGCTCCGCCGCGACTGGAGGCGCCACTCCGGGAGGCGATGTGTGTCTTTTTGGGCAGGGGGGAGGGGAGCGGGCGGGGGAGGGGGGCGCCGGGGGAAGGGGCGGGCGAGCGGGGGCGGGGAGGTTAGCAGAAAGTCTCGGGCCGCGGCGGCCGCCGCTCCGGCCACTCGGCCACCATCGCGGGCTGCGGGCGCCGGGGGCCCGGGCGAGGGGGGGGCGGCCGCCGCGGCCCCATGAATCAGCCCCGCCGCCACCCCCGGAGCCGCACCGCCAGCAGGGCCCGGACGGCGGGCCGCGGATTGCGCAACGGCCGGGCGGCGGGGGGAGGTCCGGCGCTTCCCCGGCCCCCTCCTCCGCCTGTCGCCCCTCGCGCCCGCTGCTCGGCGTCGCCTTCCTCCTCCTCCTCCTCCTCTTCCTCCTCCTCCGCCGCCCGCGCTCGCTCCGGCCCGGGCTCAGGGGGCCGCCGCGCCGCCGCCGCCACCGCCGCCGCGGCGGGCCAGGCTCGGGGCCGGGGCTGCGCGCCGCGCGCGGGGCTGCCGCACCATCGCCGCCGCCGGGGCCCGCGCGGCCGGGCCGAGCCCGCGACGATCGAACTTGCGCGGCCCGGGCTGGCGGGCCGGTCTCCCCTCCGGACGGTGCCGGCCTCCGCGCTCCCCGCAGCCCGCGCCTCCGCCGCCGCGGCCGGGACGAGGTCCGGGTCCGCCTCTCCCGCGGGCTGCGCGCGCTGGGCCGCCGGGGCCGGGGCCGGGGCCGGGGCCGGGGGCGGCCGCGCCTACAGGTGGGGCCGGCGACGCTGCGCGCCTCGCCACCCGCGGGACGCCGCTGCTGCTCCGGCCTGGAGGCGCGCGCCCGCCCGCTCGGCTCGGCGCCGGCTGCTGGGGGAGGCGGCGGGAGGGGGGAGCGCGGCGCAGCCGCTGCCAGCCCAGGTGGCCGGGCCCGCGCAGCCTCGGACTCCGGCCCGCGCCCGCCGCCGTCTGCGCTCCTCCAGGCCGCGGGGCCGCCGATGCGCACTGGGCCGCGAGGGACCCGGGACCCCGCCCTGCAGCGCCCCCGCCTGGCGCGCCGGCGGGTCAGGTGGGGCCGGTCCAGCCGAAAACTGCGGGTCGGGCTCCACCTAGGTGCGCAGGGGCCTCACTGCAGAGCCAGCCGGGCTGACGCGGGAGCCGGGACGCGGGGCCTCGGTGCGCCCAGCCTCCCTGGCACCCAGGGCCCCGGGGAGAGGCAGGGAGACCCGGGCCCAGGTGCTGCCCGAGCTGGGCCCGACCAGCGGCTGGGAGGGCTCGGAGGAGGCTGTTCCCGCGGCTTCTGAAAACGGCACCTCTACCTGGACACACACATACACCACATCCCTGGCCCTACTGTGTGCCACCCTCCAGTCAGCTGCCCTGCATCCAAGAGCGTGGGCGCACAGTTAATGCCCACGTTCCGTTCCAGGGGGAAACAAGTGGGCACTTCCCTGCGCTGCCCCTCTTCCAGCCTCCAGGAAGGAGGGGTCTTTGTTTCCAGCCAGTTTTGCTCCCCCAATCCCCGCACCCCAGAGCAGGGGGCACGTGTGTCCTCGTCAGGGGGTTGCCCCAGAGCCCAGCACCAAGACAAGTGTGGTAAGGCCTCAAGGCATTTTTGCCTAATTGAATTTGAAATTCAATTTCAAATGCCCAGGAAAGAGCAGGGGGGCAGAAATCGGGGGCTCAAGCTTCCTCGGACCCTGTGTGGGGTGGGGGGCAGTGCTGGTGCCTGCGGTGCATGTGGGTTACATGAGGGCTGGTTCCTCCTTACACTGGTCCTGATGCGCCAGGAAGGGAAGAGGCCTGGCCCTGAAGGGCTCTTGGAGGTCAGATATCTCAAGCCCATCGGTATGCATTGGGGGAAACTGAGGCTTGTAGCAGCATGGCGACTGGCCCCACATCAACTAGCAAGTCAAGGACAGAGCCAGGACCAGCCGCCAAGCTTGATGCCGTCTGCCTGACCTGGCTCTGCTGTGCCCAGCACCTGGCCAGAAGAGAGGCGCCCACAAAGCAGTTCTTCACCTCTGGCTCTCATCACCCTCCACCTGCTCCCAAAAACATCCAGGAGAGGCAATAATGCCCCCATCCGACTCCTCTCACCTAGAAGGTGGCCCCAGCCTCACACCAGCCAATCAACTAAGCAGCTCTGGGCAGACCCTGGGAGGGACTAGCCATTCTCTCTGCTCATGCAAGCCCCTTGGAAACCCCATTTCCTATAAGCACCCCACTCTCATCTGCTCTCTCCACTCCTAGACATGCTCCAGAGGTAGCAGCTGCCCAGGAGCCCACCCCGCCTGGCTGGCAGAGCCTGACCTCTGCCAAGGTTGCTGCCTTCATCCCGCACCTGGCACACAGCTCCCCAGTCAGAGGGCTCAAGGGTGTTCTAGGTGCTTATCACGTGTGCTCGCCCCTGGCCCCCAAAGGGGCCTCAATCAGGAGGAGACAGCCCGCCCTTGACACTCACTGTGTCCCCAATCAGGTGCATATTATCTGAAATTCTGAAAATAGAAAAGTATGCTAAATTCCCCAGGGGAATTTTTCAGAAGTAACCATTTGGAAGATCCTTCTGTAAAGAGAATTAAAGAGGATAAAGGGAAAAAAATAGTTCATAGAGGCTTGGCTCAGCAATTCACTTTCAACAGGTGGGAGGAGGACCGCTGTGCCTAATGCCGGGGACCACCATCACACCTCCCTGGGCACCAAGGCCTCTTGTCAGTAAATGCATGCAGCCTTGCTTACACCTTTGAAAGCGGTCACAGCTGAAAACTCGGGAACCTCACGCAGGGCATCTCAAGAGTGTTAACGGCACAGAGCACAGAGGCCCCGGGTGCCACAGGGAAGGCAGCTCCAGATGGCAGTGTGAACACCTGAGCCAGATACAACCAACACAGATCTCGGGGGGGGGGACACCTAGGCTCTCACTGACAGGTCAGGAAGGACCCTTTATAAATACTAAAACCATGGCGGCGTTGGGAACCAAAGCAATAAGCAAGCCGGAAAGGGAGAGGGGGTCCCGGGCCCAGCTGCTGGACAGAAGAGAAGGAACTGCGGTGGAGCCACCAGAAAGATGCCTGCCACATCCTCCCAAGAAGCTGGAACCAAGCGGGGGTGGGCCAGGCCTCCAGGCAGGAAGGCACTCGGCCACAGAGCTGTGTTTCCGCACTGCCGGGTAGGTGTGTCCTCCCCCAACCCCTGCAAATTGCTGCTTTAAGGCTCGTGGAGCCCAGACCAGAGCCAGAGGAAAGCTGTCCAAGAGGGGGGTGCCTCCTGCCTGGGGACAGTCCCCACAGTGCCTGAGGTGTGGGACTTAGGAAGGGAAAGTGAGCATTTTCTTAACGTGTCTCTAACTGAAATTTAACACTGCCTTCAATTAAGTATGTAGGCAGTAAACATAATACTTTAGACATAACTATGACTGTCACCAACAAAAATCACAGGTATTTTCATACCACATTACAGCTCTTGTAGATATCTCAGTCTACTGCTTATTTTCACCATTACTTCAAATTATGGTCATCCCACTACTAGACCTTTATGTAAGGGGTTCATAAAGAAAACACATTACTATGTCAAAATAGGCTTTTGACCGTTTGATAACTGCATGCTGATATAATTGATCTTCTTAATCATGAATTTTTAGTTTATTCTGAGATGGCTTGCACAGGCTTCGCCAGATTTCCAAAGTGGCCCACGGCACACAAAAAAAGCCGGAAACTTGCCTTCTGAAGTGAAAAACTCAGGCTCTAGGAAATAACCAGGGCAAGGCCAGGCTCCGTAGCTCATGCCTGTAATCCCAGAGCTTTGGGAGGCCAAGGCAGGCAGATCACGAGGTCAGGAGATGGAGACCGTCCTGGCCAACATGTTGAAACCGGGTCTCTACTAAAATAAAAAACAAAAATTAGCCGGGTGTGGCGGCGTGGTGGCACAAACCTGTGGTCCCAGCTACTCAGGAGGCTGAGGCAGGGGAATCGCTTGAACCTGGGAGGCAGAGGTTGCAGTGAGCGGGAGATCGTGCCACTGCACTCCAGCCTGGGCGACAAGAGTGAAACTCCGTCTCAAAAAAAAAAAAAAAAAAAAAGGTCAAAGCAGAGTTAAGGACCTTGGTCACTCATGACAGGCAGGACCAGCAGGTCCAAAGGCAGCACAATTCCTCCCAAGAGTGAAATGCACAAAAACATCTGTCTCCAGGGTCAAGCCTGCCAGCACCAGCGAATGCCAGAACCCTGTTTACCCATCAGCCCCATGCCTGCTTCTGGGATGGCCCATCTGTCCACGCACCTTGCCCATTCCCAGAGAATACAGTAAGCTCTCACGGTCAAGTGAGAAGCCTGTTGGGCTACACTGTGCAGAGGTGACCCACGCCGGCCAGTCAATACACACGCCTCAACCTTTATTCCTACACAGACAGGACCTAGCAGGCAGAAATCACCCCCACTCTCTCCCGCTTTGCAGAAAGGTGTTTGCAGAAAGCTAGTGGCAGGAAAGAGAAGGCGGGCCCAGCTGTGCTACTCTACACTTGAACCTTAGGGGACAGAGATAATCCAGGGAAAATAATCAGAACCATAATTGTGATCATTCTAAATAGCATAATTCTCAAAAAAAATTGAAAGAATATGATATCAATAAGAGAAAACCAGACTTCTATGGGGAAAAAAGGAAAACAAGAAAATGAGAAAAAACTTAGAAATTAATGTGATTGGCCCATTTTAAGATAGAGGGTATGCACTGAATGGTAAAATGGGAATGAGTGAAGACCAGGCTGTGGAAAATAAAATCAAATATGTTTACAAGAGTGGGAGCACATAGAGAGGTGAAAAAATGGGGGAAAACTTGAGACCTAGAAGGTATTCCTAGGCGTCCAACTTTTATTTATTAGAGGTTCTAAAGGAGAATAAAAGGCAACAAAGAGAAGGAAATAGCCAAATAAATAAAGACACATCTTCAGATTCTAGGGACTCACCATATTCTGATTAGATCTAATGGACAGACCCCCAGATCCAAGCAATGCAAGAAAACCTTGCAGAATTTGTTTTTAAAAAAGCAAAACACAGGCCAGGAATGGTGGCTCATGCCTGTAATCTTAGCACTTTGGGAGGCCAAGGTGGACATCACAAAGTCAGGAGATTGAGATCATCTTTGCCAACATGGTGAAACCCTGTCTCTACTAAAAATACAAAAATTAGCCGGACATGGATATATAATATAGCAACATGCCTATAATCCAAGCTACTTGGGATGCTGAGGCAGGAGAATCGCTTGAACCCAGGAGGCGGAGGTTGCAGTGAGCCGAGATCATGCCACTGCACTCCAGCCTGGCAAAAGAGCAAGACTCCATCTAAAAAAAAAAAAAAAGGAAAAAAAGTGTTCTATGAAGACAGAAATGAGCTGACACTGAAAAAACACTGGCTTATTGAAGACAGTGGAGTAGTAACTTCAAGTTCTGGTGGGAAAAGATAGACGACCTAGAATTTTATACCTAGCTAAATAGTCAACAAAGCATACCATTTGACAGCATTCAAAAGTTCAGTTTACCAGTTTCATCCCTTATACAAAAAGCTGGTCTAGGTTACACTCCACCAACAAAGGGAATCAAGGAACTGCACCTGGAGATGTGAGATAAAAGAAAATAGGACCTTCGACTCTCTAGAAGTAGAATAAACTGTGAAGAATAGGTACAAAGATACATTAGACCTTGATACTTGAAAGAATCCAACTGGTAAAATCTTTACAATGGTATATCTCTTTCTCCACAGTTCTAGTCAGAAATCTTCTTGCTATAAATGTTTATGGGATAGTATTATAAATGCACTTTAATTCCATTCAAGTTTTAAAATCAACATGTAGAAAACTCAGTAGAAAGCTGAACATAAATTCTTAAACCCTGACCACTAAGTACATAATAGAGAAATGAAAAGAGGAAGGCAGTGTTTTAATGGAGAGAGTAAGCCCTCTGTTTTTTTCACTGTTCGAAATGGAAAGTGAGGAGGTCCTGACCAGAGGTGATGAAGTAAGAAGTAAAAGTTTGAGTGTGCACTGCTGACATCGTGCCTGCTGAAAATGAAAACTTACAGTGATCAGGGCCAGGCTGGGTAAGAAGAAGCTATTAATCATTTGTCCCCAGGGGAAAGGCCTGGATGCTGGGAAGAGGGCAGAATCCTGCCTTTCATCTGGAACTTTCCTTTGTCATTGTAATTTATTTTTTACAATATCCATTATGTATGTTCTGCAATTTGAGATACCCCAGTCTCATAAAAACAATGTAGATAAATTGTGTTATGTCCATAGAAGTGTAATACTTTGCACTCTTTGATGAAAAGGAGGAAGTGGTGTATATATGGGCAAAGGCGAAGGCAGCCTCAGCCTCATACCTATTGAAAGGTATGAGCATAGCCATGCCCGTAATCACAGGCCACGAAGTGGGCAGGAGGTGGTGAGGCTGGCCTTGACCGACAGGCAGAATCCATCCAGTGTGGGCAGTAAGGTGGGGCAGATGCAGGGCGGCAGGACCCTGCCAGGGGGGTGTGGGGGAGCAGAGGAGTGAGGCTGTGCCAGAGAGAGGGGTGATCTGCATGTGACCATGTCGGCGAGGAAGAGGAAGAGCGCAGCCTCAGGGAGGCCTCTGGTGCAGCAGCCATGTGTGCAGGGGCCCTGGTGCCCATGACATTGGGGTAAATCCGGCATGGCCCCTGAGGGCCCAAGGACATCCCCGGAAGGACTACAGCATGGCAGGCCATAGTTCCTGCCTCTTTCTGAGCATGGGAGACAGTGAGAGGGCACGCCAGCCACATGCAGGGGACAGGCCTGGAAGGCAGCCATGAACCTCACCAGCACCTGGGGGGCCCCCCCCCGACGCACGTGACTCGGGTCAGCATGCACTTCCGTGGCCACTTGACGAGCCTGGCCCCCATGTCAGCCAGGATCAGCAACGGAACACCCCGGCAGACCGGGCCACGGCAATGCAGAGCAGCTTCTGTGGGTGCCAGGGGCACAGTCCGGGAGAGCGCTGGGGTTGCTCTGGTGAGGAGGGACCACAGTGCCCACAGGAATGCTAGGCGTCCCGTGGGCCTTGACTGTAGCGGCCACACTCCCCATGTCCTTGGCAGCCTCCACATGCACTATCAGACCAGCCATCCCAGAGGTCATAAACAGAAAGGCTCCCAGACCCCATGGAGACACCCCAAATACACAGTTTATTGAATCAATGCCAGCACACAGTGAGAGGCAAAGAGTCATTTCACATGTGGGGGGCCAGGTCAGGTTTTGCGGTTTCCAGAAACTTCCATGACTGCACACATCCCACTCTCCTCTGGAGCAAGTCTGAGTATCCACGGCCCGTGGCCCCGTGTCCACTGTCCTGCCCTGAGGATGTCGTCTCCTGAGTAACTGCGGCCACCTGCAGTGCTCGGCACACCCCAGGCAGCTGTCCCCATCCCACAGAGGCCAAAACTGGGCACCAGAGCGGGGGAGGCAGCTGTGTAGGAGGCCACAGCCAATGAGGGATCCAGTGGCTTAGGCCCCCAGGCACCAATCTGCTCACAGCCCGGCCCTGCCCCTCCTTCAGAGCTGGCTGGGGGTTCAGGATGGACGGTGCCGACGGCCCCGGCCATGAGCATAAGATGATGCTCTGCCCTCGTCTGTTCCGCACCCTGGCCCCGCAGGCTGTGCTCACCACTGCTGGATCGTGGAAGGAGATCTGGAGGAGGGCGGTGGGGCTTCGGGGAGTCTGGGCTGGCAGCCAAGGGGTGGCATGGGGAAAAGCAATGGGCATCGTGGTGGGGAGGACCACTGGTGTGACCAGACTGCTGGCCACTCGTGAGTCTCCCTGTGCCCCGCGTCCTCACTGACGCCCACTGCAAGGGGTACAGCACATGCAGGCAGAGAACACGGCACATGGTTGGTCTCAACCAGCGTTTTCTTTCCTCCTTTTCCTTCTGCATGCATGGAAGAGGCTGTATCTTGTCCCCAAGGAGATCTCTGGGGCACTGTTGTGGGGGTCTTAGAGAGATGTCCCAGGCAGCCCTTGTCTGGAGTCACTCCCAGAAGAGAATCTTCCTCTGAGTTCAAGTTTTGGTTCTGCACAAAGGGTAAAGGCCCCGGCAGGGCTGGCTCCGAGCGGCCATCAGTGCTTCATACCCCGGGGTGAGTGCGTTGCAGATCCTCTCTCTGGAGCAGAAGAGAAGTGAGCAGAGCAGGTGACAGAAGAAACAGAAAACCAGCAGAGGAAAGGCCACCAGTTTCAGGAGGAGAAAGAGAAGATGGAGGGGCGGGCCAGGGGCAGGGGAGGTGCTGCTTTCTCTCGCCGACCACCTGGGCCTCAGGATGGCTGAGGCCGCAGTCCAGGCAGGCCCCCTGGGCTCAGACACACGGTGAAGACAGACTTCCTGCTGGCCCAGGGTTGGCTGTTTTCACTCCTATTTCTTTTGTGACCTCCTCTGGCACACCCAGAAAACAGAGGCCATGAGCTTCTCACTGTCCCTGAGATGAGACTGAAGGCCCCCAGCTGGCACACACGCTGCCCACGGTGGCCCGGGCTCCTCACCGGCCTCACCTCCCAGCTCTAGGACCGCAGGTCACTCCAGTGCGGGCAAACCTCTGCCCGTTCCCAGGCCTGCCCAGCACCGTGCATGGGCTGAGCCTTGGCCACAGATGCCCTGCTCGACCCTCATCCTGCGAGACCCGGTGCCCCAGGCCACCCTGCAGACTGCAGTGTCACGCCTGTTCCTGCAGCCCCAGCCACCCCTGCCACTGCCCGGGGCACCCAGAGAGCAGAGCTGCTCGTCATGCCTGAGCTCACCCGGGGGGACCCTGGAGGATGTGAGACCAGCTGGTGAGTCCTGAGTGAATGCGGGCAGCAAGAGGGGCTGGGAGGAGCCTTTGGTGGAGCAGGCCTGCTCCCCTCCCCTCAGGCCACCTGCCCACCCTGGCCAGCCCTGCCAGCTGTGCCAGCCAATCCCCCGCCCGCAGCAATGCAGGGACTATCTCCAAACCCACGCCCACGATCACCCTGCTCTCTTTTTGAAATTCTTATCTTTTCTCTGCACACATTAACTCTCACTTTAGCTGGGCTTAATAGAGCCCATTCACTCAAAGTGGGGATTGTCCTTTAAAGCATTTCCTAATAAGGCTGGGAGGAAAGCACTCGGCCTGGGGAGAGCACCTGTGACCCCCGGTCCTCGGAAACAGAGGGGCACACAGGAGGGCCCTCCCAGTAGCCAGAGGGGCACACAGGAGGCCCTTCCAGCAGCCACAGGGGCACACAGGAGGGTTCCCAGCAGCCACAGGGGCACACAGGAGGGTTCCCAGCAGCCACAGGGGCACGCAGGAGGACCTCCCAGCAGCCACAGGGGCACACAGGAGGACCTCCCAGCAGCCACAGGGGGACACAGGAGGGCTCCCAGAAGCCACAGGGGCACACAGGAGGCCCTCCCAGCAGCCAGAGAGGCACATAGCCAGAAAGGCACACAGGAGGCCCTCCCAGCAGCCAGAGAGGCACACAGCCAGAAAGGCACACAGGAAGCCCTCCCCAGCAGCCAGAGGGCACACAGCCAGAGAGGCACACAGGGGAGGCCCTCCCAGCAGCCACAGGGGCACACAGGAGGGGTTCCCAGCAGCCACAGGGGTACACAGGAGGCTCTCCCAGCAGCCAGAGGGGCACACAGGAGGCCCTCCCAGCAGCCACAGGGGCACACAGGAGGGGTTCCCCTGCAGCCACAGGGGGCACACAGGAGGCCCTCCCAGCAGCCACAGGGGCACACAGGGAGGGTTCCCAGCAGCCACAGGGGCACACAGGAGGACCTCCCAGCAGCCACAGGGGCACACAGGAGGACCTCCCAGCAGCCACAGGGGCACACAGGAGGACCTCCCCAGCAGCCACAGGGGCACACAGGAGGCCCTCCCCAGCAGCCACAGGGGCACACAGGAGGGTTCCCAGCAGCCACAGGGGCACACAGGAGGCCCTCCCAGCAGCCACAGGGGCACACAGGAGGGTTCCCAGCAGCCACAGGGGCACACAGGAGGCCCTCCCCAGCAGCCACAGGGGCACACAGAGGGTTCCCAGCAGCCACAGGGGCACACAGGAGGACCTCCCAGCAGCCACAGGGGCACACAGGAGGCCCTCCCCAGCAGCCACAGGGGCACACAGGAGGGCTCCCCAGCAGCCTTCCAGAGGCCGAGCGGGCAGCGCCCCGGGGAGCCTCTCCCCCAAGTTGGGGCTCAGCCTTCCCCTCAAGGAAGCAGACACGTTTTCTGTATGTTTTTGTTTAAAAACAATTATTTCCTGTTCAACTATCCTGAGGAAAATGAAAGCAAAGTCAAGATGTTCCAACCCTAAATCTGGAAGTTGCGTTTTTCAGAAGATACCCCAGAGCAGCACCTGCCCGTGTGGAGACAAACCTCTCCGCACGTGGAGTAGCGAAACCTTGGAAACCACGCAAGTGCTGCCCACAGGGGAAGGGGGGATTCTGTCTACAGGCGGCGCAGCAGAGGGGAAAGGACAAACCCAACCCACGGACATGCCCGGGCCTCACTCCTCAAACCAGTGGGAGCAAACAGCAGCAAGCTGCGGGACCACCTGGCTGCACAGCCCCAGACCTTTGAAAGACGCTTCCAAGCAGGTCAGAGGCAGAAGGAGGAGCACGTTATCGGGGGCTGGCTCCCCTACAGCCCACGCCCCTTACACACCTCATCCCACTTAGTTCTCACGACCTTCTCAGGCAAAGATCCCTCCCCACCAACTTACTGCTCAGGCAGCTCGAGCAGCCCGCCTATGCAGCACAAGGAGAGGGTGCACTAAGCTGGGGTGTACCTGGGCAGCCCCTGCTACCTCTCTGAAGAGGCCAAACATACTCATAGGCCCCTTCTTCTCTCCACTCATCCGTTTGTCCATCAGTACATCATCCCTCCATCCGTAATCCACCATCCGCCATCCATCCTTCCATCAATCAATCATTCATCATCCACCATCCATCCACCCACCCACCCACCATCCACCCATCATCCATGCATTCATATCCACCTATCATCCATCCATCCATCTGTCCATCATCCATCCATCATCAACCCATCATCTGTCCATCATCCATTTATCCATAGTCCATCCATCATCCATCCATCTGTCCATCCATCTGTCCATCCATCCATCTGTCCATCACCCATCCATCATCAACCCATCATCTGTCCATCATCCATTTATCCATAGTCCATCCATCATCCATCCATCTGTCCATCCATCTGTCCATCCATCCATCTGTCCATCATCCATCCATCATCAACCTATCATCTATCCATCATCCATTTATCCATAGTCCATCCATCATCCATCCATCCATCCATCCATCTGTCCATCCATCCATCTGTCCATCATCCATCCATCATCAACCCATCATCTATCCATCCCCCCCCTCCTCCTCCCCCCCCCCTCCCCCCCCCCTCTCCCCCTCCCCCCTTATCCATTTACCCATGGTACATCTGTCCATCCATCCATCCATCCATCCCTTTGTCTACCCATCAGTCCATCCATCCATCCACCCATCCCTGGCTTTGGTCTAGGCAAGGAACAATGAGGAGAGAATAAAACCCCGAACTGCCATCTCAAGCCGCTGCTCCACTCCAGTTCTAGCCCCCACAAGGCAAGCTCCATGACCGAGTCCAGCACGTGTGTTCCCGAGAGCCGAGCACAGGGCTGGGCAGGTGCGAGGCCCTGGGAATCCTCTTAGCAGTGTCAGAGCGAGGCAGGACTCTAACGTGGGGAGGTTGACGTTGAGAACCTAAGACCCACGAATAACACAGTTTCTCTATGGATGCCCAAAAGCCTTCAATTGACAGGGAGGGAACACCAGATTCTGCCCGAGGCTGGCACCAGCCAGTCAGGCTGAGCTGAGCAGAGTTGAAAAGAGTTGGTATTGGTGGCCCTGGTGCGCTGAATATTTATTCACATGTTGCTGGGAATGGGGCACCACGCGTTTATGAAGCTAGAACAGAAGCATCACCCCACGGCCACTTCAAGGAGTTTGCTGTGCGTCAAGCCAGAGGGCCTGGGTCTGGGGCATCTGCATTCCCGCTCCTCTACCCACAGCGCGGGGGGCCACCTCCCATCCCCTGCAGCCAGCGCCTGAGGAGTGCCCTGCTTTCTCTGCCTTCTCAGGGCCCACACCCCACACAGCACTTGGCCGTGACAGTGGTGTTCCTGCCTGTTTCCTGGGCCTGCCCTAAGCTGGAGTTGGCTCCTTTGGGCTGTGACCATGGCCAGTCTCCTCCAGGCAAGATGCTCTCAGCCCCGGCATGGCCATGAGGCTCCCCCGCCCCCATCCTACCATGGCCATGAGAAGGCAGAGAGCAGGGCAAGGACGGCAGGTGTGGAAAAAAAAAAAAAAGCCATGAGAAGGCAGAGGGCAGGGCAAAGACGGCAGGTGTGGCCATGAGAAGGCAGAGAGCAGGGCAAAGACGGCAGGTGTGGCCATGAGAGAGGCAGAGTGCAGAGCAGACAGCAGGTGTGGGCCACGCACTTTAATTATGCTCCCCCAACCCCTAGGGCCGGAGATGCCAGCTGACACCTCTCCCAGACGCAGCTTCCACAGCTCATCTTTGCAGGGCCACTGGGGGGGGACGTCTCAGGCTCTGTGTGGCACTAAGGGCACTCATCATGGGGCAGCTGCCTGCTTCTGTGCTGGTTATGCTGGAGAAGTCGATGGACACCCCCAGGACATTCCCTCAGTCACTCCCAAGGTCGAGCACACACATGCTGGGTCTGGAAGCTTTCTACAACAGCTGCAGCCCTCTCTGCCACAGGAGAAGGAGGCGTAGTCCCCTGGGACCAATGCCCCATGTGGAGTGGCCCTCAGTGAAGGCCTGCAGAGCTGGGACCACAGATGCCCCACCCTCAGCCCGGGGCGGAAGACCCCCAGCCCCGGGGGCCGGGGGTGTGCAGCTTTGTCAGAGCCCCAGTGAGCTGACTGACCATCCACAGGACAATGACCAGACCACACATGACAACAGAACTCTAGCCCACGGCCCCGCAGCTGCCAGCTCAGAAGCCAACTCACAGCCTGTGCAGCCATTAGGCCCAAAAGGTCAGCACTTGGTCAGCAACCACCAGCTTCCCTCCTTTTCTGTCCCTTCATCCAACTCAGGACCAACCAGAGAAAACCCACTGTGCCCGGATGCCTCCTTAAGGAACCGCTCTGGCTTGCCCAGGCCTAGGCCTCCCATCAGGGCAACCTGGAGCGCCCCTGTTCCACCACGGCCTCCCGCGGTCCTCTGCCACGGGCGTGAGTAGCGGCCTTCGCTCATCCTTGTTGGTTGTCTCCCGGGGTTTCCACAAGGGTCATGTGCCCAGCTGTGCACAGCGTGACCGGGGGATGAGCCGCCAGGCCCCCATTCCTGCACACACCACGTGCACACCAGGCCTCGTCTTAGGGCCTGCTTTTGGGGACCCCATGCTGAGGAAACCCCTGCTGTACAACGCACTCTGTACAGAGAACAGCTGCTGCTTCCACAGTGTGGTCGGTTTCAGGTTTCAGGAAGGACAAGGACGCCTGGCTGCAGGCAGCCCGGAGCCCGGTGAGGAGCCTGGCAGGACCCCGAGGAGGGCGGGGCCAGGCGGGCCGGGGAGGGGAATGGCCTTCACTCATAGTAGGGAGGAGTTGGCACTGCCACCTGGCATGGGTCCTCAGGGTCTTGACCTGTGTCAAGGAGCTGGTGTCCTCCCAGTGAGCTCCCGTTACCCTTCTCAGCTCACTGGCGGCAGAACAGGCACTGTGACCGCTGCTGCTCCGAAGGAGGAGGCCACGCCCCAGCCTGTTGGGGTGCAGAGGAGTCCGAGGGGGCAGAGAGCCCGGCAGCGCTGAGCTGCAGGACCCGTGCCTGCCTGGCAGCAGCAAGAGCCCTGTCTCGGATGGCAGGCACAGGTACCCTCCGGGAGCCGGGCCCTCTTCCCATACGGAGACAAGAGGAGCCCCACCTGCCACCCACCTGCAGGCACTTGCATAGGCAGCCAACAGCGCCCCACCCTCCGCCCATGCCTGGAGGAGTTCAGGGCCCAGCCTCCTCACTGCAGGGGAGTGAGGCCAGACAGAGCCCCGGAAGCTGGGAAAAACCAATCCTTTGTCCCAACATAAGCGCCCACTGTGGTCCCCCACTGGAGAAATGTACACAGAGAACAGCTGCTCCTGCTGCAGTGCCGAGATCCCGGTCGAAAGGCCACTTGTGTGCAGGACTCTTGAGGGCCACACGAGGACCTGGCCGAGCATCCGAGGAGGGGTGGCTGGCACTGTTTGCTAAATTTCAGAGAAATGCTGGAAGGTCAAGGGCCGAGGCGCTTGAAGGTCACTCGCGGCTGCGGAGGACCAACTGGGCGGCTCGGTCCGGCCCAGCTCTGGTGTGGAGAGATGCCAAGGCAGCAGGGCCTCTAGTACTGCCACCTGCACAGACGGGCATCCTGGGCTGGGAGAGGAGAGAGGGTCTCAGGGCCGTAAGTGGGAGCCCTGTGTGGTTTGGGGGGAGTTTTCCAAAGTTCGAAAATGACTCCTCTCTCACCGTGGGGGTGGAACTGTCACGAGAAGCGGTGTCAGGGGCCTAGGCCAGACCCACCCTGACCCCACTGCCCAAGGGACTCGGCTATCCCTGGGGAAGGGAGAGGCTCTGGGTGCCAGGCCTTGAAGAAGAAAGGACATTCCTTGGGCTGGTGATAGATGTACCAGCAAAGCGTCCCGGAGCCACAGAGCAGAGTGGACCCGACACGTGGGATGTCCTGAGGCCTGAGGCCACATTCCGTCCAATGATCACACACACCTTCCCAGGATGGGACGCATCACCTCCTATCCACAGTCCCACCCACGACGCTCCAGCTTGAAGAACAGAGCCTGCCACAGCCAGACCCAGACAAATCCCAGTGTCACCCACACAGGGAGCACCTCCATCCCCCAGGTGCGGGGGACAGCACAGGATGAGAACCGCTCAGACACAGGAGCAAAACAAAAGACACTTTAAAGACAACTGTGAGGCCGGGTGTGGTGGTCCACGCCTGTAATCCCAGCACTTTGGAAGGCCGAGGGGGTGGATCACGTGAGGTCAGGAGTTCCAGACCAGCCGGGCCAACATAGTAAAACCCTGTCTCTACTAAAAATACAAAAAATTAGCCGGGTACAGTGCTGGGTGCCCGTAATCCCAGCTACTCCAGAGACTGAGGCAGGACAATTGCTTGAACTCAGGAGGCAGAGGTTGCAGTGAGCTGAGATCGCACCACTGCACTCCAACCTTGGTGACAAGAGTGAAACTACATCTCAAAATACTACCACTACTAATAATGATAAAGACAGCTGGTTTTCATGGCCCAGCGTGGGTCTCAGGACCCAGGGGCCTTCTGCAGCAAGAAAGCCCCTCACATCGGGCGCCTGCTGGCCCTGCCCTTGCCCAGGCTGGCTCCAGGCCCCAATGATGCACCTGCACCCCCGGGCTCCTGGCATCCCACATGTGGTCCCCAGTGACCGGAGGCCCAGAATGGAAATGCTGGGGGGCCTGCTGGGGCCGCAGCAATGCCAGGACAGCACCAGTGCTAGGAGGCTGATGGCACCGGCCTGGGCACAACACAGGGACAGACTCCTGAGCCATGTCATACCCCTGCCCAGAAACTACAGGCCCCCATTAGCGAAACGGCCCCCTGCTGAGAGCAGTGACGCCCCTCCCCTACAAGGACGTGGCTTTCCTGTGGGACACATATGGCGGTCCCAAATCCCACGCTGTGAAGCCATCGGTGGCCAGGGCGGCTGCCTGATGGAGGATGGTCGGCGTGTGCACAGAAAGAAGACCCTGCGGCTCCTGCCCAGACCCTCACACCCACAGGGGTCTGGACCCCAGGGTTCTCGCTTCAGGTCCTCCCCTACGAGGCTGAGATAGGAACATCTCCACCACCAACCTGTAAGGACTCAGCGCATGCCGACCGTACCTCCAGCGAAGATTGTAATGAGATGATGACTGGGCCTGTGGCGCTGTCCCCGCATCCCTTCCCCATCCCTGCCACGTCTGCTTCTGGATTTGTACCCTCTGCTCCCCCAGGGTCAGGCCCCGCCACCCCTCCTGCCTGGCTCAGGCTGTGCCCTCTTCCCATCTGCCCCTTCCTGGCTTCCTCCCTCCTCCTCCAGGCTCAGCCGAACCCCACATCCTGCCCAGGTCTCCTGGTTCTCCCACATGCAAGGCCCTCTCTGACAGCTGCAGTGACAGGGAGAAGCCTTGGGGACGTGGAGACTGTGGGGGGGGGGCACCTCTCCTCCATCAGCCATGTCGCCACTCAGAGAAGCCCTCCGGGATGGCCTGGGTTGGAGGCGGGGCTGTGGAGCAGGGGCCCCAGCAGTGTGGGTTGCCAGGTCGCCCGGCTCATCTCAGGAAGGGACTCTACCTGGGACCTCAGGTGCCTGCTCCCAAGAGCAAAGCCACCCCCAGACCAGAAAGAGCATGAGTAGTGATGTCTGAGGGGCCAAAGTTGGCGCCGCCTTTCCAGTGTGGGACCCGCTTCCTAGGCAGCCCCAACTGCCATGGGCTCCGTGATCTGCTGCGTGGCAGCCCAGTGGCCCAGCACAAGCGTCCACCACTGGGGTCATCTCCAGCTGCCACCACAAAACACCACGACCCGGGCAGCCTCAACGACAAAGCCAAGGGCGGCCCAGCTGGGTCCCTGGTGTGGGGTCCCTCCTTGGGCCCTCGGCACTGTGCCCCTCATGCAGCAGTGAAGGGGATGGGGAGCCTCCCTCATGCCTCTCTCCTGAGGACCCGACCCCAGCAGAAGGGCTCCCTTCATGACCTCGTCACCTCCAGATGCCATCGCCCTGGGGCTGGGGCTTCAGCATTTGAATGTGGGGGACCCAGTTCAGGCCTGGCACCTGCTCATTGTGAATTTCCCACTGCACACCTGCTCTCTCCGTCCCTGGCAGCTGGCGGAGGTAAGTCAAGAGGAAGAGGTGGGCCGGCCCTTTGCCCAGGCCCCAGGCTCACGTGGGCATCCAGGGTGTCCTCCTCACCCCGTGAACCACCAGCCGTCGGTGGCACACACTCTCATCACGCCCTCCTACTCCTGACTCTTGAACCCGACGGGACCTTGCTGGTCTACAGCCCTGGACGACGTCTCCCAGTGGCCACGCCTGGAAGATACTGCAGAGGTATTCCTGGCTGGCCAAATGAATACGCCACAGCCACAGAAAGACCTCTCCCCGGACCACCGCTCCCGAGGCCACGCTCCCACAGGCGGTGGGAGAGACCATGGCGAGCACCCACAGGAGCCCAACTCTACTTAATCACCTCCTTACTGGCTTTGAGGCTGTGTCCCTGTAAGGAATCTGCTGTCTGAAAATGCAGATGATTAGGAGCTCCAAAACGCCGAGAGGGGCGACGGCCCTTAAACAGCATCACATCAGTTCCAGGCGGGACACACTCACCAACAAGATTTAATTTGTCTCTGCGTAAAATGCTAGACTTTGAGAAACACCCAGGGCCAACGCAAATGAGTGTGCGCTGAGGGAAAGCAGACCATTTGCCGGCTCCCAGCAAATTGAACATAAGCTCCGATTATAATGCAGCCACGGAGAGCAAAGACGCAATAATGGCTATATTGGGATGGCGCGATGCTGGCACTGAATGCGAATGAATTGGCACAGGCCCGGCCTGCCATCCATCTGGGAGTCCCCATCACCTTCCCCATTCCCTGGAGGTTGCGCTGATCTTGGTGGTGTGCAGAATCTAAAGGAAGCGGGGGGAGGGAAACACACCACACACCCCCCGCCTGGAACTGGGGCCTCTGCCTGAGCTGAGTCCGTGGCCCCGTTCTCTCTCCACCTGCTTGTCTCGTGGGAAAGGTCAAACCTGCCCTGGCCCAGACATATGCTCCTGCTGCATACTCACTGTGACCTCAAGGGACAGGGGTCCTAGGACCCATTAGCAGAGGGACATTTCCCTCCAGTGGTTCTACGGGAGCTGACCTCAGGGACGGAGCTCTAGGCATGGCCAGAGCCCTCCCTCACAACGATCGCCCATCACCGCCTGCTAAGGGCAGGTCAGGAAGGGGCTGCTGAGGGTCTGGAGGTGCCGTGGTGCTCGGCGGCCCATGGCCTGGCATCCTCAGGGACCCTGAGCTGCCAGGTTTCAGTGGAGTGCCTGCGACGCCCGGGCAAGACCAGGTTCCCACTCAGCCTCCCTCACAGAGCCACCTCGGTCACCTCCTATCTCACCACCGCCTGGGATTGGTGTCCTAGGGCAGCCAGAACAGAACGCCACAGGCAGGATCCCTGTCAGCCCTGTCCCCCGGCACCACTCAGGGCAGAAACGTATGTCCTCATAGCCCTGGAGGCCGGGAGTCCAGCTCAGGGTGTGGGCCTGGCTGCTCCCTTTCAGGCCACTCTCCTCCGCCCCCTTGACGCCATCTTCTCTCTGTGTCCCTCACAGGGTGGCCCCTTTGTGCCTGTCCCTGTCCTCACCTCTCCCCCCTAAGTACACCAGTTATGCTGGATTAGGGCCCCACCCTTATGACCCAGGTAACCTTAATCACCTCTTTAACAGCCCCGTCTCCAAGTACTGCCACGTTCTGAGGAGTTAGTACATCAACATAGGGATTTTGGGGAGACACAATTCAGACCCGAGAACAGCGCTGATGCTGTTACTGCTGCTGGCCCTGAACTCCGGACCTGGGCACTCTCCCTGCTTCCTGACGGTGGGTGTCCCTGGTGACCGCACCTGGCCCAGCTGTGACCCTCTTCTCCTCTGGGAGGGGGTAACTCTCGTGATTGTCATCTGCTTTTCCTCCCAGGACCCAGCAGGCAGGGCTGTGCCCAGTGAGTGCATGAGGATGCCAGTGTGGACAGCAGGGTGCCTGATCCGCATCCCTGGAGCCGGGCAGTGCCCTCAAGGGAAGTGAGCACAGGGGCTCTGGGGCTGTGGAGGGCGGGCCCTGAGCAAGGCCGTGATAAGGTGGGACCAGGGTGCCCTCTGCGCAATGCTGGGCTTTCATTCTGCCCCAGTCTGCCTTCCTCCCCTCTCCAAGAAGCCCCTAGCCTGCCAGGATCCACCCCAGGAGGGCTCCGGCCATGCCTGGACCTTCGTCCCCGAGGTCAGCTCCCCTAGAATCCACTAGAGGGAAATGTCCCCCCTGCAAATGAGTCCCAGGACCCCTGTCCCTTGGGGTCATAGTGAGGATGCAGTGGGAGGATTTGCCTAGGCTGGGGCAGGTCTGACCATTCCCATGAGACAAACAGGTGGAGACAGAATGGGGCCACAGAGTCGCTCAGGCAGAGGCCGCTGTCCAAGCTCCACCCTGACCAGCCGCCTGCCCTGGACATATGTCTCTGGGTCCCTTCCTGGGGCCACCTGGAAGGCGTATAGCGAGGAGACACAGGCCATGCTGGAGCAAGTGACCGGATTGCCCGGCGGCCATGCATTCACAGACGTTCCCTCACCCGGCAGCAGCCACAGCCCAGCCCCTACAGCCCCCAGAGGGAGGAGCAGAGCGTGTTTGTCTTAAAATTTTAAATCAGAACATAAGCCTGTGAGCCCAGGTCCTCCTGAGGCAGAAGGGACCTCTCCCACACCGGGGTCTCCCACCACAGACACAAGGCATGTGACGCTCAGACCGGGACCTTGCAACAAACCCGCAGCTGCTCCCCACTGCACGGCTGCCTTGTCTCCTTGGCCAGAGGAGCCCCTCAAATCCTCCCAGGAACGCTAGGAAGCTGTGCGGGTCCCAGAAACAGCAGAACTCCAGCCACAGTGCCCCAGTCTCCCCTGGGGCGGGCCTCACACAGCTGGGGAGTGCGGACATTTCTCCCTGGGCCTCTCTGCACAGCTCACGGGGTCGTTCACTCCCTCCCTCACACCATTGCAGCACCTGCTGGTTGCTAGGCTCAGAGGGAACCCAGCCAAATTCGGCCCCTAGGGGAGGGGCCAAGATGTAATAAGCAGGCATGGACCCAGCACATCCCGCCTTATGGTCAGGGCTCTGCAGGGAAGCCAGCCAGCCAGCCTGGCCATGGGCGTGTGATGGCAGATGGGCAGGAGATGGCATTGGAGCTGGTTCCTAACCCCACACCTTCCAGAACATTCTAACCAGCCAAGCAAGCCAAAGCAAGAGCCCAGAAGGCATCTGTGGAGCGATCGCCCAGAAGGTACGGGGCTCTGGGTCCGAAGGTTCCCAGCCCCTCAACCTTCCACCCAAGGAGGAAATCACCCACTTCAGCAAAGGTCCTCCCCCCGCAGCTCATGCACTTTCAATCTGGGCTGAATCCTCAGGCTCAGGCGCCTTTCCTCCTGGGTGCAAGGACCAAATGAGGGGGGAGATTTTGAGTAATGTCCTGACACCACCACTCTCTGCCGGGCCGCGTGATCCAGGAAAGCCAAGAGGCTGCACATCCCGCCGTCAGCACGGCCACCAACTTCTCAGGAGGACGCCCCACGTGCAGGGACCCTCTGCCCCCAGGAATCTAACTGGCGTCTGGCCCACAAGAAGCTGGGTGCTTCCTTACATACGGGGCCCCCAAGCACCAGCGACCAGAAAACATACCGCCCCGGGACCCCTGAGGATCCGAGTGTCCTGGGGACCCAAATCCCCTGCTGCCCCCAGCGCCTCTTCAGGACACCCCACTTTCCTTTCACAAATCAAAGGTCTTCCGACATGGGCCTGCCGAAGAGCGTCTCTTGCAGATGAATACAGATGGCAGAGGCTGATTTAAATAAATCTATTAATTATCTGCAGCTTAGGCTGTGTGCGTCTGTGTGTAAGCTGCAGCTCCTAAATAATGTCATTTCAGGAGCCTCTGCATCTATTACATTTCATTACTTCTCCCTGTGGTGCACAAGATCGAGACACAGCCACAGTCGCACCAGGTCCCTGGAGCCTGGCGAACCCCAGAGGGGCTGCTCTGCAGGAGGGGGCTGGCCACAGCGGGGCCTCGGGGTGCAGCGCTGGTGAGCACTTGCTCTGAGGGACCCGCCTCTTCTCCCAGCCCCCCGGGAGCCTCCCCAGGACAAATTCACCTCCTCTGCCTGTGATGCCCTCTGTGGCATGGGTCTACCATGACACCTCCCATAGTGGTCCAGGAGCTTGGTGAGAGCAGCAATCCCTACAATTCCCCTCCAGGAGTGGGGTTCAGCATTTAGGCTCTTAGCCCAGTCCCTGGATCCTATGTTCATCAGAGGACTCGGCCCACAGGACAGGACACCCCCAGGGAGGGGAGCAAGGGCAAGGAGTGGGCCCTGGCAGGGGCAGGGGACCAGGTGGCAGGGTCGCCACCCCTCACAAGCACCACCCGAGGCCTGGTCCAGCCCCTTCCAGGTCTGTGAGCTTGAAGCAACTGCTCCCTGAGAGATGGCTCTGCAGTCTCCTGCCAACGGTCCCCAGCCCCCCATCCCCCACTCTCCTCCAACTCCGCTCTCCCCCCAACCCCACTCTCCCCCATCCCCCACTCTCCCCCATCCCCGCTCTCCCCCATCCCCACTCTCCCCCCATCCCCGCTCTCCCCCATTCCCCCCTTCTCCCCCATCCCCCCCCTCCCCCCATCCCCCCTCTCCCCCATCCCCGCTCTCCCCCGCATCCCCGCTCTCCCTCCATCCTGCTCTCCCCCATTCCCCCTTCTCCCCCATCCCCCCTCTCCTCCATCTCCACTCTCCCTCCATCCCGCTCTCCTCCATCCCCGCTCTCCCTCCGTCCCCCGCTCTCCTCCATCCCCGCTCTCCCCCCATCCCCCCTTCTCCCCCATCCCCGCTCTCCCCTATCCCCCCTCTCCCCCATCCCCGCTCTCCCCCCATCCCTGATCTCCCCCCATCCCCGATCTCCCCCATCCCCCCTCTCCCCATCCCCGCTCTCCCCTATCCCCCCTCTCCCCCATCCCCGCTCTCCCCCCATCCCTGATCTCCCCCATCCCCGATCTCCCCCCATCCCCCGCTCTCCCGTCATCCCCACTCCTCTCCCATCTTGCCTGATACCCTCGGGCCGGTCTCCTGGGCCAGCTTCCTGGGCTCCTACTTCAGGGGTTTGGACAAGGTCCCCCCCTCCCTGGGCCTTGCTGATGACAGGGTCACCTGGCTGCAGAAGGCCACAGACCACGGGGTGCCCATGGCAAGGGGGGTGCACCCCAGGCCACTTCCAGGAACTTCAAAGTGTCTAGTGGGTTTGGGGGTCTTGCTGTTTTGCCTCGTCTCCCTCTGTCCCTCTTCCCATAAACATCTGCACTTCTGAAGACACAGACATCTTGAACGCCTATGGTTGAGAGTGAGGGGGGAGCAGGAAAAGCCGCAGGAATGAGCTGGGAGGCCACATCCTCCAACAGGGAGCAGCCGCCCTCCCCCAGAAGTCCGTCGAAGGACCTAGGGTCTGAGCACCCAGGTTGGGCCCTGCTTGCTCTGCTGGTGAGACAGGGGGATTGCTCTGAGAGGGAAAGGGATGAGAGAGGAGAATGCCCAGGTGCCTGGGAAGCCGGCCACGCCACTTAGGAAGAGCGCTAGCCCACCGCCAGCCCCATGCCACCAGCTGGCATCCATTCATTCCTTCATCATCCATCCATCCCCCCCTCCCTTCACTCGGCATCCGCGGAGCCCCTGTGTGCCAGGCCTGGGCTGGTTGCTAGAGACAGCAGTGGGTGGGGCAGGGACAGGTGTCCAGGACGGGGTGTCCCCGCAGTGGGAGCCGTCTGACCTCCCGCTGCCCTTCCTGCCCCCACCATCGGAGATCTCAGAGAACCAGCCTCAGGGGCCACCTTGCCACCCTGGGGCCCTGCCCAGCCACTCCCCCAGAACACAGCTTGGAGAGGCCCTCGGGGACCCCCTCTTGGGACCACGATGGGGAGAGGGAAGCTCCTGAGCACGAGTGTCCCAGTGTCTCTGCAGACGTTCCTGCAGGCTCTGACGCCCAGGGAGAGAGAGGCTCACATCTTTGTAAAAACCATCAGGCTCATGAGAGGATTATAGGTCTGCAGAGAATCTTAGCATTTCATAATTTTTAAATTATATTCCAGACACCCGGGAAATTTTGAAACAATAATAATTTGGAGGTCTAATCTGTTAAAACAATAGCTTTTAATATTCATTTGTTACTGGCAATAAATGGCTGTAATAACTTGATGGTGAAGCCACTGTGACCCTCACTGAACCTTGGCGATTCCCATTTGCATTCTCATTTGCATTCTCATTAAAATGACAGTTTCAGTCTCATTCTTTGAAACCCGTAATACCCTCCTTTCCGGAACTTCCAGAGCCTCCCTAAAGAGTAATTAACTCATGTGATTAAAAATGTAATATGTTGGGAACATTTTTTACTTTATGAAGGTAGCAGGTTAAAAGTTTTAATATGCACTGTATTAATCATAAATGATTTTGATTTTTTTAAAAAAACCCTTACAGAAAGAGAAGTAAATGGGAATGCTTCATTGTCAGTGTTGAATTATGATAATTTCTTTCCGATCCTAATTTTTATTAATGGGAAAAATGATGGACTAAACTAGCCCGTCAAACTTCTGCGCCTTCAAAGCCGGCAGCCCAAGCGCCCGGGAGCATTTCCCTGGGGACGTTCATGCAGCAGCCCTTTCAGAAAGCCTGCAGCCTCTTCCTCCCAACCCTTCAAAGACTCCCCCACAGCCTGACCTCGCCCCCGGAGCTGGGGTGGGAGGTCAGCTCTTCTGAGTAGCCGCCCGAGGACCTGGGTTCTGGGAGCAGGAGCCAGATGAAAAGGAAGCCTGTGGTTTGCACTTTGTTTGTCCCTTTGGGGGAATTTCCCTATCTCCTTTGATGCTCCCACTGGAAGACAGTGGCCTGGACAAGCACAGTGTCCACGCGTGGCTGGGACGGAGGCGGAGAGCTGGGCAAGTGGACGACGGTCACCTAATGAGCATTCAACATCCTCCCTTGTTAAGTTCTCGGTTGCATCCAGGGGACTTGACAAGCCCTTGCAGCAAGAGAGGCCACAGACTGAACTGAGGAGGGCCCGGGCATGCCAGGGCTGCACCCCAAGGCAGGCAGATGGCGAGGGCACCACCTGTCAGGACAGAGAGCCCTGGGCAGCACACGGGCCTGCGCCACACTGGGCATGGGTGTGTGCTCAGACACTGCAGGAACCTTCCAGTACGCTGTCTGGGCCCCAGCTGGGGGGACAGAATCAAGGACAGTGGTGCCTGGTGATCCGTCCCCCTCCTAGCCCTGCCCCAGGACTCCTCCCTGGGACGCCTCCTCACCCTCTCCCACCATCCTGTCCCTGGCGCAGGTCTCCGATGATCCCAGCCTCCTCCTGGGTGTACAGTGCGTGTGGCCAGGGGAGCTTGCATCCCCCTCCCTCCCTCCTTCCTATTCCCTCGGGCCTGGGCGCCTCCGGGGCATCTATCCTTGGTCGGGGTACTGGGAATGCAGCTGGGAACACAGCTGGGACTGACCCACGACTGCGGGGGGCACATCGAGGGCACAGGAACCACTGTCCATACCACAGAGCCGGGCACGGGGGCCGCCATGGAGACACAGTGAGCCCAGCAGGAGGGGCACGAGCCAGGGGCCTGTGGAGTCAAGGTGGTCTGGGAAGGCTCCCCTGAGGAGGTGGCCTTTGGGCATCAGAGGGAAGCCGGGATTGCATAAGTCAGGAAATGCCCAGAAAGGAAGCTTCCACAGGAGGGTAACAGCAGGGCCTGAGTTGAGCCAGTGCGAGGCATGGTGCTGAGAGACCAGGGGCGGGCTCTCCGGGGTGAAAGATGAATGAATGAATAAATAAATGAGCAGCAGGCAGACCAGCCAGCACCCAGGGCTGGCTCTGGGCCTCCTCCCTCAGGGTGAGCTGGAAAGCCCCACGTAGGTGCCACCCAGGCTGCCCCCTCCTGTTCCCTGGGAGCCTGGCTGGGCCCCCTCAGAGGATGATAAATATTTATTTAAGGTTTTCCCAGTTGTCAGTGTGATAAACGGACCCTTGACAAAATCAATGAATCAAGTAAGCCGAGTTAATCTACAGGGGGCCCTCCGGAAGGGATCTCCCACCCTGCCTGCAGCTCTGAGCCCCGAGACGGGGGTTCCAGGTGATGGATCCGTGTAGGCAGGGCTGGGCACGGGTGTGGGGTCTGCCAGCCTGTGAAGACTCCGAGTCCTGACCCACAGAGAGCAAGCTGCCCACTTCGTGCCTGCAGGACCCCGAGAGAGGATGTGCACATGCTCGAGGGCTTCCCAGGGCGGGCGGAGCAGACAGACACCCAGTAGCTACATCAGCAGACGGATTTGTTTACTAAACAAGAGCCCCTCAGAAGGTTTCCTGAGGGCTTCAGGCCATCAGACCTCTGCCGCTGCCTCCAGGAAGCCCTCCTCCCCACCCAGAGCCCAGCTCCTAGGGGGCAGCAGCCGGGCACCAGGACCCCAGCAAGCAGAGGCAGCTCACCCACGGGAGGCAGGTATGGACCCTTCTCCACAGCAGAAGTTATGCGAGACCTGCTGTGGCTGGCGACTCCATGGGAGGGGCTCTCTGGGGTCCCCGGGAGCCCACACAGGAAGGCTCGCGGTGCCCAGGCTGCAACCACACAGCCCAGGTGACACCACAGCAGAGGGAGCACCAGAGGACGCTTCCAGCTGGGAGGACAGTCAGAGCAGAATGGCCACTGTGGGGGGCAGGGGCCCGCACCACCTTCCTGCAGGAGCCTGAGCTCTCAACCAGTTTCCCACACGGCTCCCATCTCCTGGCAGGGCTCGGAGGCTCCCCCGTTTGATCTTATACCTCTGTTACCAACAGTATCCACACCCACACTTGCCACAGGAGAGCCTGGGGTGGCAGGTGGGCCCTCAGCCAGCCAGGGGGAGTGTGGTGGGCAGAGGCGAGGCTCTCTTGGAGGAGTCTCCCTGGCCCCCGTCTCCCCACCTGCACCTGCTTCCATCAGCACCGCAGACCACGGGAAGGGTGGGGTGCCAGAGCGCTGCCCCCCCCAGGCTCCCCACGCACATCAACAGGCCCCCCCAAGAAAGCATTTGCAACAGACCCCAACAGGTCTATATTTAGAGCTGAAATTTAAGGCAAATATCAAGGATTTCTGGAGCAGAATTCATGATGGGCTCAGCCCCTTAGTGTGTGCCTGGAAAACCAGTGAGCCGCTGTCACCTAGTCCCATCTTATGCTGCTCATCCAGTTCTCGGGAGCCTTTCATCCGATGGTGTTCTTGCCCAGGAGGTGACAGGAGAGGATATGGATCTGCTCTTGATGTTGGGGCTGAGATGGGCCTGGCAGTGCCAGGCGTCTGAGGCTGTGCCAGGCGTCTGGGTCAGAGCCAAGCTGCTCAGCCCTCAGCCCACATTTACCTCCCCGAGCTCAGATGCACTGACCCCACGGGCTCCCCTGCCTTCCAGGGTGCTCTGGGCCCAGCCTTGTCCAGGTCAGGGTCAGGGGCCCGTGGGGAGCCAGGGCCGAGGGGCCTGCAGTGTGGCTGAGCTGTCAGAGGCCACATTCACGCTGTGCCTGCCCTCCTGCTCACTGAGACACTGCAGGGAGGGACCTCACCCCATGCCTCAGAGGGGCGAGGAGGACTTTCGTGATGCTCCCCAGGGGTGCCCTCAGAGCAGCCCTGAGAGGGAGGGGACACCACAGCAGCCCATCTTACGATGCCCATGGCAGGACCGGGAGTGTCTGCCTCACCCCCCAGGTAACGCAGAAACGAAGGGGTCCACGTGGTTCCGGGCACACCTCAGACCTGAATCCTGGAGGTACCGCTCATTCCCGAGGAATCAGAAGGTCAGAGAAAGCTTTTTGGAGCCCAGACACCCATGGATCAGAGTAGCGGGCCCTGGGTCAGGATGCACCTTGTCCAGATTCCATACCCAGCCACTGCGTGGTCCCAGGGGAAGCCACCTTCCCTCTGAGCCTCGGGTTCCAACCTGCAAAGGGACCTTGGGAGGAGCGAATGGCGTGGAGTTCGGAAGGCAATGAGCCCGCTAGGAACCGTGGGGTGGGCAGGGGTACCGGCTTTGCTTCCACACCATGATGCATTTCCCAGGCACGCCTGGCTCTGTGAGGTCAAAGCCCTCCCATCCGGCTCCATCCAGACCTGCCCTCTTGGCTTGCTCCCAGGGAGCCAGCCAGGGTCCTGCCGGGCACCTCCCCGCTAGCCCGTAGGAAAGGTGCATGAGAGGCCCACCTGCCACCCGGAAGCCCCATCCTTTCATGGCGCTCTTGTCTGCATCTGGTCTCCAGCTGTGGCCTGCACTGACCCCGTCTCTCCCAGGCCCACAATCTTATTCTGGCCAGGCGTGCCACTGCCCAGGCCCTGGAGCCTAGCACTCAAGTCCTGGAGGCTTCTCCAGCTCTAAGCAGGGCAGGCGGTGTGTGGGAAACAGGGCAGGGCCACCTCGGTGGACACACAGAGGCTGCTACCCCCATGCCCAGCACACCCCAAAGTCCCCCAACTTCTGATACTAGTCAGCTGTGCCACATATGGGTCACTTAACGTTCTCAGTTACTGAAACAGTCTGTGACTCAATTTCTCTTGAGAAAGACAGGGACGTGACAGCACCTGACAGGGTGGCCTCCGGGATGAGCGCATCACTGCAAGGAAGTCATTTGGAGCCACCTGGGCAGAGCAAGCTGGCGATGAACGTCCGGGACCATGAGTGCCGTTGCCCAGGGCACATGGCACTGCTAGCAGGGGCTTTGTTAATCCATCTCCGAGCTTAGTCCTCAGACCCGGGCAGGGGCCCCTGCCTGTCCTCAATGTGCACAGGAGCCACAGCTCTGACCACCCCACTCCGAGCCAGGCAATGGTCAGTGCGGAGATGAAGCCCAGCCCCCGCACTGCCTGGCCCTGCCACACCATCTGGGCAGTCATTTCCAAAAGCAGGACAGGCAGGACCACCACGGTTTGACAGGAGCGGGGGACCCCCGGGGTGGCACCTGAGCCTGCCTTTTGCTGAGTCCCTGCATGCTGCTCCGTACTGCCATGGCGTCCCCTCCTCCAAATGCCACCACATGAATACCATGAATAAGATCTAAATTCAAATTAGGGCCACTTTCTGGAATGCATGCAGAATCATTCCCTGCGCCAAAGTGCAGAGAGCACAGATGCGGAACTGCCCACCCATCGCCCTGCGCGGGGCCGGCCGCCAGCTGCCCCGCAGTGGATGGACTCCACGTCCTAAGCTCATATTGTTCCTGGGCATTTATTGATAGACCACGTAATTCAACACGCTGATGAGCAGGTATCACTGTCAGGTCTGGGCTGGAAGCCCTCCGTGTCTACACGCTGTAGACTACTTGGCAATTAATCTTGGGTGACTGTCTAAAGAGAATAAAGGCAGAGAAACGGGACCGTCGAACCCTGCCTCCGGCTGGAGGTTACGCTCATTCCAGTTGAGAAAGGATTGGTATGTGTTGAGTCTTCCTGTTTCCACTCAGGAGACAACTGATGATGACACTGGCAGTCACATTTCTTGCCAATGAATTGACCGTTTTACGTGGGAAAACGCCTTTAGGTCAATCTTGATCGCTATAAAGAGCTTCTCTTTGGCCAAAGGCTCTTCCAGATGGGTTGAGGGCTTCTTGTAATATCATCTCCCAGAAAGACAATGAGTTCAGTGACCAAATGACTTTAGCCTGGCAGTGGTCAAGACCTAATAGGCACCTGCTGTATGCCAGGTACTGGAGATAAGAGACCTCAAGTTGTTAGGTGACAGCTGGGAAACGCTCACGGCCCTACCTGCGCTCATGCCCGGGCTTGGCCACGTGGCCTCCTTTAGCCAGTGGGATTTTCGGGACCTGGAGGGGGCTGACAGTGATGGGGTTCTCTAAGGCTGGGCCTGTCCCTGTGAAATGCAGCCCTGAACCCAGCCCACATCCTGGAGCCCAGCCTGCTGAGAGCAGCAAAGCTCCCGTTAGTCCACTCCCCTGCCCTGGAGCCTGGAGCCTGGGGTCCAGTCTGGCCCCCCACTGTAGCTGAGCCACAGACCCACAGTTGAAGCCACCACGGCTTACCCAGGGACGCAAGCCACACTGTGAGCCCTGAGTTTCTGGCTTGTTCCAGAGACAGGCACCCAGTCCCCAAAACTACAGACTGGTTGGAAACCCAAGCTCATGCTAAAGGACGTGGCAGGACAGGTCATCTCCCACGGTCGGTGGGGCGAGGGGGCAGGAGGCCAGGGAGACAAGGACCCAGAGGGGACAGGCAGCTTTGGGATGGTAGCCGCATACGGCATTTCCAGCCGTCCTCCTCTCTATGTTGGCTGAAGAGAAGCAGCAATCCAATCCTACTGGGTATCAATACCCACATGTGCGCATTTGGCCACGGAGACACTGGACAAAGCCCTGCGTGGCCAGGTCCCCCACCAGGCACCCCGGGGCCTCCTGAGCTTGAAGCCTGTGTACCTGCAGCCTCAGCTGCCATGTTCCTGGGGTGGGGCCCAGGGTCGCCTTCCACCTTCCTGGGACCTCTGAAGACGCAGGCAGGAAGACCACATAATACAACAGGGCGGGGCGGCGCTGGAGGGCGGGTTCCCCGTGAAGACCACCGCGTTTCGGCTCCGGTGCTGTCACTGGTTAGCCACAGGATGCGGGGCTCCCTTAGTTCACGGTGACGTTGCCAACCTTCTCCACGTGTGAAATGGAGCAGCAGTCGTCAACTCAGAGTCCCCTGGAGAGAGACGGAGGCACTGAGGCCCACCCCAGAGTCTCGGACGGCGCAGGTCTGAACAGGGGCAGAGACGGGCATTCCTAACACGCTCCCAGGCTGTGCCAAGGCCACTGAGAGTCACCGGCTTATGAGGCTGCCACGAAAATGAAATCAGATAATGTCCCTGAAGTGGCAAACCAAGGGCCAGGACATCAGGCAGCATCCCTGAAAATGAGCGGCTCTTCCCATTACCGTCACTATCGCACAGTGAAGGGTCTCCCGGCCCGCTCCAGCTCTGGCCCAGCAACCATGCCGGGTGCCCCTCTCCCCCGACTCTCTACCCGGTGCGGGGGGCTCCAGGCTTGGAGCTGACGTGACATCACAAACAGAGGTGCCTCCACTTCCCCTCCTACAAAGGAATCAAAAAACCTGGGAAAGGCTGGATCCCCAAGGGGCCCCTGAAGCCCCAAGAGCTCCCCCTCATTGTTCCAAAGCAATGCTCCTCCCCCATGAACAACTCAGGGACCCCCTCGATCCACGGCATGAGGCCCAACAGCAGAGAAAGAGGAGCTTCGAGCTTCCATTCCCACCCGGCGCAGGGGAGCTGAGGTGAGCTCCCAGCCTGGCCCGGATCTTCCCCGTAAGTGGTTGGGCTGAAGACTCCCTCTGCCTTTTCATTTGAAAATATAGATACCATCAGACATTCTGATCATTTCTATTTTTGTGTCTACACTTCAATTTTGGCAGTATCTCTGGGAGCTGGGGGAAACACATTTTTCTCTACCATTTTTAATCTTCTTTTATTTATCAAACTTAGCTCCTCTTTGGGTGGATTAAAACAGACTTGGACAGAGTCTGGAAAAACAAACTCTCTTAAAACAAGACAAAGATTGAGTCTGGCCAACTGGCTATTTTCAATCCTTGCTGAACTGAGTCAAGGCAGTTGGTAGTAACAGCTTGTGGCCGTCCGCGACCGCCCCACCCGCACGAGAGGGTGGGGCCTCCTGGAAGTGACCAGAGCCGGGGACTTTGGGAATCCACCCTCCCGAACACTGCACACTGCACGGCCAATTGAGTCTTTCCAGAACTGCGGAGGAACATGTGAGTATTGGACGTGGTGAGGCCAGCCCCCTGCCCTGTGGACACTCACAGATGGAAGTAGGAGGACCTCCGGGCCACGCCCTCCCGCTCTCCCGGTCCCTTTAGGATTCCGCAAAGCTCGCTCGGTGCACGTCACTTGGTCGAACAGTCAACATCATCCGTCTCTCATTCCACAGACACTGCTGCCCAGCAAGGTGAGAAAAACAGGGGCACCCACACACCGTGTTTGAGAAGGGTGCTCTTCTCAACTGGGATTCCTCCCCCCTGCAAGCTCTAAGAGGATAGGGCAGTGTTCAATGGGCCACTGAGGGCCCTCCAAGGGCCATCCCCTGCTCAGCACAGTCTGTGTTTGCTGAATTAATAAGGACTTAGCAGTGGACTCAGGCCACCTCGACCTGGGACAGGCAGGCACAAAATCAGGACAGATGGTGCTGCCAGCGCACACGGGGATGGGAACCTCAGCTGCCAAGAACGCACGCACAGTGAGGTGCTCACCAGGAGTGGACGCTGCCTGCCGGCCACACGCAGACGCAGTCCCCAAGGGGAGGGAGGCACACTTCTTCCAGGCTGAAGGGGAGCCCCTCTTCCCAACTCAGAGAGCCCACCTGCCTCCTCCTCCAGGCTGCCCGCCCAGGCTGTGCCAGTGATGGGGTGGGAGGGCCAGCCCTAAAGCTGAGCATGTCCCCTGCTCTCCTCCCCCCACCCGGTGACAGGCCTGGCCACCCAGAGCCTTGGGTGGGACCTGCTTGAGCCCCCACCGATCCTGGCACTCGCCTCCCCAGGGTGGCAGAACCCAGCCAAGGCACATCAGGCCACACTCAGTCCCCTCCGCCCACTCATTCATTTACTCACTTGGCAGACAATGCCGGGTGCGTCCGCCCTGCCAGACTCAGGGGGCATCTGTTGACAAAAAGCCTCTGACTGGGACTGGCTGTGGTGACAGTGCCCCGGGATCACTCGGGTGCCCAGACAGCAGACTCTGTGGGGCTCTGGGTAACTGCAGCCATTTCCCCTCCCTCTCTCCAGCACCCGAGGTACCTGCCCAGCTGTCTCCACACCCCAGACACCACCTGATGCTGCTACTGGATCATTTCTGGGTGTCAGCCCTGTGTTCCCAGGTATAATATCTGGGGTCCTGAAGACAGAGGCAGCCCCAGAACCCTCCACCTCTCCCCCAGTGCCAACACAGGATGCCCAGTAACACACAACCCAGTAACTCCAAAGACACTGGGAGCAGCAGCTGGGTTCAGAGTAACCACTGCATAACCAGAAGCATTCATTCAGCATCTACTGTGTGCTGGTCTATCCAGACGCATTAGGGACACAGGCTTGCTGCCCCTCATGGGCATCTCACTCAGGTCAAAGAGCAGCCAAATAACTGTAATCACAACAGTGCACTGTGAGTGCTGTGACGGGGCAGGTGACGGTGACTCAGGACAGTGCACTGTGAGCGCCGTGACCCGGGGCAGGTGACGGTGACTCAGGACAGTGCACTGTGAGTGCTGTGACCCGGGGGCAGGTGATGGTGACCCAGGACAGTGCACTGCGAGCGCCGTGATGGGGCAGGTGACGGTGACTCAGGACAGTGCACTGTGAGCGCCGTGACGGGGCAGGTGACGGTGACTAGGACAGTGCACTGCGAGCGCCGTGACGGGGCAGGTGACGGTGACTCAGGACAGTGCACTGCGAGTGCTGTGACCCGGGGCAGGTGACGGTGACTCAGGACAGTGCACTGCGAGCGCCGTGACGGGGCAGGTGACGGTGACTCAGGACAGTGCACTGCGAGCGCCGTGACGGGGGCAGGTGACGGTGACTCAGGACAGTGCACTGCGAGCGCCGTGACGGGGGCAGGTGACGGGTGACTCAGGACAGTGCACTGCGAGCGCCGTGACGGGGCAGGTGACGGTGACTCAGGACAGTGCACTGCGAGCGCCGTGACGGGGCAGGTGACGGTGACTCAGGACAGTGCACTGTGAGTGCTGTGACCCGGGGCAGGTGACGGTGACTCAGGACAGTGCACCTGCGAGCGCCGTGACGGGGCAGGTGACGGTGACTCAGGACAGTGCACTGCGAGGCGCGGGGACGGGGCAGGTGGACGGTGACTCAGGACAGTGCACTGTGTAGTACCGGGACGGGGGAGGTGACGGTGACTCAGGACAGTGCACTGCGAGCGCCGTGACCGGGGCAGGTGACGGTGACTCAGGACAGTGCACTGGCCAGCGCCGGGACGGGGCAGGTGACGGTGACTCAGGACAGTGCACTGCGAGTGCTGTGACCCGGGGCAGGTGACGGTGACTCAGGACAGTGCACTGCGAGCGCCGTGACGGGGCAGGTGATGGTGACTCAGGAACAGTGCACTGCGAGTGCTGTGACCCGGGGCAGGTGACGGTGACTCAAGACAGTGCACTGCGAGTGCCGTGACGGGGCAGGTGACGGTGAGTCACGACAGTGCACTGTGAGCGCTGTGACGGGGCAGGTGACAGTGATGCAGGGACACAGCAAGTCCACAGTGAGCACTTGGTGCACCTCAGGGCTTACGAAGGTGAGTGGACATGCAAAGGACCTCGCCGGCCACGCGGCTCTCTGCAGGCCTGGGAGGAGGAGGACACGGCGCTCATGCCGTTAGCACAGACGCAGCCTCCTGAAGATGCTGCTCATTTGAATAAAGCCCAGATTAGCATGTGGCGCAGAGGTCTGCATATTTCAACAAGCTGCTGCCTTGTCAGATGTCACCTCGATGGACAGGCTGATGGAGCCCCTGCCAAACCCAGGACTGGCCTGAGTAGGGACGCAGCCTGAACTACCCCAGATGGTGGCACTGGCTCACCCTGTGTCTCCCCCCCATAAAAGGGGGCAGGTAATCCAAGGATCCCCCACGTCCGCAGCTCTGCAGAGGGCCTAGACCCCACTCTGCCAGTGTGGTAGGCATCAGAGCTGGGTAGGGCTCTGTGAATTTAGGGTCACAGAGATGGTATGTAAACCATGGGACCTGCAGGGAAGGCACCACCCCAGGGTGCACGCCCAGAGACCATGACACACCCTGGCTGACAGGTCTGGTCAGCGGAGCACTTGGGAGCAGGTGGTTTCTGCAGCCTACCCTGCTGCTTGTGCTGAGCACCCAGGTGCCCATGGCGCTGGCACATGACCAAGGATGGACATCCATGGTGTGGGCCCCCTGGAGCCCACCAGGCCCCTGGGAGCCCCTCAGCTTATGGGAGAGCAACTTGAGCCCTGAAAGGTTAATTTTCTGGGGTCTTGTGCAGCCCCCCCAGGCACCTAAGCCTCTTCACAAGGCTCAAATGGAGGGAAATCTTGCAAGCCCGCACACTCCGTCTGAGGGAAGCTGCTGCTGGCACAGATGCCCGGCCCACCCAGAGCCTAACACAACGCCATAGGGCCCGGGGAGCCACGGCCGGGAGCAGCCTCTGCCCGGGCAGGCCCACCATCCCCCAGGAAGGCGAGAACACAGCAGGTCACAGGCAGGGAGGCCTCCAGTGTGGTCCAGCAGCCTCCACTTCAGCAAGAATGCTATCTCCTCCCGAGGCTGTGGTCAGCAGCGGCCTGGGGCGTCCTGCCTGCCACAGGGGGAGGGTCCCATGAGCGTCAGCGAGGGTCCTCCGTAGGAGGCTGCCCCAACCTCACCAGGGCCAGACCAGCAGGAAGGTTCTCCTTGGAGGCAAGGCCCCCCCACCTCCTGCCCATCCTTCCCGGGGTGGCATTTCCTCCAGAGAGTGGCTGGAAAGGTTACCCTCCCCCTCCACTCAGGCCCGGCTTCATGGCCATGATTACACTTTACGATCCTGTTATGAAGGGTTTTGTCTTTAAGTTCCACAAATGTTATTGCAAAAAATGACTCGGGCCCCATCTCTGCCTGGGGAGGGGAGCGGCCTGGCTGATTGATCGTAAGGGCCAATGCCTGGGAGAGCCTCATTCTAGCAGCGCTGCGGAGGCCAGACGACCCCAAGCTCCCAGAAGTGTTTAGAGACCCAGACACCAGGGAGGGCATGGAGGGCTCCGGGGGGGGCACAGACCCCAGGCCACTCTCCTCTCTCTGTACCCCTCAGCAAGTCACCACACACTGTGCACACCATAAGCCACACATACCACACACCATACACTACATACACACCACGCACACACCATACACACCATGTCCCATACATACCACACACCACGTACACACCATACACACAATATCCCACACATACCACACACCACACACCATACACACCACACATACACCATACACACCATGTCCCACACATACTACACACCACGCACACACCATACACACAATACCCACACATACCACACACCACACACACACACACATACACCATACACACCATGTCCCACACATACTACACACCACGCACACACCATACACACAATACCACACACCACACACACCACACATACACCATACACACCATGTCCCCACACATACTACACACCACGCACACACCATACACACACATACCACACACCACACACACCACACATACACCATACACACCATGTCCCATACATACCACACACCACGTACACACCATACACACAATATCCCACACATACCACACACCACACACCATACACACCACACATACACCATACACACCATGTCCCACACATACTACACACCACGCACACACCATACACACAATATCCCACATATACCACACACCACACACACCACACATACACCATACACACCATGTCCCACACATACTACACACCACGCACACACCATACACACCATGTCCCATACATACCACACACCACGTACACACCATACACACAATATCCCACACATACCACACACCACACACCATACACACCACACATACACCATACACACCATGTCCCACACATACTACACACCACACACACACCATACACACAATATCCCACATATACCACACACCACACACCACACATACACCATACACACCATGTCCCACACATACTACACACCACGCACACACCATACACACCATGTCCCACACATACCACACACCACGTACACACCATACACACAATATCCCACACATACCACACACCACACACCATACACACCACACATACACCATACACACCATGTCCCACACATACTACACACCACGCACACACCATACACACAATATCCCACACATACCACACACCACACACACCACACATACACCATACACACCATGTCCCACACATACCACACACCTACACACCACACACCATACACACCACGCACACACCATACACATCATGTCCCACACATACCACATACCACACACTACATACCACACACACCACACATACACCATACACACCATATCCCACACATACCACACGCCTACACACCACACACCATACACACCACACATACACCATACACACCATATCCCACACATACCACACACCTACACACCACACACACCATACATACCACACACTGTACACCACACACACTACACACAATGTACCAGACGCAACACACAACACAAACCATTCACCCCAGACATACACATATACACATGTACCATACATACCACACACACAAATACACACATGACACACACCACAGGTATACCACACATGCATGACACACACGCGCCACACACATGCACCACACACATATCACACATTACACACACAAACCACACACATTACGCACACCATACACCACTGTACACAACACACACCATACACCCCAGAGACTACACATATACACATATACCATGCACACCCCACACACAAACACACACACACAAATACACCCATCACACATACACACACCATATACCACACACAACACACACCATACACCCCAGACAGTATACATATTCACATACACCATACACAGCACGCACACACAAATGCACACGAGACACACCACACAAACACATCACACACACATACACACCACACACACACACACACACACACACCCCTGGCACCTCCAGTCTGGACACCGTGTGACAGAAGCCACAGCAGCTGATTGAAGCCAGGCCCCGCACCTCGGCGTCCTGAAGCTCCTCCCACTCAGCACCCACACGATCCCCTGTGGTGCCTGCAGCCCCCAACATGCCCAGGCCAGGGCCCAGAGCCTGCTTCCCCCAGCTGGAAGACGGCACTGCTGGGGCCTTCCCAGGTCATGGGCAGTGGCACCTGAGACGCAGCGCCTGGCAGGGCTACAGACCTTGTCACCCTGAGGTCAAGGGTCCCAGCAGGTCTCTGGGTTGAGGCAAAGTCCCACCTTGAAGAAGGACTTGAGCCCAGAGCCAAGGGGGAGGGCCCTGTGTGTCTGTGGCCAGGCACACTGAGTCCCCAGAGCGGGCCTGCACCGGGACTCCCACCCGGCCTTCCCCTACCCCCCCCTCCAAACACCCACAGGGGGATGGCACCTGTCGCCCTGTGTGGTATACAGGTGGGCTGAGGAATGTGCCTGGGCTCCTCACACCTGGGACAAGGAAGATAGCAGTGGGCCGAGGCTGAACTGTGAGTTGTCTTCCCTGAGAGAGGCCACCTCCCCCAAAGAAAGACACTTCAGCAAGTCTGGGTCTTCCAGGCCCTCCAGAAAGCATGTGGGATGGGAAAGGGTCTCCAGGTCCCTGCACAAACACCCCAGTGAAAACAGGGTCCTTGGAGCCTCTGTGTTCCTGTATAAAGGTCCCAGGGGGTGTAGGGTCCTGGGGTCTCCAGGTGCTTGCACAAATGCCCCAAATGGTACAGGCTTCTGGCGTCTCCAAGGCCTTGTACAAACACCCCAGGGGGCCAGGGTCCCGGTGTCTCTGGGTCCAGCGCACACACCCAGGAGACGCCAAGCCGGGAGAAGCGCTGCAGTCCACATCAGACTCCCTGGGCTTCACTTCCAGCCCTGCTCTCCCACTCATTCTCCCTGAACAGGTTCCTCAGCCCAGGATCCCCACTTTCCTCCAGTGAGCCCCCCTGCATGGGGTTCGGCCCAGGTCTGCGGCCTCACATCCACACAGAGCTGCTACCAGGACGGGTGCTACCTGGCTGGCTTTTAATAAATGACTGCTCTTTTTTTTTTCCTGTGGTCTGACAGGCAAACACAAAAACAAACCCATCACACCCAGTGCCACAAATCTTCCCCTAAACACCTGAAGCTAAAATTGCGGCCAAGTTTCACAGTACATTAGTGACTAAATTCTCAATAACATCATTTTGTAAAGAAGAAATAATTGGCAAATTATGAGATTATTTTAGTACAGTAACTTGAAAAAGAACGAGGAGAAAAAGGAAGCAAGGCTTGGATTCATGAAAAACAAGAGGCATTTGAGGCAAAAAAAAAAGGCAAACTCCTGTGCAAATCCGAGCTCAGCGTTTCTTACCTTGAAGTGGGACTGGGTTGTTTTTGCTGGGAGTGGAAGACACTCTAGAGGTCAAAGGCTTGTGTGCCCTCTTAGACCACGGGGCACCAGGGAGTAGAGCAGAGAGGTTGGGTAATGGGTCATCTTTCCCATGGAGTGTGTCAGTGCTGGGCACCAGTAGCCTCGGAGAGGGACCGTCTGGGGGTCCAGGCAGCACCTGCCTCACCCCACCCCCTCCTGAGGTTTTCCAGACTTCCATGCGGGGGGATCCACCTCACCCCCCACCGCCGTGGTCCTGGGGGACAGGCTGCAGCCCTTGGGTCTCTTCCATTTCCCACCTGCAGTGAGAAACTAATCCAAACACTTTTGCGACCTACACAGGTCTAACCTGGGAACACTCAGCCTCTCGTGTGCAAGGCTAGGCCCAGGAAGGCAGAGCCCTGGTGTCCGGCAGGTTCACTGGAGTCTAGGGGTCAGCCCGAGAGGAAGAGGGTGCTGCAGGGCTGATCCTGGCCCAGGTGCTGCCGGCTCTCCGTGCCCCTCCCCTTGCCTGGAGCCTGCGGGCCCCTCCATTCTTCACAATGGTTTGGGGTGAACTCCTGTCACCGCAGCCTCTCAGATGCTGACCCAATTCCAAGGGGACTGTAGCACCAACACGCAGGGCAGGGACAAAGGACACAGGGTGTGTCGGACACCTCCTGCTCCCGCAGCCAGGCCCTGCCGGCTTTCACCCAACCACCGCCCCAACCCTTCCCTGGCCCCCAGTGCCACTCCCAATCCCCCAATCCATGGGACGTGGGCTCTGCCAGACCCCCGCTTCTCTCTCCAATGCTCGAATCAAACCAAACTTCTCTCCCCCGACAAGGCACCATGCCCCCCTGACCTTCTGCCAGTGCCCCTGCCCCCTTCAGCCCTGGTGGCAGATTTGGGCACTTCGAAGTTTCCATGCGGCTCCCTGTTACCCAGTTCTCAGCCAACGTGTCACCTCCTGGGGATGACCTTCCTTGGTCAGCCGAGCCCTGTGGCCTTCCTGGCGCTATTTAGCCCTCTCCTGAAATTCTCTGACGGGTCCTGGAGCTCCAGGGACATCGTTGGACATTTCCTGGTTTGCTCACAGGCTCTGTTCCTGTGGGCAGATCCCGTCGGGTGGCACCGCCCTGACCGCAGCTCAGCACGGCACACCTTCCCCCGTCCTTCCCGATTTCCACGAGGGTCTCCCAGCTTCTTAAAGAAATACGAAGTGGGAAGAGAAAAGCTGAGTGACAAACTACACCCATTTAAAAGTAACTCTGTCTTCAGGAAAGTCAGCACAGTCATGCTCTTTGTCTCAAAACAGGTGCCAAGAGGGAAATCAAACCCCTGTTCCTGCCCAGGAAACAGTAACAACCACTGCAGAGCTATCACTGCCGGCCACGTGCAGCCTCGAGGAGCCCGTGTCCTATTAGGGTGTCTGGTTTGCCTCCGATTATCCGGTAAACAAACCAATTTAGGAGCCCGCCAGGGTCTTTCTTAGCCACCTCTCCAGGGCTCTGGCTGGGCCGCTCCTGTCCTCATTTCTATACAGCCAGTATTCTCAGTGAGACGGAGAAATGTCATTATTTACCAAGAAAGCAAGGTCTGAAAATGGCAATTACTCGGCGGGTCAGCAGAAGGCCCCGGGGTACTGCTCTCTGCAGGATTCAGCCGGCAGCTCGGAGCTGGAAGACACAGCCAGTGCCCACCCCCCCACGTTTCCACCCACCGTGGACTCACATCCCATTGGTTTACAAAACCAAGCATGTATTCCCCCCCACAATACATATTTATGCCTCAAAATGTAAGTCTATTGCATACGTTATAAAACACACACTGCAAAGTGACACGTAAAATGCAGATATAAACATGACGCGATGCTCCTGCCTGCTCTGTGAGCCCCGGGGGACTGGATTCCGTGCCTCCAGGGTAGAAGGAGACACGCTCCCTGAACCCTTGATCCTGAGACTGGGCCTGAGACTTACTTGGCCAACGGGATGTTTGTGGGTCTGACCCAGGCGGGGCCCCTGAATGAGCTCCTGAGGCTGAGTTTGGTGTCCTGTGATGTCCCATGACAAGATCATGCCGGGAAGTAGCTGGTCAAGATGGCACAGAGACACGTGGGAGAGACCGGAGCCCACCGCGGCCTGGAGCAGAGGGCACGGCCAACCCGCAGACCCATGAGCAGACATACCCATGCTCCCTGCCACGGGCCACAGAGGCTGGGCTGCCTGCCTGGCAGCCCCCGTACAGGGAGAGCTGACTGACTCCGATTCCGGCCACCACCCGGTCCTCGCCTCTGCCCTCCAAAATACCCCACGGACGATGTGTATCCCAAAGGGCTCGAGAGGGAAAGGTCACCAGCCAATATCCAAATATCCCAAGTCAGCCAGAGCCAGAACGCTGGCCTGGGGAGGGGGCGCCGCCTGGCCCGGCTCACAACCAGGCTGAGGGCAGGGCTCGGGCTGGGCCCTCGGCACCCTCGTCCAGGGCTGTCTCCCCCCAACCTGCTTGGTCCCAGCTCCCATCCCTGCCCCTAAACCGGTAGTTGGCAGCGACTTTCGGTAGAGGGCCAGGTAGTCAATATTTTTGGCTTAGCAGGCCCGGTGCCATCTCTGTGGTTTCATATGTTTTTCTTTTGTTATAACCCTTTAAGACTATTAAAACCATCCTTAGCTTCCTGGCAATGTAAAAGTTGGCCACTGGGCCTAAAACCTGGAGCTTCCACTCCTGATTCTGCCTTCAGGAAGGGGCATGGAGCTCACTGAGCGCTGCCGAAAGGAGGGTCCACGCACTGCCTGGATCCACCGCACCCCCGCACCAAATGGCCCATAGGAAGGACGGAGGGCATCATGCCCCTGCCACCCCCCTCACCCTGACCCTACACCCCCAGCCCGATCCCCCACCCTCAGCCAGAGCGGCCTCAGGAAACCAGGCATATGGACAGGGTCTACTCAAGGCCTCCGCTGCTATCTTCACTGGCAGGAGCCTGGCTCAGTGTGGGGGACACCATGGGGCCGTCTAGGCTGGTGGGCGCTCTGACAGGGGCCAGAGAGGGGTCTCCAGGGCCCCAGGAAGGGGCTGCAGGACCCTGGCTGCAGTCCCTGCTGGGCTGGGCTTCCCCTGGAACAGGAAGGAGACCGTGGCATTTGGTTGGACGCCCATCGGGGAACTCCTTGTTGCCAGCTTCTGGGTCCTCACCGGAGCCACGTCCGCCTGTGGGACCCACACGCTGGGATTCAGCACGCTTGGTCAGTAAGTGGCAGGGCCGGGATTTGAAACCAAGCCCTGTCCTCTGCCCACGTGCCTCCTGGCACACAGACACAGCCTGCCCTGAGGGTTTTGTCCCCGGCATCCCTGGGCTAGAGTGGATGGAGGAGTGGGGAATGCCGCCCCAAGCTCCCACAATCAGATCCTATCTCTCCCAGACCATGATGGTATCGTCTGGAAATGCACCCGGAACAGAGCGGGAACCCCCATGTCCTCAGGTCCCCAGGGGAGCTGGGCCATGTGGTGGCAGCAGCGGCCTCCCCCGCCCCACCCCACCCCCACCCCGGGTGTCTCAAAGGCAGAGGAATCAGAGCCACAGAACAATCCGTACCATCGGGACCTCTGCCAGCACCAAGCCATCTGGCTCCAGTCAGCGGGACCTCCCCGAAGCCTGCCAGACCGGGAGGCCAAGGGGGTTTTAATTTGGGGTAGTGTTTCCCCCGACCACAGCCTTCACTAAGAGCTCCTGCAGGAGAGGCACCTGGTCCAGCCACGTCCAGAGGGAGCCCCCGTCCCAGGTCCTGCCCCTCTGCAGGCAACAGAGCTCTGCCAGCCGCAGCCCAGCCAGGTCCCGCTGCCATCGCCCGGCCAGCGTCAGTGTGTCCAGACTCGGTCTCAGGCCGGCGGGGGCAGCTCCCAGTCACTCCTCGCTCACACACAGACGTGAAGCTCCTCCTTTCCCTGGCGTAAACTGTCCTGGAACACAGAGAGCCACTGCCTTGTGCGTGTGTGTGTGGGCGCCGCCTGTACCCATGGGCGCTGCAAACAAAGGCACTCTGTCCTCCCCCGTTGCACAGGGGCACGGGGGAGCCGGAAGCCTTGGCGGCAGATGAAGACGGGTATGCTGTTGACATGGAAACCCAATGGTTAAAAATTCCTCAGGCGGCTTCGAAATGTCAAATTTTGATAACCAGGTTGGAGTCCTTGTTCCTCCATAGTGAAATGTTTGGCAAAACAAGCCCTGCCATGAATTCCTGACAACTCGTCAGGCGCGGCGCACGCCCGAGCCATATGTCCCTCGACGGGCGGTGTGTGCTCGTTCCCGCCCGCGCCGGCTCCCAGTGCTGACACGCTGTCAGGAATGAAAGGACGGCCTGCCTCTCCGGGTCGTCTTTTATGGACGTGTAACTCGCAGGCGGACAAAGGGCATCAGCTGGCTTCCTGGCTTGCCGAAAGGAAAACCCTCTGACAGACAGTTCTCCCTCCTCCACGTTTCTCCGCAAAAACCCAGGACTTCTGGCATTTGCCTTGAGCCAGGGGCTGTAGGTTTCCAAGTCCCTGCTAATTAATCGAAGCTGTGTGTGTGTGTCGGGGGTGTGGGGGACACATGAAGACAGAGACTCACACCTACATATGGACATTTGCCTCTGCCAAGTTAGTTTCAGGAGGCGGCAACCAGCTCATGCGGGAACTTGGCGTGTGGAGCACGAGGCGGCTGTGCAACAATGTGGCAGGGGCTTGACAGCGGGCACTCTGGTGAGGCGAGGCGTCTGTGTGTGCCCCAGTGCACGGGCACCCATCACTGCTCATACATGTGGCTGTGCAAATGTGTGTGTGATGCGTGCAGCGTGCTCACACGTACATACATACATATAACCACACAGCCTGTGTGCACATGCGTGCATGAGTGCTCACATATATGCCAGTGTGACCATGTGTGTGTGATGTGTATGTGACCGTGTGATGTGTGTGCAACCCTGTGTGATGTGTGTGACTGTGTGATGTGTGACCGTGTGTGATGTGTGTGACCGTGTGATGTGTGTGCAACCCTGTGTGATGTGTGTGACCGTGTGATGTGCAACCCTGTGTGATGTGTGTGACCGTGTGATGTGTGTGCAACCCTGTGTGATGTGTGTGACCGTGATGTGTGTGCAACCCTGTGTGATGTGTGTGACCGTGTGATGTGTGTGCAACCCTGTGATGTGTGTGACCGTGTGATGTGTGTGCAACCCTGTGTGATGTTTGTGACCGTGTGATGTGTGTGCAACCCTGTGTGATGTGTGTGACCGTGTGATGTGTGTGCAACCCTGTGATGTTGTGACCGTGTGTGTGTGACCGTGTGATGTGTGTGCAACCCTGTGTGATGTGTGTGACCGTGTGATGTGTGTGCAACCCTGTGTGATGTGTGTGACCGTGTGATGTGTGCAACCCTGTGTGATGTGTGTGACCGTGTGATGTGTGTGCAACCCTGTGTGATGTGTGTGACCGTGTGATGTGTGTGCAACCCTGTGTGATGTGTGTGACCGTGTGATGTGTGACCGTGTGTGATGTGTGTGGTGTGCTCACACCTATGCATATGCATATACCTACACAGCCTGTGTGCACACGTCTATGAGTGCTCATACGTGCCTGTGCAAAAGTGTGTGAATGTGTTTGCTATCTGCTCACACCCACACACGTGCACACACCAACACAGACTGTGCATGTCTGCATTCAACACTCGACTGTGACACATACACACCCGAGTGATACTGAAGTCGGACATTTCTCCTAAGGCCGTCTCATCCTCTCACTGCTGTGCAGACAGCATCTATAAACGTGCATCTTACATGCACACACATGCACAGGTCATATTGCGTGGGAATGTGACTGTGTGTGTGTAAATGAAGATACACTTTTATGAGTCACACACACATACTACAGTGGTGGGACAATCATTTGCACAAAAACCTGTATAAGGTTCCACCTGCCCTCGAAAGACGTGTGCGCACAGAGCAGAATCCTCCCAAGTAAGAGCTGCTGGGCCGCGATGCAGGGTAAGAGACCCCAGGGCCCAAGCCTGCGGGGAGCTGCCCAAGGCTGGGGGAGAGGTGACGTTCCAGAATGTTCCCTGCTCGCTGGCTGAGGTGACAGAGCTGGCGGGGGGACCCACGAGTGACCAGCAGAACTAGGAAGCACAGGAAAGGACAGAGGAGCTGATGTGTCTGCCTTGAGGCTGCTGCTCGGCCTCCAGGGCCCCCCCAGACAAACAGCAGGCACTGACCACCCCAGTCACCGAGTGCAGCCGCTTCTGCGGCTCCCAGCCCCGAGGCCCTGACCTGCAGCACCCGCTTTCTCAGTGCAGATCCGCCCGCAGTGCCCGCCGGAGCCGGGCCTCCCCCCTCCTCCTGTCCTCAGGTGAAGAACGGTGCGGGAGCACAGCCTCTCCCTCAGCCTCCCCCACACCCCTGCGGGGCGGCCCATCCAGCACCCGGAGGAGGAGACATTCCTGGAAGTGAAGCTGGAGGAGCAGCTGCTTGCCTGGGGCACAGGCACATTTCAGGGCTCCCTGGGCTCAACTGCAGCCTCCTTCTGGCCCTGGCCTCCAGCCTGCCCTGCCCACCTGCCACAGCCATCCTGAACCTGCTGCCCAGCTGACATGGCCTCTCCTCGCTGCCCCCACACTCCTCAGTCCTAGAGCTGGCTGTGTAGGGTTAACTCCACGGGAGCCCTCTGCAGACTCCAGGAGGAAGGCCTGACCCCACTGCACCTGCCTGCCCCGTCACCTGCCTGACCCTGCCTCACTTGCCTGTCCCCCCTCACCTGCCTGTCCCCCCTCACCTGCCTGGCCCTGCCTCCCCTGCCTGTCCCCTTCACCTGCCTGACCCCGCCTCACTTGCCTGTCCCCCCTCACCTGCCTGACCCTGCCTTATCTGCCTGGCCCCACCTCACCTGCCTGTCCCCTCACCTGCCTGTCCCCCCTCACCTGCCTGTCCCCCAACTGCCTGTCCCCCTCACCTGCCTGACCCTGCTTCACCTGCCTGTCCCCTCTCACCTGCCTGTCCCCCTCACCTGCCTGACCCTGCCTCACCTGCCTGTCCCCCTCACCTGCCTGGCCCTGCCTCACCTGCATTCTTGCCCCTGCTGTGAGGGTGGCAATGGAAGGAGACCCTGTGGCCTCTTCCGAAGGGAGAGCGCCTTCTCCACATCATCAGCCCAGCTCCAGAAAACGCAGGTATGGAGGGGTCCTTGCTAACTTTGGGGTGCTCACCCACTCTGACCCCACCAACCACGGCCCATGCTCTCCACAACATGCCAGCCTTATCCCTTCCACCAAACGTGGCCACAGCAGCTGTCACCCAGCCCCGTGGCTGCGGCCTCCCCACGTGCTCCTGTTCCTGGACACCGGCTTCTCTGCCCCGCGAGAAAGGACAGGTGGGTAAATAAGATGTGTGGAAATGTGAAAATGTCCTTCCCTGGGCCACAGCTCAACATGAAATTCCACTCTGGCCAGGGACCAAGATGCCTAGAGGGTGGCCTCGAGTTGGGAAGGGGGCCTGGGACTTGGAGTTCTTCTCCCAGGCCCTTCGAGATCCTTCTACAGCCACCTCCCGAGGGCCTTGCTGCTTGTGGGGGTGACCCCTTCCTGGCATTTTAGAATGTGGTGGGATCCAGCTTTGACTCAAATGACCAAAATTGCCGACATCTCTGTTGGGCAAGGCCCCAGCTGGACCTCAGACTCTTAGCCTGGAGGCTGAGATGCTGAAGACCTCATGCTGAGGGAGCCCCGTCGGGGCCTGCCCTCGAGTCCTTGCCGTGCGCCAGCCCTGCCACCTCCATGCCAGCTGTGTTGCAGTCGCCTTCTGCAGACACAGGGCTTGGACACCACAATTCTGGGGTCCCACGTGGGAGCCAAAGGTTTGACGGCTGCACCCCTCCCTCACACCTAACGGGAGACCAGGGCATGGATGAGACTCTGTCCTTCGCTCCTTGCACCCAGTCACCCCCTGTCCCCCTCGCCCTTCCTCAGGGCTACCTCGTCGGACCCCAGCCACTCCATGAGGCTGGGCGGCGGCAGGCACAGGCCTCCTAGGGCATGCTCCCAGGGCCTCTGTTCCCAGGGCACCTCTGCACCCATCTGTCAGCAGGCCCCTGTGCCCTGGTAGCATTTAGGGGAACAGCCTGGGGACTCAGCACCCTGGGCTCACTTCACGCTCTGCCACGCACAGGCAATGGGACCTTGGCAAGTGTCCTGATGTCTCTTGGCCTCAACTTTCTCACCTTGGACTTGGAGTTTTCCTGTGTTTTCCAGATCCTGCACTCATTCCTTGGACGCTCCCGGCCCATCTTCCTGATGAGGGCTGGGGCACGGTCATCTTTCCTTGCTAAAGGACTTCAGGCAGAAGTGGCCCGTGTCCTTCCAGGCCTGACCTCCTGTGCCATCCTCCTTTTCTTCCCCTTTCATGGGGACTGGGAAGCCACGTGTGAGATGGCAGCTGCATTTGAGGCCCCCAGAGACTGGGTGGACCACATCCTATGTTATACATAAATTTTCGGTGCTATGACTAAATGTCAGCACTGGGACGAAGGATCTCTCAGCAAGGCAATCTTTACTTTCTGCAGAAAGGGTACACTCGCCAGCAGTCTTGATAAGAGAGTACAATGAACAAAGGAAAGCAGACATATTTATCTTTTACGCACTTGGGGTCGTCCTTACTGCTGCCTCTGATCTCCGTTGGCTGGAGCCAGACCTCACAATCTAAAACTGAACCTGATTGGCTAATAACTTAAAACTTTCTTGAATAGGTAAAGGCAATGGAGGACAAAAGGAAAAGAGGAAGTCCAAATAAGGAAGGAACAGGAAGTTACCTGCGAAAGGACTTAGAAAAGTAGTAGCACAGATATCTCGGTTAAAGTACAAGGACACAGAAGGTACCACGTGCCTGGGAGCATATCTGACAGCTACACAGGTTAGGGCTTAACAAAGAGTTATTAGCAGAAAGCTCGAAGGCTTTGAAGAAAGTCTTTAAAACAAACTATATTTCCAACACTTGTGATTTACTCTTTAACAAGAAAGGAGACTTTGAAGAGGAACTTTTCTACCTTCCACACCCGATGCCTGCAGCAGGGCAGATGCTGGAAGTGACTCTAGTGTCCACAGCCTGAGGTCTCCTGTCCCACCCACCTCACTAACCCCGCCAGTGACACTGCATCATCGTGGACTGATCCCAAATTCAATATTTTAAAAGCTGAGACCAAAATGCGCAGAGACTATCCTGAAGACACAATAAATACTTGCTGAGTACACGAATAGCCTTGGGATTGAGCAGGAGGGAAATGGTCTCTTGAGAAAACGTAGTACCTATTTCCAACACACACTCTTCACCAGAAAGATGGGAGCTGCCCGGGCTGACCACAGCCTGAAAAGGTGCGGAGTAAATAAAAGGTAAATACATGGAAGATTAGACGTGAGGCCGTAATCTCCTAAAGAGTACCGGCTGTGCAGCCCCGGAGGCGAGGGCCACGTTTGCATAATCACCATAGAAAAACCCCTGGAAGCCAAGCTTATCACAGTTCTGATGAGGAGAAAATGCAAGGAGATCCCTTCTCTTCATCAGAGAACAGAAAGCACCAAGGGGTTCCGTGTCAGGAGGTGGGGGTGGAGCACAGGAGCAGGGCTCGGGGAGAGAGCACCCCACCTTCCTCCGGCTGCACAGTGACCAGCTGTGCAGACAAGAAACGGGAGCTCAGCTGCAGAATCAGACCCTGAAGCGTCGCCAACCATGCTGGCATGTGCTGGGCATGAAGTCCTGTCCGTGGTGCCTGGCTCATCCCAGCTGGGGGACGTCTACCCTCGCCTGCCCTGCCAGTCAGTCTTTCCGGGCTGGGAGGTGAGGCGGGGGTGTGGGAGGCACCTGCTTTCTCTTCCTCCAGGGTCAACCTCCCAGCCTCGCCTCCCAGGGTGAGACAATGCAGTCCTTGGGGCACTCCCAGACAACCTGTCTGTACAAATCACTTTCTATTCCCAAGAGGCATGTGTTCTCTTGTGCGAGGTTGACAGCTCAGCATTAGGGCACACTGGGGGTCTAAAGGCATCTCCCCTAGAGGCAAGGAAGGGAGGGTCCAGGCCAGAGTCCCCTGAACGAAGCCTGTGAGCTGAGGCGTGCAGGCCAGCTACCCCACCTGACACCAGTGCCAAACCATATCAGTAACCCACGTGTCCACTGCACCTGCTGCGAAGACCCACTGTGGCCTCAGGGACCTCGAAGTCCACCAGATCCCCAGGTCACAGGGCGCCAGGGCAGGCGTCAGGAGCCGCCCATGGGGGCTGCAAGACTCACACTGACTGCAGGAAGAAGCCCCTCTCACTGCCTGCTCCAGGGAGGGGGACAAGAAGGCTGGTACTCCAGCCCTTTCACCTGCCCGGTCTTCATCCCAGCCCCACACCCAGCCCAAGACAGGCTCTCAAGAGGCAGAGCCAGGGCGGGAGCAAGCCCAGGGCTGGGGCTCAGCTCCTGCAGCTGCACATCTAAGCTCCATGAAAGGCCAAGAGGGCTGGCCAGGGGTCGCTCAGCTCATCACACAAGCAGAAGGTCCCCCAGGCAGACCCACACTTCCTGGGCCTGAAGCAGGCCTGGCCATGTCGGCAGGCAATGTGGTGGCCCCTGGCTGCCCCAGCCACCCTCCGGCCAATTCCCTGAGACTGTCCACATGCCCATGGCCAGCTCCTGCCAGTTGGCAGGTCTGAGTGTGGCCAGTCCCCTAACAAGGCTGGGGACAGGGTGAGCAGGGGCACCGCTTTACGCAGGGGGTCCCTGCCCAGTGGAAGCTCAATGTCTGTGTCACTGTGACATCTCAGCCACTTTCCTTTGGAACCCAAGGGACACTGCTCACCTGCTTTGTCGGTCCCCATATCCACATGTGCTGGGGTCACCTCTCCTGCCCCAAACCTCACTTCCTAAGAACTCCTTCTGCCACCCTTCCCCTGAAGGGGTGGGCCTGGGGGTCAGGGGTGGACCAGGTGGCCATGATCCCTGGCCCAAGTCCAGCAGAGCAGGTCCCATGTAACGTGGACAGTTGGAGAGGAGAGACAGGAGCCCACCGGAGGAGGGTTCTGGCTTCCCCAAGCAGAAGGAACGGGAGGGGAGAGAGCCACAGGAGCCGCTGGTTTCTTTCCCACCCCCTAGCAGGGGAGGAGATGGGAGGAGCCCTGACCACCCTGGTTTCCACTCCGGGCCTCAGTTTCTCTCTCTGTCAGCCTGCAGCAGTTTCCCTTGAACCATCCCAAGATCCTTGGCCATAGTCTCCGGTGGTCAGCCAAGACTCGAAGCCGATCCTTTAAGCGGAATGCTGGCCCCAGGACAGCGCCTTGTGCATTCCCTCCCTGGGCTCTAGCAGGTGATGGCCCCTGTGCCCTCCCAAGGTTCCTTCACTCTGTGTTTCCTCAGGAAGACACTTCAGGGACAGGCAGCGCCTAGATTCCTGATGCCCCATTTGTCAGACCACCCTGCTCGATGTCACAGGCAGGGAGCAGAGGAGACTTACCCTCAATTCCTCATGCATGCAAAAATGTAGGTGAAGCTTCCTCCTCCTCCTCGAGTCGTCATGGAGACAGAGCAGGTGGCGCAGGTCATCAGCACGGGAGGCTCTGCAGATGCCAGGGATCCCCAACCCTACTCAGCCCAGCCCCACAGAGCAGAGGGGCCCACGGCCCCTCAGTCACCAGCTCAGTAGTCAGGGGGGTGTCCAGAGGGCCCACAGCCCCTCAGCCACCAGCTCAGTCCTCAAAGGGCTGTCCAGAGGGCCCACAGCCTCTGCACCCACGAGCTCAGTCCTCAGGGGGTGTCCAGAGGGCCCACAGCCCCTCAGCCACCAGCTCAGTCCTCAAAGGGGTGTCCAGAGGGCCCACGGCCCCTCAGTCACCAGCTCAGTCCTCAGGGGGTGTCCAGAGGGCCCACAGCCTCTGCACCCACGAGCTCAGTCCTCAGGGGGTGTCCAGAGCCCCGTGAAGAAGGGAGGCCCCCGATGCCCCAATATCCACCTGGAAGCTCCTCCTTCCAGAATTTTCCTCCACGTGCACCTTCCTGGCTCACTGTGACTCGAGGGCTACAAGCACTCCCACAGCACCCACTGGAGGACGGAGGTCTGAGGGGGCCTGTCCACCTACCCTCCCTGTCCACGCACCCAACCGTCATCCTGTCTCTATGGAAAATCCTGCTTCTGCCACAGTTCAGCCTGGTGGGAAACCCCTGGACACCCCAATCTCCTGCCTGGACACCCCCATCTCCCGCCTGGATGCCTCCATCTCCCGCCTGGACACCCTCATCTCCACCTGGACGCCCCCATCTCCTGCCTGGATGCCCTCATCTCCGCCTGGACGCCCCCATCTCCGCCTGGACGCCCCCATCTCCTGCCTGGATGCCCCCATCTCCTGCCTGGACGCCCCCATCTCCTGCTTGGACGCCCTCATCTCCGCCTGGACGCCCCCATCTCCGCCTGGACGCCCCCATCTCCTGCCTGGACGCCCCCCATCTCCTGCCTGGACGCCCTCATCTCCTGCCTGGACGCCCCATCTCCGCCTGGACGCCCCATGTCCGCCTGGACGCCCCTATCTCCTGCCTGGACACCCTCATCTCCTGCCTGGACGCCCCCATCTCCGCCTGGACGCCCCCATCTCCTGCCTGGACGCCCCCATCTCCTGCCTGGACGCCCTCATCTCCTGCCTGGATGCCCTCATCTCCGCCTGGACACCCCCATCTCCTGCCTAGACGCCCCTATCTCCTGCCTGGACGCCCTCATCTCTGCCTGGACGCCCCCCATCTCCTGCCTGGATGCCCCCATCTCCTGCCTGGACGCCCTCATCTCCTGCCTGGACGCCCCCCATCTCCTGCCTGGACGCCCTCATCTCCTGCCTGTATGCCCTCATCTCCACCTGGACGCCCTCATCTCCTGCCTGGCACCCCCATCTCCTGCCTGGACACCCTCAACAGCCTCCACCTTGATTTCTCTGCCACCCAGGTCATAGGCATGCAGAGCCAGAGTGAGCTCTCAAAAGCGGAGGTGGTTGAAGCAGTCACTGGCTTGCTAGGGCCCTTCAGAGGGTTCTAGTGCCCTCAAGGGCAACCCCAGTAGGCAGCAACTCCAAGCCCCATGTGCCCCACCCGCCCGAGCCTTTCCCCAGGCGGGGACCTCACCTGAAATGTCCCCTCACTGTCTCCCTGCTACCCCTCCCTCCTCCAGGTCACAATGGGACTCTGTCCCCCAGAGAAGGGTTCCTGTCCCCGAGGAAAGCAGAGCCAGGTCAGAAGCTCCACAGACCCCACTTGTCCCCCAGCGCTCCTGGTGCAAGCGCACAGTTGCTGAGTGGGGTCCCGCCCACCGGCCCTGCGTACACACTTGGGGCCATCCTGCTTTCAGGGTGTTCCTGGCTCTTTTCACGGTGCTGACCTGCAATCACACTCACTGTCTTTGTTGACCTAAAGCATCGGTTAATTACACAAACTCCCTAAGTACCTGCCAAGCCACAGTCCTCGAGGCCACATCACAGGTGGGGCAGGTGGACAGGCCTAGACTCGGGCGCAAGCCCTAGGCTCCTAGGGGGTGAAGACCACCCTTGATAGGAGCTGGACCCCGTGAAGGAGGGTGGTGGGGGAGGGTGTGCACAGGGCGGGGCTGGGTGCAGTGGCCGGAGACAGCCAGTGCGGGGTGCAAAGGTGCTGGGCTGTGAGGGACCCCTTCCAGGGGCACCTCCTCACTCCAGCCTTCCAGAGGCACCTCCTCACTATGGCCCTGGCTGTGCACAGGCACTAGGGAATAGACCCTCAGAGCAGACAGATCACCCAGGTGGCACCGACTCATGCCCCAAGGCCCTACTGGGGTCCCTCGCCCTAACTCCGGAGCAGCCCCCAAGCCCACTCCCATCTCAATCCACTCGAAGCTTGTCAGGAACCAGGACCACACCAGGCTCCTAATTCATGGGTTTCCAGCGCCTCTGACCTTCAGTGTCCTTACCTGAGAACCAATGTCACCATCGCCATCAGAACCATCATGGGACCTCTGGAGGAGGAGAGGGGAGGGCACCGGGGGACCCAGGAGGCCAAGGGAGCTCTGTCTATGCCCCTTTCACCTGCCTGTCTGGTGCCCAGCAACAAGAGTCACATGACATTCCCGATTCCAGAGAGGAGAAAAAGCAATAAAAGGGCCTCTCAGAAGTGCCTGAAGAACAATGCCTGGGAAGGCGTGACTGGACCTCTCAGGGCTGCTCACATGTAACAGCAGCCTGAAGCCTCACGTGGGCTCCACCCACCCGTGAGACACCAGGCGCGTCTCAGGAACCTCCCTCTGACCTCCGGGCCACCATTCCAGGACCGGCAGCTGTTCTCCTCAACCACAACAGAGGCTGACCCAGGCAGGGTCTGAGCTGGGGCAGCGGCCAGCAGAGCCCTGGGTCCTCCTCCCACCTCCAGCCTGGGGTGGGATATGGCTTCCACAGGGCTCTGACAGGCCTGCGGTGGAAACACACCCCACTTCCAGGCAGTCTCGCCAGAGCTGGAAGGAAGCTGCAGAGTCAGTACCCGCCCCATGTCTCTGCCCCAAGCACTGTGCCCACGTGTCCTTCCTCAACGTTCCGTCTGGAGGCCTCACCCAGGGGAGGGCCGGCTGTCTCTGGGCAGCTGCAGCAGCTCAGGAGTCTGCCTCACTGTCCGAGGTCCTGCTGCCCGGGCCTTGCCCTCTCCATAAGCAGGTGTCAGACGACACCATGGCTGCTCATCCATTCAGAAACACAGAGCACCAGCCGCACTGTAAGAACTAGGCACGTGCGGGTCTCAAGAACCACCCCCCCAGGCCTGGGCTGTAGTTAGGCTCCACAGGGAACTTGACCTTTAAAGGGTGGGAAGTGATGGTCAGCCAGAGGGAGGGCCACGGGGTCGCCTCTGACTTGGCATCATCCCAGGCCTGGTCATTTGGCCCAGGGGAGGCTAGCAGAGGCCCACAGTGGCACAGGCGGGGCTGTGACCACGAAGTACGTTCCATCTGAGTTCTGCAAAGGCACACATCTGACTTTCAGTCAATGGAAAATAAAAGTTATGGTGGGCCTCATATGGAGAGAGAGAATATGTCAAGGGAAAGAAATCACGGAAAGAAAATCCCAAGGACAACTCGGTACCTCCCCCTTCAGAGAAACCGCAGTCCCATCTCACAGCTGATGTCACTGTTAATTTTTCTAATGACACATTCAAGAAACAAAGCAAAACAAAAGAACCATCAAGTCAGCATTTAGAACAACATATTTTGACAGCATATTTTTAAACGAATTCCCCTCTTCCAATGAAAGTGCCATCTTGCAATCTTCCTAAGTCTATTCAGTATATACAACATGATTATCTCATTCTTCTCATGATGAAAACTCCTAGATACATAATGGCAGCGTGACCGACATGCAAATGCACTCAGCGACATGGTCTCTTCTTGTAAGGACCAGGAAGGAGGTACCGATGAGGGGGGCGCCCGAGGGAGTTCTGGGGCAGTGGCTGCCTGTGCGGTTAGCCTGGTGAGGTCGGCACACAGAGTTAACCGGCAGTGAGGAAAGTGACACACAGCAGGCCTGCCCCCTCCTTGTGGACCAGGGACTCTGAGGGCTCCAGTGGCCAGGATACAAATGCCTCTGAGGCAAAAGCTCCAGGAAGGCTTGGCTGGGGCACCTGCTCCCACTCTGCCCCCGAAAGAAGGATTTGGGAGCCAGCCAAGGGTACACAGTGAGGTATCCCTGCAGGTGGAAAGCTCCCATGGTTCCTGGCCAGGGTGCAGGGAACCTCCTAAAAGGCACAGACGGCACAGCCCCAGCTCAGAGATGGAGGAGGGTGGCAGGGTGGACAAAGAGAGGAGGCCAGACTGGGTCCCGGCCCTGGGCAGCCCCTTCATGCTGGGAGCACCCGGACAGGGCCACAGGCATGCACCCTCCATTCGCCATCGGTAAGGTGAAGCCCTGGCTCCCCTGGCAGCGACTGAGACTAGGTGAGGGCAGAGACCCCTGAAACCTGCCAAGGCTGGTGCCCGACACACATTCTCCAAATCTGCACTAGGGCCGCCTAGTGCCCCTGTCCAGCATGACAGCGATCTAGGAGGCAGGGAGGCGGTGGAGACCTCAGGACGCCTCCTCCACAGGTGGGGGAGAATGTAAGGCAGGAAGGAGCCGCACACATCACCTCACCTCTGCTGGGGGAGACCTCAGGACGCCTCTCCCCAGGTGGGGAGAATGTAAGGCAGGAAGGAGCCGCACACATCACCTTCCCAGTGCTGGGGAGACCTCAGGACGCCTCTCCCCCAGGTGGGGAGAATGTAAGGCAGGAAGGAGCCGCACACATCACCTCACCTCTGCTGGGGAGACCTCAGGACGCCTCTCCACAAGTGGGGAGAATGTAAGCCAGGAAGGAGCCGCACACATCACCTTCTGAATGCTGGGGGAGACCTCAGGACGCCTCTCCACAGGTGGGGAGAATGTAAGGCAGGAAGGAGCCGCCCACATCACCTTCTGAATGCTGGGGGAGACCTCAGGACGCCTCTCCACAGGTGGGGAGAATGTAAGGCAGGAATGAGCTGCCCACATCACCACGCCACTGCAAGGGTTGGGAGGCAGAGAAGAACGGGAGGCTCAGGTAGGCGGGGGCTTCTCCAGGCGGGGCCTTGGGCCAGCAGCAGCCGCAGCTTCTGGGTCCTTGGCCTGACCCCTGATTCAGAAACCGTGGGTTCAGCCTAGCAATCTGTTGGTCCACAAGCCCCCACGGGATTCGGATGCATGCTCAAGCCTGGGGGACTGCTGAGGCAGAGCGTGGACCTGGGCCACTGAGTGGGAAGGACCAGGAGGGGGGAGGGGCATCTTGGGAGAGTGAGCATTGCTAGCAGAGTCCAGCAGATGGAGCGGGCGGCGGGCACCTGGCGGGGTGGGGTGGGTGTGGACCAAGCCCTCTGTGTCTCCGAGGGCCCTTCTGTGGCAGCTTCAGGCTGCTCCCTGACCCCAAGAGCATTGGCCTAATGTGAGACCCCCACAGGGGGGTGCATTCCCTGGGGTGAGTGATATCCCCAAAGATGCTCATCCCCTCATCTCTGGAGCTGGTGAATGGGTCGTGTACAGGGCAAGGGACCTTTTTAGACGTCATTAAGTCAAGGGTCTTGGGATAGGAGAGGACCCTGGACCCCCCAGGTGGGCTCTAACTCATCACAGTGGATCTGGTAAGTTCAGGGGAGGCAGGAAGGTCAGAGCCAGGAAGAGAAGACATGAGGACGAAAGCCGAGGGCAGAGCGGAGAGAAGTCTCGGTCCCACCAGCTTTGCAGACGAGGAAGAGGAGGGAGAATGGGCTGGGCACAGACACCTGGCTCAGCTACCCACAGGGACCCCCATCTGGATCAAAGAATGTCCCAGGAGCCTGGGCCGGGAAGTAAGACCCTGGGTGCAGAAGGCCCTGCCTGAGTAAGGAATACTCTGCACGTCGGCAGGCAGGGAGGGAAATCGCTGTTTCCGGGTCCTGGTGCAAAGCACACCCCTGGTCCGGCCGCCCACCCCTGCTGGCCCTGGGGAAGCTCGGTGCAGGGTCTCACCCACAGGCTGGGGCAGCAACTCACCTGGGCGTCCTTGTCCAGGTGGCATGTGGGCCGGATCCTGCGTGTGAGAACTAACCAAGCCGCATCTGGGGGGGGCCCTGGAAGGGGTGGGCTATGGACGGAGGCGCCAGCTTCCAGCCATCCCGTGTGTTTGGGAGGAGGGGGAGGGCGGACGCCTCTTCCGAATCTCAGGCTGAGAATGTTCCAGAACTTCCTGGATGCCACCAAGGTCCTGCTTTGACTGCCAAGTGTCCAGCAGGGCGTCTCTGACCGAGCGTCCAGGCCTAGGCGAGGCTGGGCTCCTCCCGGTGGCCTTGGGGAATGCAGGGTGGGGTGTCTCCATCCCCCGAGGTCTGCACGGAGCTCACAGAAGCCTGCGCCTGCAGGAGGAGCTTCCTCTCCACTCCAGATGCCAAAGGCACAGCCCGGCACAGCCTCCCACCGGCCCCACGCTATCAAAGCCACACAGGCTTTTGAGACAATCCCAGGCCCTCGGAGATGAAGGCCCTGAAGTCAGCGTCAGAAGCAGTGGGCTGCCAGCTACACAAAGGAAAACTGGCCATACGGGAGGGAGGAGACGTAATCCCAAAAAAAAACCAGCAATAATGGACTAAAATAAGATCCGAGGCAATAAAAAATGGGGGAGGCGGCGTCACACTATCTTCCCCACCCTGCTTCCACTCTCTGACGGGCAGCATGGGCCAGCCGGCCACGGAACAGGCTGGGACCACATGCAGTGGCAGCTGTGGGCATCTCGCCTGGGCGGCCCCCGGTGCCTTCAAAGGCCAGTGCCAGCCGCCTGAGCCCCGGCACGCTTCTCACCCTACTCCCCCTCTGCAGGAAGGACTCTGTGTCCACACCCAGACTGGTCTGGTGTCTTCCTGGCCTATTCTCAGCTGCTGGGGTTGGGCTTCCCACTAAAGCCTCTTGGTATTAAGTCCGGGCTACCCAGGAATGGGGGTTCCTGGGTGTGGCTCCTTCTGGGCCCCCGGGATGCCTCCCCCTTGTGCAGTCCTGACCTAAGTTGGGGTCAGCCCAGGGGCTGACCGGGCACAAGCAGGCCTGAGTCTAGACCCAGGAGTAGCACCCAGTCCAGTGCAGGTGAAGGCAGAGCCAGAGGCTGGGGGCAGCCTTTGGGCTCCAGGAGCAGAGAGGGCCCAAAGGTTTCCATCTAAAGCCTCCTTCCTGCTCAAGTAGCCCAGAGCCAGGAGATAAGTGGGTCACCCCACATCCCAGCAGAATGCCAGGAGCTGGCCAAAAAGGGGCCCAGGGGAGTCTGCTGACTCAGGGGCTGGCTTCGTCCTTCCCCGTAGGGTCCCCCTGGATAGCATGCAAGGGGAACTGGCCCTGATGGAGCCCAGCCCCCAGCACCCTGGTCCCCCCAGCCCCCAGCCCTATCCTGCAGCAATGCCCATGAACACAGGAGCCAAGCACCACGAAGTGCCCACCGAGCCGAGCCGCCTCCAGCAGGGGCTCCGTGCAGGGCACAGGAGGGTTCTGTGTCGAGAGCCACAGGGGAGGGGATGGAGACCCATGAGCTGGACATCTTGACCCTGGCCCCAGCCGCTCCCAGGCCGCTGCCCACCCCACCAGGCCATCCTCCACTATGACCCATGGGCTCTTGGTCTCCCGCTGGGAAGGAGCTGACACAGCCCCTCCCTGGGGAGCACCAGAGGCCACAGCCCCTTCAGGCTATTCCTGGCCTCCCCACTGGAAGTGTCTTGCCCTGTGCTCAGCAGCCTCGCCCCTCTGTCCCCCCAGGACAGGGACATGGCGGACAGCAGACCCACGATACCTTGGAGCTGGGGAGGCCCTGCAGGGAGGCCTCCCAACCAGAGTCCCTGAGGGATAGGCCAGCCCGTGGCCATGTAGGCTCCTCGGGCAGACTTACAGTTGACCCCGAACTTCCACCCACAGGCCCACGTGACCCTCCACGAGAGGCCACAAAACCCCAGGCAAGCGCAGACAGATTCTCAGGGAGTCTCTCCCGTGGCCTGGGCTGTGAGGGGCACGTCCTTCCTCCCTGGTTGGATGAGGGACTCAGGCCCAGTGCCTGCCTCCCCCAGGCAGATGAGAGGACTTGCCCTGCGCCGGGGCAGGGCTTCAGGCTGCCTCTCTTGGCGGGGGAGCCTAACTTTGCCTGGCCCCACACCCACCCCAGGCAGCCTCGGTTTCTGGAAGTGGAAGGTGAGAGTGCAGAGTCACAGCCCCTGTCCCTGGGAGCCCACCACCCACTGAGAGAAGGAGACTCTGAGACAGCGCAGGACGGAGCCAAGCCCTGGGGCTGCGGGTCCGGTGGACAGGAGGTGGCCTCCTTCGGCCCTGGGGGGGGTCTGCATCCCGCCAGCCCAGAGGCACAGATGGCATTCCGGGAGCCTCGCACCCGCTCAGAGCTTCTGACGCAGCTGCTGCCCTTCCCACCTGCAGACACAAGGCCCAGAACTGCCACAGGCTCTGCCACTGAGACCTCAGGTGAACACTGGGGACAGAGGGAGGGCCGGGGGAGGTTCCAGTCTTGGACAGCAATCACCAGCCTTGGGCTGCCCACCTCCAGCTTCCACGTGGGAAAAAACCTAAACAATGAAACGTCCTGGCTGTTTAAGCCCGTGCTGGTCATGCGTTCCGTTGCCTGCAGACAAGTGTTCTCGGAGTACGTATCCTAAGCAATATGGGCCCAAGGGAAGTAACCACGAGGTGCACCAGAGCCAGCGCTCCACCCTGCCCTCCGCATCTGGAGGGTGGGCACTGGCTGGCCGGGAGCTCGGCCTCTGTCCTCCCTGTGGCCCGAGCCCCACCCCAAGTTTGGTGTCGGCAGGAGCCCCAGATCTACCGTCCTCTGCACCCTCCACTTGAAGCTCATCCTGGCCCCGATGCCAACTCCAAGTTTACAGATGCCAGGTGAGAGCGGAGAGCCCCGCTAAGGAGCCCGACAGCACCAGAGGTGAGCACGATGCTTTAATGGCAAGTCCAGCGAGGACCGGGGCAGTTCCGGGCGGCGAAGGAACCTTGTCTCCATATTTACCTTTTACACCTAAAGGATCGGGTCCATCTGCAGCCACGCGTCCGCCGTCTCTCGTGCGGCTGGCTGGCTGGATCCCTGAAACCCACATTTGTAATAAACACCATTCATCGCAGGCACAACACCCATCCTGGAAACAGCGCTTTGGAATTTTTTTGTTTTTATCACCGGCTTAATGATGACTAATGCCTGGGTGATTATCTTGTGCTTTTTTTGTGTGGCAGGGAGAACAAACAATATCATTAGCATTGCAGAAAGGAGAGCAAACAGGAGCGCAGGGGTGGGGGCAAAGCCGAGCGAAAGTCAGACAGGAAGCAAGCTCGCTGCCTGGCAAGAGAGAGGCTGCAAACCTAACCCCAGGGTTCCCTGGGCCGTGATCTGGAACCTTCCATTCCTCACTGTTTGATGTTGCAAAATAAAACAAACCCAAATCGGGGAGAGGGGGTTCCTGGAATGCACAGACGTTATTTTTTAAAAGCGCCCCAGATGTGCATTGAAAAGCAAAGTCCTGCTGGGTAAATAAAGCCACAGCAGCGATGATACGGCAATAACTGGCGAAATGGGCCAGAGGAAGCCCATTCACAGCCTCCCCCACATGCCCCGATCCTGCACAACGACAGCCATGGTGGGAAGAATTCAACAGGCAATTAATTTCCAAAGAAAATTCCAACCTCCCACGCACACATCCCCTACAAAGAGACAGCTTTTGAACACGGGCGGAACTCAGCCACCTGGGCTCTTCCAGAGACTGGCTGCTTCTGGTGGGGGACAGGTCCTCCCCTGCATAGATCATGGCCTCTCATCCCACTCTGAGACCCCCCCTGGCCCTGGCCTGAGGGATGTGCTGAAGCCCAAGGTCTGCAAGACAGTGGCCCCTAAACAAGACGAGAGGATGTGGAAGCGGTTTCTGGCAACATAAGGGAGGGCTGCCCGTTCCCCTGGGCCCAGCAGGCTCTCTCCGCCCCTTTGCACTGGTCTGGGCGCTCCATGCCCCCTCCTGCTACACATGAAGCCAAGTCAGGCTGCCCCAGCTCTGCCCCAAAGCCCCTGCCCAGCTGTTCTCTCTCCAAATGCCTCACATCCATTTAGGACCACCACCAAATTAATCTCAAGTCCCCGACGGCAGGCATTCTGGCTCTCCTTCCCCGACGTGGCACTGCTGGGCGCAGGGGCCTCTCCAGAAACGCTTCCTCTGAAGGCTGTCCCACCTGCAGAATCAGACGGTAGTCAGCCACTTCACCCGCCAACAGATAAGCTGTGGGTGTTGGAACAGCCTCAGGCCCCAGGCCTTTAGGGTGAGCCCATGCACCGTGGAACGGACAGAAGGATGGATGCAGCCAACGCATTCCCAGTGTGGCCTGGGCCCAGCTCATTCCTGGGACCCCCACGCCTGCCCCAAGGGTGGCATGTTAGTGTCCTGTGTCTGCCATAACAAAATCCCACAGACCCGGCACCTCCCACACTGGCAATTATTTTCACACAGTTCTGGGGGCCCAAAGTCCAAAGTCAAGGTGTCGGCAGGATTCCCTCTGGGAGCTCCAGGGGAAATGGGTGGCCTCCAGCTTCCAGCGTGGCTGGCCACCCCATGCCTCCTTGGCTGGCAGCCCCGTCAGCCCCATCGCCACCTCTGTTTCCACAGGCATTTTCCTCTGGATCTCACTGTCTCTCTGCATCTTCTAAGGACACCAGGCATTGGATTCAGGCCCCACCCAACTCTAGTGTGACCTCAACTTAACTAATTCCGTCTGCAATAACCCAATTTCCAAATAAAGTCACATTCTGAGGTTCCAGGGGAACATGAATTTTGAGGGGGACACTTTCCCACTCAGTACAGTGCTGCTGCCATTACCCTGTTTCCATGGCACAGAGAGGCTGGGTAACTGGTCCAAGGTGCAGCCAGGACTGGGACGGGCAGGAGGCACGGAGCCTGCTCTGCTCACCTCCCTTCGATACAGAGGCCCCAAAGGGTTCCGCTCCTCACAGCACTTGAGTTGCCCGTGGGCTCCAAGAAGAACACATTTGCCTGCCACCGCCCGCAGTTTCTGCTGAGCTGCTTCTGGTCCCCGTCCAGGCCTCCCGCCTGTCCTACCTCCCCACCACCCATCCCCCACCTCCCCACCACCCCTCCCTCTCTCCTGGCCCGGCAGCCACAGAAGGCCCACACCCCAAGTCTGCATTCACGGAGGACACCCCCCTTTGACATAAAAGGACGTGTGTGCTGCCTGGGATAGCAGAGAAGACCCAGGATCAGAGGCAGCGAGATACCTGAAGGGCCACCCTGGAGACCACAGCCTGTGTCACGGACACGCCGATTCTCAGTCTGAGAAGCGTGGCCCCTGCCACCGGGCGATCGCGTGATAAACAGATTAGAGCGTCAGGCACCAGAGTTATTAAAAGTGAAAGGTCCTCAAAGGGAAGACGTGGGATTCTTGGAGCCTCTACCTCCTACAAATATGTAATGAAATTTAAATTGAATCTGGTTTAAAATCATTTACCTTTTGACATCATGTATCAGTACACTAAGCATCAGTTGAGAAAGCAAATAACCTTTCAAGCAGAATGAAAAATTACTCTGTCTCTTTTGATTCCATGTTAATTTTAAATTTAAACTACCGTATAGCTCTCGGCCTGGGGTGAGTCACTGAAAGCTGTTGACTCGGTGAGGTCCAGCCCAGCCCGTGGAGACCCCGGGCGCCCTCCCAGCTGCACATCAGACTTGAGCCCTCCCTCCAGGGTGGCTGACAGCTCTTGAGGGACAGGTGAGCTGGGGGGATAGGTGAGCTGGGGGCTGCCGGCCACCTGGCCACCCTAGGGGAAAGGGGAAGGGGCGGCTTTTGTGTCTGTCCCTCCTCCAGGTGGGTGAAAGTATCATTCTTCTCTTCCACGTGGGTGTAAAGAGCCGTCAGGCAAAGAGGTGACAGCGCTTGCCTATCCCAGGGTGACCCTGGGCACAGCACTCCCAGAAGCTGGGCTGGAGCCTCGCTGGGCGTGACGGTGACCGTAGGGGGCCCATTTCCTCTGCAGGCCCCCGTTCTGGTCAGGGATCTCAGGGCTCCCCTCGGTCGGCGCCCCTGCTGAGCAGCCCTGCTCTGGAGAGTTGACCTCCCAGGCTGGAGGGGAAGGCCCCGCTCAGTGACAGAAACTGGAGAACTGGGGTTCTTTCCGAGCCTTTGCCTCAAAAGCTGAGGTTCTGGAAAAGAGGCAGAGCCCTCGTTCTCCTGTGCACATGGGCAGCCACGCGGAGACACGGACGGACATCCCAGGTGGGGCAGAGGCGAGGCACACTCAGGACGCCCTCTCAGACATCCCCCTGCCTTGGTTTGCAGAGGACAGACACCTCTTCAAACGGGCCTGGAAGCATCTCTAGCTCTCTGCGCATGGATTCTAGGGGCCAGGGGCCTTATTGTCCCCATTTCACAGAGGGGGAGGGCAGAGCCTCAGGGAGGCCCTGCAGTACAGGAGGGAGAATTAGGTCTGAAACGCCAGGTCCAGATGCCCAGATCCCACATGGGCTCCTGTGGGCACCATCTCAGCTCCTGCGACCTGAGGGTGGAGAGAGGTCTCCCAGACCTACCAGGTGGCCTGACAACGTGAGAGGAGCCCCCCAGGAAGCAGCAGGGCCACCTGGTGGGCCTGGGGGGGATTCTTCCTTGAAGTCCACTGCTGAGCCTGCCCATCCAGCCGCCTGTGACCATGGCCAGCGTTCAGAGAGGACGTGGGCCTAAAGTTCCCGGGGCCCTGCTGCTATTTCTTAATCGGGGAGGAGACACAAAGGGGCTTTTCATGATGCTGCCCCCGCAGCGTCACATGTGAGCACCACTGGGCTGGAAAACAGAGGGGGCTTTGCCAGAACCTCACCCCCACCCGCTGTGCCTGCCCAGAGAGGGCGGGGGAAGAGCAACCCACGGAAGGGCCAGGGGAAAGGGAGGAGGCGGCGGGGCAGGGCCAGCCCTGGGAAACACCAGGGGCCAGCCTCACCGCGGCTGCTGGACGTGGGGGATCCCAGTGTCCCAGCAGCACACCTGGGCAGCCCTGGCCCAGTCTGGGGTCTGTGCGTGCCCCACATGAGGGGCTGACTCCCACCAGGATGCAATTCAAGGCCTCTGGCGGCCCAGGGCCCGGCGGGCCGTCAGAACCCAGATGTCTGTGTGCGGGACAGAGCAGCCCAGCGTCCTCGGTGGAGGGCAGCATGGGGCTCCAAGGCCCAGGGCCAGGTCGCAGTTTGCTCCTGGAACACCCCCTGGGACCCTGTGCTCACAGCAGTCAGCCCTTGGCAGCTGAGGAAGGACAGCAGAGGCAGGGCATGAGCACGTCCCAAGAGGAGCTGCGGGGGTCTCAGGGCTCCTTGCCATCATGCACCTCCGAGCCACCCCAGGGTGGCCAGGACCCTCCGAGTTAGGGACCCGGGACCTGGGACCCGGGGAGGACAGGATGTGCTGAGCACCTGCGGGGGCAGGCTGGGCCTGGGGCCTGTCCCTGCTGGACCCTGCAGTAGTTGCCCTGGCCTCCCTGCTGGGGGCAGGAGAGAGAGGACCTCAAGTGGACGTCCGAGTGCCCAGCCTGGAGAGGACCCTGCAGGCTTTGCTTCTGAAGGTCTGTGAGAGCAGGAGCTTCCGCGGCTGGGGGAATGGCTGCCAGGGGAGGGATTGCTTCCTAGGCACGGGGCTTTTTCTGGGGTGACAGAAACGAGAACTCGGCTGCAGTGGGGCTGGACGGCATGAGGGTGGCACCAAACGCCAGCAGAATGCAATCTTCAACAGGGTTAATTCTGTTACATGAATTTCACTAAGCCAAAAATAAATACATAAGACGTTTGAAAGCCTGTAAGGGCAGCCAGACCCCTCTGAGAGCAGGCCCTGAACGGGGCTGTGCACATCCCTGGAGGCCCCACCACGCACTGCCTGGCACGGCTGTGAGGCCACACGCACTGCCCCGGAGGTGGGTCAACGCTGGCCTATCAGGGGCTGCAGCCACCAACCTCCCGGAAGGCGCTGGCCGCCTCCTCCTCCATCTAAATTTGGGGGGATTCCATGAGAGGGCCACCCTTGTCCTCGAGCCACATCCCCCAAGCCCAGACACAGGGGACACTAAGCAGGGCCAGGAGAGGCATCCTGTGCAACCTGGCTTCCCCCTGCAATGCTCACAGCGGGGCTCACCTTGCCGTGAGTATGGCCTTCTCCAAGGCATTCCCGGGCTCCAGCAGGGATGAGGCCCACAGCTCCTGCCGAGAGTCGGGGGGCAGGACCCCATTTCGTTCAGCAGCGAATGTCACAGACGATGGTGACCACGTCTGCACTGAATATTCCACTCACTTAAATTACACCAAAACCACGCGGCCCCGAGGTCTCTGTGATGGGGAATGGGGTTCGCAGGAATTAAATGGCACAAAGGGAGTGGATTGTGCTGAGATCACCAGGAAGAGCATTAAGAAAAGCCGTTAATATGTAGTTAAAAAACTCCTAATCTCCACGAGCATATGCCGTTCCACCTAATTTTGATCAACTTAAATGTAAAAATGTCTCGGTGCCTCCACGCAGGTTTTGCCGCCATCTGGTTTAATTAGTCCTTGGGTAGCGCGCCATAAAGTTAATGGCAAGCGCGTTGCCGGGCCAATCAGAAAGCAGCGCCGAGGCCTTATTCCACCAAGTCTTTTCTCCTCATCCTGCCACTGGGTAAGGTCAAGGCCGGAGGGTGCTGAGTGGCAGTGAAGGCAGGGCGCAGGGAGTGAGGCTGGGACGGGTAGGGTGGCTGCCTGGGCTGCTTTTCCCTGGGTAGGGTGGGGTCTCTGAGTTCAGCCCATCTGGAGGAGGACACTGCCCGTGAAGACTGATGGAGACCCCTGGGGGAGCCCCACGGTGGGCTTTGAGGAGGAGAAGCCCACAGAGACCCCCGCCTCCTGGCAAATGCCAGTTCCTGTTCTGAGATGTGCCTTCAGCAGCCTTGCCCACTAGGCCCAGGTCCCTGCACCGCCCCTTCCTCTGTATGCCCTCCACACTCCCCCGTCCCGCCTGGAGCCGGCAACGAGGTCTCAGGGGTGCCCTTGGAATTGGGCAACTAAAGGTCAGGGGTCCCATTGAAAGAGAGGTCCCCGAGGAAAGGAGGACCCAAGGGAGAACAGATGAGCAGGTGGGGAAGGCAGGAGAGGAACTGTGGGAGGGGGAAGGAGACCAGGGCGGGAGGGAGGAGTTGAGGTCAAGGTGCTAAGGAGAGGGGCGGATGAAGGTGACCCAGGACAAGGGTCCCCTGCAGGGGTCAGGCAGGACAGCAGGCAGGGAGCTGCGGTCAGGGTGACCCGCCTGCATTCAGAAGCCCACTGCTGAGGGGGACGCCGCCTGCCCCAGTCCCGGGCTCCAGCATTTGCCAGCTCTGCATCTGCTCATCTGAGTCTCTGCTCCTGTCCACAGAATGATTCCTCAGTGAGGTTCAGCCACTTGCTGGCTGGGAGGCCCATGGCATGTCCAACTTTGGACATCCATGTTTTCTACCCAGAAACGGAGATGGCAGCGCTTACCCTACATGGTTTGGAGATTAGAGATGATTTGTGGAAGCGCCACCCCGATGTCAGCCTAGAGTGACAGTCCCGTTAGTGTCACTTCAACAATCCAAGATGCTGCCAGACATGAGTCAAGCAGGAAGGTCACATGACCAGTGGATTTTTCCCTTTTTTCCCTTTTCTGCCAGGAAGCTCAGAGCTATATTTTGTGCTCAATTTTCAGTAGTTCCCAGTAATCTAGGATGGTGGGTCTCCACTGGGACAAGTCACCTGGCTGGCATGAGTGGGGGACTGACCTCCAGGCTCTCCCATGCTGCCCGGCTTATAAGTCACCCGTGGGTAGGATCTTCAGGGTGGTTCCCTGTTTCCTCGGGACACTGAAAACCATGCCGCCATCGGAGAGGTGGCTGAGGTCCTAGAGGGATAGGAGCCAAGGCCACCTCAATTAACCCCATGTTGAATGTTAGAAAGAGCTGAGACTCAAAGGTCACAGCAAAGTTACTCCCTGACTACGAAAATTAAATCTATGAAGAAGGAACGGGTTTTCAATGGATTTATTAATCAATTTGACAATTCCTCGGGATTGTAATATAAAGATAATCAGTTGGCCATCTCGCCAACGTGAGATGCCACGAAGGTGTCATTTAATTTTCCAGTGCCTACCACCTTAACTTATTTTACATTAATTGAGATGGAAATTTCCTAATCTGGAATTTCCAGAAGCATGCGTTCATTTCATCCCGAGCCTACTCAGCTGTGCAGCAGCAACTCCTTGGCCTGGCCTGGGGTTGGTCCCTGACACTAGCCTTGACCTCCAGCCTTGACCTCCATCCAGGCACCAAGCTTCTTTCTCAGAGCCTCAAGGGCTCAGCCCCAAGATGGGGAGTCTGCACCCCCGAGAGAACCTGTGGAGCCTTCCCACTGGAGGCTGAGATCTCAGAGGGAAGGGACAGGAAATGGAAGGGCAGGACGGGTCTTCTGAGGGCTGGGTTGCCCCCTTCCCTCCCGCCCCGCTGGGTAGCTGAGTCCCCTCATCCAAGCTGAGGACACCAGGCCAAGCACCACTCCTTGGCCCTGCAGTACCCGACAGGGCTGCCAGCTTCAGCCCTGGGGACCGGCCCTGTGAGCGTGGGCTGACAGATGAGGTGGTCTCTGTGAGTCACCCAGGACAGCAAGGCACAGCTCCTCCTCCTGCAGACTGCCCAAGGCCAGGGCCCTGTCAGAGCCACAGGGCAGACACGGGCTCCGGGGCACACAGGCCAGCCGCTCAGCTTCTCTCAGCCACGTCCCGCTCGGAGCACTGGGCTGACCTCAGCCTTGGGAAGTGTCCAGGGCCGGGAGTCTGAAATGGGTCCGGCCACACTGCAGGTAGAAGCTGGCATGGGGTGGCACCCAATAATCACCAGCTTGTCCTTCTATGGGGGTTCCTAGGGCATCCTCTGAGCCATAGGAAGGAAAACTACACTAACAAGGCACACACGGTGAGTCCTCACTTAACGTGGACCAGAGGGTCTTGGAAACTGTGACTTGAAGCAACACAGCCTATAACAGAACGCTCCAGCATGATCAGAGAACCAGGCCGACGGAGGCAGCGGTGCTCCAGGACCTGCTGCTGCCATTCTGCTGAGATTTGCAGCTTCTAGCTCCTATCACCCATGCTGCCTGAGGACTTCCTGGAGGTGGTGTAGGGTGGGCTGACAACTTCAAGGTTACAGAGAGGCCCAAACCCTTTACCTCTCCAGGAAACACTCCGCACGTAAACAGCCCTCTGCCAGGGAGGAAACGCCCCCAGGGAGTGGCTGTGGCAGACGACGGGCATAAGGCCACTCCCCCGCCACAAACCAGTCTCAGTGTTGCCACCATCCGTATTTCAGACATTGCTGCTTTCCTCTTGTTTTCAGTCAGTCTCTCCTTTTTTTTTTTTTTTTTTTGTTGTTTAGCTGGCGTCTCGCTCTGTCACCAGGCTGGAGTGCAGCGGCCCGATCTCCACTCACTGCAACCTCCACCTCCCAGGTTCAAGCAATTCTCTTGCCTCAGCCTCCTGAGTAGCTGAGACGACAGGGCGTGCCACCACGCCCAGCTGATTTTTGTATTTTGAGTAGAAACAGGGTTTCACCATGTTGTCCAGGATGGTCTCGATCTCTTGACCTGGTGATCCACCCTCCTCGGCCTCCCAAAGTTTTTGTATTTTTAGTAGAGATGGGGCTTCACCATGTTGGCCAGGCTGGTCTCGAACTCCTGACCTCAAGTGATCCACCCGCCTTGGCCTCCCAAAGTGCTGGGATTGCAGGCGTGAGCCACAGCGTCGACCAGTTAACCTCTCTAAAATGCCACCTCTCCTTGGGTGGAGCAGAAGGGTGTCCTTTCCTCTCTGCAGCGAGGAGGCAGTGAAGGGGCCACCCCACACTCTGCAGAGCACCTCCTCCCACCAGGCAGCCAGCAGGGGCTCAGTCACCTTGCAGCCTGGTCCACCAGGCCAGGCACACACAGAATCAGGGTGGCGGGGGCCCCTTGCCACTTGCCCCAAATCCCCGCCTAGCGTGGCCGTCAGCTCCTGGTGGCCCTCCCTGCAGCTCTGTGCCCCCGGGGCTCCAACCTCGGTCACCAGCCTCAACCTATCGATGGCGAGGAGTGAGTGCTCCTCTCCCCCACAGCAAGCCCCGTTCCACATCTGTAACTGGGTACGGAAGCCCACCTGACTGCCCAGGACCAGACATCAGCCTCGGTTTGGGGGGGCGCACCAGGCACAGCCAGGCTCCCCTCTCAGCAGGTACCCCTGGCCCTCCCAGGCAGGCAGAAACTGTCAGCACAGTCTTGTGAGCTTCCACAGGTGACATTCGTTTCTGATACCTGGAGAGACAGGCCTGTGTCAGGACCTGTGGGTGCTGGGCCGGGTGACAACCCTGACAAGGGAGAATGACTTTCTGGCCAGCAGACGCCCCTGTCTGTTGGAAAAAGCACAGAGTTTGGTCTTGGCTTCGGCGAGTATCTTTCATGAAATGGAAATCGAGAACTGCCTTGCTGCAGACCTGTAGTGTGGAGCTGATTAAAGGATGCTTTCCAACAGGAATGAGCTCCTGTCCTTAGAAGCAGCCTCCCCTCCCCCTGGGAGCCACGTCACGCCTCTCCCTGCAGACGCACAGCCCCAGGAGACAGCCAGGAGGAGGAGGAGGAGGAGGAGGAGAGCTCTGGGAAACATCAGCCACCTGACCCAGTTTGCCAAGGAGCAGGAGACAGAAGACGCCAGGCGCCGCAAAGGTGGCTTTTCCAGTGGGAGTCCAGGCTGGTCGGTTTCTCTGCTGGCAGGCGGTGACCAGGGCCTGTCCATGCATGAAGCAGAAGCCACAGGGGTATGACTGGGGCCCAGTACCCCCAGCGGCCTCCTCCAGGGTTGCCCATGCCTCCTGAGTCTCCGCATTTCCACTTCCCAGCAGAGACCAGCTCCGGGTCGTACGATGTCCTGGCTGACCCTAAAACTGTGAGGAGTCACCAGGTGCGCATGTCCCTATGACCGATGACAGCAATGTCCATGCCGGCCAGGACACACGGGGTGCCCAGCCCCTCCCTCCTCACATCGAGGAAGGAGTGAGAAATCCTCCAAAGATGAACTTTTGCAAACAACTCACCTATTTCTTTAAGTCCTCAAGCGCTTGCTTTTGAGTGTTGGAAGGAAGTCTATCAAATGCCTGCAATGCCCACAGCTGCCTGCCTGGGAAGGTCAGGGAACAGCACGAACGCAGGCCTCAGAGTCCACACACATCCAAATCCACCTCTTCCTTGATTTGCCTGAAGCCAGGTCGCTCAGAGCACAGTGAGTGTGGGGGAGGGAAGCCAGGGGAGCGTCCTGGAGGAGGAGGCCTTCAAACCCAATTTCACAGGGGCTGCTCTCTGCTCAGCGACACGGCCAGGTTCCCCCACCCCAGAATACAGCATTGCCCTACGGGCGGCTGATTGGAGATCCGTCCTGTTCTTTTCTCCGAAACCTGAAGTTTCTTTAAGGTTTGTCTCATGTTTCGGTCTCATGGCTATAACCACTAAGAGCCAGTGTGTTTTCCAAACCGGTGAGCACTGAACCTCAGCAGCAGCCGTGGGGGAGTATCCGGACGTCTTCTGAGCGGTATCTGCTCATACCCTCGTCTACCTTCCGTGAGATTATGTGGGTGCTTTTCTGCCGTCGAGTGGAGTGCCTCGTGTTAACGTGCTGTGGATCTCGGTCCGGTGGAGGAAGAGCCTGCCACACTCCCCCGCTCCACAGGTGGCCTTCTTCACTGCCTGACTGTTTCCTTTGCTGTGCAGAGCTTTTGAGTTTGATGTGACCCCAGTCGTCTGTTTCTGTTTTTCTTGTCTATGCTTTTGAAGTCTGCCCCATAACACCTTTGTGCGGGCCAATGTCCAGAAGCGTTTCAGGTACGTTTCCTTCTAAAGTTTCATAGTTTCGGGTGTTACATTTATGTCTTTCGTCCATTTTCAGTGTTTTTTTTTTTTTTTTTTAATAATGAGAGAGACAGGGCTGTGATTTCATTCGTTTGCATGCGGACACCCAGTTTTCTGGCACCATTTATTGAAGAGGGTGTCCTTTCCACAAATGGGTGTTAAAAGGCTCGGCATCACTCATCATCAGAGAAATGCAAATCAAAACCACAATGAGATACCGTCTCACCCAGTCAGAATAATGATTACCAAGAAGACAAAAAACAAACAAAAAAAGCAAACGCTGGCAAGCATTCAGAGGAAAGGGAACCCTTATCCACCGTTGGCAGGAATGTAAATCAGCACAGCCACTGAGGAAAACAGCACGGAGATTTCTCAAAAAACTGAAAATAGCACTACCCCGTCATCCAGCAACCCCACTACTGGGTATTTATCCCAAGGAAAACAGCGTATCAAAAGGATAGTCACAGTCTCCTGTTTACTGCAGCACTGTCACGAGAGCCAGACACGGAGCCAGCCTGAGTGTGCATCGGCAGACCCGTGGGTGGAGAAAAGGGGCCACACACAGCCTGGAATAGTATTCAGCCAGAAAGAAGAATGGAATGGTGTCATTCGCAGCGGCGCGCCTGGCCCTGGAGGGCACGGAGTAAAACAAGTTAGGCACAGAAAGAGAAAGTCCTGCTCTCAGTCACACATAAGAGCTAAAAAATATCGAGCTCATGGAGGCAGAGAGGAGAATCATGGTTATGAGAGGCTATGGAGGGGAGGAGGCTAGAAAGAGGCTGGCTAGTGGACACCAAATTACAGCTAAAGAGGAGAGCTACGGCAACCACAGCTGAGAGTAATTTACTGCAGGTGTTAAGAAACCAGGGCCGGGCGTGGTGGCTCCTGCCTGTAATCCCAGCATTTTGGGAGGCTGAGGTGGGCGGATCACAAGGTCAGCAGTTTGAGACCAGCCTGGCCAATATGGTGAAACCCTGTTTCTACTAAAAATACAAAAATTAGCCGGGTGTGGTGACAGGTGCCTGTAGTCCCAGATACTTGAGAGGCTGAGGCAGGAGAATCGCTTGAACCCTGCGCCGGGCCCTACACAAAGGATTCTGGAGGCGCCCATGTCCCCCGTGGAGCACAAGCCTGCAGGAAGGTTCTGGACCCCACGTTGCTGGATGGAAAAAGGTTTTCTTCTCCGAGGCCACACGGATCACACTGAAAGAGCAGCCAGGTCTCTGGGATTCGGGGGAGTTGTCCCAGGACACTGGGAGAAGCCACTGGCACTGATGAGCTCCTGGAATAACCTGGACACACTTTCCGCCAAGCAGCACCTGTGCGTTCCTTGTCCTGCCAGAGCCGGCAGTGGGGCAGTTAGCCCAAGCAGGGATCCCCCTCTCCAGGCCTCAGCACACCCCAGGAGTCTGTGCAGCTGTGTCCTCCCCCCAAACAATAAAGCTGAGCCAGCCCGACCAGCATGTGGGAGACGCCGCCCAGCAAGGCGCCCAGACTCACGCCCTCACCAGCCCAACTGCCCAGGAGGAAAAGAATGTGACTGGACTCCTTCAAGTGACGGTGTCAGCCACCCAGACCGGGGGAACTCCCTCTCCAAGACCTGCTGCCCCCTGCCTAGACCCCAGCAGCCTTTCTGCCACAGGGCAGCCCGCATGGGGAGGGCTCCCTAAGGACAGCTGGATTAAGAACGAATGTCTGCTAAACAGAATGACCCCAAGTTCATGAAAACACAGGCACCTAAGAAAAGCGCTGGGAGAACACCACCCCTGGGTGATCTCTGAGCCGTAAGATAAGGTGGCCTGGCCCACTCTGCCAGCCTGTCACCGGGATGGCCTCCAGTCCAGCGCACACCCCTCAAAGCTCAGTGGACCCAAATCTCACTCGGTTGCCTCTCAGAAGTGCACGCTCCATCGCTGGTGCCAAAAACGAAGAGTCAGCAAGTGGGTGCCGGGTTCCAGGGTGAAACCTGGGTTAGGCTGATAGAGAGCACGTCCAGCCTGGCTTACGGAGCCTGCCTGAGAGTGAGCGTGTGGCCCTGGGTGACAGCCCTGAGCTTGCTCGGCACCCCCACACACTCCGGGTCCCGTGGTGCCAGTGTGTCGAGGGGATGGGCTACTTCCCAGAGTGTGACAGACAGAAGCCATCTGACGTCTGAGGAGCTGATGGGGCGTGAGCGTCATCCAACATCACCATGGGGACAGGGGCACTTGGGGCTTTTAGACATTCTCCCGTGTTGGAAAACACTTTCTTTTTCATCTGAGAACCTCCAAATGATGGAAGGAAAGTAGATGAAAACATGACCACCTTCTGCAAGTGCACTTCTCTTTTCAGCAGTGAACACTGACCTGATTAAAGCGCAGTCTTTCTGAAGACTCGGTTTGTACCTGGATGGCAGCCCATGGCTGGAAACAGAGGGCATACCGGGAAGCCCTCAGCTAGCGGCTTCCATTGTCCCGGGCACTTCTGGTGACACGTTTTCCCGTTTCCTCCGTATGGGGAGCTCCTCTCTCTAGGTTCTGGGCTCTGACACCTTCCCAAGCTCAGGAGTTCACACCTGCTCTGGCAAGGGCTGTCCACGACGGGCTTGGCATAAGGCAAGAGGGACACCGAGGCAGACCTATCTGCCCTCAGGGGCCCATGGGTCAGGGGCTTCCCACGCACCTGGCACCAGACAGAGTTTTCACAACTCACGTGTTCAGCAAATGCACACATCCCACCTGTGCTCCCAGGAGGTCTAGAACTCTTCTCTCTGGAAGCCCCTGCCTGTTCCAGCTTGCAGACTTGGCAGAGGCCTGGTGATGGCATAGCCCTCACTGGTGCAGCACAAAGGGTCCCCCACTGCCTCCTGACACAGCCACAGAAATCCGAAAATGAGCCAGCAAGACTCATGGATGACTGCATGGAAGAGCACAGGAAGGTCCCACGTGGCTCTGGGACCCGCATCCTCCCACCTCTGCAGGGCAGGAGCCAAGAAGCAGAAATGAGCACCAATTAATGAACAGAAACAAAAGTCCTGTAGGACCCATTAATGGTATTCTGCTACATTCCAGGATGTGCTATCAGGGGAACGCAATGCTACAGAAGTAATCTGGAAACACAGCAAAAGTGTCTTTTCAGAATAGAGGCCACTCTTAGCTAGGCGCGGTGGCTCACACCTGTAATCCCAGCACTTTGGGAGACCGAGGCGGGCGGATCACCTGAGGTCAGGAGTTCGAGACCAGCCTGGCCAACATGGCGAAACCCCGTCTCTATTAAAAATACAAAAATCAGCCAGGGGTGGTGGCAAGTGCCTATAGTCTCAGCTACTCGGGGAGGCTGAGGCAGGAGAATCACTGGAACCCAGGAGGCGAAGGTTGCAGTGAGCTGAGATCACCCCACTACACTCCAGCCTGGGAGACAGAGCAAGACTCCGTCTCAAAAAAAAAAAAAAAAAATCCAAAGAGAGGCCACTCTGGAGTCTGAGCAGCATTTACAAGTTTCGGAGCCATTAACACTGTACCTGCTGCAAAGCCCTAACACAAAGCACTCCCGGAAGGCTCAGCTCCCCCAGAAATGCAACCCCAAGGCATCGGCCCCAGGCACGCAACGTGTAATAAAACCAAATACACACAAGACACTGAAATGACAACAAACCAGCTCTCCCAGTGCAATCCCATTCTGCGTTTATCCCAGACTGGCCTTAACAGAGCTCCGGGCAGATCTGTTTGCAGGTCAATCAGGACAGGGAGACTCGTCAGGCCTCTTGTTATCCAATGGAGTTTTAACAATAAGTAAGTAAATTCTGGGATGTTCATTGTCATAAAACGGTATTGATTTTTCTAAACATGAGGTGAAAACTGTCACGGTAGAGACAGCGGCTGGGCCACAGGCTGGCAGCAGTGACACTGGGAGAACCCACACTGACACATTAACTGGTCCCTCCAGCTCTAAGTTCAAACCTGATGACAAGGCAGGTGCATGGGGTGGAATGGCCACGGTGCCCTGAAGTGACCGCACACCCCATCCCTGCGGCTCCTCCATTCTGCCCGTTGTTTCAGGAAACCATTCCGGAGCCATCAGTAACCCTGGGCGCTGGGCTGCGGGTCTGGGTGTAGCGGGGACAGGTGGACCCTCCAGAGCACAGAGAGTGGCTGAGAGGAGCGGCCACACTTATGAGCCTGGCTCAGCCCTCACTCCGGCACACCCCTGGGGCCTCCAGGGGACAGGAAAGGAGGTGCCTGTACACTCCTGCGCTGTGCCTCAGCCCCAGTTCCCATTACTGCATCCCGTCAGATTCCCTGCGGCCTGTGAGGCCTGGAATGTCCGCACAGCTCAGCCTTCCAAGCCCTTCCCGCCGTATCCTCATCCCTCCTCTACCTCTCCCTGGGCACCCCCCGAGTGTCCCTTCCCCTGGAGAGATGAGCCAGGACCAGGAGGGCATCCAGGAGAGAAGCAGAGACAGCCCCCCGAGTTCACGCCGCCAGCCTTTGCAGGGCACCACCAGGTGCTAGGGCCTGTCTCCAGGAGAGAACGCCCAGATGCAAGGGCGGGAAAATGCACCAGAAACTGAATCGGAAATGGGCCTTGGGTTTGCTCAGAGCAGGCTGGAGAGCCAGGCCTGGGCACACTGCAGACCCCAGGGGCTGACCCAAGGTGCATGGCGCCCAGGACAGAAGGCCCCACTCCGATCAGTCCATGCATTCAGGCCACAGCTCCTCGCGGATTTGGAACGTGAGGCAGTCCTATGGCAGCAGGGACGGAGGGGCTCACCAGGGTGGAGGCAGAGCCACTCACAGCCCGAGACAGACAGTGGCTCAGAATGTCTGGTGGCGGAGGGGGGGATGGGAGGGGGGTGACAAAGAAGGCAGGACCAGAAGCCCTGGGAATGCCTGGCTGGCTGGTCTGAAGGTGACAGGGGCAGAGTGGCAGTGACCATGGAAGGGGCCTGGGGCAGTCAGTGAAAGGTGACCTTGAGGCTGACCTTGGAAGATGTGCCCGTGACGGGGCCCCAAGCACGCCCAGCTCCTCCCATTAGCTCCTTCCATGGCAAACAGCACAGGTACCAAGCCCCAGGCCCACCCCCACCTCATGAGTCCCCCAGCCCTGTCTGTGCATCCAGGAGCCCGAGGCGGCATTGACAGGCGGAGTTCTGGGACACAGTACGATGTCAGCCAGTCCCCCAGTGCCACTACGAGCTAGATACGGGTGACTCACTTCCCAATTAGCCCAGTCGTCACGGGAAGCGCGAGTCAGGCCTGCTAAGTATGCATGTTTTCACAGGGTTTACTCCCCAGCTCAGCCAACAGCAGGCGGACGGCACAGCCTGCCTGCCACCCGGCGCCTTCCACACCCCCTCCCTCCTCGACAGCATCGGGGCTGCTCACCCCAAGGAGGCCAGCACGCACTGTGTGCTCACTCTGCGCCACAGTGGCCCAAGTGACCCGTCCCCTGTTTGAAAACACACTAGAGGTGTTTGTCAAGTAATGCTTCAACCTCATTGTGTGAACCACAGGCAAAATCCCATCGGTCCCATAGGCTGTGAAGCTGAAGCAAAAAGCAAACAAGCGTCACTTTAAGCTGGTGTTGGTCAGGGACGGGGGAGCGGGGTCAGGGCCCAGGCGGGCCTGCCGTTGCATGGCGGGGCCTTGGAGCGTGAGGCTGCGATGGCTAATACAGAACTGTGCACACCGGCTGCCGCAGCTCCGCCTTTATGAGCCTAAAATCGACGGGCTGGAAAGCAATGAGCACCCTCGATTTCAGGCTGGAAAACCGAGGCCCAAAGAGGAAAAGCCTCAACCTCCCCCCCATCTTACCAAGCAAAGGGTCTCTGGGAATTGCTGAATTTGAAGGGCACAGAAGGTGGCTTTGGGTTAAGACACGCGGCGTCTGAGGATACAAAGGGATGTGTGGTTTCAGCCGAGCAGACCTGGAGCTGCAGGCAGGCTCTCGGGCGCGTGTGTGCGGGGAGTGCTGCCTGACACACCGGAATGCACATGTGCGCCACGTAACGGGAGCACGCTCCATACCTCTGCCCTGCCCGCTACACGCATGACACACGGACCCAGGAGGGGAAGATCCGCCCTGCCCTCAAAAGAGGAGAGAAATGGCCCTGGGGGACAGGAAAATCCTGACTCAGCAACAAGGGCTGGGGGTGATGGAGGTCACCCTGGGCAGGAGGTTGCCCACAGGACAAGAACAGCCTGGCCGTCCGGAGGTAGCATCTAGGGCTTAGTGGAGCTGAGTGCTCTCCCAGCAAGTACTGGCTGACCCCGGCGCCACCTCCCTGCGGAGGGCCCCATGGAGCCTCCAGCCAGGGACCGGGGAACCAGGGACCAGGGTTGGGGAGCCAGCTGGAACAGAAGGGCACGTTGGTGCTGGCCTGGGGGAGGCGCAGACAAGCTCCAGCTTCCCGGAGATGGACATAAAGCAAACTCCAGGCAATCAAGGGTCCCCATCAGCAGAGCAGAACTTCCTGGGGGAGAAATCTGCTTAGGGAATGCGGGCTCTGGACACCACAGAAACCTCCAAAATCACACTTGGGGTCCCAGCCACCTCCTGGAAAGGCGAGTGTAATGAGGCCAGCGTGAAGATGAGGGGTAGGGCTGATGGGCGCCGCCGTCGGTGCGGGAGTGTTTGATTGCCTCTAAATGGCTTCGTCACCATCGGCGGCGCGGTTACATGTGAAATGCGGAGAAACTAAGACAGAGAAGAGATTGCAAACAACTCGTGGACCCTGTGCTGTTTCCAAGCTCTGGAAACAGAAGTGTGTGCAAAGGTGCAGAGACGCCTCCCTCCCGGCTGACAGCCTTTCCAGCAGCTCCGCCGGTCTGGGAGGGGCTGCAATGAGCCTGCACCAGCTGCCTCTGCAGAGGGAAGCAGTCACAGGAGGCCAGGGACCCGCCGCAGCGGACGGGGTCTTGGGCTGGACTTCCTCAGTCACACGAGGCGAGGGACCCGCCGCAGCGGACGGGCTCTTGGGCTGGACTTCCTCAGTCACAGGAGGCCAGGGACCCGCCGCAGCGGACGGGCTCTTGGGCTGGACTTCCTCAGTCACACGAGGCGAGGGACCCGCTGCAGCGGACAGTCTCTTGGGCTGGACTTCCTCAGACCCCTTCTCCTCCCCTGCTGCCTCCCTCCACCTAGGGCAAGGTTGGCCCAAACGCCGGGGAACACCACTGACAGGGCCGATCTCCATCGACGGGCCACTGCTGGGGACCCCAATCCCGTGAGGAGTGGAGCTGGCACCGGGGAGAAGCCCAGACCCAGAGTCAGGTGCCTGCAGTGCCTGTGTGGACCCGCCCCAGCACCTCCCATAAGGAGGGGCCTCCAGTCCAGCCGCCCTCCCCGGTGGCTGGGAGGTGAGGGGCACCAGGCCTCTTTGTAAAGGGTGAAACGCAAGCACAGAGGCCTGGTGCTGTGTTAGTGGTGTTGCTTTCTCTGTATTTTCTTTCCTTTATTCATTCAGATATTCTGGACCGAGCATGAAGATGCTGTGGGTGGCTGATTCCTGCATGGGCCTTTAGGTGGCACAGCCTATGCCTCGTTAGCCCCCATGAAACCAGGGACCCTGATGGCTGGACCACCCTGCCTGCCCTTCACAACCCTCTCTGCGGTGTACCCGCAAACCAGGACCACACAGTGCCCCAGGCAAGTGGCAGCCCCAGCAGGAGTGGAGCTGGACCCCTAGGTGCCCAGCTCCGGGGTGGGGTGGATGTCGTCAGAAGACATCGCCTACCACAAGTGGGCTCTTCTCTGCCCCCACAGCTGGCCAGGCATCCCCAGCTCCCCTGGCCCCTCGGCCTGCGGGGCTGACCTCATTGTATAGACGTGTTTCCTCATCCATGTGACGTTTGGAACATCAGCCCACGGAGGGCTAGGAGGTTCCCTGTGGCTGCCTCATGTCCAGCCCACTGCCCAGTGGGTGTGAGCAAGAAGCGTTTGGCCAGAGAGCCTGCCACTCAGTGCCCGAGGCCATCAGCCATGCCCCAAGCTCCGAGCCCAAGACAAGGCAGAAAGTGACCCAGACAGCGGCCCCCACAACACACACAGACAGCACTGGCGAGGGAACGGGTTCGCATGCTCGGGGACGCCTCGTTGAGCAGGGGATCCTCTAACACACGAGGTGCGAGCTTTCTGGCCTAGCTCACCATACCTTCCTGCATCCACAGCGCTTAGGAAGTAGCCGGGCCTTCACTGGCGGTGGGAGTGCCAGAGCACCTATGTCCCACCCGGAGGATGAGGGAGAGGAATGAGCACACACCAACCTCCGGAGAAGCTTCTAGAAGGCCCTGTAGGCTAGAGGCTGCTCTCAGGATTGGACTCCAAGGCTGAACAGAGGGACAGAGACTCCCACCTGGGCAGGAGGGAGCTCAGCTTTGGGCCCCTTGAGTGTGGTGGGCCAGAGGAGAGGGTGGGAGCCGGGGAGGAGGGGCGAAGGCAGCGGGTCCTTCTAAGGGAAGCCATGGTTCAGGGCAGGGGCCTGGGGCGGAGAAGCCACTGAGGATGACTCCCATACGTTAGGAGGGAGAGCAGGTGTGAAGTCTCAGGTGACAGCGGCCCAGACAGAGAGAGGACAGGCAAGACGTCTTTGGGACAAGGAATGGACCTGCAGGCTAGGTGCAGGGCCGGGGCACGGGGAGCCCAGGGCAGGGGAACAAGGATGGAGGAGGCTCCCCAGGTGGAAACCAGATCCAGGCTAGTCCTAGGGCTGCCTCTCGCCGCCTCTGGGAGGTCCCTGGCATTCTGAGGTGGTGGCTGGGTTGGAACATGGAAGGGCAGCACGAAGATCCCACCAGAACACAGGGCCCGGGCCAGGCTGCTCCCCCATCGTCCTCTGCCTTTGCTTTGTGCCGACTGACTGTCCCCTCCCTTCTGGAATGCCAGCTCCAAGAGAGTGACCATCTCTGCCCCTAGGGCCTGGTGCATGGTCGGAACTCTCCCAAGACTAATTAAATGAATACTCTGGAAGCCACGTCTCCAGTGTCACCCGCAAGCCTGCAGCCGGCTCCGCCACTCCTGCCTCCTTCGAGCAGGCCTGGAAGGAGACCTGCAGAGCCAGGCCCCGCCACAGCAGAGGCTCACCCCATGGCGGGTGACACGCCAAGGGACAGGGAGGCCTCTTCCAGGGATACTCTCTGCCAGGCTGCCATCCCAGCAGGCCCAGACCCGCCGTCCTGCAGGACGCCGCTGGCATGCAAAGCTGGAACTCGGCCTCCCTGGAGCCAGGACCAGGAGATTCCAGAGAGTCCCGCTCGCCTAGTTGGAGATAAAAGTAATTCCACACCCGATTCCTGCCAGCCATTTTAATAAATAAGTAAACGCTACAAAGCCTCGGGGGAGCCCTCTACCCATTCACTGGGGTGAAGGAGAGACGAGAATAGTCGCCCAGATCTGCTGCCAGCTGCCAGGCCCGTTTCTGGAAAGCCCAGCACCAAGGCAGCCTGTGCCGCTGCCGTGAGTCTCAGCACATTTCCGGGCGGAGAGGTCCAGAGGGGAGGAGCGGGCCGTGGCTGGAGCTGCTGCCGTTCCTGGGCTCAGTGGGCTGCCCTGGCCTCCAGGCCCGCCCAGGGCCTCCACGGAAACCACCGACCCTGGGGCAGCTCAGGAGGCCCTGGACCACGGGGAAGCCCCAGGACCACATGCAAGGCAGCATTTAAGAAGGGACGTACCAGGCCGGGCGCGGTGGCTCATGCCTGTAATCCCAGCACTTCAGGAGATCACAAGCTCAGGAGTTCGAGACCAGCCTGGCCAACATGGTGAAACCCCATCTCTACTAAGCATACAAAAATTAGCCTCGCACAGTGGCACATGTCTGTAATCCCAGCTACTCGGGAGGCTGAGTCAGGAGAATCACTGGAACCCCGGAGTTGGAGGTTACAGTGAGCTGAGATAGTGCCACTGCACTCCAGCCTGAGAGACAGAGTGAGACTCTGTCTCAAAAAAAAAAAAAAAAAAAGGTGGGGGGACGCACCAGACTCTATGGGCCCCCTGTGCCCACACAAGCACAGGCCCCTGAGACAGCCTCCATGACAGTTCCCCAAACAGTCATCAATCTAGGGGGCTCTCCACACCCCAGTGCTCACTCCAGCCACCTGATCCATCTCCGCCCTGAACGCTGGGGCTGGACTGTCACTGACAGTGCCCCGGGCGACAGGTGGCAATCTGTAGAGGTCATTAACTCCACAGCACCACATTTTAATGCAAACACGAGCCCTTCTCCTTCCGCGCAGATGCGATGCTATATAAAGAAATGGGGGATTTTAATGTTTTGCTTTTCTTCCCCTTTTCTGGTGCCACATCACCATAACATTTTCCCATAATTACGCCCGTAAAAGTCACCTGAAAATACTTCATGCCACAAAAGTTGATCTACGTATTTCATTCCAAGCATGTCGCATGGCAGATCCTGAGCTCAGAACTCTGGGCAAAACTTAGCTGGGGGCAGAGAACAGAGCCCCCTCTTGGGTTCAAGTGTCCTCTGGCCTCAGGGAGGTCCAGCAGAAGGAGGGCAGGTGGGAGCGTGACAGCAGTGTGGACCGTGGAAGAGTGCAGACCCCCCTTCTGGTCTCTATCTCAGTGAAAGAGCAGGGGTGGGGTGTGGGGAGGGGACAGTGGGGCACCGACAGGATTCCCAGACTGGAGTCAATGCTGCTCTCCAGGGCACTGTCTAGAGTGGCTCTGCTGGGAAGTCCCTTCCCCAGGCATCCCTGCCTGGGAAAATCCTGCAAGGGGCAAACCTGCCTCCTCCTAACTGATCCTAGGGCAAGGATGTCAGCTAAAAGAAATCCCGAAGTCAGATCATTTATATTTATGGAGCTGAAAGAAACAACCCATCTTTTTATGCCCCAAATTCAGCAAATAAAAACACAGTAAGAATTTTTTTCAAAAAAAAGATGAGAAATAAACTTCCAAATGACATCACTTCATTAAGCCCCCGGTATTTTGCATTTTACCTCTTCGAGAACTCCAGAACAAAATTTGAACAGCAGGAAAGTAGCATATTCTAATTGCCCCTAAATATGCACTGAATTGTATTTATAAAGGAAATGCAACACCAGAGTGCCTGCGCTCGGTTAGGGTTCTAATGGATCAAAAACAATTCCAAAGTTGTTTGTAATTTCTTCTCATAGCTGTAGCTGAAGACGTGAGGTTTAACTGGAAGGGACAACTCAATGTTGACGGGATTTACTAAACAGGGCGCGTGGAATCTAGGCTGGCGCGCAGTGTCCTTCACTTTGATTTCAATACCTCACACAAAGGCGGAGTCAGGGATTCGGTGTCACAGGACGCTGCACCAGGCCACCATCTGCTTCTCTCCCTTGCTGCTGTTCTGTCCTGTATGCCGGGGGGGGGGGAAGATCACACCTCGGTGGCAGGCACAGAACACCCTCAACCAGCTCGAGTTGTGTCAAGAGGTCCCATTCCACATCCAGGCAAGAACCACATCGAGGCAGACGGACCTCTCTACTCCAAACAGGCTACGGGGGAAAGAACCTATACCAACTCTTTCAGCCACACCCAGAGGGGCTTCCTCAGACCAGAACCGAGCTCATCACCACTCAAGTCAACTCATTACCAAGCATCCAGCCCTCACGGGCAGCCCCGGCCGTGGAAGAAAGCAAGCCTGCTGTCACCGTGATGGACGCAGACCACAGAGCATGCATGTCAAAGTGAGCCATCCAGGGCCCCTTCCCCTGTTTGCGTCTCCTGGCAATTCTTCCCCGGGAGGAGAAAATGACAAGGCTGTGTCACTATAGCAACTAGCCTGCCTGGCGGACTGCAGGTCTCTCTCCAGCCAGACCGAGGCGCTCATCTCCTTCTAGATGGATCCCAGCACAGGGGAAAGAAAGGCCCGACTCTGGCTGGGCCGGGAACAGCAGAATCCCCCCAACACAAAACCAAGCCAAGAAAGAATCCAGTTTCCTCTTCGCTGCGCCAGGAAGCCAACACCTTGTGTGCTGCAGAGAAACACACAGATTTCACAGGCAGGATAAGCGAACCTTGTATGACACTTATCAGTCTCCCTAATTAATATGATTCAAATATATCTGCTTCATAACACAAAGACATTTTGAGTCATAAAAACCCTTGCTGATAACAAAAACAATTCACAAACAAGGATACGAACTATTCTTCTTCATCCCAGATATACTGGAGGAAAAGAATGAAAATCATAGGAACTGTTTAATTTGCATTTAATTTGCTTTATGGGTTCTAAAAAGGGGGGCATTTTTTTTCTCTCTAGGACTGCAGTTCCTAGCTATAAATTATTATTATGTCTATTTGGTATTTTAGTGAAATGTTTTAATTTCTCCAAGTACATTTCTGGTGTAATGGGGTGTGTCTCTTATTGTCAATTATTCCATTACATGGAGATGCAAACAGCCATAAAAACGTGCCTCACCCAAGCTTCTGTTATTAATTATTTCTGCTCTTCTGCTAAGACCTTCTTACCAACTGTCCTTACCCTGGCCGAGGACTGTTGCCCGAACACTGGGGATGCCTCCTAGGGAGGGATGAGTGTGGAAACCGGATCTCTTGACCTCCGAGTGCCTGAGCACCGGGCTCAGATGTCTGTACCGGGACACTGAGACTCCACTCAGCAGAGCGGGCGACAGTCACGGAAGGTGCGAGCCGTCTGCATGAACAACATGCTAACACCTTGGGATTCAGGCTGCAGCGCGGGGTGGGAAAGGGCTGACGCCGTGTGTAGGGAGACAGGAGACAGTGTGTACCCAGCTCCTCGCCGGCTGGGGAAGTGCAGTGTTGAAGCCACCGAGTCCTGGTGTCAAGTACTTAGCAACAATTAGCAGATGTTCTTTTCCACACCTGCTGAGCTGCTGGGGGTGGGTGGGGGGTGTTGTCCTGGGTTCTAGCAGCCAGCCAGGGATGGGCAGCCTGCAGTGGGCTCAGGGCACTACAGCCCCTGGCCACACACTGCTCAGTGAGGAAGTGCATTCAAATGCCTCCTCTTCAGCACAGAGTTGACCTGCCATTAACCCTTTCTATGTCTCCTAGGAAGCCTTGCGTGGGGGTCTGCTAGGGAATCCCCCCCACGAACGCCTGAAGGCCCCGTGACAGCCGCGGAGACTTCAGGGACCGGCACAAATGTCGCGGAAACCCCCAGACCCTGCTCCCTGCAGCCAGTGGGTTCCCAGGGGCGCTGGCGCACCCACGGTGGCCTGGCCTGCCTGGGCAGCTCGGGTTAAGACCCCTGTTTGCTGTGAAGCTCCAGGACTTGGCGACCCCTCCCCGCGCGGTGCCACAGTGATGCTGTAGGGAGATGCACGACCCCGCGCGGAAACAAGTCGGACAATTCCCGATCTGGGCTCCGGGCTTCCCTCGCGAGCCCGGCGGGCCCAGCTGTCCCAGGACTCCGGTGGCCGACCCCGCGGTCTCCCGGGCCCGCTGGGCTGTCATTTAGGCGACAGCGGAAGGATCGCAGGCGACTGGGAGCTTGGAGGCCCGCGGCTCTGGAGGAGCTGGTGTCTGTGGAGGGAGGTTTGGTGCCGGCCTTTTTATGGTTTTTTTTTTTTTTTTTTTTGTAAAGAATCCATATTTTTCCATCACCTCCCGCGCCCGTGGTAATTCTCCATGGCAGGTGTTCCCCAGCACCCGTCCTTTCTCCCGCTCAAGACCAGACGCCTGGGGCTCCCGGAGCCGACGCCGAGCAGCCCCCACTCGCCCCAGCAGCTGCGAACGTGCCCCGGGATGCTGAGCACCCTCCCCCAGGGCCGAGCCCGGAGTCTGCACCCGGGACTCCACCCGCCCGTCCTTCCCCCGGCGCGGAGCCTCCGCGGGGACACAGGCCGCCCCCGCCCTCCCCCCAGGCCACGGGAGCCCGCGGCCGTCACCCCCGCCCAGCCCCCCGCGGACACCCGGGCGCCCACCGGCCCGAACTCCCCACCGGCCCGCGCCCGCCCCGCGGGTCACCAGCTCGGGCCCCAGACACGACCCCAGAACCGCCCGTGGCCGCGGCGACCCCTCCGGGCGTCCCACCCCTCACTCGCCGGCTCTTCCGGAAAGCGCCTGACGAGCGGCTGCCCGGGAAGGCGGAAGCTGCGGCCGCTCCTCCGAGCCGGAGGAGCCCCCTCTCCCGGCTCCGCCGCCGCGAACCCCCGTCCCGGGCCGGAGGCTGCGGGCGGGAGGCACCGGGGGGACGCTCCCCCACACCCCGGCCGCGCGGCCCGCCCTCCCCGACCTGCCGCCGCCTCCCTCCCGAGCGCGCGGCTCCGCCGGGAACCCGCGGGCCGGAATCCGACCGCCGGCCTGGGCCGGGAGCAGCCGCGAGCGCACGCCGGGCAGGGACGGGCCGCGCCACCCGGGGCCTGGAGCCGGGGCCCTGCCGGGGAGTCGGGGACGGAGGGCGGCTCGGGCAGGGGCGTCCGACCCCCAGGAGCCCGAGCTCCCGGAGCCCGGGGGACCCTCGCCCGCCAGCGCCGCGGAGGGGACCCCGCCGGGACCCGGGGGACCGCGCGCCCCGCGCTCGCAACTCCGCTCCCGCCGACTCCGGGAGGCCCGCGGGGCGCCTGGCGGGGCAGGGGCGGGGGTCCGGGCCGAGGGCCGAGCCGGGGCCGGGGCCGCGCGGTACTCACTGCAGTAGGCGATGAGCAGGCTGGCCAGGATCATGAACGCCCAAAAAGTTGAGGACATGCTGGGGAGGGCGGTCGCATCTTGCCGGCTGCCGGTCCTGGGCGATGGCGCCATTGAAGCCGCGGCGCCCGCGCGGGGGCAGCAGCGCGTCTCAGCAGCCGGCCCTGCCCGCGCCCCCGCGCCGGCCTCCACGTGCGGGCCCCGCGCGCGCCATCCTCCGCCGCCGCCGCGCCCGGGCCCCGGCCCACCGCGCCCCGCGCCGCGCCCGCGCCGCCCGCGCTCGCGCCCGCGCCCGCCGACCCCGCGCCGGCCCGCCCGGGGGACGCCGGCCCCGCTCTGGGCGTCACTGCGCGCCCCGGCTAAGCGCGCCCCGGCATCCGTGCGAGAGGCGCGCGCCCGCCGCCGCGGGGGGCTCCCGCCGCCGACCCGGGACTGGCGGGGGAGGGAGGCCGGCGGAGGGGGACGCCGCGCCCGAGCCGCTCCTCTGGATGGCGACAGAGACGGCCTGGCGCGCCCGCAGCCTGGGCACCCCGGGGAGGACGGCCTGGCCGGGTGAAGTTTGTGGACTCGGGCCTTCTGGGGTCCCCCTCCGCCGCCGCCGAGGCCTGGAAGGCTGAGGGTGGGGGCCAGACGTCTCCTAAGGTGGGTTCTAGGACTTGAATCCGGAGTTTATTCCAAGTAGAGGGTGCTTTGGGCCTGTTCCCCAGGGGTGCCCTGTCACCCCCAAGTAGGGCTTGTGCAGTGGGGTCCCTTAGTCCACGGGGAGCACAGCCTTGGACCCCAGCAGAGTCACCTTCACTGGAGGCCCGGCGCCCATGAGGGCTCCTCCTCCCCCCTGTGTGGCACTGCCAGGCACAGGCGCGCACGTCCCCTCCGTCCTCCGCCCCAGGATCACTCTGCCCGGGCACCTCTGCCACGGCCCCGTCCTTGCTGAGCCATGTCCTGGCCCATCTCCCCTGGAGTCCCTGCAGGACCAGCTCTCAGTGGCGCTTCCGGCTCCTAGTCCTGGGACTGGCCCTATGGAGGTGTGCTTTCTGAGAGGGTGACAATGGTCGTCATCTATTTTACTTCCACAGTCAATGACCATCTGCGAAACAGGTTCACCACTCTAACAAGCTAAGGATGGGAAGAGTGGGTCCCATGAGGACACGTTCCCCATGTCCATCCCTCCTGGTTATGTCCCCTCTGCACCTCCCCTCTACAGCCCAGGACATACGCTCCCCAGTCCGGGATGCCCAGTTGGCCCTGCTGTCTGGAGAGGCTCTGGCTCCTGCAGGCACCTGCAGCAGCGCCACCCCAAGCTCTCCCTTCTTGCAGGTTGGCGGCTAACAGAACTCCTGCCCCGGGACTCCGGGACTCACAAGATCTCCATCCGGCACAGGGGCTGGAGCCTTGAGCACCCTGGGAGGCGCTTTTGGAGCCAGAGACCCTTTTCTGAGGAGCCAGTAGAGGGCCTGCAAGTCGGATTGAGCAACCAGCGAGAAGAAGCAACCTCCCCTCATCTTGAGGCCTGGTCCAGGTTAGTGAGGGCATGTGGACTCCCCCGAGCCCTACACTCATGCACAGCTCATGCCTGCAGGCATTCACCCCCTGAGCACAAACCGCACCACACACGCACACACACACACGTATTCTCCTTCAATCTCTCTCACACACACACTCATGCACACACACATACACACACACACACTTTGGGAGAAACTGAGGCAAAGAAAGGCAGTCTCTCACTGCAGGTCCTCTAACCTCCATCCCAGTGGTTGGTGTGGACTTGAGGTGTCCTTGCCAGGGGCCCTGACGGGATTCTTGCATTAATATGATTGCGTCCATGCTTGTTTTCCCCAGCAATTTTCAATTCCTGTTTAATTAAAACACTGACTCTCCTGTTTAGTATCTTCTCAACTGCAGCTTCGCGCCACTCTCTTTCCTGGCAGGGAGGTGACTGCAGAAGTTGGGGCTCCTGACAACTTTGGGGTGGCCGCGAGGGGCACACCCTTTGCCTCTGGATGTGCAGGGTGGGCATGGGACCCTGGCAGGGAGGGCCTCCCTCGACGGGATTCTGTGGAGCCAACCACTGATGCCCAGATCTCCACCTTTACCACTTCCTTACTTCCACTGAAGCCTTTTATCCTGCTAAAAAGGACGTGGCTTTTAAAATGTGACAGCTTCCATTTCCTCCAGTCCATGCCGAACTCCTGCGCCAGACATTCCTTCATTCAACCTGTATTCATTGAGCACCTACTAGGGCCAGGCACTGGGACTGGGAAAGCCAACAAGACATAGAGTTTCTGTCCCCTGGAAAGTGGCAATCTGTTTGGGAAACAGACAAGGAAACAATTCCAGTGCAAAGTGGCAGCCGTCACGATGGGAGGGAGTGGGGGAGCGACGAAGGAGCGTTCACCCCGGATCATGCTCTAGAGCACAGCAAGGTGTGTGCCAGGGAGGGCTTCTGGTGCCAGGGAGGGCTTCTGGTGCCAGGGAGGGCTTCTGGTGCCAGGGAGGGCTTCCGGTGCCAGGGAGGGCTTCCAGTAGGCTGCTATCCACACCTTTTTTGTCCCATCCTTAAGACAAACACACACGCATGCACAGACATATGCACATGCGCACTCACACGAGCACACACACATGAACACACATGCGCACGCACGTGAACACATGCACACACATGCTTGAAGTGAACGCTTCCGGAGCAGTATTTACCCCAACAATACTCTGATGTTCTCTATCCCATCCTAACCCATTTTCGAAATGCTGGTTGCCCACCCAATAGTTTGGTTTACAGTAATTTTCTTTGTTTTAAAAATATGATTCGAAGAGAGATGCCATCTACCTTGACTTTGGGAGGGTACACTGGAGACTTCCTGCCAGAGGACAGGGGCCGTGGTGACAGTGGGGTGGCTGGGGAGGGCTTCCAAGCAGAGGAAAAGGGGTGCCTGCTGTATGCGGGAACTCAAGACACTGAGGCTTTTGTGGCCTCAACATTAGGGCTATGGCGGGAAACCCTGGGCTATGGGAACGTAGTGCCTGGTGCATTTTGTGCTGAAAATTTCCATAAAAAGGGAGCAAAAGGGGAACCCTTGGTGCTTGTGACTTGGAGTCCGGAATGGTTAAGAGTCTGAAACCTGGTGATGCTGGAAAAGGTGAATTCTCCACCCAGGTTACAAGTAGAGGGAGTGGAGGAGTAGGAGGCAGGGGAGGTGTGGGGTCAGAGATCAGACTGAAGAGGTGGGGCCTCCCGTGGGACAGCAACCTTGATATAATTACAGAGACACCACCCCGAAGGCAAAGGCAGGTCCTGGTCCAGCCCCGTCCTGGCTGTGTTTCCAGAGGCCTGGAGAGAGAGCACGATGGAAATTGAGGATGGGGGGGTGAGCGCAGCCTGAATTCTGTTGCTAGGGAACAGAAAGCTCCGTTCTGGATCCCAACACGCGCTGCAGATTGACGATTTTTTGCTGTTGTTGATGGGCTGTTTTTGATTACTAGCTGGAACTGACAGGAGTTTGGATTTTGAACCCTAAATAAGTCTATTAAATAATCACACCATCACCTCCACTCCTTCCCAAAAGCACAGGGGTGGCAATTGTTTAACCCTTGAGGGAGTCCTCAGCTCTCACCCCACACCAAGCCACCGGTCCTGGGATGCCTCAGAGGCCTCTCCCATGGAAGGGGTGTCCTGCACGGCGGGTACCCAGGTTGGCTGAGGAGGACAATAGAAAGGGGTGTCACCCAGAGAGGAGGGGTGGCTGACCAGGGTGCAGCCCCTGGCACATACTGCAGTCAGGTGGCGTCCTCGCTGCCCTCCTGGGGACATGAGTCCACTGCTGGCTGTGTTCTGCTGTGGTCGGCGGGGGGTGGGTTGTGGTTCTCTCCTCCGTCCGCTCCTCTGCAGTGAGTGTGTCTTATATGTGCCCAACTCACCGAGGGGTCCCTGAGATCCTGAATTTGGAGCTGGATATTTTCACGGGGTGAGATGTCAGGATGTCCCCCGCTGATAGAGTGGGAGAAAAATGTATTGTATGCAAGGCCAGCGCTATCCCCTAAAGGCAGCACACAGGTGTCTGAATGGCACGGGGAGGCTGTAGCCGGCTGCTGCGCCTGCTCGCCCCTGGATCTGTGCCGCCTTCTGAAAGCAACGTGCTTTCACCTTGCACACACATCTCCCACGTGCATTGTGCCAAGAGCTTACTCTGACGGCCAGGCAGGACCCAGGTTGGCAGAAGGAGTTGAGCCAGCTTGGCAGTGGCTGGGAAAATCCAGGTGACAGCCAGGTGGCTAGCTTCTCAGGAGCAGCTGTGAGGACAGGGATGGAGGGCTTGGCAGCTCTCCAGGAAGTACAACTGATGAGCTGTGGGGGACTCCGGAGTGGTGGGCATGGCAGAGATGTCCCAAGAGACTCCTCAGGCTTCTGGCTACAGAACCTGGGCATGGCTGGGTGCAGTGGCTCAAGCCGATAATTCTAGCACTTTAGCAGGCCAAGATGCGAGGGTAGCTTGAGGCCAGGAGTTCAAGACCAGCCTGGGCAACATAGCAGGACTCCATATCTACAAAAAAATCAAAAAGTTAGGCAGCATGGCGGTGCACACCTGTAGTCCCAGCTACTCAGGAGGTTGAGGTGAGAGGATCGCTTGAGCTCAAGAGTTCGAGGCTGCAATGAGCTCTGATTATATAACTGCACTCTGGCCTAGGTAACAGAGGAGACCCTGTCAGGAAAGCAGGAAGGAAGGAAGGAAGGAACAAAAGGAAGGAAGGCAGGCAGGAAGGAAGGAAGGAAGGAAGATAGGAAGGAAGACAGGAAGAAAGGAAAAGAAGGAAGGAAGACAGGAAGGAAGAAAAGGAAGGAAGGCAGGCAGGCAGGGAGGGAGGGAGGAAAGAGAGGAAGGAAACACAAGGGATGGAATGAGGGAGGGAGGGAGGGAGGGAGGGGAGGGGAGAAACGGGAGGGAGGGAAAGAGGGAGAGAGGCAGGCAGATCAGGGAACCAGCAGGGATGGCCATTGAGATGGGCCCTGCCAGCTGCTGGGGACGGCTGTGAACACTAGCGAGCTGGGGCACTTCCTCAGCCAGCTTCCAGGCCACAGGAAAGAGAGCACAAAAGGCCAGATGATGCACACGGGGAGGGCGAGGCCCAGCAGGCACAGACTGTGTGCCCGCGAGGACAGAGCCCACCTGGCTGCTGAATTCTCAGCCCTGGAAACAGTGCTTTGTAGAGAGTTGATAAACAGCATGAATGCATTATTTAATGATAATTACCCATTGTATTGATCCCGTCTCATAATGACAATAAGTAGTATTGATATATCCCGTGCTACGGGCCGGGCACCAGTCCAAGGGCCTGCATATATGCACTCACTTCATCTTCATAACAGCCCTGGGACGCAGTCGATACCTGGATTGAAGGACATGGAACCTGGGCATGGAGGAGTGAAGGAAACTGCCTTGGGATGTTTAGGCAGCCGGGGGAGCCGAGGTGGGGACCCAGGTAGTCTGCTCCAGAGAACCTGCTCTAAGGACAGTGCCCATGACCTCTCGTCACCAAATCACCTTCATTAAGAAAATGCAAAATGGAGGGTCGGGTCCCAGCACTTTGGGAGGCCGAGGCGGGCAGATCACCTGAGGTCAGGAGTTCGAGGCCAGCCTGACCAACATGGAGAAACCCCATCTCTACTAAAAATATAAAAAAATTGGCTTGGCGTGGTGGCACATGCCTATAATCTCAGCTACACAGAAGGCCGAGGCAGGAGAATCACTTGAACCTGGGAGGCACAGGTTGTGGTGAACCGAGATGAGGCCACCGCACTCCAGCCTGGCAACAAGAGCAAAACTCCTATCTCAAAAAACAGAAAAAAGCAAAATCGAGAGACAAGCAGAGGGAATACAGAATGTTCCTCAGTTCTGCCACTCTGAGTTCACCACATTGAGCATTTTGTTAATATCTTTCATATCCTTTTCCACGTATACATTCATCCTGTAAATATTTCGTGAACAGGTTTCTTAGTACATAGCGAATATTATTTCACGGCAATATATATCCTCCCAGAACATTACGTCTTCTGGCAGCCTGAAATTCTGTGACACATAAATGCTGCCATTTATTCAATCAACCTTGATTTTTGGACATTGTGACGATTTCTAGTGTTTGGAAAACACTTCAGAAATGAACACGCTTTTACTGAAATCATTTTCTATGTTTATGGTTATTTACAGAAAAAAATTACAGAGCTGGAACTGTTAGGTCCAAATAAGGACATCCTTTTGAGGCCTTGCTCTATATTGCCAAATGAATTCCCAAGATTAATATTAATTTGTACCCCTACGGACAGCACGTGAGAGGTTCCTGGCGCCGGTCTGTTCATGCCAGCCCCGGATATGATCCCTGGCGTGGGTGTCTCGGACAATTTTGCACTTAGGAAGAAATTTTACTGTTGTTTTCATCTGCATTTGTCTAATAAGGATTCACAATTTTTATGTATGCCATTTTAGCGTCTTCCGTAGATCAACCGTTTCTATTCTTTTTCAAGTTTTCTCTTAGTGGGTTTGTCTTTTATTCTTGATTAGCAAGAACTCTTTCAATGTATTTATGGGATATCTTCCTTTAATTTGGGAGGTTTTAAAACAAAGAAACAGAAACGAGAGTATCGTCATATAACACTATTGTTATGATAATGTTGCAGGTCACGTTTTCAGTTGTCTTTGTTGAAATGTCTGGTGCCCATTTCTCCTCCTGGAGGGTTATGTGTGCTGCCAGTGGGAGCGTGCCAGGAGGGCCTCATGTTGTCTATCTTGTATTTTAAACAGCTTCATGGAGGTGTGTTGATGGGGGTTTTCAGGGAAACAGAACCAATAGGCTGTGTGTGTGTGTGTGTGTGTGTGTGTGTATGTGTGTATACAGTGGCGAATCACAATGGGAATATATTCTGAGAAATGCGGTGTTAGGCGACTCTGTCGTGTGAACTGGTACTTACTCAGTTCAGGTGGTGTCACCTGCCACACACCCAGGCAGTACGGTAGGTAGAGGCCACTGCTCCTAGGCTACAAACCTGCACCGTGTGTACGGAGTAGGCAACTGTAACACTGTAGTATTTATCTATCTAAACGTAGAAAAGGTATAGAAGTATATGGTATTATAATCTTTTTTTTTTTTTTTGAGACGGAGTCTTGTTCTGCTGCCCAGGCTGGAGTACAGTGGCACGATCTCAACTCCCTGCAACCTCCACCTCCTGGGCTCAAGCAGTTCTCCCTGCCTCAGCCTCCTGCGTAGTTGGGACTACAGGCACCCACCACCACCACACCCAGATAATTTTTTTGTTTTTCTTTTTTTTTTAAGACAGCGTCTTGCTCTGTTGCCCAGGCTGGAGTGCAGTGGTGCAATCTCAGCTCACTGCAACCTCTGCCTCCTGAGTTCAAGCAATTCTCCTGCCTCAGCCTCCTGAGTAGCTGGGACTACAGGCGTCTGCCACCACACCCGGCTAATTTTTTTGTATTTTAGTAGAGACGGGGTTTCACCATGTTGCCCAGGCTGGTCTCAAACTCTGAGCTCAGGCAATCTGCCTGCCTTGGCCTCTCAAAGTGCTGGCATTATAGGCGTGAGCCACCGCGCCCGACCTAATTTTTGTATTTTTGAGTAGAGACGGGGTTTTGCCATGTTGGCTAGTCTGGTCTCGAACTTGTGACTTCAGGTGATCCGCCCGCCTTGGCCTCCCAAAGTGCTGGGTTTACAAGCGTGAGCCACCACACCCGGTCAGTATTGTAATCTTACGGGACCACCATCATACCTAAGGTTCACCGTTGACCTAAAAATCATCATTCAGCACATGACTATCTGGAAAGAGAGAGAGAGCGAGATGAACCGGCTCACAGAATTGTGGGACCTTGCAGGGCAGGCCAACAGTTGAAGACCCAGGAAAGAGCTGATGTTGCAGCTGAAGGCATCCTGTGAGCAGAACCTCCTCTCCTGTGGGTGGTCTCAGTCCGTCTTCTCTTAAGGCCTTCAACTGATTGCACAAGCCCACCCACATGACGGCGGGTGATGTGCTTTACTCAGAGTCTACGGATTTAAATGTTAGGCACATGTAACAAATACCTTCACATTCACATCTAGGCTGGCGTTTGACCAAGCAAGTGGCAACCATGGCCTAGCCAAGGTGACTCATAAAACTTACCATCGTAGGAGGTGTAATTGGCATACAACCCACAGATTTAAAATGGACAATTCAGTAAGTTTTGACGTATGCAGATCCCGGTGGAAGCATCACCACCATGAAGACAATGAACACACTCACGCCATCACCTGCAGCCATACTTTCCCCTCTGTCATTCCTCCATCCCAGGAAACCATGGATTCTATCACTACGCATAGGTTAGAATTTTCTAGAAGTTTATAAACAATGGAATTATCCATTTTTCCTGGCTTGCGTGATTCAGCATAATTATTTTGAGGTACATCCATGTGAACTGCACGTATCCCAAATAGTTCATTCCTTTCTGTTGCCCATACCGTACCGTCGCGTGGATATGCCACGTGTACTCACCTGTGCTGGACACTGGGTTGTCCGCTGTGTAGACTATTACAAATAAAGCTGCTGTGAACATTTGTGAACAAGTATTTGCAAGAGCACACGCTTTCTTTTTTTGTGGGTGGATAGCAAGGGGTTGAATGGCTAGATCAGATGATAGGCATTCATTTAACTTTTCATGGAACTGCCAGACTCCTTCACAGCGTGACTGCACCGTTTGACATGTGCCCCGGCCATGTGTGAGGGCTCTCACTGCTCTGTATTTCTGCCATGTCCTGGCATGCTTGGTCTTTCTGACTATAGTTTTCTAATGGGTAAGAGATAGTATCTCATATGATATTAATTTGGTTTTCTCTAATGACTAATGATGTTAAGAATTATTTCATGTATTTATATGCATCTTCTGTGGTGAAGTACCCACAGTTTTAATTTTTCTTAATTTCTGAGATTTCTTTATGTATTCTAGACACAAGGCTTTATGAGACAGATATTTTCCAAATCTTTTTCCCGGTCTATGATTTGTCATTTCAATCTCCTAACAATGCCATTTAAAGAGTGTAAGTTGTTAATTTTCATAAAATTTCAATTTACCAATTTCTTCTTCTATGGATTGCATCTTTTAGTGTCATATTTACAAAATCTATGCCTAGCACAAGGTCATAACATTTTAAGGTATGTTTACTTTTGCAAGTCTCATAGTTTTAGGTTTTACAGTTAGATCTGTGACTCCTTTTGAGCAAATGGTTGTAATGTTGTAAGTTGTAGATACAAGTTTAATTTTTTGAATATAGATTTTCATTTGTCTTAGCATAATTTGTTTGAAATTATTATTATTTCTCCACCGAATTGGTTCCGCCTCTTTGTCAATAATCAGTTGCCAATATTTGCATGTGTCTATTTCTGGACTCTATTCTGTACCGTTGATCTGTTTATCTAACTTTATGCACAGTGTCTTGATGGCTGTAGCTTTGTAGTAAGTCATGCCACCAGTTAGTACTCCATTTTTTTCTTTGTGAAGAGGTTTTTGGGCTCTTCTAGATCATTTGCATTTTCAGATGAATTTTAGAATCAGTTTGTCAATTCCCATGAATAAACCTACTTTTCTGGGTTTGTTTCTTTGTTTTTTTTTTGGTTGTTTTTTTGAGACATGGTTAGAGTTAAGTGGTATGATCCTAGCTCACCGTAACCTGAAATTCCTGATCTCAGATAATCCTTCCACCTCAGCTTCCTGAGTAGTTGGTAATACAGGTGTGTGACAACACACTCAGCTAATTTTAAAATTTTTTGTAGAGATGGGGTCTTGTGCTGTTGCCCAGGCTGGTCTTGAACTCCTGGCGTCAAGCGATCCCCCTGCCTCAGCCTCCCAAAGTCCTGAGATTACAGGTGCAAGCCACTGTGCCCAGCTGCTTACTGTTTTTTTTTTTTTTAAACTGGGATTTTATTTAATATATAAATCAATTTTGAGGGATAATTGGCATGTTTACAATAGTAAGTCTTCTGACCCATAGACACCGTGTCTCTCCATTTACATAGGTCTTATTTATTTGATCTCAGCAATTCTTGGTAGTTTTCAGTGTACGGGTTTTTCTCATCTTTTGTTATGTTTTTATCATATTTTCTGTATTATTTTATAATATTTTTCTATTGTCTTAATTTTTATTTTAATTTTTGATTGTTCCTATTACATAGAACTACATTTGATTTTTATATTCTTGTATTCTACAGCCTTGATAAACTCGGATATTAGATCTATCATTGTTTTTTATTGATTCCATCACATTTTCTACATAAACAATTCTATCATCTGTGTATTAAGAGTTTCATTTTTTTCTTTCTAATTTGGATGATCTTCATTTCATTTTCTTGCCTTATGGCATGGGCCAGCACTACAAGCACAGTGATGATATTAACAGTGATTTTCACACTGTTGGTGAGAATGTAAATTAATGCAGGCACTGTAGAAAACAGCATGGAAGTTCCTCAAGAAATTCAAAATAGAGCTACCATATGACAGCAATGATAGCCGTCCTACTACTGGACACATATCCAAAGAAGTTAAGTGAGCACATGAAAGAGATCTCTGCACTGCCACATTCCCTGCAGCATTATTCACAACAGCCAAGATTAGAAATTAACTTGTGTCCACTAGCAGACGGATGGATAAAGAAAATGTGGTATATACACAATGGAATGCTCTTCAGACATAAAAAAAGACAGAAATCCTGTCATTTGCAGCAATGTGGGTGAACTTAGAGGACATTAAGTGAAATAAGCCAAGCACGGACGGATTTTCCTCCTTATTGGTGGTTTCAGAAAATTGATTGTCTTTGTGTAATTTTCTTCATGATTCTCATATTTGGGATTCTTTGAGTATCTTGGATCTGTGCATTCATAATATTCATCAAACATGGAAATATTTCAGCCATTATTTCTTCAGTTTGTTTTCTGTTTCCAGCCCAGTGACTCCCAGTACACATTATCTGAAGTTATAGCTTAACAATGCTCTGTTTATTTTTAAGAAGATTTCCCTCTCTCTTTCCTTTTGAATAGTTTATGTTGCTGGATCTTCAAATCCATTAACCTTGACTTCTGCAGTTTATAATCTGCCATTAATCCCGAGTGTAGTTTTCAGCTCAGATATTACGCTTTTTATTTCTAAAATTTCAATTTATGTCTTTTTATATGTTCCACGTCTCTACTTGGCTTTGTGAACATACGGATTACTGTTTCCATAACTTTAAAGATGACTTTTTCTGCTAATTCTAACATATTGTGTCAGTCCTGGGTTGGTCTCAGTTGATTGATTTATGTTTTCGAGTGCTGAAATTTCCTGCTTTATAGCATTCTTGGGGATTTTTGATTGGGTCTCAGACAACATGAGTTTTGCTTGTCGAATGCTGGATATTTTAAATTTTTTGTTAATATTCTTGGGTCATATTCTTGGTTGCAGTTAATTTACTTGGGAGCAGTTTGATGTTTTTGGATCTTACTTTTTGAGATTTTCAGTGGGGAGCAGGGCAGTCTGGAGTGTAGGGCTCATTCTTCCCCACATTCCAGATGCTCTACCCATGGCCTCATGAACCTTCACTTCTTACCTTCTCATTAATGGGCACAGGCACTATTCCTGGCCCTGTGTTTACAGCTGGACTGATACACCTAATTCTTCTGGGTGGTTCTTTCTCTGGCCTGGGGTGGTTGGATGCATGCACCGAGGAGTTCTCACTGGAATGCTTTAAGATGGTCCCACGCAGGACTCCACATCCTCTCTCTGGACAGATTTCACTTATGAGGTACCCTGTGGATGAATGGTGGCCATCTTTGCCTCGTTGCACTCCCAGCTTTCTCTCCTCACCACAGAGCCCAGCAGGCCCTTCCTGGCTTCCCTCTCCCTGCCCCGCAGCCTGGGACCTCTTTCCAGGAAGTGAGTTCCCTGCCCCACAGCCTGGGGCCTCTTTCCAGGAAGTGAGTTCCCTGCCCTGCAGCCTGGGGCCTCTTTCCAGGAAGTGAGTTCCCTGCCCCTCAGCCTGGGGCCTCTTGCCAGGCAGTGAGTTCCCTGCCCCTCAGCCTGGGGCCTCTTGCCAGGCAGTGAGTTCCCTGCCCCACAGCCTGGGGCCTCTTTCCAGGCAGTGAGTTCCCTGCCCCCTCAGCCTGGGGCCTCTTCCAGGCAGTGAGCTGGGGCAGCCTGGGGCCTCTTCCCAGGCAGTGAGCTGGGGCAGCCTGGCTTGTTCTCCATCTTTCAGGAATCACTGTCCTTCATTGCCTGATGTTCAGCATCTTTCAAACCATCGTTTCAGGTATCTGGTCCATTTTTTTGGTAGTTTTAGGTGGGAGGGAATATTCAATCACTTCTATTTGGTCAGTTTTGGAAGCAATTCTTTTTGGTATTTTTTATAATAAAAAACGTTTTACCCTGTGAAATATGAGATAAAATAGTCATTCTTTCAGTTCCTCAGAATTCAAAGGATGGAGCAGAACTAAGTGCCGTCCCCTGCGCGGGGCCCTGGGTGAGAGAAGACAGCACAGCCCCCATCCCCAGTGTCTTCCCAGGGCTAGGGACAGTCCTCATGGGTGTGACAGGTGCCCCCACAAGGAGGTCGGAAGTGCATGTGGCATTGTCTGCTCAGCTATGGGAACAGTTCAGAGCAGGAGATGCCAGCTGGTTCCAGATGGATGGGCAGGCATTCCTGGGGCAGGCAGGGAGTGGGGAGGCAGTGGGGGGGAGGGGGAGAGGAGGAACAGGGCGAGAGAGGGAGAGGGGAGGGAGGGAGACAGGTTGATGGTTGTCAGTGCTGAGTCCAGCCCTGGATCCGAGGATGGGCACTGAGAGTCTGCCCTGTGTGGGCATGGGCTTCTCTCTGGCCAACACCCTGTGGGGTCCCTTTTGCCTGGCAAAGGCCTCAGCTCTGGACCCATCCAGCCACTGCTGCCTACGCACCTACCTGGCAGTTCCCCAGCCATTCCCCACAGGGCCTCTGGCGCCGGAGCCTCCACACCCGCCATCTCTCAGCCTCGCTGGCCAGGAGCACCCCTCAGCCATTCTTCCAGGTTTCTTTGATTTTTTATTTTGAACGTGCACATGATCATTCACAGAAGTAGACGGTACAACAGGCCCCTCTCTGCCGCAGGGCCCCTGCCTGCCTTAGGACCTCCAGCCAATTCCTAAGCCCTTCCCGGAAGGCCACTAACACTAGAAAATATGGAACCGCGGGGCCTCTCCAAGGCCAGGCCGGACGCTGAGGTCCCTCTGGGTGCTGAGATGTGAGGGTGTCTGTGGCAGGTGGCCAGCCTGCGTGGACTCTCTCCCAAATTGCATTCATTACGTCCCTTTCAAAAGCAACTCTGGCCAAGAGCGGTAGCTCAGGCCAAGGTGGGTGGATCACCTGAGGTCAGGAGTTCGAGACCAGCCTGACCAACATGGTGAAACCCCGTCTCTACTAAAAATATAAAAAATTAGCTAGGCGTGGTAGGCAGCGCCTGTAATCCCAGCTATCTGGGAGGCTGAGGCAGGAGAATCGCTTGAACCCGGGAGGCAGAGGTTGCAGTGAGCCAAGATCACGCCATTGCACTCTAGCCGGGGCGACAGAGGGAGACTGTCTCAAAAATAAATAAATAAATGATAAAATAAAAAGCAAGCTAGACCAAGCGCGGCAGCTCATGCCTGTAATCCCAGCGCTCTGGGAGGCTGAGGCCTCCACTTGAGGTCAGGAGTTCCAGACCAGCCTGGCCAACATGGCGAAACCCTATCTCTACTAAAAATACAAAAATTAGCTGGGCGTGGTGGCACGTGGCTGTAACCCCAGTTGCTTGGGAGGCTGAGTTTGCAGCGGGAGGCAGAGGTTGACCTGAGCCGAGATTGCATCACTGCACTCCAGCCTTGGCGACAGAGTGAGACTCCAATTCGAAATATAAATATACAAATAAATAAATAGCAACCTCTTATTTTAGAACAGTTTTAGAAAACATGCAGGTATACAGAGCTCCCCCGACCCCACACCTGCCTCCCCCTGCTGGCAACATGTAACGGTGGTGGGGACACTTGTCACCGTACTGACAGTGACACCTCATCATCAGCTGGGGCCCAGACTTTCTTCCCATTTCCTTCGTTTTCACCTGTTGCCTCCGCCCCATCACGCGTTCTTTTCCTTCTTTTGTCGGTCTCAAGATGCCATCCAGGATCTGTTTAGCCATCAGGTCTCCTGGGCTCCTCTGGCTGGGAGTGCGTCTCGGGTTTGCTCTCGATGGCCTCAGCAACCCTGAAAATGTTTGTAGGACGTCCCATCTGCAGTGACTTCTCTGCCGGTTCTCTCCCCCTCTCGGCTGGGGGGAGATGGGTTCTCGGGAGGAAAATCCCCCCAGGTAAAGGGCGTTTTTCCTCACATTAAGAGTGAGCGCCCCCACCGTGGCTGTGGCCTGAGTGTATGACTGAGGGGGGCTGGCGGGGCTTCTCCGTTGAGCCCCACTCCTTCCCAAACTCCCCCAAGGCAGGATGGCTACAAATGATTCCGGACTTTCTGCCTGGGAGATCTGTGTCTTCTCTCTATTTATTTATTCATTCAATCATTACATGAGCATGGATTCTTGGAAATGTACTTATACTGAGCGCTGTAATTTCACACTGAGTTTCTATTTTGTAGCTGACGTTTCCAGCTCTGGCCATCAGGAGCTCCTTTAATTGTGTCTTGTATCCATTGGACACACCCCTGACCTTGCAGGGTGTTTTTGGTTTTTTTCTTTCCAGCGCTTTCATTATTTTAAAATAGCAGTTTCTTCCATTTGTCCATAACGAAGCGGCCGTAATAGCGGGCAGTGACCTGGGAGGACATCCTGAGTTAGTGCAGCCTTGGGAAAACCACACCCGCTGGTTGCTTAAGAGCTGGGCGGCCTTGGCCAGGCGCGGTGGCTCACGCCTGTAATCCCAGCACCTTGGGAGGCCAAGGCAGGCAGGTCAGGAGCTCGGGAGAGGGAGACCGTCCTGGCCAACACGACCCACTGAGTTCCTGGGCCGCATTCTCGGGAGAAGCTGTCTCACTTCTTGGACATTGAAGCCGAGAGATTTATGGGCCAAAGTTTTTTCAGGGGAGCTGTCTTTTGAATTATCGTGTAATTAAGATGCTAATGGCTGTTTATGGAACCTTCTCTTCTCAGTCCAAGTGCTTTCCGAATAATAAGAAACGTCCCTTTTGTGATGGCGGAAAATAGCACAGAGAGCAAAATCCGTCATTAAACCACCGTTTGCATCTTTTTTCCTCTTATAATAAAAAGGAATTTACTAATGCTCATTAATTTTTTTGTTGTGTGAATACATTGTAGGGAATTCTACTTACAACCCATTTCTTTTGAGAATAAGGATAAACACCTTAATTCCTCACTGGGGCACCGGAGTGTGCCCCCCAAGAGCAGCTTCTTAATCAAAGTCTTTTCAAAAAAAATTTTTCAAGGAGTTTTGCAAACTTCATTTAGAAAACCTTGCCAGGGCCCCTCCAGGGCTGGCCAGAGGTCACCCTGTGGCCGCTGGCTTAGGAGTCTCAAGTCACCCTGAGTTCAGCAGCCACGGCCCACCCAGGGCCCGCTGAACTCCGTGGCTGAGCCTGGGGCTGTGCACCAGCAGCCCGCCCTGTTCACTCTTCGGTTGGGGCTGAGGCCAAGTGAGATGGCGCAGCCTGTCCAAGGTGACCCACCAGACGCCGGCAGGCCGGGCCAGGAGCCAGGGCCCAGTCTCTGTCCGTAGCTCCTTTGCTGCAGCCCGAGGCACTGCCACAGTTTGTTACAGTCGAAGCAGATCTGCTCCCTCGAAGGCCTTTTTCCTGTGGCTACTTCCAGGCCAAGCCTGGCTCCATGGGCGAGGCCGCCCAGGACACCCAAAAGGCCATCTGCGCCATTGCAATTGACAACCTAGAGGCCTGGTGATAAGGCGTGCGGAGGGGGCAAGCCCTGCTGCCGCCGCTGAGGGGGCCCCACAGGCCACCAGGGCCAGCCGGTACGGACCTGCCCACTGCACCTCCGTTGAAAGGGCCAGCACTGCTGTTCACCGTCACCAGGTGTCCGGACAAAAAAGGCCCTCTGAGACATCCTCCTTCACAGGCTTGTGAGAACCAGGAGCCCCAGGTGGCCTGCGCTCACGCCCCTGAGACTCCGAAGGCTCAGTGTTTCTGGGTCTCCCTATGCTCATGACCCTCCGCTCAGGGCACAGTGGGGAGAAACCAGCAGATTCAGGGCATCTGACTCGACCATTTCCCCACAATCCACAGGGCCTCTGATCGCAGACTCCCGTGGCTGACAGGACCTCTGAGGGCAGTTCGCTCTCTTCCCTCCCAGTCCAACTGCTGGGGCCAGTGGCGGATACAGGTCAGTGGGGCTGAGTCATTGATTGAGGTGAGCCCCGTCCAACCCAAAGTGGCAGGGTCTGCATAGGGCCACAACCTGGCTGCCGTGGGTCCTTCCCCATCCTGCCTGAGGGAGGGGGTCAGGCACCCAGCCCCACCCTCCTGGGAGAGGCGGCCTAACAGGTGACCACAAACTGGGGAGCTCAAAGCTACGGAAATTGATCCTCCCACTGCGCTGGAGACCAGAAGCTGGAAACCATGTGCGGTGTCCATGGGGCTGTGCTCGAGGGAGGCTCTCGGGAGGCCTCTCCCCACCTCTTCCACTTTCAGGGCCCAGGTGACCCTGGGCTTCTAGACACCTCACTCCATCTCTGGCTACGTGGTCACGCGGCCGTCTTCTCTTCTCTTTGTGTCTTCTTCTTTTTCGTCTCTTAGGACACATGTCATTGGACTTAGGGCCCAGCGGAACAGTCCAGGATGACACCATCTTGAGATCTTTAATGGAATGACAAAACGCAAAGACCCTGTCACCAAGGTCGGCCCCATTCACAGATTCTGGGCTCAGGATGCAGAGATATCTTCGGGGGCCACCGTTCCTTCCACTCAGCACCTTTTATCTGATGAGAAAGGTTTCTCCATTCGTCTTTTCCAGACTGTGGGCAGGGCAGAGGTGGGAGGTTCGCTGTCCACGTGGACAGCTCCCATCTGAGCCTCCCCCTTCCCAGGCAGTGCCCACCCCTTCCCTCTGCCCCCTCCATGGTCTTCTGTGACCTGGGGTTTGCTGTCACAAACCACAACACGGTGTCCACCCCGAACTGTGGACGCTCATGCAAAGCACCTCACTTTTCCAGGTTGAACCTGAGCTCTCGTCTACGTAACTGAGGGCTGCAACCAGGCCTGTAAAGGTCAAAGTGCGTCGCCAAAGCATGGGCACCTCCTGTGGTTCTCCAGGGATGTGTGGAAGCTAGTGAACCGCTGCGTGTGCTGTTTGGAGGAGGTCGGAGAATGTCGGGCCTGAGCCCTGGGCCGGCCTGGGCCTGAGCAGGGTGGCACATTCCGGAGGAATGAGGCGGGAAGAGCAGGCACTCGGGGACTTGGCAGCCTGGAGCTGCCTCCTGGTAAAGCGAAACTGTCCCATCGCCTTGCTCTGCTCTGCATGGCCATCAGCCCCTCACTGTTGGGCTAAAGAAGCTTTTAAAGAACACCCTTGCCAGATATCAGAGTTTAGGACTTGGGGTCTGTGATACCCAGATGAGATTCCACTTGGAGAAAGTAACATGAATCGCTTTCAACACATCAGTCAGCAAAGAGCATTGATGGATGAAGAGTGCATTGATAAATGGGATGTCCTGTTGCTGAAACTTTGACTTACTGAGAAGCGGGGGACCCACACAAGCCCAGTGGAAGCTTCCGGAGCCAGGAGCTGCACTGACTCTCTACCCGGAGACTGTGGAGGGGTAGGCGGCAGGCAGCCCCCAGCCAAGAGTGCAGGGCAGCCCTCAGTGCAGTGGACATTCGGACACGTGTGTGATCAGAGCCCACACGGAGGGAGGCCAGGGTCCAGCTTCCCTCTACTCTGGGAGCACCGCAGACCCTGCCCCCAGGACATGGCACACAGAGGGAGAAGCAGGTGCTCCAGCCGCCTCAGAGGTGCGTGCCAGGCCGCAACCTGTTGGAAATTCCCCGGGGGTGCATTGCCCCGGGGTCCCCCAGACTGTGGGAGGCAGAGGGGGCAAGGCCAGGTCCGCCAATCAGAAGCCTGTCCCGCCCAGCTGGCTGTGTGACTCTGGGTCTCAGAGTAACATGATCTAAAATGTTCCAGGCAGTGCTCACCACGCCCCCTGTGCCCTCCATGGTCTTCTGGGAGTGACCCGGGATTTGTTGGTCATTGGTAGAAACAGAAGACACATTATTATTACTGTAAAAGGTAGAGTTGTCCCCTAACTGTCCAAAGATCCCCTGGCTTTTTCTGCTCTTCCTTTGTGACTCAGCCTGGTCTTTTTTCCTCCAGGGTGGCCTCCCACTGACTCCCGGGCAGCCCCACCCTGGCCCCCTCACTCCCAAGCTCCTGGGGCTGAGTCCTCCGCAGCCCCCACACACAGCACAGGGATCGGACCTGCCCCACGGCAAAGGACAAACTCCTCCAGGTCTCCAGGAGAACTCCTGCGGTTTCATCTGCTTGGTTGAGAAAGAATCTTTTTTCTCTTTCAAATCTTAATGTTTTTAATTTACTTTTTCTTTCATTTTTCATTATAACTGCTAAGATTTTTCTAATTGGCATCCCAACTGCTTGCAGACTTGACCTGTTTCTTGCAAAAAAAGAAAATCACCTAATCATTAAATACAATTATTACTTCATTCTTCTAGCTCTTCAGTCTACCAGACTATTATGTGCTCTTGATGATTATAGTTTTAGTCAAAAGAAAAATGTATCCAGCATCCCGTAACACTTACAAATTACATGTCTTAATTTTCAGGTTCTTTCTGGGCTTGCCATAGGTATGTATCACTCTGCACACTGCACACGAATTTTCTATTACTTTTAGTACGTAATTCTACAAAATAAGCAATCTTTATGATATATATTTGTTTGAGAATTTCTTAATAAAAGATGAAAGTATTTGTTATTTAAAATTCTGTCACTTAAAAGCAATTACAAGGGTTTTCTGTGAAGACAGCATAGAGAATTCACCTCGTAATAACCCCCTTTGCTCCATACTCCTGGAAATGATGCATTGTTCAGAAAAAAACCCAAGGAATAGCGGGTCTCCAAGTCCAGAGTCAGGCACAGGTGGGCGGGGTTGAACCCTACCCAGTGATGGTGACCAGAAAGGTCAGAATGGAGGTTAGGGCAGGCTCACCACCTGCAGCCCAGAGTGAGTGACCTCATGAGATCAGAGTAGAAACTTACTCTAAAGCCCAGGGGCGGTCAGATGTGGTGGCTCCTGCCTGTAATCCTAGCACTTGGGGGGCTGAAGCAGGTGGAATGCCTGAGGTCAGGAGTTCAAGACCAGCCTGCCCAACATGGTGAAACCTGGTGTCTACTTAAAAAATACAAAAAAATTAGCTGGTTGTGGTGGTGGGCACCTATAGTCCCAGCTACTCGGGAGGCTGAGGCATGAGAATCACTTGAGCCCGGGAGGCAGAGGTTGCAGTGAGCGGAGATCACATCATTGTACTTTGGCCTGGGCGACAAGAGAGAAACTCCGTCTCAAATAAATAAATAAATAAACGAAGCGCAGGGTCTACAGTTAGCGGTTAGCCGTAGGCCTGGGGAGACCGCGTGACTGGGATCTGAGCCCAGCCCCTGCTGGCACTGTGGATGGACCCAGACAAGTCCAATATCCCTGCGGGAAGCCAGGCAGATCCAATGGAGGGCCTGGATCAGGATGGTGCAGGGGGGTGGAGTACAGGCGCCGTCCTTAGACGGAGGCAGGAGGAAGAGAGAAAGGGAGGAGACACAGAAACACAGGGAGGAGCAGCCCTCCAAACTTCTCCCACTCAAATTTGGCTGGGAGGTCCAAACTGAGGTAGGCATCAGTGAACAGAATGATAAGAAATGAAGAAATATAACCAGGAAAAATAACTCTTGGAACATTGATTGACTCTAGGTAAAATCATTCATGTGTTTACATAAAAACAGAGGCTTCAAAATAAGCTGAAGGTGTTTCAACAGAGAATTGAAGGTGAAATCATTTACAAATGCACAAAAAAATTAAAAAGACAAAATGCAATGGCTTGTTTTTGCGAAAAGGAACTAATTAAAAATCTTAAACATGAATTAAAAAGGAGTCATTGAAATACATTTTATAAGAAAGCTGTACATGTGTGAAAGTCTAGCCTGCCTGAATGCAGTCAAAGTGAGAAGCGGTGAATTGGAAGAGAATTCAAAGGAAATCATCCAAGATACAATAAAGTTACAGCCAGATGCTGAAATGAGCCTGTTTCCATTTTAGCATAGATACAAACATAGTAAATTCTACGCCTCAAAGTGAGATCAGCACATAGGAATTTAAGCTAATGGGCCGGGCACGTGGCTCATGCCTGTGATCCCAGCACTTTGGGAGGCCGAGGCGGGCAGATCACCTGAGGTCAGCAGTTCGTGACCAGCCTGGCCAACATGGAGAAACACCATCTCTGCTAAAAACACAAAATTAGCCGGGCGTGGTGGCACATGCCTGTAATCCCAGCTACTCGGGAAGCTGAGGCAGGAGAATCATTTGAACCTGGGAGGTTGAGGTTGCAGGGAGCTGGGATCATGCCACTGCATTCCAGCCTGGATGACAGAGCAAGACTTTGTCTCAGAAAAAAAGGAAAGAAAGAGAGAAAGAAATTTAAGCTGATGGTGGAAGATGAGTAAGGAGTTCTAAGAGCATTGCCAGTATCGAGGATATATAAGGTCAGGGAGGGAAGGAGGGACTTTGAGGAGGATTTTTAAGAGACGTATTAGTGTCTTATATTTTCCCACGATAACTACTGGCTGCACTTTATTAAGACCTACTTTCATTATAAGAAAGTCAGAACAACGTACTGAAAAAAGTCCAAGATGCATTCGGGGTAGAAACTGCTCAGCAGCCAGGAATGGTTGTCTTGTCAGCCTGAGGAAGGACATCTACCAGGGATATAAGCAAGCCGCCGCTCTTAAGGGTAAAATTTTAAAGACATCCGTTCTGAAGTCAGGAGCGAGACTCAGAAGCCAGCTCCAGCTGTTGCTCTTCAAATCTCACTGGACTCAAGCCAATGTCATAAGGCAAGAAAACACTGACTCAAAAAATTATAAAAATAAGATAAGATTATATTGATTTGCAGAAAATATAATGGTATACATAGACCATCAAAGAAACAAAGCTACCAAGAAAGTTTCTGGATACGTACTTTTTAAAAACGTCAGTAGCATTCCAAATGGTAAAATAAATAGAAAATGCGGGAAAACAAACTTTCATTTACCTTTCCCACAAAATACTGTAAGATGCCAAGGATTTACCGGTCCCCACAAGCAGCATTGTGAACTTCAAAAGACGTACAGTTGGCTCTCCATACCTGTGGGGTCCACATTTGTGGGTTCAACCAACTGCACATCAAAAATATTTGGAAAAGTGGATGGTTGTGTCTGTACTGATCACGTATGGACTTTTTTCTTGTCATTGTCCCCTAAACACTACAGTTTATCGAGACTTTCATAGCATTTACATTGTATTAAGCATTATAAGTAATCGAGAGATGATTTAAAGCATACAGAGGATGTGTGGAGGTTGTATGCAAATACTGTGCCATTTTCCACCAGGGACTTGAGCATCTGGGGGATTTTGGTGTCTGTGGGAGGTCCTGGAACCCATCCCCATGGATACTGAGGGAAGATTGTGCATGTAGCTCTGGCTGGATGGCTGGATGTATTTATGGATTCAAAGTCAGTAGCGTGAACAAGTCGATTTTCCTTAAATTAATCTATAAATTTAACGCGAGTCCACGCAGAATTCCAGTAGTACTTTTCATGGCACATGACATTTATTAACACGTAATAGAGAAGGGCAAAGAATAGTTGAGTTATTTGTGAAGAGGAAGAGGAGAGGCTCGTGCCTAGCAAATACCAATACATACTAGAAAACTGTGGAAGGAGGACAAGGTGCTGAGTGTACTGTGATGGACGAGCAGAACCACCAGGAAGAACAGCCCGGGATGCACCCAAGATACGTGAAATCAATTTTCTTATAAAATGTGCATCAGTAATCAATATAATAAAGGTGTATAGATAATCAACATGAAAAACATATTTTATATCATACTTAATAATATTTGGGTATATTGAAAACTAATATTAAAAGGGAACATTTACAATATTTAAAAGAGGCTTCTTTTATAGGTATACAGTGAACAAAATATCCTGCTACAATACACTTCAGAATGGTGGGTAGAGTACAAAATACAGGCTTTTAAATGCTAATCGTTACTGAGCTAAAATAGTAAGTGCAATCCTCAGAAACAAAACACCGCAGGAAAGCAGACAGGCATGGGTGGCTCATAAGGCAGCTGCCAGCTATGGTCACGTGGAGTTTGGGTTTCTGACAATGGTGCAAGACCCAAGGTGAGGAGATAAATGAGGATCACTGTGTGTGGTTGGAAGACTCAAACAGCTGCTCTCAGGAAAAGGGGGATTTAGAGAAAAACCTTCCCTGCAAATGAGACAGCAGCTGTGTTATGAGCTCCGGCTCCAGTAGAGGGCGGGGAAGTGGGGGGTCGATTCCTTTGAAAACTCAGACCTCAAAAATCCAGAAGAGGGTTAGGGCTTGAATTTCTTCATAGTCCAAAAACTCTAGCGGATGCATTTCCAGTAGGCCGAGGTTCACAGGGCTCACAGAAGGAAAGGCAGTATTTTATGTAGTTAGACACCCACAACCCAGGCCTCAGAATCTGTCCAGAGAACGACCCGTTGAAAACCCACAAACTTGCAAGAGCACAGAATACCACCAGACAGGGAAACAGACTCAGCGCTGCCTTCATCCTGCAGCAACTCCAGATGCTGGGAAATACAGATTATAAATAAGCACATTTCATGCGTTTAAGTGGACATATAAAATAGGTAGAGAACCAGATACTTTAGAGACTGGCCATGGCGGCTCACGCCTGTAATCCCAGCACTTTGGGAGGCCAAGGTGGGTGGGTCACTTGAAGTCAGGAGCCTGGCCAACATGGTGAAACCCTGTCTCTACTAAAATACAAAATTAGCTGGGTGTGGTGGTAGGCATCTGTAATCCCAGCTACTTGGGGAGGCTGAGGCAGGAGAATTGCTTGAATCTGGAAGGCAGAGGTGGCAGTGAGCTGAGATCACGCCACGGCACTCCAGCCTGGCAACAGACTAAGTGCAGTGTAGACTTGGCAAGACGGTCTGGCAAGACTCCATCCCTGCCCCCATACTATTAGAAATAGAGCTCACCCCTAAAGACAGAGAGTAGCTTGGCAGTTACCAGAGGCTGGGAAGGGAAGTAGGTAGGGGATGAAGAGAGGGTGGTTAATGGATTCACATATATGCTTAGGTAGAAGTGATAAGACCTGGTGTTCCATTAACAAGTAGGGTGACTGTGGTGAGTCTTAATCCAGTATATCTCAAAACAGCTAGAACGGAATAATTAAATGTTCCTCACAGACAGAAAAAGAAAACATCCAAGGTGATGGATACCCAAATTGCCCTCATTCGATTATACAAATGTTTCCAATTATCCCATGTGCCCCAAAAATATGTACGTCTAAAGTATGTACAAGCATATTAAAACAAATACGTTAATTTAAAAATGAGGGCTCAGTTGGAAGAAGACTTAATTAAATCAGTAGAAATGAAAATTGCAATGACTGAAGTTAGAAGCCAAAGGGACAGATGAAATCCTGGAGCTGAAAAGTGGGTGACCCACGTAGGGAAATGAGGATGCTCATCAAACATGACCCGGTGTTTAGGGTTCTCAAAGGAGTCAGAACTTCGATGAAGTCAGTGAGAACACCGCTGCAGAATTGCTTGAATTCCACAAAGTCACTGACATGTGAGGACTTGAAAGAGTTAACTATGGAGAAAAAAACAAATAAACAAATTCACTGACAGACACAAGGCAGGTGTGATGATATCAGGGCCAAGGGAGGCCCTTGGGAAACCAGATGAAGCCAATGACTATTACATAAACTACGTTCCATCACCGGGCGCGGTGCCTCATGCCTGTAATCCCAGCACTTTGAGAGGCCATGGCGAGTGGATCGCCTGAGGTCAGAAGTTCAAGACCAGCCTGGCCAACATGGTGAAAACCCCATCTCTACTAAAAATACCAAAAAAAATTAGCCGGGTGTAGTGGTGGGCACCTGTAATCCCCGCTACTCAGGAGGCAGAGACGGGAGAATCGCTTGAACTCAGGAGGCGGAGGTTGCAGTGAGCCAAAATTGCGCCCTTGCACTATAGCCTGGGCAAAAGGGTGAAACTCTGTCTCAGAACAAACAACCAAACTTGCATTCCTACCCTGAAAGAATGGGAAAGGTCTCTACCACTGTAACATTCACTTGGAAAAACCATGCTTGAAAATCCACATCAAGGTTTGATTCTTTGGATAATGAGTTTCATTAAGAAATTTATAGTACAAAATCTATGACAAAATTTTATTCATAGATTTTACATATTGTTAATGATAAAACACAAATTAAATGTTAAAATAATCTGCTATGATCTTCCGGTTTTTATTTAGATTGTTTCTAAGTGAGTGGGTCTCGCTGACGACTAGTTTTTCTTGACCCCTGGCTGTCTGTGCTGACCATTCACCCTCTGCAGAGGCGTCTGGAATTTCCATTTCCCCCGAGGATATGGGAGTGCTTATTGCTCCTCAGCCCACAGCTTTTAAATCACTGTGGGTCTGCTGGGTGAGGAAGAAAACTTTTTTTTTCATTTTGGCTGTTCTTAGTTGAATTCCAGTAATCATAAATAAGATTGAATGCCTTTTTGTGTGTTAGATGGACATTTGTCTTTCTTTTTTTGAAACCTGCCTGTTTTAGTTCTTGACCTGGAGTTCTCTTTTTATTTTATTTGTATTTTTTTGAGGCAGAGTCTCACTCTGTCACCAGGCTGGAGTGCAATGGCGAGATCTCGGCTCATTGCAACCTCCGCCTCCTAGGATCAAGTGATTCTCCTGCCTCAGCCTCCCAAGTAGCTGGGATTACAGGCATGTGCCACCATGCCCAGCTAATTTTTGTGTTTTTGGTGGAGACCGGTTTTCACCATGTCGGCCAGGCTGGTCTCGAACTCCTGACCTCAAGTGATCCACCCGCCTCAGCCTCCCAAAGTGCTGGGATTACAGGCACAAGCCACGGCGCCTGGCCCGTTCTTTTGGGTTGTTTATCTTTTGATTTATATAAGCTTATTGTAAATTAAGGACAACCATTTGTTTGTCACATGTGTTGCAAAACACTCACCTTTCCGGTGTTTGCGTTTTCTCATCGTTTCTGTCATTTTTAGTGTTGAAAACTAGGTTTTACATTCCTCGTGGTTACGTGGAGAGACTGTCCTTCCCCCATTGCATCTCCATTGCATCTTTGCACCTTTGACACAAAATCAGTCTGTAGAGTAAGTCACACCACGGACTCTATTCTGTTCCATGGTGTATTTATCTACAATTATAAAACACAGCACTATCTTCATTACTGCAGCTACAGAGTAAGTCTTTAAGCCTTAAACAGGGTAGTGCAGTTTCCCTTATTTCATTATTCTCTTCCAATTTTTTTGGCTGTTCTGGTTCCTTTAGTTTCCTGTATAAACTTTAGAATCAGATACAAAAACTCCTGCTGGCACTTTGGTAGAAATTGCATATTACCCTGTATATTGTTAGCCATAAGTATTTTATATTTTTGATGCCTTTGCAAATGGTGTTTTAAAATTTTAATTTCCAGTAGCTCTTTGATAGTATATAGAACTGTAACTGATTTTGTACATGTGTCTTGTATCCTGCAAACTTACAAAACTCATTTACTAGTTAAGTAGCTTTTTTAGTAATATATTTCTTGACCGTGATGAATTCTTTCAGCATTTGTATGTCTAAAAAAGTCTTTATTTTGCCTTCATTTTTGAAGGCTATTTTCACTGGATATAGAAATGAAAGTGGGCATTTATTACTTTAAAGACTTGCTGTGCCGACCTCTTGCTCGGATGTTCTGGTGATGACCCTGTTGCCATACTTACCTGTGTTCTTCTGTAGGTAATACAACGTTTTTTATTTTGCTGCTTTAAAATTTTCTCTTTATCAGTAGTTCTGAACAATTTATGAGGATGCATCTGGTAGTTTTCTTATTTCTTAATCTTGGGGTTCATGAGCATCTTGTGTTTGTGGGCTTATAGCTTTCCAGAAATTTACAAAAATGTCAGCCATTTTTTTCTTCAAATATGTTTTTCTTTCTTTCCTGTCTCTCTGGGGACTCCAAGGACACATATATTAGGCTACTAAAAAGTTTCTCTATCATTCACTAATATTCTGTTCTTTTAGTTTCTTCTCTATATGTTTCATTTTAGACATTTTCTATTGCTCTGCCTTCCCGTTCACTGATACTTTCTTTCGCAGTGTCTAATTTGCCATTAATCTCATTCGGTGCATTTTCATCTCAAGCATTGCACTTTTCACGTTTGACTTGCACTTCAGTCACCTCCAAGTCTCTGCCTCACATGCCTTATCTTTGCTCTAGTGGTTTGAACTTGTGGTTATAGTTTAAATAACTATATCATGTCCTTTTTGGCTGATTTTAACGTCTGTGTCAGTCATGGGTTGATTTTAATTGATTTTTTTCACTCTTCATTTTGGGCTACCTGGTAGTTTTTGATTGGATGCCAAATGTTATGAATTTTATCTTGTTTGGTGTTAAATTTTCCTATATTCCTACATTATTTTTGAGCTTTGCTCTGATACACAATTATTTTTCTTGGAAATTGTTTTATCCTTTCAGAAATTGCTCTGCCCACGGATCAGGCAGAATGAGAGCAACATTTAGTCTAGGGCTAATTTTCCCCAGTTTAGAGACATGCAGGAGCTTTCTGAAGAATCTACTCCATGTTGCAGGAACTCTGAGCTTTTCCCGTTGGCTGGTGGGAACGGGCGATATTCTCATCCTGGCGAGTATGGGGCATCGTTTCCTTCCATCCTTTCAGGTGGTTCTTGCTCTGACTTTGTAGCCAGAGCAGGACATGAACGTAGCTTCCTCACATACACATGCTGCTCAGTGTTCTGTGAATACTGGGGTGTGGGGCCTGGAGAACTTGGGGGGGCCCACTTCCCATGCTGCGCTCACCTCTCAGGAGCTCTGTCCACTCTGGCCAGCTCACTCCAGCTGCCCTGGCCTCTGTGGACTCTAAGCTCCACCCATTCAACGCAGGGGTCTGCCAGGCCCCACATGGGCCCCCTCAGGGAACTGCGGCCAGAAACTCTCCAGGCAGCAGCTGGAGCAATCACAGAGGTCACCACCTGGTTTCCCCTCCTCTCAGCGTCGCCATCCTTCCCTGCCCAATGTCCTGTGTTTGGAAAATGATATTTTTCATGTATATTCTCTGGCTTTGTGGCTTCTGGTGAGAGACTGAGTCTGGTCCCTTTTGTTCCATCTCGGTCAGAAGCAAACAACAACGCTGTCTTTAATACTGAATGTGTGAAAACATTTGCCAGTGTAGACAGTTAATATGCGTAAGTCCATATGAATATAAATAAATGGCTGAATAAATAAGCAGATGGGGGGAGGAGACACTAACCTTTATTACAGAATTCTGATCAGGTGCAGCTGCTCCTCCTTATGCAGGAGGTGGAGATTAATGAGCTCCTGTCTTCTCCAAGGGGGGGGCCACACTCAGTGACTGGTTTCCAAAGAACAGGCTGGAAAAGGAACCATAGGAGCGTCACAGCGGCGAATCCCGGCAGATGCCACCTTAACCATGTGATGAAGGCCAGCACCCCCAGTGATGGCAGGTGGAAATCACCCCTGTCCCCGGCGGTGGTGCGTTGAGACAGGCATTTCCCCCTCTGTGGTGTGATTTCCAAGAAACAACAGGCAAACCTAGGCTCAGGGACAGTTCACAGGACTGTCCAACCCATGCCCATTGGTTGACAGAAATAACATCGATTAGTGATTGGCTGGACATTGAACTAGGGTACATGAGTATGGTGGTGTCCAGGGGTTAATTTACAGCAAAGCTGCTTGGACGGTAGTTAGTCAGAGTCCACAGAGCAAGTGGCTTTAAGAGTTGATGCCTTCAGCCCAAGAAGGGGAGTGAAATGGGATTGCTGCCTCATTCCTGTGCCTCCCTGGACCTGAATCTTTAGAGGAGGCACACATTCCTTGGGTAAAAAGTTTCTTTTCTTTCTCATAATTAATCCATCGGCCCTTCCCACTTGGGTTTCCCAGGTGGCCCTGTACACCACCAGGACACCACAAGCTCTCAGCAACCGCAGACGCAAACCCCAAATGCAACTGAGATGGCAGCGAGGGCCACGTGGTGCTGTGGCAGCTCTGCTTCCTCTTCTCTCCCCCCTCAAGCCAATAGAGTTTGTCGCCCTCCCCTCCCCTCCCCCCCTCCCGTGGACTCGTGGCCTGTACTCCTTGGGCCCATCAAGGTCACGAAAAACAAGGAGAGCTGTAGAAACTGTCGCAGGCCAGAGGACCAGAGGTGGGTGATAAGTAAACTCGATGTAGGGCCCCGGATGAGATCCTAGAATGGAACGAGGACATTAATGGGAAAACTTGTGTATAAGCTTGAGTTTCATTTAAAAAAAAATTATTTGAAACAAAGCCAAGACCGCAGCCCAGGGAGGAAAAGGAGAGGCTCTTCAGTGAGTTGAGAGGGATCAGCTGAGTATCTGTGTGGGAAAGGAGGCATCCTGATCCCTGCCTTTCACTTTACATGAAAGTCAGTTTCAGATGGATTACAGGTCTCAGTGTGAAAACAGGGACGCTTTTAGAAGACAGCGTAGGAGAACATCTTCGTGATCTTAGTGGGGGCAGGCTTCGTAAACAAGGCCTGCACTGGGAAAGTGGACGCATTGAGTTATATTAAAATGAGGGCACCCCGTTTATCAGAGGACGCCATTAAGAGAGGGAGAAGACAGCTGACGGAGGGCAGGGATACCGACCAGGCATGTTTGTGACACAGGACTCAGAGCCAACGTGTGTAACAAACTTCAGACGGAGGAGAGACAATGCAACATGGTGGCGGGTGCCTGTAGTCCCAGCTACCCGGGAGGCTGAGGCAGGAGGATCACTTGCACCTGGATGGCGGAGGCTGCAGTGAGCTGAGGTGGTGCCATTGCACTCCAGCCTGGGCGACAGAGCTCTGTCTTGAAAAAACAAACAATACAACAGAAAATGGGGTGACATGTCACAAGAGGGCACATCTGAGGCGCTGTTGCACCCTGATCGGCTTCCGAGAGCTGCCGCTGTGTATTCAGCAGCCTCGGGAGATGCCTGGGGGTGAGGGGGTCAGGAACTCCACCATTTTTTTTTTGAGACAGAATCTTGCTCTGTTACCCAGGCTGGAGTACAGTGGCACGATCTCGGCTCACTGCAGCCTCTGCATCCCAGGTTCAAGCAATTCTCCTGCCTCAGCCTCCTGAATAGCTGGGATTACAGGTGCCTGCCATCGTGCTTGGCTAATTTTTGTGTTTTTAGCAAAGATGGAGTTTCACCATGTTGGCCAGGCTGGTCTCGAACTCCTGACCTCAGATGATCCACTGTGCTGGGATCCACCCTCTTCCCCTGCTGCACTGCAGAGTCTGCCACTGTCCCTCTGGGAAGCCCCTAGACAGCATCTCCCACAGCCAAAAACAAGCACATTCCGTGGCCATGCGGTTCCCTTCCTGGGTAGTAACCCAGCAGAATGGGTCCGTGTGTTACCAAGAACCCCTTCCTGGAATGTTTCAGAAGCCTGTCTCTAGGTAGTGCCCAGTTGGAGCCTGCTGCTTGCTCGTCCAGAGAATGGGTGCATACGCCAGACACTTCACACGATCCGGTCACACACAACGGGAGTGCAGGGGTCACAAGGTCATGCACAGGTCATTCCTGGAGGAATCCCACAAACATCACATCAGCAAAAAGGGACTCTGATTCCATTCACATGGAGGATAAGAGGGCATGGCGGGGAAGATTGCTGTCTCCCTTTGGGCAAGGGGAGCACCAGGGACTCCTGGGGCTGATTAGGTTCTGGCTCGTGATCCTCAATTTGGGCCCATGGATGTGCCCTGCGTGTGAACACTCAGAGAGCCGACCCTCAGATCTGTGCTCTGTGGCGCAATACCAAGTTGATGTGAGAATTTCTTAAGTAAGTTGTATTTAGATTTGCTAAAGCTGGGTGGTGGGCAAGAGGGTGTTTGTTATCTCCTTCGTATTCTTGTCTTACATCTGAAATAATTTTAACAAAACAACATAGATATGCCTATAAAATGAGGAGCCAAAACTCCCCCGTCCTAGTGTCTACCCAGCTCCTCTCTCCCAGCCCTTCCTGCAGCCACTTCTGACCTTGATTTTGTACCCTAAGTTCTTTTTATCCGGGAGACTCTGGTCACATTGGAGCTTGGGACTGTTTTAAAAATTACCTAATAAAAATGACTCCTCGAGTTAATGATTTCCGAACTATATTCTGGTTATTCTTTAATTCCTGTGATATTTAAACCATTCCAGATCACACCAAAAGATGGAAAGTTTAATGCCAAAGATTGATAACGATAGTAAAGGAAGAACAAATTACATGTTAATTTCATTTCTAAATTCGGATTCAAAAATCTTCAATAAAATTTAAATAAGAAATCAAATCCTGTAGTATATTTAGATGGATAATCCATCACAGACCAGCGAGTTTATTCCAGGAGCGGAGAAGCCAGCCTTGGTGGAGACGGCAGAGCAGGTTCATTTGTTCTCAAGGCTGAGAGTAAATGAGCTGATGCCAAGCTCTGCCCACACCCTTCCCTGTCCCATGGAGGTCCTGAGCACATCTCAAATCATCTCGTTGCTTCCAGATGTCGAAAACCTAGGCCGGGCACGGTGGCTCACGCCTGTAATCCCAGCACTTTGGGAGGCTGAGGCAGGCGATCACCTGAAGTCAGGAGTTCGAGACCAGCCTGGCCAACAAGGTGAAACCCCATCTCCACTAAAAATACAAAAATTAGCCAGGTATGATGGTGGGTGCCTGTAATCCCAGCTACTTGGGAGGTGAGGCAGGAGAATCACTTGAACCCGGGAGGTGGAGGTTGCAGTGAGCTGAGATTGCACCACTGCACTCCAGCCTTGCTGGCAAAGTGAGACTCCATCTAAACAAACAGACAAATAAACAAACACCTGCCCAGACTGAGAACTTCCCTCCAGACTCGCCTCAAAGTGAGCTTATCCCTGCGCTCCTCTGTGGGGGCTGCAGGTGGCCACGGTGGGCGGGGGTGCCCAGCTCCTCTGTGGGGGCTGCAGGGTGGCTGTGGTGGGCGGGGGGTGCCCAGCTCCTCTGTGGGGGCTGCAGGTGGCCACGGCGGGCAGGGGGTGCCCAGCTCCTCTGTGGGGGCTGCAGGGTGGCCGCGGTGGGCGGGGGTGCCCAGTCTTCTCCTCTGAGCTGGGCTTTCTTCTTCGTCCTGTCGCTGCCCTTGAAGAATCTTCCAGGCTTATCCCAAGTGACACTCTGTGGTGGCCGTTGCCGGGGAGGCCTTGGGGAGTGGGAGTCTATGTTTCTGAGCCAAAGCACAGCCTTCATCCCTGGCACCATGGGCACTTTGTTCATGAGCCCTGCTTTGCAGATGCTGATCTGGCAAATGCCTTCTTCTGCATCCCCATCCATAAGGCAGTTCGCTTTCAGCTGGCAAGGCCAGCCAGGCACCTTCACTGTCCTCCCCAGCAGTCCATCGACTCTCCAGCCTCTGTCAGAATTGAGTTCTTAGCATCTCAGTCACCTTCCACTTTGACCAGCGCTCACACTAGTTCATTCCACGGGTGACTTGATGCTGATGAGACCTAGTGAGCACGAAGCAGTAATTACTCGTGACTTACGGGTCAGACATTCACACGCCAGGCCCTCTGCCACTTGGGCCATAAGACCCAGCAGATCCAGTGTGGCTTGAGGTGTCAGGAGCAGACAGGGCTGTGTGTGGAGCCTTTGGCAGGCCCCAGAGGTGACTCACAGTGCAGGATCTTTTAGGATTTGGGAGCAAAGCCCCACCATGCCCCCCTCATTGCTCTCCTTTCGAGAAGCAGCTCTTGGCCTGCTGCTGCCCCTTGGCACATATGGAACACTTAACCAGGAGCCACCAGTTACCATGTGACCTGAGCTGCCCATCATGAATTCGGTGTTATCTGACCCACTCAGCCACAAAGTTGGGTACAGCAGGGACCAAGGATGCATCCATTAGCAGGTACAGCAGCTGCAGGCGGACTCACCACTTGGTTACGTGACTTGATAAGCAGTGCCCTGCTTCAGGATCAGCTGTCTTCTGCACAGGCCAGATAAACCGCAGTGAAGACGTGGCAGGATCTACCACCCCTGCATCCCGCAAGTCCCTGAGGGTGGCACCAATCTCTGCAGTGCTTCCAGGCTCGCAGTATTGCTTTCGGTTTACCGCGGTCCTGGGCAGAGGCCGTTCTCCTGGCTTCCACTGGCCATTCCCACTGTAACATTCCTCACAACACAGCTCAGGGAACCTGCAGGGGACAGCCTCCAGGTGTTGAGGGCATCTGTTCCAACTATGCATCTGGGACTAGGAAAATAACCACAGGAGGGGTTGAGGGACCCACCAGGCCTGACATGAGACGGACATGAGCAAAACCATAACCACAGGAGGGGTTGAGGGACCCACCAGGCCTGACATGAGACGGACATGAGCAAAACCATAACCACAGGATGGGTTGAGGGACCCACCAGGCCTGACATGAGACGGACATGAGCAAAACCATAACCACAGGATGGGTTGAGGGACCCACCAGGCCTGACATGAGATGGACATGAGCAAAACCATAACCACAGGATGGGTTGAGGGACCCACCAGGCCTGACATGAGACGGACATGAGCAAAACCATAACCACAGGAGGGGTTGAGGAACCCACCAGGCCTGACATAGACGGACATAGCAAAACCATAACCACAGGAGGGGTTGAGGGACCCACCAGGCCTGACATGAGACGGACATGAGCAAAACCATAACCACAGGAGGGGTTGAGGGACCCACCAGGCCTGACATGAGACGGACATGAGCAAAACCATAACCACAGGAGGGGTTGAGGGACCCACCAGGCCTGACATGAGACGGACATAGCAAAACCATAACCACAGGAGGGGTTGAGGGACCCACCAGGCCTGACATGAGACGGACATGAGCAAAACCATAACCACAGGAGGGGTTGAGGGACCCACCAGGCCTGACATGAGACGGACATGAGCAAAACCATAACCACAGGAGGGGTTGAGGGACCCACCAGGCCTTAGGACCCGGCACTGAGACGGACATGAGCAAAACCATAACCACAGGAGGGGTTGAGGGACCCACCAGGCCTGACATGAGACTGGACATGAGCAAAACCAGGGGCCACCTTGTTACCATGTGAGCTGGTCCCTGGTGTGCATGCTCAACTTTGTGGCTGGCTGGGTCAGATAACACCCAGTTCATGATGGGCAGCTCAGGTCACATGGTAGCTGGGTGGCTCCTGGTTAAGTGTTCCGTCTGTGCTAAGGCCACCCAGCAGCAGGCCAAGAGCTGTTTCTCAAAAGGAGAGCACTGATAAGGGACGGAGGGGCTTTGCTTCCAATCCTAAAAGAGAGCAGGTCTTACTGATACTCACCACCTGACCTCCAGAAGCCCCGACTCGGCCTAGAGGGTGACAGTGAGCTCTGGGGTCCCCGGAATTAATGTCAGTTCAGAGCCAGCGTCCAGAGCCCACCAAAGCTCTCATCTAGTCCAGTGAAAGACCACAGGTCCTTTGGGGAAGGCTGGGAGAAAAACTGACTCTACATTTTTGGGAGCGTAGCTGAGTCCGTCCTAAAGTGGAACAGGCCTCCCCTTTATTCAAAGGATTTTGTGTTTGTGAACTGGCTCAAGACTTGGAAATTGATTGAGGGGCTGTGACTGAGTGATTCAAGTTACGTTTTTGTTCACTTGACCTAGAATGTTTCCACTTATATAGGTCAAGAACGTTTCCACTTATATAGGTCAAGAACATTTCCACTTATATAGGTCAAGAACGTTTCCATTTACATAGGTCAAGAACGTTTCCACTTATATAGGTCAAGTAAAATCTTAGTAGACTGCCCATCTGCTTCTTATTTATTTATTTGAGATGGAATTTCGCTCTTGTTGCCCAGATTGGGGTGCAATGGTGCAATCGCGGCTCACTGCAACCTCTGCCTCCTGGGTTCAAACGATTCTCCTGCCTCAGCCTCCCAAGTATTTGGAATTACAGGCGTCCACCACCCCCAGGTAATTTTTATATTTTTAGTACAGACAGGGCTTTGCCATGTTGGCCGGGCTGGTCTTGAACTCCTGACCTCAGGTGATTTTCCTGCCTTGGCCTCCCAAAGCACTGGTGTGAGCCACTGCACTTGGCCCCACCCATCTCATTCCGTTTCCACAGTCCACCAACCAACACAAGGTCTGTGCAAGTCAGACTATCCTAGTGGCTGCGGTGACTCTGCTGTCCATCGCCAGAGCCCGCCCCCTTGCTCTCTGGCTATGGCATGCTGCCCCTTGGCCTGCCACACCAGGGGCCAGTGACCCCCCACTGCATTTTTGGCTCCCAGTTCCGCCTTTCCCCACCGTAATATCTGAGATACAGAAGGGAGTGGCAACACGGCACTTCAGTAAAGCCGGGGCACCGCGCACGTGCGTATTTTTCGTGGCCACAGGCAAAGGCAGAGCCTCTGGGCCCTCCCAGGGTGAGAGCAGGTCTTACTGATAAATCCACTCTCATGCTCCAGTCCCTCCAGGCCTTCCAATCCTTTCCTCTACAGTAAATCAAGATCGGTCCAGCATTTCCAGCTCCCACTCTGTGGTTCATGCTTCATGCAACCAGCCCAACAAATGGTTAGAGACCCTCCCCACCCCTCCCCCCGCCCCCCCACCTCTGAGTTACTGCACTGAATTGAGAATTTCTGCTTAGAAAGCCTGTATCCGCAAATGCAGCCCGAATTTATTTTCCTTCCTCCATTATGCCATATTCTCAATGTCCATTTCCACACTTAGTCCTGAGATTTCTGTCCCTATAAATTGGAAACATGTAGGTGTTTTTAAATTACAGTGTGGCCGGACACGGTGGCTCATGCCTGTAATCCCAGCACTTTGGGAGGCCGAGGCAGCCTGATCACCTGGGGTCAGGAGTTCAAGACCAGCCTGGCCAACATGGTGAAACCCCGTCTCTACTAAACATACAAAAAATTAGCCAGGGGTAGTGACGGGCACTTGTAATCCCAGCTCCTCGGGAGGCTGAGATAGGAGAATCACTTGAACCCAGGAGGCGGAGGTTGCAATGAGCTGAGATTGCAGCACTGTACTCCAGCCTGGGTGACAGAGCAAGACTCCATCTCAAAAACAAAGACTGTAGCGCACCTTCTCACAGGTCACACTCACGCATGAGTCCCTGACCTTTCGACTTCTTCTGGGACTTGAGCCTAGTTATGGGCCTGGAAGCAAAGAGGGTTGGGGGGTGCTGGGGGCATTCAGCACTGTCCTCCAATCCACACCCTCCCCACAAACGTGAGAATTCAATTTTGGTTGCGATTCATCCACTTGTAGGATCAGACTCTTGATTTGGTTTTCAGAAACCTCAGCTCTGCAGCCACAGGAGAGAAGGGCTTCCTTCAGGGTGGAACCAGACAGTTTTAGGGCACTTACAGGGTGCTTGTGCTGGGAATTCTAATCCCCAGCTCATCCCTTTTGTGTTTTTTTTCTTCTCCTACTTTGCTGAGCACAGTTAGGAGAACCAGCCAATCTCCTTATGTTCTTTAGTTTGACTAAAACGTTCTGAGGCACCAAATAAATGGCCTCCCAGAAGCTCGGCTTTTCTGCATGTTAGATGAGGAGCACCGGTGGTGCGGTCATCTCTCTGTAGCCACATTGTGTTACAGACGGTTCACCCCTGGAATGGAGTCATCAGGGCTTTGAAATCTAATCTGATTAGACAACCGATTCAGAAAATTTGCAGTAAGGAAAGAGGTTTATTTTAAGGAATTGGCTCATGTGATCCTGGGGCTTAGTGGGTCTAAAATACGTAGGACAGGCTGGCAGTCTGGAGACTCAGGCAGAGTCGGTGCTGCTGTTTTGAGGCAGAATTTCTCCTCCAGGAAATCTCAGTTTCTGCTCTTAAGGCCTTCAGCTGATTGAGTGAGCTCCACCCATGCTATTGAGGGTCATCCCCTTTACTTAAAGCCCGTCGTTAGGAGGCGTGAACCACGTCTATGAAACGCCTCCGCAGGGCACGCAGGTTCCAGGTAGGCTGAGTAACTGGCTGCTCCGGCCCAGCCACGCTGACACGTAAAAGTGGCCACTGCAGTGACGCATGTGCACGTTTTGTCATGTTCCATTGATCTGTTTGGTCTATGTGTGGAAACACTGTATCGTCTTGACAGAAGGAGCTATTTGTACTTAATTAAACAAATAGCAGTTCCTGGATGGTCTATCTTCTATGTACAGTTTAAGATCACTTTGTCCAGTCTGCCAAATTATCCATGAGGAATCTGGTTGGAATGTTATCAGATATGTAATTAACAATGAAAAGACCCCCTCACTGGCGCAGGATACGGTTGTAACCCTAGAAAACCAAAAGGCTGAAGACGCCGTGAACTCTACCCGTGAATGTGGCGATGTCTCTGGGGCAGAAGGTCAACTGAAAACAGGATGATAACAATTCTTTCAGAGCTATCCAGTTTCAAGTGGCGATGGACAGAAAATCTGTTCATCATAATGAATTAACTTTCTATAACACCTAAGGGCACATTTAGTCAGCAACGTATAAGACTTATATGTAGAATCGATAACATCCGAATAAATGGCGAGATACAGGGTGCTTCCGATGGTGGGATTTTAGGCGCTTGACCCCAGAAACCCTCCTGGGGTGTGGCGGATGAGGCCCTAAGAAGAGAACGATGGAGCCAAGACCAGGAGATGTGGCCACACCCCGCAGACCCCAGCCAGTGCTGGGGAGTGAGTTCTCAGCTCCACAGATCTCCAACTCTCTTTTGTTTTTCTTGAGAAATGGTAATCATAGTACCTGTCTCTTTACCACGTATGGTTTTGTTTTGGAGGGATCAAACAGGATATTCTATTGAAATTGTTTTGTAATCTGCAAAATAAGGTTTTATGACTGTAGCATCAACGTCGTGAGGCAATGTCAGATCGGAGGGGGTTTCGCTTTGTCTCTCTCTCTCTCTCTCCTCTCTCTGTGTGTGTGTGTGTGTGTGTGTGTGTGTGTATGAATATTCTTCACACCATGAACAACTCAAATAACCATCCTTCCACACAATGTATCGGGAGAAATCTCTGAAGTCTGCTTTCTAAACCCACACCACGGAGGTGATGCTCTGTTGGCTGCTTCCGTGGGGTGTGGGGGGCTCTGGATTTTCCTAACACAAGCCTCTGGTACCCTACGACTTACCTGCACTTGAGAAGGTCACAGGGAAGGCACTTCTCTTCCTCTGTCTCCCTCACGTGTGGCTTGCTGAAGCAAGCTGACCACTGAAATACACTTGTAGGGGGCGGAGGGAGATGTTTGAAGTGCAGAGTTAACGTGTGTTACCAAAGGGCCTTAAATTATTCAGGTAACCTCAGGCGAGCCAATTAACCTCCCCGGTGCCTCTCTGTCCCCTGTTGGCAAGAGGGAGAGGCTCTGGGAGACGGGCTGGGAGTGGTCTCTGAGCTCCCGCCCTGCTCGTGGCTGGGGTGCTGGGCTCAGCTCACCAACATGTGCAGAGATTAAAGCTTCCTGATATTGATGGTGCAGATAAGAACTATAAATAAACCGTTTCCAATGTGAAGATGTTGTAAGACTAATACTTGTCCTCAGGTAGAGAATAATTATTATCTTCAGTGAACAAGAAAACCACCTAAAATTATAACAAATTCTAGCAAATCCTCTTGATTACAAAATACAGAATACAGTTCAGATGCAGCTGTATATGGCTGCAAAATGATATGTTACACGGGGCCGAGAATAGCAGCAGGGATTTTTCATCTTGGGCCGTGTGCACCGTGGAGGCACGCTCTGGGCCACGGACGCTGCCTCGCCAGCCTGCTGCAGGAACTGAGCTGGAAGATATTTAATCCTGAACTATAATAGAATTCAGTGCTCATTATTCAAGAGCAGGCGCGGGTTCTGGCCCATGGTAATTATTAAAATCATGTTTATGCCAAGTAATGCAATGAACGTCACCTACTGTTGACCCGCTGTGCACAGAAGGTGGGGGAGGCAATGTTTTACATCTTATCAATTGGATTTAGGTCGTGTTGCGCTGTGGCGGGGGCGTGAGGTCTGACTGTGGTGATCGGGGACTTGGCGATGCAGGAATGGCTGCTGGATGGCCCACCCTGCTAGGAGCCAAGGGACCGGCTGCCTCACTTTCTGCGTGGGAGACATAGGGAGGCAGGGGCTTAGCAGGGGCACCTCTTGGCGACAGGATGAGGCCCTGACTTCCTGGCCTACATCTACCACCCCTTCTGCCGGGCCCATCTTGCGTTTGGTCTGTAGTGATAAACATGGCTGGTGCCCCGATTTCACATGATAAAGGGTGCAGTTCTGGGGCGGAGGCACGGGGAGCTCAGCAGAGGCCAGTGACACGCTCTGTAGGCTACAGGAGAAGGAAAGCGTGCCGGCTGCTGGCGGGACAGCCCGCCACCTGCCTCTGGTCTACGGACATGGGGATGGGCCACGTTACCGGGAAGGACCCAAATGTCCCTGGCTCTTGCCCCTTCCGATCCCTCAGAGCTCCTATTCTCTCACATCTTATCTAGCTGCTTCTGGGGGTACTCACAGGGTGTCCCACCCTCAAGAGGACCAGCCACAGCATCCTGTGTTTTAAATGTTGAGAACTGTGCTGCACAGCCCGTGTCTGGGTCTGCCGGAGCTGTGGCACTGCGGTCTCAGGCTGCCTGGCCCGGTCTCGGCTGTGTGCTTTGCACACACAGGGAGGAGGCATGTGCGCTTCTGTCCTCATCTCACTGGACGCTTTGGCCTCGCCACCCTCCTCCGGCCACCGCTAGGCAGAGTTGCCCCACGCAGCCCTCTCCCTCCCATGAGTCTCGAGGCAGCACCACCCACCCGAGGGAAGGCCTTGCTTTGGAGGTCACAGACAGGGCGGTGAATTGGTTCCCCGAGAGTACCCAGCCCTTCCTCCTTCCTCCTTTGCACTCACTGACATCTGCTCCTGGAAAGCTGGCCTGGCCTGGACTCTGTGCTTCTCGGGCTCCCGGGAGGCCCCTCTCTCCTCAGTCCCTGCTCTGCCCCGCCCTGAGGCATAGGCCGTCACCACAGGACGCAAATGCAGTCTGGGGGCTACGCGTGCCATCTCCCATGCCTCCTCTGGGGCTCATCAGCTCACATCCGAGGGTGGCCCCTTGGAGGAAGTTCCACTCCCTACAAGCAGGGCTCTGTGTACACGGACCAGGGGCCGGACCCCAGGCAGCCCAGGAGAAGGTGAGGTCTGAACCTTCTCAGTGCCCTGGGCTTTGGATAACTGTTGGAATCTTCCCTGAGAATGGAGAGGATTCGCCACGTCCCAGAAGGCAGCGCTTGGTGCTGTGAACAGGTTGTTCTCATTACTTGAGGCAATGGGGTATCTTGATAAGTGCAAATAGATTTTTTTTCCCAGCAGAAATTCTCTTATTCCAAATTTCTTAAACTTTGTTCAGTGTTCTGTTTCAGTTCCTCTGTCAATGCCTTTGCAGGAAGAGTTTGATAGCTGTGGGTAATCCACGGGCTGATGAAGACAGCAGATTGAGGGCTGCATGGTAGAAGGAGAAATTTTGTGCCATTGACTTGTTGGGAAGCAAAAGACAGGATTTGGATTTGAAGATATAATTAAAATGTAGATTGAGAGCACATTCTCAGCTTACAATGCTGAAGATAAGACTCAGCAGAGACGGTGCCCTGGAAAGGGGCAGAGATCGCAGCTCCTGCAGCCATGGTCCCCATGGTGCTCGGGGTGGGTGGTGGAAGCCAGGAGCCAGGAGAACAGAGAGCAGGAGGCAGTGCTCGATGCTGACCCTAATGCCACCCTTAATGCCACCCTTAATGCCACCCCTAATGCCATCTCATTGGTACTCATCAAAGCCACATCAGAATCATGTTCTGCGGGCCCAGTCTTGTCCAGTTCCCAAAGAAGAATCATTAACCTTTGGGCACCGGACTTAACCACGGCCTCTACCACTCACGAGCACCACCCGCGGCTCCCATCTGTGAGAAGGGGTGACAGGCAGGGGCCCACAGGACCACTCCCAGTGTGATCGCAGTGGTAAATCCCAGGGCAGCCTAGGCTTCCGATGCCACCACTTCCTCCTCTCAGCCCTGGCAGTGGTCCCGACAAGCAAACTCTGCCCCCAGGATGTCGGCGGGCACCCATGAGAAGCTGCTAAGAGACCGTTCTCAAAGAACGCCAGGTCCTCGATGGACACCCCCAAGGGGATGGAGGTCCTGAAAGACAGACTCCAGGATGCAGCTCTGGGCACAGCTGCTGGGTCTTCCTCGGCCACCTGCATCACAGAAACCATGCTGCAAAGGGGATATGAGGAAAGGGGAGGACGCCGTCAGTCACCGCTGCTTTGCTTTTATTTTTTTTTCCACTGAAAGTTTCCTGTGAAAGAGAGAATCCACTTAAGAATAAACTTCAGGGCCGGGCGTGGTGGCTCACACCTGTAATCCCAGCACTTTGGGAGGCTGAGGTGGGTGGATCACCTGAGGGCAGGTGATCTCAGGCTGTGTTAAAGCCTCCCAGGCTGTGGTCTTTTGTCATTATTGCCAGAGCTGACTCATGCTCTAGCTGAGATGTGGTTTCATCATCCTGGAATTGGCCTGCCTTGAATAAATGGCGAGCAGCCCGGGCAGGCTAAATGCAGGCCCAGGACCCAGGTTTTCCAGTGCCAATGCCAGGTGCTCACGAGCAAGCCTGCTGGCCAGCACTCCGTGAGTGCCCGGTCCCTTACTCAGCCTCCCAGCGGGATGTTCTGGGTGTGTCTCACTGCTGAGGGCCTTTGGCCCTTCTCTCTCCCCTCCCCACACCTGCTTCTGAGGCCCAGGAGACCCTGTCTCCACCGTTCCCACTAAGCAGGCACTAAGGGGTGAGTTGATCTGAAGTCTGTTCTTTTGTCTTTGTTTTTTTTGAGACAGAACTTCACTCTTGTTGCCCAGGCTGGAGTGCAATGGGCTGATCCCGGCTCACTGCAACCTCTGTCTCCTGGGTTCAAGTGATTCTCCTGCCTCAGTTTCCCAAGTAGCTGGGACTATAGGCATGTGCCACCACGCTCAGATGATTTTTTGTATTTAGTAGACATGGGGTTTTACTATGTTGGTCAGGCTGGTCTCAAACTCCTGACCTCAGGTGATCCACCCACCTCAGCCTCCCAAAATGCTGGGATTACAGGTGTGAGCCACCACACCTGGCCCTGAAGTTTATTCTTAAGTGGATTCTCTTTCACAGGAAACTTTCAGTGGAAAAAAAATAAAAGAAAACACAAAAAAATGCTAACTATAGAAATCAGATTTAAAAAAGAACAAATATACCAGAGCTTGCTGCAAATCAGTAAAAAGTGCAAAAATAGATAAATATATATTCCATCAGAAATTTACAATTAATTACCATTTTAGTATCATGGAAATTGTCAACGAAGTTGATTACTATTCTCAATTATGGACTTGGCAAATTACCCCCCTTCTCAAGAGCCCAACTGACATTTCTAATTGCTGATCTAAGAATCTGCTTCCCAGAATAGATAGAGAAGACAAAAATAAGTGTGGCGGTTAATGAAACTTCATAACACAGCCTTGAGCGAATCGTCACAGGCAGCAGCAGGCAGGCGTGCTGGTCAGCCCTGCCACCCTCCTCCAGCCAGCTGCTGGGGACAGTCGCCCCACCCAGCCCTCTCCCCCTCGCAAGGCTGTCATGGGAGCACCCCCCACCCCCCCAAGGGAGCGCTGCGCTTTGGAGGTTGCAGGGAGGGCAGTGAACGTGGTTTCCTGAGAACACCCAGCACTTCTAGCCTCCCCCTTTGCACTCACTGACTTCTGCGCCTAGAAAGCCGGCTGGCCCAGGCAAGCTCCCCGACTCGGGAGAACTTTCTCAGCCTTGAATTTCCGGCTTCCAGGCGCCAGCTGCCTGCAGCCCCGGGGGGAAAGGAGTGCTCCCCTCGTCCCGGATTGCTTCTGGGCCCATTCCCAGAAAATCCTGGCCACCCAAGGAGGCCGGTGTCGCCCGTGTCTGGGAAGAGTCTGGCTTCCTCTATGCGTCCCTAGCTCCAGGCCAGGTCTCCACTGTGCGTATGCCTCAGTCGCCGACCGACCCTGCCTGCCACGGCCTTCTGAGAACAGAGTTGTTGGCCTCGTCTACACTCTGAAAGGCCACCTGAGGCCCAGAGGGACACAGCTGGTGAACAGCAGAGCCACGCACAGAAGCTTGTCCCCCACAGCTGCTGCCTCTGTGGCTGACTGAGCCACCGCCAGGACGTGGGCAGCACAGACACCACCCTCACGTGGGTGCGAACAACACTAACCAGGCTGGGGCAAGGCACGCTGGGAGGAAGGCTGTTGTCGAACTGGGGGCAAATCCTGGTGCCAAGGGGGGTGTGGCTGTCGGCTGTGGGGCAGAGCATCATGGGAAGGCAGGCTGTTGTCAAGCTGCAGAGCAAAGCATCATGGGAAAAAGGGCTGTTGTCAGATTGTAGAGCAGAGCATCATGGGAGGGCAGATCGTTGCTGGTTACAGGGAAGAGCATCATGGGAGGGCAGTCTGTTGCCAGGCTGCAGGGCAGAGCATCATGGGAAGGAAAGTGGTTGTTGGTGTGTGTGGCAGAGAAGCATGGGAAGGAAGGCTATTGCTAGTTCTAGGGCAGAGCATCTGCCCATGGGAGGGCAGACTGTTGTTGGCTGTTGTGCAGAACATCATGGGGAGGCAGGCTGTTGTTGGTTCTAGGGCAGAGCATCATGGGAAAGAAGACTGTTGTCAGACTGTAGAGAAGAGCATTGTGGGAGGGCAACCTGTTGTTGGTTCTAAAGAAGAGTATCATGGGAGGGCAGAATATTGTTCTAGGGCAGAGCATCATGGGAGGGCAGACTGTTGTTGGCTGTTGGGCAGAGCATTATGGGAAGGGAGACTCTTGTCAGCTGTTGGGCCGAACATCATGGGAAGGAAGACTGTGGTCAGACTGTAGAGCAGAGCATCATGGGAAAGTAGGCTGTTGTCAGACTGTAGAGCAGAGCATCATGGGAAGGAAGGCTGTGGTCAGGCTGTAGAGCTGAGCATCATGGGAAGGAAGGCCGTGGTCAGGCTGTAGAACAGAGCATCATGGGAAGGAAGGCCGTGGTCAGGCTGTAGAGCAGAGCATCATGGGAAAGCAGGCTGTTGTCAGGCTGTAGAGCAGAGCATCATGGGAAGGAAGGCTGTGGTCAGGCTGTAGAGCAGAGCATCATGGGAAAGTAGACTGTTGTCAGACTGTAGAGCAGAGCATCATGGGAAGGAAGGCTGTGGTCAGGCTGTAGAGCAGAGCATCATGGGAAGGAAGGCCGTGGTCAGGCTGTAGAGCAGAGCATCTTGGGAAAGCAGGCTGTTGTCAGGCTGTAGGGCAAAACACAGTTGTCTGGGCTGCATGGTGTCTGCAGAAGAGCTGGATGGATGCCAATACATGGGTGTTTATTTGCTGACCATGGAGTGTGGGGTTAGAAAGGAAGCCGGCTGCCTGTTCTGAATCTTGACTGAAGTGTCCATGACCTGATCATCTTTAAAAGTGAGTTTTCTTTATCATTTGGGCTGTCTCAGATGTTGGGAGTCTTGTGGGATTCCCGTCGCCAGCCCAGCACTGACTCAGCTGCTCTCTTCCTGACCATATCGGGCGAGTGATCCAATCTCTGTAGATATTGGCTTTCAGTACCCTGTAAAATGAGGGCTTTGCTGTACACCTAATTCGGCTCCTTATTATTCAATGAATCTGTGGCTCTGTCCATATCCGTTTCTTTACATGGTCATGAGGCACTTCCTGAGTACCCCACACCCATCTGAATTCCTGTTCACTGGTGCTGAGGTTAGGGAACATATTCACTTTCTCAGCGTCCATATTCAGTGGTCCAGTGGATTATTCAGCTAGAGAAGATCCCTGCTAACATCTGAAAGCAAGGCTCGCGGATGTGCAGGCACACGGAACACGCACAGGAAAGCTGCTAAGGATAGCACTGATGAGGGGCGGGCCTCCATCCATACGGTTTCACTACATCCCAGGAGCGAGCCTGTATGGGCCTTATGACCCCAGTCTTTCAGTGAGGAAATAGAGGTGTACAGAAGTTAAGTGGATTCTTGGAGCGGTGAGTGTGGAGGCCGGGTTCCAGCCAGGGCTGAGAAAGTCCTGCCCTCACGTGGTTTCCCAATGTGTGTGTGCATCCACTCTGTGTCTGATATAAAAGCTCTGCTGTAGGAGCCTTGGCAGAGATCTCTGGCCACAAAGACCTCACCATCTCGATGGCTGGTGAGAGCAGGGTGGAGAGGGCCAAGCTGAGGAAGAAATGGCTGGGAGCACGGTTGATTCTCCCCCGTCGTCTGTGCTGTGGGCGATGCTCTGGGCTTGTGGTGCAGGCATATTGCTCCCCTAAGGGGGCTGAAGACCTACTGTGCTCTAGAAACAGCTAAGGGGGCTGAAGACCTACTGTGCTCCAGAAACAGCTAAGGGGGCTGAAGACCTACTGTGCTCCAGGGACAGGCCTAGGTGTGTCGAGGTCTTCTACAGTCCCTCTATCCGGTAGGACAGCGTGGGACACTGAGACAGGGACCCAGGGCCCCTTGTTCTGCACCTCCTGGTGCCTTAGCTGGCTCAGCAGTGGGCTCCACAGAGAAGCACAGAGCTCACAGTTGCTAATGACAGAATCACAGAATCAAGACCACTCCTCACCAGAGTAAGAAGGAACACGTGCACCTGGAGACAGAGAGAGCACGCCAGCATCTGATCTTTTATGACTCAGCCTGGGTCAGCTCTTTCATTAAAAATTAGAATTCCTGCTTCATCATTTTTGTGGCTCTGACTCACATGTGATGAGAGATTTCCATGATCACCCATAAATTTCAATGCTTATTTAAGGGAAAAAAAATTAGTTGTGGGAATTTATGATGAATGGTGTAAAGTTTTAGGAGCCAGGACTGGGCTGTCAGGCATAGGAGGTCTCCATCCCTGGTAGGGGAGGGAGGCACTGGGAGAAGCAGGGCCCCTCGGTGGGCCTCACCTCCCTACCTGCCACTCCTGCAGCCAGAGCCACCCCTCAGCTCTCCGGGGCCACTGGTCAGCACACGCCCAGCCTGATCAGGGAGGAGCGAAGGACTCTGCATCCCCCTCACTTCAAACAGAAACTGTCCAGGTGGTAGTGTTCCACGAGGCATGGAAGTCAGGAAGACAGGCGTCTGCATCTTCTAAAAGTATTGTTGGACGATGTCTTGTGGGAAGGTAGAACAAAGTCGGGGAGGTGGGGAAGAACGTTCTCCCCCACACTTTGGTTTCCATGAGGGGTCCATATACATTGCCGCTTTTGAGCCTTGGTACTAGCTTTCGGCCAGGACTACAGTGGGGTGCCTGCCCGGGCAGAGGGGAAGCTGGGCAAGTGTGACTCACAGCCACCATGGGAGCTGCTGCCTGCAGGTCAGGACTCATCCCAGGCAGCTCCCCCTCGCCACTATTGAGAAGCCCTGGTATATAGCCTAGAAACACTCTCAAATGCAAGGCCAAAGGCAAGCTAAAGATGTTCACTGAATTATGCTTTTAACAGTAAAATATTGGAAAACTATCTAAATGTCCCCCAAAAGGAGAAGAGAGAAGGACGGAAGGAAGGAAGGCAGGAAAGAAGGAAGGAAGGAAGAAGGAAGGGAGGGAGGGAGAGAGGGAAGGGAGGTGGCGTGAGGGGTTCTGTCTCTGCCCTCAAGGGGCTCCCTGCCTGACCAAGCAGGACTGGCGTTCCTGGCTGTCTTCACTCTGCTTTTCTCCTTCCCTCTGGGGCCTCCGGAGGCCTCTGCATGGACCCGACCCCAGCAACCCCTCCAGTGCCACACTGTGGGGGAGCAGTGGCTGTTGGTAGCACAGGAGTTATTTAAACTTTTTCCATGTAAATAACCCATAGTCATGAAAAGGAAAATTGCATTTGCTTTGAGTGGGCAGAAGATACATTTAAGTCAGAATGAGGAATATTCTCTAAGCGTGGCTTCGGCCGGTGAATAACAACACTATATTACTTTTTTTCCAGGCTTTCAGCTCCACAGCGCTATTTGTCCTTGCATACCAATGCAACAAATTATATTATTTAATGAAAAATGGGCCAGCCCCAGCTTCTGAGGCAAAGTCTCCCTGTATCAGTGACATTATCATTAATGCATCAGAACCCATGGATCTGACGGAGATTTGAACAACGATGATGTGGGCTTAGAAACATGTGAGTGTGTTTCCAGCTTGCCTGGCCCTGTGGAGGACAGGGGCTCCCCCGGAGAAGGTGGAGCCACGTTCCTGTTGCAGGGACTGTGGTGGGTGGTTTGGGTCCTTGTGTAAAGTAAAGTGGAGGGAAATCCACAGGACAGGGTCGAAACAGAAAGCAGATGCTCAGGTGAGCTAGCACATTCCAGGAAGTGAGCTCCAGAGGGTGCACAGGTGTGAGAGTCGCCTGAAGGATGTCTGTTAAGAACCATATGGCCAGGCGCGGTGGCTCAAGCCTAGAATCCCAGAACTTTGGGAGGCCACGGTGGGCGGATCACCTTAGGTCCAGAGTTCAAGACCAGCCTGGCCAACATGGTGAAACCCTGTCTCTACTAAAAGTACACAAAATTATCCGGGTGTGGTGGCAGGTGCCTGTAATCCCAGCTATTTGGGAGGCTGAGGCATAGAATCGCTTGAACCCAGGAGGCAGAGGTTGCCGTGAGCTGAGATGGTGCCACTGTACTCCAGCCTGGGCGACAGAGCAAGACTCCATCTCCAAAATAAATAAATAACAAATAAATAAAATAGAATAAAATACTCATACTTCTCTGCCAGTAATATCACATCTAGGAATTTATCTTGAGGACATAATCCGAGATGCACTCAGATGTTTTAGGAAGTATTAACCCATCAATACTTACCAGGAGATAATGGCTGTTGGCCTAACACCCTCTGGTTTATCTCCGCTTCGTAATCCTGTCTTATCTTCTTGTAACAGGTCGAAGACAAAAGAGCAACGTGTGCACTTATTTGCCCACTCATGTATCTGTCCCCTCCCTCTGGGACTGACATTCCCGAAGAGAGGCTGGGCTTCTCCCCCATCTGTCTTCCCCTCACTTTTGCTACCTCATACGTCTATGGAAGAAAACAGTCAGTTCTCATCAGATGAAGAAGAGCCGTTAATCAGAATCGTCTGTACTCTCTGCAGCCGTAACCAGCTATTAGCATGATGTTTCTGAAGAATTTCCAAGTGCAAATGTTCAGAAGATGCTGTTGAGGAAAACAGGAGGGTGCAGAGCTGTGCAGCCTCCCACAATCACAACTGCGCAACACATGCCCCTCACATCCCAGCCACACAACGTGGGGTCTGTCACCTCCCGGTTCTGCCCACCTAGCTGGTGTGGACCCTGGCAGGGCCATCCCCTGTGACGCCCACCAGAACCCAGGCTCCAGGCGATTGCTTTTGCCCACGTTGGGTAAGCACTGGATGTAGCTTTGTCTGAAGAAGGTGCAGGCATCACCTGCCCGGGGGCCTGACTGTCCCAGACAAATCTTGGCACGACAGCCCAAGACCCAGGAGGAGAGCCGGGAGCGATGGTTGCTGCAGCCAGAATCCACTCCCGTGTTTGTGATAAACGGACCCTGCATTGCAGCCGGGTCAGACTTCAAGGAGCTCCTCAGCAGGGCTGCCTCCCAAAACAGGGACGTGCCTCCCCGTTTCTGGCCACTCTGCTGTTCCTGGCTGCTTGGGCAGCACAGAGGCCTTGAGGAGCATGGTCCCCTTCCCTGCTGTCCCTCCCCGTCTCTTTCCCCAGGCACTGGATGTCAGGCTTGGACCAAGCCATTTTCTCCCAGTTCTCATATGCTTTGAGTCTTTTGTTTTATTTTGGGGGGTAAAATTAGATTAGAAGAAAGTTCCCTCTGCGTGACAGTCTCTTCTGAAAGAAAAGGCAAATTAGAGTATTCCCAGGAGGCAGTGTCTCCTTCACATGAGAGAAATACAATTCGTGCAAATGTTTCCTCCCCAAGCCCAGACCTGCTTCGGAGGAAACGGGCCCTTCATTCATTCATTGATGGTTTCTTCGGTGCTTCCCCCGACGGTTTACTGGCCTCCAGAAGATAACCCAGTGTGTGTGCGCACACATGTGTGACAGTGAGATCTGCGTGCATGGGTGCCAGCGTGTGCTGCAAAGGCACACACGTGAAGGAATGCATGTGACTAAATGTATGTGTCTGTGAGTGTGCATGCACATGTGTGTGTAAATGTACATACATGTGTGTTTGTGTGTGTGATGCTTTGTGTGTGAAAATGAAGGGGTTCAGATATTTTGGGGAAAAGACAGAGAGCTGATGTTTCTGGAAACCATGACCCAGTTTCTGTTCGGAAACTAATGGTAAAAGCCTTTTAAAAATTTTTTCAGCAAGAGAGAAAGATAAACGTTGCACAAGCTTACTTGTTAAAGTTAGGAAACTATAACAAATATTTACAAATAGAATAAGAATACAGCGGTGGCCCACGCCTGTCATCCCAGCACTTTGGGAGGCCAAGGTGGGTGGATCACCTGAGGCTGAGAGTTCAAGGCCAGCCTGGTCAACATGGCGAAACCCCGTCTCAACTAAAAATGCAAACGTTAGCCAGGTGGGGAGGCGGGTGCCGGTAATCCCAGCTACTCGGGAGGCTGAGGCAGGAGAATTGCTTGAACCCGCCAGCCAGGTGTTGTAGTGAGCCGAGATTGCGCCACTGCACTCCAGCCTGGGTGACAGAGCCAGACTCTGTCTCAAAAAAAAAAAAACAGAAAAGTCCATATGCAAACACCCAAATAAATGCCAAATAAATGAGCAGAAGAACGCTCACTTCTGAATGTGGCTGGGCTTGGGTCTGCCGCATGGCCTGGCTCTGAGCTTTCTGTGAGAACCCTGTGAATCCGTGGGGTTGCCTGTAGCATGTGGCTTGAACTCTGTTCAAGCCTGGGCCCTGGCTGGTCCCTCCAGCACCCTGTGGCCGGCTGTCGGAAGAGCCCAGCACAGGGCCCCCTCCCCACCAGTGCTGGCCAGAGCTTTGGAGAGAGCGCAGAATAAGGCTTCTGCTGCTCTGAGCATCCCAGGGAAGGGACTCTGGGCAGAACCCTTTAAGCTTCAGGAATCAGAGAGAGACTCACACCCTCGCACCAGCTCCAGTGTACGAGGAGGAGTTGAGAAAGGCACCAGGGCTGTGGGGTGCACCTGCCGGGTTCTCCTCTGCAGTCCTTTCCAGGGACCTGCCCTGCCTACCCCCTTTCCTATGGCTGTGAGGACTTGAGAAAGTTGGAGGTTTCTCCACAGCTTGAACTGGGAGGCAGACACTGAGCCTGGCTGTGGCTGGGGTGTCCCCCGAGGGCTCCGTCCTGCCTTTAGGGCAGAGATGCCAGCTGCCTTTGGGGCTCTAGCCCCCATTCCATTTCCAAGGTACAAATCTGTGCAGGCCCTGGGCCTCCCGATGCACTTTGAAATCCACACGCTCTGGTCCAGCCTCCTCTGCTACAGAGTCTTCCCAGACCTCCAGCCTGGGGTCCCTGCCACGCTGGATTCCAGATGAGCTCATGGCCACCTGGTCCAACCCAGGGCCCCAGCTTCCTGCCCCTCTCGGCTCCACGCGTTCCCGCCCTCTGTCCCTCTCCAGCTCTGCCTTCTGGTCCGGGAGGCTGACCTGACCCTGTCACGCTCTGCCGCCCGCTCTGCTGCCCCTCTCTGCGGTCTGGGCCAAGCCCCTTTCCCACGGTGGGTGTTGGGTCTGGGCTCTCAGGCCTCCTCACGGCTCCGCCCTCCTCCATGCCTGCCATCACAACGGATGTTATTTTTGCAGAGTGCATCTGCAAAACACATCTGTTAATTTTCTGTATTTGTTTATCCACAGTAAAAATCTGAATTAGTAGCTGTTTCACACTGCAGCTCACAAATAAACAGGAGAAAACCCAACAGTCATCTTCGAAGAAAATGAGCCCTGACATGACCAGGCAGGCAGGCTGCCCGCAGGGGTCCTGGAAAGAGCAGGTGGAAGGAGGTGGGCGCAGGAGGACGGTCCTCAGACGGCAGCACTGGAGGAGCCATGGGGGGTGGGGGACTCGTGGAAGCCCTGGTCCCATCCCATGACTGCCTGGCCTCACCGAAGAACAGGAGATCCCCAGAGACACAGCAGCCAACCTGCACGCAGCCCAGGCTGCCCTGCTGCAGCCAGAGTTCTCACCCAGCGGCCAGTCTTCCTTTTCCTGCCATTGGGTCCCTCCCAGCCTATCAGGGGGACAATTGTGACCCTCATAACCACAAGAGGGATGCTGCCTCAGAGCCTTCAGATTCCTAAGGACAGACACGTTTCATTCTCTGTGTATCCGGCACCCAGGAGGGCCTCTGTGCAAAGTCTCATGATGAGAAGGGCGGAGTCCCACAAAGCACCCTCTCCTTACAGTTCAGACGGGGCGTCAGTGTCTCAGTTAACCAACACCTTAGTCCTGAAAGATGGGCGTCATCTCCCTCATTTTACAGATGGGGAAACTGAGGCTGGGAAGAAAAGAGAGATGTCTGTGCAGGAGTCAGACTCAGCCCAGAGGAGAGAAGCAGAGGGACACGAGGCCGGAAGACAGGGCTGGGCCGGGGATGGGGAGGCTGCCTTAGATCGGGGGGATGTGGCTCCGTAAGATGCTTGCCAGGGTTTGGGGCATTCTTGGTGTTGGGACTTGGGGCAGCTGGGCTGCTAGGTGACTGGCATCTGGTGGGTGGAGGCAGGGGTGAGCTGAGCACCAGGACGCCCACAATGGCAGGTGGCCCAGGCCCAAATGTCAGAAGTGCCAAGATGAGAAACCCTCCATGCCGTGGCAGGAGGGTACGCGGTGTCAGGAGGGGGCTGCCGCCTGGAGGAGGCTGTCGCCAGCCCCAAGTGACAAGGCCCCTCCCAGGCTGCGCACTGCAGCTGAGCGGAAAAAGGATCTCGAATCTTCAGAGCTTAATCATAAGCAGCCTTGTCATTCTGAGAGTCATGGGGACGGGGTATTTTTTTTTTTCCTTTATTTTTATTTTCTTAACTTCAGATGAACATAATTGAAGGAAGCCGTCGCCCTTCTCTCTGGATACAGAGACAAGCACTTGAGGCTGGCGGGGGGCGGGGTGCAGAGCACAGCTGAGCTCTCGTCCTTTAGTGGCAGCGGGGGAGGAAAGGGGGCTGGTGAGGGCTCGAGGGTTGGCAGAAGGCTGAGGACAGACTGCTGACCCCCTGCCCTCGCAGAAGGAAAAAGGTCCAGAGTCATTTAACTCAACCTGCCTGTCCCCCTGCAGGACAGGCACCCTCTGCCCCACTTACCCCACACCCAGGCACAGAACGTCTGGGTGTGAAGCTGCTTTGTGCTCATGGCAGCCTGCAGAGCGCTCTGATGGGACCCTTCCCATCTCCCACCCCTCGAATAACCACAGGCCTATCTGTGTCTCCTGGGAGGGGCCAGGATCACGGCCACCTGGTTCCCCACCCTCCCCGCCCAGTTTGGCTGATGCAATTACCAGACCCCAAGGAGAGCCCTGAGTCCTACAGTGCCTGGCTGGGCGCAGCGAGGCCCAGGGAGGCTCCGTACACAGCGCCAACACCAGCCTGGTCTCTGTGGTTTGGACAGTAGAGAAATTCCTTTAAGTTTCCTTTCTTGTTAAATCATAAGTGTGCTAATAACTCTTTGTGAAGCCCTATCCTCTGTAGCTGTTAGACACGCCATGCTTACAGGCACGTAGTACATTCTGTGTCCTTGTACTTTAACCAAGATATCTGTGCTGGACGTGCTCACAGGCATGTCCCAGCTCTCCACTGCTTTTACCTGCTTAGAAAAGTTTTAAGTTGTTAGCCAATCGGGTTTTAGTTTAGATTGTGAGGTCTGGCTCCAGCCAGAAGAGATCAGACACAGCAGTAAGGACGACCCCAGATGCATAAGGGATAAATTTGTGTATTTTCCTTTGTTCATTGTACTCTCGTGGTAAGATGGCTAGTGAGGGTACCCTTCCTGCAGTCCAGGAGGTAAACATTGCGTTGCTGAAAGATCCTTGTCTCAGTGCTGATTTTTCTTTGCCGCACCGAGCATCTATTTCCAACAGCGGGGGCTGGCTGTTTCTGAGAGAGAACACGGGCCAGGCCTCTCCCCCCGGTGTGCAGATGGCTACCTTCTCCCTGAGTCTTCACCCTCCAGGCTCATGCTCATGGCAGCCTGCTTCATGCTCATCTGTGTCCAGATGAGGGGGGCCCATCTCCGCCCCCTCCTGCTTATCTGTGTCCAAATCAGCTCTTCCTATGGGACACCTCCCTCCTGGATCAGGGCCCTCCCTAATGACTCATCTTAACCACCTCTTCAGTGACCCTCCCTCCACCTCAGGTCTCAGCTGCAGGTACTGGGGGCTCCTCCCTCCAATGTGTGACTGCTGGGGGACAGTTAGGAGTACAGCAAAGAGTGGGGCCCAGGGAGCAGGCCAGGAAGTCCTGAGGATGAACGGTGTTTGGAGGAAGAGGGGAGCGGGCCACGGGCCAGGCACTGGCAGCCGGGGGAGAAAATGACCAGAGGAGGGAGGTAGGTGGGGGGCCCTGGCAGGTTCCTGGTGGCCGAGCACAGCAGGATGGGGCGGCACCGAGGGCTGGTGGGTGCCCGAGAGTCCTGGGAGAGAGAGGCCCCGGGAGGATGGGCAGGGAGACCAGGCCAGCTCTGCTCCCCGTGGCCTGGCCTGGCCTGGGCCCGGGGAGTCACCGCTCCTCCGGGGAAGCGTTTCCTGAGAGCCACTGCGGAGATCTGCTCTGGTGATGAAGCCGCTAGGGCTCGGAACTGAGTTGTTCAAACTCGTACTATTTGTGTGTGTTGAATAGCAGTCATTGAATTACCAGATTGTAATATTCTATCTGGCCCCTGCAGAGACCCTATTATCCATTACATAAACAAATAGCACAGACTCATTAAGTTATTAATATCTTACGGAGGCACAGTCTCCCCTGTTTACATCTCTGAATAGATTTATGAATAATGCAACCATAAATCACCCTGGAACCGGGTGCCTTCAGAAACGGGAGAGGTCACTTCCAGGGCCAACTGACCCTGGCCGCCCCCGACCCTCCGGGAAGGGACCCTTCCGGCAGGTTCACCTTCTCCACCGGTTTCCTGCGCAAGCTCCGGATTCCCTCACACTGCTTTTCGCTGTGACAGTTCAGGGGGGTGGCTCTGGTCTCTGGTTTTGAGGATGGTGTGGCACAGCTATCCAGACAGATGCAGGTGTTCTGCCAACCAGTTCATCTGCTGGGCAGACATCTGCGGCCTAAGTGTGGACCTGTGCACTTGAATCCTCTGCCAAAAAATGTCAACGCCTGATTCTCAGAGCTCTCGCCAGGTTCTTCGTGCAAGGGGATGGGAGATGGGAGGGTCTGAGCAACAGAGGGAGGAGGGCAGGGGCACCCAACGGGGGAAGACGGGGAGGTGGGCACCTGGGGATGCATTGAGAAGTGGAAAATGCCAGCTTGTGCTAGGTATGAAAAGATTTTTCTGATGTAAGTATTTTCCAGAGTGAGTGTTTAATCCATCTAAAACAGCAAATTTCCCTGAAACTCTTGAACGGCCCATTTGCCCACAGGCAGGGGGATCATAGCCCGTGCCTGCCTGACAAGCCACCCTTTGGGCTTCCCAATGTCCCTGAGATGAGGAGGCCTCGGAACCAGCAGCCTGGCCTAGGTGTTTCTGGTGAGAGGGTCTCTAAGGCTTAACGCGGCTCCTTTCCACAGGTGTTTGTTAGAACCATGAGAGGTGGGGACGTGTTCTCACTCAGAGACTGCTCCCCCATCCTGGCATGTTTCAGAGAATGACATCAACCATCCTTTGCTCAGGGTTGCATCTGTGAGGAGTCTCCCGTTCAGCACTGCTAGCAGATGGCATCCACATGGCATTGGCGTCCGAGCCTTTCCACACTTTCCAAAGCTGACTGTGCTGGAGTGGCCCTAACAGGAAAGTCCTTCCTGCTCAGTGAGGCCTCAGTTTACCTTAGGGGTTTCCTGGGGGCAGGCCCAGCCTGGAAGCACAGTGGAAGCCCTCCAGAAGGGGGACTTGGATGGCTCCCCCAGCCGGTTCTTTCCAGCCTGACACTCCTAGTTTTGTGCTTGAGAAAGGCGTCTCTCTGCCCATTAGCTCTCAGGTGGCTTATACTGGCTGCTCCTGTTCTCTGCCAGTTCCCCCAGAGATGTGTCCATCGACTCCTCAAAGCCATGCGGCCCACCAGCCCCGGGGGTGAGGGCCCCGACCCAGCGGAGGCTCCTCTGCACCCGATGGCTTTCAGGCTCTCTGCTCCTTTGGGTTGCAAGGGCTTTTGCTGTCTGGTCCTCCGTCCTTCCCTCTCTCCAGCCCTCCCTCCTCCCTCTTCTGCAGCTCCTCCTCTTGCTCCCCCAGAACTTGCATGCCCACCTTAAAGAATCGAATGCAATCCTCCTGTTTTCATTCGAAACTGAATCCAGTGTGAGGGTCACCCCCTCCTTTTAATTTCCCCAAGCAAATTACCACCCAAACAATCATTTCCCATCTTACGGAATGTCTCCTGTGAGGTGTCTATTAGTGCTGTTGGAGGATTTCTCACATGCAAACGGCCCTTTTTTCTAGCCGGTGTGGGGTCTCTGGGAAATGTCTGGCTTTGCATTAGCAACCTTCCGAAATGTCAAGGGCTCCTGCATCACAGGGTAGACACCCGGGGTCTGCGGCTGGTTGGCTGTGTAGACATGTCCCGAGAGCACGGAAATTATCCACGCTTCATTCCTCTTTCCTTGCGCTCATGAAGAGAACATTCTTCAGAGATTAAAGAAAAAACCATGCAGGGAGTGAGAGGTTTTTCACCTCTGAGATGCAGGCATGGAATGTAAAGCATCAGGATCACCCAGGAAGCGGCCTGGGGGCTCCATTTCAGCTCACGCCTCGTGTCACCGAGAGGAGCTCATCTATCACTCTGCTTACTCACAGCAGCAATTTAATTACCCAAACCTGATCTAAGGCCTCAATTAAATTTTTAAAAATGCGGCCTGTTCTCTCTGGGAACAATGGAGGCAGCTTTTCCACCCCGCTTCCTTCGTGGATCAGCTCATCTGTGGCATGGGGTTTCTAGGGAGGCGTTTGAAATGCGGATGGCAGCCACAGACGTCCCTCCCAGGCCCTTCTGCACATTCTCATCCGGGAATCTCCGTGCCCCAGCTTGGTGCCCAGAAACGCACACCTTTTGACAGGCACCTGCGAAGCAGAGATGGGAGCCCAGTAGCCCTTGACGTTTGTCAAGTTCATATACTAGAACAAACAGCTCAGATCTCTGAAAACAGCCATTACGAGGAATCAGACTGTGTTTTCTTTTCCATAAATCCAGCTCATGACCCCGCAGGACGGATTTGGGCCATGCGTCGTGTTTGTCTTTCTCTGGTTCCACTCATGCTGCCTTCTGGGGAATATGCTGAGGGGCCAGGTGCCTGCCACGTCTCCCGTCTCACCTCCTGAGCAGCTCCTTCCAAAACCCAGCTTCTCTCTGGGATGGGGCAGGGGCGGACGTTTGGGTGAGAAGAAGGGGCCCTGGCAGGCTGGAGGAAACACAGGTGGGAGGAGCAGGGGGGACAGGGATCACAGGACCTGGCAGGCCTGGCTGCCCCCTGCCTCTATCCGCACAGGGCAGGTCAACAGGCTGCTCATCTGCTTCACCCCACAGGGTGGCCTGGCCGAGGCCACAAGTGCCTTCCTGGAGCCTCTTCCCTTCATGCAGCCGGAAAGCCTGCCTGGGATTCAACACCGCACAGGGCACCAGCATTCCACACCCGGAGTTCCCAGGCAGCGCCACCGCACGTGCTGGTCCCCTGGAGGTGGTGAGGGGCACACCCGACCTGTATGCGCAGAGTGAGGGCTGCAGGCCCTGAAGACCTGCTCGGCGGCCCTGTGTTCCTGAGGCTCACTGGGTCTAAGGTGCTGGGAGCCCTCGACACAGGACACAATGGCTGCGGTCTCACTTCCTCCAGGCTGTGATGCAGCGTGTGGGTCACTGACCCGTGTTTAACAAGACCAACACCTCTTCCCCTCCCTGAGCCTCCAACAGTGCCAGATGGACTAGAAACTGACTCTCTCCAGACCAGGAAGGGCATCTTCGTGTGGGCTTTTGGGGACTTAGCATCTCTGCATTTCTAGAAGGTTCCTGGGTCATGCTGACGGCTGGTCCTAGGACCCTCTCTGAGAGCCACTGGCTTAGAAGGTGACACCCCATAATCCCAGCTCTTCCCATGACTCTCGGGCTCCAGGGCCTCAGGTCTGGCATTTACAGACCCTTCACTCCCTCTACAGAGGCTGGCTCCTGCCCGTGGAAACCCTGCTTGAAAAGCCATTGTTTCGGTTGCAGCAATCCATTCTGCCCATCAGTAGGTGCCTTTGTTCCCAGCGCTGTTGACCCACTCCCTGCAGGTCTCAGGCATAGAAAGCAGTCACTCAGGGCCTTGCAGGGAGAGGGAGGACAAGCAGGGGTGTTCTGCTGTGGCCAGGGTGGATCACCTAAAGTCCTTGTCCAGTCCCACTGCAGGGAGCAGCTCCGTCTCCTCACCAGGCGAGCTGAAACACGAGGGCACCCTCCCGCTGCGGGCCGCTCACATCCACTCATCCCTCCCAAGCTCTTTTCCAGCATGGCTCATGGCCAAGCGCACCAGACCTCAGCAGCCTCTGCTCACACCCTGGCTCCTCCTCTTCGCCATCTTGGGCCAGGACTTCACCCCCGTCTGCCTCAGTTGTCTGCTTTACAGCTGGAGTAGAAGTCCCTCCCGTACTGGGTTGTACTGAGTTGAAGGGACCCAGCACACACAGAGCCATCCTCAGCCCTCCTGGACACTTCTCAGGAGCTGGCCCAAGAGCTGACCTCTCTGAACCGCTGCCAGCCTGGGGCTGACATGGGAGGCAACACACCCAGTGCCTCCCTCCCATCTGGGTCCCTCTTAGCATGGCAGCATCTCCCCAGGACCCTCGGGGCCATCTCTGCCTCCTCAGTAGCCACTCCAGGCTGTTCCCCGCTGGCCCAGAACCAGGCTGTCAGCCCCACGTCCTCTGCTCTCCTGCTGGGTGGGCCCAAGCGCGTCTCTGGCCCAAGGCACACGTTTGGGGTGTGCGTGATATGGTGACGGGGTCTGACTGAGCCCTGGTGACCCTGAGAGCTGCCTGGGGACCCACTTGGTCCTGAGCCCATGAGAGTGTATTAGCTCTCCCCGACCCTGGAGGACCAGCTGGGCCTGACAGAGTGCACATGGGGAGGCCTGGGCTTCCAGAAGAGCTGACCATCTGTCCCTGCTGTGTGTGGCCGGTGGGCCCAGAAAGCTCATCCCTTGTGTGGCTTCTCTGGCCTCTGGAAGAGCAAGTTGCTGGGTGAAAGGAGGGAAGCCCATGGGCCCCCAGTGGAGAGAACATTCGGGAAGCTGGAAGAAGTTCAGTCTGGCCACGGCAGTCAGCTGGAGGGGGGTGGGCATGTGGGTGGAATGGGGCTTCTTCGGACTCTGTCTTCCTGGTGGGCTCCTCCCGGGAGCCAGGAGAGGCAGCTCTGCGCTTCCAGCCCCAAGCCCTTCCCCCGGCCCCTGCCTCTCCCTGAGGGCCTGAGGTCTCAGCGATGCTCAGGGGCCTGCCACTTCCCTGCCCTCATCCTTACTACTCCAGGGCACCCACCAGCCCCATCCTGCCTCAGGACCCTGGCACGTACTCCCCTGCCCCTGCAGCCAGCCTGCCTGCAACCCTCATTCCCTTCTGGTTCATTCCAAGTGCCACCTTCTAGGGCTGCCTTGGCTGCCCTACTGACAACTGCCCTCCTGCCCCTGGGGTCCCGCCCCGTCTTGCTGTACACCTCCCCCAGCAAGCACTTCCTGTCCTCCAGTCCCTCCGCGCAGGTAATCTGTCTGTCTGTGTCCTGAGTGTCTCCCCCAGCATGGGCAGCAGCTCTGGGCGGCGTTCTGGACCTTTTGCTCTGACAGTGCCTCCCTGGAGGTGTGGCTGCCACATCCAGGTTCTCAACAAAGTGTGGAGAGTCAGTGAGCGGATGGAGGACTGTGATTGTGAAGGAAGGTCCTAGCCGTTACCTGCCCTCGTGTCTCATCCAGAGACACTCTCGGCAGCCCCAGGTGTCGGTGTCGGAGCGCCCTGGTCCCGCAGCAGAGGGAAGACCCGAGGGTCACATGGCTCCAGGTGCACGGAGGCCCCTTCTCTCCACTTCATAAATTCAGCAAACAGCAGCATTCCTGAAAGTGCATAAAGTAGAAATAAGGCTCCCTCCAGACAGAAGAGCCTGCAGTAAAGATGAAATCCCCCCTTCTTCTAAGGCCTTTGATAGGAGGCAGAGGGGAGACCCCACCGCGATCCATGCCAAATGAGAGCCTTGCTCCTAAATCACTTTCATCGGTGAGACCGACGCGCATGCTATTATTCCAATCCTCTTTTCAACGAAATGCAAAATATGTGATAATCATTATTTTAATGTCACTTGGGGCCTCTCGGTCAAGTAAAGATATTTCAAAGGCTGCATTTCCAAGCCAAAACTGGCCTCAAAATATTTAGGGAACTCCACCAAGGAATAGCCAAGCCATGAATCAGAGGCTCCACACCGGAGCCCTTTTTAATCGAGGACAGGGCTGAAAAATAAGAGGAAGATAAATTTTCATTCTTTTCACTTGCTCCGTTATCCACTCCAGCTGAAGTGCCCAGGCACTCTGCCGTCCCTGGCTGCAGCCCCAGGCAGCGTCTCTGCTGCGAGGGCTGTCCACGTGGCATTAATAATCAGGAAGGCAGCAAGTAGCCAGGGGCAGGAGACAGCGAGGGTGCAGGAGCTTGCCACCCTTCCTGGCGCCCCTTGCTGCCGTCTCACGGTCCCTGAAGACAGACATGCCGCTTCATGTGTGGATGCATGCATGTATTCTGTCTGCTTTTTCTTTCCTCTTCAGAAAGTGACTGGGACACGTGGCCTCATTTCACAAGCTCCATGGGTGACCCCCAAGGACCTTCTAGAGCAGGGGTTAGCAGAACATGACCTGTGGGCCGAGTCTGGCCCTCTGCCTGGTTTTATAAATAAAGTTTTATTTATTTATTTATTTTGAGACCAAGTCTCACTCTGTCACTCAGGTTGGAGTACAGTGGTGCAATCTTGGCAATCTCGGCTCACTGCAACCTCCACCTCCTGGGTTCAAGTGATTCTCTTGCCTCAGCCTCCCAAGTAGCTGGGACTACAGGCGTATGCCACCACCCCTGGCTAATTTTTGTATTTTTAGTAGAGACGGGGTTTTACCGTGTTGACCAGGCTGGTCTTGAACGACTGACCTCAGGTGATCTGCCTGCCTTGGCTTCCCAAAGTGCTGAGATTACAGGTGTGAGCCACCGCACCCAGCCAGCACTGAGTTTCTTACTGAAAAAAGCAAATTCAGCCAGTAACATGTCCTTCCTGTCCACTAGGAGAAACACCAGTATAGTAAGAAAAGCAAATCCTTGCTTTGCATTCAGGTCTGAAAACTTTTCATCAGTGATGCTTCACTGGGGCCATCGCAGAGCAGATAACATCCTCTGGCACTTCCATGGGATCCACGCGCAAGGGTTTCCTCTGCAGCTGTGGTGACAACCCTCTCAGCACAGAAAGACACGTGACAGGTCACACGGCAGGAGGAGCGGTCTCTGGACCTTGTTACATCTACTCCAGGGAGCTCGAAATAATGGAATCCGATTCCTCTGTAAAATGTCATAATGCAGGCTTTCCAGTCCCTGAGAACAGTCATCTCAACAATGAGTGTGGAACGGTGACACGAAGCTCTCTTCCGCCCTCCTTTGGGTTGTCTTGTTGTCATGCTTTAACTGATGAGTAATTCAGCTATGGGTTTGGGCTGAATGGTCCCGTGAATATGGCCTTATTTGGAAAAGGGCTGATGCAAATGCCAGTCAGTTAAAGATCTTGAGATGAGGTCATCCTGACTGTCCAAGCGGGCCCCGAATCCAGTGACATGCGTCACTTAGGAGACACAGAAGAGGAGAAGGGAGAAGACACAGAAAGAAGAGGAGGCCACGCAGAGAGGGAAGTGGAGGCTGGAGTTCTCCATCTCGGAGCCCGGGAGCGCCACGGAGCCCCGGCCACCACTGAAGGCTGGGACAGAGGCCGGGAACACAGCCCTCGCGGAGCCCCTGGACCGAACCAACGTGCTGACACCTGGCTTTTGGACTTTTGGTTTCTGGAACTACTCAGGCAGTGTTCAGTTTTAATGGCAACCCTAGGAAGCTAATGCACCGTGGACCAAGCATTTGTTTAGGTCACAGGACTCTAGACAGAATCTCGAAACCCTCAGGTTCAGAATGGCAGCTCACTTCCAAGGAGTTTATTAAATAGTAGGTGTTCTACCAAATGGACTGACAGTCTCTGTATGTACATTTTCTTCTTCCTCCGACCACACCCACCTTAAGAGCAGCAGAACTAGGAAAAGAGAAATAAAATGTCTCTTCGAATTCCTTGGACAAAACTTGATAACAAAAAATTATTTATTATTATTTATTATATTATTACTATGAGAACGATGCCCCTTCTTTATGAAAGGTTTGCTGCGTGTCAGGCACTTTGTTGGGTGTGGGGAAAGGAGGTGAAGGGATGGGGTCATTCTGGTCAGTCAGGGCCCCCCCAGCACCATCCAGGTGACTGAGGACAAATGGTGGGCCTGGGAGCACGGCTGCTGGGAGGAGGGAGTTTGCTCAGCAGAGCGGGAGGGGGTCCCTTGGGCTGGTGCTGGGATCTGAGCTGGGAGCAGGAATAGTCGTGTCAAAATGAGAATTTGGAAGGTGCAGACTCCATCACTAGGAGGGTCTCAGTGGATCATATTTTCACGGATAATTTTTAGCTGAGACTCTGAAAACTTTGAATAAAACTTCTCCAAGCCTGAAACTTTGAGTATGCACCACTTCTGCACCCCTTCCCGTCCTTACAGTAGAAGACACCACTTCCTCCTGCCCAAAGATTCTTTTTCCCTTCCACACTCAGAGGGCTGCCGAACCAAACCTTCCAACCAATTATCTCCCTGCAGCTTAATTTGACTGTTCCTGAGATGCTTTTTCTGGAACCCTCTACTTTTGTTGCTAAAATTACACTTGGCTATCCTGAACTCGGCTCAATTATAATTCTCACTTCTGAAGATTTATTTCCTGCAAAAATTTCTCTGAAGCGCCATGGAAATATCTCCGCTCCTCTGTGTTGATACCTGGGGGCGAGGCCGTTCCCTCAGCAGAGAGGCCTAGATCCCAGCTTCCTGGGGGCCTGTTGTGGGGTTACCCGGGCCCCAGGGAGCTTGCTGGTGAGTGCAGAGGGCAGCCCTCAGATTCATTCAAGGGGTTTATCAAATAATCGGCATTTCGTCTAATGGACTCCTAGTATCTATCTGCTGGGTAAATTTACTTCTTCCCTGGCTCTCAATCCTCTTAAAATAAAAACAGCAGAACTAAGTATTGAGTTAAAAGTGTTTAGCCAGACTTTCGGGATGGAGAGGGATCCTGCATTCAGATGGATAATTGTATCTTCCTGTCTCCTGCTCAGTGAGCCCAGGAGGACCCGCTGTCCCTGAAGGACCCACCATGTGCCGTGTGTACATCCTCTAGTCTGACCTCAGCCTTGCCGAACAGATGCTATGGCTTTTTCCCCCAGAGGAGGAACTGGCGATTCAGAGTTCACGATCACGTAGTCAGTTGTGTGGGGATAAAGGATTTGACTCAGGTCCGAGCAACAAGGAATCTCCCTGACGCCACGTGGCTTCATAGTGGGGAGATAAGACCTCGTTCGGTATCTTCCAGAAGTGTCCCACAGGAGACAGCAGAAAGCAGAGCTCCTGGCCTAGTAGGTCTGCGAGTCGGAGCATGAAGCCCCTTCCTTAGCGATGACTGTGCACATTAGCATCGCAAGAGCTCCGAGAAAATGCTGCAATTTAAAAAGTCAGTTTAACTCGATCGATCTCCTCATGTACACTTTTTTTTTTTTAAATAGCACCTACGAATACACCCAAATTGGTGTCCTGGGGTCACGCTGGAGACTTCACATGTGGTGCTGGTTTATTCTGCAGCACGTCACTGGCTGCAGGTCCCACACCCTAGAGTGACCTCGGTCTTGGGACTCCCCTCCCTCATGCTGCCCCTGGATTTGATGCTTGCTTGAAGTTGGAAATCAGCTCAAACCCCCATCCTTATTTGGCCTTCTTTACTGAATGACACCTTTACCTCTCCCCTTCCCAATTTGCTAGCCCAAGTTAAACACCTTGGTTTTGTAAGCCTAGTCACCATGGCAAATATTTGCACGTGACCATTAATAAACTCAGAGACAGGGACCACCGGCCTCAGTGAACCGGGAACATAGCACCATGGAAAGAAGCCCGGGAGGGAGGGTGCCCGGAGGGAGGGGTGCCTGGGGCAGGGTGCCCAGGAGGAGGGTGCCAGGAGGGAGGGTGCTGGAAGGGAGGATGCCGGGAGGGAGGGTCCCTAGAGGGAGGTTGTCTGGGGCAAGTCATGCTCCAGTCCCCCAGAGGACAGGCTCCGGGGCTCTGCTCTCGGAGGTGGGCTGCGAGCCTCCTGCAGCGATGCTTTCTTTGGGTGAGGGGGGGAAGCAGAGCACAGGGAATGGGCCTCCGCCTCAGGGGGCCTGGGCCCACCTCCAGCCGCTGGGCTGAGCTAAGCCGCTTTGGGCAGATAATGCTCAGCTTTCCAGCCCTGGAGGTGCTGACCATCAAAGGCAGGGTCACGTGGGCCCTTCAGTGGTTGCTGAGAATTAAATGGGAAGGTGCATGATGGTCTGTGGCTGCAGCCACCCCCCAGTGAGCCTCGGCGGCCTCCTGGCTATCGATTCCCTGGGCTCTGCTCCGTGTCTGCGCCTGTATGAGGAATTGGCCCTTTGCTGGCTGCTGTGTGTATTAACTTGATGGAGTGGGCCACCCGCTCTCAGCACCTCTCCCCTGCAGATTCCAGCAGAAGCCACAGGAGGGGCTCCGGGCGACGAGACCAGGGAGGCTGCAGGCCTCAGCTGCCCAAGGGCACTGCCATGGCCACAGGGAGCCCCGTTCAGCCCCTCATGCATGTCCCCTCCCAGTCCTGGGTGGAGGGTTCTTTGGGGTCATGTTTCAAGGTTTTCCCCCAGAGTCACAGCAGCTGCCAATGACCCAGCCATTGGGAAGGGAGCTGCCCTTTGCTTGTCCTTGTTCAAGGAGTTCATCTCTGCCCCTATCCTGCTCAGTGTCCCAAGGTCGGTGATGTGCTCAGACAGTGAACCCGTTGCCTGTTCACTGTCGGCAGGTACCGGGTTACAGGAGAGAACAGCATTTACTGGGCTGGGCTTCAAGGAGCAGGTTGAAAACAGCCAGTGTTTCCCCGACCACGTCCACATGTGTGCCTTTATTCAACTCCAGGCAACAGCTCGCACTGCCGATTGTAATCATCTAATTGCTAATAGATAGATGCAGTGAGTCCCATCTGCCTTCTGCTTGTTAGGAAGTCGTTGTTTTCAACATTTATTCTGAGATGCTGCAGAAAGTCTGTCAGAGGTGCTGGCTGGAGGTCTGTCTGATGAATGAGAGGATGTGTGACCGGCTCAGATGTCCACACCTTCATTAGGCTGGAATTTAAGTCGACGTGAACTTCGAATCCAGACATGTCTGTGAAGAGAAAGCAAAGCAACTGCCCTGTCTCCAGCTTTTCCTGATAAAATCCGAATTTCTGTGCGGTCTGGTCACTAGAGACTGTGAGCATATGTGAAGCTGAGGCTGTGCTGCATGTGTGCTGACTTCCACGAGTGCTCATGATACAAAGTTGTGAGTCAAATGGCATTTTCGGAGGTAAAGGAGAAAGAGCACAGCTTAATTGTTGCATTTGTGGGTTTTAGGGGGTTTAGGGCACACCTCCGTAGACACAAAATAAACTCATGAAAGTCTCCTATCTCCTGGCTATTCCTGAGGAGGAAGCTTCTCATTTGAAGCTTCCGTACTTACTGGTACTTGAGACTTTTGTAAGCATTTGACGTTGAATTTACAGAAGGAAAAACAATCAACTCTGCCCGCTTAGTAAATGCTAAGACAGGTATGCTAGCTGTTGGGCTTGTAATTTACAGCTATTAAATTCCTCAGAGAGGTGATAAGAAGTTTTTCTTGGGGCAAGAAAGTATGAAAAAAGATGAAGAAAGTGCAAAAACACGTTTGTACACAAGGCTTTGATACAGTTTTGTAATGCTAAGTGATGAAGCGTCATCAGCTTAGAATTCACAACTAATCAGTTCAGCAAATAGTTGTATAAACGCTGCCCTGAGAACACAAGAGAGGGAAGAGAAACCCAGGTGAGCTGGGAAGGTTCCCTGGCTTGAGTCCCAATCTACACTTTCCGTTTAAGGGACATAGGGACAATATTTTTAAAATACAAAATATATTCTTTGTTTTCTTTCTTTGGCAATCAAACCACTTAGTGTAAAAACATACATTTGTATATCAAACTGCATTTTCTAAAAAGTCCTTGCAGTTTCCTGAGTGTGGGAAGTAAAAGTTCCTCTTAAAGTTTCCTTTCTTGTTAAATAATAAATCCTAAGTGTGCTAATAACTCTCTCGTGAAGCCCTATCCTGTGTAGCTGTTAGACATGCTCACAGGCACGTAGTGCCTTCTATGACCTTCTACTTTAACCAAAATATCTGTGCTGGACGTGCTCACAGGCATGTCCCAGCTCACAGCTAATCCCCTTACTTGTTTAAAAAAGTTTTATTGTCTTAGCAAATCGGGTTTTAGTTTAGATTGTGAGGTCTGCCTCCAGCCAATGGAGATCAGACAGCAGGAAGGACAAAGGGATAAATATGTCTGCTGTTCCTTTGTTCACTGTAATCTCATGGCAAGATGGCTAGTGAGGGCACCCTTCCTACAGGAAGTAAAAATTGCTTTGCTGAGAGATCCTTTGTCTCAATGCTGATTTTTCTTTGTAGCACTGAGAGACAGCAACCCAACTGATTGGACACAAAACTGAACTCAAATGGCTTAGTCTGGCGTTCAAGGCCCACCAGCACTGGCCCGCCTTGCCCATGTGATTCCTCCAGGCGGCATCTGGCCCAGGGGACAGGGGTGAAGGCTCCCAGCCTGTTGAATCTGACTGCTGAGAATGTGCTGATGCCCTCATCAGGCAGGCTCCAGTAGCAGAAGGGAGGGAGGTCTTCCCCGCCACTCATCTGATAAACCATCATGCTGTGACTTGAGATATATTTTGAATTTCATGTTTTACTTCTCAAAAAAAAAAAAAAAACCCCAAAAAATCTCAACTCTTATGTCGATGGTGAGAGAAAGCCGCCAGGATGCATAATTTAAATGCTTCAATTTTTACCTGAAGTCTCTGGATGAACAAAAGATCTGGAATGTGCTCTTTTTCTTCATTTAAATAGAACTTGCCTGCTGAAATATAGAACATGAAAAACAATATATGCTTTTAGACAATTTGGAAAGTATTTATAAAAAGACATAGGAGAGGACCTTTAATTTTTTATATATTTTGATCTTAGAAGATGTCATAAAGAACGCTTGGATGCCATGTCTCACATTGGGGGACAGCTCTTGCAGGTCTGGCTGTGACATTTTGGGGACCTGCTAAAAAGGACAAGAAGAAAGAGGCTCACATGTACACATGTGAACGTCTGAGCTAAGAATCTACGAGGCACGTTATGTTCTGACCTCCAGACTTGACAGTGTGCCACCACAGCCGCCTGGAAGCTGAGGTTTGAATTTAAAATCCTCAGACACATAAAGCCTTGCTCAGGACTGCGGCGGGGTGGAGGAGCCTCTCCTGAGCTAGGTGCTGGTGCTGGGTGACGTCCTGTGGCCTGCCCCACTGCTCTTCCTGCTTATGGGTCTGTCCTGTACCTCCAGGGACCTCATGGAAGTGAAAGCAGAGGCCTGTGGGCAGAGGATATGTTGGGGGCCACCTGGCAGAAATCAGCATCCTGCCCAGCTGGAATGAGCTAGGACTGGGACCCCTGCCCACAAAGGGGGACTGTCCTACTCAGGGCCGGTGGTGGGTAGTGGGGATGCTCTGAAGATACTGGACTCACATAAGGGCAGGACTGAGACTGCCTCCGATTGCCCTAAAGAGAAATCAATGATCATTTTCAGGAGGAATGCAGATTTCACCCAGGGCAGGAGCCATGAGCGTTTCCCACGGCTCTCAACCTTAGAGAAACTCCTCCTCTCCCAAGCTGGGGAGGGGGCTGGGGGAGCCCCCAACTCTGTGTGGGCCTCTGTAAGTGCTCACTGGTGTAGGAAAGGAAACAGTGGGGGTAATTCGTATCTGATCATTACTGAATGCATTCTTGAGTAGAAAGCAGGCATCTATCTACCATCTCCTGAGCAAATGCCATCAGAATTCTGAATCTTTTACTTGCAAATCTATATACACTTTTTATAAACTGGTGTCTGGCAGGAAGAGGAGGTCCCTAATATTTAGCTAAAAATCCCCATGAAAGGCTGAGCTGTGCTGGGCTGTTTCTCCCAGGCCGATTCCTCCAGGTGGCTGAGAGCTCATCTGTGAAAGCTGCGGTGAACATCTTTGCATGAACGCCTCTGCCTGCACGTCTGAGCTGCTCTGAGGATGGTTACCGGAAGCAAGATGATGGCATTCAAGAGGGTACTCTTATCTCCTAGATTACCACATTCCTTTTGAGAGGCAATTCAAGTTTCTATTTCCACCAGCCAGGAAAAATATAGCCATTTCACTTCACCCTTCCCAAGATCAAATATTATCTTGCTAAATTGCCAATTTGAAAGGTGCAAAAAGTTTCATAATTGCTCCTATTTGCATTTTAAGACCCCTGTGAGGCTGAGTGTTTTTCACATGTTTAGAACTTCTGTGACTTCCCCGTTCAAACCACTTGTCTCCTGGTGGTGGGTAAATGCTCCTGAAATGTGGAGAATATTAAGGCTTTGCCACAGTTGTCGCTGACCTTCTTAACATGCCTTTTGTCTTTTAATGACACAAGAAAGGCAAAAATATTACTTTATGAAAATAAATATTAGTAAGTTAAGCTATTCCATGACAAAGACCAGTAGATTAGGGTAAACCGTAAAGCCCATTTATAAGAAGCACACATAAGACAAAATGGCAATTTAATGATAGTTTTGATAAAGAAAAAGTTACCATGTATTGATCACGATTTACTGTGTTCAGGTAGATTCCCTCAGAAAGCCTTTTTGATTGGACTTCTCTCTTGTAAGCTCTCCTGAGACCTGTTAGTTTGTATGGATGGCACCTTGCACATGAAACATTGTATACAGTATTAGCAACTATGTGCTTGGTGCCAGGCTTCCAGCCGGGATGCAAATTCCTGCAAAACTGTGTGTGTGTGTGTGTGTGTGTGTGTGTTTGTGCACCACTGAATCACTTAGTAATTGTTCACAGAGGGACCCTAAATTCATTAGGTCATTTAATTCAACCTTATATATAGCTATTATTGCCCCCATCTTATAAGTAAAAACAACAGGCTTGGAGAGTGAAGTGACATTCCTCCAACCACGAGTCTCTGCAGTGGCTCAGCCAGAATGGAAGCCCCGGTTTGACAGACCACAAAATGCCTCCACCACACAACAGCTGGAGGCTCAAGAGGAAACTGCAGGAGACGCGCGTGGAGAAAAGCAAATATCGAAGGTATCGCTTCATGCACATATAACATGCATTCTGCAAACACCTGCTGCTGGGCATCTAAGTTGTTTCCAAGAAGCTGCTTCCTTGGGTCTCGGCATCTTCACCGGATGCTCCCAAATTGCTCTGGAGCCTGTTGCGTCAGTTCCCCACCGCATCGCAGCACAGGAGCACGTCCAGCCCAGGCTCAGGAGTGTAATGAGTGTTATGGGAGAAGAGGTTCAGGATAGAAATTTGACTTTTTGCAATGGTGAAGGGAGCCAGGGAAGTTGAGGCCTGAGGGGGACATTGCTGGAACTGGGAGGGGACTCTGGACCTGGGGGCCCATGTGTCCAGCCATCTTGCTGGACGTAAAGGGAAGCTGATGGGAGGGAGGTCTGTGGGAGCTCTTGCCCCGAGGGCCTCTTGGCCGCTCACCCTTGACCAAGGGCTGCAGGCTGCCGCGGGCTACAGTGGTTTGGAGAAAGGCTGAGGATGGCGTGCAGGGCCCGGGGCTGCACAGGAGCCTGACGGACCGCTCGGCCTCTGTTGGCTGCCTCGCTGAATCCCAGACCTGAGAGAGGAGTAGCTTCTCTGTTACTTCACCCCCACATCTCACGGGGACTCCTCTTCGGCCAACATGACGGCAGAGCCCTCCTGGCTTCACCAGAGGCCCCAGCGCCCTGCGGAGCAGCTACGGGCGCCCACACAGAGAGGACGCACTCACCTCTCCGACTCTCTCCTCTCCCCCTCTCCTCTCCCTCCTACCTCTCTCCCTTCATTTCCTTGTTCTTTTGTGAGCTCAGCCATTCAATAGAAAGCACGTGTTTATTACATTTCATCTTGCATTTCTAGGTGAATTATGTTTCTTGGAGAATTGTTTTAGTTTATTTATTTTCTACCCTATTGCTAGACCTGGAAATTTAGCTACAATATATAAAACTCATAACAAGCCGCGCAACTTTCCAAGCCTGGAAGAAGGTAGCTGCTTGCCGTGCTCACACAGCTGTGCCCTGCTGAGCAGAGAGCCAACCTGGGCCTTGCTTCTGCAAAGCTCTCATCTCACGCACGGATGTTCTACCTCCACAGGGCTGTCAGGACACCACTGCGTGAAGGCTGAGCTCCATCCTTCCCGGGGCTCCACTCTCCCAAGAGGCACTGGCTCCGTCCAGGTCTGATCCCATCTCCAGTTGCCTGTTTGTGGCTGATGAGGGCCCGCGGAGCTGCCTCTGGATCTGGGGCCGTCGGCTCTCTGCCTGGCTAGGGGAGATGTAGATTTGATTTATTTTAAATATTGACGGTATTGCTTCATGCAAACGTAACACATTCTGCAAACGCCTCTTGCTGGGCATTTAGGTTGTGTCCAAGAAACTGCTTCCTGGGGTCTCAGCATCTTCACCCACCACCTCCCTTCATGCAGGGGTCTGTGCTCTCCTCTGTCGCCTTCCCTCAGCTCTGGGAGCCTCGACACAGCAAGCCCACATCCTCCTTGCCATTTCTCCGGCGTGGAGTCCAATCGCCCTTATTCTGGTAAAAACTCTTGAAAGTTTTGTGGAGTCCTGATAAGTTAGCAACAATGAGGAGGGGCCCCAAGTGGGGGACAGTGATTATTCTGAGGGGCGCTGCCCACAAATAGCTCGTGGCCACAGGGACCTTGCTCTGTAGGTGTCCCTCCAGCATGACTCTGTCAAACTCCCCGAGCCCCTGCTCTTCACAGCAGCCCCTTTTCTGCCGTGCTGTCTGGTGCGCCCTTGCAACACACTTTTCCTCTAACCCACCTGCCTTTCTTTACCTAGGACTGTCTGGTAAATTCCTTTCCCCACCCAGGACGCCAGCCCCCACCATTGGACCTGTGCCAAGTTTCTTGTCGGGAAGTGCCCCTGTGCTACAGGGTGTGCAATCTGGGTGCAGATCCCCCCGACACAGGCCCTCCAGGGACACATATTGCCTCCCCTGGCGTCACAAGCTGTGTCCTGTCTTCCGAAATCCTACGCTGAAGCCCTAACCTCCAGGACCCCAGGATGGGACTGCGTGTGGAGAGAGGGTGTTTGAAGAGGTGGTGAAGTGAAAATGCGGTCATATGCGTGGGTCCTGATCCAATCTGACTGGTGTCCTCATGGAAGAGGAGAGGAGGACGGAGACACACATGGGGTGGCAGGGGGGACACAGGGAGAAGAGGGTGTCTGCAGGCCAAAAAGAGAGGCCTTAGGAGAAACCAACCCTGCCTCCACCTTCATCTCAGACTTTCAGCCTCCAGAACAGTGAAAAATTAAGTTTCTGCTGCCTAAGCCACCCAGTCTGTGGTACTTAGCTATGGGGCAGCTGGGGTGGAGGGTGACCCTGCCAGTCTGTGGTACTTAGCTATGGGGCAGCTGGGGTGGAGGGTGACCCTGCCAGTGTGTGGTACTTAGCTATGGGGCAGCTGGGGTGGAGGGTGACCCTGCCAGTGTGTGGTACTTAGCTATGGGGCAGCTGGGGTGGAGGGTGACCCTGCCAGTGTGTGGTACTTAGCTATGGGGCAGCTGGGGTGGAGGGTGACCCTGCCAGTGTGTGGTACTTAGCTATGGGGCAGCTGGGGTGGAGGATGACCCTGTCCAGTTGGTGCACATGCCCCCAGGACCCTCAGGTACATTCAGGGCTAAGGTAATGGCCATGTGGGGTCAGTGAGGAAAAGAAGCTCCCTGTCCTCAAACGTCCCAGACGTCAGTGCCCAGGCCTGGGCAGCGAGTGGCCATAGTCACGGTTCATGGCAGAAGGCTCCTGCATCGGGTCAGTGCCAGGGTGGGGACAGAGGGAGGCCCCCCTCCAAAGACGGGTTTATGGCCCCGTCAGTCTGCGTGGGCTGCAGACCCACCCCAGGGCCGTGTCTCTATCCTCGGTGCCACGGCTCTGGAGCTCAGTTTGTGAACGTGGCCCTCCCAGGGGTCGGAGCCCAGGTCCGTGCTCAGACGCCCTCCTCATGGGCATCCAATAGGGCATGCGGAGTGTGATGGGAACGCAGGTGGACGTGAGGGATGCGCTCCTCCTTCTCCAGTTTCCTTCACTTGAACCGTGGCTTGGTTTTTGTAGAACACGACTTTCCCCTGGAGGGTGAAGCGAGCAGATTTCTGGAGCTTGAAATGGCAATCTTCATTAGGGTGACCAGCTTCCCCAGAGCATGTTCCCGGCTTGTCCTGGAAATGACAAGAACGGAAACGTGGCCAAGCACGGACTCCGAGGCCTGAGGACATTGAGGCTTCGGCGTCTATTTCATCCTCCACGGATCTTTCCAAAGCCAATTTCTGTCCTAACGTGCTAGTCACCTCATTGGGATAAACTGTTCAATTTCCCCATCATTTCAATGGGATGTTATAGTGAGATAAACTTGCAAGAGAAAATTGAATTCTGTGGGTTTATTATTTATTTTTTGGGGGGGTGAGGCCAATGAAAGTGAATCAAAGCAACATTTTGCAATTTATACCAGAATTGATGTTGCTGACATACTTAAGAAACTCATTTCATTAAGAATTGCTAATTGTAAGATGCTAAAAAAAAAGTAACCCTGGACTGTCTATATTTCAAGCTAGGAGAGACATTTATTAGAAGGAGAAATGGTCCGGCTGGGCGCGGTGGCTCACGCCTGTAATCCCAGGACTTTGGGAGGCCGAGGTGGGCGGATCACCTGAGGGAGGGAGTTCAAGACCAGCCTGATCAACATGGAGAAACCCTGTCTCTTTTAAAAATACAAAATTAGCTGGGTTTGGTGGCGCATGCCTGTAATCCCAGCTACCCAGAAGGCTGAGGGGGGAGAATCACTTGAACCCGGGAGGTGGAGGTTGCAGTGAGCCAAGATCGTGCCATTGTACCCCATCCTGGGCAATAAGAGGAAAACTCAGTCTCAAAAAAAAAACAAAAAAAGGAAGAAGAAGGAGAAATGGTCTTCTCTCCCTGTTTGTGCGTGACTCCACCTTCCCAATACAACCATTGGCCTCATTAGCTGAGGCCAGCACCTCCTTCTGGAGCTGGGGGAGAACATGCTGATGATGTATGGTGTCCTGAAAACCCAGACGTCCATTTTATTGAATGTTTGCTTTACCAAGTCTCTGGGATTGGCTGCTGTCTCCTGTAAGGGTGAAAATGGCCATGACTGGGGCAGGCTGGAAGCCAGGGTTCTGGCCAGGGGAGGCTGCTGGAACCAGATCCCAGGGGCGGCATCTTTTGGGCTCTGTGCATCTGGTGGCCAGAGCGGGGTGGGGAAGGGGGAGGCGTCCATACACCTAGCTGCCCTCACTCCCAGCACTGCCTGCTGCGCCCTGTGGATCCTTCTGGAATGGACCCTGAACTCTGTGTCTCCCCCTCGGGGGTCCCTGGGTATGAAGCTGCAGCCCAAAGGACCCACCGTGGGAGCTGGGGTTGCCTCACGCCCTTGCCTGTCCTGGTCATGGATGAGCTCAGGTCCCCACATGTCTGCCTGACCCTCCCTCCTTCCCCAAATGTCCCCCGAGTGCAGGTCTGCCTGGGCATGGGTGTCCATTGCAGATGTGTGGGGGTAGGGGGTGCCTTACAGTCAGGCTGTGCGGGAGACTGTGAGCTGGCCTAACCCTCCATGTCTTCAGAAAGCAGGGCGGCGCGGGCCCAGGAGGAGGGCAGATTGTTGGGGGCCAGGCTTGGCTGCAGCACTTCCAATCCCATGACAGCAGACGACCTCAGGCCTCTGAGCCTGAGTCCTCAGCTGGAAGCGGCAGGCTGCTATTCATTTCAGCATTCATTCAACAAACCTTCCCAGTGCCTCCTGAGAGCCATTCTGTTCTAGGGGTTGGGGACACGGCCATGAGCAGAACACGCAGTCCCACCCTGAGGAGCTGACATTCTAGGGGAAGAGTCAGTGCTGGAAGAGTCCCGGCACTCCATGGCTACTGCATTTAATATTTACGAGCATCACCAAAGAGCATGAGCATGGCTCTACCATCTGCCAAGTAATCCCGGCCCGAGGAATTGGCCCCAAAGGAGCTGATCCATGAAGGACAAGGCCACAGGTGGAAAGCAGCATGACCTCCCAGAGCTCCGCACGTGGAAACCCGGACCAAATACTCCCCTGCAGAGAGCTGGTCTAGTGAGGTGCGACCGGTCATTTCAGCGAATGTTGTGTAGGCACTCAAAATCACAATTAGGGAGCAAGGTACATAAAATGTTCGTGGTGTAAAAAGGCATGCATGCAGCAATTGCACATGGGGAAATGTGTGTGGGGCACAAGGACTGTGTGTGTGCATGTGTGTGCACGTGTGTGTGTGCACGCGCTTGTGAGCGTGCGTGTCCGTGTGTGCGTGTGCATGTGTGTGTATGTGAGCACGCATGTGTGCAGGTGAGCATGAGTGTGCGTGTGTGCGCGTGTGTATGAGCATGCATGTGTACAGGTGTGTGCGTGTGCGTGCGTGTGCATGGGTGCGTGCATGCATGTGGGTGTGCACACAGGAGCTGGCAAAGCCAAGCAGAGAGAGAAGAGAGGCTGACACAGGCTCGTGCGCGGGCACAGCCACGACAGACAGACCTAGCCTGGCTGTGTTGTGACAGCTGTGACTGTTTGGCCACACAGCCTGTGACCCCTCCTCCCGGTAACAGTTCCTCTTTCCCTGGACGCTGCCTTCTCTGGACTGTGCATTGTCGTGCTTCGCCCTCTGCAAATGCAGCTGCCGCCTCAGGCCTTTTCTTCCTGGGTGCAGACGTGTGGCCACGCGAAGTGGTGGCTGTCACTTTTTGCTCCCTGTGTGGGGGCTGCTGAGGCCCTTCATCAGGCACTTTCTGATTCCCAACCCCTGAGCGGCCTGGCCCCTGCCCTCCCCCGCACATGGCTCTTGGGACCGCCCTGGTGTCTGAGCCACCCGGGGATGCCTTCTGCTGATGCTATGCAGCCATACCCTGTTGCCTGCGGTCAGAGAGCCCAGGGGCATGGAGCCTGGCACTGGGAGTCAGAGGCCAGGCCCACAGCCAGGAGTGGACCCCACCAAGGCAGCCTGGAGGGGCTTAGGGGAGCTTTCCTGGCCGGGGGATGGGAAGTCCTGGGGGCCCTGTGGCACTCTGGAGCTAGGCGTGTGTGTTCTGGCAGTGCAGTGCCTGTGAAGCATCAGGTGTGGCCATGCACACCTCTGTGGGATGCTGCCATGCCGAGGCCGACTTCAGCTGATGCTGGCCCCTGTGGAAGCAGAAATGTGGGAAAAATACCAAATAGCCAAGAGAAAGCTTTTTTGCCTGAGGCCTGGAAATAAAAATACTTTATATATGGAAAACAGGTTCTTTATTGAGTTAGAAGACCAAGTTTTCACAGCAAGCTAAAATTATTTGTGCTAAACAGGGAGGTAGATCACAGAGAAGAGAATTGCCCAGCTTCTGCCAATACCTCCTCTGTGTCCCGCTATTGAAATTCTGTCTGAAAAGGGGACGCTCACTGTTTTGGGGAAAAAACCCAAAAAACAGAATAAAAGCAACACAAAGTCAGGATGCGATTGGAGAAAGAGGCTCTGTGAGGAGCTTCCGAGTGCCCCCGGGACAGAGCCCAGGTGGAGACCCTTCCTTCTGAGAAAGAGAGGACCGCTAGCCGTGGACTCTGATTATTGCATTCCAGCCCTTCTGTGGTTTTATATTCCAAAACCATGACTCAGAAAGCTTTCTGGCTTTGGACACTCGGCCATGAAATCAGTCACAGTAAAACAGATCGTAACCTATTAAAGGCACGGTGGGTGCCGGGTGCCGGAGCCAGTGCACGGCTGGGCTTTTTCACAAAAGGGGTCCATCAGGCCCCAAACCCGGTCAAGACCGAGCCTCCTTCCATGCCAAGAGGAAGCGTGCACCCAGAGAGGAAGCCGCAGAAGACCATGGGCCCAGAAAGGGGGAAGCCAGATGGGCCGACTGATTTTACAATCTATAAATACCCACACTTCATAGTGTTGAAGAGCGCCTGCTTCAGAATTGCTGGGCCTGGGTTAGAATCTCAGCCTCATCATTTGCTGCCTTTTCTGAACTTGAGTGAAGCGTGTAAACTCAAGTCCCGTTTTCTCATCCACCCCAACAGGGTTGACGTGAACAGTAAATGGGGTAGTGACATAAATCATGTTTCCCGGCCAGGCACGGTGGGTCACACCTGTAATCCCAGCACTCTGGGAGGCCGAGGCGAGCGGATCCCCTGAGGTCAGGAGTTCAGACCAGCCTGGCCAACATGGTGAAGCCATGTCTCTACTAAAAATACAAAGATAAAAAATAAAAAATAAAAAAATAGCTGGGCGTGGTGGCAGGTACCTGTAGTCCTAGCTACTCAGGAGGCTGAGGCAGGAGAATTGCTTGAACCTGGGAGGCGAAGGTTGCAGTGAACCAAGATCACGCCACCTCACTCCATCCTAGGCAACAGAGAGAGACTCCGCTTCAGAAATGCTTTTCTGGGTGCTAGGAGCCAGTAGGCATTCCAAAAATATCTCCTTTATGCCTGATTTGTAGGACAGAGGTGGGTGGTTTCTCCCAAGTTGGACCTGTTATCTTGCCCCGAATGTCCTCTTTCTCCGGCCTCATCGTCCACTGCCCATGAGTATCATGCCCAGCCTCCGGGCTCAGAGCCTGGCTCTGCCTTCCACGCCTCTCCTTCTCAGTCCGTCAGTCCCGTTCATGCACATGGTTGCTGACACTATCAGGTTCTTCCTGGATCCCCTCCAGCCTCTTTCTGTTCCAACACGGGTGCTCTTTCCTTCCCCTGCTGTGGCGGACCCTCGGTCCTTCTCTGGGGGACCGCCCTGGCCCCTGGCCCTGCATTGTCTGCCCACACAAAGGGCTGGAGACGTCTGGGAGTTGGCATCCTGCCCCTCTCCCGGGTGGCCTTAGCTGGGGTGGGGTAGGAACTCCCGGCTCATCAGCTGGGTCAGGACATCTCTGAGGTGTAGTCCAGAAATCCCTCGAAGGCTCTGGCTGAATCTGCATTCTGTGAAATTTCTCCTGAAATTGCACCCTCGCTTGGCTTCCTCCTCTTCCTCTTATCCATCCTCTACCCCTCAGGGCCTCTGGGGGAGCACATCCTTGAAACATCCCTTGCAGGAGAGCCCTAGACAGAAGCGGTCTGGGCTGAGACATGGATCTGTGGGGTCCGTCTCCTGCATCCCCACGCACTCCTGGGTTACCCCACAACGTCCTGAGGCGCTCTTTGTGTCCGGTCCACGCTTCCCACACTCCCAGCCTGCATCTACCCTCCCATGCCAAGGCTTGGATAATCTACAGATTGGTCAAGCCCTTATTAAATCCTCACTAATGGCTAGGCCGGGCGTGATGCACAGACACCATAGGAAAGGAGGCTGATGTGATTGTCCCTTGTCGTCGGGAGCTTGCTTTCCAGGTGATTTATTTTGCTTTATCACTCCTTTACCTGGAAACCTTAATTTGATCCATTATCGATTAAACCAAGACCAGGATACTTCATTCTGACATGCAAAGCGCCCCACATTTGTTGAGTGAAAGAAACATGGTAACCCCGGCGTGTGCCTGAAATAGAGCTGAGCTTCCCATCAACACCGAGTGAATGAACGACAAGACGAATGAATTCTACATGGAAAACCGCCCTCAGTACGTCCCTTCTCTCCCCTTTAACCTGGCCCCAAAGGCCTCTGCACCTGCTTCCTCTTCTGACGCTGGTTCCTTCCGCCTGCATTTACAAACCTGAATGCTACACAAGTTTCTCCTGGGCTCTTTATTTCGTATGCCTGAGTGTCTCCAGCTTTCTGACTTCTCGCTGCAGGCTCTAATTGAAGCGTCCCCTCCCTGCTTGTCTCCTTGGTCCCTCCCCGTCTCCTCCTGACTCTAAGTGTGGGTATTCCCTGCAACTGCCCTCTAGCTCCTGGTAAACACAGCCCCGCGCCGTCCACCTTCTTCGCCGCCCACAGCCGTGGGACTCATCTGGCTCACAGCAGGGGCGCTTGGCTGCAGGGAGTACAAGAACGTTCCGTGCCATCTTCTCAATGTTTCCGTAAGTCTACACTAAAATAAAATCTATCATATTGAGAATTCTATTTACTGTTTCAGATGACACCTGCTCAAGTGACGACAGAAGGTGGACCCAGCCCATCATTTCTAGCTTGGTCCAGTGGAAAGCTGATGAGCTGGGCTATATCCCTCAGTCCTAAGGAGCAAGGCTGCACTGAGCACCCATCACAGCAGCCTCCGCGTCCACCCCCAGGGCCTTGCTGCAGTGCGCTGATCCACTGTTGCCAGGGGTGCAGCTCCTGGCACGCAGCACGTGGTCCCCCGGACGTTAGTGCACACCTCATCTCTTCACCGGGGAGCCTCTTCTCAGCCGCCCAAGCCTGATCCCTGCTCCGTCGCGTGGATTCTGCACCTACTCCTGGCCCCCATGTCTGCCTCTCACCCTCCTCTGCTTCCGTCTTTTCCAGAGTAGCAAAGAGTAACACTTGCTCGTTGCTTTGACAAACAATTCCCAAATCCCAGAGGCTTAGCACAGTGACAGTTGCTTTCTCTCCTGAGGAATGAGGAGATTCGCCTGCTGTGAGCGTGGAGACTCCCTGGCCCTCCTCCAGGCAGTTCCTGGGCCTCCCAGACTCCAGCCATCTCAGCTCCATGGTGAATCGCATGGTGTATTTGGAACGACAGGGCAGAAAGCTGCAGCCTTCATCCATCTTTTCAGCCTGAGTCACTTTATCTCACTCATATATTTGTTTCTGGATGCCACTTCCTCTCGTCTCTCCCTGACTTACTTAATTACATCGGGAGGGGAAAAAAGCAACTTTGGCTTTTTTTGAAAAAGCCAAAGGTTTTTGAAATTTCTACCTCAAGGTTTTGAAAATTCTACCTCAAGAGGTTTTGAAAATTGCAAAAAGTGATTATATTATTAGGTTGAGTTTATACTCTTGCTGTCTGTTCTTAATTCCAGCATTTTTTTTTCTTTTTCCATTTTTAATTTTTTCCTACCTTTTAAAGATAATGTGTGGATATTGTTGGCGACTCTCTCCTTTGTTGGCTTATTATATATAACTCTTTTATTGTTATATTAGTGGTTGCTTGAGGGTTTATAGTATATACCATTAACTTATCACAGTCTACTTTCAAATAATATGCCATATCATGTATAGCATAAAACCTTATAACAGTATATTTGAATTTCTCCACTACCTGCCTTTATGCTCTGATTGTTATACATTTTGCTCACACATGCTATGACTCCTGCATTACATGCTTTTGTTTAAGTAATTATCTTTAAAAACAGTTAAACAATAAGAATACATTTTAAAATAGTTACCTTCGCAGTTACCATTTCTGCTCATTCTTCTTACCTTTGTATAGATTTATTTTTTATATCCTTTTTCTTAAAGGACTTCCTTTAACACCTTTTCCACTGCAGGTCTGCTTATAATGAGTACTTTTAGCTTTTGAGTGTTGGAAAAAGTACTTCGCCTTTATTTTTGAAAGATACTTTTGTTGACTATAGAATTCTAGGTTGACTTTTTAAAAAAGACTTTACTTTTTCAGAGCAGCTTTAGGTTCACAGCAAAATCAAGATGAAAGGACAGAGATTTGCCATAGATGCCCTGTCCCCGCACACGCACAGCCTCCCCACTGTCCACAGCCTCCTCTGGACGGGTACACGTGTTACCGCTGGTGAATCCACATCGACACCCCAGGATTACCCAGGCCCATAGTTTAGGTTTCACTCTTTATGTAGCACAGTTAGATGGGTTTTGACAAATACATATGGACGTGCACTCACCATTACAGTATCATATAGAGTATTTTCATTGCCCCTCAAATCTCCAGTGCTCCACCTATTCATCCTTCCGTCCCCCACTAACCCTCGGCAGTTAAAAAACATTTTCACTGCCTCCATCGTTTTGCCTTTTCCAGAATGCCATAAAGTATATTATACATAGATTGTATGCAGCCTTTTCCGACGGACATGTTTTTTACTTAGTAATATGTTTTTAAGTTTCTTCCATGTCTTTTCATGACTTCATAGCTCATTTCTTTTTAATCCTGGATGACATTCCGTTGTTTGGACCCTCATTTTATTTATAATTGTACCAGTTTATTCATTCACGCATCTACTGAAGGGCATCTTGACTGCTTCCAAACTCTGGCAATTGTGAATAATTTTTCCTCTGCAATGCCTCTAATCCATGAATCCCACCCAGGGTGTCTTTAATCTCACACACTGCAGTTTTCATCTCTAGAAGTTTGCTTTGAATGTGTGTGTGTGTGTGTGTGTGTGTGTGTGTGTGTGTGTGTAGTTTGCATGTCTCTACTTAACTTTTTGAACACATACAATATAGTGATAATCACTTTTTAGTGTTCCGACATCTGGATCAGTTCTGAGTTAGTTTAAATGAATTTATCTCCCAATGTTGCGTTTTTCGATTCTTTGGGTACCTGGTGATTTTTGGATGCCAGAAATTGTGAATTTAGTCTTTTTCTTTCTTGTTCCCCGCCCCCCCAAAACAAACAGAGTCTCCCTGTGTTGCCCAGGCTGGAGTGCAGTGTTGTGACCTCGGCTCACCGCAACCTCCCTCCTGTGTTCAAGCGATTCTCGTGCCTCAGCCTCCCCCTAGCATTACAGGCACACTCCACCACACCCGGCTAAATTTTGTATTTTCAGTAGAGACGGGGTTTCACCGTGTTGGCCAGGCTGGTCTTGAGTTCCCAGCCTCAAGAGATCTGCCCGCCTCAGCCTCCCAAAGTCTGGGGATTATAGGCATGAAACACCACGTCCGGCATGAAATTAGTCTTTTAAGGTGCTGGATATAAACATTCTTAAATTTTTGGGGGGTTCAGTTAAGTTAGTTGGAAACTATTCCTGTTGGTTCTTGCTTTTAAGATTTGTTAGGCAGAACTAGAGCAGTGCTCGAGTGAGGGCTAAGTATTCCTCAGACCCTGCAGTGAATGAGTCCAGGTAGATGGTCAGTCGTGGTGTTTCAATTACCATGCACATTAGTAAATAAAGGAAATGCATAATCCCGAAGGCGAGGGCTGACACCACTTTCACCGTTGCCAGTGAGCGCTCGGTCCGCTCCTGAATCCTGAAGCCTGGGTCTGCTCCTAAATCTGGAGCAGACAGGCAAGCCACACGACCTTCCCAGGTTACGTAAATAGGAGCTGGGTTGGGTTTGGGGGCTCCACCTGTGAAGGCGGGAGGGGTCTCGACTACTTGAAGACGCTGGTATATTTGTCTCTTACTGAAAGCTGCACTGGCATCCGTCCCTTCTCCTGGAATGAATTACAGCAAACGTTCACCTGTCCATAAGATGCGGCTTATCAGCCCCCCCAATTAGGTTGCTCCAGTGAGAAGTGGATCGTTTCAACTGTGATGGGAGTGGATCTAACATGACAGTTATTTATGCCTTTCCTATTTCGGACACATTCACGAGGCACTGAGAAGGGCGCCCACTGACTCTCCAGCCGAGCGTGTCGGCTTTGCCATTGTTGGCTGCAGGGCTGCCAGCCCCGGTGGCTGTGGCTCATTTCTGCGGTCCCTTATGGCGCAGGCGGAGGGCTGCGGAGTGCCTGCAGGCAGCTGAAAGGGGAGTTTTGCCGGCCGCCCCCCGACTGCTCACATCTCTCCCATCACATCTGCGTGAGCACCTTTCCAAACCAGAGTCCTGGAATGCCACCCCGGCGATTGTGGGTTTGCCGATAATAACTCACTTCAGGGGTTGGTGAAGCAGATATGACTCACTCCGTTTCTCACATGTTGAAGACCAGGGAACATTAGAAATAACTTGTTTGCCCACCTTACAAAGTTCCTCAGGATTTGAACCCAAACTGACCCCGAAGCTCTTATCCCTGACATCCAGCGTCTCTAGCTCTTGGGTCTATTTCTGGACTGGTGTTCGCTGCCTTGTTTCTCTGAGGCTGGAGAACAGTTTGATGGAACATGTTTGCATTTTAAGGTCCTTGGAAATCGAAGGGCACCTGGGTCGATTGCGTCCTGGGTCTGTGTCTCCTGGGTCTATTGTGTTCTGGGTCTATTGCGCCCTGTGTCTGTTGGACGCTGCGTCGATTGTCTCAGGAAGTTGCTATCGTCTGTAGGAATTGTTTCTCTTTTTCATGGGATGGTTGATCAGGCTGCTTTTCTGAGGCTTCCTTGTGAAACTGGAAGAGTCCTCAGGGAACTCCAGCCCCTGCACAATGAGAGTTTCATCACCAAGGCCTGTCGGACAGAGCCTGCTTCCACTCTTGGCCGCTCCATTTTTGAAAAGAGCTGCGTCCCTCCATCAACATTGCACTGGGAACACGGGGACACTCAGCCTGAGGTAGGGACTTGCTTCCAAAGGCACTTCTCATGGGAAATCGGCCCCTCCTGTTCATTTCTGCACAGGTGACTCATGCTCATTAGGCTTAATCACAGTGATTAGATTCCTGAGACACACAGCAAGTGATTTTAATACTCATGAAATATTTTGTTAAATGACTGTTTCTACAACAACAGAAATGCAATATTTCCCTGATTATTAGTTGTGCGGGAATTGGGAATGAGACTCCATTTCCTTGATTCATTCTTTTTTTAGCTTCCAGCAAACTCCCTTTACTTTGCCTGTTCCTTCAAGCCTGTGCCCGTGCACATGCGTTTGCAGCCCAGCCCTCTTCATACCTGAGCCAGCGCCCTGCAGAGAGCAGGTGAGGCTTCCATACCCCTGGGCATCTGGGGCCTCCCCTGCCAGTCCTGCAGGCCTGTAAGCCAGGTGGGAGGGCTGCCTCCAGCTTTCCTGCCAGGTGGGCATTATCCCAAGGTGGCAATGCACCTGCCATGTCACTGAGGCAGTACTGTTCTCACTGTTTCCCAGCACACCAAGGCACACGTCCCTGAGACCTCCCCATCAGCAGCACGAGGCCCCCAGGAGTCAGCCCACGCCTACTTCTGCAGAGCAGAGGCTGCAAAGGGAAGAGCGGCTGCAGCCCGTGCCCGGGCCACACCCAGAGCCGGGTGCTCGGCTTCTCCCCGGTGGTGCCCAGGCAGACTCCAGGGCCTGCCCTGTGCCTCCGCGCCCTGGGCCCCCCCGTCTCTCCGTGGCGTGTGGGCATCCTCGCACACCCTGGCCGTTCTCTCACGTCTCCTCCTGTCACTGGGTGAGGCTGGGCCTGTCAAGGCCTTCCCCGGGCCTGAAAGCTTTGGGGTCAGGCAGGGGCTTACAGGATGGGCTCAAAGGGGTCCAGACCTCAACCCTCATGGGCGCCTGGATCCTTCATGTCTTCTTAGATTCTGGAGAAAAAGACGATCATGGTAGACAATCGAGGAAAAGCAGGGACACAAAAAGGAAGCTCGAACCCCATCACATAGATAACGATGTGTGCCTGACACGATTCCGGCCCTGTGTCCCCACCCACATCTCACTTGGAGTGATTGGTGGCCCCAAGCCAGGTAGAACTGAGAATCAAAGACAGACTTTCATGATTGTCTTTCCTGCCAGTAAACATTGCATTTAGTTTTCCCTTAATATTTGATACGTATAATTCTACAACGTATTGATTAGACAACATCGTAACTTAAGGATGCCCATGAGCCCCTCCCAGAGCCAGAATAGCTCGTCTCTGGTCCAGCCGCACTTCAGCCCAGGAATCACGTGTGACGCTCCCTCCTCCCCTTGCTGACAAGAGGCTCCAGGCTCTGCGATTTGCATTTCTTTGAGTGCTAATGAGGATGCACATCTTTGCATGCTTATATTTTTCTTTGATATTTTGCTTATTGGCATCTTTTAACCATTTTTTCTCTGGATGGAGGGACTTTATCATTTTTTCTTCTGAGTGTTAGGAACATATTTTAATGAAACGTAAGTTGTCGAATTCATCCATATTTTCTCCTTGTGACTTCTGCCTTTGGTCTTTGCCTAGTAGACTGTTTTTTACATCCTAAGGTTATTTAAAATGATATCTGTCTGAATTTCCAATATTTTATGTTTTGTACAAACTGTACATTTTAAATCTATCTGGAATTTACTTTGCTGTAGAGATAGGTAAATAACATCATTTTATAAATACTTCTTCAGTGGTCTCAGTACAGTTGAGAGAATAATTCATTTGTTACCAACTGATAACAAAATACCATTTTTATTATATGTCAATTCTTCCAGATGATTCTAAACTATGTTTTCTGTAATTCCACTGATCTCTTTCAATCTCTCTCTCTCTATCTGTAAGTAGCAAATTATTTTATTAATGTAAAGTTATTTGATAAGACGTTTCTTGGTTATCTATCTTTTTTATTTTTTAAGAAAAAATACTTCAAAGATCCATTTTGTAAAGTTCTACTGAGATTTTCATCGAAATTTTAATTTGTCATCAATTAATTCAGTGAGATTTGACATCTTCAAAAAGTTGAGCTCTTCCCTCTGGGAACATGATATTTCTTTCCATTTATTGAAATCTTTCTTCACGTCTATTCTTTGATATCTGTCCCGGATATTTCTTGTTAGTTGCTGACTATGTATTTTATTTGTTTGTTGCTGTTAGGCATGGAGATTGTCGCAGCCAGTCCTTTTTGATGTATAAGACAGTTACTTATTTGGGATATTGGTGTCATTCTGAATTATATTATTACTCCTAGTAATGATATCTTGTTTTTTAAAGTAGACCATCCTAACTTTTGAAAACAATCATTTTGTTTTCCCTTTTCTGGTATATTAGAGTTTCAGATTTTAAAATTTATTTGGAGAGGGCCTCAAGAAAGTTTTGTCTTATTGCACTCCCCCCACCCCACTCTAGCCCTTTCCAGGAGCTAAAACCCAGGCTAGTGCTGGAGGGAGGGACCAGTGGCTGCTCTAAGCAGGAGACCTGCTGCCGCCAGCTTTGGGGCAAAGGCCAGGAAGGAGGTCCCCACCGGGCCCAGAATCAGCTACGCTCCTGTTTCCGGCCAAGTGAAAGCCCAATAGCTTCACTTCAGAGTCAGGTTTTCCCATTTTGAAATGACTCAATTCCACTATGTAGCAATGTGTTTAATAAATTAGCTATTTTGATGTGGCTTTGATAGGTCCTTAACATACCAAGAGGAACGATTCAGGTGTTCATTCATGGATTCATTCAGTAACTACCTACTCTGCATCTGGCCTAGTCCTAGGCTCTGGGAATTACTCAGAGCCTAGGATACTTATCAATTGATAAAATAAGCAAAAATCCATAAGGTATGTGACGCATACATACAACGCTGGGATAGAGAAAATGTAATACTAAGAGAATAAAAAATGAAAGTACAGGGAAAGTGAAATTCAGGCAGCAGAGCCTGGAGTCCTGCATGGTTATTAAGATGGAGCTGCATTTGGGGCTGTGCTGAGCTCCCTGGCAACCAGAGCAAAAGAGAAAACAAGATGAACACATGGTATGTTTTTCCCATAGGAAAAATGCAGACCTGGTTCTCATGTTATCTTTCTGTTTGTGGCCTTGCTGATTCCCAGAAGGAACCTGATCTCTAAGAGAAACGGAGATGCGGGTTTATTTGGGCCAGACCCTGTGGGTGCCTGGGTGCCACGGTGAAGCACTTGGAATGAACGCAGTGAGTACTGGGCAATGTGGGGGAGAAAACATCGCGGAACCAGGGGGCCGGCTGTTGCTACATATATTTTTAATACTAAGTGACTTTCATCAAGTCATGTTGCCTTTTTAAGCCATGGTGTTTCTATGAAGGTTGAATAAGAATCTCTATCCTAAAATTTGTTTTATGTAATGAATTATTATATTTGAAAGTACTCTTAAATTGTCAAGTGTTAGAAAAATGAAGATGATAGCAGTGATATCACTTTGATCATTGAAGTGGGGGAAGGGGATTGGAAGGAGGAAGGCTGGCAGAAGATCGGGGGGGATCACAAACACCCACCCGGGGGGCCCAGCAGGAACGCTGGATGCCGGGGAGTGTGGAGGCAGCCTCCTCAGCATCATGTACGTGATGCGCTCCTGACTCCCGCCGGAGCCCCAGGAGCAAGGCAGAGGCGAGGGGAGGTAGGGAGGAGACGTGGTGGACCGGCGGGGGCAGGCAGTGTGCCTGTTACCTTGGGCCATGTGACAAGCTGATCCTTGTGTGCTGCGGTGAAGCAGCCACCCTGGTCTAACGCGTCTGGACTCTGCAGCTCTGCTGTTTGCGTCACGGCCTCTGTTTATTGAGGTTGGGACCTCTGTGGGAGGATGTGACTAGTGGAGAGGGTGCTGGTGGCCGAGAAGTCCAGAGTCAGCTGTGACTGCGGACCAGAGCACTTCTGGGGCCCCTTCCTGTGGCCTGGGCTCTTCCCAGCTCTGTGGCTGGGTTCCCAGAAGAAGCTGACCCTGAGAGAGCGTTCGGTGAGCACGTGCGCGCCTCTGCTCTCCTGGCCTCAGGAACTACACCCAGACCACATCCCCCAGCTCAAAAATAAATAAATAAAGCCTACTGCAATGAGGCTTGTGGTGTCCTGACTCTGTGGTCCCTTGAAGGCTGCCTGGCCTTTCTCTGAACCCAAAGCTCCCCCCTATGGCCTTGGCACTGGATTCTTCCAGCAGCTGAGCTGCCCTAGGGCAGACAGGACTGCGTCACAAGAACTCCCTTTCCTGTTCCCAAAATCCACCCTCCTTCTTGCCTTCTTTCAGTACTTGGGACATCCAGGCCTGGAACCCCCTCCGTGTCTCCCCCTGGAAGCCCCTCCATGTCTCCCTGGAAGCCCCTCCAGAGCACCTCAGTAGGGAGCACTGCCTTTGAGGAGTGAGATCCTCTTGTACCTTCCTTTCTGGATGCCAACTATGTTTAAATAGAAAGATGCTTTAGTTCAGTGGGACGGTGACACGCAATGCCAACTTCATAGTCACATCAATTCCGAGAAGTACTTTTAAAGCATTTGGCACTAAAGTGAATTGTTTCAAAACAATGAAAATTAATGTGTAGAAATAAAAAACAATATGCGTATCCAGAATCTGACTCTTCTGTTCCTCCTGTGGGCAGCAGTTTGTGGTGAGTTCCCTTTCCTTATCATTACAGATGCAGCCCGGCTCTTAGACTCCTCACCAGCAGGAGGAATATTTCCATCTCCAAGGATGGGCCACGCCTCTCCCATCACCCCCGCAGAGCCCATGAGACACGCAGGCTGGGAGAGGTGAACACCGGGCCTGTGGAGCGTCCTGGATCCCGGTGCTCCCCCGGTGCTGGGGCCCCTTCTCCGAGTCAGCTGGATTCTAGTCCTAGCTTCCTTGCTCCCAGATACGTCTCCATTTGGTATTTCATGCAGCCAGAGACCCCCAGGGCTAGACGGCCGGCAGAAGTCTTCCTGTAGGATCTAATTGGTTCATAGTGGGCCAAAGCCACAGTGGGCAGGAGGCCACTCAAAGATTGGAAAAAAACTCAGAGATTGACTCTCTCACCTTGTGGAAAGAAATGGTTAGCGGTGATTTGTGGCGTAGTGGCCAGGAAGCACTGAGGATGAGGCCTAAGGCTCCTCCAGTAATGCATAGAAAAGCCTTGATCTGGGCCCACCCTCAGGCCCTCGGGAAGAGGAGAGGAGTCCCTGTGTGTCCAGGTGGGGTTGAGGTCCAGGGCTCTGCCAGGAGAAATAACAGGAGGCCTTTCCAGGGAAGTGGCGAGAGGACGCCAGCGGCTCCACTGCGTCCTCAGGAAAACGTGCTGAGTGCATATACCACACGCTGGAATGTGGAGGCCTCACAGGGACCCCCAGTCACTCAGCAGCGCCTCTTTCAAGTGTGCGCTTTGGAGAGCTGCTCTTCACTAACACCGCTTAGCTCCTGGGATCGGCAGGCTGCTCCCACTGTTCTGAGACATCAGGGCCACCAGCCGCAGCCTGGGTGGGTGCAAAGCGAGGGTCCGGGGTGGGGGACCCATCAGGCATCAAAGCCCTCCAAATACAATGAGCCAGGGGTTGCGTCAGGGAAACATGAGACTGGTGTCTTAAGTGGACCCGCCTGTAGACCCTGCGGAACCCCAAGTCCTACGTTTGTTAGTACATGGTCACGTTTTGGAGACTCTCTAGATGAGCTACTCCTAATTCATTTCCTCAGGTGGAGGAGCCAGGGGCCTGCAAAGCACATTTAACCAAATGGATGATTTCTCCCCTATCAGAGCAGTTCGAAGTCAGCCCTGCTGCATGCACAGAACTTCCTATTTTTATGACAAATAGCCCTGCTTCCGGCCTTGGCCAAAAAAACTCAAAGACTGACTCTCTCATCTGGCGTAAACAAGTGATTAGCGGTGACTTGTTCATGGATGTGGCCTAGTGGCCAGGAAACATTGAGGATGATGCCTACGGCTCCACCCACAATGCACAGAAAAGCCTTGATCTGGACCCACCCCAGGCTCTCCAGGAAGAGGACAGGGTCCCTGTGTGCCCAGGTGGGGTTGAGGCTCAGGGCCCTGCGGGAGAAATAACAGTGGCTGATGGAAAAGAGGCGGCAGACACTCAGAATTTTGTGAACTTGTCTTTGCTCCCAGCTTTTCCAAGGCAGGCTGAGTTTAGATCCCAAAGGCCTTGTGCACCCCAGGCAGGGACGCCTTCAAGCCTGCACCGCTGCTGCCACACACTTTGATGTTCGGTTTGATCTCAGTGCCCTTCATCCGGAGCTAACAGCCTGCTGCTCGGCGGTGGCCCACACAGGCTGGCTGAAGTAATGAATGAGCAGATGAATGAGTGAGTGACAGGTTAAGACATGTGAGGTGGGGTCTGGGCGAAAGGAGAAGTGCCTGTGCGGGTAAAATGAGACTGAGTTGGGGGGAGAGATACAGGAAAGGTCAGTTGGATAGCAGGAAAACGTGGGACCCTTGCCAATTAACAAAAGAAAAAAACTATGTCCGACATCCAATGTCTTCCTGTGTCCATGATCACTCAGTGTAGCTAAAAGGGGAAATGTTTCATGGAGGAGACGGAAGCCCAGGCTCTTGCTCAGGCTCTAAGACCTGACACCCTGTGTAGCCTGCATCGTTCTAGTGTGGACGCACAGCCCCGCGTTAGACACCGTGAACTCCAAGTTTCTCTTCAAAGAATCAATGTGTCAGTACGCTCAGCTCTCTTGTTCTTAATTCTCATATTAAAGTTTAACTTCCTTGTAGTTTCAGCAAACAATGTTTTTCACCAGTTCTACTCAGTAGTTCACGTCTGCTCCCCCATCCCCCTGCTCCGTCCTGACTCATCCCAGTCACCTGATCTGGTCACCTGCTCTGATCAGTTCTGTAACCGTCCTTCCCATCAAACTACCCACCTGCCACTCCAGCTGTTACCCCTGCTCTCTTTAAAATAGCCAATCGGAATAGCTTCAACTGTGTGGTCTAGCCTTGGCCAATGGAGGAATGACACAGCAGTAGGGGTACCTGCAGCAGGAATAAGAACCCCTTCCCCTCCCTTGTCCAGCTGTGCGCTCGCCATTATTCCATCTGTGAGATGCACCCTCCTATACAAGCAAAGGAAATTTATATTCAAGTGCTACTTCTATGGCACCGAAAATTCACATGTAATACCCGGAGAGCCCAGGTGGAGGCCAAGACCTTGGGCAGACTGGAGGCTGGCTCTGGAAGGATTGGGTGTGAGATTTGGGGAATTTACTGAACCTTGCTGCATGCCAGTTTCCCACAGTCCTAAGGCACAAGTTTTCTTTCTCATCCCTGCCTGAGGATGAAGTGACGGGCAGACGCTCAGCACAGAGCGTGGTTCCCCGATGTGGGGTCATCACTCAGCAAACCGTGGCTCCACCTGGGCAAGATCAACACGGGCACAGGAGGCTACATCGTGGATATTTGTTACAATTTTCCTGGTTCCAGAAAAGATCTAAGCCTGTTTGGGGGAGGCACTGGAAGGTCTGCAATGTAGCAGAAGTTCCAGGGATTTGATGTCTGATCCCTGACGCCTTCTGGGCTGCACTGCGTGACTCTGGACGAACCTCTCATTCAGCGGCTCTCAAGGCCAGGGTTGTTTTGCTTTTCCATTTTGGAAAACAGGGGTCCTGAAGCCCGCTTGCTAACAAGCTGGGAAGACTGGCGGTCACACAGGCAGGGCCTCCACATGGGAACCCTGCAGTGGGGGGGCAGCTGTTGTCACTGCCACTCTTGTCCTTCACCTGTCACTCACGGAGGGGTAGGGTCATGACCACAGAAATGAGGAGAGCTTAGCTCAACTGGTGCCCCACAGGCACCTCCGTGCTGGGCTCCCCCGCAAGGAGGGAACGTTGCCCTGAGTGCATCCTGGAGGGTTCCACATTCCATGCTGTGCGGAGCTGGAGGCTCCATGGGTGGTGCTGGAGGTGGAGCCTCCCAGGGCCAGATCTCATGGCTCAAATGTTTACCAAACCAGCTAGTCCTTTGGGCTGCTTGTGACTGCACCTCCGTGTTGGTGTCTATGCCTATGCAGTGTGTGAGCCACTGTGGACCATACCCCAGCACCTCCCACCGTGGCCTGAAGGGCCCATGTGAACCGTCAGCAAGGTTTGCAGAGGCTTCGGGGCAACAGCTCCGGGGAGGATGAGTATGTCTCAGGGACTGTCCTTAGTCAGGTTCCTCTAGAGAGGGACAGTAAACACATAGGGCCCCAGAGTCCCTTGAAAGGGATAACCTTTTCTATGCATGAATGGCAATCGACTGATCCTCAATGAATGCCAAGCTCTCTGCATTCGAAATCAATTCCACAGTTACCAACGAGCAGGCACCATCTCAGCCTCATGGCCTGAGCAACCTGGTACCCCTCTCACCCGAGCACCTAAGCTAGCAAAGAAAGCAAGCCCCCCTGAGGCTCCCACCTTCCGCCTTCCCAGGAGACAGGGAGACTGGCCCAGCAAGGGTCACCTGGGGCCTTGAATCCTAAGGCCCTGGAGGCACCAGGAAGCCCCCGAAGCCCCAGCCAGGGGGCTGTGAAGATCTTCATTTAAATGGAGATTTTGACTTTCTGCTCTTGCCTAGCTTGGAATACTAATTAGAGCAAGTGGTTGGATAATTTAGAATGCGGCACATTTGCAGATCTGACATTTTATTTCTTTCTCTCTCTCCATTTTTTTTGGGTTGGGAGAATTTTTTTCTCCTTTTGTAATGTTGAAAATCTAAAGTAAAACTCAAATCTGTCTCTTTCCAAAATCTAAATTCATACGAGTCCAGGAGAAGGGGCGCTAGACGAAGAGCCCTCCACCAGTTACCCCCAGTTCTACCTTAAGCCCAAGTTTCCAGATTCTATAGATCCTACCAGACGTCCCACCTGGAGCCAAGGACAGCCCCAGGAAGTCTTGTCTGAGAAGCTCCCAACGCAAGGTGATTAGGTGGGGCAAGTCCCTCGGGCTGAGGGTGTATGCACCTACTATGCAGGATACATCAGAAAAGGTGAAGAAAACAGCCTTTTAGTTTTTAAAAAGAAAAAAGCATTTAAGGAGAAAACCCTTAACCGGCACCCCATTCCAGGACAGACACGTCCCAGTGCCCGGGGAGCCTCTGTCCTCACTCCCGTCCTGTGTGTGCGGGGAGGAGGGTGTGTTCCTGCTTGACTTCCCCCGTTGCTGACTTCCTCGTTTTAGGCCTGGCTAAACGCTCCCCCGTGTGCAGTCCATTGTTGACGAGCCTCAGGCCTTTAACTCTTCAACGGATTTGGAAGGTATCTTTGCATCTGTGTGAGTCAGAATGGAACTGAATCTTACTGTGAAGGGATTTCCCCAGTCCCTTCTGTGGAGCCATCCACCCTCCCGTGTTGTCGTAGAATCTTTTTGTTGCTGTTGTTTGGGTTTTTTTTTGAGACGGAGTCTCGCACTGTCACCCAGGCTGGAGTGCAGTGGCATGATCTCGGCTCACTGCAACCTCTGCCTCCTGAGTTCAAGCAATTCTTCTGCCTCAGTCTCCCGAGTAGCTGGGACTACAGGCACACACCACGCCTGGCTAATTTTTTTATTCTTTTAGTAGAGATGGGGTTTCACCATGTTGGCCAGGCTGGTCTCAAACTCCTGACCTCAGGTGATCCACCCACCTCAGCCTCCCAAAATGCTGGGACTACAGGAGTGAGCCAGTGTGCCCGGCCATTGCATAATCTTAATCCCTTGCTGAGCGAAGTCTCTCTTAGGATATTGGTCCCGTTCCACGAGTGTTTTCCTATCCTGGCATCAGTGGCTTTATTTCTACAGTTTTGGGATACGGTTTGGTATCTGGTGGGACAGATTCCCCTTCACTTACACATTAAAAATATTATTATATGCTTTTCCCCTAAATAAACTTAGGGATGACTTTTACTGCATTTTAAGAACAATCTTCATGGAAATCTTGATTGGAATTACATTAAATAGCAAATTAATTTAGCAAAAATAATATCCAATATTTTATTTTTATTCAGCAACAAAGTACTGTATTCCGTTTATTCAAATTATCTTTTATTCCTTTTAATGAAGATATATTATTTCCCTCATTTAAGAACCGGCTGTGTCTTATTAGTGTTTGCTTTTTGCTGTTCTTTTGCATATTTCCGTTTTCCTGGTCTCGATCTAAGTTGATTAGAATGCTGGTCATGGCAAGGGGCAAGGAAGGCCCAGATAGACGTGACTGATAGAAGAGGCATGGCCGAGCAGCTGAAGAGAAGGCGAGTCCCTCCCGGAGTGCTCAGCTCTCTAACTGGGCTCGGCCCTCCTCTGAGGATCAGCTCTGACCCCCACCTGGCTCCCGTCCAGCCAGAGCCTGGCCCAAGGGCCCCGAGGCAGGCACTCTCTCACTCTCTCACCCCGGGCCCAGGCACTCGTGCTCCTGAGGATGGAGAGACACCCATGGCCCCTGTGATGGGATTAGCACCTTTGGCGGAGTTGATCAGAGCCCCTCGTGGGATCTGGGTCTGGGGGATGGCTCCTTGGAGGCACATGGTGGCTTCACAGTGGGGGAGGTGCTCCCCCAAGGGGAACCTGTGTGCTGTTAGGATGGGAAGGCGAAGATGGATTGGAAAGGCACCACAAAAGTCAACAGTGTTTAATAGAATTGGGAACTTTAGCTGGAAGACATGGGGAGCTGGGAAGATTGAAATCTCAAGCTCCAATGGGATGGGTGGTATCTGGAGGTGGGGCCTTTGGGAGGTGATTAGGTCAGGAGAGCAAGGCCCTCATGAATGGGATTAGCTGGCCTTGCCCAGGGCCCCTGGAGGGGGGGGGGGGGGGGAATTTACAGCCACACTGACCCCTTCTCTGTGGGACAACACCAGCCCTCCCCCCCGGCCCTGATGTGGTCATCTCCTTCATGACCTCTACTCTGAAATTCAGCTGTGATTTAGCTGCCTGCTGGTTTTATAGTTCAATTTTCAAGGACAGTCCTTTTCAAGTTCTGGGGCTATGTCGCGGTCAACTCTGTGCACTGTGGTAGAGTGCCACAGTTATCTCCTGAACGAAGGAGGAGCAGTGCGGAATTGAAGACAAAACAAAGGGTTCTATTGAAGAGAAGGGGTCGAGGCTCTTTGCTTCTGGTGAACAAAGGCCCTGAGCTTTTATTAAGTCAAGTGAACAGGGAGGAGGTGGTGATTCTCAGTCAGCTGCTTGATTTATCACGGGCACTGCTTTCCTTGTCCATCAGGTCCCCAGAAGTTCAGGTAGACAACCTCAAGGAGCACAGATAGCCTCAAGGAGCGGGGGACCTGCGGGTGACTAAGGCTGGCTGCTGCCCTGGGGATCTTCCCATCTGTAGGCAGGACAGGGGTGCGTGCAAGGCATGCTGGTGCAGCCCAGGGAAACTTGGAAAAGGCATCAGCCCAGGTGCCAGGACAGCACTGGGCAGCCAGCGTCGCTGCTCAGCACTGGGCGCTGGAGGAAGGGCCCCAGGGAGAAGGTGTCCCTTGTGCCTTCTGAGTGACATAGAACTCTGCAGAGACACATGGCCAGGGCGAGCCCCACAGAAGGCCAGTGCCCCAGAGGTGAAGGGAGCACATGGGGCACACAGATGGCAGGAAGTGCTCCAGAATGGATGGGGCAGGGCACGGAGGGAGGGGGCAACCAGCAGTGAGGTCCAGGTGACAGTGGGTGGGCCAGTCACTAGCCCCTGCAGAACCCCCGATTCATGCTGTGCTGGTGCCAGCTATAGAATGACTCCCCCCTCCCTCCCTCCCTCCCTCCCCCCCCCTCCCTCCCCCCTCCTTCCCTCCCCTCCTTCCCCTCCCCCCTCCCCCTCCCTCCCTTCCCTTCCTCCCCCTCCCCTCCTTCCCCCTCCCTCCCTCCCCTCCCTCCCCTTCCCCCTCCTCCTCCCCTCCCTCCTTCCCCCCCTCCCTCCCTCCCTCCCCTTCCCCCCCCTCCTTCCCTCCCTCCTCTCCCCCTCCTTCCCCCCTCCCTCCCCCTCCTTCCCTCCCTCCCCCTCCTTCCCTCCCTCCCTCCCTTCCCCCTCCTTCCCTCCCCTCCCCTCCCCTTCCTTTCCTCCCTTCCTTCCTTCCATCCTTCTTTCCCTTCTTCCTTATTTCTTCCCACTTCTTCCTTCCACTTCTTCCTTTCTTCCTTCTTCCTTGCCTGTCTGCCCTTCCCCCTCCCTCCCTCCCTCCCCTTCCTTCCTTTTCTTTCTCTTTTCCTCCCTCCTTCTCTTTCTTTTTTTCTTCATGAGGAGACAAAGAATTCGTCTGTGTAGGTGCAGTGCAGCCCCCTATGCCCCATGTCCTGATACATACACTGTGTGTGTATCTGTGTGTATATCCATTTGCTCCTATTATAAATCCAGGTTTCAGTGACAGAATATGTTCTGTGCAATTTTGCTTTCGAAAATTTGTTGAGATTTTGGTAGCATAGATGAAGACAGACTTTTTTGTAATGTTTATGAGTTATTGGAAATGATAAAGAGTTTCTCTCTTGGTATTATTTTATTTAGTAATTGAATTATTTCAATTATTTTAAGGTTTGTCACTGCTCTTATTCTGTGCCCACAAAGTATTCAAGAAAGCCAAAAATCAAATCATTTATTAAGCAGTCAATATGTTTCTTTCATTTTCTTCACATATTTTCAGGCGTTTTGGGCTTGTATTTTCACGTGAACTTGGTCAGCCCCATGCAGGATTATAATTTATCTTCATTGTAAGAATTACGATATTAATATCCATTGACATTTTATTCCATTTAATTCCATTTATATTGAAATACACTGTTAGAAATTAAAATTGTCAAGTCTGTTTTCAGTTTGCTTTTGCCAATAGCTCTCGGGCGATACTGACATTTTAACATTCCAACATTGTGTTGTGTTATTTGTGCAATGACTTTGAACACAAACTACCCTGGGAGTTAGCCACACTCCACGGGGTAAGGGCACTGTCCTCACAAGGACCCCAGCTGCAAATTCAGGGTCCCCGAGCCACTGCCCACTTCCGGCCACCTGGCTACTTCTTCAGTCTCAGTGAATCTCTCAAACAATTCACCAAACTCAGGAAAGTGCTCTATTTACAATGACTGTGTTATTATGGGAAAAAAGATACAAACAATAGCCAGATACAGAGCGAGCTGCCTACAGCCAGGCCTGGGAGGCTTCCGTCAGCCCCAGGGACTGCTTTCCCACCCAGCACATGGAACCCACCCACAGAGAAATGCCGATCAGGGATGTTCCCCAGAGCTTTGGTGTCTAGAGTTCTCACTGGGGTTCCATTGCCACAGGCATGATTGACTGAATCAATGGCCAGGAAGTGGAACTCAACCCCCAGCTTCATCCCCTTCCTGGAGGTGGGAGACCAGCTCATACCCCGTGGCGCAAAGCACCCCCACACCCCTGCCATTGCATGAGTGGTCTTTCTGGTAGGACCAGCCCCCATCAGGAGTCACCTCCTGAGCACAGGTTTTTGGGGGTCCCCATGAGTCACTTTGTGGGCGTAGACTCAGCTGTTGTCCAAGGACTCACTATGAGTAACAAAGACATTTCTCCCAGCACTTTGGGAGACGGAGTCAGGAGTTCAAGACCAGCCTGGCCAAGATGGTGAAAGCCCGTCTCTACTTAAAATACGAAAATTAGCCGGGCGTGGTGGCAGGCACCTGTAATCCCAGTTACTTGGGAGCCTGAGGCAGGGAATTGCTTGAACTCAGGAGGCGGAGGTCGCAGTGAGCTGAGATCGCGCCATTGTACTCCAGCTTGGGTAACAGAGTGAGACTCCGTCTCAAAAAGAAAAAGAAAAAAAGTTAAGCATTTAGAGGTTACTTCGCAGGAATGGGTGACAGAGATTGGCCAGACTCATGATTACACAGCTATCAACAAGCAGCTTCTTTTCACCCTTATCCTGAGCTGTCCTGAGCTGAGATGTCTTGATCCGTCTTTTATTAGAAACTTCCAATTTTCTCACATCCAGTGCTGTGATGGAATGGTCCGTTTTCACTCAGCTCGGCCTCATGCTTCCCCCTCAGCGGGGACGGGCGTGGCCCTGCTCATCTCTCACCCTGCAGCCGGTAGGCAAAGCCCCTTCTCAGACCTACAGTGATTCCAGAGACTTCTCTTCTGCCCTGCCCTTGCAACTGGAGTCGGAGGCTACACTCTTCTCATTTTGTTGATATTCTGGAATTTTCCATCCTGAGTACTCATGACAACTTCGAGTCTGTGATGGGTGGTAGGGTGGTGACGACTGTGTTCCAGCTCTGTCACAAACCAGCTCTGTGTGTGAGCAATTGCACATGTGTGTGGTGTGTGTGCATGTGTGTGGTGTGTATGTATGTGTGTGGTGTGTGCATGTGTGTGGTGTGTGTATGTGTGTGCATGTGCATGTGTGTGTGTGTGCATGTGTGTGCTGTGTGTGCATGTGAGTGGTGTGTGCATGTGAGTGGTGTGTGCATGTGAGTGGTGTGTGTGCATGTGTGTGCTGTGTGCATGTGAGTGGTGTGTGTGCATGTGTGTGCTGTGTGTGCGTGTGAGTGGTGTGTGCATGTGTGTGGTGTGTGTGTATGTGTGTGGTGTGTGTGCATGTGTGTGGTGTGTGTGCATGTGTGTGGTGTGTGCATGTGTGTGCATGTGAGTGGTGTGTGTGCATGTGTGTGCTGTGTGTGCATGTGAGTGGTGTGTGTGCATGTGAGTGGTGTGTGTGCATGTGTGTGCTGTGTGCATGTGAGTGGTGTGTGTGCATGTGTGTGCTGTGTGTGCATGTGTGTGGTGTGTGCATGTGTGTGGTGTGTGTGCATGTATGTGGTATGTGTGCATGTGTGTGATGTGTGTGGTGTGAGTGGTGTGTGTGCATGTGTGTGGGTGTGTGCATGTGTGTGGTGTGTGTGCATGTGTGTGATGTGTGTGGTGTGAGTGGTGTGTGTGCATGTGTGTGGTATGTGCGTGTGTGTGTGTGTGTGTGTGTGTGGTGTGTGTGCATGTGAGTAGTGTGTGCATTTGTGTGGTGTGTGAATTTGTGTGGCGTGTGTGCCTGTGTGTGATGTGTGTGGTGTGTGTGGTGTGTGTGCATGTGTGTGGTGTGTGCATGTGTGTGGTGTGTGTGTATGTGTGTGGTGTGTGCATGTGTGTGGTGTGTGTGTTGTGTGGTGTGTGTGCATGTGAGTAGTGTGTGCATGTGTGTGTGGTGTGTGTGCATGTGTGTGGTGTGTGGTGCTGTGTGTGTGTGTGATGTGTGTGGTGTGTGTGCATGTGTGTGGTGTGTGTGTGTGTGGTGTGTGCATATGAGCGGTGTGTGCATGTGTGTGGTGTGTGTGCCTGTGTGTGATGTGTGTGGTGTGTGTGCATGTGAGTGGTGTGTGCATGTGTGTGGTGTGTGTGCATGTGAGCGTGTACACCTGAGCCGGGGGTGAAGTGTATATCTCGCAAAGCCCCTGGTTGCTTACTTTGCATGAGGACAGTATCCTGGCCACCCATCGTGGACTCCTGCATGGCACTGGCCTTCCCTGTGGTATCTGGTCCCCTCCAGCTCTCTGAAGAGTGGACCTCCGTGTGTCCATTTCACAGACAGGGACAGCAGCTAGGGAGCCTGTTCAAGTGACACAAGGTGGGAACCCGGCTGCACTCTGACCAGGGGTGGCCTGGGGTGGCGCCCATCAGCCTCTAGGATGCAGCCTCTCTTGCTAACAAAGCCACATTCGCAAACTGCCCACTGAGCTCTCTGAAGTTTAAGCTCAAAGAGCACCAGAGAAAGGGGCTAATGAAGAGCCCACTTCTGCCTTCCCCGGGGGAATCGGGACTCACTTCACTCAAGGGACGTCCCCCTTTCTTGCCACCTGTCTCCAGAACACAGTTCTCTGATTACCAGGTGCCGTTTCAATGTGTCCCTCTGATCCTTCCCCTGTTCTCAGTACAGCTGAGCTGCACTGGAATTTTCTAAAGGAACATTGCTCAGATCTGAGGGAGAATTAGAAAGGAAAACCACAACAGTACAAACGGCACATAAATAGACCTGCCCCCAATGGGCGGAGTTCTGGGCTCTGGTCTCCCTGTGAGCGCACAGAGGGCTGGGAGCCCCCTGTGCTGACCCCTGTTGGAAGCCCCGACCTGGGGCAGGTGGGCCCAGCTCAGCCCAGCTGCCACCCTCCTCACACAGCTCCTGGCTTTGTGGGGTTTGTGGTGGGCATGTTGGCCCAGCTTTAAGGAAAGGGGCCTGTTCCCTCTGCATGACAGCTGCAGGAAACTTGGAACCTTTGTGCCGGCCTTGAAGCCCGCCTGTGCTCCCCGTTCCTCATCATTCTGTTCCTCGACTTTTCCAAACGCCTGCAGCTGTGGTGAGCAGAGATCCCCCACATCATGCCGGATTTTTGATGCCAGCAAAGGATGCTAAGCCAGGGTGGAGACAACCCTGCCCTGGGGGAGCACAGGGTGCCCAGCGAGGTTCTCTTCAGGCTGGGGCCCCCACCCCAGGCAGATGCGGCTTTTTCCCAGAACACACAGGGTACCATCCGTCAGACGTGACCTGCTTCTCCAGGGCTTCTCTTTGAGCTGTGTTGTCAGGTGCTTGCCAAGAAGGGTGGCATGAGGGGGTTGGCTAAGCCCTGTTATAAGTGAAAATACCTCAGTGGTCCAGACAAAGGAAAGTGCAGTGAGAAGAAAAGGCCACTCCAGAGAGCACTGCTGTCCACCCACCCGGTTCTGTGTGACAACGGGGAACAGTGCTTGTCAGCTTTTGTTCCCTTCTTGGAGCCGTGCCTTGCTTACAGCTCAGATAAGCCCAGGAGGGTTTAAAAGACAGCAAGCACTCTGCTTGAGTCGTTATCAAAGCCAATTTTGTAGGAATTCAAAACCCAGAAAGCATCTTTTAAATGTGTCCCCTGAAACAACTTGCATTCCTGCATGCGTTCATCATCCCTGTTCTTATATACTTCCGTCATCATACGTCCATTCATCTTCATTCATCCGTCTATCCATTCATTATTATCCATGCACTCATTCATCCGTCCATCCATCATCTATCCATCATCTATCACCCATCTATCATTCAGTCATCGTCCATGCATCCATCCATCCACCCATTCATCACCATCCATCCATCCATCCATCACTCACCATCCATCCATCACTCATCCATCCACCCATCCATCACCATCCATCTATCCACCCATTCATCACCATCCATCCACCCATCCATCACTCACCATCCATCCATCACTCATCCATCCACCCATCCATCACCATCCATCCATCCACCCATCCATCACCATCCATCCATCTGTCACTCATCCATCCATCCATCACCATCCATCCATCCATCCATCACCATCCATCCATCCACCCATCCATCACCATCCATCCATCCATCACCATCCATCCATCCGTCACTCATCCATCCATCCATCCATCCACCATCTATCCATCCATCATTCATTATCCGTCTATCCATTCATTCATCATCCATCCATCTTTCTATTCATCCATCCATTCCTCCATCCATCTATCCACCCATCATCCTTCCAGCCATTCACTATGCATCCATCCAACCATCCACCATCCAGCATCCTCCCCTCCACACACCCGCCCATCACCATGCCTCCTTCCTTCCCCTCCATTCATCCATGCATCCCTCCGTATTTGCTGGACTCCCTTTTGGGAACCTCTCCCACCTACCTTGTTGTCTATCACTATGACCTAATGGCAGATTGTGCCTGAAATTCCATTATATCACTACTTTTTCTTGCTAAAATGTCTGATCCCTCTTAGAATAAAATGCTTCCAAAACAGATTTTCAGGTATTTGCACTTCAGGGTGATGAAACTTTGGAGGATGAGGCTGCCACCCTCCACAGTCTCCTTAGCAGTCAGCCTATCGCACACAGCACCCTACCGTCACCCCCCAGCTGATGGAGTTCTTGTCTTCAGGCTGCAGTTAGGAAGGTGGGATCCTGGTGGGACATGGCCCACCCCCCACCAGGGGAGGAAGCGTACGGCTGAAAGACAGCAACATGCTTTTCATTGCTCCTGGAGAGAGACGGGTTTTTGGAGGGCTCGTGGCCTGGTTCTGGCTGAGGCGCAGGAGATGTGCCCCAGGAGTTTTTCCCTTGTACAGTCAGAAGACAGACCAGCCTTCAGAGGAAGCCTGTGTCATTCCCCCATCTCCCTGAAGGACGTCATGCCTGGAAGGGGGTGAGCCATCTTGGAAACTCAAGGCAGTAGGCACACCTGCTGTAGATGGTAGGACAGAGACAAAAAGAGCTTTTTTTTTTTTTTTTTTGAGACAGAGTCTTGCTCTGTTGCCCAGGCTGGAGTGAGGTGGCACGATCTTGGCTCACTGCAACCTCTGCCTCCCAGGTTCAAGGCATTCTCCTGCTCAGCCTCCTGAGTAGCTGGGATTACAGGCACCTGCCACCACTCCCGGCTAATTCTTTTATTTTTAGTAGAGAAAGTTTTCACCATACGGCCAGGCTGGTCTGGAACTCCTCACTTCATGATCTTCCCGCCTTGGCCTTCCAAAGTGCTGGGATACAGGCATGAGTCACTGCGCCCAGCAAGCTGGGTTTCTTAATGGCCACTGTGAGTTGCCGCCCAGCCCCGACCCTGGGGTCTCAGACAGTCTCGTCTCTTCAGGACACTGCTGGCCTGGCGTTCTGCTGTCTGACCTGAATACATACCTCATCAACACAGAAAAGCAAGGTGAGAGGAGCCCACCTGCAGGAGGGGTGGGGAAGGGTGCCTCTGAGGCTGGGGTGGGCATTCAGGAGGCTCTTTTGCAAAAAATGCTGACGGCAGGGGAAGCATTGGAGGCCTTTCCTCTGTGGGGTGTGGGCTGGGGGCATCCAGCTTGTACAAGACAGGCTGGTGCTCTGCGGGGCTGGGGAGAAGGCAGCCTTCAGGACCAGACAGGGCTGAGTCTCCACCCAGCATCTCCTGTTCCCTGAGTGACCCAGGGCAAGCAGTTAACCTTGCCGAACCCGTTTCTTCATCTCTAACTGGGAATGACCACGTCCTGACCTAAATAAAAACCTCGGCAAACAGTGGGTGGGCGCCTCGTAAGTGGCAGCTCCTCTCCTTAGGTTGCGGCAGTGGCGGGGGAGGGTCAGAGAGGACAGGGCAGTTATTTTCAAACATCCAAGGACCTGACCCCTTTTCTGAGGACAAGGGAATAGATTTGTTCTGTGTGACTGACTGAAGGGAACAGACGCAGTGGTGACAGACGGAGCTTCAGGACGACAGGTTCCGGGGAATACAGGCAGGAACGCTGCAGCTGCTGGCGCCGTTCACAAGGAGAGGCTGCTTCACGAGGCCCTGGAGTCTTGGAGCCGAGGGTGCCATCCACTTGTCTGCCCTCGTCTACCAGGGAGTCCTGGACCAGGCAGGAGGTTGGCCTTGGTGAGGACTCAGGGCTGATGCAGCCCTGGGGCACCAGGTTGCATGGACAGCGGGCGGAGGGTCAGGGATGGCACCTTACACCTTTCACAAAAACTAACACCAAGTGGATCATAGACCTAAATGTAACATGCAAAACAGTGCAACTTTTAGAAGATAACATGGGTGAAAACCTAGGTGACCTTGAATTCAGCAAGGAGGTTTTTAGATACAGGGCCGAAATCACAGTTCATGAAAGAGAAAAAAAGGTAAGTTGGGCTTCGTTAAAATTAAAAACCGCTGCTCTGTGAAAGACCCTGTTAAGAGAACAGAAAGACAGGCCACTGGCTGGGAGAAATAGTCACAAAACACGTGTCTGATAAGGGACTTGTATTCCAAATATGCAAAGAACCCTTACAATTCAAGAAGAAAGCAGCCCAGTTAACGAGTGGATGGAGCCGGAAGCCATCATTCCCAGCAAACTACCGCAGGAACAGAAAACCACATGCCACACGTTCCCGCTCATAAGAGGGAGCTGAGCAATGACACATGGACACAGGGGAGGGAAACATCACACACGGGGGCCTGCTGGGGGTGGGGGAGAAAGGGGAGGGAGAGCATTAGGACGAATGCTTAATTCTGCAGGGCTTAAAACATAGATGATGGGTTGATGGGTGCAGCAAGCCACCATGGCACTCGTGTACCTATGTAACAAACCTGCACATTCTGTACACGTATCCCAGAACTTAAAGTAAAATTTAAAAAAAAAAAGTGGGCAAAAGACTTGAACGGACACTTCACAAAAGGAGACAGAAAGACGCAGGTAAGCATATGGCTCCAGGGAATTTAAACTAAAACCTTGACACACCCCTGCACACCTATTAAAATGGCCAAAACCGAGAATACTGACCAAATGAAATGCTGGTGAGGGTTCAGGACCCCAGAAACTCCCTTGCATTGCTGGAGGGGACCCAGAATGGAAGAGCCACTTTGGAAGACAGTTTGGCGATTCCTGATAAACTAAATATACACGTACCATATGGTTCAGCAATTACGCTCCTTGGTGTTTACCCAAATGAGCTGAAAACTTCTGTCCATGCAAAAACCCGCACATGCGTGTTGATCGCAGCTTTATTCACAATGAGTGGAACGTAGAAGCAACCAAGATGCCCCTCAGTAGGTGACTAGCTAAACTGTGACACCTCCAGACAGCCGAATATTACTCACCACTAAAAAGAAATGAGCTGTCAGGCCACGAAAGGGCCCGGAGGAACCTTAAATGCATATCACTGACTGACAAAAGCCAATTGGTAAGGGTTACACTGTATGATTCCAATCAAATGACTTTCTGGAAAAGGCAAAACTATGGAGACAGTCAAAGACCAGTGGTTGCCAGGGGATTGGCAGGAGGGAGGGAGGATGGCTGCACAGGGGGTTTTAGGGTGGTGGAACTATTCTGTGCAGTATGGTAATGGTAGATACCCGTCATTACGCGTTTGGCAAAACCCAGAGAACCCACAGTAGAAAGAATGAACCCTAAGGTGAACTGTGGACTTCAGTTAATAATAATGGATCCATCATGGTTGAACAATAACAGATGCACCCTGCAATGCAAGATGGCAATAACAGGGAAGCTGGGTGTGTGAGGGAGAGGCTGGAGGATGGTAAGGGAACTCTCCAACTTTCTGCTCAATTTTTCTGTAAACCTACAACTGCTGTAAGAAATAAAATCTATCTTAAACAATATATCCACAAAAGAACCACATGCTTAGCACCTTCAAAGCTGACCGGATTTGTGCCATGGTTATGTACTATAGTTGTGAAAGAGACTGCTGATTGCCCCCAACATCTGTGTCCCCCAATTTTTATCTGGGCACAAGGCTGCCCAAATTAAATAAATACTTTCTCAACCTCTTTTACAGCTAGGTGTGGTCTGCCTGGCAAAGTTTTGGCTGATAAAATGCACAAGGTTGTACCTGCAACTCCTCATAGGGAAGTGCGCCTGATCTCCCCTTTCTCTCCTTCTGGCTGGTGGGAGCACAAATGTGATGACTGGAGCATATGCTGGTCTTCTCAAAGCAGCATTGACCCCCAAAGAGCTGTACGTATAAAGCTACATATACAGACTTGTACACATACTCCTGTGCATTGCTTTGCAAAATATTCCAATGTAAGTCCATACAAATTAAAAAACAAAAATGTAGTTAGCCTGCATTTATCTCAGAGAGGATTTTCCACATGCCCTGAAGCATCAGTGGTTTACGGCCCCAGGGTTTACGGAATATGGAATGTTGGCATAAGCATCTCCTTCTTGCCCGGCAGCAAAGTGAATTCCTGAATTCTGTGGCTGTGAATAATGTGATTAGCCCTGCAGGGCACAGGGTTCTGTTTGAGTACTTGTTGGAGTGACTTGAATTGAGATTCCAGGACAGGGATGGTCGGGTCACAGCACAGGAGCATCCCAGCGACACATTTCCGTCTGGAAGCTGCTGGTGTCTGGACGCAGTGACTCCAGGAGGCAGAGAGGTGTGGAGAAGCCCCAGCTTGTGACATGTGCCACTTAGAGAGCTGGCCCGCTGGCCCTGAGCCCTTCCTGTGGCCATGATTGGAGGAGGAAGGCGGTCTGGCCGTCCTCGGGCTCCCTTGTGCTTTCCCTCAGCACCTCACCCACCAAGCCCTGAGCGCTCAGGCTTCCTCCCCCCTCCTTCCCTTCCATTCTTCCTCCATCTCCCATTGTTTACTCCTCCTCTTCTTCCTGCTTCTTTGTCTTTTTCTTTCTGTCTCTCTGTCCAGTGAATCACCACCGGGCTTGGCACATTCTCATTTCCTTGTTCCTTCCCCATCACACCAGCCTGCTCCCCCCACCCCAACCTTCAAGGGTGCCCATTTGGTACATGAACAGGCACCCAAGCTCAGCAGGACTGTTGCTCTCAGAGCCAAATCTGCCCGGGGACGGAGCTGAGAGCTGCTCCCCTAGGAGGGGCTGCGTTGCCCCTTGGGAGCAGGTGCGATGCTGCAGGGTTTGTGGGGCTCAGGCGTGCATCCGGGCAGGGCTCAGGTGGCCTGGAACGGAACAGGAGCCCTGCTGGGGAGGCCACAGCTCCTCGAGTAAAGGGCTGGACCTTGTCTTCTAGCCATTCATTCATTCATTCATTCAACAAACACCCATCGAAAGCCCACTCTGTGCCAGGCACTGCTGGGGGAGTGGGGTAAACAGGACCGGGCCCCGCCTTTCCGGTGCTGCAACATTAGTGCTGGACCCAAACAACACACAGAGAACCTGCAGAGTGCAACACATTACAGCCGGGGTCAGCGCTAGGAAAAAATGAACACAGCCGCGGCTTCTTTGTCACCACCCTCATGGCAAGGGGTCCACTTCTCACCCAGCTCCGGGCTGCCTGTGACCTCCTGCGACCACAGAGTGTGGAAGAAGTGACGGTGTGAGTGCCGAGGCTGGGCCTGGGGGCGCCTTGCCGTGTCTTTCTGCGGCTTCTGCCCTCAGAACACCATGGCAGGAAGTGCCTCCAGCCTCTGGGGATGGAAGGCGCCTGCAGAACCGAGGTGCCTGGGCTGGCAGCCAGGCTGTCCAGCCCTGAGAAAACCACAAGCACGGATCCTTGGGATGGGTGCCCAAAGCTGGAGGTGGGTGGTACGAGGCAAGGAAGGAGGGTACAGGGTGAGGACATCGAGCCAGCTGGGAGTCACAGTGACTGTGGAGGAGGAAGCGACATTTAGGCTGAGATTGGAGAATAAACAGGAATGTTTCAGACAAAGGAGGCAGGTCCGGGAATCCGAGGGAGCAGGCACAACCACCGCCAAGGTCCCGAGGAGGAAGTGGTGTGGGTCTGAGGAGGAAGCAGTGTGGGTGTGAGGAAGGAAGGGGTGTGGGTGTGAGGAAGGAAGCGGTGTGGGTGTGAGGAAGGAGGCGGTGTGGGTCTGAGGAGGAAGCGGTGTGGGTGTGAGGAAGAAGCGGTGTGGGTGTGAGGAAGGAAGTGGTGTGAGTGTGAGGGAGGAAGCAGTGTGGGTGTGAGGAAGGAGAGGAAGGAAGTGGTTGCTCCTGAGCAAGGAAGTGGTTTGGATTACCTGGTGACAGGGAGACGACAGTGGCCATGCATGGCAGGTGGGCTGGGGTTTCCATTCCATGTCCTAGGATTCTCTGCAGTCCCACGTCTGGACTCGTGCTCAGGGCATCGCTGGTGGGATGAAGGCCTGTTGATTGACTGACTGCACCTGGTGACCCGTTGACCATCAGTGGTGAAGGGGTGACCCCATGCCTCTGTGCAGGCCTGCGTTCATGCTCACTGAGGAGCTGGGCTTCCAGGGGAACCAGAGCTGTGTTTGATGCCTCACTTCCTTTGTGTGTCAAGCAAAGAGTACGTAAGTGACCTCAGAGCTCCCCAAGGTCCAGATGCTGTCTCTGCGTCCCTCTAATGGTGACGGCTCCCTGGCCCAGACGGCTGCCAGCTGAGCTTGACAGACAGGCATGCACATTTACAGACCTGTTCCATGGCCGGCCTGCTCCCGGGAGCCCAGATAGACACGCTCATTTACAGACCTGTTCCATGGCCGGCCTGCTCCCGGGAGCCCAGCTAGACACGCTCATTTACAGACCTGTTCTGTGGCCGGTCTGCTCCCAGAGCCCCAACTCCACAATAATGGAGAAGCCTTTCGTTCCTGTTGGCAGAAGATCAGGAGAAGCTCTTCAATTATGAACGTGCTGTGCCTGAAAAGAGGGGAAGTCAAAGGGTCCAGAGACCCCCATCCTAGGGAAGACCCTCCCCTCACCTCAGGGCAGACACGGGGGCTCTCCCAGATGGAGTCCAGAGGTGGCAGGTTCGGCAAAGCATGGCATTCGTGACCCCACCTCTAGGAGGGCCCGGCCCGGCCTCTCTCCAGCACAAGATGCTCCTGTGTTCTTATTTGGTCTCCAGCCTGGAGTTCCTCCCACTTCATGCTGATCCCCCCCCCACAGCCACTGTGGACAGAGTCACCATCATGCAGAAACCTGATCAGCCCCTCCTCTGCCCACTACCATCATGGTTCCGTGTTCCCTGGACATGCTTCAAAGATACCGAGTCCCCGGACTTGTGCTGACACAGAGTGCTCGCCTCAGAGTGTCCTCTGCCGGGCTGAGCCTGACCCCCCTCAGAAGCCTGGTGGTGTTTCCCCTTATCCTCAGCCTTGCTGAAGCAATCCTGGAGGGTGGCCTGGAGTAGGAGAGAGCCCGACTTAGAGCTGCATCTGGCTGGATTCCAGCATGGCGTGGACCAGGAGGCATGACCTCGGCACATTATTCCGTCTCCCTGACCTGCAGTTTCCTTCTCTGTAAAGCGCAATACCAGTGCTTTCTTGCCTCCTAGAGATGTCATGAAGGGGAAGGTCACCGTGGTAGCAGACACGGTCGGCCCCGCAGCAGGTGCTTAGCAAGCACGGGTGTGGGGCGGGTGTTCAGCCTCTTCCTTCCTGGAACTCTTTTCTCTTCCAGACCTTGAACTCAAAGTTTGTTATTATTATTGTTATTGCTGATGTTTGCTTTTCCAGTACAGAAAGCAAATGGAATAGACCAAGCAAAGTTGGTTTCGATTCTTTTGCAAGTTTTCCCATGTGGCACTTTCTCATTTTGTTCAAAAAAATGAGGGAATCTGTTATTTTCTTCCATCCTTTCTTCTCTGTCTCTGTTGGTTCTATTCTTTTTTTAAATCCATCTTGGAGCGCCCCTCCTAGGTACTTAAAGGCTTAGGACTGTTTCTCAAAGCCAGAGGTCAGAGAATGGCATCAACCTATGACATGCACAAGCTGGCCAAGACGGGACCTCACACTGAGACCCAACCAAGGAGTGTCTCTGCTCAGCTCCCCGTGCTAATGAGAACCAGAGTCCTGTTGCTCCTGACAGCTCCCCTCCCATAAGTGAAAGAGGCAATATGGACACGAGATATTTTCGGTAAGTAGGGCTGAGTTTAATACATTCTCAGTGTTACCACACTGTGACGCCAGACTGCCTAAAAATATTCTGGTTGAGATGTGTTTTCAACAAATAGAGGGATTAACTCAGCCTGCGATTAAGTTCTTCTTCCCGGTTATTAGTGTCTCACGTCCTTATTAAACATGGGGTCAGGTCTCTCGGGCTCTGAGAGGGTGTAGCAGGGAGACTGAAAGCTGGGCCCCTAGAGGCCAAATGTCTGGGCTTGAGTCCTGGACTTGCCGTTAGCTGTGTGACCTTGGGCAAGTGATCAAGCCTCTCTGTGCCTCAATCTCCTCATGTGTTTATTCTATAGATTTAAGGTATACAATACACTGTGATGATATTCCGAGAGTGGAGTGAATATTACAGGTAAGGAGCTTAGTCTGTCTGTCATTGCACATGGCTACTGTTGTTTGCAGTAAGAACACCTGAAATCTTCTCTCTTAGAAAACGTCCAGTATGCAATGCAATGGACTGCAGTCCTCATGCTGTATGTTAGAACTCCAGACCTCCTTGTCCCAAACCGGTGCAACCTGTCACCTTTGACCCATGCACCCCAATACCCCCACCCACCCCCTGCCTGCAGTGAATTCTGTTCTTTCCCCTGCTTCTGGGGATTCAACTTTTAGAAAGGTTCTTTGTATAAGAGACAGCATGCAGCGTTCGGGTGTGCACGCGCGTGTTCTGCTCTCTATTAGTCTGTTCTCACACTGCTCTAAAGATACTACCTGGGAAATTTATAAAGAAAGGAGGTTTCATGGACTCACAGTTCCGCATGGCTGGGGAAGCTATAGGAATCTACAATCATGGCGGAAGGTGAAGGGGAAGCAAGGACCTTCTTCACAAAGCGGCAGAAGAGAGAGAGCACGGGGAAAGCCACACTTCAAAACCATCAGATCCCGAGAGAACCCACTCACTATCCCGACACAGTACCAAGGGAGAAGTCGGCCTCCAGGGTCCAATCACCTCCCACCAGGCCCTCCCTCAGCCTGCGGGGGATTACAATTCCAGACGAGATTTGGGTTTGGACACAGCCAAACCACACTGGTGTGTGAGTGCGAATGTGTGTGTACGAGTGTGTGAGTGCATATGAACGTCTGTGTGAGTGTGACTGTGAGTGTGAGAGTGTGTGTGGGAGTGTGTTTTTGGGAGCATGTGAGTGTATGTGAGTGAGATGTGTGAGCGTATGTGACTGTGTATGAGTGTGAGTGTGTGAGTATATGTGAAAGGAGGTGTGTGTATGACAGTGTGTGTGTGGGAGTGTGGGTGTGTATGTGTTTGGGTGAGCATGTGAGTGTATGCGTGTTTATGTATGTGACTGTGTGTGTATGTTCATGTGTGTGTCTGAATGTGTGTATGTGAAAGCCTTTGTGTGAGTGGATGTGAAAGTGTGTGTGAGAGTGTGTGTGTGTGTGTGACTGTGTGTATGTATGTGTGTGAATGTGAGTGTATGTAAAAGCCTGTGTATGTGAGTGCATGTGAAAGTGTATGTGAGTGTGTGCATAGGAGTGTGAGTGTATGTGTATGTGTGATTGTGTGTGTATGTGAGTCTCTGTGTGTGTCTGTGTCAGTGTGTGAAAGTCTCTGTGAGCCTGACTGTAACTATGTGAGTATGTAGTATGTGTGAGTGTGAGTGCGTATGTGTGTTGCTTGTGTGTGTGTTAGTATGTGAGTGTGTGTGACTGTGAGTGTGTGTCTGTGTGACTGTGTGTGAACGTCTGTGTGAAAGTCTCTGTGTGTGTGTGACTGTGTGACTGTGAGTGTGAGAGTGTAAGTATGTGAGTGTGTGTGGCTTATTTCATTTAACGTGTGGTGTTCCAGGTTCACTCATGTTACTGCAAATGTCAGCGTCCCCTTTCTAAAGGCTGAGCACATTCCCCTCAGCGTCTACGGCACGTTTTATCTGCGCAGCCATCCACAGAGGGCGGTTCGGTTGTTTCCATCTCTTAGTGCTGTAATGGATCCGGGATCTCAGGTGCTTCTGTAAGGCGTTGGTTTCTTTTCCTTCAAGTTTATACCCAGAACAGGGATCCTTGGGTCTCGGCTGCTTCTACGTTTAATTTTCCGAGACGGCGTCATAACCCGTGATGGCTGCATCAGGCTTGGTCTGGTCATTTATAACATGGCGATAACTGAGTAGCTACTTCAGAGCCTTGAATGAGTTACTGTATGTGCAGTGTCTAAAACAGCCTGTACGATGTGACGCTTCACCAGCGTTCACATAAACAGCTGACTCTTGAACAGCACAGGGTGACGGGGGCCGACGCCCGTGCAAGCAAAAGTCCGTGCATCACTTTCGACTCCTCAAAAACTTAACTACTCACAACCTCCTGTTGACGGGGAGCCTTACTCATAACACAGCCGATGAACACGTACCTAGTGTGCAGTGAGCATTACATGCTGTGTTCTTACACTAAGGTAAGCTAGAGGAGAGAAAACGCTATTAAGAAAATCCTAGGCAAGAGGAAATGTATTTACTATTCATTTAGTGGAAGTGGATCTTTAGAAAGGTCTCCGCCCCCATTGTCCTCTTGTCGAGTGGGCTGGGGAGGAGGAGAAGGAGGGTGTGGTCTTGCTGACTCAGGGGTGGCGGAGATGGAAGAAAAGTCCATGTATACGCGGACCCACGCAGTTCAAACCCATATTGTTCAAGGGTCAACAGAAATTGCTCACAGTAAGTAACGTAGCAGCTTTACAATAGAGTGTTGCATTCATGCAGGGCTATACAAATTGCTCTGAGGAAACCTAATTCCCTGTAGACCGGGACCAGAATGACTTGGGGAAAGTAATAACTGTCATTTATGGTGACTGTTTCACGGCCGGCAAGCTTCCCACGCATCATGTCCCTCAGTTCTGACAACCCCCATGTAGACTGGTGGAGCTATTCCCATCCGAAAGACGAAGGGCTTGGCCTTCAGGAGTTAAGCCTCTTGCCCAAGGCCCCATAATTCATACATGAAACAGCCTGAATGCATGTTCTTTCTGGGGTGCCAAGCTCTAGGTGGGTGTGCAGAAACCTGCGGTGGGCAGGGAGGTGTGGTCCCTGGCATCTCGCTGCGATGGATTTGAAGGAGCGTGTGTTCGTACGCCACATACCTTCAGGGAAACACGAAGACACAGTCACGCCCGGGAAAGAATTTTGGGTCTTGAGTCTCACGTGGGCAATTTTCCAGGTGCAGGTCCTGAGTGACAGGGCTAAGGGCCAGGAGCTGGGAGTGGCATAGGGCAGAGAAGGCTTGGGAGACGGCGGCAGGGAAGCGGCAGCCGGCGAGGAGGGGGATGTCGGTTCAGCCTCCGCAGAAAACTGCTGGACTCAGGGAACTCTGGGAAATGGAGAAGACTCGTGCCTGAAATTGTGTCTACCAAGGCCAGGAGACAGGGTCTTCACACTTTCGTTCCGCATCAGCCCCCGGCTTGTCCCCGGCATGTCTCGCCTGCCAGATGTGAGAGATGGACTCTGCAGTCTGAAGGTGCCCTCCCCACAGCAAGACACAGGTGCTGGCTGCAAACACTCAGCCTGGCAGGCCCAGGGGCATGAAGGAGCCCCAAGGGCAGACGCTGGGGCCCCACAGGGCTGACTGCACAGAAGCCCAGGCCACGATTCTGAGCAGGGAATGCTCAGGCCGGTTCTGCAGAAAAGCTAAGGGAGGAGGGGTTGATGGGAGGGACAGCTGGGGCCCAGCCTTAGAAGGACAGAGAGGAGAAGTGTGAAGGTGCTCGCTGCTTCCTGGAATCTGGTTTAATTAATGCCTTGGTCTTTATTCTTCTTAATGGGAAGCAGGATCTTGAAGACCCGCGTCTGATCAATTACTTCTGCCATTGCAGAGAAATGTCTCGGAGCTGGGCTGGTTCCAGAATCTGCACTCCACTTCTAATTCATTGTCTGCCATCGAGGATCCATCAGGGCCCGATGCTAGGGATGCCGGCGGGACCCAGAGTGAGAATTGCTGCACTGATTCCTAACGTGGGGCTTCAGTTCTGCTCAGACGTGAGCCCCGTGATCACCGGAGTGTCTGCTCTTCTGTGCAGCCTCCCAGCCAGCATCTCCCCCTGGTCACACAGAACGTGGGCATGCTGGGGCAGAGCCCTGTGTGCACCCCACTGCCATCGGCTGACCACGCGGCCCTTCTTGTCCTCAGACCTCCAGGCTTCTCTCTGGACCTCAGAACCCAGCACAGACCCCGGTTCGAAGTAGGGACTCGTTAGATGCTTAGGGAGAGAATGTCACACCTGTGCTCACCCACCGCACCCGGAGCGTTTGCACTTTTCTGTAGTTGTTTTGTGCTCAGTGTCCCTTCTGGAGACTGCATTCCCTAAAGACATAGAGGGTGCATCATCCTGCCTCGGGGACCTGGGGAGCTCAGGGGCCAGCAGACCTGGGAGGATCCTTCATAAATGCCACCCAACCCCCTATTCTGGACAGCGCTCTGGGGCCAGCCAGGGGAAGGAAGTCAGGCACCGTGGGAAGCTTTCTTTGGTGGATGTTTGGAAACAGTTCATCTAGGATTTTGGGACGTGAACACACGGCTGAGACACCCTTCAGCCTCACCTTCTGTGACGGTGGCACAACCTGGTCCAGGCCGTTCGGACTCTCCAAGAAACACACAGCTCGTTCCTAACTTCCTAGCATGTTTTTGGGGTTGCTGGCTGCTTCGCAGGGCCATGGGGCGATTTGACTTACTGACATACTCAGTGTTCAGTCCTTAGTTGTGGAACCCCCGGCCATGTGAAACTCCTGAATGGCAGGATGCCCAGGACACGAGGTGACACAGGGGCTCCAGCAGGAGGGGCCCTCGGAACCCCAGGGTCAGTGCGATCCCTGCCCTCTGCAGGTTTTCCACAGACCCCTCAGCTGGCCCTGAAGACTTCCAGTGCCAGGTTTCTGCTCTCTGTCTGTCTCTCTTGTCTCAGGGAAACTTGAGCTAAGATCTTGGCCCTCAGCCGGGCATGGTGGCTCACGCCTGTAATCCCAGCACTTTGGGAGGCCGAGGCAGGCAGATCACTAGGTCAGGAGATCGAGACCATCCTGGTCAACATGGTGAAACCCCGTCTCTACTAAAAATACAAAAATTAGCTGGGTGAGGTGGTAGGCACCTGTAATCGAAGCTACCTGGGAGACTGAGGCAGGAGAATCACTTGAACCTGGGAGGCAGAGGTTGCAGTGAGCCGAGATCATGCCACTTTGCCACTGTACTCTAGCCTGGGCAACAGAGCAAGACTCCATCTCAAAAAAAAAAAAAAAAGATCTTTGGCCTTCAAGTTTCCATTCCTTCTGGCCAGGACTCAGAGGGTGGACAGAAGGATATCTTACCAAAGTCTTCTTTTTCACAGAAATACCCAAGTTCCTTCGAACTAAACATGGGACCTTTGGGAGGCTAAGGCAGGAAGATCACTTGAGACCAGGAGTTTGAGACTAGCCTGGGCAACATAGTGAGATCCAATCTCTATTTCAAAAGAAGAAATTTTTTTTTTTTTGAGACAGAGTTTTGCTCTTGTTGCCCAGGCTGGAGTGCAGTGGGGCGATCTTGACTCACTGCAATCTCCACCTCCTGGGTTCAAGTGATTTTCCTGTCTCAGCCTCCCGAGTAGCTGGGATTACAGGTGCATGCCGCCATGCTACCTAAGTTTTGTATTTTTAGTAGAGACGGAGTCAGGCTGGTCTTGAACTCCTGATCTCAGGTATCCACCTGTCTCAGCCTCCCGAAGTGCTGGGCTTACAGGCGTGAGCCACTTCACAAGCCGAAAATTGTTTTTTGATGCAACAGTTTCAAAGTCATAGGTACTTTTCCATCCCAACTTTGGTCTTCTAAGTTCTGGGACGACAGGAAAGATGACCTAAGAGATTTCCTGTATTTCATAAGGTGATGTCCGGATCTAACTCGAATACATCTGGTGAGTCTCCCTGTGTTCTACGGTGAGAGGGGAGGGGTGCACTGGACATAGCACAACCATTCACTGTGCTAATTTCACACGTGGGTCCCACGTGCTTTTTGGTTTTTTCTTAGACGAAGCCTTGATCTGTCGCCCAGCCTGGAGTGCAGAGATGTGATCTTGGCTCATTGCAGACTCTGCCTCCTGGGTTCAAGTGATTCTCCTGCCTCAGCCTCCTGAGTGGCTGGGACTACAGGTGTGCGCCACCACTCCTGGCTAATTATTTTTGTGTTTCTAGTAGAGACCAGGTTTCACCATGTTGGCCAGCCTGGTCTCGAACTCCTGACCTCAGGCGATCCACCTGCCTCGTCCTCCCAAAGTGCTAGGATTACAGGTGTCAGCTACCACGCCCAGCCTCACCTGCTGTTTCTTTGATCTTGTTCCTGAGACCTCCAGGCCCATGTGTGGGAAGGTGAGCCTGAGCCTGGCTCCCTGTTCTTATTAAACGCCACGCTCCGATGTTGGGGAGGAGAACTTGGCCTTGAGCACAATTCTGTTTGCAGGCTTGCTATTTTTACAAGGTTTACCCTATTCTTAGTTACTTTTAAAAATAAAATTGTCAACAGCTTTTTTCTTCCCCTGCAACATTTCCACCACCACCAAAGATCTTAATGAACTGTGCATTCAATTACAGGAAGGAGGAAGCCAGGCAGGGGTGAGGGCTGGCCGCAAAAACCCTCCCGAGACAAGATTTATGTGCTTGCAGGAGGGACTGTCGCCAGGGAGAAGAAGCCTGTGACTTCAGAATGCTCATGAATACATCCAGCTTGCTGTCAACCCTGATGGTTTTGGTAAAAATGGCTCCAAAAGAGAAAAGACATATTTCTGGGGAGAAAACACGGATTCGTACTCAGGCTTTATAGAGGCAACTCTCAGGCTGTTCGTGAGGGAATAAAATACACAATCGACCCCAATTCCTCGGTGGGTCTGGCCAAATCCATTAAAAACCAGCAGGGAAGGCCTGGCTTTCTGTTACATGGCAGGGGCCAGCGGGCAGCCCAGAGCGGCTTCTCCACCCCGTCCTCCAGCCGTTCCCATCTTAGCCCATTTTTCACCGTGTCCTGTAGTATCAGCCTACGGTTAGGAGGACGGCTTCTCATTGCTTCCTGTAATCATTAAGGTGATGCCTCAGCCAAATTAGTTATCCTTTCTGAACCTCCTTTTCCTCACTAAAGAAAGTGATAATTGGCCAGGCACGGTGGCTCCTGCCTATAATCCCAGCACTTTGGGAGGCCGAGGCGGGTGGATCACCTGAGGTCAGAAGTTCGAGACCAGCATGACCAACATGGGGAAACTCCGTCTCTACTAAAAATACAAAATTAGCCAGGTGTGCTGGTGCATGCCTGGAATCCCAGCTAGTCGGGAGGCTGAGGCAGGAGAATCCTTTGAACCCAGGAGGCAGAGGAGGTTGTGGTGAGCCGAGATCATACCACTGCACTCCAGTCTGGGCAGCAAGAGCGAAACTCTGTCTCAAAAGAAAAAAAGTGATAATCCTTACCCCGCCAACATCATTCATTCATTCACTCATTACCTCATTCATTGTTGCAGGTCGAGTTCCCCAGAAAGCTGGCTGTGAGGTGGAGTTTAGCATGTAGGATGTCTGTGCGGTGCCCACGGGACTCACTGGGTAGGAGGGAGAAAGGAGCTGAGCTGGGGGCAGGCCCAGTGACTGCCTGGGTTGGACCCAAACTGTGGCTAATGAAGGCCGTGTGTGGGCAGCAGACAGGGAAGCTGGCAACACGCCTTTCCTTGAAGGGGGTCGTGGTGCACACCAGGGGGTCTGTTCCACTGTTCATGGATGTGTCCATGACCAGATTTGGTCCCAGCCCCTTTGGGCGCTCTGCCTTGGGTGTACAGGAGAAAACAGCCACATGGGGATGCCAGCAAGAGGACGCTTCCCCCTTCCCCATGCAGGGTGGGGAGCGTGGTTTCACTTCCACGGGTAACGTATTTTACATTTCGTGAGGACAGTCAGTGCGGGGTGACACCGCTACACTGGGGACAATGCTGTATCTTGGGCTGCAGGCTGGAGGTGTTGCTGAGGGACAGGTGGGCAGTGCCTGGGTTAGGCAGGCCAGGGCTGGTGCTGAGAGAGATTTCTGGGATCTAAAGTCAGGCCCCAAGAAGGCAGCCGCAGGGAAGCTGAACAAGGTATCCGTGATCTCAACTCCCCCAAGCGGGCGGTGAGCTTCAGGGGGGGTGGAAACCAACCCACGCCCTCGTGTGGCACGGCTGCCGCAGGTGCACCGTCAGGTAGAACCACTGTGGAAGGGATGGGCAGCAATGACGGTCAGATGAAGACGGCATCAGCAAGAAGAGGGAGGGCTGGCATTTCAGAAAGCTCTGCCTTGTCCCAGAGTCCCACGGCCACCTCCTTCCCTCCTTGTCCTCACTGCAGCCCGCAGGGGTGCCTCAGCTGCCTGTTCATTTCAGACAAAGACACTGGACGAGAGGGGGCTGAGATCTCATGGCTGCAAAGCAAGGCAACCTCGGCCTCGCTTCCATGCAGGGCTCCCTTCAGTCCGTGCCGTGAGGGATTCCACCAGGGGAGAGTGAGTCATGGCATGTTTCCAGATTGTCTCCTGGCCTCGAATTGCAGGATTTGTGGACCTGGGTCCACGTGGAGAGGAAGCCGGCCTGTGCCTTCCGCTGTCCCTGTCAGGAGCCCTGCAGGTATTTGGGGATGACTGTTTGGGTCCCAAAAGGCTGCTCCTCCTGTCCGTCCTGCTCCTCCTGTCCGTCCTGGTCCTGTCTGTCTGTCCTGCTTCTCCTGTCTGTCCTGCTTTGTCCTCAAGCAGGCTCCACGTGTTGCTCCCAAGGCTTCGGTTTCCATGGGCTCTGCCGACACTTTGCCTGCTGCCTCAAAGCATTTTAACTTCTCATTTGAACTTCTCTCTGCCAGAACGCGTTCTCCGGGGGGAGGGGAGAGCGAGCGGGTGCGCAGTGCAGGGGAGGCTGCAGGAAGGCAGGATTAGAAGAGAGAGTGTTAAATAGCACTGCCCTGAGGGGGAGGAAGCCGCGCAGCTGACGGAGCCCGAGAAACAAAATGTACAATTCAGTGTCTGGAGAAGAGAAAGTCGTGGGTGATTTCCGAAGGCGTCTGGGAGGGAAGGGGCAAGGCCAGGCGCCGAGCTTCCAAGCCATCTGTTCCGCTGTCTCCACTGCCCCGTCCAGCTAGCCGGGACCCAGGCCCCGTGTCCTGCCCCACAGAAGGGTTCCTCACTGAGCTCCCACCTCGCCCGCACCCCTTCTGCCTCTCCCCCCGGCTCCTGTCCATTCTCGAAGCAGCAGCCACAGTGGCTCGGGCTTCATTCAGGAAGGCTGGGGAGCGAGGGGCATGGTCATCCAAATGCCCACCCCTCCCTCTTCATCAGGGAGAAAATGGGCTCCCACCTCTCCTGGGGACAAGTTGCATTTTTCAAACAGTATCTCGCCACCAGGCCCCCCCGAGTCTAATGCTGTGACTCAGAGCCACACCCCTGAGGCCCCTGGCAGCTTCCCCGGACTGGGCTGGCCACGGCAATGCTTGTGATCCCACCGAGCCCACCACGAGCCCTGAACCCCTGACGGATGGAGCCTCTGACCTTGGAAGGAAGGGCTCACCTGTGATATCTGAAGTACTACGCAGTTCGGCCAGTTCACATATAACCAGCGTGACAGGGTCCAGCCAGCAGGGCCTCCCCTTCAGGAACTCCTTCAGATGCTGCTTGATGATGAATGAAGAGTGTGACCTGTGGTTGGCAAACGGGTCGTGTTTGGGGCGTTTCGTTAGCAACAGCATTATGGAGCAGACACCATGGATGTGAGGGTGAGACGGGGCAGTCAGCGCCCCAGCCCTCCTCCGTGGCTGTGTGGCCCTGGGGAAGTGGCCTCCACTTGCTGGACTCAATGAAGATGTCACAGCTGGCTGTGAGGATCCCACATGTCATGTGAAGAAGGCAGCTGGCATGAGGCTGGCCAGCCTTGGAGGGGGCATTTGTTTTGGCACAAATATCAGGATGCCCCACAGGGCTCACCTCCAAGTCGCCCAGGTGAAGACCTGCGTCCAGGGGCACCAGGGGTCCCTACTGGGGGCTCACTCCAAAGGTGAACCTCTCCCAAGTCCTGAGGTTGCCATCTAGGACCTAGGACCACACCGCCTATCCCAGGAAGACACTCCTCATGCTTCCGGGCAGCAAAAATGCCTTTCGCCAAGTTGGAAAACGATTCCCTCCACAGCGTCTCTCCTTGGCCACTGTGAGGGCCAGTGAGATGGCTCCGCACGCAGATGGTGGCTGAGGTCTGACTTCACGGTGGGTGCCTTAGAGGCGGGTGCACCTCTCACCACCTCGCTGACCACACAAAGAACCTGTGGAGTGGCTGTAACTGCTGATCTGCTTTCACGGAAAACGGAGGCTGGAGGAACTTTGCACCTTGTCCAAGGACTAGGGCTGCTCGTGGCAGAGTCTGGGTTCCCAGCTGGGCCTCCCGTATCCCGCATCTGCTCTCCATGCTCATATCATGTCCTGCTGCCTCATTAAACAGAAGAATGTCCACTGTTTCAAATAGAACTAGGGATTGCACAGCTTCGAAGTGAAGACATGGGCAAGCAATGCCATGGGAACCACCTGGCTCTAGACTTGACCGGGGGACAGGCTTGTGGTTGTCCTAAGAGGAGGTGGCTCCGGCAGGGGCCTGAAGACCCTGGCTCAAGGGCAGGGCCCAGTTTCGTGGGGGCTTGGGTCTGTGTGACTGACGCTCCCTTGCTGGTGAGGGGTCCTGGTGGTGTTTTCCCTGGGTTTGGGTTGCTGGAGTGTAGGTGGAGCCCCCCTTTTGGGGCGCTGGGGGGACACCTTCTTTGCTAGCCTGCCACCCCATCCTGGGGGGGAACCCCACATGCCTGGGCTCTGAGTGTCGCAGAGAATGCAGGGACCCGGCCCTACAAACTCCCTTGTCCACTGACACCCACGGGCGCGAGGAGTGGGCAGCACCATGTCCATACCCAGTTGCCAGGAGTGAATTTTCACCAAGGTTTCTATAGATGGCATCATCCCTGCTCCCCTACCAAACTCATTCACTCAACCAGCCTTCATTCATTTGTTCATTTGCTCACTGATGGCCAACAGATCTTCCCAGAGGGCCCACCGTGCCCTGGGCCCTATCCTAGGGACATTCCTGGGCCTCCTGTTCTGGAACATTCTGATTCTCAGTCCCTTCTGTCCAACTCCCCATCACCCTCCCGCCCCCCAGCAGCTCACAGCAACCCCCTCTGCAGAGGCGGCCGCAGGGACGTCTCTCAGAGATGGAGGGAGGAAGCTGCAGGGAGGTTCTTCCTTCCTCTCGGACTCCCTCCCTCTCCCACACCTCCCCACTCTCCTGCTGCTCCTCACACCTCCTCTCTCCCTCCCTCTCCCTCCTTCTCCCTGGCTCCTAGTGGCCTGTCCCTCTCCCCATCTCCCTGTCCCTCTCTGCTTTCCTCCCTCTCTCCTCCTCCTTCCCCTTCCAGTCCCTCTCTACCACCCCCTCTCTCCTGATCTCCATCTCCCTCCCCTGTGTCTCTCCCTCCTCACACACACAGGTGCACAAATGCACACACCCACAAATACAGCCCACAGCCATCATCTCCCGAGATAATTGCAGCAGAAACATGGAGCTGCCTGAGGCTGTGCTCGTGAAGGGAATGGAGAGGCTCCTAGGAGGCTTCTTTCTGAGCATGTGGCCCATGTGCCCACTTCTCACAAGTGCCCTTGCTGCACCACAGCATCCTGTACCGGGCTGGGAGGGAGGTGGGGCTGCACTGGTGCAGAGGCCAGCCCTTCTCAGGGGGCGGCCTCCCCCAACCCCCGTGCTTGGGGGAGCGGTCTACATGAGCTTCCGGTGCTTCTGAGGGCTGCACCCCCAGCACAGCCATCTCCAGGGGCTCCGGAGACGCTTTTCGGTGCACAGGATGCTGTGGCCAGCTCTGCCCTTGCATTCGAACCCTCACCATCCCTCCCCCGATGGGCTGGCTCAGCCACTGGCCACTGGAGTCTGGGAGGAGACGAGGGTTGGGATCCTAGGAGTGCACTTAGGACAGTGGTGGTGAGAATGTGTCGACGGTCACTTTCAGTTCCTGAATGGTGGTCCCGAAAGATTCACAGGAACTAAAACACAGAGGATGTCGGGATAATGCTTATTCCTCTCCAGATGTTTCCTTCCTTTTCTCCATTTGCTCCTTCTAGGGGACCTTCTCTGCTGAGAAACCACAGATGCTCTTCCAGTTATCAAATATAACAAATCAACCAGCAATTGTCAGCTTAAACCAATAATCATTATTTGCTGTTTCATGGTTTCTGCTAGCTGGGAATTCTGGAAGAGCTTGGCTGAGCAGTTCTCACCTGGAATCTCTCAGGGAGTTGCACTCGTGTTCACGGGGGCTGCTATCATCTGATGGCTTGACTGGTGCTGGAAAATCAACTTCCAAGGTAGTGCTGCCACATGGAGGCCCTTGTGCATCTCCAGAACACGAGCTGAGCACACAGTGTCTGGAGCCAGGGGCAGGGCAGAAGGAGGCCCTCCCATGGAGTTTATAGATTCATGGGCAAGAGGTCAGGTAACCCCAAAGTAAACAGACAATAGCTCCCTGAAGGAGTGACATGGAGGGCTGGTTTCCCCAGACATGTGTGCATGCATGTATGTACATGTATGTGTGACTGTGCGTGTATATATGTAGGTGAGTACATGCATGTGTGTGCGTGAGTAGGCATGGACATGCGTGTGTGTGTATGCATTCATCAGTGTTGCATACATGTGTAGGGGTGATCACTGAAGGTTTTTTTGAGAATGTGATACGTAAGCCAAAATTTGAACATGAAGATTAGCTAAAGGGAAAATGGGTGAGAGAATATTCTAGAAGTGGGCAAGTGTGCACAGGAGAGAGTAATGGGTTTGTGTCTTGCAGGAATAAGCTGGGGCAGGCTCCCTGGCAACTGGGCTTTGGATGGGTGTGTCGGACAGAGGGAGGGGGTAGAGCAGCTGAGGGTCCCTGAGTCTCAGTGACTTGCTTCTAGCAACTGTGAGGACGTTCGGTGAATTCCAAGCCAGGAAGGGACCCGCTGGAGAGCAGCAGACGGGCAGGCGGCCTCTCAGTCCAGGTGTGTGTTGGCGAGGCGGCTGTGAGACTGTGGCTGTGCTGGGTCAGCTGGGGACTAAGCTGGAGAGACGGGAGGCGGAGCTGGGAGGTCCTGCTGTAATTTGTGTTCGCACCTGGAGAAGTGCACCTGTGGTCGAATGGAGTGAAGGCAATTGTGGAGGAGGAAAGGGGAGGAAAAGCCCAATCAGCCAGGATCTGTAGAGACCTCAAATGTGGCACCTGAAGTCACTGGAACGAGGCCAGGAGTCGGTGTGGGGGAGGCTGTCTTTGGGAGCCAGCAGTCTTTCTGGGGAGAAGAGGGGAGGGTGGGCAGGCCCCAGGCGACCCCGAGCTTCTGTTTAGAGGATGATGACCCAGGCTAACTTTCCATCCAAATGGATGTTCAACTGTAACTGGGTTAAACATGGAAAAAGCAGATAGACTTTGTGTAATTTAAAGGTGAAAGGAGAGAGAGGCTCTGATTTTGACCGAGGCTCTCCCTGGCGGTGTTACTGTGGCGCAGATGCACAGCGCGGGGCAGCCTGAGCCTGGCAGTTCCTCCGTACACACTCCTGCCCTGCAGACCTCGCTCCTTCAGAGCCGTCTTCCACAGTTAAAACCAAGTAGAGATACACTGCTCCCTTTTTTTTTTTTTTTTGAGTTGGAGTGTTGCTCTCTTGTCCAGGCTGGAGTGCAGTGGTGCGATCTTGACTCACTGCAACCTCCGCCTCCCGGGTTCAAGTGATTCTCCTGTCCCAGCCTCCTGAATAGCTGGGATTACAGGCGCGTGCCACCACGCCTGGCTAATTTTTTTTATTTTTGATGGAAACGGGATTTTCACCATGTTGGTCAGGCTGGTCTCGAACTCCCAACCTTAGGTGATCCACCTGCCTCAGCCTCCCAAAGTGCCGGGACTACAGGCGTGAGCCGCCGCGCCCGGCCACTGCTCCCTTCTTAGCTGTGTTTTCACTTTCTGCAGTTTCAGTTACCCACGCTCAACCTCGGCCCCAAAATAGGTGAAGACTGTACAATAAGATAAGTTAAACTTTATCATAGGTGTGTATGTACAGGAAAACATATGTGTCTACAGGGTTTCTTACTATCCGTGGTCTCAGGCATCTGCTGGGGATCTTGGAATTTGTTTTCTTCAGACAAACAGGGGCTGCTGTACTAGAGAGGTCATTATCTGCTTTGCAAAAGGATTTACAGTTAAGGTCACTAAAATAGAGGTTGTTTCCATGCCATTTACTGGCTTTGGTTTGCAGAAATTTAAAAGCACAAACTTTGTTAGCACTGCAGGCAGCCCTGTTCTCTGGGCTTAGCAGCCTGTCAGCTAAGTGCCTTAGCCTCGGACGAGCTAGATGCAGTTTCCCTTTGAAGGGCTCTACCTGGGGACTGGCCACTCATTTCTACCTAATTCTTATGACCCACCATCTCCTTGGACTTTGATCCAAGGAGAAATTTGTTTTCCAAATCTCTGGCAGACACAGCAATGATGCCAAATCTGTCTGCTCAGACAGTGCTCCATTGTATGAAACCCAACCCTGGTCACTCCACAGGAGCAGGCACAAGGTTTCTGCAAAATTACCTAACAGCTAAACACAAAATCCTAAAGAGGAAACCAAGCTATTTTATCTCTAGGATGAAAAGAGCTGAGCCTCTTGAGGAAGGAACAGTCAAGTTACCTGCAAGGAAAGTGAGAGCTCAGAGGCATGACTATGTGTGGGTAAGGAGATGGGGGTTGACTCTCAGAGAAGTGTCCAGCCGGAACACCTGCTTCGTTCCCCAGCAGGTGAAGGCCAAGGTGGGGGCTGGGTCTGTTTAAAAAGAGGACCATGCTCAAGACAGCATCAGAGGCATGGAGGGGCTGTGCCTTTGTTGTGATGGGCGCACTTTTAACATCAGCTTTCTTTTTTTTTTAGTTGGAGTTTCGCTCTTGTTGCCCAGGCTGGAGTGCCATGGCACGACCTTGGCTCACTGCAACCTTCTCGTCCTGGGTTCAAGTGATTCTCCTGCTTCTGCCTCCCAAGTAGCTGGGATTACAGGCATGTGCCACCACGCCTGGCTAATTGCGTATTTTGAGTAGGGATGGGGTTTCTCCATGTTGGTCAGGCTGGTCTCGAACTCCCAACCTTAAGTGATCCACCTGCCTCGGCCTCCCAAAGTGCTGGGATTACAGACGTGAGCCACCGCGCCTGGCCTCATCAGCTTTCTTAGACATGTGCTGCCTCCTACAGCAAGTTTGATTCCTTGCAGAACGTGACATGTTTGAGTCACAGTCGGGTGACTTCTTCACGTTCTGTGGCTGCTGTCACAAATGGCCAAAACATGGAGTGGCTTTGAATAACACACATCTGTTCTCTCTCAGTCCAGGAGGCCAGATGTGTGAAGTCAAGTGTCGGCGGGGCCGCGCTCCCTCCGGAGGCTGCAGGGAGGGTCCTTCCTTCCTCTTCCAGCTCCTGGTGGCTCCTGCAGTCCTGGGCTCATGACTGCAGCTCCCCAGTCTTGGGCTCCATCTTCACACGGTCATCTTCTCTCTGAGTCTTCTCCTCTTCTCTCCATTTTTCTCCTCTGTGTGTGTCACAAAGACACTTGTCACTGGACTTAGGGCCCACCTGGCTAATCCAGGGTGACCTCCTCTTGAGATCCACTAACTTATTCCATCTTCAAACACCCCTTGTCAAATAAGGTCACATTCATAGTTTCCAGATACAATTTTATGGACGTGTCTTTTTGGAGGCCACCATTCTACCCACTACAGACGGCAACTGTGTGAGGGGCTGAATGGTGCTTCTCGAAATTCCTATGTTGAAACCCCCCACTCCCAGCACCTTGGAATGTGGCTCTATTTGGAGATAAGGTTTTTAAAGCAGTAATTAAGTTAAAAAGAGGCTCTAAACGTGGAACCCTTCCTAATATGACTAGCATCTTTATTTAAACAGGGAGAGACACTGGGGGTGCGTGTGCACTGAAAAATAGCAGGTGAAGACACAGCGAGAGGGCAGCCATCTGCAGGGCGAGGAGAGAGCCCTCAGGAATCTCGCCCTGCCGGCACCCTGATCTTGGACTTCCAGCCTCCAGAACTGTGAGACAATAAAGTCCTGCTGGGAAGTCACCCAGTCTGTGATGTTTTGTTATGACAGTCTTAGCAAACACTTACAGTGACCTAGCCTTTCTGGGGGGACCCTTGTAGGCCAGTCACCTTGCTCCTTGCATTAAAATGTCTTGGTTTCGAGGAAGCCCAGACTGTAGGCTCAGGCAGAATTGGGTGTGGCTGGGTCTCAAATCTGCCTTCTGAGTTTGGTCCAGTTGCTCACTTGATTTACGAGTCAATGATCTCATCTGCATAAAGGAGACATTAGCACCCACCCTACAGCCTTAGTGCAAAGTCAACGTGAAAGTCTCACGAATGACACTGGGCAGGAATTCAGTTGGTGACTGCTGTTGTGGATGTTGCCAGGACATACATAATCAACGGTTGAAGATGAATATTTAACGGTTGGACATGATTATTCAATGGTTGCATATGGATATTTAATCGTTGGATATGGACATTCAGTGGTTGCATTGACTCCTGGCATCCAGCCACCCTCTGTTGGAAGCTGTTTCCTAGACTTCAGCCCGTAAGTGTGAGGTTACTTGCTCAAGGTCAAATACTTGGTAAGCAACAGAGTATGGAATTATCATCTCCACTTAGTGCCCTATAATCAGATGTTTACATTTTAATTTTACTTCCCAGATACTGGTCTCAATGCCCCAGTGTCCATTATCACCCTCGAGTGTTCCCAATATGGTAATAAAATGAACTTGGAGGTGGAAGAAACTGAAGTGGAGTTAACTCATGGAATCGAGCTAGAATACTTTAGTAAATGTAAACAAATCAAGGAAGAGAAAAATGATACATTCACTTGCCACCTAGAACGAGTAGTAATGGTCCCTTTGATCCCGGGGGGAGATGTTCTATAGATGAAAACGGCAGATGTTTTTCCAAGTTTCAAGAGCTTTCCAGTCTCCTCCCTGATGTCCCCAGCAGGATGAGGTGCCCCGCTGTGCCCCCACAGCCCCATCATCCCTGGAGGCCCTCCTGCGGGCCGTGTGCTCTGAGGGCGGAGGGATCGTATGACTTTGACCTATAGGATTCCAGGTCCCAACTCTGGCAAACCAGGAGGTGCTCAGTAGTTTTATTTTTGAAGTTGAAGTTTCTTAAATGAGGTCTGATGGAGATCCGCAGGGTAGCAGCTTGCACCAGTGCAGGCTGGGGCTGTGGACACTCCAGGCAGCAGGGCAGATGCTAAGCCTGTGCACGCCTGCATGCACTCAGGCTTCCGAGCCCCGGGGACAGCTGGGCTGGGAGCAGGAGGGCTGCTGTGAAGGGGGCGGCTGAGGAAGCAGTGGTGGCCGTGGTCACAGCCCTGATGAAGGGGTCCACGTGGGTCAGCCCTGAGTCCTGTAATGGAGCCAACATGAATCCCCATCCCTGGAGCCGTCTGCATGAGTACCAAGTCTCCTGCTTGAGTCCAACACAGGAGTTCCTGGCACTCGGCGGTGAGCTTGCTCAGTTGATCATCACAAAATGAAAACGCACGCGGGTGCTTTGCAGTAAAGTATATCCGAGAGTTGTCTGGACTCATCAAAGAATTTAGAATCTCCAGTCTTGAAAACCGCCACCACGTCACAGAGCAACACTGTGAAGCAAATACAGGCTCAGAAATAGAAATCATGCTTAAAATCATCGCATTTGGCGGAAAAAACAGTTTTCATAGTATGCTTCTGATGAGCCAATTATTAATACAGAAGACAATTTTAAAATTAATTTTTTTCTCATGGTAAACATATAAAAGTCAAATTCAGAAGTAAACATTTGAATTATTCACAAAACATGAGGCCACTTTTGATTTCTTATGTCACTCCACAAGTTACAAGAAATGTCAGAACAAATGCGAAACTACCATTGTATAAGTTTACACTCGGAATTCATTTTAAAATTACACAAAACTGATCGGTATGAAGAGTTAAATCTTTTCAGAAAAATCGTTCCACAAGGATGGCCAGCTATAGATGCACTAAAATTTATATTTTAAAATAGTTTATCATAAATGTCTCCCAATGTTTTCACGGCATATAAATATTGTAAATAGCCCCAGGGACTGCTGCATCAGCATAAAATTATTCTCAAAAGTAAAAACTATCAAAAATTATTTGCAGTCTTGCATGTACCACAAGTAACTGACATTGTTTTTAATTATATTGATGAAAAATGAAGTTGCTGAAAATACACATTTTGACAACCTAATGAACAAATTTGTAGTCAGAAAAATTGATGACAAGCCATTATATGAATAATATATCATTATTTTGCATACCATTATGGCTTCTAAATATTAACTTGTAATTTAAAAGTTGCTTCTCTGTGTGCTAATGTTATGGCTGGTGTTTAAAAAAAAAGAAAAAAGAAAAAAGTTTCTTCTCTTACTTGTAAGTCACTATTCTCCTGTTACATTTTAGATGCAACAAAGTATTTTAGAAGAAAAGGATTTATACTTTACAGCCTTCATCAGCACTCTTTTTTTTTTTTTTAATTTTTTCTTTTTAAACATGGGGAATGATATTTGCATTTTTCATTGGCCTGGCAAGTTCTGTAACTGACCCTGATTAGAAGATTACCCAAGAGAGGAGATTCCTGGGAGCTAAGACTAAAAATAGAGACACAAATGAAACAAAAAGCAAAAATGAAGGACACCCGGGCCCTGGGACTAACAGCCTCCCCGAGACACCCAGGTCCTTGGACTCACAGCCTCCCCCAAACACCTGGGTCCTGAGACTCACAGCCTCCCCAGACACCCAGGCCCTGGGACTCAAAGGTACCCAGACACCCGGGTCCTGGGACTCACAGCCTCTCCCAGACACCCAGGCCCTGGGACTCAAAGCCTCCCCCAGACACCCGGGCCCTGGGACTCACAGGTACCCAGACACCCAGGCCCTGGGACTCACAGGTACCCAGACACCCAGGCCCTGAGACTCACAGGCACCCAGACACCCAGGCTCTGTTACTCATGGGCACCCCAGATATCTGTACCCTGGTACTCGCCTTTGTAAGTCTCCATCATCCCAGGACGCTTCACCCTTTGGGGCCAGAACCTGCAAGCTCAGTGCAGAGATCTGGAGTTAGGACCCCAGCTCTGGGCAGACTCAGCTACCCTGGGCTCTGTGAACCGGGCAAACCATGGCCCAAGCTGGATCTGTTTCCCAACCAAGAAAGTAAGGCATGCTGAGATGCAATGTGAATCCAGGTATGAGTGGGTGGGGAGAACTTGAGAGCCATTTTTATAAAACAGGGATTCTCTCCCTGCCTTCTCACCCCAATGTGCAAGAATCCCAAAGACAGTTTGAAACAGCAAAGAAAGAAGAAAAGATAGAACATGCAGAAGTCCCACCTAAGAATGTGCTCAGGCTTGTACAATTGCACAAAGTGTGTGCGTGTGTGTATCTACACTGCTGTTTATATTGGCTATTTCTATCCTTACATAAGCCTAACGGATGGGGTAAAATCTGCTGAGTGTATCAAAGGCCCATTTTTAATTCATAGTGGGTTGGAGAAATAAAACTTACTTTTCTGAGAGAGAAATCTACAAGGAGTTTTTGGAAGCCGACCAGTTTAATAAGCACAGGCTCTAAGTAAATAGCATAAAGAATTTATGAGCATCACTTTCTGCATTTATGTATAGCTTGTTGTGTGTGGGGTTCGGAAAGAGAACAAATCACTGCTTTGCATTCTCTCCAGGACTTGCAGGCTGAGTTCTTCCCCCTGCGTGGCCTGAGTGGCCCAGCTGTGAGAAGCCATTGTGAGGGATAATGTTTGTCTAATACAGAGAGTTGTCTGCAGGCTGAGCCCCTGGGGAGGAGGTGAGGGAAGAAAGCCCGACGGCTTCAGGCTCAGGTCTTTAAAACTTGTTCTGGGCGAGAACACACTTGCAGAGCCCCATGCTGGGCTGCAGACACCCCAGAAGCAACGGGAGCCTGCATGGGGTCTTTGCAGTTCTCCACGGATCACCAGTTTCATCTTTGGGGTCCTGTGGGGGCTTTGCAGTTCTCCACGGACCACCAGTTTCATCTTTGGGGTTCCACACCACTGACTTGTCTGCAGCTTTGCCTGGTGCTGACGGCCTCCATCCAGCACCTCCAGGGCCTGTCTCTGAGTCTGGGTTTGGGGGAGCAGAAATGGCATGATACAGGGGACAGGGATGGCCCCTGGGGGTTTATTAGGCTCCTCTGCCCTCTGCCACACCCACATAGGGACCAGACATAAGTACAAATGAAGCCAGCTCTGGGCCTACCTGTCCTGATCCTCCGTGGCCCCTGGGGTTTCCCTCCCCCTTTCTGCTCCCTGGCAGTCTGGGCTGTCTGTGTAGTCCTGCGCCTAGGCAGGCTGGTGGAGGAGATGGCGTCAGGGCTGGGATCGGGAGGACGGGAGGAAGTCTTCAGGAGTGGAGAAAAGGGGAGGGTGTTTCTGATGCTAGAAAGGGGTCCCAAGGCCTGGAGTTCCCAGGGGGCTGAGGGTGGCACTGGAAAGTCAACAGCGAGCTTTTAAAAATATTTCTTATTGTCGACCAGGCGCGGTGGCTCATGCCTGTAATCCCAGCACTTTGGGAGGCTGAGGAGGGCTGATCACGAGGTCAGGAGAGCGAGACCATCCTGGCCAACATGGTGAAGCCCCGTCTCTACTAAAAATATAAAAATTAGCTGGGCGTGGTGGCGCGCCCCTGTAGTCCCAGCTACTCGGGAGGCTGGGGCAGAATTGCTTGCACCAGGGAGTCGGAGGTTCAAGCTGACTGAGCTGAGATTGCATCACCGCACTCCATCCTGGTGACAGAGTGAAACTCTCTCTCCCTCTCTCTCTCTCCCTCTCTCTCTCTCTCTCTCTCTATATATATATATATATATATATTTCTTATTGTGGTAACATATGCATAGCCATGACACTTACTGTGTTGGCCGTTAGGTGTCCAGGTGAGTGGCACTAAGCATGCTCCCACTGCGTAACCGTCATCATCCTCCTCGAGGACGCGCTCATCTTCCCAGGCCGAACTCCCTCCCATGGAACACTAACTTCTCCCGCCTCCCCGTGCTGTGCTGTGTAGGTGGGGAGTGTCCCTGGGCTGGGGCTGGGATCTTGCTCTCTGCCTCGGCTGGGGTGGGTTTGAGGTGGGCAGGGTGAGCGGCCGGCGGAAGGCCGGGAGGATCTGGCCTTGAACATGTGCGTCTCGGCTCCCCACGCCTGTCCGTGGACAGCCTGCACCGTGGATGGTGCCCAGGAACCAAAGAGGGAAAATAAATAACCTTGCTGTGTTCATTTCAAGCCCCATTACAAGCACATTAACAACGAATCGATAGCAGCCTGTCGCTGCAAGGAGTGCAGCCGGGCCCGACGTGGGGCTTTGAGTGTCTGGTAAACAGAGGGGACGCTACCGCCAGGGTTTCCCTCGTCCCTGAGCACCCTGGCCTGGCCACCCCGCAGCTTCCCTGAGGGTGTGGACACAGTCCGGGGGAGGCCCTGAGGGAGATGGGCAGGGGTGGGAATGGGCCCAGGCGCCCCTTGCAGAGTCCGGGATGCGCGCATCAGAGCCTCCTTCCTTTATGGGGCCCTCAGTCCCCAGCCAAGACATGCTTCAGCTACAGTGGAGGAGACAGCGAAGAGCAGGCACCTGCATCTCAGCCCCAGAAGCTGCGCACACCTCTGTCAGGCTGGGGAACGAGCCCCAGGGGGACATCTCCCATCCTGGGTGCTGGGTGGGGCGTGTCCCATGGGGGAGGGTTCTCCTGGCTCCTGCCTGTCATAGGAGGAGATGAGCATAGGGGTTCAGCTTCATGGGTAGCCTGTGGGGTCAGGGTCCTCTTGGCTCCTCCCTGACAGGAGGGAGGGGGGGAAGGAAGGAAGGAAGGAAGGAGGGAGAGGGAGGGAGGAGGAGAAAGAGGAAGGAAGGAAGGGAGGGAGGGGAGGAGGGAGGAAAAAGGAAGGAAGGGAAGGAGGGAGGAAGGAGGGAGGAGGAAGGAGGGAGGGAGGAGGGAGGGAGGGAGGGAGGAAGGAGAGGGAGGGAGGGAGGAAGGAAAGGAGGGAGGGAGGGAGGGAGAGGAAGGGAGGGAGGGAGGAGGAGGGAGGGAGGGGAGGGAGGGAGGAAAGGGAGGAAGGGAGGGAGGGAGGAAGGGAAGGGAGGGAGGGAGAAGGAAGGGAGGGAGGAGAGGGAGGGAGGGAGGAAGGAAGGGAGGGAGGAGGGAGGGAGGGAGGAAGGAAGGAGGGAGGGAGGGAGGGAAAAAGGAAGGAAGGGAGGGGAGGGAGGGAGAAAGGAAGGGAGGGAGTGGAGGGAAAAAGGGAGGGAGGGAGGGAAGAAGGAAAGGAGGGAGGAAGGGAGGGAGGAAGGGAGGGAGGGAGGGAGGGAGGAGGGAAAAAGGAAGGAAGGAAGTGAGGGAGAGAAGGGAGGGAGGGAGGAAAGAAGGAAAGGAAGGAAGAAGGAAGGGAGGGAGGAAGGGAGGGAGGAGAGGGAGGGAGGGAGGGAGGGAGGGAAGGAAAGAAGGAAAGGAGGGAGGAAGAAAGGGAGGGAGGAAGGGAGGGAGGGAGGAAGGAAGGAAGGGAGGGAGGGAGGAAGGAAGGGAGGGAGGGAGGAAGGAAGGGAGGGAGGGAGGAAGGAAGGGAGGGAGGGAGGAAGGAAGGGAGGGAGGGAGGGAGGAAGGAAGGAAGGAAAGAAGGGAGGGAGGGAGGGAGTGGGAAAGAAAGGAAGAAAGGAGGGAAGGAAAGGAGGAAGGAAGGAACAGATTAATGAATAAATGAATGAAAAGCAAGCAAAGCAAGCCTTTAGGGGAACGGAGAGCGGTCCTCATTTCATTGTAATGTAGTCTGTCTTGAGAGACACCAGAACCTGGACTATGACCAAGGGATGGGAGATTGCAAACCCTGGTCCCTCTGGGTATGGGTAGGGCTGGAGAGGTTCTGAGGGTGCTTTGGCCATGGGGTGCAGGCACCAGCCAGGGCACTCCAAGGGGGGTCCTTGCCAGACAGAAGGTTGGCTTGGGTGACCTTCAGGTCCCTTTTGGACCTGGAATGCTCTAAGATGTCAAAGAGTTCCCTCAACTTTTGGAGAAGCCAGAGGGGTTCTGGGGGAGACAGCTCCATCCAAAGAACCTGGGGGGGTGGAATCAGGAAGAGTTGGGCCTAATGGAGCCCTTGGGGGTTGTTGGGGAATGGATGCAGAGGGACAGAGGCTTCTGGAGATGTTCCCACACCTGCCACCTGCCACCCCTGGGCTTTCTTCCTCCTTCTATTCATTGTCATTCACCTGCCATTTATCTACAATGTCAGCTCTGCTAGGACCAAGTGGGAGCTCCAGACACAGACCCCTCTGTCCCAAGGGCAAGGCCCCAAAGTCAAGGTCAATGGAGCAACAAGGTCAAGTCAGGAGAGCCATTCTGTTAAACCAACGGGAGGAAAAAATCGATTTTCCAGTACTTTCACTTCAAGTGATCTCTTGAAGCTGATTCAAAAATAATATTGTCTGACATTCAGAGAGGGCAGCTCCCAATTTCCTAAGCACTTTTACTTAACTGGTTTAAGCCTCAGGACAGTCTTGCTGGATACATCCTCACTCTGCGGAGGAAGAAATGAAACTCCGAGCAGCTCATTTGGGGTGCGGGGCATCTCGCAGCAGAAGCGTGTGGAGCTGAAACAGGGCTGGGTGCCAGGATGTCTGGAGCACCCGTCTAGGCTGCCCTTCTCAGGGTTCCCACAGCCCATCAGCCTCCTGCCTGCCTTTGTCCTTGTGTGCTTGGGACAGGCAGGACGTGCTCGGTCCTGCTCATGTAGCCCAGGGAGCCACAGTGCTGCATGCTCTGCAGTGGGTCCCTCCTGGTGCTGACCTGCTGGAGCGCTTGCCCCTGCCAGGGCTGTGCCGCCCTCTCTCCCACAGGCTCCAATTGGGTCCTGTCCCAGAGCCAGCCCTGTTACTGCCACCATCCCTTCTGATCCGCTTGTACTGGTGCCTGCTTTGTGTGCTCAGGGGTCCTGGAGCTGAGGCCGGGGTCAGCAGAGTGGAGGCTGTGGGCACCTTGAAGGGTGGGTTCCGTGCACACACTTTGTGCCATCGCTGGGCCGGATGCTGTGGTTACATGCTGTCCTGCTGCCCCGCCCTGCCTGCATCATGCTGAAGGCCTGACTTCAAGCCCTCTTCCCCCATATCCCCGCCCCCACCAGGACTCCCTGCAGCTGCTCCCTTCTTCAGTGGCGGCAGCCTCCGTGTAGACTTTGGCCTCTAACCTTCCAGCTCTTCCTTGGAGCCCCCTTCAAGGAGCATCCCTCAGGGCTGATGTGGAACAGGCCCTCTGCGGCTTCCACAGACCAATCTGAGCGGCCTTGACCCAGGGCCCCCCAGGCCACCTGGCAGCTGCACTGCAAGACCACAGCCAGGGCAGCCGCTCAGCCTTCCAGGGCACCTGGCAGATGCGTGGCCACAGAGCTGGTGCCCAGGAGCTGCTAAGCCTGTCGCACCTCCCTGTGGCCTGTCCTCGCAGCCAGGCGGGGCATGAGCCCTCCTTGTCCCGTCTGACTGGTGACAAAGCCCACCTTGGACCATCAGTCATCTCTGATTAAAGTTGGATCCAGGCTCCTGAAGAAAGCGGGCCCAGCCTGCAGCCCTGGGCCTGCCCCCTCCTGGACCCCAGTTCAGCACGTCTGTGTCTGCCAAGGTTGCCACTGATGGGCTGGATGCCAACCTCTGAGATGCTGTCGTGGAGGAGGCCGTGGGCCTGCCAAGACCCCAGGACCACCTCCTGGGTACCCTGCACAGCCTGCCCCCCGATGAACGGGCCACCTGTTCAGCTGCTTCTTCCAAGAGGTTCGCATCAACCATTTGTTCCAGAGCACGGCAGAGCGGGAGGCTGTCTGCTCTGCCATGTGGACCCGGAGCACAGACAATATGGAATCTGCCGGAAACATGGGCTTTCCAGGGCTCGGTGAAGGCAGCAGAAGGTGGCATTCATCGAGGCTGGACTAGACTCGCTTTCAGAGGCCCCATTACCCCAGCCCCGTCTGCTCCTGCCAATTAGTCAATGAAGTACAACCTGCGGAAAGCTGGCTGCCTCCGGCCGTGGGCACAGAGGCTGGAGGTACCGGAAAAAGGAACAAGTCCCAGTCAGCCGGGTGGGCATCCTGCCTGCTCCACGCCAACAGACCATTTGCAGAGAGGTCTGTGTGCGTCCCCTACAGAGCCTTGTGCTAGCAGCCAGATGGCTGGGCGGGGCTTGCATCATCGTGGCCGCCGCTCAGCTGAGACGAGGTGATGTGGGCGCACACATGTCAGGGTCCCTGCGCATGAGCAAGGGGACGAGGACGGGGCTGCCGTCACAGCGCCTCTTTTTATCTGGGCTTCAGGGCAGGGGAGCCCACACAAAGAGGGGCAGAGGATTGGAGGTGGGAAGGACGTGGCGCTCTGCAAGGAGGAAGGCGGGGAGGGGCAACCCCAGGCAATCTGTGGACTGAGTGAGTGAGCAGGGCGGGCTTATCCTCTTTTGCGGAACTGGGGCTCAGAGAATGGCCATAGATCACGGGTTTGGAGGGAGCAGGGCTCAGCTCTGATGTGAATGAGATTTCCACAGCCCGCATGAGGCAGAGGCTTTGGGATCAGCCCTCAGCTGTCATCCCACCCACCTGGCCATGTAGGGCTCTAAGTTGCTTTGCAGGGTGGCCTCTGGCAAGCCCCTCCCCAGTCTCCGTCGTGGACTCTGCTTTGCTTAACTGAGTCATAGAATAATGAACCCCAGAGAAACAGAAACCCCTGTGCATCGCTGATGGGAATGCTGAACTACGCAGCTGCCATGAAGAAAATAATGGCGGCTCATCAAGAAATTGGCCATGGAGTTACCAAATGATCCAGCAATTCCAACTTGGGGTATACAGTTTAAAAAATGGAAAACAGTGACTCGAAAAGCGATTTGCACCCCCGTGTTGTCATAACAGCATTATTCACAACAGCCAAAAGGCAGGAGCAGCCAAGTACCACCAGCGCCGGAGTGGACACACAACATGTACCATTGACACGGAATATGATGCAGCTCTGAAAAGGGAGGAAATCCTGACACATGCTACAAAGGGGGATGAATCTGAAGACACTATGCTGAGTGAAATAAGCCAGTCACAAAAGAACAACACTGCATAGGATTCCACTCCTATGAGCTTCCTAGAAAAGTTCAACTCATGGAGCCAGAAAGTAGAAGGGTGGCTACCATGGCCGTGGGGGAAGGGAGGAACGGGGGATATTGTTTAAAGGGGATAGAGTTTCGGTTTTTCGAGATGTGAATATTTCTGGAGACGAATGATGTGATGGTCACATAAAAATGTGAATATAGTTGATGTCATTGATCTGTTCACTTCAAAACTGGTTAAAACGATCGATCATGTATTACGTATATTTTATCACAATTAAAACACCACCACCACAATGCACCCCGGACGCCCCAGCCTGGAGTTCATCTGGGCGTGGGGCTCCCTGAGCTGTGGACTGCTCCCTGGGCCACTTCATTCATCAGGGCTGGCTTTTGTCTGGGGCCATCTTGGAGGCGAAGCCATTTCTTTCTGTTCAGCTCACATGCACTGCTCAGACCTGGAGCTCCTAATATATGATAAAAAAGCCATCCAACGATACATCTAAACACCGTATCTATTACTAAAATTATGTAACTGAGATGTTTTATATGTGTGATCCCCCTCTCCAAAACTATGTTTTTATCTGCAATTAGGGGAAAATGTATTTTTTACCCTGAAATAGTTTTCTTAAAAATAACACATTCCCTTTCCTTTCTCATGTGAGCCCAATGTTTATGCCTTAAAACAGATGGTTTGAATTATTTCCTTCTCCCCTTTTTGACACAAACTCCTCCTGCTTTGGCAACCCCCTCCTCCCCCCAGTGAATATGGTTGGCTAAAGCCAGAACAGAATCTGGGTCACTGGCCCTGACCGCAGTCCGAGTCCAGGAGCCAGCTGTCTGTAAACTAGACCAAAGTTGTCCTTTCCCACCCAGTAAAATTTAAGGTAAAAAAGATGGGATTAACTTGGCAGAAACAGTATTAAGCACAGCAAGAAAACTGGAGTCTTTTGGAAGTTTGCAGAGGAGTTTGTAACAAAGGAGGGCCCGTGGTGAAGGATCGATTTGGAGGCATCACCCAAGGCCGCAGAGCCGGGGAGAGGAAGAGGGAGAGGAAGGGGGAGTTTAATTAATCAGTCAGCTAAACTGAGCACTACGTCAGCTTAGAGACCTCGGGAACACATCAGAGGAGGCCAAAGGAGGCTGTGAGTTATAGGTCACCGGAGAGAAGAGACTGGAATCTCTGAAGGTCTCCATGTCACACTCAGAAATGGTGCAGAGATGAACAGCCGTCTTTAGTGATGCTGGAAAACAATAATGACCTGCTGTCAGACGCGCCATCAATCGTGACCAGATGGTGGTTGGAATCCACAAATACGGCACTCTTCCATCTGCTCCCATCGGTAGCATCCACTTAGATGGGCACCAGCAAGGTGGGTTTTCCTCCAGATTTTGCCATTAGCTTCACATTGAGTTGCTTCGTTTGATTCATGAGCCATCACTGGGCTGTGCCTAGCGGATGATGGCTGCTCCCAGTCGGGCGCGGTGGTGGGCTGCAGTGGGAGGGCGCCTTGCAAATCTGGGGGAGCAAGCTGTTGCTGATCCTCCCCCCCCACAACCTGGTGAACTGTCGCTGTACCAGTGTGGAGGGGTCCTGCCCTCAAGCTCCTGTGGCCTCCCCTCCCCCCAGGACAATGGGCTGAGCTCCATTTGCACCAGCTGGAGGACCTCTTCCTGCCCAGAGCTATGCCCCAGCTGCTGAAGGAGTTAATTCCTCTTGTCTTATCTGTAGAAGAAAACGTTCAAACCATTCATTCATTCTTTCATTAGTTCACCCCCTTCCTTCATGTGTTTGCTCCTCTGCCCGTGGAATAGTTCCTAAACCATTTAATGCTGTGGATCCTGCAATCCACACACTGTGGATGAATTGGGGAACTTTGCAGAGACCCTGCTCACAGGGGAGCTTACACACTTTCACTTCATGCTTGTCTAAGAATCTCACTAGAACTATTCAGCACCTGCTGTGTGTGAGACTCTGTCAGGAACTCTGGGAGTGCTAAGGATTGAGGCACATGCAGAAGGAGCTGTGACGTGAGGTGCAGTCATGCAGGAACCACACTGGAATGGGGGGTACTCATGCAGGAATTGCAATGTGAGGTTCAGTCACGCAGGAATGGCAACACGAGGTACAGTCATGCAGGATGGAGCTCCCAGAGTGAGGCCCCAGAGAACCATGGACTCATGTCTGATGAGGCTGGGAAGAATCTCAGGAGTATCTCCTCATTCCTCTCAGTAGGACTCTGAGTTCCAGGAAGGCCAGTGACCTGCTCAAGCTTTTACAGATAACACAGGGCAGAGCCAGGACTTGAACCCAGCTCTTCTGGGAATTGTTTCTGAGAGTCGCCCTGTGGCACACACAGCCGGATTTGAGGCAGCTGCTGCAGAGGTCACGTGAGGGCAGTTCTCAGGTGGTGGAAAGGGCATGGCCAGAATCCAGGTAAAGAAGTGTCCAGGGGGGTGGGGTTGGGGCTGGAGTGCTTGCGAGGAGAGAAGATGGCAGGGGTCTCGGGGTCCTTCTCTACCGCATCCCCCACCCTGCAAAAATGGATTTTTGGAGCCTTTTGGGCCTGGGCAGAGATGCACAGGCAGAGCCTTCTTTGGTGCCCGGACATTGAGCTGCTCCCAGCCTAGAGCCCTGCCATCGGTTTGCACACATTTACTCACCGAGTTTTCTTTCTGGAAAGTCGTCAGGGCGGGAGCAGGCCTGGTTTGGGCTCATCCCTCCACACCCCTTACTGAGGCCATTTCGCAAAGGAGGACCCTAGCTGAAGGCTAGGCTATGCCTCAGTTACGGCGGCTACGCGCCAGCCCTCCCAACCACCCACCTGACCACCAGGTCCTTGTCCCTGTCTGGTGCTCCTCCCTCAGCCTCCACAGGCAGCAGGCCTGGCTGGACAGCCACCATCCTGGATGCATGCATGAAGTCATCTAGGAGAGCAGACCCCAGCAGTGAGCCGGGTGCAGGCTCTGGGAAGAGGTCAGTGGCACAGGGCTCCCCCCAGCCCTGGTCCAGGGGAGGAAAGGCTTCTCTACTGGAAGCCACCTCCTCCATCCAGCTCACCTGCGGCTCCTTTAGAGCTTCCACTTGGAGGCTGGAGCCTGGGGGAAGCCAGAGGAGGAGGGGACTTTGGGAAATGCACAAGTGAGCCAACTTTGGTGGCCCAGCCCCAGGCCTGCCCCCATTCCCCCTGAGCTCAGGAGTTTTCAGAGATCCTTCTGGGATTCAGCAGGGTGGTACTGGCAGGGGGTGCTGGGGCGGATGCAGGATGTAGTGTGTCCAAGTGAAGGGTGGGGCGTGTCCAGGTGAAGGGTGGGGCGAGTCCAGGTGAAGGGTGGGGCGTGTCCAGGTGAAGGGTGGCTGCTTTTTGGCCTGAAGTTTTCCCTGCGGAGTGTTGAGCTCCTGGGATCTGGCAGTGCCGGCAAATGTGGTGTCCAAGTCAGGAGGTGCTGGGTGGCTACTGGTCAGGGCCATACCCATCATCTCCACCCCTCCCTGCTGCTCTCCAATTTAAAGGTGTTTGTTCCTTCTGCAGAATTTACTAGCTGCCTTGGGGATGATAAAGAAATCAGTTTATTGTCTGCTCTTATCTAAGACAAAGCTTCCTCAGCAACTGTGGGGTGGGAAAGCAGGCTTGGCCTTGCCTCCAGGCAGCTCCTGACTTTCCTGGGAAGGTGCCTTTTCTGAGCAGGACCCCTGGAGAAAGGGCAGAGGGGGAGCCGTGCCATGCAGGAGTTGGTGGGCTTGCAGGCTGGTACGGACAGGGCCTCGGCCATCAGGAGACCCCGAGCTGGCAGGATGCATTGTTTGATGACCTGGAAAGCTCCCCACACACATCCACTGTGGAGGCTCCAGCTGTAACAGGGTGGTTCAGTGGCTCAGCCCAGGGCAGTGAACTGATGCTTTCAGATGGAGTTCCAAAGTCAGGGAGGCACCTGGTGGAGACTGTGCAGAGAGAGACACTTATGCCTGTCTAGGCAGTGCATGGAGGCCACGAAGACCTCACCGTAGGGCTGGATCCCTGAGGGTCCGCAGGAGCTGGACACTGGGTTTCTGCCTGCAATGGCCTCTCAGTGCTCACGGGGCTGTCGGGACCTAGTTTCCCGGTCAGCTGAAACACACCCCGCAGGCTCATGTGTGGCCTGGGCCACAGCTGCTGAACTGAGCTGGGTGGAGAATGTGTCTGCTCCTTCCAGTAATTCCATCCACAGAGAGGCTGGACCCAGACAGGTGTTCTCAGCAGGCAGGAGAGGGCGGGGCAAAGGTGCAGGTGCCATGCACTGTATGGTTCAGACCTGTCCTCTCCCGGGTGCAGATGCCATGGACGGCATCGTTCAGACCTCTCCCGGGTGCAGACGCCGTGGACGGCACCGTTCAGACCTCTCCCGGGTGCAGACGCCGTGGACGGCACCGTTAGACCTCTCCCGGGTGCAGACGCCATGGACGGCACCGTTCAGACCTCCCCCGGGTGCAGACGCCATGGACGACACCGTTCAGACCTCTCCCGGGTGCAGACGCCGTGGACGGCACCCTGCGTAGACAGACCTCTCCTGCATAGAGAGGAAATGCCCATGAAGCCTCAGGGTGTTGTCGGTCGATAGTGCCCCCAGCATTGCACCATCATCAGAAACTGCCTGTGAACTGAAGCCGCCATCGGCCAACGACCAGCCATGCCCAATATGGTGGGGGCCCAGTGCTGGACTCCCCCAGGGCCACATTCTCTGCTTAGGAGCGCTGGCAGCTGGGCTGAGACCTTGTCAAATCCACATGGGGGCCCGAAGTTTCTGCTGGCTCAGTTCTGTCTCCTCTCCCCTTGCCATCTCGGCATCAGCCCCCACCGGGAAACTTCTTCACCCCAAGAGTCGCAGCATCTCCTTTCTGGGGGAGGCCGCTGTGATGCTTCGTAAGCCTTTGTAGGTGCTGTGTTTATTGCCTGTTTTCTGGCTGTTCATCTGGACGTCTCGGTCTTAGACTGCCGGCTCCCCGAGGCCAGGAGCTGGTGCTGTCGCTTTTGTATTTTTCACAGCTTGTCCAACGCCTGCAGCAGAGTAGGTGCTCAGTGCGCGATCCCGGAGTGAATGAATGGGTTTAATTTGGTCACGCCTGCCAGGTACTGGCCCCCCTCTTCCCTCTCCAATATGCAATCCTCCCGAGTCCAGTGCCTGAGCCAGAAACCTCAGCCCCCCCACAGCTAAACTGCTTTCATTTCCCTTTATGAACCTGAGCATGTTTCAATGACCTGAATTTCCATGACAAGTTCAAAAGGCACTTTTTGGGAGGAAACCTTTTCTCCCCCCCCCACAATTTTTTTTCCTCTCCTGGGTTAAAGAAAACATCAGGAAAATGACAACTTGAAAGGTATTTACCACTTTGAACAGCTCAGGGTGATTTTGGAAAGAGGGGGATTTGGGAGCTTCAGAGATCTTGCTCCCAATAAAACTGCTGAAGCAAGGTCACACATTTCCACGAGGAGATAAAACGTTAATAAATGGTGGCCATTGTCCCACGTTTGTGAATTTATGCAGTGCATCTATATGGCATCTTTAGCTCCTTGGTTAAACCCAGTGAGTAATTTCTGACTGTATTCATTGCCAGGGGATGTATTTCTCTAGAGTTAAATATCACTAACTGTGCATTTTGATATGAGAAATGCAGGCTGCAATTTATAACCGACAAGACCGTACGTGAATCGCGGCTGTGCCGGGAAGCAGGGCACAGGAAATGCACGCCGGCCACAGTGTTTATTTCAGAATTCACTGGAGGGGGAAACATTGCTTCCAATTCCACTGTCAAATCCAGGCTTGCTCATTTCACCCGCAGACGTCGGTCCAGGGCCTCCAGGCTCTGCCCTGGGCACCTCGACGCTCCTCACCCCGACTCTCCACCCACCCACCCTGCTGGGTGCCTTCAGGACCAGGGGGGAGGCTATAGGCCTGATTGGATGGAGGAGAGGCGGTCACACCACGTCTTGACGGGGGCCACCCCAGACAGTGGTTGGGAGAGGAAGGGGGCCTGGGAGAACCACAGGAGGCCTCCAGGGGCAGAGCCGCTGCAAGCTGCCAGCACCATCCCCACCCACCACCCACCCTCGGCCTGGGCGTGGGGCAGCCTTGACGTGAGTGGCTTTGGTGTGGTCCCAAGCTCAGGAGGGGAACCAAAACCTTCTCCAGACCTTCCTGAGGAGGGGGTCCCAGTGCCACGTGGCCTGAAGCCGACATGTCAGAGGGGCTACGGAGAGGGGCAGGACGCCTTGGTGTAGATTCTTGGGGTGGGGTGAACCCCATGTGCCGGCTGCAGAGGCTGACCAGGCTCTGGAAGGGGCACAGGAACCAGGTCTGCAGGATGGCCCCTCAGCCCTAGGACCCTCTCTCCTCCCTCTGTCCTTGTCCCCCCCTCCCCTTTCCTTTTCCCTTCCTCCTCCCCTCCCCCTCCTCCGTTTCCCGCTCTGCAGGTCACACCTGGAGTGGGGAGCTGGAAGATACCAGTCCCTGCTGTCAGCTCTGCTCACAGTCCTCAGGCATGAGGCGTGCTGGGCGTCCTTCCTTCGCCTGCCCTGCGTTCCTTTGCTCCAAGTCAGTTCAGGAGCTTGGGACGCTCTATAAAAGCAGAAGCTCACCCAGGAATGGAAGCTTGGCCTCTGGAGAGGCAGGAGCACATGAACCTATGGTGAAGCTGTGGCCTGAGGGTCTGAGCAGCGCTCACAAGCTGGCCTGCTGGAATGCAGGGCTTTGAAGCCACCATGCCACTGCCTGCCCACTGAGTGACTCTGGGCAGGTGTCCTAACCTCTCTGAGCCTCAGTAATCCTTAATTATAACATGGGAATGATACTCCCAATCTTGGAGGCTTGCTGTGGGAAGCAGGCCCCAGCAGGTGGTCTGGGACAGAAAGGCGCTCAGCGAGTGCCAGTCCCCGCCACGTGGGTCTCCGTTTATGCATCCCTGAAACGGGTATGTGCTTGCCCCCTTGGGGCTGCAGATGTGTGGTTGTCAGCTGCCTGGTCTCTGTCCCCTGATCTTCAGGGTCACTCTCAGCTGCTGACTTCACTGGACTCCAGGCGTCTCTAGCCGGCACCTGCTGCCCACACCAGTGTGACCAAGTGTCCTCGAGACTCGAAGTAAATGCACTACAGTGTCCGCGGTCGAGCCGAGGGCTGGATCACACTGCTACTTCTAGACGTGTGCCCCAGGTCCAGTTCCTTTGCCTCCCTGGGCTGACCTTCACCCAGGGCCTGGCACAGATTTCACACTCACGACATGAGATCTACTGTAATAGTCTAACTTTTCCTATGGCAATGAGGGTCACAACGCCCGGGGCGCCAGGCGGGCAGTTAACACTTGACCGTTAGCCCCTGCGTACGCGCTGTCCGGTGGCACAGGCTGCCTGAGTTAGCAGCACTGAGATACTACAGGGTTCTAAGCAAGCCCTGATGTGAACTGTTGGGAAACAGCACAGTTCTGAAGCCTCCTGACAAATCGTATGGGTTTTTCTCTCTTGCTAAGTTATGGAAAAATAAAGCTCTTAACCATTTATCCACAAAAGGGCCACCTGAGCCCTGGCTGTAAAAATGCCCCAGTAGGATCTTTAAGTGACTTTCTAGAAGAGGCAGCCACTGCCTTCTACACTTACCCTCTCCTGTGCTTTCACAGTGAAGGCACAGGACAGTCTCCTTCTTCCTGGGCTGGCTGGAAGCCTCTCAGAACCTGCGGGCAGAGGTCACGTGCTGCCCTGGTCTACCCGTTCCCCAGTCTCGATCCCCTGTGGCCCAGCACCCTGTGCCCTGTGCCTACTGGGGCCTGGGGTGCTCTGTATCTGTGATGTCTCCTATGTTGTCACTTCAAACATTAGCTCCCAGTGTGTGGTTAGAGGTCCCCGCCCAGCGCTGGGTGGCTCGGGAGAAAGCAGATACTGCACGTCCTGAACCTAAATGCCAGCGCTGTCAGCCGAGCTGGCCCCAGGAGGCTTAGAATTGGGTGAGGCCAGCCTGCCCCACAGAAGGCCAGCCTCTCCGCTTCTGGCATCCAGCCCTGTCATTGCTCTGGCTCTCAGCTCATGCCTGTCCCTCGGGTATGATGCAGATGAAACGGCAGAAAGTGAGGGCCACGGCTCGTTCTGCTCTGCATTCCTGCAGCCCCACACAGGTGGCGGAGCCATGCTGGAGGGGTTACAGCTATGGCCCCAGGCTCACCCCATGTACAGCACAGAGGCTGTGACCTTTACACTTTCCCTGCCGGCATCTGCACAGTGAGCTCACATGATCATGAGTGACAGGACAGGGGGTTGGGTGAGCACCCTGAGATGGAGCAGGAGGGAAGGCCCTGAAAGTGAGGTCCCCTGAGACATGAAATCCAGGCTGCACAGCCCCAGGAGGCGGCAGAGTAGGGTGCAGTTCCCATCTGGGGCAGCAGAGCTGACACCCAGGGACCTTCCAGCCTTCCAGACAGTGGAAGGTCCCCCCAGAGGCTGAACTGCACAGCTGGGCCTCCGGCCTGTCTGAGGGTCCCCGACACAGCCACAGGGAATGGCTCGAGGGGGAAGAGGAAGTACAGACCACGCAGGAGGATTACTTGGGCCCAGGAAGCCGAGACCAGCCCGGGCAACATGGCAAAACCTTGTCTCTATAAAAAAAATACAAAAATTGGTCGGGTATGGTGGTGCGTTCCTGTAGGGCCAGCTACTTGGGGAGCTGGGGCAGGCAGGAGAGTGCTTGAGTCTGGGAGGTCGAGGCTGCAGAGAGCTGTGATCACGCCACTGCCCTCCAGCCTGGGTGACAGAGTGAGACCTTGTCTCAAAAAAATACTTAATTAAAAATAAAAATATAAACAAGTGGAAGTGGAGAACCTCGCCCGGCCGCTCCCCGGCCCAGCCCCGTGGAGGCTTTGCCTCCTTCCATGTTGTGCTTTTCTGAATGGGTCCCGGGCGCGTTTCTGTAACGTTCTGAAACATTTGGCACGGTTGCCTGGGTGGCGACACGTGTCCATGTGCCTGTCTAGCTCTATTCTTGACTCCATCTTCTGCTTTTGGGGGTCACCGTCCAGCGACGCTCGTTCCCCTTTGCTGCCCTTTTCTTGCTCAGCTCGCCAGGCTGGACCCTGCTTCTTCCCCGTGTGAGACTCCTGCAAGGCTGCGTGGGAAGGGCGGCATTTAGGCGGACAGGCGCAGTCAGCCAGCACAGGTGGAGGTTGGCGTGTGCCTAGGTGGGGCTGCCATGGAATCCAGAGATTTTAAGCTCCCAGAGCTTCTTTCTTTCTGGATCCTGAGAGGGCTGAAGAGCGGCCCTGCAGCCTTCATGGGCTCTCAGTGCAAGAGGCCTCCCAGCACACCGCACTGTCCGCTCCAAGGCTTGAAGGAGACGCACCTCGGTGGGTGCTGCTGACCTGCTCAGCTCCCCTGGATGGTCTGGCCACCTTTGTCCAGTCTGCTAACCTCCTGTCCGTCTGCAACATCACGGCCAGGCCCCCTGTCTCCTCTGACGTCATCCTTGGAGACCTGGTTTGCCATTGTCCCCCCGCGACTCTCTGGGGTGGACAGAGGAGCGAGACAGGCCGGCCCACACCCCTCCCACTCAGCAGCCCACAGCCTGGCCCGGTCATGGGGAAAGATGCTTCACCAGCTGGGGTGGAGGCGGCTCGGGCTGGCACGAGGGAACCCTCCAGATTCTCTGGACTCGACGGAGGTATCAGACCTGAGGAGACTCCGGCTGGCCCTGTGGGCGCCTTCCCCTGCCTCCTGCAGTGTGCTCCAGACAAGCTCCCACCTGACCAGCTCCCACCTGACCATCACAACCCGATCTCCAACTCCTGGAAGGAAGGGCCGTGGGCATTGCAAAACTGCCCCAGCCTCTTCTCTGAGCCTGGCACATGAAAAGGATGTAAATATTTTGTGATTGGTCTGAAATTGCATGGAAAACACAAGGCACTAAAATCATTTGCCCAAGGGGCCACTGTATTAGGCCGTTCTCGTGCTGCTGTAAAGCAATACCTGAGTCTGGGTAATTTACAAGAAAGGAGGTTTAATTGGCTCATGTTCTGCAGGCTGTGCCGGAAGTGCGCTGCTGGCCTCCGATTCCAGGGAGGCCTTGGGAGGCTCACCATCACGGTGGAGGGCAAAGAGGGAGCGGCAGTGTGGCGGGCATCACATGGCAGGAGTAAGAGAAATACCACGTACTGTAAACAAGCAGGTCTCCTGAATACCCACCAGCTGCTACAAGGACAGCAGCAAGCCTTTCATGAGGTGTCCGCCCCATGACCCAAACACCTCCCAGCAGGCCCTGCCTCCAACACTGGGGGTCACATCTCAACATGCGATCTGGAGGGGATTGCCATCTAAGCCACATATATCAGCCACTTCTGTCCAGGACGCCTGAAGTCCACCAGCGGTTTCAGGTCAGCACTTGCCACGCCATCCAGGGCAGGATGGGCCTTCCATCCCAGCCTCACAGCAGACGCGGGAGGCTATCACGGTCCCATCAGCCATTCTACAAAGACAGAGGATGGCGGGAGGAAGGATGCCACGCATTGGGCGGTCCCAAGAAGGTAAAGTTTGCCGGATACCTGGGAGAGCCGTAGCAGCCCTAAGGAGTGGTGGTTAGAACAGCATCTGGGGAAGGTGATCTTCTGAGGCTTACACAGAAAGAGAAAAGAAACGCAGAGAGCCAGAGCCACAGAGCCAAACACCCCCCTGCGGTTCCCAGGCTGCTTAACAGTGCCAAGCTCGTGGTGTGTTTGTTCTAAAAGGCGTTGGAGGATCCTGGCACGTCCTCAAGGCTTGATCTCAGCTGCAATCAGCTCTCAGAGAGAGGGGGGATGAAGTGACTTGAAGTGGATTTATCTGAAGAGGAGGGGACGCTCACTCCTCCTGCAGGCCCCTGGGCTGAAGGGTTCTCACAGGACGGAGGGGGGTCGGGGGAGAGGCTCTGAGCACTCAACTCCCCAGCCTGCCGGTGCAGCCCGGCCTTCTGCCTGCGCAGCTGCCCAGCCCTGCAGGACTGCGGCGAGCTTGTCCTGGAATGACTTCACTTTCTCAGAGGTATATTTTCCCTCCAGTTGTGAAAGTGTTACATGCATGTTACAGAAGACAGAAAAGAGCTAAAAGGAAATAATACCTAATCCCATTACTCAAGCAAAACAACTCTCGCTACTTTTTGGAGGGTATAAGCTTCCTTCTAGACTTTTTCTTTGGTCTTAAAAAATAGAAGAGCTAACTGTGCGCCACGGGCCAGGCCTCCCGCTGAGTACCTTGTGCGCGGCGTCTTCCTCACTCCCAGACCAACCCTGGGCAGATGCTGCCATTTCACACATCACCCGGGGCTCCAGAGGCTACCTGGTTCCCCAAAGCCCCAGCCAGTGAGGGGGTGCAGCTGAGACAGGGGGTGCGGGGGACCTGGCTCCTGAGATACGCCCCGCAGGCTGCACCACGCACTGCCAACGTCATAAACACCTGTTTTTGTCATTACTGTAATACCCTGAATATAGCGATTTTGTATTCTGCTTTGTCACTTATTTTGATGTGAGCACGACTTTGGATGCAGCCAAGGTAGCTGGCGATTCCTCCATGGCGGGCTCCTTCGGGGGCTTTCAGATTCTCACTATCATCAGTAATTCTGTGGTACAGACCCTGGGCGTCCACCCTGCAGCATTTCATGGAATTTATGAGACGTGGAATTCATTGGTCCGATGACAACACATGCCGGGGCAGGGGGTTTCTCCTGGGTGCACCACGGCACAGTGCGGCTGGCAATGTGTGTGTCTGGTGTGTGTCTGCGTGTGGGCGTATGTGCCACCACAGACAATAAGCTCAGGAATAAGGGCGTAACAAGATCAGCCCCGTGTGTGAGAGCCCTGGGAGCACAACAGCCAGGCACTGGGGTCGGGGCTGCAGCGGGGCCAGGAAGGTGTCCTCGAGGCTGAAGACCCCCTCACTCTAGCAAATGCATCCCACTTTCCAGGCTGCCTGCTACAGGTCCCCACAGCAGGGACTGGGGGATGGCGGCTGCTTTCCCTGGTGCCCCAGTGGGATCAGCTGCAATCAGCTCTCAGAGAGGGGGATGAAGTGACTTGAAGTAGATTTATCTGAAGAGGGGCTCAGTGCTGCTTTTCCAGGCAAATGGATGAAGGACTGACCTTGACCACAGTCTCAAGGTTCTGCTGGTTCTGGGCTGAGCTCAGCAGGCCCCAAATGCCAGGTGTGGGCCCTCGTGAGGCATTCTGCGTTTCTGGGGGAGGAACCCTGAAGGAGGAAGAAGGCAGCTCAGCAAAGGTGTAGAGGCAACAGCCCACACCAGGGACGGTCACTGGAGCCAGTCTCAGGACGGGTGGCCCTGGGCCTGGGAGGGAGAGCCTGCCTCCTCACCCGCCCACAGACGCCACCCACTGGGGCTCTGGGCAGCCTGCTGGAGGCTCCGTCTGTCGGATGGCAGTGAGCCCATGCCAAGGTGGGCTGTCTGCCACTCCCAGCCAGGCTCAAATGCAGGCTGGCGGGTGGAAGCCGATTGTGTTCCTGTGCCGAGGGGGTCCCGGCTTGAGGGCGGTCCTGAGGTGCTTCTCCCCAGGTAGGGAGTCTCCACACCTGGGCTTGGCTTGTTGCCCGCAGGTTCCTTCTGGAACATCAGCGCGTGTCAGCCATGACACAGGCTCCTGCCCTCGGGGGTGTGCTGCCTGTGAATGCTAACAGAATCCCTCAGTCCCGCTGGGACATGCTGGGGGTGGCGGGCTCAGCAGTTTAGCTGCTGATTGTTGGAAAACACTCCCCCGAACCTCCCAGCCATGGTGCTGGCTCTGCCCTGAGCCTGGGACACTGGGCCTGGGGGGACACTTCCACACAAAGTCCATGTGTGGCCCCTGTGGGAACCCAGGATGCCTCAGCGATGCGCCAGGAGCCCCTCGTTGCCCCTCCTCCCATCTCCATTTCCCAGCATGGGTCCCAGTGCGGGCTCTGCTGGCCACACCCTCAGGTCCTCCATGGCTTCCGTTCTCTCCTGCCTGTCTGTCTTCTCCACCAGGCGCCTGCATCTGACCTGAGGGTCAGCAACTGGGTTCATGGCATGGAGGGTGCAGTGAGGCCCACAGGGCTGGGCATGGAGGGTGCAGTGGGGCTGGCAGGGGTGGGTACAGGCCCCCAGGGCGGCAGCTCGGCCACTCCCCAGGTGGAGCCTTCACTGCCGCTGGGCTTGGGGCCTCTCTCCTCTCCCTGTGAGAACCATCTTGCCCCAGGGCACACCTGACTCACCATCTGTTGAATTTCAGTGACTCTGGCTGTCAATCTTGGCATTTTTCCAGACACATCTCCCTCTTTACCTGCTTTCTAGCATCCAATGAACTGTCATGTCTTGTTGAGTTCCCAAATGAATCTAAACGCCTCTGTCTTCCCTCGTGCTCACTCTCACCGCTTCAGTCAAAACCACCATGAGGTCTCCCCAGCACCTCTGCAGATAACGAGACACGCCAGCTTTTATCACTGCTGAATTTCCTTCTATGACTTCACCTTGTTCTTAGATTGAAGTCTGGGCCTTCAAACATGGCCTTCAGGCCCCAAGTGGCCTCATGAACTGCCCTAACCTGCTTCTTCTGCTGGCAGGCAGCCTCTCCCAGTCCATGCCCCGGCCTCGCCTCCCTATCTCCTTTCATTTTTTTTTCTCACTCTGCCGCCCAGGCTGGAGTGCAGTGGCATGACCTCGGCTCACTGCAACCTCCATCTCCCAGGCTCAAGCAATTCTCCTGCTTCACCCTCCTGAGTAGCTGGGACTACAGGCACGCGCTGCCACACCTGGCTAATTTTTTTATTTTTAGTAGAGACGGGGTTTCACCATGTTGGCCAGGCCAGTCTTGAACTCCTGACCTCATGTGATCCACCTGCCTCAGCCTCCCAAAGTGCTGGGATTACAGGCATGAGCCACCCCACCCGGCCGACTTTCACTTCTGAAGGCCGTGCCCTGCCTGCATTGGGGCCTGGGCACGTGCACCTGCCTTTTCCCCTATTCAGCTTTCAGAGCTCGTTGTTATTTAATGCCCTTCTCTCCCCACCCCACCCCTCCTGGCCTCTGGACTCCCACTAACCCAAATAGAATCAACTCAACTAAATCATTTATCTAGATTCACAAGCATGCCTTTTGTGTAAAAAGAATGCAAGCCTTTCACCACTGGACAGTCTTGGGTGCAGCTCCATCCCAGCTATCTCATCACCAAACAAAATTTCAGGCTTAGCCTCAGCTACATGTGTGAGAAAGCAGTGTTCCCACATTTCAGATCATAGACTAGAAAAAGTAAGAGAACATTATTTATGTATTGTCATCACTACAAAAAATAAAAAAAAGACATATTGTCTCTTGTCCATTTTCACACTGATATAAAGAGCTGCCTGAGACTAGGTAATTTATAAAGGTGAGGGGTTTAATTGACACACAGTTCAGCATGGCTGGGAAGGCCCCAGGAAACTTACAGTCATGACAGAAAGTCAAGGAGAAGCAGGCACCTTCTTCACAGGGGCGGCAGGAAGGAGAAGTGCTGAGTGAAGGGGAACAAGCCCCTTATAACACCGTCAGTTCTCGTGAAAACTCACTGCCTATCATGAGAACCGCGTGGGGAAACTGCCCCCAGGATTCAGTTACCTCCACCTGATCTCTCCCTTGACACCTGGGGACTATGGGAATTACAACTCAAGATGAGATTTGGGTGGGGACACGAAGCATAACCATATCATCTCCTTATTTATTTATTTAATTATCTGATATTTAATGAGCCCCTACTGAGTACACAGTAATTTACCACCTCCTGGAAATTCAAAGTGGAATAAAGACAGACCAGGGAGTCTGCTTCTGGTTATAGTGGGAGAATGAAATTTATCCAATAATCCCTCTGAAGACAAGGACGACAACTGTGTATAACAGAAACCACAAATTATTAACAGGTTCAGAAAGTCAACATGGTGGTGAGGAACTTTGAAAAGGAACGGAATACATGCCTCAAGTAAGCCCCGCTTGGCTGTGGAGTACAATTCATTTTACACATTGTTGGGTTCATTTCTCTACTATCTTGCTAGGTTTATTTGCATCTGTACTTTTGAGAGAGAGTTGTCCATAACTTTCCTTTCCCTAATGTCTTTAATGGGTTTGCTATTAGGGTAATGCTGACTTCATAGAATGAGTTTGGAAGTGTTTTGTGTGCTTCCACTTTCTGGCAGAAATAGGAAGAATTGGTATCATTTCTTCCTTGAAAGATTGATAGGGTTCACCAGTGAACCATCTGCGCCTGAGGCTTTGTTTTCTGGAAGGCTATTAATCACTGATTCAATTTCATTCATAGATATAAAGCCCTTCAAGTTCTCTGTCTCTCCGTATGTGAATTTTGGTAGTTTGTAGCCTTCGAGGAATTGGTCCACTGTGTTGAAGTTACCAGATTTGCAGATGTGGTGTGAGTTTGTCATGGTATTCCATTATTATCGTTTTAACGCTCACAGGACCCTGCAAAGACACAGCTCTCTCATTTCTGATATTAGTAATTTGCATCCTCTCCCTTATTTTCTTGGTTGAACTAGCCAGAGGTTTTCAACTTGATTGATTTTTTTTAAAAAACCTATTTTTGGTTTCATCGATTTTCTCTGTTGTTTTCTAATTTTTAAAATGTATTGATTTCTGCTGTATTTTTTGTTATTTATTTATTTATTTATTTCTGCTTGTCCTATGCTTCCATTGCTTTTCTTTGGCTTCCTAAGCGTGAAGAATATTGACTTTAGATCTTTCTTCTTTCTGATGTATGCATGCATTCAGTGCTATAAATTTCCCTCTAAATGCCACCTTCACTGCATCCCGCACATTGTATTATTATATTTTTATAAAATAAACTTTAAAACATTAGAACAGTTTCAGGTTTAAAAGATAATTGCAAAGACACAGAGTTCTCATCTATCCCACATCACATTTCTCCTCTGTTAACATTTACACTAATGTGGCACATTTATATACATAATGAATGAATCAACAGTGATAGAGTATTATCATCTAAAATCCATACTCTGTTTGGATTTTTTGGTTGTTCACAAACATTCCTTTTCTGTTCCAGGATCCCACATAACTTTTCGTCATCATGGGCTCTCTTGGCTCTGCTCGTTAGTTGTTTAGGTTTTCCTTGCTATTGATGAACCTAACTGTTCTCAAGGATACTGACCGGGACTTTTATAGAATGCCTCTTTGATACGTTGCATGTTAATTTCATTTAGTTCATTTTAACTTTTCTTGAAACTTCTTCTTTGACCGCTGTACTATTTTGTTTTCTTATTTATTATTAGTATTATTATTTGAGACAGAGTTTCGCTCTTGTTGCCCAGGTTGGAGTGCGATGACGCCATCTCAGCTCACTGCAACCTCCGACTCCTGGGTTCAAGTGATTCTCCTCCTCAGCCTCCCGAATAGCTGGGATTAGGGGCATGGGCCACCACACCCGGCTGAATTTTGTATTTTTAGTAGAGACAGGGTTTCACCATGTTGGCCAGCCTCCTCTCCTGACCTCAGGTGATCCTCCCGCCTCGGCCTATAAACCAAAGTGCTGTGATTTACAGGCATGAGCCACTGCGCCCAGCCGACCCCTGTGCTATTTAAAAATGTGTCGTTGGATCTGCAAATGGCTTGGGCTTTTCCAGATATTTTCCTGCTATTTATTTGTAGTTTAATTGTATTGTTAGTTGAGAACATAGTCTATCTGATGTCTATTTTTTTTTAACAAGTCTAAAGGCATGTTTACAGCCCAGAATGTGGCCTCTCTTGGTGAATGTTTCATCTGAACTTGAGAAGAAAGTGTAGTTTGTTATTATGTGCAATCTTCTGCAAATGTCAATTAAATCGATTTGACTGATAGAGGCGATGAGTGTGACCAGGTCTTCTCTGAATGCTGCGTCTGTCTATCACAGGCAGAAGGGTGTCTAAAGTTCCAGCCGTCACAGTGGATCTGTCTATTTCTCAGTTCAGGTCTATCAGTTTCTGCCTTGAGTATTTTGACTGTCTCTTGCTGGTTACATACACATTAGGGATTATTGTATATTTGTAGAGGTTCGACCCTTTGTAATGCCCCTCTTTCTCCCCGAATCATTTTTCTTGTTTTGAAGTCTGCTGTGTCTGAAGTTAATATAATTACTCAAGCTTTCTTTTGATTGGTGCTAGTTTGGTACATTTTTCACCAACCTTTTACTTTTGATCTATTCTAGTCTTTACACTTAAAATGGGATTTCTTGTATACAACACATACAGAAAGTTCTCAACGCTGTTGACAGGTCCTAAGAAACTGTGACTTCAAGTGAAAGGACATATAATGAAACCAATTCTACCACAGGCAAATTGGTGTAAAGAGGAGTTCAGTTCCTATGACGTATTTCTGTTCACAAAAACACCCAACTTCTAAATAAAGTCCCCAAACACTAATATTAAACATTGAAATAATGTGAGCTATACACACACTTAAGAGAGATCAATATAAACAAGATATTTATCTACCCCGTTATTCCAGTTCAGGGTCACGGGTGGCTGGAGCCCGCCTGGCAGGTCAGGGCACAGGTGGGAACCACGCCTGTACAGGATGCCCTCTCATCTCAGAGTGCACCCACGCCCCTCCAAACTCACACAATCCAGACACGCAGATTCACTGAAGACGCACATCTTCAGGATGTGGGAGAGAACCGGAGTAACTGGAGAAAGCCCAGGCAGACACAGGGAGGACACGTGTGTTCCACACAGACAGGAGCTCCAGTTGGGAATCAATTTTTTCTCATCAACATTGTAATGAAACAATGTTGAACAAAATGACATTATATGAGGACCTGCTAAAGTTTTATTTATTTTTTTTTGGCAATCCATTATGATACTCTCTGTCTTTGAATTACTATATTTGGAATGTTCCCAGTTAAAGTGATTATTTAAAGTAAAATTTAGTTCATTTTAACTTTTCCTGAGCCGCCTTCTTTGACTTGTGTGCTGTTTAGAAGTGTGTCGCATAGTTGTGTTATGTAGTTGGATTAATACCTAATATGTTTGTAACTGTTTCTACTTATTACATTTATTCTTTTTCCCTGTTTTTCTTTTCTGGTTTTCACTGAGCGTTTTATAGGTCTTCATCTCCTTTCTTAGCATATTATATTATTTTTAGTGATTGTGCTGGAGTTTCATTGTTGTGTACTGTTGAATATTTAAAATCTGCCTTCGAATGGCACCATACTGTTCCACATGGTGTGGATATACTCCAGGTTCTTGCTTCCCACCATGTGTGACAATGTATACATATACTATAATCAACCAATATCTTGTTACTGTTACCATTTCAATCCAGCAGTTATCTTTCAGATCGATTAAGAATAAAAAAGAAAATACTTAACTTTCATTCATTTCTTATGACACCCTTTCTTTTTCCTTCTTGGTCATTTTTACTTCAAACACTTTTTCTGCTTCATTCTCTGTTTCTTCCTTCTGATATTCCATTCATGTGTATGTTGCATCTTTGGTTTTTGTCTTATGGTTTTTTGACATCTTTCTTTTCCCCCCACTCAGTATAAGTTTATTTTTACATATTACCTTGGGAAGTCTCTGTTGACGTATATGGAAGTTCAATGACACTTTTCTTAATTTTGTGAAGTTTCCCAATGAGCCATTAAATATTCTTTGTTTTGGTACAGCATTTTTTTATTTCTAGCATATCTTTTAGTGTTTTAGTTCCCATCTATCTGCTTACATTACTCCTCTCCTTTTGAATGTTTTCTAGTTTCTATTAGAGCCTGTAAGACACTGATTATTTCAATGCCCTGCCTAACATTGCTAACTTTTAGGTGGACTATTATATATTAATCTATTTCTGGTGATTGTTTCTTCAAACTTTGTTTTGATTGCCTTTTGGTAGGCCTTGTGATTTTTTCTTGTTGAAAGTCAGAAAGATTGTACTGAGTAATAGGAATGGACGTAAATTGGCCTTTCATTGTAGGAGTTTATTAGCCCGCCTGAGTTGCATGTTTTCGCATTTGCTATGGCTGTAGGTGATAGAGGGTCCCAGTTCCTCTTTCTGGTTGCGTGTCCCTTCAGAATGGCAGATTGCTTTCCTAAGTAATCCTCTTGAGAGAAAGTCTGTTTATCTCCCCTACTGTCTTTGGGTTTCCCTAAAAACTCCTTCTGAAAGAGGGTCTGTGCCTTGCAGCTCTTTACAGAGGGTCCACTGGTGGTGTGTGGGAGCCCTGTTGGTGTGGTGTTAATATCTGGGGAGGAGTGTTCTATCATCTTTCAAGTAAATTTCAGTCTCTTAGAGACTCTGTGTCTTGGGGCTGTGATGGTCACAAATGTTTATTCAATGACCCTATTCATCCTCTTTCCTCTTCTCCCTTCTCTGGCTGCAGACTTGTGAGTTTATTTCCTTGAAATTCTAATGTCTATTGACTATGATTTTCCCCTTAGACGAGACACAAGCCTAGAGGGGTTGGAGTAGGGAGCAATTTCTTTCCCCAGCTGGGATAAGGCCTCAGTATTTGGCTCAGGCAAAGTCTATTTTCCTAAAGAGTGAGCTTTGGTTATAAAGGAGGACTGGGTCTGTTTCACAACCACCATTTCACCTTTTCCTGATGGAGTCACTCAGGACTTTTCTCAGACCCCCAAGAGAATGCAGCAGGGTCCTGGAAAGTAAATCCATCAGAGTTGGGGACTCTGAAGAATGAAGGCTACGGGAGTTTCAAATGCTCATGCAAGACCGTACTCAGCCTCCCGCAAAGTCTCAGGATTACCACTGGGTCCAGCAGTGTCCGCGATCAGTAAGTACATCTTGGTGGCTGCTCGTCTCTGGATTCACCTGACTCTCCACGTTTTTGGATGACTGCTTTCCCTGTTACTTCAGTTCTCTGATGAATCAGAAAAAATGCCATTTATTTCAAGTTCTCTGGCTTTCTAATGAAAGGACAGGCATGGTGACTTCTAAGCCGTTCACATGTCAGAGCTGCAACAAGAATTCGGGGAAGTGAAGCTGGTTGTCTGATTTTTGTCTTGGGGACTTTGGACGATGAAGAAGACATAGCTGAGTTTCTGAACTGCGTTTCTGACAACTTGGGTGATTAAAGTTGGACTTAATTGTGTTGAAAGTTGAGGGTTTCTGATAACCTTTGGGTGCTCTGGACTGGGAAACAAAAGTACTATGGTGTAGAAATAAAAGAGAATCAGGAATGAAAATGTCCTACACAGAACATAACTTAGTTTCTCATTATGTAAGTTGCCTAGTAAATCTTAAGGACTGAATTGGATTAGGAGGGTGCTGGAGCAGTACTGTCCCTTGGTGCTAGGAAGAAGCAAATAAAAACTATATATTCAGGTAGGTGCTATCACCCCAAGTGTCAAATAATGTTTATAGCAAGTTTTCAAGAAGAATTTTCAGCACATAATCAATGATAACCGGAAACATGATGAGATAAGAGAACATGGGTGAAAACTACGAGAAGTAATGGATAGACAGAAGTAGACACGCAGGAACTCCAGATATTAGGATTATTAAATACCTAACCATTGTAACAACTATGCTTTCCGTATTCAAGGATCTAAAAGCTAAGTTCAAAAATTTCTTTATGTTTTGGTTTTGTGGCCTTTTATTTCACAGAATAAAGTAATAGCATCCACTGGTTAAAAAAATTGGGTATCTTTAATAATTTTATTTTAATTTTATTTTACTTTGATTCGGGATACACATGCAGAATGTGCAGGTTTGTGACATACGTATGCATGCACCATGGTGCTTGGCGGCACCTCTCAACCCGTCATCTAACTTTTAAGCCCCACATGCATTAGACATTTGTCCTAGTGCTCCCCCTTCCTCATGATACCCAACCCCAACAGACCCTGGTGTGTGTTGTTCTTCTCCCCTGTGTCCATGTGTTCTCATTGTTCAACTCCCACTTATGAGTGAGGGCATGTGCTGTTTGGTTTTCTGTGTTAGTTTGCTGAGGATGATGGCTTCCAGTTTCATAGATGTTCCTGCAAGGACATGATCTCATTCTTTTTTATGGCTGCGTATTATTCCACGTTGTGTATATACCACATTCTCTTTATCCAGTCTGTCATTGATGGGTATTTGGGTTGGTTCCATGTCTTTGCTAATGTAAATCGTGCTGCAATAAACATATGTGTGCATGTGGCTTTAGAGTAGAATGATTTATATTCGTTTGGGTATATACCCAGTAATGAGATTGCTGGGTCAGATGGTATTTCTGTTTCTAGATCCTTGAGAAACCACCACATTGTCTTCCACAATGGTTGAACTAATTTACTATCCCACCAATAGTGTAAAGATGGATTAAAGACTTAAATGTAAAACTCCAAACCATAAAAACCATAGAGGAAAACCTAGGAAATACCATTCAGGACATAGGCATGGACAAAGACTTAATGACAAAAACAGCAAAAGGAATTGGAACAAAAGCCAAAATTGACAAATGGGATCTAATTAAACGACAGTACTTCTGCACAGCAAAACACCAGCATCAGCGTGAATGGACAACCTACAGAATGGGAGAAAATGTTTGCAATCTACCCATTGGACAAAGGTCTAATATCCAGAATCCACAAGGAACTTAAACAAATTTACAAGAAAAAAGCAAATAACTCCATAAAAAAGTAGGCAAAGGATACGAACTACTCCTCTCAAAAGAAGACATTTATGCAGCCAAGTAACATATGAAAAAAAGCTCCACATCGCTGATCATCAGAGAAATGCAAATCAAAACTGCACTGAGATACCATCTCATGCCAGTCAGAATGGCAATTACTAAAAAGCCAGGAAACAATAGATGTTGGCGAGACTATGGAGAAACAGGGAACAGTTTGACACTGTGAAAGAACAAGATTGTGAAAATAACTTCAAGAGAAACTAATAATAATTGCAAGTTATTAACAAGAGACACACCTAAAATATAAGGCTACTGAAAGAATGACAGAGAAAAAGGAAAAACATGGAAACTAGACATAAATGCTGTAGTCAGAAATATCTTCTGTCCCTTGCCTCTCTCTTGTTCCAGAGGTGCACGCCTGAAGCTTCGTGGGAGAGGCCGGCGCCCAGCGCTCAGATGAAGGCAGAGTGCTTCTGGGGGCAGATCCAGGCTGCTCCACGTGCACACAGCCCAGCAGCTGGTGCTCCATAACACACACCAAGTGTCTCCGCAGACACTAGGACTTTTAAAGCATATTATTTTCCTTGCAAAATCTTTAATCGTTTTGCAAGAGTGTGCTCATGAGAGGTTTGGCGTGAAGCATGCTTCCTCGGTACGATTCTCGGTACTTGGCTTACTGAGGGTCTGGCACAATTCTCACTAACGTTTCAATGACTAATTACAAGTTGGAGCAAAGATTTTCAAATTTTGGAATGTATCAGAGTCTCCAGAATATGTGATCAAAGATCCAGATTTCTAGGCTCAACGTCCAGATTCTGATTCAGTAGTGTTGGGTGGGGCCTAGGAATCTGCATTCCTTGGGAACCACTGCCCGAAGCTGTCACAAGTCATTGATTCATCAGTTATACTCATCTCATTTGATTCGGAAATCAATAATGCATGAACTGTGCAGAAACAGCTTGCTGTTTTACACCAAAACCCACGTCATCAGGCTTATACGGCTCTTCGCTTATTCAGTAAGTCTTTGTTTCACACTTTATTCTTAGAGTCTAGCTCATTACCCGACCCATAATACATCTTGATAAAGATTTGTGGACTGACCGTGTAACTTCCCCAGAATCTGACACCCAGAGGGTGCTCAGAACAAACACTACGAATGAAATCACGGCATCTATAGCACATGGTTCTCACTTGAGCAATGCCCAGGGACATTTACTAAGTGAGGTAATCCAAAAGAATTCAGCCGTGAATGATGGCTTGACATGACAATGCAAAGTGAATGACCGTGTGTTAGAGGCAGACTTCTACGTAACCATTATTGCTCCATTTTTCTATACTCCTTGTGTTTGCTAACTCACTCAATTGGATCATGTGCCGTAAAGCAAAGTTCTGACTCTCCAGTACCTTAAACTTGTGGCCAAGTGTAACTGTCAGTACAGACCTGGTTATGCCGTGTTAACAAAAGTACCCACGTGCCAGTGGCTGAACCCAGCTTGCTTCTCACTGAGCACATAGTCAGGGGCCATGAGACTCAGAGACTCAGGCTCACAGAAGAGCCATCTCCCCCCTGTGCTTTCAACAGCAGTGCCACAGGAGACAGAGCATGAAGGCCCTGAAAAGTTTTATCCAGAGCTGATACACATAAGTTCTGCACACGTTTCACTGGCCACAGGTTGAGAAGCAGCATTAATTTGCAGACAGCCTTCCCCCACATCACAGGCTTCCACCCTCCCTAACTGGCATGCCACCATTCTGGGACACACATCTGTTGGTCTGTACCCACTTCAAATCATTTTCCCCCTCCCACCTTCATCAGTTTTTTGGGGGGGAGATATGCTCCCTCTGTTTGTTCAGGTGAGGTTGACGCCTTCCGCAAAGCCCCCGCGTGGTCATATGCCCGAGTCCTGGCTACTCAGAGCCACAGTGCCAGACCCAGGATCAAACCTGCTGGCTGAAAGGCAGCGCAAGGACTTTGGACTGGACCAATAGGAAGAGGTGTTGCCTTCTATCTGAACTTGATTCCCTAGAAGGATAGAATCTTGTTGTCACCTGTGGGAAAGCCTGTCCATATATTGATGTGTCTCAGTCTTTTCTTATGATTGACACATGAAGTGATTTTAGACCATTTTACTACAGTCATCCCTTCCCACCACATGAGGTTTTAATAGCCCATATATAATTAGCACATATATTTATATTTTAATCTACTGGGGCCCCTTGTGAGACCCCAAAACCATTATAATAGCTAAGATTTTTGCCCAGTAAGAGCCAATTTGGCCCCGCTATGGGAAAAGTCATCCCTGTTAGAATTTTTTCTGTAAACGAAGTCAGTTTTCAGGAAGGCAGAGCAGGAGCCCCCAAGGACGCCCGAGAGTCTGGGTCTAGTGGTGCCAGAAGATCAGTCTGACCTCGAGACGCCCCAGTTATTCAAAACAACAAATTCCCTGTTTTGCTAATTGAGTCTGAGTTGCATTTCCGTTGCTTTAATGGAAACAGCCCTTAAGAATCCATAAATGTTTAAATTATGCCACGTGAATGTCAGTGGTCCTAAAATCCCTCTTTCTTTCCCACCTTTGAACTAAGTCTGCCCCCACCTCAGAAGCAGCTCATTTATGGCTTTCCTAATGCCACCTTTCCATTGGACCTAATGATATCTAGCTCATAATGTCAGGTTCCTTCACTTCTCCTTCATCTTGCCTTATCTGGCACCATCTTTAATGAATGCATTTCCTCCGTTATAAATTTATCACTTGATTAATTGATTAATCACTTCCCTCAGTTTATCTGTGTATCCATTCACCCAACCATCCCATCATCCGTCGCTCCCCACAGTGATCCATCTCTGCCTAGTTCATCTTTCACTCAGCCTCCATCCGTTTCCCGTTGTCCGTCCAGATTTCTCTCCTTCTGGCCATCTGTCCCCTCCACTCACAATGTTGATCTTGAGAAAATCTCTGGCGATTTCTCTCATCGCCAAGTCCATTAGTCATTGATCTTATCACTCAGGATCCCACAGCAGCATTGGATCCAGCTGACCCTTCCTTCTTTTCAGCTGTTTTCCTTTTGGATTTTCTATCAGTGTGTTCTCCTGGTTTATCTTCTCTCATTGCACCCACTTTGCTGGATCCTCTTTTAATTGATATTTAAAGTTTGAAGTGCCTCAGAGTTCTTTGTCAACATCTGTAATTCTGCATCAAGCAGCTGACAGAACATCTCCACGTACATGTAAGATGTGCGTCTCAGGCTTCACATAGGCAACACAGAAATTCAATTTTTGTTAACCCAAGCTTTTTATTTTTTTTAATGCTTGTCTTCCCGGATTGATAAACCTCATCATTTTGCAACTGTTCAAGCCAGAAATCTAGGCATACCCACTGAATTCTCTGTCTGTCAGATGGCCTATGCAGTTATTTGACCTGGCAAGCTGACTTTTCCTGCACAATCCATCTTCAATCTCTCTGCTTTCCTCCCTCTGTCTCTGTTGCTGGCATTTTAGCCCCAGTCACCATTATTCTTTTCTTTTTCTTTTTCTTTTCTTTTCTTTCTTTTTTTTTTTTTTTTTTGAGACAGAGTTTTGCTCTTGTTGCCCAGGCTGGTGTGCAATGGCATGATCTCAGCTCACTACAACCTCCGCCTCCCGGGTTCAAGTGATTCTCCTGGCTCAGCCTCCTGAGTAGCTGGGATTACAGGTGTGTGCCACCACGCCCGGCTAATTTTGTATTTTTAGAAGAGATGGGTTTTCTCCATGTTGGTCAGGCTGGTCTCAAACTCCCAACCTCAGGTGATCTGCCCACCTTAGCCTCCCAAATTGCCAGGATTACAGGCGTGAGCCACCGTGCCTGGGCCATTATTCTTACTTGGCCACAGACTTGGCCTTCGAGTTTCCTTCCCCCTCTTGCTCCTCAATCCCTTTACCATACAGCAGCCAGAATAATATTTCAAACTCCCCCGATGACAATTACCCAGTGGTTTCCACAACACCTAGAAGAAAACCCCAGTTCCCTGCTTTCCTGGGCTCTGGGAGACTAAAGAAAGCTGCAGAGCTGAGTCATGTAAATATCGAAATCTGGTAAGTGAGATGCTGCAGGAGCCATGCAACCCCATATAGTAACTGGCTTGTATTTTCAACAATGTTTTACAATTGACAGAAACCTTTCCTGGCCCCTCGCTCTCAGGGAGCTGTTTCATCCTGGGCACTGCCCATCTCAGGCCCTTCCTGACGTCCCCCACGAAGGCTGACGTATAATATACTCTCACACCAGGCAGTGAATCCTTAAAAGTAGTGGCTGTGACTGTTTAACTGCTTCGTCTTTGTAAACCTGACACAGTTTCTCAGTATATATGTTTTTCATTAATAGACTTAGTTTTTTCAGATTTGCAGAGATATCGAACAGAAAGTACAGAGTTCCCACATGTGCCTTTACTTTTCTCTATTATTGAAGTCCTGCATTCGCGTGCTACATTTGTCACTATTAATGAACCAGTATTGATACATTATAATTCACTAAAGCCCATAGTTTACATTCAGGTTCACTCCGTGTAGTAGGTGAAGTTCTCTGGGCTTTAACAAACACATAAAGGCAGCTACCCCCATTGCTGTGATTCAGAACAATTTCACCACACCAAAAATCCCCCGTGCTCCACCCACCCACCACTCCTCGCTGTAGCTCAGATTTCTGACTACCGCTGAGCTTTTACTGTCTCCATTGCTTTCCTTTCTCAGAATGTCATATAATTGAGATCACGCAGCATGCAGCCTTTTCAGAGTGACTTATTGCATTTAGCAATATTCGTTTAACATTTGGCCATGTCCTTCCATGGTTTGATAGCTCATTTGTTTTTAATCACTGAATAAGATTCCAATGTAAGGCTGTATCCATTCATCTATTGGACATCTTAGCTGCTTCCAGGTTTTGGCAATTATGAATAAAACTGCTGTAGATAGTTATGTGAAGCTTTTGTTTTTCTAAAGACGGGATGATGATAGCGTGGGGTAGGAGTATGTGTAGAGTCTATTTTCCTTTGTGAGGAACTGCTAAACTGTCTTCCAAAGCGGCTGTTACCACTTTGCATCTCATCAGCAAAGCATGTAAGTTCCCCTTACTCCACATCTTCACCAGCATTTGCTATTGTCAGTGTTTTAGTCATTCTAATAGGTGTGTAGTAGCGTCTCACTGTTGTTTGATTTTGCGGTTTTCTTAAGACATACGCTATTGAGCCTCTCCCTGTGTGCTTACTTGCCAGCTGTATATCTCCTGTGGCAAGATGTCTGTCTGTCCAGGTCTTTTGTTCATTTTAAAATTGGATTTGTTTGCTTATTGTTGAGTTTAAGGACTTTGGGAAATTGAGTGAAACAATTTCTTTGTATATTTTAAATATAAGTCCTTTATCTGACACGTGTTTTGCAACAATGGTTTCCAAGTCTGTGGCACGTCTTTTCATTCTCTAAACTGCTTTTCAGAGTCGAAGTTTCAAATTTCAATGAAATCCAACATAAGAATTTCTCTTTCCTAAATCATACTTTTGGCATTATATCTTAAAAGTCATCTCCAAGCCAAGGGTTCCCTGGATTTCTCCTATGATATCTCCTAGAAGTTTTACAGTTTTGTGTTTTCCACATAGATCTACTATCCAAGTTGAGTTAATATTTGTGAATGATGTAGGTCTGTGTCTAAATTCATTTTTTTTTTTTTTTTTTTTTTTTTTGCATGTAGGTGGCCAATTACTCCAGCAACTCACTGAAAACAGCAGCCATTCTTATTGAACTGCCTTTGCTTCTTTGCCAAAGGTCAGCCATATTTGTGTGGGTCTATTTCTGAGCACCCTGTTCTGTTCATTGATCTATGGGTCTGTTCTTTCTCTAATACCACGCTCTTTTGATTACTGCAGCTTTGTAGCTTGTCTTGAAGTTGGGTAGCATCGGTCTCCCGGCTTTGTTGTTATTTTTTCAGTAATGTGTTGACTCTTTTAGGTCTTTGCCTTTCTATGTAAAATTCAGAATCGGTTTCTCGATATCCACAAAATAACATACTAGAATTTTGATTGGGATTGCACTGACTCTGGATATCAATGTGAGAAAAATTGACATTGTAATGATGCAAGGCAGGAGAGCCCCAAAACTGGGGCTTAGCCTGAGAGGGGCTCTTGGCTTTGCCCAGGAAAGGATTCAAGGGCATGCTAAACAGCAACTTTTACTGAAGCAGGCGTGTATGGCAGCAGCAGAGGTGTAGTTCCTTGCAGAGCAGTGCTACCCCTTACACAGTGTGCCCAGCGCAGTGGTTCAGAGGCAGTGCCACAGGCAAAGTTATATACACTTTCAGTTAGATGCAAAATTAAGGAGTAGACTAGGCAGAAATTTTTAGAAAAAAGGGTGGTAACTGCCAGGTTGTCAGGCCATTGTCAAGAAAAGGGGCAGTATGTTTGGGTGTTGCCATGGCAATGGTAAACTGACATGGCACTGGTGGGCGTGTCTTATGAAGAGGTGCTTTCGCCTCTTCCCCTGTTTCAGCCAGTCTTCAATCTGGTCCAGAGTCCAAGCCCTGCCTCTGGAGTTCAGTCCTGCCTCCTACAACATTAACAATACGAGAGCCTTCTATCTATGAAAATGGAATATCTATTTCTTCTGATCTTCTTGTTTTATTTCATAAGAGTTTCTTTCCCCTCCCATAATCCTGTACACATTTTGTTAGATTTATAGTTAAGCATTTCACTTTCGGGGGTGCAAATGGAAATGATGTGCTTTTAATTTCAAATTCCAATTGTTCATTGCTCGTAGATAGCATGTATAGGAAAGCAACTGCCTTTTGTATATTGACTTTGTACCTTGCAACTTTGCTTTATTGATCGTGAGTTCTGGGAGGTGCGTGTGGTGTGTGTGTGTGTCTGTGTTTATTTAGAATGTTCTGTAGACGCAATCTGTCACGTGTAAACAAGCACCGTTTTATTTCTTCTTTCCCAGTCTGTACACCTTTCATTTTTTCTTGTCTTACTGCATTAGCTAGGACTTCCACTATACTACTGAAGAGCAGTGGTAAAGAACTAGAGTGGGCAACTAGTAGTGGGCACAGAGTTGTTCATAGCATTTCTTTATTATCTTTTAATGTCCACGGGATCAGTAGTGATGCCCTTTCTTTCATCTCTGAGAAGTAATTTGCCTTTCTTTATTTCTTGGTTAGCCAGGCTGGAGGTTTATGATTCTTACTGATCTTGTCAAAGAACCAGGTTTTAATGTCATTGATTTTTCTCTCTTGATTTTCAGTTTTAGATTTCATTGATTTCTGCTCTATTTTGTATTATTTTCTTCTGCTTATTTTAAACTTAATTTACTCTTCCTTTTGGAGCTTCTTAAAGTGGAAACTTAGAATATTGATTTGTGATCTTTGATAATGTATGCTTCAGTGCTATAAATTTCCCTCTAAGTGTTGCCTTCATTACATTTCACAGACTTTGATAGGTCATATTTTTGTTTTCCTCAAAATATTTTACAATTTCTCTTGAGATTTCTTTGACCCACGTGTCATTTAGTAGTGTGTTATTTAATCTCCTAATATTTTGATATTTTCCAGCTAGCTTTTGTTACTCATTTCTAGTTTAGTTCCATGGTGGTCTGAAAGCATACTTTCTGTGATTTATATTCTTTCAAATTTGCTAAGGTGTGTTTTATGGCTCCAAATGTCTAGCTTGGTTAATGTCCCACGTGTGCTCCAGAAGAATGTGTATTTAGCTCTTGTTGGGTGAAGTCTTCTATAAATGTCAATTAGGTCCAGTTGATTGATAGTGCTGTTTAGTTCAACTATGTCCTTATGATTTTGTGTCTGCTGAATCTGTCAGTGACTGAGAGAGGGGTGTTGAAGTCTCCAACTTTAACAGGGGGATTTTTCTATTTCTCGTTGCAGTCCTTTGAGTATTGCCTCTCGTATTTGGATGCTCTGTTGTTAGGTGTATACACATCAAGGATTCTAATGTATTTGTGAAGGACAAACCCCTTTATCATTATGCAATGGCTGTCTTTATCCATAATTTTTTTCCCTGTACTAAAGTCTGCTTTGCCCCAAGTTAATATAGCTAACCAAGCTGTATTTTGACCAGTTTTAGAAGCATGGTACATCTTTCTCCATCCTTTCACTTGTAATATATGTGCCTTTACATTTAAAATATGTTTCTTGTAGCTAACATATAGTTGGGTTTTTGGGTTTTCTAAATCTACTCCAATAGTATCTGATTTATTTATTTATTTTAAGCAAATATATTAAAAAAGTAAAGGAATAAAAGAATGGTTGCTTCTCTCTTTCTTTCTTTCTTTCTTTCTTTCTCTCTCTTTCCTTTCTTTTCTTTCTTTCTTCTCCCTTCCTCCCTTCTTCTCTTCCTCCCTCCCTTCCTTCCTTCTTTTCTGGAGGTCTCTCTCTGTCACCCAGACTGGAATGCACTGGCATGATTACAACTCACTGTAGCCTCCAACTCCTGGGATCAAGTAATCCTCCCACCTCAGCCTCCTGAGTAGCTGGGACTATAGGTGCAGGCCACCACGCACAACCAATATAAAAACTTTTTTGTAGAGATGGAGTCTTGCTATATTGTGTAGACTTATCCTAAACCCCTGGTCTCAAACTCCTGGTCTCAAGCAGTCCCCTTTCCTTGGTTTCCCAAGGTGCTGGGATTACAGGCAAGAGCCACCAAGCCTATCTGCTTCTATTTTTAATCTTACCCTCTTTCTCTGCCTTTTCTAGTTTTAATTGAGCATTTTCTATTATTTCATTTTCTGATTCGCATTAGTATATCAATTATATTTCTTTTTTAAAAATTAGTGATTTCCCTTTTTATAAATTATACATCCATAAAAAATATACATTTACAACTAATCTAAGTTGACTTTCAAAGAATGCTGCATCATGTCATGGGTAGTGAACGCATTGTTTCTTTATAACTTTCCAAATTCTTCCCTCCCTCCGTGTAAAACCTCTGTCATTCATTTCATTTATCTGTTAGCTATGGTCACCCAACACACTGTAGCTATTATCAGTTTTAATTGTAATCTATTGAACAAATTAAGAATAAGAAAATAGAATATTTTATTTTACTTTCGTTATTTCTCCGATGTGCTTTATTTTTTAATGTAAGTCTGTCTTTCTGACCGATACAATTTTCTTTCTCTTTGAAGAATGTCTTTTACCATTTATTGAAGGGCACTTCTACTGGTGACTAACTCAGTTTTTGTGTGTCTGGAAAAATATTTCTCCTTCCCTTTTGAAGAATATTTGTGCTAAATACAGAAATCTAAGTTGGTGGGTTTTGCATCCAACACTTCAAATAATTCACTCAAATCTCTTCTGGTTTGCGTTTCTGATGAGAAGTCTGTTGTGTTCTATGAGAGTTGTCGTGTTTCTGATGAGAAGTCTGTTGTGTTTCTGATGAGAAGTCTGTCGTGTTTCTGATGAGAAGTCTGTCATGTTTCTGATGAGAAGTCTGTCGTGTTTCTGATGAGAAGTCTGTCATGATTCTTGGGTAATGCTTTTGTTCGTTCGTTTTGCATTCCCTCCAATTTATTTTAAGATTTTCTTTTGATCTTAGGTTTTCTGCAGCTTGAATTTAATACACCCAGGTGTCTGTCTTTGGTATTTATCCTGCTTACTGTTCTCTGAGCTCCCTGGATCTGTGGTTTGGTATCTGTTACTACTTTTGGAAAATTCTCAGAAATATTTTAAACGTTTCTTATTCTTATTTCCTCACCTCTCTCTTTTTTATCTTTTAGTTATCCCCCATTACACACCCACGCCTCCTTTTGTAATTGTCTCATGGTTCTTGTGTATTATTTACCATGTTTTTGTACATGTTCCTCTTTGTGTTTCAGTGTGTGAAGTGTTTGTTGACGCATATTCAAGCTTGTGAATGCTTTCTTTGACTCTGTCTAGTCTACTTCAATAGCCCATCAAAGGTGCTTCTTTATTTCTGTTAAAGTGTTTTTGATTTTTATCATTTCCTTTTGATTCTTAGAATTTTCATCTCTGCTTACATCACCCACCTGTTCTCGGGTGTTGCATGCTGTCTCCACTAGACCCCACAACGTTTTAGCCACAGTTATTTTAAATTCTTCCAGGCACGGTGGCACACGCCTGTAATTCCAGCACTTTGGGAGGCTGAGGCGGGCGGATCATGAGGTCAAGAGATCAAGACCATCCTGGTCAACATGGTGAAACCCCGTCTCCACTAAAAATACAAAAATCAGCTGGGCGTGGTGGTGAGTGCCTGTAATCCCAGCTACTCAGGAGACTGAGGCAGGAGAATCACTTGAACCCGGGAGGCAGAGGTTATAGTGAGTTGAGATTGCACCACTGTACTCTAGCCTGGTGACAGAGTGAGACTCTATCTAAAAAAAAAAAAATTCACTGCCTGATGATTCCAGCTTCTGTACCATATCTGAGCTGGGTCTTGGTGCTTGCCCCCCCCTCTTCTTACTGTGCTTTTCCGTGTGTGCTGGCATGTCCTGCAGTGTTTTGCTGAAAGCTGGAAGTACTGTCCCTGGCAATAGGAGCTAAAGGGTCCAGGCTTTTTGAGTGAGATTTCATGTTGATCTACCAAGGAGCTGGGTTGCGTTTCAGGTTTGCTGATGCCAGATGCTGAGGTTCCTTGTTTGTTGTTTTGAGGTTTCCCTAAGAACTCCTTCTTAAATAGAGTCTATGTTTTACAGCTCTACCAGTCGTAATCTGTTGGGGGCAGGAGAAGTGTTGTACGATACTATGATTAAATTTCACTATTTCTCATGGGCCTGAGTTCTTGAGCTGTGACCTTTAATGGTGTTGTGCAGTCTTTTTATTCTTCCTTTCCTGAAAGAGGAAGGCCAGAGGTCAGATAACGCTGTTGTCAAATTGCTTTCCTGGGGGCAGACTTTTGTTCCCAGGACAGAACCCTCTCCGCGTATTTTCAAGCCACCGCTTTTCCCCTTTCCTTTCCTGAGGCTTGAAGTCATTTTTGTACCATCTTCAGATCTTTACCCTGAGACGCTAGGGCTCCTAGAGGTAAACTCTACAAAATCCTGGTCCCCTAAGGGTTTTTAACTCTCCAACTAGTCCACACTCAGCCACCAGCAATTCATCAATTACTAGTTTGGTGTTTCTACAAATTCCTGGCTCCAGCCGCTTTGCACCAGCAAGCTGATTTCAGCTGTGATTTTCTGCACCAGCCCATCTCTCTCTCTAGGCGTCTGGGTGAGACTTTGCCCTGGGATATCAACTCTTTGATAGGTCTAGGTAAAGCTTCTCTCTCTCTCTTTTATCTTTTTCTCTCCTTTTTTCTTTCTTTAGGCTCTCCCCTTGTCAACCTAGGCTGGAGTGCAGTTCACCACAGCCTTGATCTCCCAGGCTCAAGCTGTTCTCCTACTTAGCTTCCCAAGTGGCTAGGACTGCAGGCATGTGCCACCACACCTGGGCTATTTTATTATTATATTTTTTGTAAAGATGGGATCTCACAATGTTGTCTAGGCTGGTCTTAAATTCCTAGGTTCAAGCGATCCACCTATCTCTGCCTCTCAAAATGCTGGGAATACAGGCATGAGCCACCACATCCAGCTAAGTAAAGTTGTTGGTTTTTATTTTTCTCCATTTTTGTTTTCCTTGTGAGCTCAGGAGTGATAACTTCCAAGCTCTTTTTGTGTTGGAGATGAAGCCTGAAGTCTCTCCATATTTTTTAAAATGCAGCAAATGTAATTATGCCGGCCCTCTGCTAGGCAGAGAGAGATGCTGACGACTGGCCGGGGTTGCTTGCTGGCGACGTGCCTTCCGCCGTCCTTTCTTCCTGGCCTGATGGCAGAGTCAGGACAGACTGCCTGCAAACATAATTAGCAAATGTGTTGTCTGCTGGCTGATGAGGACGTGGTACTAAACCTTTCTCTAGGCATGATTCTGTCCCAGTGATTCCTCCCCCCCGGGCCAGGCATCAGCACTAATGAAAGGATGCAGGACCTGTCCTCGCTGTGTCTGTCTGTGACCCGATGGGTACAATGAGAGGCGGATGGGTTCAGTAAGTCTCTCCTGGGTCTGCCAGATTGGGTCAGCAGGTGAATCGCACGTGGGCACGTCAGGAGGAAGCTGGGCTGGCGGCTGTGTGGTGGATCCCAGGAGCCAGCCTGTGAATGCCTGATGCCCACCCCAGTCTCCTCTCTGCTCCCTGACTCTGTCCACAGCAGCCCGGCCCCTCACCCACAGGGCTGCAGCCTCTGCCCAGCACTCCCTGCAGCTCACACCTTCCTACTCCCATTTCCTGAGCAGCAGTGAGGAACGCCCCTAGGAAAAAAAGGTTGGATGATGCTTCTCATATTCCCCAAGAAATCCCAAGCCCCTCCCCCACCCATGAGGCCCCACTCTCCTAGCTCTTCTAGCTGGCTGTCTCCTTCCGTGTGCCCACGCGTGGGAGCACCCCGGCTCCCTTTCTACTTCTCACCTCTGCAGACGTGGCCCCGGCTGGCCTCTGCCTGAACACCCCGTGTGCTCCTCACCCCCGATCTGTGTAGCTCTCTGCTCCCACAGCCCTCTCCAGGGAGCCCTTCCCTCTCAACTATGCTGGAGAAGGCACCACCATCCCCCTGAACCAGGCCTGTCTCTGCCTTTACCCTGTTGCCTCACCCTGTTGGGACCACCTACCTGACCTGTGCACCCCGGGAAGCAGGAAATGTGCCCCAATTCATCCAACGTCAGATGGGCCCCAGCACAGCCTGGATCCAGGGGTGGACTCTCCTGAGGCTGGCTCCCCTGTGACCACACAGGCTGTGTGCCCCTGGAGCCGACCTGCTCTGTAGTTATGTTTACCTGTTTTCTCATTTATTTTCTCTTTCTCTTTTCCTGCAGAAAATCAGTGTCTGTGCTGCGCCTCTCTGTGTCTCAGCACCTGCAGCAGCCTCTGGCCCGGCAGGCCTTCCAATGCGTTTGTGGAGTAAGTGAGGGAAGCCAGGAAGTTCTGTCATTGGTGTCGGAGCTGAAAGAACAAGACCCCGAGGCTTGGGGTCACCTAGGCCTCTGGTGGAACTGGGAGGACTTGGAGGTGGTGGGGCCTCCCGCTTCCTGCAGGTACCTCCAGGCTCCCAGCCCCAGCTGTCTTGAGACCACGGGCCTGAGGAGGCAGGAGACAGAGGGTGAGATTCTGGGTGGGGGCAGGAGGAAGGGCAGGGAAGAATGTTAAACTAATAAAAACCCCTTTTACAATTGTGGCTGTAAAACTTTATAGAGATTTCTCAACACATGACAGGAATAATAACCAGGCTTTCTTTTCAGTAATTGCCAAAACCACAACACCCGTGAGGCCTTTTGCAAGCAGGATAATCCCTGGGCGCCCGGCCCCGGGCAGGGGGCCCGAGGAGAAGGAGCTCAGTGTCCAGGCCAGCCTGGGAATCGGGCGCCCACCCCACCTTGGCCTGGGCCAGGGGACAAGGCCAGGCTGCCAGCTGGTAGGTGCACAGCAACCTCCAGCGGCAGGAGGGACATTTCTCTGCTGATTCTAGAACTTTCTCTTTCCCTGACGGGCGACCTGGGGGGTGGATCCAAGATAATCTCATGCCTAATCATGGATTCGATTCTGCCGCCCCTCGGCCATGGGAAGTTGGCAAGCCCCCTCCCAGATCTGGGGCTAGGTCCTCTGAGTTGTTTAAGGAGGGAGGGTACTGGGTCATTTAGCTCAGTGTAACAAGCTTATCACGGACCGCGGGCTGGTGCCTGTACCCGGCCCTGGAGGAACCTGGAGGCTCATTCATGATACCTTGGCACAGAGTTCTGTCTCCACCCTCAGGATGTGGCCGACCAGGACGTTTTCAGGCTGAGGTCTGAAGCTTCATGTCTCACGACCATCCACATAGAACCCGAGAGATGCAAGTCCTTAAACAGACATGTACTCTGCAAATATTTTCTTCCAGTCTGTGACTTGTATTTTTATTTTCTCAGAAGTGTCTGTCTTTTGAAGAGCAGAAGATTTTCATTTTGATAAAGTGCAACGAATAGTTTAAAAAAATTTTTTTTATTACATTTTAATGGATTATGCTTTTGGTAGCACATCTAAGAAAACCGTGTGTGACCTAAGATCTCCTATGTGTTATTCTAGACATTTTGTAGTTTTTGATTTCATATCATGAATATGATTCATTTTGAGTTCATTTTCATTCGTGATATGAGGTGAGGGTCTAAGGTGTTTCTCTTTTTCTGCCTATGGATACTTAATTGTTCCATCACCACTTGGAGGCCGTGGCGGGTGGATCACCTGAGGTCAGGAGTTTGGGACCAGCCTAATCAACATGCCGAAATCCTGTCTCTACTAAAAACACAAAAATTAGCTGGGTGTGGTGGCGCATGCCTGTAATCCCAGCTACTTGAGAGGCTGAGGCAGGAGAATCACTTGAATGTAATCACTGATTAAATTGCATTGGCATGAAAACCTATGAGTTTATCTCTGACTCTCAGTCCTGCTCCACTGGCCTGTATGTCTATCCTCACTGCAATCCTACCCAGTCTGGCTGGGCGTGGCGGCTCACACCTGTAATCCCAGCACTCTGGGAGGCCGAGGCGGGCTGACCACCTGAGGTCAGGAGTTCAAGACCAGCCTGGAAAACATGGTGAAACCCCATCTCTACTAAAATACAAAAACATTAGCCAGGCATGGTAGTGCACGCCTGTAATCCCAGCTACTTGGGAGGCTGAGGCAGGAGAATCACTTGAACCCAGGAGGTGGAGGTTGCAGTGAGCCGAGATCACGCCACTGCACTCCAGCCTGGGTGACAGAACAAGACTCCAACTCAAAATAAATAAATAAATGAAATAATAAAAACCACCGTGTCTCAATTAGTGAGCGTTGTCGTAGGTTTCCAAATTTGGTGATGCAAATCCTCCCCGCTGTGTTCTTTTCAAAATTGTTTAAGGCATTATAGATTCTTTCTATTTCCATATGCATTTTACAGTCAGCTTTTCAGTTTCTTCAAAATGGACTTTGGTGGAGGATGCACTGACTGTATTCCCACTGAGTCGAAATGCCCCCCACACATTGGGCATTCACCTCCATCAAACACGACCCACCTTGCCACTTATTGAGTCCTCTTAAGTGCTTCTCAGAAATAATTTGTAGTTTTCAGTGTAAAGGTCTTACACTCCTTCAAAGTTTATTTTAGTATAAATTAATTTGTATTTTATTGTGGATGTAACTTTTTAGGATTTCATTTCTGGATTGTGTGCCGTTAAGGTATAAAACGAAACCTATCTTTAATCTTATTAAACTTGCTTACTAGTCCCGGTATTTTTGTTTGGACTTCTTATGACTTTTCCTATATAAACGTCATGACTTCTTCAGATAAAGGCAGTTTTGCTGCTTTCTTTGCAGTCTCTGTGGCTTCATTCTTCTTCCTTATTGCTATGGTCATATGTTGGACAAATGTTTCATAGATGTCTTTTTTTATTTTTTTTATCACAAATGTGTGCTGAATCTGACAAGTTCTTTTTCTTCATCCATTAAGATGGTCATATGGTAGTTGTTCTTTATTCTATTAATATGGTGTATTGCCATTCATTGATTTTTTTCAAATGTTAAACCAAACTACTCTTCCTGGGGTAAAATGCACCTGGCCACGTTACATCATATTTTGCTTGATTTTGTTAGCTAAAATTATATGTTAAGGATTTTTCCATCTTTGCTTATAAAGTATATTAATCTTTAGTTTTCTTCTTTGTGATGTTTTAATTTTTATATCACAATACTGGTCTCATAAATTAGTTGTAAAATATTCTCACTCCTTCTATTTTCTGAAAGGGTTTGTGTATGGTTGATATTTTCTTCTCCTTAAATGTTTGATAAAACTCGCCAAGGAAGGGATCTGAATCCCATGTTTTCTTCGTGGAAAGATTTTTACTTAATTATTGGTATCTTCATTTTTTGTAAGTTTTTTCTGAAGTGAATTTTAGTAAATTTCATCTTTTAAGAAATGTATTAATTTCATCTGACTTCTGTAAGTTTGTTGCACATTTCTTTGTTATTGTAGCTGTGTCATCTCTTTCATTGCAGAGTTTGTCTTTTTGTATCTTCTCTTAATCTTGACCAATTTATTTAATGTATCTCGAGCGGAGGTCACCTTGGGGGAGTGGCCCCACAGTCTCCCTGGATGTCCCGCTTATTCTCCTAGAAGATCACTCTCAACCCCTACCTCCTTGGAGCACCCTCGGATGGTCCCTGGTAGCAAGTGTAGTTTCTGCTTCTGAATGGCGTAGAAGGATCCAGAACAGCATTTTGGTCCGAGCATGTGCCTTCCTCTGAGAGTTTGCTACCTGTGCTATTTGCCATCTCAAATGATGCTTAACTCCTCAATGCAAATCACCAGAGACTATGCAATGGGTCTGTGTGCTGCAAATTATATAATGTCAGCAGCTTAAATGCATGCCAAATTAGAATGCTTACCAAACATCTCCCCCCATGGAAGACACAGGATAAAATTTAAGTCCAAATATTCAATAGCTGTCTAAAGTTGAGCCCAAAATTTTCAAGTTCAAGTCCAAAGAAATGAAAGTTCAAATCCGTTCCCTTTGCAAGTCTCATTTTGCATGGAAGAGTCTCTCTCCATTTTTGAGCAGAGTCCAGCTTGCTTCTGCATTTTCACCCCCTCTGGCTCTCCCCTGAAGGCTGATCAGGATCTTTGATCTGAGTTAATCCTAGCCGTGTCTGTCCCATGCTTTTGTTTTTAAGTGACCAGTGCCAGCCTCACGTCCACAGAATGTAGGAAGCACCAAGCAAGTCACCAACTCTAGAGATGTTCCTTCAAGCAAATTGAGGCTCCTGGCCCTCAGTGTTGGAGTCTGCTGGGGGCTGTGTGGCCCAAATGGCTCATGGGTGTGTGAGAGCCGGAGGGTAGCTGGAGAACACAGTGGGGAGAACATGCTGCTCTCAGCCTAATCAGATGCTGATCAGTAGGCTCCAGGTGCCCCGGGTCCATGGCCTCTGGAATAAATCTAGCTACAGGAAAGGCATGATAACAGCGTGGCTGCTACCCTGTCTGGGGAGGGGCAGAACCCATGTGGATTAAAGTCTGCATTGTGATCTCAGTCTCCACTTTTTGCTTGAGGAGTCTTCCTTTTCCACCCCACCGATTAAATGCATATTTGCCATTTTCCCACTGAGCTGGAGCTCCTGGCCGCAGATACCCTCCTCTCTCCTTGCCATCGGGTGAGCTGCCCCGTCCACGGTGGCCTTGGCTGCCACCTGGAGTGCTGAGACTGCTGCAAGCCCTGGCCTTCTCCACCCTGTGTTCATCTCTGCCAATGGCCCCTCATTAGATCCCTGCCCGTTGGGGTGCTGCAGAGGACACTGGGAACTCCCTGTGCTGGGAGCGCTTCCCACAGGCTGTCCGCCCTTGTCTTCATTTTTTTCTTTGTTTGTTTTGTTTCTGTTTTTTAGACAAATCAAACTTTTATTTTATTTATTTTATTTTAAAAAATTTTCCATAAGTTATTGGGGTATAGGTGGTAGTTGGTTGCATGAGTAAGTTCCTTAGTGGAGATTTGTGAGATCCTGGCGCGCCCATCACCCGAGCAGTATACACCGCACCCTATTTATTGTCTTTCATCCCTCACCCCTCCTGTCCTTCCCCCCGGAGTCCCTGAAGTCCACTGTGTCATTCTTTTGCCTTTGCACCCTCAGAGCTTGGCGACCACATCTCAGTGAGAACATACGATGTTTGATTTTCCATTCCTGAATCACTTCACTTAGAATAATAGTCTCCAGTCTCAGCCAGATCACTGCAAATGCTGTTAATTTCGTTGTGTGTATATATATATGTATATACCACAGTTTCTTATCCACTCCTTGAGTGATGGGCATTTGGGTTCCACAATTTTGCAGTTGTGAATTGTGCTGCCGTACACATACTTGTGCAAATATCTCTTTTGAATGATACTCAGTAGCAGGATTGCTGGATCAAATGGTAGATCTGCTTTGAATGGTCCAGGTCTGGAGTAAATGAAGTCTCTGTGGCGGCAGCAGGGCTGTTCTTGGCTGTCATGTCTCTTTCTGGACAGTGACCTGCATCGCCATTGTTCTGCTTCCTGCATTCCAGCACAGCTGGTTTTTAAATTTTTTTTTTAGTTGGAGTCTTGCTCTGTCGTCCAGGCTGGAGTGCTGTGGTGTGATCTTGGCTCATGGCAACCTCCACCTCCCAGGTTCAAGCATGTTTCTACCTCAGCCTCCTGAGTAGCTGGGATTACAGACACCCACCCACCACCATGCCCCGCTATTTTTTTTTTTTTTTTTTTTTTTTTTGGAATTTTAATAGAGATGGGGTTTCATTGTCTTGGCCAGGCTGGTCTTGAACTCCTGACCTCATGATCCACCCTCCTTGGCCTCCCAAAGTGCTGGGATTACAGGTGTAAGCCACCGTGCCTGGCCCCAGCACAGCTGGGTTTTTAGCCTCTCCACCTGCTGCTGATATTTCCCGTGCTTCCCACCTCTCAGCCTGCGTGGTTGCAGGTGGGACCCCACCCCTCCTTCTCTCACCTGCTCTCCCCTGAGGGCCCAGCGATTTTCCAGGGCCTGTGCCTGTGGATCAGGCAAATCTGCAGCCCACGCATGTGGCAATTGCGTCCCCAGGAAGCCCCACCCTCCCCCATCAGGAGTTAATGCGATATTTGTCAAGCTCGTCCCTACACCTGGAAGGGGCTCTCTGGTGCCTTTGCTTGGATGCTGTTGGTGATTTCCTGGGGACACTGTTCCCCTGGGGTCTGTCCTTGGGGCTGGCTCTTTAAGTTCCTGCCTCTCTTGCTCTGTTGATTTCTTTGAGTCCCATTTGGCCCAGTCCTACTTGCCCCTAAAATGTCACTCCCAGCTCTGCTTCTGGTCCTGCCTTGAAGGGAAGCTCAGCGTGACCCATCTCCTCCTTACGTGCAGGTTTCCCCTTAGGGGCCCTGTCTTCTATCAGAACCTGGTGCTCACCCAGTTTTCCTACTGCTGCCCTAGAGCTAAAATCTTTCTCTGCTCACCCCAAGGCCCTGGCAGTGTCTGGCTGTCTGCTCCCTGAGGGGCTCAGTGTTCCTGGGCCATCTTGTCAGCAAGCTGAAGCCTTTCTGTCCTGGCTCTGGGACGAACCATGAACTACATCTCCATTGCTGTAGCCCCTCCCTAACCCCTCTTAACTCCATGCACTAAAATGCTCACCAGACTTTCATAATTAAAACTCAGGACCCATGGCTGGGAGTGGCAGCTCATGCCTGTAATCCCAACACTTTGGGAGGCTGAGGCAGGTGGATCACCTGAGGTCAGGAGTTGGAGTCCAGCCTGACCAACATGGAGAAACCCCGTCTCTACTAAAAATACAAAAATTAGCCGGGCGTGGTGGCGCGTGCCTGTAATCCCAGTTACTCAGGAGGCCGAGGCAGGAGAATCGCTTGAACTCAGGAGCCGAGATCGCGCCACTATACTCCAGCTTGGACAACAAGAGCAAAACTCTGTCTTAAAAAAATAAAAGCTCAGGACCCACCTGAGGCCATGCTGCAGGGGACACCTGCAGGGCCCTGTGGACTTACCGAGAAATCACCCTGCCCCATCCCCCTCTGGCTTCAGATGTTCTTCCAGACCAGAGGAGGACAAGACAGGGGAGGCTGAGCTGTCCCCCACGCTGGTCCTCACATGTTAGTGACTCCAGCCTCCTCCATACATCTGCTATCACCAGGCAGCACTTGTGTGGGCTTCTGCTGTCTCCAGGTCTCCTCGCAGGAGCCTGGCGTGCCCGTGCATGGAAGCTCTGCCTGCCTGAGATGAGCCTCTGCTGAAGTTAGAACATGCTGCCCTGGCTTGGGTGATCCCTCATCCTAAAATTCTTGCAACACAGGCTGTGGCGCCTGGATGCCTGTGCAGGGGAAGGTCAGCTGCAGAGCCCAGGAGACGGGGGCTCAGCATAGCCTGCAGATCAGCCCGGGCCTTCCACTCCGTCCACCCCCGAATTCACCACAGCCCTGTTGTTACTTTGGCTTCTAAATGCCAGCCTATTTATTGAGTGTTTACGATCGAGGTTTCCTGGAAACGCTATTATGTGTTCATGTTTAAGGGTGATTCTTAACTGTGCTGTTTCTCTTGACGAATTCTCAACCAATGGAGGACGGACTGGCACTGGCTTTCTGGAGGTGCCAGTGTGGAGCTGCGCCTGCCGCAGGCAGGGGACACAGCCGGGAGGGAGGACAGATGCTGCTGACTAAGAGGCCCCAGGCTAAGGTGGCAGGTGTCTGCAGCACAGACCCTTACCCACCTTTTCCTGGGAGGACCTGCTGAACCAGATCCCACCCTGGCAACAGACAGGCCATGTGTCCTTGGGGACAGGAGATGCTGCTGACTGAAGAGGCCCCAGGCTAAGGTGGCAGGTGTCTGCAGCACAGACCCTTACCCACCTTTTCCTGGGAGGACCTGCTGAACCAGATCCCACCCTGGCAACAGACAGGCCATGTGTCCTTGGGGGACAGGCCGAGGGTCAGCTACCCATGGGACTCTGGTGGCAGCCTCTTCTGGAGAATACAAGTGTTCCCGCAACACTGACTCTGACACGGAGCCCCGAGCCCAGCCCTGTGAAGCTCTGAACAGCCCCCTCCCCCTGAGACACCCTGTTCTATTATAAAGACACATGCACATGTATGTTCACTGCAGCGCTGTTTACAATAGCAAAGACCTGGAACCAACCCAAATGCCCATCAGTGATAGACTGGACAAAGAAAATGTGGCACATATACACCATGGAATACTATGCAGCATTGAAAAGAGGAGTTCATGTCCTTTGTAGGGACATGGATGAATCTGCAAACCATCGTTCTCAGCAAACTGACACAAGAACAGGAAACCAACACCACATGTTCTCACTCATAGGCTGGTGTTGAACAATGAGAACACATGGACACAGGGAGGGGAGCATCACACACTGGGGTAGGTGGGGGAGAGGCTAGGGAGGGACAGCGGGGGGTGGGGGAGGCCAGGAGGGATAACATGGGGAGAAATGCCAGTTACAGGTGACAGGGGGGATGGAGAATGCAAACCACCTTGCCGTGCATGTACCTATGCAACAATCCTGCATGATCAGCACACGTACTCCAGGATCTAAAGTGCAATAAAAAAAAATAATAACAAGGACAGCAGCAGCAGCCCAGGTGAGGATGCCCGTGATTGCACTGTCTCAGCTCGTGTACCAGGCGACAGGTGACTTCAAGCCCTTCCTGGGAGGGAAGGAGCACACCAAGGAGCATCCAGCCGATGGTCTGGGATGAAGCAGTGACTGGGCTGTTGGGGGGACCTCGCTCCATGCAGACAGCATGCATGATTCTTTACGCATTGTCCCCAGGGCTGCAGATCTTGAGACAGGGAAGACTGTCAGACTTCCTTCCCCCATTCCCACCCAGAAGTCCTCTGCCTATTTGTGAATGATGTATAAATAACTCGGGGGAGCCTTGTCATAGACATGTTCCCCCATGCTGGGCTCTGCCCAGGGCTGCAGCTGCCATCTCTCAAGGTGTCGCGAACAAGCAGTGACCACCGTGTTAACAGATACTGCACTCAGAATTGCTCGTCAGCCTTGGGAATATCACTTCTCTCTTTCGCAAGAAGGTCATTTCAGTCTGTGCTGCAAGTGGATTCTGCTGCGGTCTGTGGCATTACTGAGATGTAATGAGGTTAGTAATGCTTGCTGAAAACATTTGTCGTTGAGTTGTTTGAAAGGAGGACTGCATTTGGGGGAAAATTAAAGAGGGTGAGATGCGCACAGTAGATTTGCATTGGGAGCTGGCTGAGGACTTGGAGCTGAGGCACAGAACTGGCCGGGGGATGCTTTCTGTGTCCAGGGCTTCCAGAAGCGCCCGCTTGTTGCTTGGGGGGGATATTCACCCCGTTCTTGGTGATGTATTTAGTGTCCATCGGGGTGCCTGGCCTGAGAGTCGAGAGGCTAAGTGGGACCCCTGTGAAATGAGGAGAAGGTCGGCTTTTCAAGGCAGCCAGGCACAGACAGAAATCCCAGCCCCTCGTCTTGCTAAGTTTGTGCTCTTGGACCTGTTTCACATTTGTCTGTGGGGCACTGCATGGTGTCCCTGGATTCCTGTACACCACATTTAAGGAGACAAGGTCCATAAACCATGAGCAGGCACAGCTGCTGGGGGGTGGGTCTCCCCTCCCTCCCTCCCCCTGTGCCCACTCCCAGCATGCCTGCCTGTGATCTGTGGACCCCAGCTGGGTCACCTACCACCTCAGAATCTGTGTCCCCCATTCAGAACACACGTGTGCTCACCGCACCCCTGGAGACTTCCGAGGTGTAGACAGACTCCAGCCGCATGATGCATCAGAAGGCCTCTGAGGGGCTGACGGAAGGTTTAAAAATCCTCATTCTTTTCAAAAAGGACAATGACTTGCTCATTAAGAATTAAATTCTAGGCCAGGCGTGGTGGCTCACACCTGTAATCGCCGCACTTTGGGAGGCTGAGGCAAGTGGATCACGAGGTCAGGAGATCAAGGCCATCCAGTGAAACCCTGTCTCTACTAGAAATACGAAAATTAGCCGGGCGTGGTGGCAGGTGCCTGTAGTCCCAGCTACTCAGAAGGCTGAGGCAGGAGAATCTCTTGAACCCGGGAGGTGGAGGTTGCAGTGAGCCGAGATCACACCACCACACTCCAGCCTGGAGCGAGACTCTGTTCGAAACAAACAAACAAACAAACAAATAATTAAATTCTATATCCAGAAAATCAAAGCCTGAGTCTTGACTCCGCTCCCTTCTCATTTAAACTCTATTAAACCGTTATTTGTTTAGGTACTAAAATTGTTAACTTAACTGGTCTAGTTTCACAGCCCTGTGGCTTTAGGGATATCACCTAACTTTTGTATGTCCCAGGGCATTCATCCATGTGATAGCTGTCGCAGGGCCTGACCTCACTAGATGGTACTGGGCACCTCACAGGGCACACCCCAGGCCTGACCTCACTAGATGGTACTGGGCACCTCACAGGGCACACCCAGGCCTGACCTCACTAGAGGGTACTGGGCACCTCACAGGGCACACCCAGGCCTGACCTCACTAGAGGGTACTGGGCACCTCACAGGGCACCCCAGGCCTGAACTGCCAGGCGAGCACACGTTGCACCGGGGCCTTCCGGCAGCACACGGGCCGTGACGGAGGCGTTTCCTTCTGCGGAGCTCCCTGTGCCAGATGAGTACCGTGCCCAGGCTGCGCCATCTTTGGTTGAAATATACCATAAAAAGGAGTGGCCCCCGGCTTCCCCCTTGTCTGCCTCCCTCCCTTCTGATGATTGGGGTGTCTGCCTTTTCCTGCGGAGATGGCCTCCCTGCTGCTCACCCAGATGTAGCGGCAGGAGGTACCCGGGGCTGAGAGATAAAGGAAGGATGGTCCGGGTGGTTTTCACCAGCTGGGCTCTGCTGTGAGTGGGAGCCCATGGCCCACAGACCCTCAGAGCAGAGCAGCAGGGGCATGCACCCCTGGGCTCACACAACAGGGTTCCTGTGTGTTTCTGTTGTGTGTGTGGTATATTTGTGTGTTTGCATGATGTGTGCTGTGCACACCTGCCCACGTCTAACTGTGAGGGCACACCGTGTGCTACTCAGTGCGCCGTCCTGGTCCCTGCCACCACACTGCCAATCAGAGGCGAAGTCCCTTTTGCAGGCCTTGGAGGCAGGTGCTCCGGCTCCTGTTTGAGACTCAAGCCTGGAACTGGCATCCTTTTCTTTCACGGTCAGCATCCCTGCTTGGCCCACGGCTCCGCTGCAGAGGGTGTCGGTGTTGCCATCCAGCCGTGCCATGGTGCACGTCCCATCTCTCTCCCACACTGGATCGGCACCCAGGACACAGCATTTCTACGCCAGCCATTAGCTCTTCGTCCATTTAATTCTCTGTTTATGCAAAAATATTTATTAAGCAAAATTGCTGACAATATTAATAAGAATCTTTTCATGGCAGGCGTGAGCTCCATTTAGACATCTCTGCCTTTGGGCATAATTGTTTAATCGGGTTGAGTTCACCCAATTGCCCGCTTTACTTCCTCTGCACATACGAAATATTTTGGGTTGGATGGCTGATTTTATTTGTCCTAAAATTACTTATCCTGGTGTTGGAACATTCTAGGGTTTAATGAATAATCAAGTGTTCCTTATTTTCCCACATTTTATGACAACACTCAAACATACTTCAGGGGTTGGCAAATATAAGGGTCTGCTATTAGTAAAAGCATTTTCATTGTAGCAACAATTACCTATTTATTACATTACAACGCTGGAGCAGGCCTCTCCCTCCCCGTGGTGCGCCGCTGCTCTGTGCAGCCCTGGGCTTGCCTTGCCGTCGGCTCCCCGAGGCCTCATGCCCTCCTGCACTTGCTCTCGGCTTTTGGGTGGACAGTGGACTGATTTTAGTTTCCTTCAGAAGGGCCAGGCAAAGGCATCCCCTGGAGGAGGAGACGCCTTCGTGGTCATTCTGCCTGCAAAGGTTGCACAAGTGTGACTCCAGTTTCTGCAGGAGGGTGTCCTGGTGCAGGCGGGTGCTTTTGCCTCCCACCTCTGTTCTGATGCTGCCCCCTCGGCCGCAGTGGCCCCGCAACCCTTGAGGAACACAATCATACAGTGCCTGGGATGGAGGCGGTCCTCAAAACAGGATTACTGTCTTCTTCAAGGAGCACCTTGAAGAGCTGCAGTGTAAAGGAAAAAGATGCAATGTTATCTTAATTTGTTCTCAGGGTTGGACCCGCAGTGAAAGTGGAGGTCTGCTGGGAGCATCAGGCCCCATCGTGGTGGGTGGGAGAGGCTGAGCAGGGGCACTCATGTCTCACCTGAGCAGTCAATAAAGAGGCAGAATGCATGGAGCTGTGGGTGTGGTGTAAAAGCTCCCTCGATGAGTAGCCTCGGGAGGGAGCACGCTCCACATGGGGTGGGGCCCTTGGCCTGGCAGGCCTGCAATGCTTCCTCCATGCCCTCTGTTCCCTCGTGCCACCCCACGGGGGCTTCTCATGCCGTCCTCTGCCATGAGTATAGGTGTCAACCACCTTCCCGAAGGCCCAAGAAGTGGAAGTGACATAGGCAGGGAGTGACAGCAGCAGCCTTGAATCCAGGTCTGGCAGGAGCTCACGTTCACAGCTTTCAGCCGCCAGAACCACCCAGGAGCTTGGCTGAATCCTCACTGCTCACAGTCCTCTGGGCTGCCCCAGGGGCTCGCATGCAGGTGCTGCCAAAGACGGGATGAAGATGGATGGATAAAGACCCCTGGACTGGCCATCCAAGGTGGTTCCTCACATGGCTGGGCGTGGATGCTCTCAGCTGGGAACTCACTGGAGCAGTAGCCTCACATGGCCACCTGGAGCTCTGTAGCCAAGACTTCTCCTGTGGGGGATGCTGGGTTCCTCCAGGAGGGCATCCCAAGAGACCCAGGCACAGGATCCCCCAGTAGGCCCCTTTCTCTACACCCTGTTGGTCAGCTGAGCCATTAAGGTCAGCCCAGCTTCAAGGAGAGGGGATCAGATTCTATCCCTTGATGTGACTGGGAGGATGTCATCAGGCAGGGGAGGAACAGAGGGCAGCCAGCATTGGAGAGGGTCTCCTCCTCTTGAGGACAACCATGAGGATGACGATGATGATGAAGATGAAGATGATGGTGTGATGAAGAGGATGATGATGATGATTATGATAATGATGATGAGGAGGAGGATGGTGATGAAGAAAATGATGAGGAGAATGAGGATGAGCGTGGTGATGAGGAGGATGATGGTGATGATGGTGATGAGGAGGAGGATGGTGATGGTGAAGACGGTGATGAAGATGAGGAGAATGAGGATGATATGGTGATGATGGTGATGATGGTGATGAGGAGGAGGATGGTGATGAAGAAAATGATGAGGAGAATGAGGATGAGCGTGGTGATGAGGAGGATGATGGTGATGATGGTGATGAGGAGGATGATGGTGATGATGGTGATGAGGAGGAGGATGGTGATGGTGAAGACGGTGATGAAGATGAGGAGAATGAGGATGATATGGTGATGATGGTGATGATGGTGATGAGGAGGAGGATGGTGATGAAGAAAATGATGAGGAGAATGAGGATGAGCGTGGTGATGAGGAGGATGATGGTGATGATGGTGATGAGGAGGATGATGGTGATGATGGTGATGAGGAGGAGGATGGTGATGGTGAAGACGGTGATGAAGATGAGGAGAATGAGGATGATATGGTGATGATGGTGATGAGGAGGAGGATGGTGATGAAGAAAATGATGAGGAGAATGAGGATGAGCATGGTGATGAGGAGGATGATGGTGATGGTGAAGATGGTTATGAAGGTGATGATGAGGAGGTTGGTGATGATGATGGTGATGAAGATGATGAAGAGGAGGAGGCTGGTGATGACGATGATGATAACGGTGATGGTAATGATGCTGATGATGAGGAGGAGGAGGATTGTGATGAAGATGAGGAGGAGGAGGAGGTTAGTGATGATGGTGATGGTGATGATGATGAGGTTGCTGCTGCTGCTGCTGATGATGATGAAGAGGAGGCTGGTGATGTTGATGGTGATAATGGTGATGGTAATGATGCTGATGAGGAGGAGGAGGAGGATTGTGATGAAGATTATGATGAGGAGGAGGCTGGTGATGATGATGATGATAACGGTGATGGTAATGATGGTGGTGATGAGAAGGAGGAGGATTGTGATGAAGATGATGAGGAGGAGGAGGCTGGTGATGATGGTGATAACGGTGATGGTAATGATGCTGATGAGGAGGAGGAGGAGGATTGTGATGAAGATGATGAGGAGGAGGAGGCTGGTGATGATGATGATGATAACGGTGATGGTAATGATGGTGGTGATGAGAAGGAGGAGGATTGTGATGAAGATGATGAAGAGGAGGTTGGTGATGATGGTGATAACGGTGATGGTAATGATGGTGGTGATGAGAAGGAGGAGGATTGTGATGAAGATGATGAGGAGGAGGAGGCTGGTGATGATGGTGATGGTGATGATGAGGACGTTGGTGATGATGATGGTGATGAGAAGGAGGAGGATGAAGATGACATGATGGTGACAGGTGGATTTTACTCAGGTCTAATGAAGGTGCTGATATTCTAAGTGCCACACTCATGTTAACTGGCTTCACTCTCACAACACTGCCTTGAGATGGGCGTTATCAGTGGCTCTCTCACACGCCACCAAGCAGGAAGCAGATGGCCCTGCACACAGTACTTGACAACCCACAGTTTTGAGGTCATATTGCACTGAATTCTCATGTGAAGACAGCCTCACCTTAATTCAGGTTGCTTTTCTTTACATTACTGGGTCTGAACACATTCCCGAAATACAGACGAGGTGTGAGGATGCAGAAATTGCCAAGTATTTCTGATGGGCCGAAGAAGCTTTTGGTCAAATAGTTTGAAATTCTACCATTGCTGACACACAGTAGGTTCACTGCTCTTAAGAAACTGAGGTGGGGGGACATGGCCACCCCTTCCCTGGAGCTGGGCTTCCTAAAGAGAGCAGGTGTACAGGAGGCTTCTTGGAATCAAACCTAGAATTAGCAAGATGTTACTTCTGCCTTAGTGACAAAGGCCGGCAACTCAACCGAACAGTAATTAGTGCGACTGTTCTGCCACTTGGTAATAATATCTTAGACTTATAAAAATAACTGAAATGTGGGAGCTGCCCATGTGAATTTAACATGTTTTGGAGAGCCTGCAACTTCTCCTAGAACTTGGTAAGAAACACATTTCCACCCTTTTAGGGGCCGATGTACAAACGACGCTATAGGATTATTCTGAGATGTGTGAATAGTCATGTGAAGCATAGTAGCTGGCATGAGCTCCCTGATGGCAGATGGTCCATGGCTGCCCCTGAACCCTAGCCCAGTGCATCCATCCTGACAAAGCATTTTGGATTTTCATGAATGCACTTCACCAAATCATTCTGAGATGCCTATTTGGACTCCAATACCTCGTGTGACTCTGAATCGTGATTCTTCTGGAAACATGCCAGTGGGATATGGCTTCTGTTGGGTCCAGTCCCCTGGATACTTTGGGAATGATATTGGAGAACAGGCTTCTCAGGAAAGGGAGATGGGGCAGAGAAACCCACCGACCAGCCTTGGTGCTGGTGGGTTTATACCTCGTCTCCTCCTGTGGTCTGTTTCCACTCAATGTTCAGACCGACAGAAGCAGCTTGGAGCCCCTTGGACAACTTGGCTTGAAGTTGGCTCCGTGGATTTACGCCTCGGCTCCTCCCATGCTGCCTTTGGACCTCCAGCAGGACCTTGTTCTCCCCTGAGCCCCGGCATCTGCATCTTTACCGCGGGAGAGTGCCATCTGCCTGGAACATGTGACCTGAAATCGAGGCTGGGACAAGCGCCTCCACAGTCATAACGCATAGGCCATAGCCCAGAAGGCCTTGATCCCAGCGTGGCTTCCTTCCACTTGCACTGAGCAGGGGACTGAGCTTGTGGCCGTGGCAGGGCCGATGTCGTTTGCTCATTCAGCAAACGTGAACTTGTGCTCCGTACCGCGTGCCGCGTGCAGAGATGCTCATTTTGCTTGCCATTTTATGAATTCCTGAGCCCTGTTTGGACCATCACATCAGTGACCTAAACACGTTCCTGCTACAAGGAAGACTGAGTTCCCAAACTGGATCTGCGGTCCGTTTCCACTCAATGTTCAGACCAACTGAAGGACTGGGAGCAGCTTGGAGCCCCCTCGGTATTTGGCCCCAGGACAATCAGGCTTGCAGGTACCATTTGCCAACTTGTGTGGCGGAGACAGGAGCCCACTGTACATGGCAGAGTGCAGGACCTGAAATTCACAGGCTTCCACCAACAGAAAGTATCTGTGCTGCTCAAGAAATCATCAATGCGCTACGTTAAACAGCTGAAATAATACCTGTTCTTCTTCTGTGCAACAAGCCTAATCCAATGCTCTACTGTTGCATCGTGTAACAATAAGCCTTTGTTGTACAATAAGACACCCCTAAAATGGAGCGTCTTAAAACAACAGTTATGTGTTTTGCTCACAGTTCTGTGGGCTGGCAGTTTGAGTTGGGCCCAGCTGGGCAGTGCCCTGAGTCCTGGCTCTCTAATGCACATGACGGGGATTAGGCGGCAGCTTCTGGCCCTGCTGGTGCAGCTGTGGGCTCGAGGGGTACGGCTGGTTGGCCCGTGAGCTCCTCATCACCCAGCAGGCTAGCTGGGGCTTGCTCTGATGATAGCGGTCCCAGGGTCCTAAAGCAAGCACTAAAGTGGGCACAGCCCTGAGAGAGCTAAGCCAGGATTTGCACCTCTTTTTCTGCTCCGTTTGTTGAACAAAACATGTCCCAAGGCCAACCCAAACGTCAGGGATGAAGAAGTGGAGCAGAAGTTGCAGCCTTGGGCGTTCCAGCCCAAACCGAAGAGGAAATGAGTTATGCAGGCACAACCCAGAGACTGACTTGAAACAAAACCCAAACTAATTTTTCCCCTTGAAGATGTCAGATGCTAATGAAACACCAAAACCTGAAGCT